>OX101824.2:45447262-46823928 GCA_944452925.2 Chrysolina oricalcia
AATGATTCACGTTTGTGACAATGGATATATGAGAATTCGCTAGAAACGAATCAGAGCAGCGGATGTAAGCACCGTAATGTAAACACCAAAACATTCAATTTTATCCGTTGAATATACAGGGTGCTTTCAAAGGTGAGACAGGATGCATAACTTGTCGAAATAGATAATTTCGCCAAAAATCTACAATATAAGAGTCAAATAAAAATCAAGTTGCAAAACTTGACAAAAAAATGGAGCCATGATGGTTGCGGAACATTGGCATTTTTCAAGTTTTAACGATATCTCTTGTATTTCAGTACTTTCAATAATAGAGGTTATTTTTGGAGATATCACTTTTTTAACAGGGTGTAAAACTTTTCAAAATAAGTTGATTAATAAAAAACTACCTTTATCAAAGTAGATTAATACAGTCTGATCAACAAGTTCAAAAATGTGTCAATTCTTGATCAAGCTCCTAAAAATATGACTCATTCGATTCAGAATGACGTCTAGAAAAATGTATCGGAAGTATGTATTAGCACATACAAAATTGCAATTGTTATTAACAAACTAAGATGAAAAAAGTAGCATTTCGTTTATTGTTAATAACTCAAAAACTATTAATATTTAAGGTATTTTGAAAGAAGATTCTCAAAGAGGAGGAAATTTCCAAAAAAAAGTTTCGGCTCTATCTCTATTATTTATAATTTTAATTCAACGCCGCAAATAGGGTTCCACCCAGCCGTAACGACACAGGCACTCTACCACTAAAGACAGTGTACCACATAAAATATTTTTTTTTTGTAACAAATGTTAATTTAAAAATTTGAATAAATTATGGTATTATCTAGAAACTTGAAAGAATAAAAAAAAAATGTTATTCCAATTTTTCAAAAAGTTATGCTATTGCTAATTAATAATAATTTTTTTCCAATCTCTGTTATCTTAAATGACTACATAAAAGTTTAAATGATATATCTAAAAATGTTTGGGTTCGTGGAGCCCTTCTTATACGTATACTTAACAAGATCACGTGATAAAAATAAATTAAAGTTTATTATTATGTTTTCAATGATTATTTAAGTAGACAAAAAATGAAAAGTCCAAGAAATGTTATTAATAAAAATTTTATGCTATTGCTGTTTTTGTATCTAACAATGGCATTCAGTAATGTTGGAAAATAGTACATTAAAATATAAGTGGATAAAAAGGTCTTTCAAACACGCGCGATTCTTCGAGTACGACGGCGCAGCCGGAGTACTCGAAATAGAGCAAGTGTTTGAAAGACCAGTTATCCACGAAAACTTTACGCTATTTTTTTTGTCGGTGCAATTTAAAATAAAAAATACTGGTATTATTTCTACACAAATGTTAATATGTACTAATAATGTAAAATGGTTGAATTTGTGATGTGACAGTATAACTTTCGTTGTCATGGAAATAAGAAAGACAGGTTTAAATTTGCAATTTGTCATCAAAGATTAATTGTTGTCACTGTAGTGCCTAAAAATCAATTCTTATATCGATTCTTTGAATGGTAAAGCAGAATCGCATTTAATATGACAAAAATCTAATAATGCGCATAAAAAAACGACAAGTTCATCAAATGGATGAAGAAGTAAAAGGTATCAGATATAAATGAACGAGTTGTTTATTTGACGTTACAATAAGTTACTGCTGTCAGATCAATAATCAAAAGTTGTCATTTAGACTTCACGTTTTTCCGAGTTGTTAATGTTACCATGGTAACTTTAAAAAACGTACATTTTTGAAAGTTCGATTTAAACACGCTGGGTAAAAAGGGGCACCAATAAAAAAAATGTAAATCATTTGTTTAACAGTTTTATATAAACAAATAGACAAGAATAATATTTTTCGAAAAAAATTTATTACCAATCTATTTTCTTGGCAAAATAGTGTTTGGAAATAAATAGTTTTCTTAAATAATTTTTAAATTGTTTTTTGAAATTTTTTATAGTTTGAATATTTAGTTAAGAAATTATTTTCTCTTTAAAAATCATAATAGACATTTCTTCATAGAGTGAGAAAAAATATTTTTTGATAAATAATTTCATTGTTTGTTAACTTAACAAATTGTTATAAACAAATTCTAACATCCATTATATTTTATTTCTAAAAATTACAAAAACAGGCATATATATAAAAGTACTATAAAAATGTTCTTCTATTTTTTATAAAACTTTTTAATACACCGTACCAAAGTTGAACCGCAGCATGATTTGTCAAGTAACAAATTGATATAACTTATAGATTATCAGAGATACGATAATGGACATCCAGATTGCTCTTATGAAGGATTGTTTAGTCTTTAAAGAAAGGTAATGAACAAATTTATAACCATTGTTAATTCGAGATTTTTTTGCATTTTTTTTTTACTTTTATGACTTAATTATAACTTGTTAATTAATGAAAATAAACTATAAACTTCGTAACAATTTTGTTCAGTGATGAAATATCTATAAACTAACCTCTACATCATATCTGTTTCTAATATAGTTTGAATTATAAACGTGTTTTAATTAATACTTATCTAACTCGTTTTTCGTTATATATGAATTTTTATATCTTAATTACATCACTTACCTATATTTGGCAATATTTTAATTTTTTATGCTTCTTAATAAGTTATTGTAGCTTCTAATCTAAGGTACTTCTATTGTTTATTAAAAAAAATAGCTTTTTCGATCAAATTATCTAGTTTTCTTCAATTAACAAAAGAATTGACCATCGCAAGAGGTAGCTGCTCACTTAAACGTTAGAAACTCAGAATAACTTATCATATATCATAGAAAATGAAAATATTGCAAAATAAGGTAAGTGATGTAATCAAGATATAAAAATTCATACATAACGAAAAACAAGTCAGATAAACATTAGCTAAAACACGTATACAGGGCAATTCAAATTCGACCCTCACCATTGGGATCTCCTAAACTACAGGAGATATGTCGAAGCTAAAATTGGGGCAAAGTTGCGTATTCCGGTGCTTAACAAAATACTGTTTTGAAACTTGGAAAATTCCGAGTATTTCCGGAAATATCGGGAAAAAACTGAAAATCAGAATTTTCGTTTTTATTTTTTTCTATCGTTATTTGACAACATAGCTCAAAACCAAAAGTACATTTTCATTGATACTTTTTTTCAGCTACACGTTTTCATGTTCAGATTTACTATCCGACGTTTCGTCTTCTGACATTCATCATCAACTTTTTTTTCTGTTATGGGCGCCATTTTGTTTTTTTATACAGAAAAATAGTGATTCTGATTTCATTGATGTATAATTTGTTATGATTTGCACTTCTGAAACCACAGATATTAAAAAAAACAACTTCATCTGAGATGGTCATGACTCCATCGAAAAATTTTGTTTAATAAACACTAGTTGTCAGAACTCATTAAACATCATAAGTTTGCACAAATATTTCAGTCGAAATGTCCTCATTCTAACGAGATATGTTGAAACTTTATTATAAATTTAATAGGAATAGTACGAAACAGCACAAATTTATTTTGAATTATATCCGGAAAGACAAAAGCCGGATAGAACATTATTCGGAATTTTGGACAAACACTTGGCTGAGTACGGTGCGTTTCAAAGATCCCAATGGTGGGGTCGAATTTGAATTGCCATGTATAATTTAAACTATATGAGATACAGAAATGATGTAGAAGTTTATTCATAGATATTTCATCACTGAACAAAATTGTATTGAAATTTATAGCTGTATTTTATCATTTAACAAGTTATAAGTCATAAAAGAAAAGAAAATGCAAAAAATACAATTTTTTTATAAACAAATGCTTATAATAGCTGATAAACAATAGTTATGAACTTGTTCATTAGCTTATTATAAAGACTGAACAGTCCTATATAAGAACAACCTGAATGTCCATTATCGTATCTCTAATAGTTTATAAGTTATATCAATTTGTTTCTTGACAAATCATGCTGTCGGTTCAACTTCGATTCGGTGTAATATTACAAAGTTTTATAAAAAATAGAAGAACATTTTTTTAGTATTTTGATATACAGTGTGTCCAAGGTAAGAATGAACAGCATGGGGATATCGGAAACGGTAAGAGATACGGGGTCGATTAAATTAGAGAAAAGAAGCGCAACATGCTATTTAGAAAGTTTTAATATCCCGAGTAGTTACGGAGATATCCGAGAAAAACCGAAATTTGAGAATTTCGATTTTATTTTCTCCTAGGTTTATTTTCAAAGGAAATGTAAAACAAATAGCACTTTGCCATGGCCACTTTTTAAGGACTACACGATAACGTTTGAATTTTTCTGCGACGTTTCGTCTTTTAGAAAATATCATCAACTTTTTATTTTTATGTGGGCCGAAACTAAAGTATACCCTGTATATGACTCCATTTTTCATTGTGAATACAGCAACGTATCACTCAATATGATTTCAGAACCATTTCTCGCGCAAAATGAAAGTTAGTGATTACTTAACCTGTTTTTCTTCAATTTTAGATAGTGGGCGCTGGAAAAAATGTTATATTTTGTTACATGCAGTAAATTAATTAGTCTTATTTATACAAGTATAAATTTTAACTTACCACTTGCCGGAATTTTTGCGTTGTTGAATACAAAGATAAGTCGCAATATCCAAAGTTTAGTTTATAAATGTAATTGTAATGTAATAACAAGGAGCTATTATGTATTAGAGGAAAATAAACAGAAACTTATAACAAGTGTTCAAATAACCCGCCGTTATTTTCTAAGCACAAGTGCGCTCTTCTCACAGACGAATTTAAAACTTGAGTTAAAAATATTGTTAAAGAATGCAGTAACCGATCTTAGCAAATCTTCCTCATTTTGAACATTATGATTAGAGTACACTTGATTCTTGATATATCCCCAAAGAAAAAAGTCTACTGGGGTTAGGTCGGGGGACCTTGCAGGCCAGGATGTATCACTATGAGTAACAATCCACTGTCCTGGGAAGCGACGGTTCAAATAACGAACAATTCTATACTATGTTATGTTCTGGAGCACCATCTTGTTGAAACCAGCAGCTGTGAGTAACCGCTAATGGCAAATTATCTAGAGCATCTTCCATATCAGTTACTAACAAATTTATGTACCGCTCTGCTGTTAAATTGTTTTGGTAGATAAAAGGCCCAATTACATTCGTACCGAGAATTCCAACCCACATGTTAAAACCGAAACGATGTTGATGTCTGGACACGCGGATTTTGTTGTGACCAATAATGAACATTCCGCCTATTAAAAATACCATTGTTGGTGATCATACTTTCATCAGACCAAATTATTTTGAAAGGGAAATTTTCATCGTCTCGTCATTTTCTAGTGTACCATTCACAAAAGGTTCTTCGCCTTGCATCGTCACCTGGTCTGAGTCCATGACAAATCCTAAATTTATATGGATGATATTTATTTTTTCTTAAAATGAAGAAAGCGGTGGATTTGGCTACTCCGGTATTATCTTCAATGGTGCGTGTGGTTATCTCAGGATTTTCGACAACGGCCTGTAACACATCACGCTGACTTTCTTCATTAGATAGCTTTTGTCGGGAAACCACAGGTTTTTTAAATAATCCGTATTCTTTTAAATTAAAAACTAACCGTCTAAATATTGATTTACCAGGTGGTCGCCTCTCTGGATACTTATTAGAGTACGCACGTTCAGCATCAACACAATTTCTTTGGCACAAAATGTAACATGGCAATAAATAAAAATTTTCAGTATTCGAAAAGCTGCCGTTTTCCATTTTTAACACAAGTTAGGTAGGTTACGAGATGTAAAAGTAGGAACGGTAATATGTCAAAAATTCTTCCAAACTACAGTATTATTATGACATCAGAACATTATGTGTCATTTTTTCCAGCGCCTACTATCTAAAATTGAAAAAAACCAGGTAAAGTAATCACTAAATTTAATTTTCCGCGAGAAATGGTTATGAAATCATAATGAGTGATACGTTGCTGTATTCACAATGTTTCGGCCCACATAAAAATAAAAAGTTGATATTTTCTAAAAGACGAAACGTCGCAGAAAAATTCAGCTTACGTTATCGTGTAGTCCTTAAATAGTGGCCATTGCAAAGTGCTATTTGTTTCACATTTCCTTTGAAAATAAAGCTAGGAGAAAATAAAAACGAAATTCTCAAATTTCGGTTTTTTTCGGATATCTCCGAAACTACTCGGAATATTAAAACTTTCTAAATGGCATATTGTTGGGCACATAAATACGCTACTTTTCTCCAATTTAATCGACCCCGTATCTCTTACCGTTTCCGATATCCCCATGCTGTTCATTCTTATCTTGGACACACTGTATATGCCTGTTTTTGTAATTTTTTTTAGCTCTAGAAAAAAGATATAATGGTGGTTAGAATTTGTTTATAACAAATTGTTAAGTTAACAAACAATGAAATTATTCATAATTTTTTTTCCTGTTATAATTTTTAAAGAGAAAATAATTTTTTAACTAATTATTTTAACAATCAAAAAATAAAAAAACGATTTTAAACAGTAAAAAATTTATTAAAGATAAAAAAAAATTTCAATCAAGAGAATGGAGTGGCGAAAATTTTTTTTCGAAAAATGTTAATCTTGTCTGTTTCTAAAAAATTGTTTAAAAAATTATGTAATTTTTTTCCGTTACTGGATGCCATTGTTAGATACAAAAACAGCAATAGCATAATATTTGGTGAAAATAATTTTATCAACAACATTTCTTGGACTTTTAATTTTTTGTCAACTTTAAATAACCATTTTAAACAAAATAATAAACTTTAATTTACTTTTATCGCGTGATCTTGTTAAGTATACCTATAAGAAGGGCCAAACATTTTTAGATATATCATTTAAACTTTTATGTAGTCACTTACGATAACAGAGATTGGAAAAAAATATATGAATTAACAATGGTATAACTTTTTGAAGAATTGGCATAAATTTTTTTTCTCAATGGGATTTATTCTTTCAAGTTTCTAGATACCATAATTTATTCAAATTTTTACATTAACATTTGTTACTAAAACAATCTTTTATGTGGTACACTGTGGTAAACTGTGGTACACTGGAATGACTCATGGAATAATCCTCCCCATCACTCCTCTCATTTCCTGCCCCCCCCCCATCATCTTCCTCAGCCACCCGCATTTAAATACTTGGGAACACCCCTGGGTATAAGAATTGAATAAAAAATCAGAATATTTCATGTACCTGAATAGGTATTATCAAATTCTAAGTTGGTAGTTAGTGATTGATTGATGGAATTGAACGGTTCGTCGAACAAACACGGAGCAAACATTTTGAATGATATCACCGATACTACTTTCTGAAATAAAAAACATTGTGATTGATTGATAGAGGGTACGGGAGGGGGGTGGATCAATTTTAATGACTTGTTTGATAAGGAGTGGAAGGTGAGAGCATTTTTACCAGCAATTCAATGATACCTCATTGAAATAGAGAAGTAGAGATATCTATTGAAAGTATTGGAATGCGGGTGGCTGTAAATCAGGGGGAGGATGGGGGTGGCTGTAAATAGGGAGGAGGGGGTCATAGTGAGGATTATTCCATGAGACATTTCAGTTCAACTTTCATATCCTAGTTACAGTTATGGACAGTTCGTAATAATTGTATAATTTTGTTCTTCAGATATAGCATTTGTAATAATTCAAATTGTCACCCTGTCCATGGAAAACTATTCACTGTTGGACAGGCAATTATATGAATCGTCATAGTTGATATTCTTGGCATACTCTAGCCGTTTGTTTTCTAGTTTCAACGGATTGAGTGCAAATTAAAACGATTATGGTATTGATATTTATCTATTTCTATGATCATTGTCTTGCCATGCTGTTATATGCAACACCCTTTGTGCGATATTATTTTTTATTCGAATAGAGACTCATGAGCTACAACTTAGATGTGATTAGTTCATTTCTAAGAAAGTTCAATTTCGAATTAGAGTACAAAAATCAAATCGATGTATAATACCCAAAATTGCAAAAATCGAAATTTTGACACCCTGTAGCTCGAAAACTGGTTATACGATCGATTTGTAAATTGGACTATGTAATGAGGATGCCAGGATCTACAAAATATTAAAATTTGAGCAAAATTATCCGAAAGACATTTCACGTAGTAAATGTGCGCGGGGTCCTTTGGCTTGCCAGTAGCTGGAACCATTACAAACGAAAAAATGGTTTACCAAAAATCCGGAGGTGAAGCCCAAATTATTTTTGATTCACATTTTTTTTGCTGTTACCTCGGAGTGAATAAGGTTTCTCAAAAATTTTTTTCAGTAGAGTGAAAGATAATTCAATTCCCTACAAGAATGATCCTCAGTTATTCCTCTCAAAATACGCCCCTTTTTTCATATCAAATTTCATGCTTGCATTTCCCACCGCTGCAAGTTCCCGCGGAGCCGAACTACCAAAGAAAGAAAAGTAAAAGTGCATTTCGTTCTTGAAAACTTCTATCTGCTCATGTATACAGAGTGGGCCATTGAAAACGAAACAGTGGCGCTGTAGGTCGGCAGAACCGAGTTATATAAAAACGCTCGGACACGTCACATTTTCGAGGGGGACATCGTTCGCGATGAAATTCACCCGAAATACATTCCATCCCTCGGAGCTATGACCACCACCCCTAAATTTTTAAATTGCAACATATGGCAAGTGATACCTCATTTGAAAGGTATTTTCCTTCTTAATATCAATTCGAGATATAGGAACTTCAAGTTGGGAAATTACCCTCTTTGGACTATATAAAATGATTTAAGACATGCCAAAAAAAAACTGTGTTTTATTTTTGCCTCATTTTTCAACTCCCTCATAATCCCGCAATTTTTTCCAGTAAAAATTGAATATAATTGCTTATACACGTCCTGTCCTGTATGAAAAATAAATCATGCAATTTCAATCTTTAGGTTTGCATTTCAAATTTCTCTTGTTAAACATACAAAATAACCCTAAATCGTTTCACAATTTCAATAATTCAAAGGCCGTGCAAAAATTCGTATTTCTTTACGACAAAGAAATTTTTCGAACCGCTGGATTTTCAAAGATATCAGATATCAGAAACGAAAAGAGGTGAATTTATCTGTTGATTTCATATAATCAACACAGTCCACGCTCATCTCACAAATCCACTATTCACTACAAGAATACAACAAAACAATCAGAAGGGAGCGAAAGAAAGCATGGACGACGTTCTGTGAGGACATAGAACAAACCTCAGAAAGTGCAAGACTCCACCGCATACTCTCCAAAAACACCATAATCCCAGTAGTGACTCTCGAAAATCTCACTGGAGGGTTACAAAAGTAATGGGAAAGAAATAATTGAGCTACAAATCCCAGCAATTAAAACTCTGTCAACCTTCAACTAACTAACCTTCAACTAATAGTTCAAAATAAGTATGAAATAAAAATTAAAGATGAAAAAAAAACAGAAGGTTCATTCATTTATTATTGCTAATATCTTTACTTTTCGGGGGGGGGGGGGGTTTGAACCCCCAAAACCCTCCCCCTGGCTACGCCCGTGGGTAATACCACATACTCATCTTCTTTGATAACATGTTCAACACAGTTTTTCCAAATCTCTTGGCGGTCTGCTGCTAGAACATTCTTTACAACTTCTACAACCTCTTTACTCAGCTCTGGAGACTGATTACATTTTCGTAATTCTGATTTTACGTTTGCCCATAATAACTCAATAGGGTTAAATATGCAATAGTAAATGAGGCGGCAGTATGAGAAGAGTATGACCCTGCTCTTTGCACAGCTTGTCAATATAATACATTATCTCTAACTTTAGACCTTCAATTCTTTGTTGGGCCTTTTTTACGATCACTTGCAGGAATAAGTATATTTTCTTCAGACATAAATATTTGAGCTTTGTTACTGCTACTATTTGGTATCTAAATGAGTTGCCGCGAGTGGTAGGATGCGTTGTCCATAACGATTACTGACTGTGGTGGAATGTTAGGTGAAAGCTGTCCATTAAACCACTTTTCAAATAATTCTTGATCTTCATGATAATCTGCAGCACAGTTTTCATTTCTTTTTCCATGTAATAATATAGCATTAGGCACGAAACCGTCTTGCTTCCAGCGTGTACTACTATAATGCGTTTCCCTTTAGAACATGGTCCAATCAAACAGAAATGTTTACTACTGTCGACCCAACCGAAATTACCTACATCATGACTGTTAAACCATGTTTAATCCACCGATCTGTATATTACAGATCGGTGGTTTAATCTAGATAAATTATGTGTCTATTAGAATTTCTGCAGTCTTTTATCTGACGCAAATAATCTTGTCGCCATTTAACTATCCTTGATGATTCGATGATTGCCATCCGTTTATTCAGTTTCTCGTGTATAAAACCATATTCTGCCAGAACCTGACGCCATGTCTCTAAATTGGTATAAGTGTATTCTGGATAATCTACTAGCTTTTGCTACATTACTTCCCATGTCACAACCCTGTTCTCCTTGTTTCTACATATAAAATCTTGAGTAGCTTTGTCAATTGATTTCAATTTTTCTTTACATGTTTTTCACTTCAGTGAATGACCTACAACAACCCCTTTCGTGAGTACTCGATAAATTTATTTATTTTAGTTAATTCTGCAATTCTTATTATGATTGCAATATCAGATTGCTGAATATTTTCCTTCATTCTAACATATTTAAAATAACTTGTTGTTTGTATATCTAAATCTTCATTGTTGAATTCATACATGTCTTTAATCTCAATACACTGTGCAATTTGATTATTTTCATTCCCCTATGGTCTCCAAAACGCCATATTCGGATTTATTTATATAACAAAATTTCTAAATTTAACCCACGACACTTCCCTACTGACATCCAGAATGACTTGGCGTGGAATGTTCAACTTCAACATGTAAACAAGATTTATAGCTTCTGAGGCTCCATACCGTGAACCAATACCCGGACAACACCCAACACCGGCACCATATTCATTGATTTCATTGGTTCAAAGGGATGTTGACACACACATATTATCAAGTCCACGTGTACTGTCGGTTCGTCTGACGTTGTACCAGTAGGGTACATTATTTTTTGTTTCTCAATATGGCATGAATGCCGTGCGTGTATATTAAATATTGATTACTCCGCATACAACTGTGTTCTACAATTGATAAATGAAGAACTATACTAAAAAAATGTTCAACTTATTTTTTCAGGAAGTGTCTTACAAATTGATAGATTTATAATACTGATAGAATACATGTCTTAATAATTTTTAATAGTAAAACTAAGATACCTACATATTTATGAAAGGTACAGAACAGTGTATTATGTCACAACACTTTGAATATTATAATACTAAAAAAGTTCAGCTTCTGACCACTTTTATAAACCTATTTCTTGAATAATATAGACAAAAATAAAACGAAAAATAGATATTTGAATTTTTTCTATTGAATGATCCTAACCTATACGATGTTACGAACAGATGCTACTTACAAAGACATTATTAACATCTAAAATATTACTGTCTAATTTTATTTATATATGTATATTCATTTACTTCATATTTGGTACATCCAAAATTGGCATTCTCAACACCTCTTTCAAAATGTACCTCACAAGACATAACTTCGTTACAGGCATAAAAATAACACAAACCACTTACAAACGAAAACATTAATGGCTATGCCGATGACGAAGCTTGTCGAAACCAGACAAAACTCAAGTTTTTATCTCAAAATGAGGCTTTGTCGTAGTACTCTGTCTAACCTATTTTGATTCAAGATAAAATCAACTTGTTCAAGCCACCTTTTGAAAAGAATCTAGTATGAACAAAGCCAGTATGTGTAAAACTGTAAATTTTTATACAAATCCCATCAGTATTTGAATGTGTTGAAAAAGATGCGAGAGTATATAATGATTTTTTATTTCTAAGAATCCCGTACGAAAACATAGGAAATTGGCTGAATTTTTTCTATGTTATAATGGGATGAGTCTTTTAAAAATGTGTGAGTTTTAATGATTGTGAATGTATTGTTTCTGAGATATCGGCGACCAAAGTTCGCCTGACCAAAGTCGACTGACATAGAAAAAAACTGTTTTATTAGTTGAAATAAGACATATTTAGTATGTAAATGTAATTATCAGAACTCGTTAACAATTACAATTAAAACAATTATAATATTATTAGTGATAGTACATTAGGGTGTATACGGGGCATAGTCAAAAATTCGTTTTTCGTGATTTCTTTTCTTCTGGCAATATAACAGAAACAACAAATTATATTTTGGTAAGACATCATAGAGTCTATTCTAGGCTATAAAATGTGTTTTGTTTCTTGATGACCTCTCTTTGTATGAAATATGAATTTAAATTTTTTTTAATTATACCACTATCCAGTTAACAGATCGTTTTTTACTACAAAAAAACTTTCTGGTGAATTCAGTTGTTTAATAATATCTTTAATTTAGATACAGAATGCGTTACATTTTTTATATATAACAATATTCATGATATTATTTGAGTTTGAGGTTTAAAGTAGGTATGTATTGTTTGTTTTTAGGAGTTTCATTATTTTTTAATTAATTAATTGATATTGTTGTAAATAACGATAACCAATCATTTTAAACAGTACTGCAACTACTACAATATCAATAATATTAATTTAGTTTTTATGTTTGAAGTTAGTTATAATTTGTTTTCGAGATTGTGTGTATTGTTGAGATCAATCTTATTATTGAGTTCAATCTTGTTGTCGAGTGTACTGGTCGACAAGCCTAAGGATGCCTCCAAGAATTGGTTGCGCAGTAGACAACCCTGGAGTGGGGCAGGAGCTCACTCGCTCTGCATTATTCAAGCAGTTAACGTCGTGAGTGTACAGTCAGTGGAATAAAATTATTGTGGCGTTATTCTGATTGTGTGTTGAATTTGAAATCCTTGTGTTGTGTATAGTTTTGAAATATTATTAGATAGGTTATAGTGTAGTTTTGAAAATGCCTTAAAAGAGTAAAGTGAGAAATAAGATTCTGAGTGGACAAAGTAGGGAAATTGTCAGTAATGTCATCAAATTTATGCAGGCAGAAGCAATGATAGGTGAAACCAGTATTCCTCTTGTGAAGGTTCAAGAACGAGTTGCAGCCGCAACGGGAGTTTGCGTTAGAAGCATTAGGAAAATTAATTCAGAAATGAATAAAATTGAAAAAGGTGAAATGGAACAATTCTCAACTCCAAATAAAAAGAGAAACAAAAAATCAAAAGTTACCATGGACAATGCTGATTTGGCAGTGGTCAGAGGTCATGTGATATTGTTAGTCAACTTCTGTAAATATGTTCCTCGTGTTCTTTATTATATTTATTTACCTATTTCTGATATTGTGTGGCGATGCATTCTTTTCTAGTCGTACTTTATTTACACTTATGGCTTCGGGAAAATTATGCAATTTTCATAAACGGTCCAGTGATCACAGACAATTATATTATTCGACCAGTTCATTAGGAATTAATGAAAATTCAGATAAGAACCTACGTTCCTACGTGTTGCAGAAAAATTTCTCTCCCGATTGTACATCCCGATGATAACCAGCCGTAAACAGTAGTCGATCTTTGTCGCACATCTACTCACGCTTTCTACCGTTGGCGCATCTCAGAGGCATCCTTATGCTTGTCGACCTGTAGTTTGTATTGTTTATAGTTTCAAACATTTACAATAACAATATTCATATTATTTATTTAGTTTGAGGTTTGAAGTCGGTATTTATTGTTTATTTTTAAAAATTCCATTATTTTTAAAAATTCCATTATTTTTTATATTTGTTGTATACAGAGTTAGTCAAATGTTTGGACCAGCCCATTTTTCTCAGTTAATACGAGAGGTATAGAACAAAAGTTCGGATAAAAGTTGAAGGGTATTTCACTTTGCACCTTTCTATGAATTCAAATATTTTATAGAGGTGCGATTGGTGGAGAAGTTACGTCATCGGCTTTTTTTTTCAAAGAACCACATATCATGTTAAGTATCGCTAGAAAGCTTGTTTTTTCTCATTTCGGTAGTACTTATATTACGTCAACTCTCTCGATAGGTACAGTGTATTTCATATTTTTGTGCCTACCTCTGTAATTCACTTACCTATTGCTCAATTTGTCCAAAATTTTTCTCAATCGAGGAATGTAGCCAGTTGGATATTTTGGGGATATGGCAATTTGATTCAGTCAGTGGAGTACGCGAGGTTCGATAAGAAAATATTTTTCATATGCTACATTGACAGTTGTTTCATTAAAAATATTCACAATGTTCAGGATAATTTTGAGTACTAAAACTGAAATTATTCCATTATTGGTTAAAGTAATATTTGATAAAAAGAAAAAAAACATTTTATTTCGTTTTTAAACAAAATTACTGTATTTAAAAAAATGCACAAACTGCAGTCCAGTTGTCTGTTGGCAATAAGATAAACTATGAATGATGCCCTGAATACTATTAAGCAAATGCTCTTGAGGAATTTGTGACAAATTAAGCAAAAGTTAAGTGAATTACAGAGGTGGACCCCAACATACGAAACATACTGTATCTATCAAGAGAGTTGAAATAATATTAATACCACTGAAATGGGAAAGAACACGCTTTCTAACGATACTAAACATGACATGTAGTTTTATTTGAAAAAATGCCGATGACGTCACTTCTCCACCAATAGCACATCTGAAAAAATATTTGAATTCATAGAAATGTGAAGAGTAAAATAACCTTCAACTTTTTCGATAACCCTCATATTACCTAGGCGGTTCCATACATTTGACTAACTCTGTACAACATTAACCAATCATTGTAAACAGTACTGCAACAATTACAGTATCTGTTTGAAGTTATTTATAATTTGTTCCTGAATTTGTGTGTATTGTTGAGTTCAATCTTATTATGGAGTTCAATCTTGATGTTGAATGTAGTTTGTGCTGTTTATAGTTTTAAAAGAAATTATGGCATTTACAATTACAATATTCATAATACTCATAGAGTTTGAGGTTTGAGGTCGGTATTTATTGTTTGTTTTTAAGCGTTCCATTATTTTGTTGTATATAATATTAACCAATAATTGTAAACAGTACAATATCAATAATATTAATTGAAATTTTATGTTTGAAGTTATTTATAATTTGTTCTTGAGTTTGTGTATATTGTTGAGTTCAATGTTGTTGTTGAGTGTAGGTAGTTTGTGTTGTTTATAGTTTCAAACTTTTTTTATGTCATTTACAAAAACAATATTCATAATATTAAAAATGAGTTTGAGGTCGAGTTATTCTTTGTTTTTAAGAGTTCCATTGTTTTATATTGTTGTATATAACATTAACCAATTATTTTAAACAGCACTGCAACAGTGACAATATCAATAATATTAATTGAGTTTTCATATTTGAAGTCATCATTGTTTGGTCTCGAGTTTGCGTGTATTGATGAGATCAATCTTGTTGTTGAGTGAAGTTTGGATTGTTTACAGTATCAAACAATGGAGTTCGAAAAGTTATGTAATAAAATTTCATTTATCAAAAAGTTCCCTAAAGCTTTGTTTAATCGATATTAACAACCCCAAATATTGTAACACAGTCAATTTGAAAAATCTTAGAAACGCATCATACAAAATTGACAAAACTTTCCTATAATTATATAATAGAGTAAATATTTTCAAAATAGTGTCTGTAAAATTAGGTCCAAATTTACGGAACTGTTTTTGAGATATTCAAAACTTCTGAAAAAAATCTTTTAAAAAATGTAACTCACCCTGTATCTAAATGGAAGGTAATATTGAAGAACTGAATTCATCAGTTGTCTTTTGTTCAATCAGCAGTAGCAAAAAATTATTTTTTTGTAGTCAAAAACAATCCGTCAATTGTTTTCAGTATAGGGGTATTTCAAAAGTTTAAAAAATTATATTTCAAACTGAGAGAGCCATCAAGAAACAAAACACGTTTTGGAATAAATAGACTGAAGCTGTGATGTCTTCCCAAAATATTACTAGTTGGTTTTGGAATAGGGATAAAAAAAATCCCTAACAATATTTTTTTAAACTATGCCCCTATAAACCCTCATATACTGTCATTAATAAGATTATACTTGGACTTGTTGATGAGTTCCAAAAAATTATCATTCTGAATTTGTCTTATTGCTACTAAAAAAAAACAATTTTTTTCTTTCTCAATCCTACGACGCTTTTTTACGAACAAACACACATTTTTATAAAGACCCATCCCACTATAACAAAATAACATTTCAGACAATTTTCCATATGTCCCTATACGGAGTTCTTTCATTAATCAAATATTCAATTTCAGATTTTATTTTGGAACCATTATAGCTCATTCAAGACATTTCAAAAATGACAGTGTTGAAACAAGTGGACTAGGTCACAGAAAATGAAGTAAACAGTTCAAACATACTTTTTTTCTTAGATATTGCATCAAACATATGAAGAGGTTGTAAAGATGTCACATAATTAGAAATATGTGATGTCTTTTGAAACCATCAGTAGAATTTCCTAAAAATGTTTTTGGCGTAATTTAGGAGGGTGGGTGTCACAATTTGGGAAAATTTATTTGAAGACACTTCTGAAGAAATATCCCATTTAGTAAATTTCAACGTGTCTAGCTTGTTCTAAGGCCTTCATAGAAATGTGCTACAATATACCAATTTTTTTTCAGACATGTAACAAATTTAAGCTTTTGAAAGTGTTAGTTAATATATTCAGCAAAAATATAACTTCAAAAAGTTTTACCTTATTGGTACGGAACTGAAGTAATTTGCTAATTCAGCCAAAGTCAATCAATCCGACAGTTTGATCAGGTCAATTATATTTCACAGAACATATTCATAACGGCCTAGCTGGACAACTGGAATATACAAATCCTCATCTTGAGAAAAATCTTAAAATACCTTACATTGCACTTATCCGAAACTTATACGTAAGTTTATAAAAACTAAGCAGTCACAATTGTTTTCGTCTGTTGTTTCTTTTTCAAATTACACCCTTTTATTAGAATATGGCACAGTAATCTCTTAGGTACAGGATGTAACTTTTGACATTTTGAGAACTAACAGCTGATTTGTTACATTTGATGAATCAGAGAACCATCAAAACACAAACCTGATTTACGATAATATTCAATATATTTAGAAAAATAAAAGAACATCTGAATTTATTGAAGTCAACATCAACAACTAAAATACTGAAAAAGTATGTCAATTCTTGCTCTACTGAACATTTTATTTTATATAATTCAATAAAAACTCCTCATCAAATGACTGAAGGCAACTAGAATTGGTGACTATTATATCACACTAGTGATAAATCAATTGTTTCAATTTGGCAGGGACCTAAAGTTTTCTGAGAAAAAATTGTTAAATGGATCCAACTAATTCCATATGACACTAATTCATGGAGTTGGGGTATATTCTTATATCAGTCCATTTCCTAATTCTATTTACGATAATAATTTGGTTGTGAACTGTACTCGGTTCTGATCTGTTATAAAAATACAGTTCCTATAATGTCATAAATGCACACACCCAGATCAAGTCTAAGCCACAAATGTGTTCTATACTCTCCTCTTTTGGTTATGATGAAAATGCTTTTTCAAGAAAAATTATTTTGATTTCTATCCAATATGTTAATGTATTTATCAAAATGAAATTTTAGCAGCATAAATAACATTATGTTCTGAGGCAAAAATGAAATGAAATCCAAGGACTCTAAATAATTAAATTAGTTTTAAAAACCTTCTCTTTTTCGTTTAAATTGAGAGCTGACGTTCAGGTTTTCATTCATTTTGTTTTGATGGTAGTCCAAATATTTTTCAGAACTCACTGAGTAAATGCAAAATTCTGAGGAAAGCCAAAAATTCGAATAGTATAAAATATCACATTTCATTTTTATAATAAAAATAAAATCTTAGACATGAATGTATGTAGTATATTAATTTATGTACATGACTGGAAAAACTTAAAATTCATAACTCTCACTCGAAAAATCCCATCCTCATTCAATCAATTGCAAGGAAAAGAAATATAAATATTCAAATGAAACATAATGATTTTTAAAAAAATATTGCAACATTGTGGTTATCACTTCAAAAAAATTTGCACTCAATCAATTACAAAGAACAAAAATATTACCTCAAATAAAAAAATATATATCTCAAGTTAAAATTGATTCTCGAAACGTGTTCATTAAAATCTCTAAAAAACATAAAAATTGTTGATACTTCTTAGTTATGAAAATTCAAGAAAGGATATTTGCCGATAACATGTTTACTATAATTTGTCCTATATACAAAGTAATTACAATTTTTATGAAACTCTCATTTCTTCAAACAAATTCCAGTAAAAGGAAAAAGGTTTTTCTTGCCTATCTAGAAAATATTGAACATATCAAATTGAAATTGAGAGTGATTTCATTTATATCTAATAATTCTGTACATCTATCCATAAGATAAAATATTGAATCTTTGCCAACAAAAGTTTTACCAGATCAACATCTGAGGCTGTGATTTGTTTTTCTATCGATTACACAATATGACAATATTATCTACAGAGGAAAAAACTCATCAAAATATTCATAAATATATTGTTCCCTCCATGATAAACCAATTTCTATAAATTATAGCATGTCACTTCGTCAGGTCTGTATACAGAAAAATTAATCAAAATAAATAAATGAAGTCAGTTAGATTTCATTATTCATTTACATTTTTTGAAATGAGCTCATATTTTTTCAGGTTGATGAAATTTCAGAAGGGAAAGCAAAGTAAATCTCTCAAGTTATGTGACAAATAGTATGAGTAGAAAAGTTGCACATCAACATATCTAAGAATAATGTAAAAGTGTGTAGTAAAGGTGAAACATCTTATTACTAGGTTGCTACAAAGTGTAGTAAACCTACTGAAGATGATATGGCTATCAAAATATGCATTTCGGAACAAAGTGTGGGGCAAAGAGGAAGGATATTTTGTTCTTATCTGCGACATCAGAGGCGTCCAGAAACTCATTTTACAATAATTACTAGATTTAATAGAAACGATTCAGAAATCCACTATATCACGTTACATAAATTCAAGAATAAAAAACGTAAATCCACAACAGATTGAAAATAAATCATTGTCTTTTTGATGCCTAAGAATATTCAAACTGGTTGAAAGGAATTGAGAGAAAAAAATATTTGTGAAATTAGGTAAAAATTCAAGATTTCAAAAAAATAAGGTAAGTATAAAATTGTGATATACCTATAACAAAGATTCACATTGTTTTAAAGCAAAATAATGAGAATATCATTCAAATATTTCAATTGCAGTCTGTATAAATAACTAAAAGATATAAAAATTCAATATTTAGTACATATGTATAATAATAATACAGAATTTGTCATAATGATCAACATTAAGAGTATTTCAAGATTAATCTGATCAACAATAACACCACCAAAAGTAAACCATCAAACTACAAATCAATTCAGTCTTGTATTGATTTTATTGAACAAACACTAATTCTTAACATCCTACCTAGACACCAAAAATGAACTTTGTATTTACTGCCAATTCCACAACAACATTAAAGGCGGATTCATGTAACGTTCATTGGAGGTGTTCATGCGAACACATAACTACATTACATTTCATTAAGAAGTTGGCCAACTTTCAACTAAGAATTATAGCTACATTATGATCTTGGTGAAAACAACCAAATCGCATGCGCGAAGACTTGTCATTCGCACATCGTCATGTTTCATGAGGTTTTCTTTATTTAGATAGCTATTTCAAGGTACGATTGTGACTATTCTATTTCAGTTTTTGATGAATGTCGTTAAATGAGTATTAAAATGGATCAAAACTGTACTGATATAATTGGTACAGCAATACACACATCTATGATAAAAGGTATAGACAATTTTGGAACAAGCTTACAGAGAAAAGTGTCAAAAAAGGATGTTTTGTCACATACCACGCATGTGCAAGTTTATAAATTAAGTCTTTCCGTGAACGGTACCGTTGGTTAGTGAAAATTTAATGCAGTGTTAATTATTATGTAATGAAAATGTAGTTATAAAGAACGTTGCATGAATCCGGCTTAAATTAACGAAAAATGTGTTAAATTAATTGCCCAATGATGATATTAGTTGGAGAAATACAAGCATAATTTTATAATTTAATAATAATATATTCTTTTCAATGTTTTTTAGTGGGGATTGCATTTCTGAGTTCAGCTGATTCATTTTCTTCAAGATGTCAACATACCAATTTTGGTCATTTTGGTAAACCTTATGAAAATTAGTATAACATTGATCGATTTTTTTGAGAATATAACTGACAGTAGAAATATGTGATGAAGGGACAAAAATTACTCTGATCACAATGGTCAACTTCAACTTGTCTTATTTGGAGTGGTTCTTGATTTGAGTCTGACAAATTTCATAAATAAAAAATTACTACACCGCTCTTATAGAATGGTCTGATCTGAAATGGTATGCTCTGCACTCATTCATTGTGATGAATACAATCATGCCATATAAACCATATTTGAAAATCCTTTTCCTTTCAGAAATATATGTTGTGTTTTCTACAAAAGTTGCCAGTCGCTCAACATATTGCAACATTGTTACAAGCAGTGCTAGAAGTATAACAAGGTATTATAAATATTAAGGATATGCTGGATAACTAAGAACCAATGGTGTTGACCTGAAAAACGGTTAACTCAAAATAATATTTTCAATTAAAAAAAACAGCTGGTTTCTAAACAATTCCTGATTCTATAATTCTAGAAGGATTTTTAAAAAAACAGCTGGTTTCTAAACAATTCCTGATTCTATAATTCTAGAAGGATTCACCCCAGGAATATTAGATGAAAGTTTATTATTCCGAAATAACTTGTGTGTCATGTTTGAATTCAGTTTTTTGCATGTCAATATTCACAAAACCTAGAAGCTCTCGTCATTGACTTTGATGAGAACATTTAATTATAAGAGGGTTGATGCATTATAGGGCAAGTCCTACGGTCCTAGAGCCGAATTTAGGAAATCATTACTGTGTGGGGATCCAGTTACTTGGCTAGATGATTTTATCACAATTTTGTCAGCACTAGTGATTTTATTTTAGTATTTTCCACAAACTCAATTCTTCTTGGAATAGGAAAAGGGACTATGGTCACATGAAACCTGCATAACTTATGCACATTCAATGATAAGTTATGCATTTTATGTATAGAAAATGACAAAACTCCCATCCATTTTATCTCTGACTGACCTGAGTTAACACAACTATTTCAGTGAAAGGATTGATCAATATTTTTAACTTCTAACATACCAGCCTATTACAGAGCTGAGGAGGTACAAAAGTCTAGGAAAGTACAGACAAGAACATGTCTGCATGAGCTCCACTGGCCCCTTTGTTTTTTAACAAGTGTCCTTTTGCTTTGCTCAGAAATGATCCCAAATCAATACAAAAAATTAATTCAGAACTAGTTGGTAAATTATTGATTATACCATTTTCGCAAGAAATCTAAGATATCTGCTAGAAGATCACAAATTAGATTGAAACATATAGGTACATTGAAAAAAAAAGAAGAAATATTTTTTGCAGATGTTTAAATAGGTGAATTTTTTGCAACTATATTACATCCATTAATTACTTTATCAAATTCGCTAATCAGTTCAAGGATTACTTCATTTGCAATGACACAAGAATATTTCTTGGTGATTTTTCAGTCATTTAAATATATTTAACTTCAAGAAATTGGCCGCATTAAAATAATTGCCTTTCAGTTAAACAATTTATTTATATAAACGGAATCCCTTCAGTTTTTTCAAAATATTCAGGGTCTGCAGTAAACCATAAATCATACTCTAGCTGGTGATAAACAAGTTCATAACCTATGAGATAACCACAAATTGACCTAAGTAAAAACCTCACAGTTTTCAAGATATTGTAACTTTTATAAAAAAAAAAATTAATTCATATCTCAGATCATTCTTTCATATTCCATGCAAATAAGGAGCGTTTCGTGATGATTTTTATTTTCGATAAATATTACTGAATAGTAGTTATAACCAGAGCTGGGTAATTCCTAGTTAAAAAGTAATCAATAATTACAATTACTTTTTTTAGTGTAATTTGTTATTGTATTCAAGTACCCTTTTTTCTTAAAGTAATTTAGAACTGCAATTGCAGCAAAATATGTGTAGGAATTATAATTTGTAGTTATGTTCTTCAAATAATGTAGTTACCATTAATTGGCATAGGTGCAATTACTTTTTCAGTTACAATTACTTTCTCCAATTACAATTACATTTATAATACAAGTACAATTACTTTTTATGATTACAGTTACTTTCAAATGAACTTCCCTCTTCTGGGTCACAATGGTCAACACTCCCTGGAGGAATGCGCTCTCTGACACTAATTTTGAAAAACTGATTATATTGATAAGTAACGATATAAATCTAATGTGACATTAAAGTATATTTTATAACCAGACCTCGCAAATCGGCGTCATTAACCTGCATGAAAAGTAAAACTTTAATTGTATACCAAACATTTTTTTTACATAATCTGCACTCTCGTTGAAAAGGGTCTGATACCTTGTCCAAAAATAAATAGTTTCAACTTATGAGTTGGTTCTTTTTTATAAAATGTCCCTGTTTGAAAACTAATGATTTTACGACAATAATGTATGAAACAGTTTTTGACCAGAGTTGGTCACCGAATGTAGAAAAAAAATGTTTGGTTTTATCTCTTTGGCCAAACGGCCCCAGACCAATGACATCCGATTTATGTGGCATGCTTGTAATTTAAAAGTACCCAAACTTTTGTGTTGGTGTCACTTTTTTGTTCTGAGTCAATAAACTATTGAACGTTTTATTATTATTACGTTACCTATTCCGCTTTTCATAAGTGACTCTACTTATTGCTTTTTATTGATGTGCTTGTATTTCAAAATTTGTTACTTGATTTTTAATAAATACCTATTGAAATAAAAATAAATTTTTTGATATATTTGTACTGGGATACAATCCATTTAGTTGAACGCTGAAAATTAATTAGTAATTCCTATTTTTATCAGGTACATGTACTTTGTATCTGTAATAAGTTCCATTTTTGAAAAAGTACTTTGTAACTGTAATTACTTTTAAAGTACCTGTAATTACCCAGCTCTGGTTGTAAGAATCGCAGAAGGTAGATTTTCAACAGCAGACATTTACGGTCTACAAAAAAAATCCTTTGATTAGGATTATTCAAGATTATGAAACTTTGAACTTCTTTTGTGACAAATTAATCTCCTACGAAAACATGGACATTGGCCTTAAAAACTTGCTTATTTTGTCCAGAGTCTAATAAGGTATAGAAGTTGCCATAATTCTTTTTCGAAAAAAAGATATAACTAATACAGTACGAAAGGGGGGTATTTTGCAGTGGATTTACAAGGATTACAGTTTTGTTTGAAATGGGTTTAAGTCACATGAAACTCTCCTTTTTTGCTTGAAACACAAAAGAATGATTTGAGATAGGACTTCATTTTTTTTTTTTTATAAACTTTCTAATATTTCGAAAACCGCGAGGTTTCCACTGGGGTCAAGTTGTGGTTTTCTGATAGATTATGAACTTGTTCATCACCAGCTACAGTATGATCCACGGTTTACCGGATACCCTGTATATGATAAATATATTAGAACACAATTATAAAAGTACACATTAAAAATTTGTGATTTAAAAGATGGCAGGGAATTGCAATTACTTCTTCAATTCAGTAAGCAACACATCTGAAGGTTACCCTATTATTTTTCTGACCAGCAGAAAGAGCAAATGTAAAAATGGAGTTAGGAATATTACATACATAAAAACAGTAGTATAACTTTTTTTTTGTATTGACGTGGTCGTTACTTGATGGAAATTCATCAGCGAATGTAATACACTGAATTATTCTATGTTGGACATTACTTATATACCCTTCTTATCAATAAAGGTAATTAGGACCTACCTATAATGAAAATAAAAAATACAATGCAGATACCTGGAAATCTCAAAACACAGCTACTACTTAATTAATTGAAAAGGTTTTACAAAAGGGGACTATTTAGGTCCAATTGATCATTTAGTAAACAATTCCAATTTATTAATTTCCAACAATTCTAAATAATTAAGCCTAGTACCCTTATATTAATCATGAAGGATTTCAAAGTTTTCTTCGAAGTCATGGTCTTCCTCCAAAATATGATTGGCATATGTTGAATGTATTTTATTCTTTACATAATTCATACGGTGTTCACTGCGGCTTTTGAAAGGTCTGCCAGTCTGGCCTACATGTACTTTGGAGCAAGATCCACAATTCAATTTATAAACTCCTGATTTGTCAGATTTTCGTGTTTTATCTTTATTATTTTTCATAAACCTTCCCAACGTGTTATCTGTTCTGAATGATACTCTTCAATTTTGTTTTTTTTTTTAAATGAGAAAGGATATCCAAAAGTGTACCCCACTATGAAGAACCTTGACAATAATTACAGAACTTCAACTCATTCAGGATCCGTTTCAGAAAAACTAGCGCCATTGAAAAAACCTAATTTAAGAGTAGCATTCAGAACAGATAACACGTTGGGAAGGTTTATCAAAAATAATGAATATAAAACACGAAAATCTAAAAAATCAGAAGTTTATAAATTGAATTGTGGATCTTGCTCCACAGTATGTGTAGGCCAGACTGGTAGACCATTCAAAAGCCGTGTACGTGGACACCGTATGAATTATGTAGAGAATAAAACTTTAACAAATGCCAATCATATTTTGGAGGAAGAACATGACTTTTATAAAAACTTCGAAATTCTTCATGGTGAAAATAAGGGTATTAGACTTTATTATTCAGAATTCTTGGAAATTGATAAATTGAAAAATTAAATTGTTTACTAGATGATCAATTGGACCTTAATAGTTCCCCTTTGGTAAACCTTTACAATCAATTAAGTAGTAGCTACGTTTTGAGATTTTCAGGTACCTACATTGTATTGTCAAGAAGGGTATTTAAGTAATGTTCAACATAGAATAATTTAGTGTATTACAATTCGCTTGAGAAATATACTGTGTATCGAAACATGTCGCGAAGACAATAAATCTTGTGGAAATTTAACCTTTTTTTTACATTAGTGTCAATAGTATAACAAACCTAATTGATAGGATTGATAGGTTTGGTAACTTTGAGGATGGTGCAGAAAAAAATTACACCAATTTGTTGAAATATTCGAGTGATTGACAATAATCACTAACATTTAAACAATACTATCCCTATTCTCCAATTCATGCTGTACGATTACCTACTTGAAATACCTTTTCGTTGGTCATCATGTCAAATCCTGTAAAGAGGTGATTTTGGCAAATGACATTTATGTTACATAGTAAAAAATCTGCAGCACTCAAGTTCAGTGAGATCATTATACTGCACGACTATACATGAATACCCACCGAAGTTCAACAACACCAGACAGTTTGTAGATCACAGGTGGTTTCTGGTTTACTATTAGCTACGTAACGCTTATAATCGAACGTGTCTCTTTGTTTCCGTTCGTGTCGGCGGAATCATTTCTAACGCACTGTCCTGTTAACTGATTCACACTCAACGGATTGTTTATATCGTGAGGATTAGTCCCTACAGGGTTTCGCGAAGGCTGGTGATGATGAGAAGGGGGTGGAAGCTTGATGTCGAAAGCTTCGTGAGGCGTCAACGGGCTCTGAAGCATGTAGGGACTGGAAACACTCACTGAAGGACTCGCAACACTCGTTGAAGGACTCGGTAAAATCATACCTCCGGGACTTGTGAGACTGCTCAGAACTGAAAGTCCTCCTGGACTGGACATGGATTGGTTCAGACTTTCGTTATCATCTTCGGGAGGTGTATTGGCATCCCCCATACTTCCACAACTGCCTAGGTTGTCATCGGATTGGTTGCCGTCATTTCCATCTCCTGCCTCCATATATCGTATGCACTTTTTCTTTCGCCTGGAAAATATGTGTATGATAGATTATGAGATAAACTAGGAATTTTATAATGGACATGCTCAAAAAAACAACTCTTCTCCATGCAGCTCTGTTATGAATATACTTTAACGGGTAAAAACATAAAATATATCCATGCATATAACACTTTTTTTTTATTAAATACTATACCACAACTATATTGTTTCTATTATCGCTGAATTAGATATTTATATCTGTATTTATCTCTATATTTCTCAACAACAAATCTAGTACAAACAAACAAAACTAATATTTGTTTTTCGTATATAATTCATTCACTTCTGAACCAGTACCAACATTATTTTATTTTCTAAAATAATTTGGCCATCTTGTCAACTCTCGTACCAAATATATTGAAATTTTAAGGATTCATCTTCAACTGGAGTTTGAAATAAGTTATAGTTTGATTTTGATTCGCCAAGCTTCTAACTTAAAATTTTAGTGAATCAGGATAAAAATATACAATATAGTAATTATGTTGGTATGATAATAATAATGTTTGTGTGTCCCTATGATAATAAATATTTCTTCAATTTTCTTTTCAATGTAGTTGTTCTTTTTTGTGGGTTTGAGTTTCCTTGGTAAATTACTGTATAGAATAATAATACTACTGTGATAAATGGTTCTTTCTTTGATATCTGCTTTCACTCAAATGAGAGATAAATCATTTACTTGTCTGTTGAATGTTATGACTATGACAAAAATCAAAACGGTCAATATTAATAAATTAATACATGAAACACTTTTATTGGTCAAAAGACACTTCAATATATAGAACAGAATTAGAACAAAATGAATAAATTATAAATGTGGTCAAGTGTTTGTATGCACCTTTAATGTCTCTTGAAATATGGTTCATATGCAAAAACGCTTGAACAGGTAGATTTTGTTACTTATTTTGACATGATGCAATGTTGTAATCACAACAGAAATATAGAGATATTGTCCGTATTGATAAGAAACGAGACAGTTTAATCGAATTGGCCAAGTACTTTATTCCACATTTCTTTTAATGATCGTCCATATAAAGTTTGATTAGGGGAATGATCCACAACATCTAGTCGTGGCCATTTTAAATAAAATGACGTATCCTAGCACGTGAATTGAATTTCGTGACTAAAATCTTTTGCATTGGCTTGTTCTCAATGTGTGTGTGAGGAGTATATTTTTTGTGTGTAATTAATCGCTGAACTAAACTGCCGTTAAACGGTAGCCTATTAGAATGCCGTCATTAGATATGACGTCATTGAAGTGACGCGTCTGACAGCTTTTTATTGGATTTGCTTAAACTACCGTCAAACGGTAGCATACTAAAAATGCCATTAATCAATCATTGCTTTATTCGACCGTTTATCATAATCAGTATATTCTATTCCGAAGTGTATTTTGGTTAGAGTAGACCATGACTGATTATTATTCATATTGTTAGTCTGATCTAACCTGAACGAACTAACATAGCTCGCAAGTTGGGAGCTTGAAAGTTGAAGGAAAAATCAATTTCAGGGTAGTATTTGATCGGTCTTAGGATATCATTGGACGGGGGATTTTTGGCAGGATATTTTTGACAAGATACTTTTGGACGTGAAATTTAGTAGTGCTACCAAAATATAGCATTCATTTTCAGACTTTTATTGAGAACTACCCGAGAAATGAAAGAATGTTAGAGGTAGCATAGACTAACGGCATTATAGTACATGACCATCGAATAAAAGCGTCACTTCAATGACGTCATATCTAATAACGGCATTTTAATAAGCTACCGTTTAACGACAGTTTAAGTACAGCGTTAATTAATTTTGTTTTATAATGAAAAAAACAAAATCAACACATTTTGTAGTGAATGTGACATTTGTATTTGTTGTTTGACAGTGAATATACAATTGTTTAAAAAATATTATTCCTGTTCGAATACATTTTATATATGTATGTACACACACATAATTATAAACGTTTGGAAAAGTTTCTAGTATCAGAAATATGAAAAATCACTCAGCTCAAAGTCTAAACTGCGTTTCGCCTTCTGTTTTGAAGCCATTCTCAATAATATACATTATGTCCATAAAGTAATCACACCTCCTATTAACTTTTGAACTAATAAAAAAACTTAATTTGATTTTGACCAAATGGTAGTTCATAAACTGCTCTTCCAAAACAGTAAAAAAGATTCGTCCAAAACAAAATTGCGGTCCTTTGCGGTAACTTTTGTATTTATTTCCGTCATCTATGATTTGTTGATAATCTCGTTTATAAAATCTCTAACTTTTATTAAAATGTGATTAATATGTGATTTGTTTTCCATTTTATTTGTTCTCAACATTTTTTGGTTGACCTGTGTAAGTGAAGAAGGCCGCTTTTGCTTCATGACATTTTTTGTTCCATTTTCTTGCAAATTTAGTGCAAATAGATAATCATAATCGTTGTTTATTGTTTATTGCAAGAAAGCAAGTAAAATTAGATTAGTTTTTGTATTTTTACAGAATATTCATAGTACTATTTTACTATTTTAAAATAAGTAATTTTTCAGTAGAAAAACAAAGGTTGGATAGCAGAAAGTGCAGAGCAACTCAAAAGGTTATACTAATATAGTTGCAATCGCACTATTTAATAGTAATAATAATAGGCCAACTTGATGGGCCATTACGAAAAACTGTAACAAGTAATCACAAAACTCAAAACAAATATTGTAGGTTATGTTATTTTAACAAACGTCCAAATATTGATGTTGGCGGCAATGCTGAGCTTGCAACATATCCCAACAAACTTGCACCGTGGAAATGATTGCGCAAGTTTGTTGCAATATATAAATGGCAACCTGGCATAGCCTGAAATTTACAGAGCAATCTTGCATCATGAAACGTAGCTTTCTATGACGTGCAAGATGCGTGCATATATAGCGGCAAACTTGCGTAGCATGAAACTTACAAGAAAATTGTACTGTGAAAAATGACCTTTAGGATTATTTTGGTGACCTTTAGAGTGGCATTTCTCTAGTAATTTGTTGAACATTTTCGTTCCTAGCAAATGATGACTTTTCCGGGTTCTCATTAAAGTCATTTTCAAAACTGACTTATGATAGGTTTTAGATATCTTGATGTGAAAACTGATGGTACAGTTGCTATTGTTTACTGAGTAAATTAATTTTGTATCTCAGTTCATTCATTCTGAGTGTCCTTTGTCCTTTTGTAATGTAAGACTTTCATAGCTTTGCTTGCATGTTCCCAAACAAAAATAGCATAATATGTGATAAAAGAATGACTTAAGACTAAATGAATAAATAATTGTATTGTTTGATAATGTCCATATAGGAAAAAACTGCAGTAACGTTGGTTACAAATAGAAGTGGTATAAAAACATAGAAAGTTTTATTTCTCATTTTTCGTGACTAAATATGCTGTTTTCGTAGACTCTATTGATTCGAGATCTAATTGGTTTACTAATAACGATACAATTCCAAGTTCAAATAAAGGTATAGTTAAACTCCTAGAAATGTTGGACTATTTCCTCACGATTCTGTTTTGTTATAAAAAAATCATTTAGAAAAAAAAAATATTTTTCAGAATTTGAATGATCATCTGTGACCAATGTAGTTAGTTCTGATTGCTCAAAGTATTATGAAATATTGCTATATACCATCATGAAATTTGGTATACTTGTTAAAAAATATAAAGGAAACAAAAAACCGCCTAGACACTATGTCTGAATTATTATGAGAACCATTTTGAAAAATAATGGCTGAACTAGATTTTTCCGTCTCGCTAGTCGGAATCGTAACAAAACACTGAAATTTTTTTGATATAAATTTAAATTTGTGTAATATTGAACTCATTGTTTCATAAACGTAAAAAGAAAGTTTGTAAAAGATCAGCGACATGTATTTGAGTTTTTATTTTAGAGAATTGTCAACGTTGATACACATTGTTGCTATTGTCCTTCAAATTGTGCCTTTTGTAGAAATATTTTCACCAAATACTGAGTTTACCTGTATCCCAATGAGTGTATTATCCTGAATCGAAAAGTGTAAAAATTTCAGTAATTCAACAACCAAAATAAATCGTGCAGAAGAAAGCCAAACAAAACTCAATAAAAATTAAAGTTAGTAAATCTTTGAGAATATTTTGAAAAACTTTTGAAAGGATTTAAGCAAGGCTATTTAAAAACTTTCAAATCCACGGCAAACAAAAATTTAAGCATATTAAATAAACAAATCGTTTCCGTTAAAAGAAAATAATCTTGAAGTACAGTGGGTAACAAACAGTGTGCACTATGCACTACAAGAAAAATTCGCCAACAAAACTGTTTATATTATTAAACCCATTTTCTTGACCAATTTTCAGTAAGTATACCGTGTCATACTCCTTGAACTGAATTGCAGACTTTTTGTCACTCCTGTATGTTGTGCAGGAAAAAAAAGTCTATGCGTTTACGGAAACTATTCAACTTATACTAGAAACAAAAAGTAACATCTATCTAACACTGAAACACCAACACTGCTGTTGACTAACCAACGCTTTGCTATAGATTGACGTAAGTGGGTTCCTGAGGAGACTGGGTAGTTGTAGCACCGCCAGTGGTGTGCAATAGACTTCCATGGACCGTCGAAGTTCCGCCATGTGAACTGTTCTCGGGACTAAACAATCGTTAAATGTACAAGGGGGCATTAAAACATGAACATATCCACAAATGCAAAACACTCGACTGAGTGTACAGTCACAAACAAGCAACAAAGACATCACAGATAAAATAAAAGGTATAAATGTACATACAAAAATTGGTAAAGTAAAATAATTCATCAGAAAATGTGTCTATTATATCTCTAAATTTTGGTAGATTCTGAGCCCCTTGCACTCATATAACAATTGTTGTACTCAGCAGCAGTGTATAGTGCATGAACTTAAAGCCAAATTTGTCCTTTTCTTTGTGGGAAGACACATTTTCTGATCTCTAGAAGTACAATCTTGCATAGTGTCTCCCGGAAAATATTTACACAAAAATAAAATAAAAAAAGAACAACAGTCTTTCCACATAGATTAGGAAATATTACTAAGTGAGAAACATATGGGTTTTCACAAAATTGGAAAGTAAACAACATCCCAAAGTGTAGATGTTGTTCTCTTCTATTTGGTTTGGCCAACTGTTCGTTTGAAAAAGTAGACAAATTAAAAACATTCAATCGAAAATAGGATGTGAAAATCAATGAACTGAATATATCAGTTGCATTGTTTCAGAAAAAAACCCATAAGTGATTTAAAAATGTAATCAAGGTGTATGACAGTTAAGGTTTTAGGTTATCAAACACTTTGATTCCATGTTGTAAAATAATACCCACAAAAATGAAGAACAAAAGGCGTGCAAATACCAACAAGTTACAACACTACTTTAAAAAGACTCACCTGCATGGTTTACACCATTGGCTCTGTTGGTCCAATCCATACCTCGCTCGACATTTCTTCATGCTATTACCTATTTATATATAATAACATAATTAGAACCTATACTGATAAAATAATATTGGTAATTTCTACTGGATACATGCTTTAAAGACTGATTAAAATGAAAACAATTATTGCCTAAAATTGCAAACAATGCTTCATCAACTTATAAGCCATTTGTTGAAATTCAAATCAGTCTTTCCTATACCATTACTCTACCGAATTTAAGAAATCTGAAACTGATTCAAATTCATAGCATACCATAAAAGTACTGGCCACTCAATATGATACGTTTGGGACAGCTATACTTTGAATATAAAATAAGTTCTTGTCTTTCCGATGTATCTGACATTAAAATTAAAGTTAATGAATAAGTTAAAGTATAAAAATACTCGGGACCACCAGTGACACCAATGGACAGCTGTTTCTGCCTTTTGAATGTATCAGGACTGGTTTGTTTCTTTGCTGAAGAGGCTGAAGTTCTATATGTAGAATCATGTCCCCAAGTCTGAAACTTCCTTTCACAATGGTGAGGTATTTTTGCCCAATTCAGAAAAAACTGCAAATTGTAGTACCTATCGAAAAGCAAACTCCACATTTAGGTTGCTCTACATATAGTATCTAGACTAAAATAACTCAGATAGTGTGGATTTATAGTTTCTCTTTGATCAAGGACGGCCTAACCAGTGCTGATGACGTCCAAAAGACAACATATAAAATGGAAATAAAAGAACTCATCAAATTATAAGTAGTAAACACTTTAACAATACGAAGTTTCCAAAAAAATCGAATAGTTTGCCCTTCTTGGAGCATTAAGGCACTAAGAGCAGGTCTACTAGTTCAATATCAGCAGCCTATCATAGTTTCATATTAAATATTGTGTATAAAAGAACAATAAAGTTACTATTCAGTTTAAATATTTCAAAGAAAGTGGAAGAAGTCTAAACCTCAGATATTTCAATATGGAATAGACTCTTGTTTCTACATCAGTTTCATGGAGATTGAAAGGAATCGTAAACTTGAATTCAAACTAATTACCAAGTTCATGCAGGCACTTCATAGTGATGACAATTATTACAATAGTCATAATACCGGTCCAAGATTGTCTGACCAAATAAAAAAAGTATTATTTATATTACAAGGGCCCGCATGACTTATCCATCAAAATGATGAAAAAATTATTCAGGAACTCACAATTCTTTTGAATCTTATATACAATATATTTGTACGATAGATGGTCTGAAACTTTTTATTGGTGGTCCAGTGCTTTTATGAGCTATGATTCTAGTTTGATGTAAATTAAGTAAGGCACACTAATGTAATTTCATTTTGGAAACGACTACAGTACTAATTGGAAAAAGCTGATGTCAACTGAAAACAAAATAATATACACTGACAAAAGGAATTTCTCTAAAAGAAGAAAAAAGTGAGCTATGGAAAGGGGCCATGCTCGGGTTTGTCGGGGGAAAGAGTCTACTGAGGGATCATGCAGGCTACTGACAAACGTGCATACGACGAGTCCAACCAACAAGGGGGTCTGCTCGACCCTCGGCAGAATAGGTCCCGGCCGGCCAACCGTATACCCCAAAACATGCAATATATAGATAATAATAGAATAGGTATGACTCGCAAGTTACTTAGTACCTAGTTCCGTTCATCAACTTGTCGTAATGTGGGTTTTGGTAAAACTCACTTTTGAGAGAAAACCTATCGTAGCGAATACTCCTAACAAATGAAAAAAAAATGAAATCAACACAATACAATTAATGAAGAATGACTTTTTCCGAAATGTAACATAAAAAAGTGATTTAGATTTGATGTACTGAGTGAAGAGAGTTCCATTTCAAGACAAGACCGTAAAAGTGGTCTTTTCTTGGTTTCCGAGTTGTGACGTTTCAAATAATAAAAACATTATGTTACAAAACAATATTGTCGACAAAACCCTGTTTTATTGACAATACATACTGCGAAAACCAGTACCAATAACCGTTTCTCTAAATATTTTTAATTTGTTTTCGCCGAGTTCTTAAAATATCTTACCATTTCAAAACATTGACATTTACAATCACATGTTATACGATAAAATATGATTTCTATCGATACAATGGGAAAACATTACCTTTCTCCCGATGTGAAGAACCTCAGCGCTTGCCTAGATGTCAAATGATTCTAGAAATAACTCATACCATCATTGAAAATAGAGCTGAACTGTGAACAATATCTCCTCAACCTTTTTGTTTTTAGTAAAAACTAGGGTTTGAATAAGCCCATATGCTCATTCACTAGCCCAAACTTTCAGATTTGATATGAATATTTATTTTTTATTAATTTCCATATTTACCAAAATAAATTTTTTGTTTAACTCTTACTCCGGATATTAAAAAAAATGTCAAAAATAATGATAAGGAATAATATTATTGTTGATTTCAGTAACATCCTTAAAATTTGTATTTCCTCGGATTGATATTAGCCAAGTTGATGAGCGGTGGTATTGATACAAAAACATAATAAAAACTAGTAAGTTGCGAGGGTGGCTACCTCCATCGGCGGGGTCTTGTTTGCGCTTCCTCTTCTTGCCGCGAGTGGCGTTGGCGCGTGATGACCAATCGGGATAGAGCTGCATATGCAGCTGTCGTTCGCGACGGGCCAGCTCATAGTATTTGGCCTGCTCCTCCCTACCCAGCGCGTGCCACTAAACAGAACAGAGTCAGCATTTTTCCGTACCGGCAGGGCACCAAGAAGCGCGCAAGAATCGCCATGCCGGCCACCCCAGACTTTTTGGCCGCCACCAGTCTATTTTGGCCGCCACCGACCCATTCTGCTCGAACTCGCGAGTATGCACGTCGTTCAGAGCACCGTTTCAAAGTTGGGGTGTTCTGTATAACCAACGTCCGTTCAATATACAGCGTGACCCATTCAAAATGGACCACCCCTGTAGAATACGCATTTCCCAATCCATTTCATTTTTTTTATATCAATATCAAGCATCAAATATTGTATCTTGACACAAATTTTCATAACTTTAGGTTCTTTGTCAAGAACGGCAAACGTTTATTAGGCAATTTTGTTTTCTAGTTTGACTACACCACTGGATTCGTAGTCGTTATAAATAAAAACCAAAAAAAATTCATGAAAAATATTAATTAACAACAAAGTTACAACAACTTTAATTTTGGAAACAAAGTATTGTATTATAATTTATATTTAGATTATAGATATATTTGAAATCTGGCAACACTGTAGATACAAAGTGAACTTACACATACATTTACTTTTAATATCCCCGCTCAAGTGTATACTTTCTTTTAGGGGTCCTTGACTATTTATTTCTACAAAATTTCAAAATCAATGATTGATATGTTCATACTATTATTGCTTCTGGAACTTGAAAAAACTCCTGAAATTATGGTAATTTGATCGATTTGTGGTGGAAGCGATTTTGTAATAAAAATGTGACTACGCCACGGGATTTCTAAATTATATTCCCTTAAAATCATTTATTTAAGTGTAGGTTCTAAGTGGATTCGAAAATAAAAGAAAATTTAAAATTAATTTTCATGTTATGCAGTAAGTAGTACATTCTTACATAGCCCATAAATGTAATAAGCTTATTCACAACTTCCAGACAGGGCCTGTTTTTTCGCACATGCTCGCACCAAAGTTTTTTTTTTAAATTTTCAATTGATTGAAATAAAAAATGGTTTGTGTGGTGCGGGACTTCTTATAATCATGAAAAACGTCGATGCAGATGCAGTAATTTTGTGTGTTATCATTTGGTTAAACTCTTCAGTGAACAGCTGATAGCTGATATGAAATGAGTCAGTCAGCATTCAGAAATCACATAATAGAAACTGTAGGGTAGGGAAGCGGGAGTTTTTCAAATATCGAGGCCGCTCTAAGAATGTACCTGTCACTGATGGTCACAAACAGCAGTGGAGATAGGTCACTTTCAAAATTGAAGTTGATAAAAAACAGTCGTCGAACCTCCATGTTAGAAGTCAGGCTTCAACACTTTGGATATGCTCAGCATTGAAAGTGATATTTTAAAACAATTAAATTATGAACATATTATAGACAGCTTCATTAGTATGAAGTGTAGGCGCAAACCAATTAGCCACTAATGTAAGATTAGTTGACATATTCATTCAAATTGGCTTTCCTTTCTTTGATGTTAAAATGTTTTCTTAGAATTACGATATTTTATTTTTTAAATAACATAAACTGTCTATTTAATCTATGATAGACATAAACAACGTTGTGTTCTTTCTTTAAAGTTGTTGATTGTTCATAGCAATGTAAATACACGTGTACCGTATATACCTCAATGATTTTCATTTCTTTCCATATTTATTATCTCATTAATTCATTAACTTCTGAATACCGCATAGAAATATTTTCTACACTACAAAAATAAAATTTTCTTTCTTCATTTAAGTTTTTAGTTATAATCTTGCCCCAGAATGTAATTTATGCAGGTTTTAACCCCGTAGGGCCCGCTCCACATGTTCAGCCTAGGGGTCTACAGATCCTAAATACGGCCCTGATTCCAGAGACAACGACTTCAAGTGTCAGACCTGAGACTCACCCTGTACTTGTTCATCCATATAGAGAATGTTCAAAGTTCACTGAAAGTAGCTATTGTGATGTTAGGCGTACAAACTTATGAATTTGGAGGGTAGACAACTTACATTTCACATCGTGCAATGTGGGTAGTCTAATCGTTTGTTTACGGGATCGTTCAAGGGCGTGGTGATTTTATAATTTTATATTATTGTTTCTTAAAATTTCTCAGATCGACTTTCTGATATAGTTTAGGTACTTTCAACATGTCATATCATTGAACAATGTGAGATATTTCCCATACCTACGACTGTGAGCAGACCAGAAGTTATTCCATGGCTGGTCGAAATTGACATCTCAAAAAGCAAAAGAAACAGCTTCCCGTTGTTCGTGGAAATGAGATTCATTTTGAGTTGAACAGAAGTCCTTCATGTCGGTAATAAGTGCATGTGTCATAATCTAACCAAACCACTTTCTCGGGCCATCAGACAAATTCTGCAGTCGCTAGGGTTTGAACCAGCGACCGGAAAACATTGACGCTTTAACCACTCGGCTACGTGGCCCTCAGAATAAGTACTCACACGTGGGAGTCTCAAATCCCCACAAAGGAATTACAAATGTATTAACTTCAATAGTGTAATTCTTACACTCCCAAAGAAATGACTGTTGTGCAATAATGGCTTAATCCTGGCAATTCTGCAATTCCTCTAAAATATGCCACAAGGGTTTCAACCACCTCGAAAAAAAGTACTTTTTCTCCAAGACTCTTAATCTATCACTCACATTTGAAGAGTTGATTTCTAAGATGCTTGGAACATTCTTAGGAAGGATTTTCAATACTTTGGAGTCAAAATCCATAACAAAGTCCATGAAGGACTTTTTGTCTACTTTCGTCTACCTTTGGAATCTAATTTCCTCACCGAATCTACCTGGTCGTTGAGTTACAAGTTTAGACCTTTCATGTTGTTGGAAAATCCAAGTATCCAGTATAACCATTGGAATAGATACCGTGTCCTGATGAAAAACTATTTCCAGCTGGAAATCCTTTGCAGTGTTGAAGTACAACAAAGTTTATATATGGTGAGTTGTTTGTAAGCAGAGTATGAAGTTACTGCAGAATCTCAGGACCTTGAGTGAAGCATAGCGACAGGAGCTTGTAAAACCACAAGAGTCACCCTAGAACTTACTTTTTGGAAACAATTGAGCTATTCGAATTTCATATATTTTTGGGATATTATTCTGATTTGTTAACTGAATTTACATATTCTCTTCGTCCATCTTATACAGAAACGGAAGAAATGTATCGGCATATACGATTCTCAATGGATTTGGTTGAAACTTCATGTAGCCAGTGGACCAGTACAAAATATAACAAATACATGCTTTGGAGATTCATGTACTCAACTGGACCACTGTTCCCCTTCCTATTTAAGTCTCTCAATTCAATATTCGCACTTCGCAGTCATGCTATTTAATATTTAATTTAGTAAGCTACTCTAGGTAGCTAGAAGTGGGGACAAACCTTTGAAGAGTGGTCCAGTTGAATACTTGAACCTCCGTCGCGTGTATTTGTTATATTTTGTACTGGTTGAATGGCTACATGAACTTTCAACCAAATGCATTGAGAATCGTATATGCCGGTAAATTTCTTACGTTTCTGTACACTAATAAATATTCAGTAAAATCTCTTGAGTTTGAACCTAAGCCATTTATAAGCTGTGTCTCTATGAATATAATTTTATTACCATACTACTGTTAAGAATATGGGTTGTACTCCTTCAGAGTGATAACAGAGACACGATCGTGCGCCATTGGTTTATTTTCAATTATTTCTTCTTTACTGATTTATGTATATGTGATTATATAATCTTTGAAATCATCAGAAGTACTGTAGAAATGTTATTGTAGTTTCATTGCAAGCATTTAGTATCTACAAGAATCCAATATTATAGTAGTGAACATTTCAAAAGTACATGCCTCCCCCAGGTAGCCCATACTGGAAATTTTGGTTCTTTGATAGAGAGGTAGCCGGTGATTGAGTCTGGGCACCTCAAAAGTTTACCATAACTCTGCCAAACCTCCATTAAGTCGATACATTTATCGTATCTCTTCCGAATATTTTTTACACTATTTCTAATTTGTTGAGGTGTAATTTCGGCACATTCTATCGTATTCTGTGCATGAGTTCAACTCGATTCCTTGGTCTCGCTTTGTATACTTTTTGTGTCAGAATATCCCATAGGAAAAAGTCTAGTATGGTTAGATCAGGTGATCTAGGTGGCCATTCAATCAAGTAAAACGTAACAGCCGTCGAGCTAAAAATGTAAATTTACTCGTTCTGCAAGTGGAGTTGCTTCTATTTCGTACGATATAATTGGTTATTTAAAAATTCAAAAAAAAAATTGTCCGTTCGTGTTTCCATCAAAAAAATTTTGTGCAATTATAGTCCTATTATTGTATCTTGTACACGGTAACTTTTCGGACTATTGACTTTTTCGCTTTTTTAAAAGCTTGTTCAATGGTCATATTCACCTTCCCACATAGTTCTGTCTTCTGAGCAATTTCAATTTTTTTTTTGTTTCATTAATTTAGATTTTGAATATATTCAATTCCATTGGCGCAGTTACCAAAATTCCAGTGGTGAATTTTTGCAAGTAACATACTTTGAGATAACAGTGTCCCTCCAATTTTACTGATATCAATCTGGACAATTTTGTGAACTCCAAACAAAATTTCATGGTAAAATTTCGAACGCCACTCTTTGCCCTATGAAAGGTTAAAATATTTTTGGTTACTGCGGCAGTTTCTTCAACTGTTTTGTTAATTCTGCTAACGCTGCTTCTGTCATCGTGATTGAATATTCTAGTTACTTCTCTATTACTGAGTATGATAATTATTGTACCCAGAGATTCTTACAATTTCCATTATTTCTTTTAATGATAAATGCAGGGCCATAATTAAATATTATATTGAACTAACAAATATTATTTTATTTATGATTAGTTGTCAAAATCACAGCCTACTATTGATTTAGTACAATACTTATACCTAATGTATTAGTTCGGCCATTGTTTATATAGAAGATAGTTAGTCAACCTTATGGGATTATAATTGGATCAAAATGGATACGACATGTAGATGGCGATAGTTAGCTCGCATCCAAGTCATGTCGTAACTTCGGTGATCTGGCCTCCAAGTCATGTCGTAACTTGATTAAAACAATAGAAAAGCATTAAAATCAGGGTTTTTTGAAGAAACCTGCATTAAAATGACGTCAAATATTCATGTTTGTAACTAATCACGCTAGATGACACTCGCGTTTGTGTCCAATACCTTTTCCACAGGCATTGACTAACTATGTTCTATTTAAACAATGGTTCGGCATTCTTCAAATTATTGATACCTTATCTGAAAAATTGTTTTACTCGAGTTTTGCAGAATTTAAAGGAAATAATTTTTGTCCTGCTATCTGTTTAATTATTGAATAAATATTTTTGATACCTTGAAACTTGTTTCTTTTCATTTTATTTGTATCGGCTATGGAAGAATGTACTACTGCATGACTTGAAAATTGATTTGTAATTTTTTGTAATTTTCGAATATACTAATAACCTACTAATGATTTTAAGGGAATATAATTTACAAATCCAGTGGCGTAGTCAGAATTTTATTACAAAATTGTTTCAACCACAAATCACTTACATTACCATACTTTAAGGGGTTATAACTGTGGAACGGAATGAGCTATTGACTTTGTATCAACAGTGTTGTCAGAGTTTAAATATGTCTTTAATCTAAATAAACATTATTATAATCAAATGGGTACTTGTTTCCAAAATTAAAGTTGTAACTTCGTTGTTAACCAATACTTTTTCAAGAATTTTTTATGGTTTTTATTTATAACGACTACGAATCCAGTGGTATAGTTAAACTTGAAAACAAAAATTGCCTAGTTAACTTTTACCGTTCCGACAAAGAAGAAAACCATAGAGTGCCTCGGAAATTGAACTAAACTTATGAGATACAGTTTTAGATTGAAAAAAAAATCATTTGAGATTGATTGAAAAATCCGTATACTACAGGGATGGTTCCATTTTGTAAGGGTCACACTGTATGTATATCTATATACACGCATACTTATACTAAACTGTATATAGATATACATATAAAGAGACAGTTCAACAGTTATCAACAATTTGGAAATTGTATGTAATGAATCTAATGGCACTTTTTTGCCTCAAAACGGATATTGGACCAAAGAAACTGGTGGAAACGATGAGAAGATAAAGAGTAACAACAACCCTTTCTTCCAATATATTATTTCGACGGCCAATTCCAATTAGTAGTAGAGTCGAGTGCTGTGGTTAGTCTTTCACGCAAAACTATCGTGTGCACAGAAATTTTTCAACAAATTGTCGTTATGCATCAAAGAAAAAAACTACTTCAATGAAATACAACAATAAGACAAGAAATTAAACGATATATTGACTTCAAATGATACTGTCAACCTGCACGCATTGTCAGTGATTCTAATAAGCTAATAAATCAAAATGTTGAGCGTTACGGACAATTGTGGTGTTTTTTTCGGTGCACACGACTCAGAAAAAAATTTGGATTGGCACTCTATGAAATGTGGGTGCGCGTATATAACTACCTCCCGACTCGATAGGTGTTCGTTCTTTTTTTCGCTTCTTCTTCTTGGTGCCGTAACCGTAATTGTCCCGTGCGCTCCAGCCCGGGTACAGCTGCATGTGCAATTGGCGCTCCTGACGCGCCTTTTCGTAATACTTGGCCTGTTCCTCTCGGCTCAACGAGTGCCACTATGCACATACATAATTTTACTCTAATATCATTGTATCAGTCATACGTCACATTCATCAAATATTCAAATGGTAGAAACTGACCACGGTCATTTCCATTCAGAACTGAAAGGTCATTATTGATCAATTGAATAAAAAGTCAACAAGTATCCTAATTCAGAGTTAGAAATTCGAAGAATACAACTTGAGTTTTGAGATATGACAACACTGATGTGAATGTCAAATCTGTCATTGTCAATGTGAAGTTTGACATTTTTAATGGTGAAAGTACATCAATGATGTTCCTTCTAGTGCAATTGTAATATTTCTAGTATTTTTCATTAGCATCTGGTACGCTAGTACTACTATTGTTAAATCAACACAATTCTAGTACCATTTTCAGATTTTTTCCACTTCAGTAAAAATCCACTATTAAATGAATAATATTAACGACGAAGAGGCAGAAATGAGAAATTGTATACCGGGTGTAACAGGATCATGGTACACCCCCCGTATCTCCGTTAGTTTTAAAGGTAATGGATTGAAATTTGAGATATCCCATAAACATAATAAGCGACAATTTTTAACCTATAAATGATTGTTTTTTCACTTCCGGCTTCGCCGGAAGTGATACCAACTTTCGATTTTTAAATGGAACACCCTGTATATTATTAAATTTCTGAAATCTGCATAATTTTCTGAATCCAATGATACTACATAAGTGACATTTCAAACGTCGAAATTTTTTTTTTTAAATTTTTAGTTTTCCATTTAAGTGTGCCATGATGATTCCGATTTAATCCAATTGACCCATCTAATACTAGAAAAATCGAAATCCCGTCAAAAATATTAAATTGCGTTTTTTATGAGCAAATAAAGTTAGTTCATCGTTATCGTTTTTGGAGTAAAAATCAATTTTTTCAAATGGAACCATATTGGTACCGTGGTACCATTTATTAGTACTATTAATAAGGAATTTATCCATACCTGGTAATAAAATGTGCGATCAATACAATCAAAATTACAGCTAAAAGAAAACAAGAAAATACAATTATTTTGTTCTACTTTAAATCTAAGAAGTTACTAAGGTTGCTTTGAAAAATGAAATTATTCAGATTGTCAAATAAATATTTGTTAGTTAATCGGTGTTTTTATTGTATACCTATTGCAAAAGTCTTTACATTTGTTGTTAGTTTTTTTCGAAATGCCGCACATTTATACAAGGGATGAAAAAGTGGACATGTTAATTATTTAAGGAGAATGTAGGAAAAATGCCGTTGCGGCTAGAAACCTTTATGCCGACCGATATCCTGATAGACAATGTACAGCGAGAAATTATTTTAATCGTCTTGATAATCAATTCCGAAGAGAGCCTAACCATGATCCCGATGAAAACGTTATCATTGACAAAGGAACGGAAATTAATGTTTTAGCTCGAATAGAAGTTGATAAGACTGTTTCTTTAAGGCAAATTGAGTTTGAATTGGAAATTAGTCACCAAACGGTAAGCCGAATCTTGCACAAACATAATTATAAATCTTTCAAATATGAATTGCACCAGCACCTGTACGAAAATGATTATGAACGTAGGATGGAATATTGCAACTGGATCTTGTAGAATAATGAGCAGCCAAACAATGCTTTTTTGGGAAGAATTTTATTTTTGGACGAGTCTAGGTTTACAAATATGTGATTATTTAACCGACAAAATACAAGGTATTGGTCACAAGAAAATCAAAATTTATTGCGGGAGGGTAACTTTCAAGTGCGGTTCGGTTTCAATGTTTGGCTTGAAATACTCGGTCGTAGAATCATTGGTCCAATAATATTTGAAGGACCCTTGAATGGAGCTAGATACTTAGGATTTCTGCAAAATGGAATTGAGGACAGTTTAACTGAATTACCTGTCCATTTACGACAGGGAATGTATTTCCAACAAGATGGAGCTCCTCCCCATAATTCAAGAACAGTAAGTGATTACCTTGAACAGGCATTCGAAGAAAACGTAATTTCGACGAATGGTCCTGTGCGATGGCCTCCAAGGTCACCTGATTTGACACCTCTTGATTTCTTTGTTTGGGGCCATTTAAAAAACATTGTCTTTGCAACCGCCGTTACAACCCGGGAAGACCTGAAGTTGCGAGTAAGACGCGCAATTAATAGTATAACGGTCCAGCAATTAGCAAACGTTCTTCAAGAAACAGCTAAGCGAGTTCAGAAGTGCATTGACGTTAATGGACAGCATTTCGAACAATTGTTGTAATGTTTTGTGTTAATATTTTGTATTTCAAAGCCACCTTAGTAACTTCTTGGTATTAAAGTAGAACAAAATAATTGTATTTTTTTATTTTCTTTTAGCTGTAATTTTGATTGTATTGATCGCACATTTTATTACCAGGTATGAATAAATTCCTTATAAATAGTACCATTGTTCATATAGAAGATAGTTAGCCAACCTTATGGGATTTATATTGGATTCAATTGGATGCGACATGTAGATGGCGACAGTGATCTCGCATCCAAGTCATGTCGTAACTTCAGTGATCTGGCCTTCAAGTCATGTAACTTTATTGAAACAATAGGACAGCATTAAAATCAGGGTTTTTTGAAGAAACCTGCATTAAAATGAAGTCAAATATTCATGTTTGTAACTAATCACGCTAGATGCCACTCGCGTTTGAGTCCAATACCTTTTCCACAGGCATTGACTATCTTCTATTTAAACAATGATAGTACTAATAAATGGTACCACGGTACCAATATAGTTCCATTTGAAAAAATTGAGTTTTACCCCAAAAACGATTACGATGAACTTTATTTGCTCATAAAAAAAGCAATTTAGTATTTTTGACGGGATATCGATTTTTCTAGTATTAGACGGGTCAATTGGAATAAATCGGAACCATCATGGCACACTTAACTAAACATTGAATTATAAAAAATTTCGACGTTTGAAATGTCATTTATGTGGTATCATTGGATTAAGAAAATTATGCAAATTTCAGAAATGTAATAATATACAGGGTGTTCCATTTAAAAATCGAAAGTTGGTATCACTTCTAGCGAAACCGGAAGTGAAAAAAAATCATTTATGTCAAAAAGTGCCGCTTATTATGTATATGGGATATTCGAAATTTCAATCTATTACCTTCAAAATTAACGAAGATACGGGGGTGTACCATGATCCTGTTACACCCGGTATAACAATATAAGAAGAAGAATTTGAACAGGATGTTCATAAAGTCAGTTGTGGAATCATCTGCGACTGAAAGTTGGAATTTAGTCGCTATTTTCCATCTTACAAGATAACCTCTCTTGGAAGGGATTCATGTTGTTAAGAGAAACATTCCCAATAATTGAAAATTGAACCAATTGAAAGACCCTATATATAGGGTCCTTCTCAATATCTATCAGATGTAGTTCAATGTCCAGCGTGGCTTTAGCCTTTAGTTGTTTTCTGTTAGATATTACAAAAAAATAACTTCAATTTTATCGTAGGTTTTTTTCCATTTCCAGAGAAGTCATGTATTGGTTCAATTTTCAATTATTGCGAATGTTTCTCTTTACAAGAAGAATTTGATTTGACCATTCACCTTGACTGTTCTCTTGACATCCAGCAGTGCGTTCGGTTTTTACGTGTCTCATAGCTAGATTTAATCTATCTACTCCGCCAATGTTATTACTGCATACAGGGTTACAATTCTGTAGGTGCCTGGACATAGGGGAATTGAAGGCAATGAAAAAGCAAACCAAATTGCAAGACAAGCACCATTCACAGGCCCAGGACCAGTGTCTGGAATTAGCAAAACACGATGCAGAATCCTAATTAGGGAGTGAAAGAGAACAAAACATATTGGGACCACATCGAAGGGCATCGACACAGAGCAGCCATGGAGAGGCGTCTAAGCCAAACAGTGACGGCTGACATCCTCAACAGATCTAAGATACACACAATTACCGTCTTACTAATCGGACAATGCAGTTATACAAAACACCTACACACCGTGAAAATAAATGGAGAAACCGTGGAGTGTAGACTCTGTGGTGACGAGGAGGAAACAGCCTCTCACATCATCTTCGAATGCGACGAGCTGCCCAACAGGCGCAACAGATCATTCGGACAGATCATTCGGACAGATCATTCGTACAGATCATTCGGACAGATCAACCTGGAAACAGGAATGAATCCGAAACACCTAGTAAATAAACTACTGAACCTGGTGAAAAATACTAGGAACCAATGACCAATGACGATAGAACAATACAATAGACCCCAGCAGGTCTCAGTGTTAAGGAAAACCCCAAAGGTAAACCCGGTATCTCGCTCGTCAGCCTTTCACCAACCCATCTACCTGATGGAAAAATAATCGTGGAGAAAAAAGTGAATCAAACAAATAAATACCATGGAAACACTTGGTTCCGTCTAAGAATTTTTGAATTAGCCATAGAAACCTGATGACATGGTGAGCGCCAAAGTAGTGAAATTCTGATGTATGCAGGAAACATCGCACTCTAATATATCCCAAACTGGTTGGAATACAAAGGTCTTACAATAGAACCAAAGAAGTCGGAAGCTGATCTTAAACTCAAAAGAAAAATAGCTCTCATACAATTTGACGTGCAGTGTGTAGGACTACCTGAAAGGGAACGGGGATTTCCCATCTCAGTATGTGGCAAATATTGGAGTACAAAGAAAATCTAAAAGACGAATAATGATGACAGTAGCCAACTCTTCTATCTTGTAAGATGTACCCCAGATATCACAGGTTATCCTATGTATATACATTTTATGTCCAATTCTGGTCGGGATATCCTAGGATCTGAAATGGACATTCATGGGATATCCATCGAAAGATTCGAACTGGATATCCGTCAGCAAATATCCTATGGATATCCATAAGATATCCACATTGCTTATGGATGTGATTGAATTGCAAGACAGATTTTAATATTATCAATTTCTGAGTTTCTTCCATGCTCGTACACGAATAGAAGACTTTGAAGAATACTCTTATCTTTCGTTTTCCGACTGGATTTTAAATGAATATCCATGAGATATCCGACGACAGATTTAGAATGAACATCCCTCAGCAGATATCCTATGGATATCCATGAGATCTCCACAGAAATTTCGGATGTGATTGAATTGCAAATTTTTGAATTATCAATTTCTGAGTTTCTTCCATGCTCGTGCATGAATTGAAGCATTTGAAGAATACTCTTATCTTTCATGAGATATTCTTCATGGATGTCCATATGATTTCCTTCATGGATATCCATAATATATCCGTACAGATTATCCATAAGATGTATTTTATGGATATCCTATGGATATAGTTCAGGGATATCTTATGGATATCCTTGAAGGATATTTTATGGATGTACAGGTTGGTACCCTCCGAACATCCGTTGGACGTCCATAGTATATCCTTTGGATATTTCCTGGACGTCCATATATAGTACATCCAGCGTATCCATAACGGATGTCCAGTGGATATCCATTGGATGTCCATGTGTTATCTGGGACCTATATAAAAATGTCAACACAAGGGGCTAGAACGATAGTCAGAGTACACCCCACAAAACTCATGATCAAAGAGTCGCAAAAGTTCACAGGGATAGACGAAATAACTGCAAACACAAGGGGCTAGAACGATAGTCAGAGTACACCCCACAAAACTCATGATCAAAGAGTCGCAAAAGTTCACAGGGATAGACGAAATAACTGCAAGAGGAACTATTAATTATATCGAATGGACCATGTGAGGTGGACATCCCATCTGATATCCCCAATTGACTACTGGATCTATCAACTGCAGGAAGAAGCAGATTTTTGATTAACGCAAGCAGTGACTAGATGCTCCTAGAAAAATCTGCACAGCTACATTACGTAATATAATATAATGAATTTCTATATTGTGTAGATCAAGATGATGTTGAATCTGTTCGTATGTCCCAAATAGGACACGACCTGAAATATATTCAGAAATGTGGGTGCAGTTTAAATTGAAGAATACAGTTATACATCAGATCTCAAGCAAAACACAGTAGAACTGTGACTCTAACCGAAGTAGGGCGCAAGATGTCCCAGTAAGAAGAGGTAGACTCGTAAGTAGGAATCTGATACTTGAATTGAAAATTGTATATATCAGTTTAGATGACAAAATGTTTTCATTTTTCAGAATATCCTGTTCAGGGGATGTTATACATTACCTTGGAAAGATTTTGTGACAAATCATTCACACTGAAACTTAAAGGAAATAAAATTGTTCTGAACTAGAATTTAAAAAACATGCCGATTATTTTTCACGTTGTTATCATTTGAAAATGGTTCTGGTAGCCAGAAATTTAAAAGAAATGTATATAGAAATATATGGAAAATAATGATTACCTCACCTTAGTTTGTATTAGTCCAAATTAGCGGAAAATTATTTTAATATGCCACTTATTCAACCAAACAAAAGTAAGTCTTGTTCTAAAATACAGTTTCTTGCTTAAATGAAACAATACATTTAAGATGAAACTCGATAAACAGCATTGGTGATTGTTGCAAATAATAAAAATTATGATTACGCTTTCAAATTTGCAACTTTTTATCAATTTCATAAAATGCATTATGAAAATGAAGATTTACTGTTAAAATTGTTGTTACAGTTTTAAAAGCCCCGTTTCTTCCATATAAAAAATATCAAGTATCAAAATTATCCTTAAGATTTTCAGAGGTGCTAGAAAAGGGAATGAATTCCTTGTTGTTGTAGTAACCAAGTCATTTTTGTATTGAAAAAAAAAATACAAAGTTTCATTTCCTATGGGTCAATTCTCAGCCCATTACTCAGAAAAACGGAGATTCCAGGAAATAGTTTTGAAAATATGAATCACATGAACAACTCTCTTTCGTACACCTGATTGATACCGATAATTTGGTTCAACTTTGGTATAAATTCTGTTTTTTACGAAATGTGCTAATCAAAACATTCACTATTTTGATCCTACCATGTCACAGGAAGCACTTAGCTTTTAGATATTCCTCTATGATGAATACCTGAGATGGAACATGTCAAATATTTCCCTTGAAAGCTATTTTTTTCTTAAATAAAGCATCATGAACCAAAGATGAACGATGGAAATGACCAAACCTTTCTTTTACGTTTTAACGTTTCACGCAACACAAAGGCTATGTTTACAAGAATCAAGAGTGAACATATCCAAAGAACAAAATAAAAATTGTTTGGTGTTAATGATTCTCACTAATGAATTATACAAAATTAGGAAATATGTTTCGCCAAAATATTTTCTTCCTCATAATAACTTTTCAATGCAACTGTTTGAATAATTGTAAATAATAGGACATAGGAACAGATACTGCAACTTTGATTAAAGAAGATTTCTCTGGTCCCAGCAATATTTTCATATTATCCTAAGCCTCATTAAATGTACAGTTGTATTCACTGAAAATGGGTACAAGTCTTATTGTTGAAACTTAGTTTCTTCTATTGAAAAATGAGTAGTCTTTTCTGTATTATGAAGTTTTTATTTTCTTTGTAAAAGAAGCTTGTTTTCCTATTTTTACATTTGACATTTACTGTGGACAACTAACATAATACACAGAACAAAGATATTTTGCAGGGTTGCCAACATTATACATCAACACTTGATAAATGATTTTAATGTATTAGAATATTTCTACAACGCAAATTTTTAAACACAACGTAACCAATAACAATAATAAAAACAGAAAACTATGTATAAATAATGTTCAATTATAATGTAATATATAATTTATAATTAAATTATAAAAATTCAATATTTGGTCATATGACCATTTTTTTCGACTATTTGAACCAATCTGCCTGGAATTGAGTTAATTAAATTCCCTATAACATTTGCATCCAGCTCTTCCCAGCACTCGTGGATAACTTCCCATAATTCATTAGAATTGTTTGGTCTAAAATTTCTTTTATATATTTGTTTTACAATTAGACCCCAAACATTCTATATGGGATTAATATCGGGACTGTAAGCGGGCCATGGCAAGACTTCAATATTATTATGATGAAACCATTCCCTTACAGCATTTGCGGTATGGACCGGGCAGTTATCCTGCTGAAAGACGAATTAGTTATTTGGATATATTTGTCCAACAGATGGGAACATTATATCTTCCAGAACAGACATATAATGTTCGGCGTTAAACCTTCCCTCCAATCGCCAGCAGACACCAAGTCCATAAGCACTTATCCAACCCCATACGTTTACTGAAAATCGCCCAGGTCTGAAAGCAAGATCGCTAGTGTAACGTTCTTCGAATCTTGTATTGTCTGGCCTGTAGACACGAATTTGTCCATTATATGTTGACTGAAAAACCTTTTCATCATTGAACACTACCGTGTTCCAAAACTGATGGTCGCGGTAGTTATAATTTAGGGCGAAAAGTAAACGAGACTGTTTCCGTTCTTCTGTGAGCATCATTTTTTTCGCAGCTACGCGGTTTTTTAAGTCAGATTCTTTGACTCTTCGGCTAGCGGTAGGTTGAGACCCAGGAAATCCTGTGTCAATGACAGCATTTCTTGCAGTTTCAAAAGGATTTGCCCTTAGATATCCCAGAAATGCATCATCTTGTTCAGGGACGGAAATGCGTGCCGGACCAGTACCAACTTTTCTTTTCAAAGACCCCTCTTGAATCCAACGTTGCTTAATTCTTAAAATAGTGTTTTTGCTTCTTCCGGTAAAATCTGCTAATGCACGTATTGACCACCCATCTACGATTCTGGCTATTATTTGAGCTTTTTCAATTTCAGTTAAATGACGAGGCATTTTGAAACGTTTTGGCACTGACAGGCTTGTCAATGTCAACCATACATTATTTTTAAGTCAAATTCAATCAAACCCGATTTACACTATAACAATTTTAGTGTACCCATTTTCTATGAATACAACTGTACATCATTTATTCCCAGATCCTATCAACAAGTAAATTTCAGTTTATTTTCACTTTGAAGAAACCAATCTTTTGGCGAAAGACCTGATTTAGGTGAAATCGAGTATTGATAAAAATTAACATTGAACAATTTTTTTTTGGTTATTTACATTGTGTTCATAATGAATGTTCACTGAGTATTGATCAAGTCAATTCTTTTCTTCAATAATTAGTCAAGAAATAAATTCGAATACCCTGTAGGTAGATGTATCCCTGTAATCATGAAGTTTTCAGTTCCTCGAAGATCGTATTCAACAACTAGAACCCAACAACATTCGCACCATTTTCTTCATTCCTAATGATCTCTTTTGAACAAGGTTTTTTTACTCTTTCGGTGGTTTCTGATGGTAGTAACAGAGTTCAATTTCTATCAAGCACACAAATTTTAATTATTTTTGTCACATTAAACAATTAAACAACATTTGATACTGTTTATTGTCAACAAACGATTTCTACAGTATTAATTCAAAGACCATAATACTACTTCATTCTACTACCTGAAGAAAATTTCTATTAGAAAATCTAATAAGAGGGTTGCTACGTAAGTTTTGAGATAGAAAAAAAAAATTATAATCATTATACTTTTGCATGCGTTTGAACCAATTTCCGCAGCACTTTTTCCATTCCGATTGTGGTACCTCCAAAACGTGTGATTTGAACGAATCAACCACTTCTTCAGGCGTCGAAAAATGTTGACATCGCAATTTATTTTTGATATGAAGGAATAAAAAGAAATCATTGGGTGCCAAACAAGGACTGTCCGGTGGATGATTTGAGCTCATGTGTGAGAGCTTGCATTGTCGTGGTGGAGAATGATTCGTCTTCTACGATTGGGTTCCCTGATTATTCCGAACACTTCTGGCAAACAAATGCTGGTATACCATTCAAAATTGACCGTTCTTCGTTGCTCTAACGGAACTGTGGCGACATGTCCAGATATTCCGAAGAAGCAGGCGACCATTTGTTTCAAAGTGCTTCGTGCAACTTTTGTTGGATTTGATTTGGCTCGTCTTGAAAGACCCATACAGTCAGTCGATTGTTGTTTAGTTTCGGGTTCATATGCATAGATCCATGATTCGTAGCCAGTCTATTGAAGCACCGCGTATGAATTTTTTCAACATTTCTTTGCACTAATCGATACGAGCTTTTTTTTGAGGCGATTTTCAAATTAGGCGGTCCCCAACGCGAACAAATCTTTTTGACGGCCATATGTTCATGCAATATTGAATATATGCGAGTGGAACTAGCATAAGTATGCCTCAATCTCACGGTATGTCACATGACGATCTTGCAATATCGGTTCACACACACATCGATGTTTTCTGGTATTTTCGAGGACCTTCAGAAAATTCGTCCTGTAGCGAAGTGCGACCACGTGACCACGACTGAATTCGGAAAACCAGCGAAACACGATGGCTCGAGATGGTGCTTCATCACCAAAAGTCGAAGAAAAGGGGGAACAATTGCCCTTGCTCATACAATCCCGAATGAGTACGAAAATACCTACCCGAGCATATGTTCACCCATTTCACACTTTTTTTTACTGAAGATCGGCACTTTGTACCAAAAAATTCTTACTTCATTTAACGGTCTCAAAACAGCAAAAAAATTGTATCTTAAAACTCACTTCTTTTAACGATCACAACAAATAATTCACGCTGATACATGACAGCAATGTTGGTTTGTGTATGTGTATTTTTGTGATCGTTAAAAAAAGACGGATTTTTTTTATGAAAGAAAGTTGTTTTTTGGCTGTTGAAAGATGAACGAATTTTAAGATAAATGTTTTCGTTTTCAGTTAAAAAAAAGTGTAAAAGGGGTGAACAAATGCTCGGATAGTTTCGTACACATTCGGGATTGTATGAGCAAGGGCAATTGTTGTTCTACGTCGAAAGTCATAGAAAATCATCACACGAAAATGTTCATTTATGTCCATTTATTGAACAAGATGAATGTTTCAAGTATCTGTAATCAACACAAATAGCATTCGTATGACACCACGTTCTGAGTTATGTTCTCCATTAAAAATGTCAAACTTTACGATGACAATGTCAGTATGACATATTCACATCAGTGTTGCCATATCTCAAAACTTAAGTAGGAATCCTCGTATGTAAAATTGATATTAATGAATATCAACATAGCTCGATAGTAAAAAAAATAATGTACTTCACAAAGAAAGTAAGGATTTATTCTACGCCGCTCTTTCAAATAAAATAATAAACGGCAGTCCTACCTACTTCCCTTGTAAAGTAATTTATTATTTGGTACTCCATTGTAATTAAAATATTTTCATCAGACACTATTAGGTTTCTCCTGGGCTAAAAGATAATAGCCCTTAAAATATTGTCTACTATTTTTAATTTTCTTCAGATATTTCCAAGAGCAAAATTCTGAGTTCGTGGCCCATTTTCAAATGATTACAGCTATAGAATAATCAACAAACAAACAAAAAAACGGCGTTAATATTCATAAACGCAATGAAATAAATTTTTGAAAATATTGATTAATTTTGACATATTCTATCACATCCAGTCAACATTCATACAGTACGTCTATATTTGAGAAAAATGTTATTCTTACCCGTCGACCCAGAATCTGATTTATGGCAGCACTTTCCTTTAATGTACACTCAGCAACAACTTTGGCTCTCATTTCCTTCATATACAACATGAAGGCGTTCAGAGGTTTCTTTATATGAGGCTTTTTCTTCTCATTACTATCATGGTTATTTTTAGCGTCTAAATTATTCTTGTGATCAATTTGACCCCTGAAAATGAAAATTTATTATAGAAAACTCAAGAAGCGTATCTGTAATGTCAATTATGGTTAGTTCATATAATGGAACAATAATTTACTAGATTTTTCAGAGTACTGACACATGAAAAAACACAATTATTTATTTCACTAGCTACTTTGGAAGTTGTTTCATTTAGGCATTAATGTGACCTTCCTGTAAAATTTCCATCGAGAATTATTTTCAGTGAAGGACTGTGGCCAGAGAATATTTTATATTTCTAATGTCTACTCAACAAACCAAGCATTAAGGTCAATTTTTTCAATAGTAGTTTGTAGTTTTCTATGAAAAATATACATTCATATAAAATCATTGAACTTCTCTCCTTTTTCTATATAAAAAAAATTAGTTTTTTCATCATCAGGTTCCATCGAAAAGGAGAATTTAGAGAACATGGTGAGACCAGAAGAAAAATAGGCTGGAACAAATTTTTTATATATTTTTTCTGCATGTTGTATGCTTCTAGGAGCACAAAACTGACGAACGTTGGCATGTTCCAAAGTGATGACAAAAGGGTGTTTACTGGAATTCAAGTAATACATGTATCAGTAGAATATTTTTAATGCTCATCCTCAAGTATGTCATAAGATCCCCGAGAATTGTATTTGGCTCCCTTTCACCAAATGACCAATTTCTAGCCAGGTCAAAGATTCGTAAGGATAGTATAAAATTCAATGAAAAAGTTGTATTTCGTACATTTATTACATTTTTTTCAAAGGGGTTCCGGCTATTTGGCCATCATCAGTTGCGATACCTGCAAGTAATATTGTTTGATATATGGAAAAAGTTGACCAATTTTTTTAAATTTTAATTACTTACTCGTCAAGTACTTATAAATAAAAATCGACATAACCATGGTTAACACTTGTTTGAACACAAATGCGCTTAAATATTTGCTGACCAATTACAGTTTCCACCATATCAACATATATCACCATTTCAAATTTAGTACACATTACTTCAGCCCAAATCACAATTCACAAATTTTGAAACAAGTGCACTCAAAAAATTACAATAAATTAGATTTTCTGGAAGACTTACAAATAGATAAATAATTACTTATGCCGAGGGGGAAACCGCTGGGGAATTTTGGTGTACATGCTTTGAGTATTAGTGGTATTAGTTGGGTATTAGTGGGGAATTAGAAGAATTAGTTGAAAATTATTGGGTATTAGTCGGGAAGTAGGGGTATTAGTAAAGAATTAATGGGCATTAGTCAGGAATTCGAGGTATTACTAGAGTAATACATGGGTTATACTGGAATTAATTCGTTTAAAGGGCACAAGGACACAAAAAAAAACTTGATTGGGTTCAATATTTCTATTGCTTTTGGGTTAAATATTTATATTGCTTTTATTACTCGGGTATTAGAGGAATTACTTTAGCATTAATGGGATTACTTCCGGTATTACTCGGGAATTACTTGGGTATTAGAGGAATTAGTAAGGATTTTTGGGAATTAGTGAACACAATTTCCTCGGCGGTTTCCCGCTCGACCTTTTCTAAATACACAAGTTCAGTTGTAGAGATCATAATATTCCTCTATGCAGCAGATTAAAATAATATCCCATTTCAATGTTGATTTTCTAAATTTCTAGTCCTTTGCTCACTAGGTAGACTTTCTTTCATATTCTGTGGTCACAAATATTGTTAAAAGCCATAATTTTACTTTCAATCTTCATTGGACATGGACCTTACGTCAATGTCACTATCCATCATCAGTCACTTTTCAATTTATATCTCTGTCACATTTCAAATTATTTTTCATTTCCGTCAGTACCTCGTGTCTTGTCTGGTAGTACGGTCCAGAACGAATATGCAAATTGCCACAAAATTTAAATTTGCAAATTTGAAAAGCTCCAAATGGGTAGATGACTAAATATTTTTATATGTTAAATGTATGTATGTTCAAACAAGTATTGTAACCATGGTTTTGTCGATTTTTATTGGATCTCCTGTATAAGTACTTGACGAGTAAGTAATTAAAATAAAAAAATTTCTCAACTTTTAACATTTTTCGAACAAACTTACTTGCAGGTATCGCATACCGCACTGATGATGGCCTAATAGCCGAAAACGCTTTGCAAATGTACACGAAATACAACTTTTTCATTCAATTGAACAGTTACGTGTACACAGCTTTAACAACTTTTCACCCTACTATAAAATTTCCTTGTAAATTGTCTACGAGCTGATATACATAATAATGATATACAATAATTTTAATTCCTGTTTAGTTCGAGAGGCAAACTGCAAAATAGTTGTTGTGTTTTGAAAACCCAGTACCAAATCAAAACAGAACACTAAATCATTTCCTGTTTACTGGGATGTAGTTTAAATTTAACAGTGCGCCTATTCAACAGTGGGATCTGGAATATCTGAAAAAGAACTCTTATCGACAAGAATTTGAGAAAGAGCCACAAATCTTGAAGATACGTTTGAGTTCCATTTTTCTAGCAACACAATCTCAAATGTGAAAAAAACAGAATTCTTTGGGAGATCGTTTAATAACGAACAGTCGTTGCCGACCGATGATGAACCCTTTACTCCCATATACACCTCCTACGTAGGTTTATTAAGGCAAGTACCTGAAAGAATTGGCCAAGCAACGAAGTGTGTAATGGTTTGGACGGGGAACAGATGGCTTCAGAAACTAGTCTGCAGGTGGTCACCCTGTCCAAATCAAAACATAATTCTGCTGTTTGGTCACAGAGGGCACTTGCAATTGCGTCCTCTGATATTTTGAGGAACGTTGCACAAGTATCTGTTAGATTTAATTCAATACCCGTCGTGGTCTTAGCCAGGGGAGTAGTTGTTTTCTGTCAGGTACTTGCCTTAATAAGCCTACTTAGTAGGTGGATATGGGAGTAAAGGGTTCATCATCGGTCGGCAACGAATGTTCGTTAACAACCTCAAATGTTTCAATTTACGCGGTGTTAATAGAGAAAGGAGTAAGAAAAATATGGCATTGACATTTTTGACATGAATTATCCGTTAGTAGAGTTGCAAACCTCATATAGACCGGACGATAGTAACAGATTTTGGGACACGATTTTACTCAGTATGCGTTTTATACGACAGTATTGTCAGTATATCCTCATGATAAGAATGCATAAATCAAAGAGTCGTCGTAGGTTCTTCATATTCAATTCCATAGGATAAGAGGAAGTGGTTCTAATTCAGCTTGCAAGATTTGCACCAATTTAACACACACACACAGAGCGAGTTAAATAAAAGCTTTTAAAATCATTTGACTTTTTCATTGGAGTAGTATACAGGGTGTTTCATAATAAATGCGCAGGACTTCCGGATGTGATATCTCGTTCAAAAATATGAAAAAAAGTTTCCATTAACTTACCCTCTAAAATTCAACATTTTCGAGATACAGGGTGTTGAAATTTAAAAAAAATTATAGTTTTTTGCGAATATCTCTGGAACCGTTTATCGCACAAAAAACAGATTTTGAATGCATTTTCTACTCATAATAAGCTATGTTTTGTGCAAATTTTTTATTTTTTAAAATTCATAATTGGTGAAGATTTTGAAGGGGTAGTGGGTGTTTTTTTCTCCAACTTCTACGCCACTGGAAAAAGTATGATTTTGAGCAGCCTACTTGAACCGCCAATGTTTTTTACACAAAAAAGGTACTCTTGGTTATAAGCTCTAAAGTTGACCGTTTCCAAGAAAAATCAACTTTCATGTTGAAAAACATGGTAAATTTTTTTAAATAATTGTTTTCCTAATTATACAAAATTTATTTAAACGTTAAAACAAGTAACAAAACCAAACGTTAACTTCTTAATTGCAAAATAAAAAAAACAATATCAATCATACTCAGTTGAATTGTTGGAAATGTCCGCCGTTAGCTTCAATGCTCGCAGCAAATTTTCGAGGAAAAAACATTATTTAAACAACATGAAAGTTGATTTTTCTTGAAAACGGTCAACTTCAGAGCTTATGACCAAGAATACCTTTTATGTGTAAAAAACATTGGCGGTTCATATAGGAGGCTCAAAACTGTTTTTTTTTTTTCAGTGGCGTAGAAGTTGGAGAAAAAAACACCCACTACCCCTTCAAAATTTTCACCAATTATGAATTTGAAAAAATAAAAAATCCGCACAAAACATAGCTTATTATGAGTAGAAAATGTCTCCGAAATCTATTTTCTGTGCGATAAACGGTTCCAGAGATATTCGCAAAAAACGATTATTTTTTTAAAATTTCAACACCCTGTATCTCGGTGCATTTTAGAGGGTAAGTTAATAGAAACTTTTTTTCATATTTTTGAACGAGCTATGACATCCTGAAATACTGCGCATTTATTATGAAACACCCTCTATAAACAATATTGGTCATGGAAAGCATGTTGTGATGTCACACTGGATATTATAAGACAAATTTTCTGCGTTTCAAAACACAAATTAACACGTTTAGTACGCAAATTCATTACCGATTAGTTTGTTCTCCTTCCTCTTCGTCGGCGTCTTCCATCTCATTTTTGATGAGTGCGTCAAATCCAGTTGGAAATTTACATGAATTGTGACACTTTTGGTCCAACAAATTGTTTAAAATTTTGTTGGAGCTGGGACTGCAATTGGATTTTGTTTGAAAAGGAGGCAAATACGGATTATCCTTATTCATAATAGAAATGGAATTCAAATACCACATGGACAACAACTTATTGTTCAAATTGTTCAAGAGAAAATACGAATTATCTTCGCGGGGAATTTTGCTGTTATCCGAAGCGTTGAAGGTGTTCTTTTCATAGAAACTACGAGTCTCTTCGTTTTTGTACAAATATTTCCTCAACTGTTCCGTATGATTCGTATTTTTTGTGAGATCCAAACCTTGGTCGCCGTTTTTTTTCAGTGACAAGTCCTCGGGCAGATCCTCGTTTACGTTTACGCCGTTTGAATCAGGCTCGTTGCTGCTTGTCCACTTGATGTTTTGATTCTTATCTACGATTGAGAATGGTGCTACAACAGCCACTGGCATTTTTTTCAGGGTAAGATTCAGAGGTTCATCAGGAATTTCCATATTAGAAACTGTTCTCAAGAATTTCGTTCGACTGTTTCATGCACTTTATCTGTTTCATTCATAGCAAGAATAATTATAGATCACAATATTTAGAACACTCACTATTCACAATATTTAGGCTGTCGACATGGGCAAATAATTCATTTGTTATCAAATAATAAACTAAGTGTTATTGGGATGGAACATATTGATATTTCAGAGATTCTACATGGCACACATATTCACAAGCCGACCTCAAGCAGATTTCTAAGCGAATATACGACTGTGCGATCAACAAGTTTTTTTTATGAAGCAGTTTATCACAGAAAATCGATATGAATGGCTGTGGCGAGAGCTCTCCTTTGTTTGGGTTGGATGAGAAATGCGATTGCCGCACGTGCGTTGGGAAATAAGCAGCACTGACTGAAAATTCGCGTAATATTTGCTCACGGATGTTTTACTATGCTCAAATATATGTTATCACAATTTAAAACTTGTTATATTAGGTGTCGAACGAGATGTACTTAACAAACGACGACTTGGATGTGTCCAATAGGACCGATACTGTTGTAAACTCGTTGGACCAAGATAGAAATAGGCATGCTCGTTAAATATCGCATCGTTACATTTTGATGGACTGATACTCCGATTCATCTGGTGACATTTTCGCTGCGCCGGTGGAATAAAAAATTGGTATTTACTTGAAAAAGGTTTCAGGATTTTAGATTTGATTAGAAATGAAAAGCAGTACGTGAGTGAATAAATTACACTGCCTGTTTCTTTTTCTATAATTAAAAATTGGATTCAAATGATGTTAACAGGGCGTTGAATAATATATGTTTTCAGAAAATTCTGCGCAATAGGGTCTAACCATAACCAACGAGGTGATATTTTTCTTCGCGTATTCTTAGCAAAGTAATTTAAAGTCTCATTGCGATTTTTCGTAACTGAATCAATAGGTATGTAATATATTAATTTTTAGCGTTATTATGTATTTGTTTATGAAAATCTGAAACAGGGCGATTTCTTTTCTCAACTTGAGAATTTACAATATGAAAATATTACCCCATCCTGAATTATGAGCAACGTAGCCCCTCAAAAATTTTGAATGAGAAAGGGGTCGTGTGGCACCTTGTTTGAAAGGAATTTTTATTCTCTGTTCTACTATATTATATTATATTCAAATTTGGTGCAAACTTAACTGAGAAAATTAATTTTGAAAATTTAAATTGCTGATACTTTACGTAGAATGACGGAAATGATATACCTAACATAATTTTTAGGAAACATATTTCAATTTATTTTACAATTGAATGAAATGTTGAAAATGTCTACCATTCACCTCTTGACAATAAGCAAGGCGATCTTGGAATTCTTGTACAATACTTTGTAGAACCTCAGGGGTTAATTTGATAATTTGTTCCGTTATCCTTACTTATAACTGAAATATGACGACCCAAGTAATTTCAGACCAATATCAATTTTTTCCACGTTATCCAAAATTATCGAAAAATTAGTAAAACGAAGGATAATGGGTTTTTTGGAAAGACATAAAATTTTAGCCCTAGAACATTTTAGCTTCCAGTGTAATAATAATACTACTGATGCCAATTTCAATTTTCTTGAGAAAATTTACAGTAATGTTAAGGAAGTGGCTGCGGCAGTGTTTCTGGACCTTTTTAAGGCATTTGATCGTGTGGATCATGAACTCCTCTTGCAGAAACTCTCTCATTATGGATTCCGTGTAACAGCCTTAGAATGGTTCAGGTCATATCTAACTGGTAGAAATCAAGTGGAAAAATCATTCACGGGGTTCCACAGGGGTCAGTATTAGGCCCAATTTTATTTCTTCTTTATATTAACGATATGGCTAAACTCGATATATCTGGAGCATTCACCTTATTGCTGATGACACAACGATACTTTGGCGTAATGAAGACCCCGCTTCTTTGATTCGATACATCCACTCAGATTTAGATAAAATAAAAAACTGGTGTGACTCAAATATGTTATCATCGAATGTTTCTAAAACAAATCTGGTGTCATTCAAGTGGGATTTGGAGCAGGTCACAAGGAAGTCGGATGATTGAGAGTAAATCTATTACCAAATTCCTCGGTATATAATGTTTTTTCCGTTGACCAGCTGTCTCCCCTTACAAACGACAGCCCTCAAAAGTCGAAACTTGTGCGAGCTAAGGATTAACGAGGTCTTATCTTCTTACGTGCGATTCCTAGCACATTCTCAGGCCATCAGAAAAATTTCTGCAGTCGCCATGGTTTGAACCATCGCCGACTGGCATCCAAAGTAATTGAAACAATGTCGCTTTAACCACTCGGCTACCTGGCCCTAATATAAAATTTGACAGTAATATAAAATTTGAGGCACATATTACGTCTCTGAAAAAAAAAATAGTTGTCTTCTGGTTGCTTTGCAATAAATGTCATATCTCGGATTTTCTGCTTCAATAAATACATACTATTCACCTATGGAGAGTCATGTCCGGTAACGAATTCTTTTCTGGGGCATAGGACGAATTTCAAGTTTCATCCCCTACGAGATAGATGGGGCTGTTGGGACTCTCAGTATACTTTTTAGAAAATAGGTGGTTTCGGGGTTGACAAAGAGAATACATAATTTCTCTTCGTCAACTCTATACTCCAGTCATCAGCGGTAAAAAACTGTAAAATCGTGGAATTTTGAGAATCAACACCGATTTTAATGAAAATTTGGATTTTAGCTAGACTGACCCTCTTCTTCAAAATCTACCCTGTGCCGAACCGAGCTTTTTATTTTTTAGCGGTGAAAACTACCCCTTATCGCAGAAAAATAAAAAAACGTAGATTTCAGCATATATTTGGTTAAAATAAAGTTTAAATTTATTATTTGTAAAATACTTCAACGAGTTTATAATTAATCAGACTGATGCAACTCCTGTAAATCATCCCTTAAGGGGTAGTAATTTTCAAAACTTATATTAAATATGTTTATTATAATTTGAAACGATTGAAAATTGCGTCATCAATTTTCATCAAGTTTGAATTATTCTTAGAATGAAATTATTATTTGCCAAAATGCTTCAACTCTTATAAACCATTTTTTTGAGACTCTATTCTAAAAGTGTATATTGATGCACTAAATCAATTAGCATGCCATCGTCGTATATATTTATAGTTTTAAAGGTCTCAATGTTATTATTTATAGACTTAACAATAAGTTCTTTGTGCTTTTTGTCAATTGTGACAAGTCATTATAATTTGCGAAGGTTATGTCACTTGTGTCCTAAGTATTTTATTTTTGTTTAAGAGATAAAAGTTGGTTATGTCTTCAATATAGGTAAAGAAAGATAAAAGTTAATATGGACGCATGAATGATTCCATGAAAATACATAGTTTCAACATCTTGGTGAAAGGGCTTAATAAAAGTGAAGATACAAATTAAAGAAAAAGCGGTGTGCATAAATCCGCCTCAACTTTTATCTCTTAAGGAAAAAGAAAATACAAATATAACTTAAGGTGCATTTAGTCAACATCATTTTAAAATTGCGCTTAAATGTATGTATGTTGAATCTGTTATATCAAATGGCACCATTTATACAACAATATTAAGTTTATGCTAAAAACATATTACCTTGAATATCCCAACTTTATAAAAATCTTACTTTAGTTTCAGGTCATCAAATGTACCTGTCATTCTTAAATTTATGCCTATATCTAAAATAATATTAGGTATCATACAAAATTATTTTTAAGGTTATGTTTATGTCAGTGATTGCGCTAAAGTTACGTTTATGTTGACTAAATGCACCTTTAGGAAATAAGTGACATAACCTTCGCAAATTATAAAGACCTGTCAAAATTAAATAAAAATCGCAAAGTACTTATTGTTCAGTCTATAAATAATAAAATTGGGACCTTTCAAACTATAAAAATGTACGACGACGGCATGCTAATTGATTTAGTGCATCAATATAATACACTTTTGTACGATAAATCCCAGATTAGGGCATCAAAAAAGTGCCAAGAAAAAGAAGGAGGCATTTTGTGCGATTTTCGCTGAGAAGATCAAGTTTGAAAAAGGTCGATTTTCAAGATTCAGAAGGTGTAAGAGACCCTGACGAAATTCTTTCGGATTCGTGTTCGGGAAATATAACAACGTAAGTTACACTACCTTTCTTTTTGTTTAGAGAAAAAGACCGATAAATTGAATAAAGCGAGTGCATAAAGGAATGAAAATTCTTAAAGTAAATTTAAGTTTAATGACAGTTGATGAAAGTTACAGATTAATGAAAAAGCGGTGTGCATAAATCCGCCTTTACAGGCTTAGAAATATCAATTTATCCATACTTAATCTCAAAATCATGGGTTTTCTTAAGATAACCTGAATAAGGTCTATCCTTTTCATGTTTGATGTTCGTTTATTTTGGGGATTCGATGAATAGTATCGCATTTTATTAACATAATATACGAACTGAAATAATGAAATATTTAAAAAGAACCAAGTGACATACGAAGATTTATTTAAAATTGTATGTCACTTGGGTCACTTTAAAAAATATAAAAATTACCTGCTTTAAAGATGTGGCTTGGGTCTTTGCCTCAAAGATGGCGACATATACAGGGTGTTTCTTAAGTACGTGTAGAAAATTCAAGAACGTGTTGCTGACATCAAAATAAGAAGAAAAGTTCCTATAAACATATGTCTGCAAGTTATTCGTTTTTGAGATGCAGAGTGTCAAACTTGAATTCTTATTTTTATTTTTTGTGAATAATTTCAAAATAATTTTGATATTTGGGTAAAGTTCGGTATCTGGGAATGTTTATTATTTAGTTAGTGTAAAAAATATATTCTTGGAGCAACTGTTTTCGATTTATTGAGATTTGAAATAATCGATGCAAGTGATTTTGAATGACAAGATTTTTAAATTTAAAATAAATTCAATTAGAAATTAGTTTTTTCACATTTAACATAAAATTTTATTTCGTTATTGAAAACTCCCAGATACCAAACTTTACTCGAACATCACAAATATTTTGGAATTTGTTCACACAAAACAAGTATAAGAATTAAACTTTGACACTCTATATCTTAGAAACGAATAACTTGCGGACATGTGTTTATGGGAACTTTTTTCTTATTTCGACGTCAGCAACATGCTCCCAAAGTTTCTACACGTACTTAAGAAACACCCTTTATGATATCGACACTGGATCTTTTTACAGAAAGTTGAATAAGTACTTGGTCTACGACTTTTGAGATTTTTTAAAATTTGGCGCTTGGTTAGTTAAATAAACATCAACCATTTGAGCTTGTAATATAGCTATGAAGATACGAATAATTCTTCTTCACAATAATAAAAAGAAAACTTTTTTAAAACAACTTTCAAATTGAATTAAATTTAAAATCCATACCTGATCAAGAAAATGATAAAATCTGGCACTCGTACCGATACCCTTCTAAATTTTTGCTGTCACCAGTCAAAGTCAGGCATTATAGGTATATGAGTTTTAGATCTCGAACCATATAGATAGAAGATTATGAGATAATAAGATAATAATCAAAATGTATTAGAGCTATCTAATTTAATGAATTGAATAGTTTAAAAATATACAATTTTTTTATACTTTGAGAACACCCAAAATGAATTCAGAATAAGTAACAGTAAGATTTTTTTCTGTCAGTGTCACATATTATTCACACATATTCACAGCACTTCTATTAATTTTGATTCCATTTGTGATTCCAGATGTTGCGTTGAAATCATTCTGAATTTAACAGTAAATAAATTCAAACATTTTCATTCGTACGACGGAATACAAAAAAATTCTTGAAAATAGGTAAAAGCCCACAAATGGATTTTCTATGTTCAATTTTCAAAAGTTTGTCAGTCGGGTTTAGTTCTGCTGTAAATATCAAAAGATAGAAATCAATTTCTATGGATCTTTAACTATACCTATTTATCCCAAACTAATCAAATGATATTGTATAAAGTGAGCAGTAATCAACAATGGACTATGCTCAGTGAGAAAAAGTTCATCGATTAAAGTTGAAATGGACCACCTAGCGCAAAACTTTTGAATTTACAACCCTATTCGAGAGGTGGCGATCACGCAAGGGTTGAAGTGGAGGGATCTGCTAGGACGAGTTTCGAGTTTCATCCCCTACATGGTAGATGGGGCTGTTGGGACTCTTTGTATACTTTTTAGAAATGAGGTGGGTCGGGGTCGACAAGAAGAAATTATATATTCTACCGACTTCTTGAATATTCGTATTGAAAATAGCTGTTAGCCTTGTTTTATAAGCCACATTTTCAAGTTGAAAAGGGAAACATTCTCAATCAAAAATTGAAACAAAAATGACTCCTCTGGAAATGAAAAAAATATACTATAGAAATTAAGCTATTAACTTTTGAGCAAATGGTTCTTTGAGTTATACCTAAGCTGCTGTTGTTGCTGTTGTTATTGTCATTATTTTCCAAGATCCCTGTTATGTTCCTCGTATATATACAGGGTGTCCGGTAAACCTTGTACAATATTGGAACTGGTGATAGACCAGGTCATGACTGTTCAGAATATCTGAATTTCACCTCAGTAAAAATATCACCGTTTTCGAGATAATGGGCATTTTAAGAATTTCTGGAAAATCGCTACCTTACCTTGGATTTTTGAGTGCCATGTATACAAATTGAGACGAATTCAAATATCTTTGCTGCTGAAGATTACTGATGAGTGATGCTTCTAGACGTACAGAATAGTTTTTCAGAAAGATAAAAATGTTTTCAAGAAATGAGGGAAAAACACAGATTTGAGTTTCACCAATTTTTTTTTTAAAGTTTGACATTATTGTCTGAAAGGAACATAACCAATTGGAAGTGGACATTCATTTCAAAAGAATGCTCATTTTGTCCAGACTCTACCAAGGTATGACACAAACTATAATTATTTTTGGAGGAAGTGATTTCCATTGAATTAGGCGTAGTTTTATTCTAGGCTTCCATCAACTTTTATACTTCCAAAAAATTATTTTATTTCGATTTTATCAAGATAAAATGTGGAAATGATCATTAATAATAAAGAATAGACTACTTGGTAGCATTAAATAGTATGTCAATAAAATTAACTTTTCATGTAATTAGTCCTAATAAAATTATCGAAATGAAATATCGCTTATCCGACATGGCACCGATTTATACAAATTCTTGTGATAAATGTCGCAATTGTCCAACATCCAGATTCCTCCGAAGTTCCAGAGACCGACAGATATACAGGGTGTAACCAAATAAATGCAAAATTTTGTGTTGTGTCTGTAGAAGCAATAGTTTCCTGATGAGAAAATGAAATACAGCATTGTGCATGTGGAACGGATCTTCTGTAAATAGAATTGAAAAAATCTAGTAGGTGGCTGTCACATTTTGTTTGAACAACTTGTGATTTCTGTCGTAGTTTTTTGAAATTATTCCGCTCGTTTCATTCAGTGGTATTTATGTCTTTGTCATGCCGTACACACGTTATACTCCCCGAGAATATGCGCATATGCACTACATTTATGGTGAATGTGGAGGTAGTGCTACTGCTGCAGCTGCGCTTTATGCAGAACGATATCGAATTGCACAATGCCGCCCAGAGAATCATGTCGTCTCTGCGTACGAGTGAACGGAAAATAAAATTTTTGTAATATTATTCAGTGCGATGTTGAATAATCGTTATTGTGGTTTATAGTGTATGTTGACTCAAAAAAACGTTGAATTAGTAATTACTTCTTTACATCTCATTGAATGCTTCTAAGCAGTTGATTCGTTATTACTTATAATTATTTGATCATTTCATCTTGATAGGATAAAAATAAAAGACATTACTGACAAAGTCTAATGGAGTTGATTTTAGCTCAGAATATCATCACACTCTAATATAATCGAAATTCTACGCCTTCCAAAAATAATTATCGTATGTTTTATACCATGGTAGAGTCTGGACAAAATGTGCATTCTTTTGTAATGAATATCCACTTCCACTTGGTTATTATTTTTTTAAACAATAATGTCAAACTGTTGTTAAAAAAATTGGTGAAACTCAAATCTGGCATTTTACCCTCGTTTTTTGAAAAATTGTATCGTTTTCTGAAAAACTGTTTCGTACGTCTGAAAGCATCACTCATCAGTAATGTTCAGCAGCAAAAATATTTGAATTGATCCCAATTTGTAGACATGGCACTTAAAAATTCAAGATGAGGCCGAGAAGGTCTCTACTTTTCAAGTATAGAGCCACAGAAGATCAGGCACAGATGGAAACACAGTTTCTGATAGTGTGCGCATTTTCTTAAAATTTGGCTGAAATCAATATTCAGCCAAACCTTCGGGTTTTGTCCTTCCAAAATGGATCAGTTGAACAGTTCCATAATTTCTAGAAACCTCGGGTGGGTGTATGATTTTCAACAGAGGAATGAATTTATTGGAGCTACTGCATGTCTCGGTGTAATACGGGAATTGCCACCCATGATATAAAATGTGTTGTATCCGTCGATTGTATGTACGTTTAAATTAGCGTTATCGTACACTAATTGTGAAAAGTACGGCTCGTTAACTTTTAGCGGATCACCGTTGATGCTTCCAGGCGAACTGCTTCTGAATAAGACAAACAAAACCCTAATGAGGAAACCACATCGACAAATTTCCTTGAACCGTACAGACACACCACCAATCCTAAGAAGACTGGTGAAACGAATGATCTGGGCCCCACTGCTGCTGCAAGACTATAAGCAAACGCTGTGCTCTTCTTCTTCCACATATCATGGTCTCCATGTTTTTCGTTCAGTACAATAATTTCCATAAATGTCCGTAGGGTTTCAGGAATGAGTTCCTCATTTCCTTCCAAAAACTTATCAGGTGGGGGTACTGTTCTGTCGTATAAACCTGGCTCCAGATATCCTCAACATTAATTATAGCAGCCGTTATAGCAATCCCAAGTTTTTCCTCTTGTTCATTTTACAACGCCTACTAGTATCAAGCATCATTCAAAATTTTATACCCTGTGTTATTGAAACACACAACCGTCTTCTTGTTCGGAGAAGAGGTAATTATTATATTCAACACTGCAATATATTCCTACGATAATTTCACTCGCCGTATGAAACCCTCTTCCTGCAATATTAGGACCAATAAGGGACGTATGCCTCGATAATACGCAGTTCCTAGCTTTTGAGCCGGTAATACCACTTTGTCATGGCAACCACGTATCAAACAACAACGGAAAATATAAAATCATCTTGCTGCTGATATGGATGTCAGTCTGACAGACTTCTTGTCTATCAGGCATTAGCCCGCCATACACACATGGTTTAAGTCTGTGGTCTTTCGCAGATTCGGAATGTGACAGTCAAATCTTTGTCACTCCACTAACTTAAAAGAGATGTCCGTTGACAACTCTGGCGCACTTAATATGTCGCAGACAAAACTGTTTGTTAGTGGCGAAATCTTTCAATTAGTGTGCTGACTCTATAGACCGGGGGATAGTGACAGATTTTGGGACACGATTTTACTCAGTATGCATTTTGGAGGACAGTACTGTCCGTATATCCTCGTGATAATAATGTATGAATCAAAGAGTCGTCGTAGGTTCTTCATATTAAAAAATGATAATAATATTTTCGAAAAATTATGTGTTTCGGTATGATTCCAATCAGGTTGCCGTGTGTTTTGTAATAAAGTAATAGACGTGAAATACTGGAAAAACCATTGACATACCATCAGGATGGGCGGAGAATTCCTTTTTCCAAATACAATTTCACGTGACCATACCAGCCATTCGGACCCAAACTAAACGGCCTGCCAATCGTTTTTCGAGTATTTTAGTTTTATTATTTCATCACGAAACACATGGCAGTCTGATTAAAATCGTACCCGAATAATAATAATAATTAAAATTATTATTATTATATTTTAATATGAAGAACCTACGACGACTCTTTGATTCATGCATTATTATCATGAGGATATACCGACAATACTATCGTACAAAAGGCATACTGAGTAAAATCGTGTCCCAAAATCTGTCACTATCCCCCGGTCTATTACCAAAACTTTGGAATTCAGTTAAAAACTCTTTGCCCATAAAACGAGTATCCACTATTTCAGCAATCTGTTATTATTGATGTAACATACAGATAAGTAATTTAAACCTGCTGATTTGACCCTTCACAGAAAAAAACTGTTAATTTGTGGTACCAAGAAACAACTCTGCGGATTTTAATTTAACTCACAGACAAGTTTTTGCGTGCTAAGACTAGGCCGTGACTTGTCTGTGCTCACCCACTAACGCACGGATTTGTCGATATACTTTGACTGTGCCAGACAATGTCTCTAGAGAAACCTCTGTGTGTATGGCGGGGTTTTATCTATAACTATTGAAGAATTCACGACAATGGAACTTTTTTTTACTTTTTTAGTTCGTGAAATTATCGAAGGTAATATCACGAGTGCTTCAAATATTATCGATAATTTTTTCTTTTCCACGAAAACTTATTTATTTGGCAAAAATATGAAAACAAACCGATTGATAAAATCACTCGTCCTAACGGACTCGTGATTTTATCTCAATTCGGTTTGTTTGAATGTTTTTGCCTCAAATAAAGAAGTTTGAGTGATGAAAATAAAAAATTATCTGATAAAATTTGAAGAACGAGTTGTATTTGGAAAGATAATTTTTTTCATTTTATTATTTTATTGAACTCAAATAATACATAAGCTAACTGGAAATATGATAACTTTTTGAATAAGTGAAAAAATTAATTATTTGAAAAATTACAGTTATTGAAAACACAGTTTTTGTAAATAGTTTGGCCAGCAGAAACAGCAGTCTCTTCCGACTCATGTGTGGATATAATATTGGTTGATGATGCCGCAGTTGTTGATGTATTGGTTAATGTTGCGGCTGTTGATGTATTTGCAATACATGCCAATTTGTTCCTTCTAACTTTTCCCATGATATTTTTATGGTGTTCTGCATCAATATGTAAATAAGGCTTCAACGAAAATGCTGTGGCGTGACCTGTTATTTTGATGGCTTCTTGTTCCTGTATACCTTTCTTCATTAGATGAGAAACCAAAGTTGATCGGCTTGAGTGATTAGTTATTTTTCTTCTCTTAGTGTCAAATCCACATATTTCAGCTGATTTATTTAACCATTTTCCCATTTCATTCTTCCCCACTGGTACATTTTTATACAACGTAGCATTTGCATTTTTCCAATAGGGATTTGGAGTGAGAAAAAATCGATCAGTGGTGATATTTTTAACGCGTTCATCCATAAGCTTATTACACAATCTTATGGGGCACCGTTCAGGATTCTCTGAGTAAGGTGTCAACCATTTTGTGTCGTTTCATTTTTTATTCCCACCCTGGCAAGTTTTACTAAATATAGGATTATATTCTAATCGTTCTGTTTTATCACCTGCATTATTTAATTCCTCCCTGATATAATAGATTAGGCAATTAACACCTTCGCCTCCGCGCCAAACTAATTCATAAGAAATAATATGAAAGAACATCATTTGTAGACCCGAAGGTGTATTTTCGTCATACGAATCGATCATACTCGTATATTCTTCTTCTTCAAGTGCTGTTGCACTTTGCTTTCTTTTTTCTATACAACTTTGCAATTCCTTTCTTTTGGCATTTCGCACATCTCTCGCTCTTTTAAATTCCAAATCTTGAAACGGATTGAAGCTTATATTGAATTCTAGGAAGTATTTTTCCTGTATCAACTTGGAAGTTACATTCCAAATGGTTTTCAACGTATACTCTTCGTAGTCTTCGCCGTTACATTTTTTCATATTTGCTGCCCAGTCTTCCAGAATTTTAGAGATTTCTTGAATAGTCGTATCGCTTTGTAGCTGGTAGTTTCTGATTCTGCAAAATGCTTCAAACTGATTCCATATACATTTTTTGGATTTAATTGTATTTTGTGGAGTGGAATTTTGAATTGAATGTTCAATATTTTCTTGGGTGATGGCACTGAATCTATTTGTGTTCATTTTCAATAAACTTCGAAGCACTATAATCTGTCAATAATGACAAATGCAAAGTAAAATTTTGACGTTTCAATGTAAACAAGGTATTATCGATGAGGAAGCAGTTTTATCAGTATAATACCAAATGATTGGCTAGAATAATGCATTGCTATTAGTTGAAACCACCAAAATGTCAGATTTTGACATGTGAAAAGAATAATGTCAATAAATACTACACGTGCTCACAATACTATCGATAATGCTGTCAGAAATCTTAAACTCGATCAAATTGCTTGAGGTTACACCACTCGTCCTAAAGGACTCGTGGTGTTGCCAAGCAATTTGATATCGTTGATTTCTGACAGAATTACTAACGATAGTATTGCAAGCACTAGTGGTATTACCCCCGAATGAATAACAATATAATTCCATACTGAATTCACTAAATGGTATCCTTTGATGATCAACTTGAGTTTTGGGGAGGAAATAGTGGGGTTATATTAAAGTCAGCCGAAATACGCCAAATTCCAACTAGCGCTTGAGTCCGAACGGTTTGTCGGAGAAAAACCTAGAAGATTCCAATATATAGAAAATTTTATAAACATTCATATCGAATAGAAGTTTATTTAAGAAAAATTTAATGTTCTCGAGTTATAAGCGAATAACCGCAGAAAAGTTGATTTTTTATTATTTTTTTGCATTTTTTCATTGTTCCATCGAGAAATTTTGTTAGCAAAGTTTAGATTCAGATTCAGCACCCCAAAAAACCTGTGGAACGGAAGAAATCAATAACTGGATTATACAGGGTGTCCGGTAAACTTTGTACAATATTTAAACTGGTGATATCCCAGGTCATGACTGTTCAAAATATCGGAATTTCACCTCAGTAAAAATTTCACCGTTTTCGAGATAATGGGCATTTTAAGAATTTCTGGAAAATCACTACCTCATCTTGGATTTTTGAATGCCATGTATACAAATTGGGACAAATTCAAATATCTTTGCTACTGAAGATTACTGATGAGTGATGCTTTCAGATGTACGAAACAGTTTTTCAGAAAACAATACAATTTTTCAAGAAATGAGGGTAAAATGACAGATTTGAGTTTCACCAATTTTTTTAACAACAGTTTGACATTATTGTTTGAAAAAACATAACCAAGTAGAACTGGATATTCATTCCAAAAGAATGCCCATTTCGTCCAGGCTCTACTATGGTGTAAAACATACGATCATTATTTTTGGAAGGAGTAGAATTTCGATAATATTAGAGTGTGATGTTATTCTGAGCTAAAATCAACTCCATTAGACTTTGTCAGTAATGTCTTTTATTTTTATCCTATCAAGATGAAATGATTAAATAGTTATGAGTAATAACGAATCAACTGCTTGGAAGCATTCAATGAGATGTAATGAAGTAAATACTAATTCAACGTTTTTTTTTTATATCAACATACACTATAAACCACAATAACGATTATTCAACATCGCACTGAATAATATTAGAAAAATGTTATTTTCCATCCACTCGTACGCAGATACGACATATTTTCAAGAATAACCTTTTCAAATGCGTTATAGGTTATAGCCCCTAAATCAGCGATTCTATGAGCGGCATTGTGCAATCGGATATAGTTCTGCATAAAGCGCTGCTGCAGCAGTAGCACTACCTCCACATTCACCATAAATGTAGTTCATATGCGCATATTCTCGGGGAGTATAACGTATGTACGGATTGACAAAGAAATAAATACCACTGAATGAAACTACGACAGAAATCACAAGTTCTTCAAACAAAAGTTTTTAATTTTCGACAAGGATTCGTCTCTTAAAAAATTTGCACTTATTTGGTTACACCCTGTATATCTGTCGGTCTCTGAAACTTCGTTGGAATCTGGATGTTGGACAATTGCGACGTTTGTCACAAGAATTCGTATTAATCGGTGCCATGTCGGATAATCGACATTTCATTTCGATAATTTTATTAGGACTAATTACATGAAAAGTTAACTTTATTGACATACTATTTAATGCTACCAAGTAGTCTATTCTTTATTATTAATGATTATTTCCACATTTTATCTTGATAAAATCTAAATAAAATAATTTTTGGGCGTAAGTATAAAAGTTGATGAAATAAATGAATATTTTGGAACCTTTGGTGTGAATACAATTCAAGAAAAAATAAAATACCCAAAACACCAAAACTACTTTACAATCTTAAAAGCTTACTTTTAGCCCCTGAAGATGCTAACTTTGTTGGAGAAACGCGCGTCGAGTGTGATTGTGACGTAGGTTTGGTGTTTGGGTAGTTTCCTTTTTTTCTTGAATAAAAGTTGATGGAAGCCTAGATTAAAACCACGCCTAATTCAATGGAAATCACTTCTTCCAAAAATAATTATAGTTTGTTTTATATCATGGTAGAGTCTGAACAAAATGAGCATACTTTTGAAATGAAGGTCCACTTCCAATTGGTCATGTCAAACTTTTTTTAAAAAAATTGATGAAACTCAAATCTGTCATTTTACCCTCATTTCTTGAAAAATGTTTTCACTTTTTGAGAAACTGTTCTGTACGTCTAGAAGCATCACTTATCAGTAATCTTCAGCAGCAAAGATATTTGGATTCGTCCCAATTTGTATACATGGCACTCAAAAATCCAAGGTTAGGTAGCGATTTTCCAGAAATTCTTAAAATGCCCATTATCTCGAAAACGGTGATATTTTCAATGAGGTGAAATTCCGATATTCTGAACAGTCATGACCTGGTCTATCACCAGTTTCAATATTGTACAAGGTTTACCGGACACCCTGTATATACTGTTAGTTTAGTTTACCTACTGATGAAAGTAACTTGGTTAGGGAAATGCGCATCTTGGAGAGAAAATATTTGTTTGGTAAAGTGGAAAATACTAATTTTTCTAATTGAATGACACCGTAGTCGTCCAGTAGCCCATTTTCCAGACGAGTGCTTGAGATGTTAGTAACCGCTACTTTCTAAGAGCAGATAAGACCTCTCTAGATTAATAGCAATTAATCGGTTTGCTTCTAGCGCGAAAATTCAAAATCGAATTCAACAAATATCCACCCTGGCGGGATCGAGTGCGCGTTAATTGCCGCCTCGCGGTAATCCTAGTCGGGGGCGGCCATGCGAGAAATGAGATCCAAGATTGGATATCGACATTGTGGCCATTGGCTAGTCCGTTGCTCGGCAACCACATCTCGTTTCGTACCCAAAGGCCTGTTGTCGATATGGTACGGCATCGGTGGATTTTCTCTCTTACTTTCGCGTCTGTCGACAGGACCGTGTTTGAGCGAGAATTGATAGAGCAAGAGGATCAGATTAATTGTGTGTCTGCAACAACTGGGAATTATTTTGGAGTCTACAGGATGGCTAAAAAAAGTGAGACATATCAAAGATGTGTTTTTTTAATGGAACACCCTGTAAGGTAAAACACCCAGTAGCTGACAGGTTTCCAATAGTTGACAGTTTTACCAAAACTCTGCAGCAAACTCCACTTAAAACATGCCTATAAGACAACTGTCTCCATCTTTTACCCAATGTACGATTTTAGGCTGGGCAGTACATTTCCCGCCAAAATGATGACGTGTTATACTTATTAAAAGATGCATGTTGTTGTGAACTTGAATAGTGTTTCTTAGTAAATGTGTTAAAAAAGGCTAACAGAATGCACTTCAGAAAGTCTCCTGCCTACGCTGGACCTGTCTTCTTTAACATTCTGCCACCAAAAATGAAGAATATCCCAAGCGAAAGAAAATACAAAAGTGAGTTAAAAAAATATCTCCAGGAAAATCCGTTTTATTCGCTAGACGAATTCACTCAAGCTATTCAATCACTGCGCTGACTCATTATTCTCATCTCTACATTGTTTTTACATGTTCATTTTTAACATAACTTTTTATTTATACTTCTCTTCGTAATTCTTTATATATACGTATTAATAATTTCAAATGTCACTGCTTTTATATCTTGGATATTGTGTTATAATGTATATGCCCCAATAGTCATATTAATTTATATTTATATTGCCCTATTCATATTTATTTTGACTTATTTACATTTATACTGACCTATTTATATTGATTGACATATCCTATGTCATGCAAATGATTACCAAGGACAAATAAACATATCTATCTATCTAGGTTCATATAAACCCATGAAAAAATTATGGTTAAAAATTCTGAAAAAAATTCGAGTTATTTTGACATTAAAATTGAATAATTAGAGAAGGAAATCTGATGAACAGTTTTCGAGGAAAAAAATAAAAACTTGATTTTTAGAGGTTTTTATTTAAGTTTTCCCAAAAACCATTCATCAGATTCAACTTTCGCTTTTGACATAAATTTAAGCACAATTTTAAAATGATGTTGACTAAATGCACCTTAAACAATAAGTTTTACGTTGTGCGATTTAAAATATCAGTTTTGAAAATAAAACAGGACGCAAAACATAATTGAAAAATATTGATAAAAATAAATTATAGCTGATCTTTTTGAATTTTTACCAACAAAATTGTTGTTTTTGCTAAAAGCAAATCTAATCTAAGCAAGATCGAGGACGGACTGACTATATCTATAACAAATCCATGGGCACTGCAACCCCGAATATCAGAAGAACGAACAAAATGAATACAATAAATAATATACAGGTGAACCGGAAAAAAGGGGCAATACCAAAGATACAAATTGATGAAATATATAGACAAATATGCACATTGGAGTCAAATTAATTTTGTATCATTATCATCCCCATCATCACTTGGTTGAATTTGTAGTATCTCTGGTTTTTTGTTGGACGGAGACCTCAGGGGCCTCATTATTTGGTTTCAATAATGTCCATCTTGCTGTGTTCTGCCAACAAATTTCCTCTCTCAGATTTGTCTTGGATGGAGGCCTCATTGTTCAAACTCAACACCCCGTACTGAGTTATGTGTGCAAGTTTCAAAAAACATAATAGGAAAGTTTGAACCGAAATTATTATAATAATTATTAAAAAAGGAATTGGATGTTTTCCACCTTCATGAATCATGACTTTGTATGTGTCTCGTCAATGTTGACTTTTTACTATAAACCTCATGTTTAATGTCTCGATAAAGAAAATAAACATTTTCGAAAGCTCGACCAAATAACAAAGAGTATTATTTTAAACAGCCCTTGTCGGGGCATGGCGCAGTGGTTAGAGCGTCCGACTCTGAGTCGAAAGGTTCGGAGTTCGAACCCTGGTTGGGCTAGGATTTTTTAATTTAATTTAACCGATTAAATTATTAAAATCTTGTGGCTCGACTAGGGCGAGTCCTGCACGATTTACTGTTGCGTTCCAATTAACAGTGCTTCTCCTAAGGTGGCGCATGGAGTTAGTAACAAAGGCCTATCCAATACACGTGGCTAATGACCATAGCAGTCGATGCCAAAGCAGCAAAAAAAATTGCATTTTACCACATTACCACAATTAATACCAGATAATAATTAATAATCCTGTGAGCTATTTCGCAGTACTTCGAATGGTGTTGAGATTTGGCAACAATGCATTAGCAGTAGGTTTGACCGTTGGATATTCTGTAGATATTCCAGCAGAAAACTGTAATTTATTTGGAAATATAAAAGATCGCTGTCACTAGGGTATGAATAACATATCTTGTCAGTGCCATCTTACAGTTCAGAAACGCGAAATGTTTGACTTTATACGAACCTTAAGAAATCTTTAGTGGAAAAGTTGTGGTAGCCAAGGTGTGTAACATATTTTTATGATGAGTAAAATTCAGTTTATAAGAAGTGGGAAGTATAAGTGACTATTTGCTGTATTTGTTTGCCTTTAATTTGTTTGAGGTTCAGTTTTTCAGGGGGTTGTCAAGTATTGGTTTCAATATAATGTGGCTCCAAAAGCTGACAGGGGTGTCAGCTTTTGGTTCCAAAACGGTTCATATCATTTGAATATTTTTTTAATCTTTTTTCATTGCTCTTAAAATTCATTATCCATAAATGTGACTTTTGCAGTTCTAACGTGCCAATATCCAATCCCTGACACGTCAACTTTTGGTTATATCAAGCACCAATAGTTGACAGGGGGTGCTTGATATGTCTTAGAGGTGGAAAAAATGGCTACTCCAAAGAAACAAACTCTTAAAAACTACACAGAAGAAACATCCGAACATCCGAGTGAGGAATCGACGACGTCTCAGGAAAGAACACCTTTGAAAATGATTACCAATAAATTTCAAAACCCTGAGCAAAACCCCAAAGAAGATAAAATTATACTGTCTTCCTTCAAGAGAACACTAATATAGAGCCGAAGTCGGTAAAAAAAGGAGCAGTGAAAGAAAAAATACCATCGGTAGTAAGTAACTTCAAAAGCATGGCAGGATTATCACAAATCTAAAGAGAGAAAAAAAAGGAGGAAGAATAACAAAAGATGAAGAAAGCTGAAGAACATAAAAGGACATCAAAAGTGTATAAAACAAAAGCTAAGAACCATTTATCGAAAAAACGAACTTGCAGGTATAGTTTTTCATCAGATTCTGAAACTTCTGATTCTTGGAAGTCTTCCGGAAGCAGCGATGAAATTCAAGATGAAAATATGAATGAAAATGGCGATGAAGAAGAACAATTATTAGTTGACATTTGTAACCAACACAAGGTATTTAAGGAGAGTGATTATGTTTTGAGTTACCTGGAAAAAAGCGACAGGATAGATATGGCTGTGTTATTCAAAGACTGTTGTCGGAGAGAGAAGCAAAGTTGTCGCAATGAAACAGAATACAGAGTTCTTTGAACGAAATGAAGATGACATAAGCATAATTTGTCACAGATAATAAAAAAACTCATGATTATCCAGATATGAAATTAATATAAATTCAAAGAGCAATTATCTGTCGATGGTTAGATTTTCTCTTCTTTTCTTTTCTATCTTGATTCTACTTTTATTTAATTCAAGAAAATTATTTTGTCTTACTTGCTTATATTCACCTGAGTACTCATACTTAATGAGAATATTACTTTTCAAATTCAGTTTAGAAAAGCTGTTTTGTTTGTTCAAATTATCTCAGTTACTTTCTTATGTTTTCTTGTCAATTGTTGTTTATCAACAGTTTACCAAAGAGATAAATTTTATTTTGCACATTATTTGTGGATAAGTATGTGTTCTAACAAAGTTAGGTTATTAACTAAATTTTGTTCTAGTAATATATGTATCGTTTAACAAGTATTCTAGATTTTCTCTCATATTTCCATCTGAAATACAAAGTGTCAACCAATGGGTCCAATACTGTTAGCTAATGGTATTAAAGAGAATCTTTACGAAATTTTGGTTCAAACGAGTTTTTAAAAAATTTCAAAATTATTTGACCATGACAGACAATAACAAATATTTGTATTTTGATATGGCTTTAAACTACAAAGTTCAGATCAATAAATGAAATAATTTTGGCTGAAATGTCAGCTTTTGGTTCAAAACGTTGTCGAGAAATGGGTATAAGCAAATTTTCATACGTCAGCTATTGGGTATACACTGATTCAAAAATATTATGATAGTTTTCCAAGACTAATCAATAAATGCATTTTTACGATTGTATAGGGTACAAAACACCATGAGACACATCAACATTATACTACTTTTCTTTTAAAAAATTATAAACGAGTAAAAAATCATATTGAATCTGAAATTTTTCTTAACTTGTCTGCAACTGGGTGTTTTACCTTATTTCGTTACAGTTTTGAAAGGGTCCGGAAAAAATAACATGATTTCATATGAGGTACTATGTATTCAATTCTAACCGTTCTCGAGTTATTGATTTTTTTATGAAAATGTTAGGTTCAATAATTGAAAACTAAATAACATCGAAATGTATATAAATCAATCTGGCTATGCATCAAAGAGGTTTTGGGCTATTGATTTCGATACAACCCGTTTCTCAAAATAATACAGAATGTTCAAAAATCATTGTTGCTTTTTTATAATTTCGTACAAAGATAACTTTTTGTGATTTCAAATAGAACCCCCTGTATGTTTTTGGTCTGAGGAATGGAAAAGTTAATTATCTTTCATTTCATCTTGGGGTTCCCTTTACCCAACCTGAATAATTTTTCAGGTATTGGCTTTTTCAAATAGTATTTCTTATTTCAATACATTCTTTGAATCAAGAAAGAATTATTATTGACAGTTATTGTGTTTTACGTTATTCAAATTATTCACTGAATAAGTAATTACCGTCTAAAATGGAAACATATCCCATTCAAGAGCGGATATAGATATGATTTTAGCGATTGGGGATTGTGAAGAGAATTGCCTTTTGGCGTCGAGGGTGTATGCCCAAAAATATGCAGACCCGAAACATCCATACTAGTTGGCATGAATTTCGTAGGACTGGAAGTCTAGCTTATGAAAAAGCAAATAAACCAAAACCTATCATTAGGAATGAAGATAATGAGTTTCTTATTAAGGGATCTATCATAGAAAACCCTCACACGAGTCAACGTAAGATGGAGAAAGATACAGGGATAAGCAGACGGAGCATTTCTAGGGTAATAAAAAATACAAATTCCATCCGGTTCTATTTGAAGTTATCTTTGTTCGAAATTATAAAGAAGCAACAATGATTTTTGAACATTGTGTATAATTTTGAGAAACGGATTGTATCGGAATCAATATCCCAAAACCTCTTTGATGCATGGTCAGATTTCGAAGGGGTGATTTTTATACATTTTCATGTTATTTACTTTCTAATTGAACCTAGCATTTTTATAAAAAAATCAATAACTCGAGAACGGGTAGAGTTGGGTACATAGTACTTCATATGAAATCATATAATTTTTTCCTGGCCCTTTCAAAAGTGTAACAAAATACAGGGTGTTCCATTTGAAAAAATACTTTTTTTAGAAAAATCATTTTCTGCTGTAGCCCTAATGAATATACATATAACGAAACTGAGAGATTCCCTTAAAAATAAATGATGTGGCTTACAGGGACCTTCATCCTCTCTGCAAATGGATGAAATTGATAGAAGACATTTCTTACAAACGTGTTCTGTGAAATCCAAGTTTGCAGGTGGGTTTCTCAGGTGCAGGTGTTTACAGGTGTTTTGTCTATTTTACTTCTAGGGGGTTCATTTTCATCCTTCGCCCACTTTGCAAATTTAAGAAATTGATACAGGACGTTTATTTCTTGAATAAAAACATTTTATGTTAATTTCAAGTTGGCAAGTTTTTTGTGAAGGCGTTTGAACATTTTAATTTTTCGGGTGGTTAATTTTAACACTTCATCCCCATTATAGGTGGATGACACAGGATATTCATGTTATGTATACAAACGTGTTATGTGAATTTCAGGTTTGCAGCATGTTTACTAATTTTTATAAGAAAGTTCGTAAATGAAAACTCCAGGTTTTCGCACGGGCGTGAAAACAGCCACGGTTTTTTCATCCACGTTTTTCGATTTGGCAACACCGCGCAGTTCCATAGCTTTCACGTAAGTTACGGCTCTTGGCCTTTTATGAAAGCAATAAAATAGCGATTCAAATGGTAGATATGTTATTCTTGAACTGGATATTGTTAGGAGTTACAGATCACGAAAAAAAAAAGATAATATGAGGAGGTGGTGTGTGGCTCATGAGGTAAAATGTAAAACTTATACTGAAATATCGGTTCATGGCACGCAGTGTGAATCTCAACTTTTATACCGCACCCCCAAAAGTCATTGTCGGGCCGTCGTAAGAGGTAAAGTTTTTTTAAATTCCAACTTTTTACCAAAAACGTATATGGCGATGGCAATCGAAGTGAATGGGTAGATGCAACCTTACTTTCACCCTCCACCTCCAAAAGTCATTGTCAGAGGGGGTAGAGAATTTTTTGAAAATTCCAATTATTTACCGAAAACTTATTAGGCGATGGCACTCGAAATGAATATGTAGAAAATAATCATTTGCATCCTTACTTTCATTCTTCACCCCCCAAAAACATTGTCGGACCGTCAGAAGGGGTACATAATTTTTGAAAATTCCAATGATTTACCGAAAACTTATTAGGCGATGGCACTGGAAATGAATAGGTAGACAATAATCATTTGCATCCTTACTTTCATCCTTCACCCCCAAAAGTCATTGTCGGGCCGTCAGAAGGGGTAAAGATTTTTTTAAATTCCAACTTTTTACCAAAAACGTATATGGCGATGGCACTAGAAATGAATAGGTGGATAACAATCATTTGCATTCTTACTTTCATCGTCCACCTTCAAAAGTCATTGTCGGGCCGTCAGAAGTAGTAGAGAATTTTTTGAATAATCCAATTATTTACCGAAAACTAATTAGGCGATGGCACTCGAAATTAATGGGTAGAAAATAATCATTTGCATCCATCCATACTTTTATCCTTCACCCCCAAAAGTCATTGTCGGGCCGTCAGAAGGGGTACAGAACTTTTTGAAAATTACAATTTCTTACCGAAAACTAATTAGACGATGTAACTTTTGAAATGAATGAGTAGAAAACAATCTTGTGAATCCCCACTTCAATCCTTCACCGCCAAAAAGTCATGGTCGGGCCGTCAGTAGGGGTATAGAATTTTAAACTAAAATCTGTACCCCTACTGACGGCCCGACAATGACTTTTGAAGGTGAAGGATGGAAGTAAGGATGCCAATGATTATTTTATACCCATTCATTTCGAGTGCCATCGTCTAATATATTTTAGGAAGAAAATTGGATTTTCAAAACAATCTGTACCCCTTCTGACGGCCCGACAATGACTTTTGGGGGTGAAGAATGAAAGTAAGGATACAAATGATTATTACCTACCCATTCATTTCGAGTGCAATCGCCAAATACGTTTTTAGTGAAAAGTTGGAATTTAAAAAAACCTTTACCCCTTCTGACGGCCCGACAATGACTTTTGGGGGTGAAGGATGAAAGTAAAGATGCAAATGGTTATTTTCTACCCATTCATTTCGAGTGCCATCTCCTAATAAGTTTTTGGTAAATAACTGGATTTTTCGAAAAATTATCTACCCCTTCTGGCGTTCCCGACAATGACCTTTGAAGGTGGAGGGTGAAAGTAAGGATGCAAATGATTGTTATCTACCCATTCATTTTGAGTGCAATCGCCATGTACATTTTTGGTAAAAGGTTGGAATTTATAAAAATCTTTACCCCGTCTGACCCGACAATGACTTTTGAAGGTGGAGGGTGAAAGTAAGGATGCAAATGATTGTTATATACCCATTCATTTCGAGTGCCATCGCCATATACGTTTTTGGTAAAAAGTTGAATTTAAAAAAATCTGTACCCCTTCTGTAGGCCCGACAATGACTTTTGGGGGTGAAGGGTGAAAGTAAGGATGCAAATGATTATTTTCTACCTATTCACTTCGAGTGCCATCGCCTAATAAGTTTTCGGTAAATAATTGGAATTTTCAAAAATTCTGTACCCCTTCTGACGGCCCGACAATGACTTTTGGGGGTGAAGGATGAAAGTAAGGATGCAAATGATTATTTTCTACTCATTCATTTCGAGTGCCATCGCCTAATAAGTTTTCGGTAAATAATTGGAATTTTCAAAAAATTCTCTACCCCCTCTGACGGCCCGACAATGACTTTTGGAGGTGGAGGCTGAAAGTAAGGTTGCATCTACCCATTCATTTCGAGTGCCATCGCCTTATACGTTTTTGGTAAAAAGTTGGAATTTAAAAAAAACTTTACTCCTTACGACGGCCCGACAATAATTAATAGGGGTGCAGTATAAGAGTTGAGATGAGAAAGACTGTTTTTCACTCATTCACACTGCGTGCCATGAACCGATCATTTTTCAGTATAAGTTTTACATTTTACCTCATGAGACACACACCACCGCCTCATATTATCTTTTTTTTTCGTGATCCGTAACTCCTAACAATATCCAGTTCAAGACTAGCATATCTGCCATTTGAATCGCTATTTTATTGGTTTCATAAAAGGACAAGAGCCGTAACTTACGTGAAAGCTATGGAACTGCGCGGTGTTGCCAATTCGAAAAACGTGGATGAAAAAACTGTGGCTGTTTTCACGCCCGTGGTTTTCGCCCCAGAAAAATCGCTTTGTGGAATTTTTTTTAACAAAAAATGGTGAAAAAAATGACAACTTTTTTTTTTTTTGCGAATATCTTAAAAAGTTTTGAAGGAATCGTTTTACAGTCAAAAGAACTTTTGTAGAGAAAAGTAAAAACTACAAAATGATTTTTTATACGACTAGATCGGTGCATTTTTCACTTAGAAATCTGATGCTGTACAAACAATATTGCGGAAACTGATAGATAATAACTGTGCGCAAGATGGTTTCTGTCCGATGTGTAGTTTTTGCTCAATCGCGTTATAAACAATTGATGGCCTATGATGGGCAAATCTTTCTAAATGCGCAGATTTAGAAGCAGAGATCAATATGTACAATTTGTATATTTTGGATTTTCACCTGAGAGCTGGGAAATGTGTTGAAAATTTCTTCTATAGCTTGGTTTATTTCGCACTATTGCGAAATGAAATATTTCGCACCAGTTCGAAATACGTAATTTTCTGTGATATTTTAGTAAATATCCCATCTTAAAACTGTGTGCATTTGTCTGGCTTCCTCTCAATTTTGCTTTTTGACTGTAGAATTTCGGTAGATGAGTGAAATTGTCAATTTAATAAGTATGCTCCTATTTTTGTTAATGTTTAAAAAATCAATCAAAACTAATAAAATCAAATTACCTGTGATGGTCAGGTAGTTCTTGTTTCGGCCCAGGAGTGACGATGGCGGGGTGTGAAGAGAGATGAGGCGGGTGAGGAGACAAACCAGGATGCGGCTGGATCAACCCGGTTGGCGAAAACCGATAAAAATCGCTCGGCAAGCTGCTCGTCGTGATCGGTAACGAGCTCGGGTATGGACTTCGAAACCCCGCGCCGGGTGATAAAGGGTACATGCTTGGTGTGTGCCTGAAATAAAGTATTAATAATGATAATAATAATTTCAGTGCAGTATAAGCGTAACCTTTCGATGACCGGGATCGATTACCACAAGGCATTTGATACAAAATCGCATGAGCTAGATAATCATGCATTTGCTCAGATGCCTTGAGGTAACCGATCGAATAGTGAGATGCATTAGATAGCTGTACCGCTCTGGGGGACTCGCTTCACCATAAGATCTGATGGAGTCAGAGTCCAAACAGGGCAGGTAATCTTTAGAAGATGCGTGCTTCAGGTAGACTCTCTCAGCCCTCTTCTCTTCTGCATCTCACTATTGTCATTGTCCGTTGCACTCAGGAAAATCCGTGGGTACAACTGTGGCACCCCCAGCAACCGGAGACATGAAGTCACCCATCCTATTTACATGGATGACCTCAAATTATATGCCTCTGGAGAAAGGGATATACCTCAGGTGGTGGAAGAGTGCACGCATGGAATTCGGAACCGACAAATGTGCCACGGTTCATCTCAAAAGAGGACGATGCGAAGAATAAGGAGAGGATGATCAGCTCGTAGACAGAATCATCCATCCTACATCATCTAGATGCCGGAGATACGTATACTTAACAAGAGGAAATCACAGTAAAAAAACTCTGGTCATCAGAACTGTCGGGGAAGAACAAAGTTGCTGCAACTAATATGCTTGTCGTTCCGATCCTTCTCTACTCCTTTGGAGTGATAAAATGGAATCAGGAAGAGTTGCGACAACTCGACGTTGAAACTCGCAAAATGATGCACATCAATAGCAGCTTGCATCCTAAATCGTCCGTTCCATGGTTATACTTCCCCAGACAACGAAGAGGCCGCGGACTTTTGAGTTTGGAGCAAAATGGTTCTGGATGGAGCCTACATCTGCAAGGTCCGTGACCATGAAAAAGAAGGGGTTGCAGCTTTTTTTAAAGGCAGCAACCCATGCAGCCGATGAACTTGGTCTCGTATTCGACATTGAACAGGCTGACCCAAACTCTGTCACCGAGTTGGAACCCGTTCAGCGAAAAGCTCACATCAAAGCTGCGGCAACATATATGGATAAGTCAATGCATGGGGTCTTCTCCAACAACATCGAAGACCTTGGCTTATCCAAAAGTCTGACATTTGCCTTCCTCAGGTCGAGTGTCGGAGACCGAGGGATTCATAATGGCCTGCCAGGATGGTGTCTTAGATGCAGGGCGTATCGTGTGGCACCTGAGGCCATAAAGTATCTGCTGTTAGCATGCCCAGCTTATGCGGTCTCAGCCTCAGTCCTTGTTGGAGTGATGGACACACTGCTCTCGAACTTGATACCGGCTTGCCATAACATGGCAGAAATTTTAGACCCACGAATGCATAAGGCCGTAGTCCTTGGTTCACTTCGTCTGCTCAGAGCACATGACTCTCGGGCCCAATAGGCACTTACCCTACGAACGTGGGGAGTGGTTATTGGGGTACACGACACCAGCGCGCCCTCCAGGTGTTTCGGAACACCAGAGACAGGGCATGAATGATATATTCCTAACGGAAAAAAACGATAATAATTAACATCTTTGGTACAATAGGGTACATATGGTAGGTCAGATAAAAGGTATACAAATATACAAAAAAAGTTTTGAATAAAAATATAGATACAATGCACAAATGAAAAACATCATTTACAGTAATTGAATAAAAATTCAACGTCACAGATTCACATACTGAGTTACAAAAAAAGTACATAAAATTTAATAAAAAATTAGGAAGTATCATTCAGATGCTCTTGTATTTTCTGAACTCTTGTTTTAGGATTTCATCATGAGGATCTTGCAACTTAAACAAATTTTCGAAGCATTTTACATTTCTCGAGGTTATAGAAAATTTTCAAGTCACCATTTCATGATGATTATGAAGGATACTTGACATCACAGTAATTGTAACTAATAACTTACCAACTTGCCACCTGTGACATTTCTGGACTAAGAATCGGGTAGGGGTATTGGCCCGCAGAAAAAGGGTACATAGGGGGTCGGGTGAGTCCTGAAAAGACAAAAACATTAGTAAAGATTGAAATCAGTAAAAAATCATCATTATGTGCAATCAGAATATGTACAATAATTAATTTCAAAAATCTAAAGAACATCATTACAAGGGTATTTTAATTTGACTCAATAAGTTACAAATCTTTTCAAAACTAACAACTATTTCTTGAAAAACCGTAAACGTCAATTCCGATCCTCGTTTATATACCCCTCCCCCCAACTTAAATGAAGTTTGACTGAAAAGAATGAAATTCGATGAATCACAAGATTATTTTATTATCAGTGGTCCTTTCATAATTAGAGAAAGGAAAAGTTCTTCCTACTTCCCGATGACCTCCCAAATTCCAAAAATAACACGAATTCGAACCTTTTTTCCAGCAAGACTTTACAGCATTTTTCTTTTTTTTCTCAGCCATGTATTCAAATGAATTTCACAAGTATCATAAATATTATACGTGTGATCATGGATCAATTTTTTTTCTCGCTCTTTTTCAAAAACTCCCACCTTCTTTTTCCCATTCTCCTTTGCTTTATCTTGTTTTTTGTACCTTCTATCGACCTTCTACTGCCCTTTCCTCCACTTTCCATTATCTTTTACTTTCCCTTTATTTGTCTTTCTTCCTTCATACTAATACAATAAAAAACAAAATTTCAAGTTGAAAATTATTGCATCAGTTTAAAAAAAGCATTATTGTAATAAGTATTTCTTTGTATTTGAAACGAATTTTTTGTAAGATATTTTTCAAATTTTGGATATATTATTGAATATCAAGAATCCATTATATAAAATTTTTCCGAAGTTTGTCTTTATTCTATGCGTGATGAGACTATTTGATTGTCTAGTTTGGTGATTGTGAATAGTATCGGTTGATCGGAGCATGTAAATGGGATGTAGATTCAAGGAATGGTAATTTAAATATAAATAATACTTTTTTTGCAAAGATTTGAGTGAACGCAAGATACTAGAATTTCCCCATACTTATATTAAATATCGTTATTTTGAATAAATTAAACTGAAATTTATAATTTTTAGATATTTTAAAGGAATGTAATATCGAATTTTGAACAAAATACCAGTAATTATAGATGTTTTTTCGGAGATTTTCAATAGCTTTTCCAAAAAAGTTGTTCAACAATGTTTAATCTCAAAAATTTTGCTGTTCCTGAATATTTCAAGTATATTTTTCCAGTTGAAAGCTAATAAATTTTAGATTTAATTGGATTTTCTTTCTGACAATAACATAAGGGAAGATTCATCAATATTCATAGTCATCTTATAATTGTTTAACTGAAGCGAAATTATTCTTACATCAGCTTGAATATTTTCGATTATTTCATTGTCATTATTCCCAAAAAAAAATATTGTTGTGTCACCTGTAAATGATTTGACCTCTCCAAAAAAATTAAGATTAATAGAAGAAATAAGTATATAAATACTATTTAGAACGGAATTGATTCATTCACACACTTTTAGATAAAAGTCAGCCTATAATGAAATATCATGCAACACTGTAGATATTATTAAATCAATGAGTACGAATATAAAGGTAAAATGCATAAAAACTACGGCAAAAAGCTCCCGACAATATTACCCTTCAAATATCAGCTAATAGTCGCATGTTTTGAAAACGAAGAATCGTTATGACATACATCGAGCTAAAATATATGCAATTTGAAAAAGAGTGGGCGTAATAAAAGTTCTACTATAACCGAAGGTAATAATTTGCAGGACATTGACTAGGAAGCACATATGAAAGGTTCAATCAATAGTGGTTTTGAATACAATAATGTGTTCAATTTATTTAATTCATAAATCGAACAATTAAATGTATCAACATGACAATATTATTGTAATAGTGGTGGTTTTCAATGAAGCGCGGTGTATACAGTGTATCCCATTTTGAGCAGCCACACCCTCATAGTTCATTGAGAGTAAAATAATTCGATTTTTTTTTTCAATTTATATTATAGACCACAAGCCCAGGCACAATTTCAGGGGGTAATTTTATACACCACGGGTCATATATAATGTTGAAGTACTGGTCGAGAAACGAACGTTAGGCACTATGCCGTCAATTTTCCGCGGTACAGATAAGTGTGCAGGCGAGTTGAAATGTCGTAAAAATGGGGTACTTTTTGATTACTTTATACATGACGGCACTATTCTCGTCAAAGAGGCAATGATAAAAGTATGCTCTAAAACCCAGTGCCGTCAAAAAATAGCGGTACAGGGAGTCGGAATTTTTTTTTGAAATCGGCGATTTTACCCCCCCTCCCCAGTTAATCGAATACTTGACGGCGTTGATTCAGTTAACTTTGCCTTCCCTTAAAAAACTATAATACATCTATGCCGTCAGAAAAGGGTGGTACATGGGGTCAGAAATCGCGAATCAAAACCCGATTTTTACTCCTTATGGTGGTGGTCATTTTATACAACATAAAATTTAGCTGTATCAATACTATATCCTTCAAAGATAACATATTTTACTATGCCGTCAATTTTATATGGTACAATACGCTGAAAAATGTGTTTTTCATGTCGAAATCAAATTAGTCCGACAATGCAGCTACTTCATATTAATTTTGGGGACATTTGGTTTCAACAGAATGGTTGTTCGAGTCACAATGTCACGAGTCACGACCAGTGACACAATTTCTTCAAAACACATTTCGTGATCGCTTAATATCTACATGTGGTATGATATTGTGGCCTCCCAGATCACCAAATTTAAATGATTTCTTTCTTTGGCAATATCTGAAAGAATCCGCGTATCGACATGCATTTCAGAGAGCAACAAATCCTTATGAATTAAGGGGCAAAATTATCCAACTTTGTGCCTACATTACGCCAAATCTACTCCGTGATATGAGATGAGATATCGCAGATTCGGCTATTGTTTGGCACAACAAAGTGTTATTTTTTGAACTTTATTATATTAGATATTTTTTGTGTTAGTTGAATTTCAATTTATTTTTCAGAAGTTAAGATTATTATTTTTTTCGTAGAATGTAATTTATTTTAAATGACGTAATGGCAAATAATTTCTCGCAGACAATGGAACTAAACAAAATTCGTTTCCTGAGAAGCCAGACATATCCCTATTCTCTAATATGTTGATAGTGTCTCTAGGTCGCTAAAAGTGAGGACCATCAATTATATATTGTATTAATATTTTAGATCTGGAGGAAGTGACTGAAATGGATTCTGCAAGTGAATCAGATATTGAGAGCGAGAATTCTGATGAAGAATCATAAATTGTTGAAAAATTTATGTTGTTGAATGAATGAATATTATAGTATGTTTCATGTTCTGATTTTTTAAAATCTATTTATTATGAATTTCAATAAAAATACCATGAAGATTGACTAACGCCTTTAAAACTTTATGAAAGACAATGCCTTTTTTATGAAAATTAATAATAGTTATCTAGTTTATAATCTTTCATGAAAGTTCGCTATTCGATTTTTGGACCGAAAACAAATATTACCAAGATTATCGTTAAAATTTTGAAATTCTCTTATTACGAAGAGTTTCCATTTAATGTTGACGGCACCAAAATTTTAAATTACTGTTCAATATGGTCAATATTATATTGTTTGTCGTCTTGTAATTTTTGACCAAAATTATGACCAAAATGGTAGGTGAAATAAGCCAAAAGTAGCAAGAGATTTCACGTCAAATGCATAAAATATAACAAGGAAAAATTGACGGCACCAACTTTTCTATGTTTTTCAATGTTTAATGAAGTGCTATCCACAATAATATTTCAAAAATAAACTCTTATGAATGTGCAGGCAATTTTCAATTTTTTTTTAATTTTTTCGTTTTTATATTTATTCTGTATTTCAATTGGGTACCATGAATTATTGACGGCATAATTATAAAGCCATTATGAGTAGTTTCTGCTTTAAAAAACCGTATGCCGTCCTGAAATAAATGACCTTATAAGAAAACATTGATTTTTTGCTCTAAAATTTTAGTAATTTTTTATTTATTTCTGCATGAACCATAATTTTTTGACGGCACCATGTTTACAATACTCAATAAATGTTAACTCAAAGCTAGAAATCGGTGCCGTCAAATTCTAAATGACCACCTCCATAAGGGGTAAAAATCGGGTTTTGATTCGCGATTTCTGACCCCATGAACCACCCTTTTCTGACGGCATAGATGTATTATAGTTTTTTAAGGAAAGTTAACTGAATCAACGCCGTCAAGTATTCGATTAACTGGGGAAGGGGGGTAAAATCGCCGATTTCAAAAAAAAAAATTCCGACTCCCTGTACCGCTATTTTTTGACGGCACTGGGTTTTAGAGCATTCTTTTTTCATTGCCTCTTTGACGGGAATAGTGCCGTCATGTATAAAGTAATCAAAAAGTACCCCCTTTTTTACGACATTTCAACTCGCCTGTACACTCACCTGTACCGCGGAAAATTGACGGCATAGTGCCTAACGTTCGTTTCTCGACCAGTACTTCAACATTATATATGACCCGTGGTGTATAAAATCACACCCTGAAATTGTGCCTGGGCTTGTGGTCTATTACCTTAGGACAATTCGTGTATCCATTTTCCACGGCTTACTATGACCAATTGAAAGGTGAATAAGTGGGGAAAACATATTAGGGATTTTTTCATCACAAAATTAACATCAAATTTTGTTTCAGAATACCCTCAAACCCCAGATCTCATTGTTTGAATCAATTGATCATACAGGGTGTCATTTGTAGCTGGCAATATGATTAACTCTTTTTCGTCAGTAATATCTGCTTAGTTTTAAAAATTTCTTCACTTTCCACAAAATTCACAAAAATGTTCAATTTTTACTGCAAAAAATAACCAAATATTTCTTATCCATTGTAAACTGTAACCACTTGAGCAGTGAAAAAAATGAATTAAACATCTTTTATTGAATAATTAACCCAAACTCCTGGTTTTGGAATGTTCCAGAACACGACAACTCAATTCTTAATCATTAAAATATACAGAGTGTCATATGTAGCTGGTAATATCACCTACTCTTATTCATCCATAATGCTCGGTTGATTTTAAAATGTCTTCTTTTGTCACAAAGTGCCCAAAAATGTTCCATTATTATTGTAGATAGAAACCAAGAATTACTTTGCTAACTACAAATGACACCCTGTATAATCAATTGATTCAAGCATTGACATCTAGGGGTTTGAGGGTACGCTGAAACAGAATTTGATTTTAATTTTGTGATAAAAAAATCCCTAATATGTTTTCTCCACTTCTTCGCTTTTCTGTCATAGTTAGCCATGGAAAATGGATATACGAATGTTCCATCAAGATAAAGGTAGATATTCCTGAGTACTATAATTTGAAAAAAAAATTCAAATTATTTTATATTCAATGAAATATGAAGGTGTGGCTGCTCAAAGTGGGACACACTGTATATACAGAAAGTTATGTTCCTTGGTTATGGTTCCTTGGTTATGGTTCCTTGGTTATGGTTCCTTGGGTATGGTTGACGGTAATAACAATAACAACAATAATAACAATATGAAAAACATAAAAAATAGATATAGCATGTGTAATGAATAATTACAGTACAAATTCACTATCACCCAATTACTACCTTCTGTGTAGTGCACGCATTAATAACATTATCTATCACACAGGTTTCGAATAGAACAGAAGCATAACAGAAAAATTTAAGCTAAAGCTGCGTCAAACTGAATCCATTCATAACTGTCATTCACAAATCAATCATTTCATTCATTCCAAATGCCTTAATCCTATATCCTTCAATCAAGGAAAATGCAAACTTTAATAAAACTCTTCCATAAATTTTTCAAAATCAAAAGATTATTATCTTTATTAGACACTTATATTGACAAAATCATTTATCAAAATATCCACTCCAGTTTACCTTCTGGTTCATTTCTGTTGTATCAATATTAGTATTATTGCTAGTATTATTTTAAACTTGTATCAGTTTTCCAAAAAACGTCCCCGCACCATCCTTATGGAAAATGGCTTTTTGTTAAATTCCCTGAATTGAATTCATATTTGTATTCAAACTGAAAACATTACGCGGCCAGAAGAACGTAACATCCCTAAAGAAATAATTGTTTCCTTTCTTCTAGTGCAATTCAATAAAAGCTTGGTTTAAATAAGTTTTTTTATTTATATTTATTCACATTTTTTGTGTTTCAGAATTATTTCATTCAATAAATGGCCACAAAACGTAGATATTTATTATCGCGGACATTCTTGTAGAATATTGGGAAGTATATATAATACACCATTCATTTGTTGACAGTATGCCTAAATATCCCATTCCTAGGTTTTCGTCGGCTTGATTGGAAAACATCCCCTATTTTGTGGAAACCCCACATTTCACAGAAATCATATAAAATATTTCTTCATCTGAATTGAATTAGTTTTCAAACAATAGAAACTTAGTCCCAACCTCGAAAGGGTTACTGCTTCTGATATATTTCAATTTTCTCTAGTTTCTTTGGAAACAGGGCTTTCAAATGAAAAACATTTTATTCAGCATGTATATATTTTGTCTTTTTGGAATTGGTACCGCACTAATCTACTCAATATTTTTCAACATGAGAAATTGTTCGAAAGTAGCCCATTTCGGTCTCCGATGGAGTATATGGGTTATAGGGGATAATGCCATGGGTGCTTTGGATATAGTTTAATTTTTTAGTTGTTTCAAAGCATAAATTGCCCTACTCCGAAGGAGAATGGCAATTTTTTGAAACAACGAAAAAAATAAGCGAGTGCTATTTTTTCAAAAAAACGCGTCAGAATAATTTAGTTAATTTTTGAAGCACGAATGGTATTCGGTAGAAAATTTCAAGAATGCAAAAAGTTCATATTATTTATTGTTATAGTTCACACTACATTTATTGAAAGTAATATTGTAAACATTTGTATTTGTCTTCTCCGTAACTGAAGTTGATCTTGAACCTCCTCCTGGCGCGCATAATTGTGGATTTTCATTACCACGCATTTTTTCAACGACAGCCTGATGGAGTTCTTCATCAGTCGATAGCTCGCAATAGTTTTGGAGTTGGCATTTTTATGAGAAACTTGGACTGTACCTTTTTACTCACCCTGTATACACGAAATGACTATGCGACGTTCTCAACATTGAAGAATGTCTGATATATTTATATGACATGCTCTGCCTTATCCAAACTAAAAAACGAGGCATTGACGTACCCCTATTTTCGAACCAACCTGAATAAAAAAAATCAGTCAATTTCAACCGAGATTGAGGGAGTTCATCCAGGCTAAATTGAATCTTAAAATATCACAGAACTCACTCTGATTGGTTTTAATCGAATTGGATTTTTCTTTGTTCACCCTGTTGTAGAGCACAAAACGAAAAAGTATAAGTACTGAGAGCACATCTACACCAAGCTAGGGAACATACCAAGGATAGTTACATCAAAGGAAACAGGCTATATGTAAATAACATCGAATACAAGATTGAAGATCTACTCCACGAAGAGAATTCCACACAGAAAAATAACAGTGCTCCTTCAACGCCAAGCACTTACAACATTCCAACACCGGACACTGAACTACCCGAAAATCCCCAACCCCAAACGAACACCGAGGAAGAAAAAACAAGCAAAGAAGAACATCATAACACCCCCAAAACAGGCGCAGCGAAAAAAATAAATAGACAAACCACAGGGACGTCATCCAAAGACGCAGCTAGAGACGGGGCCAGAGGTAGGCTTAGATCTAATAAGTAAAGCAAAATATAATTAAAAACAAATTACATGTCTTAGTTAATTTCTATTCTGTTCAACAAAAACTCAACGCCCCTCTAGTTATGTAAACTGATAGTTACTCTCCTAAACTGATTTAAGCAAGTGGCCAAATTTTAAATTATTCAGAAATCAAAAAGCAGACGAACTTCATTGTACTTCAGTAAATTTTATGTATTGGTGTATGTATCCAAAACTTTTGAATTGATGAACACAAATAAAACATTTCTGCCACTCTAGTGAAAAATGGAAAAATACATTAAGAATTTTGAAGTAAGAACAGTTGAGACAGAAATATTATCAAACCTAACAGAATGCAATGAAGTAGTGAAAATAAACAATAACAAGGCAAATTTTAAGATAATTCACAATAACATAAGAAGTATACATAAAAATTTCAACAACTTTTTGTGTTACTTGCAGCAACTAGAAGATAAAACCGAAATTATTGTACTCACTGAGACGAGACAAATTCAAGATCTGAATTTATATCTCATCAATGGATATAATATAGTATACAATGAGGGAATGTACAATCAGAACGATGGTACGGTGATGTACATAAAATCAGATCTTGAGTACTTATATGAAATAGTGAATTTGAGCAATGAAAACAACATGATTCTTTGCAATATTTATTTCAATAACAGGAGCTTATCAATTCTCGCTATGTATAAAAACCCTCCCTACTGTTGTAAACTTTTTGTGAACTCTCTGAAAACATACCTCACACAATGCGAAAATAAGGCGGATTATTTCATCTTTCTTGGAGATATAAATATTGATATAATGGACGAGAATATGGATATATCAACAGTTGAATACCTAAATGTTATGGGCGAATTTGAATTCATATCTTTGATCAATAAGCATACAAGGGTGACAGAAAAGACAAAATCATGTCTGGATCACATGTTCATTAGAACTAAATCGGATACTGACCTCCTACTACCAATTATCATCACAACAAAGCTAACAGATCACTATACCACATATCTCCAAATAGTACTGGATAAAAATAAAAATGGAACTGAAAGGTTTATAAACAAAGGTACAGCAGTAGACTTTAACAAACTTAGGGCGCATCTTCAGACGGTTGACTGGGAATCAGTATATCGCGCAACTAATGCTGAATCGGCAACAAAAACTTTCATAGAAATCCTAGATAATAAAATTTCTGAATGCAGCTACAAAAAAAAATTTAAACAGAAAAAAAGAAAAATATGGGTAACAAATGGAATAATTAATTCAATAAATACTAGAGACAGCATGTTTCAAGAATATCTACGCAACCCAAATGATGACAACCTGAAAAAGTACAAACTCTACCGAAATAAATTAAACAATATTATAAAAAAGGCACGGATAAATTTCTACAGGAATGATATTGAAAAACATAAAAGCGATAACACAAAATTATGGGAAACTGTGGGGGAAATTTGTGGAAAAAAAAGGCCGATAAATAAAATAACACAGATAAATATAGAAGGAAAAACCACGGATAATATTCCCGAAATTGCTAATAGTTTTAATGATCACTACATCAATATAGGAAAAAAATTAGCAGACGAAATAAAAGCTGACCCAAATTATGAATGTCCAAACAGAAATATAAACAATCACATGTCAATGTTTTTATTCCCAACTGATCCCACCGAAGTGAAAAATATAATTCTATCTTTGAAAAGCAGAAAAGCGGTAGGTGTCGATGGAATAAAGGCTGAAATTTTGAAAAATACAATTCCATTCATAATTGAACCATTAGTATATTTAATAAATAAATCTTTCATAGACGGTATTTTTCCATCCACGCTGAAATTGACACAAGTGATCCCAGTCTATAAAAACGGGGATAAAAATGAAGTTATAAACTATCGACCAATATCACTGATCACTTCTGTAGCCAAAATTTTCGAAAAAATTATAAAAATCCGACTATCATCCTACCTCAAAAAAAATAACATCCTTTCAGACAGACAATACGGTTTTCGAGAAGGTGTGTCGACCCAAGATGATATTTTAGATCTAACATCTGAAATGTACTCTGCTATGGATAACAAGAAGGCAGCTCTATGTGTCTTCATAGACCTGTCAAAAGCTTTTGACACAGTTAGCCACCCACTTCTTCTCAAATCACTTGAAAACGTTGGTGTAAGAGGAACCACACTAAAACTGTTTCAAAATTACCTGCTCGACAGAAAACAAAGCGTGAAAATTGGAAATCACAGAAGTGACTTAAAGAATATAGAATATGGTGTGCCCCAGGGAACCATCCTGGGCCCAATCCTTTTCAATATTTACCTCAATTCCAACAACAGGAAAAAACTTCACATATGCTGATGACACAGCCATTTTTTATGAGGACACCGACTGGACTTCCTTGAAAAATAAAGTAGAAATGGATATCGGAAATATCAGAAAATGGTTTTCACATAAACTCCTAACAATAAATTTCAGCAAAACGTACTATCTACCAATTTATGCTTCTGCGCGCTACTCACCCTCTTTTACTTCTCTCAATGTGTCCAATACCTTCACTATCACACCTGTTAAACAGTTCAAATATCTAGGGATTATTATAGATGAACAACTCAAATGGGAATCCCATATAACTTATGTAATAAAAAACTCCAATTTCTAATGCATCGTTTCAAAATCTTGAGAGATATGTTAGACAGCAAAACAGTTAAAACGTTATATTTCGCTCTCGTCCAAACACACATAACTTACGGAATACTGACATGGGGATCAGCTGGGAAGACCGCTATGAATAAGCTGATAGTAACACAAAAAAGAATCCTTAAAATAATTTTCAAAAAGAAAAGGACCCACCCAACAGATGCCCTTTATCTCGAAACACATATATTTGATCCTGTGCAACTCTACTTTTTACATACTAATAAAAAAAATTTCAAATCAAAACACAAACACTCGAGAATAGAGCACGAATACAACACTAGAACAAAACAAAATAATTTGAAAATGCCGTTTATGAATAAAGTTGTAGGACAAAAAAGCTATAGCTACCTTAGTCCCAAATTATTTAATTCTCTACCCAATCAATTGAAGAGTTCAAAAAATCAAAATGAATTTAAAAAACAATTGAATGACTACATCACTAGTTTGCCTCGTACACAAATACATAAAATGGTATATTCCAAATAATTCTGTGTTTATACATATAGTCATCTGTCTCCTCAAATGTGTCCTCTATTATTAGTATACTATATGTATTTTTATTTGATAACAAACTGTCCCTTTATATGTATATATATATATGTGATGTAACCAATATAAGTGTATATAAGTAGTGCTATCTAGTGTTAAATATGAATGTCGTATTTTATTATTATAATTTTATTACGTGATTTTTATATCCCTGATTGTAATTCTCACAGTCACACACAAACTGGAAACAGTTTACGTGACTTTTTCGTTTATTAACTTACCTATTACTATGTCTAAAATATATATTGTACCTGAAGAAGAAGTTAATAAATATTATATTATTATAATGGATGCGAGATTAAGGTGACAGTGTACCATCATTGAGGCATGGTATTCCCAGAATAAATAGGCGATTGGTCAATTCTCAAAATTGTTAAAAATCTGAGCAGAAAGCTTTACTTTTCATGTTTGACACCCTGTATCTCGAAAACTAGTCGGCCGACTTGAGAAAAAAAATGGGTGGGGTTAAACTTCGACACACTGTACTAGACAGACTATACGCGTTGGAGGTTCTCCATTATCCTTAATCCTCAGTGGAATCTAATTAGTGGTATTTTAAGAAACTGCGATGGTTATCGTAACCTGTCAAAATGTTTATTTTTCAATCTTCGAGAAATACTGTGCGATTTAACTAAGAATTAAGATCCAAAATACGTGTTTTGGAAAAGAAGATACTAGTGTAAAAACCTATATATAACCCCTTCCAAAATCTATATTTTTTGCTTTTGATGTTACAGATGAATTTTAATACGCGCTTAGTCATATCTAAGCTTTTAATCAATTCATAATCTGGACCTTTTCAAAAGCTATGAAATGAGCAGCGTGTGTCCCTGATATCGCCCTAATCCGAAACTAATTGAACAAATTTGTCGCTACTCACGGTGGGAAAATATCCTAGTTCATCTTTGATGGGCAATGAAATATTCGAAATGGGTTCATCTAGTCCTCTTATGATTGACAGGCAGCAAATGCGTATTAAATTGATATTGGAGCAATAAAAATAAATTATACGAATAATTTCGACGAAGTCGAAATACCCTTCTCTCCGCATATTTCCACAAATTGGGAAGTATGAGCAAAATATCTGACAGAAAACTACTTCCCATTACGTCATACAGTATGGAACAGCCAAATGAAATAAATTCGTCATTTCAGTGAATGTGCATATTTATAAAAAATCCAGAAACACATTAATTTCAGATTTTGAAATGACATCCTGAAATGACAAAATTTCGTCCCTACTTTCAACCACCTTCGAGTAACACTTTCGCTTCAACACACTAAAGACTAACATTAATACCGTTTCTTGATAATAAGAAAGTAACCAATAGTACCTATATTGTGCACTATAGTTTTTATCATATCAATAGAAATCTATTTTCTTTTCATAACAGTTTCTATCACTTTCACGCCGTCATTGAAAATTCAAATATTGAAAAATGTTATAAAAATCGAACATTACTCTAAATAAAAAAATACAATTTTAGGAATTGAACCCACAACCTCCAGCGTGAAAACTCCGAGACAACCCTGAATTACTTCTATCCAATCTCAGTCTTATTTATGACTTAAATTGACTACTACAATATTAGATAGTAGGCCATTGAAAGAGTTACCATGGCAATATTAATTTTACTTAAATTGTTTTGGGATTATAAACGCATGACAGTAGTTGTCAGTGTTATACTTGTCGATTGAATTTTGTCAACTGCAATTCAGAAATGCATGAAATAACAAATCTGCAGATGATTGGTAATGGAGGTAACTCTCGAACACAAGGTAATAATAATGATAATAATAATAATATAATATCGCCTTTTTCACGAAAATTTTTATGGATTTACCGCCTATATACCAAGGGACAATAAGTAAAATAGAAAAAAAAATTCGCGACCTTAGACATGTGAGGCAAATAGAAAAAACACCTTGATGAATAGTGATACCAAATTAGATGTACTGCTTGGGTTTGAGGAAAACCTTCGTACTTCGAGTCGACAAGCAGCCGCAACATTGGATGTCAGCCATTCATCGATTCTTCGAATATTAGAAGAAAATAAATGCATCCCTATAAAAATCGCCACATTACCAAGTCAATGTCCGGCAGTATCTATACCGAATATTTCCAAATCAGTGGATAGGGAGACGAGGATGGATTTAATGGCCAGCGCGATCACCTGATCATACGCCATTGGACTTCTTGTTATGAAGATATGTGAGAAGTATATGTTAGGATAATGAAATCATTATTTTTTTTATACGTAACTTCTATATTTACAATTATTTATATCCGGAAATGACTTTACTGCTTTTGAAAATATACTCTATTAAGATCAATACACTTTTGCAATTTCAATTTTTTGATCAATATGTATGAAGTATGTATAAACAACACAAATAGCGCTCGTATGACAACATGTTCTGAGTATGTTCACCATTAAAAATGTCAAATTTTACAATGATAATGTCAGATTTGACATATTCACATCAGTGTTGCCATATTTGCAAAACTTAAGTAGCAATCATCGTACACTCAATGAATTGTTTTTTGAATAGTGCAAAAATTGCAGCACTCGTAAAAATCGTAAATTATCATCGTGGAAATCATCACCATCTTAAAACATCTGGTGTTCCTAAGGGGTCTCATTTGGGACCATTATTATTTTCAATTTACATCAATGATATAAACCTGTGTTTCGATTACTGTGAATTTTTGCACTTCGCAGATGACTATAAGTTATTTACTGTGATTAAAAAAAATGAAGATGGTCATAAGATCCAGCAAGATTTGAATAATCTGGTGTCTTATTGAGAAACTAATTGTTTGTTAATCAATAACAAAAAAATGTTCAGCAATCTCATTCACCAAAAATATCCCCATTCTGAAATAGACTATTTCATTAATAATAAAGTCGTTCATAAAAAGGGGCATGTGAAGGATCAGGGTATAATTTTTGATCCCAAAATGTATTTCAATTTACACATAGCCGGAAAATGTAATAAGTTTAAGGGATATATTTTTCGCATCTGTCGAAACTTTAGATCTAAGAATTCTTTAAAATCAATATACTATGCCCTAATTTATAGAAGAATGAATTTTGGGTCAGTTATTTGATCACCATGTACGGTATTTTCTTCATGTGACAAGACTTGAAAGAATTGAAAACGAATTTATTACATACCTTTTCAAAGTGACGGGACATTATCAACTTTCAGATATTCGTGGCTTACTTGGAAGATACAATTTTATGATGTCTATATTTTGTTCAAAATAATTAATGGCATGATTGACTCTTCAGATCTTTTGTGCTCGGTTCCTTCTCATGGACCGTGGTGGTCGGCTGGTAAAAGCGTACTCCTCGCAAGCGTGGGGTCGTGGGTTCAATCCACCGATTCACCGGTCTCGTGCATGGCATCACACGTTAAAAGGTAAGGGCTGCGTCTTCCCCAGCTCACACAAGTCTCTCGAAGACTTCCGAGGGTTGCGCGTAGGGGTGCAATCGGTTGACGGAAATAACAATTTTAACAATTTTTTTTTAACAATTTTTTTTCTGGTTTCTGCGAGGCCTACTAGAAGTTAACAATTGTTTTATACTTGTCGTCCTAGAACTAATATGTGTCAAAATTCTCCTATTTCTAGGATGAGTCTATTTTATGACTCTCTCAATTCTGAGATTGATTTGTTTTCTTGTAGATATCCGCATTTTCGGAAACGAATAAGAAACCTATCTCTTTGAATGTTTACTAATTAATCTACTTGTATTTATTTGTATTTTTTGTATTTGTATTGTACTGTATATTATATAAGAACTTTTATTCAATATGAATGTAAACCGTCATGTATTCTGTGGATACTGGTGTGGGCTGCAGTCTGTTTGTATCCTAAAGCTGATAATAAATAAATAATTAAATAAACCATGTCATTTTCGTTTTGAAAATTGGTAATATTAGAGAAGATACTAATTCAGAAAACATAATCCTCAAAGTAACAATCAATTTATAACTTTTTAGTTAGATATATCAAAGTTGAAGTCCAATTACTGTTACCAAAAAAAAATTTTTGACCCTCGTTGACGACTTTAATCTACAAATGAACCTATATCCACTCAGTAAATGTCTCTATAGCCAAATTTTTGAATTCAATACACCCATAGTTCCTGGCCGTTGTTGTGCGCCCCTTCTGGTCGGCAATATATCCGTTGCTCAGTTCAACAAGTTTCAAGAGTCCCATTGAGATTCAACGCACCATACGTCGTGAGTCCATTGTGCTGCTCCCCCGTTTTACAAATTTGTATACAACCCCGCAAAAACTGATATCAATCACTAAATATTGGATATTGCCGGGGTTTCGCTTTTGTACTAGATAGTCGAAAGAATCGATGAGTCTTCTCGACATCAACTTTATGATGTTTGTCCGATTCATCAAAACAAGTTCTCCAAATTTGTTAAGAAAATATATCTGTGGCTTGGTACAAGAAATAAACATGTCAAAAATCTTAACTTTTCAAGAGCGACAAATTCATGCGCTCCAAGGAATATATTATTTTATACATACTTTCATTTTTGGAAATATTGAGAGTTTTTCAAGAGATTCAACTGTTAAGTACACAGTTGATACCTTTATTTTTACAATTTCAGTATTTTTTATATGACATGTTCAATTTATGAAGTAAACTTGTATATTATTGACTGTAATCAACACTGTTTGTTTCCTTTATTTTCATTAAAAAAAAGCTCGCAGATTACTTTAATTCTACAAATTGTGAAAGGCTTTCGCGGCCATCGTTGAATGAATGATGGATTTTCGGTTTAAGCCGACGTTTATTTAGGCCTAAAAACCCGAAACACCATCATTCATACTTTAATTCTGTATATTTGATCATGACTCTCTATGAACTGAAGCATATCGATTCTCTGGCAGAAAATTTCACTAATTTCAGTTCTCAACATATTCACTAACAAAACATATCTTATGTTTCAGAAAGTTCAAGCCAAAACAAGCCAAAAAAGTCAGCCGGGGCATACAAAATACACTGGTACATTTACAAAGCTTGTAGTGAACATCTCTTGTATTCGTTGATTGTGATCTACAATAAATCAGTTTCTCATGGAGTGTTTCCAGGGAAATTTAAGGAAACTAGACTTACGCCTGTTCATAAAAAAGGAGGCAAAAACTGTATTAAGAATGTTAGGCCAATGGCTAGTCTCAATTGCACAGCAAAATTATTGGAATTTATATTTTTTGGAAAATTGTATTTCTCAGATGATAAACTGTTAACCGATAAGCAACTTGGTTTTTGATGAAAAAAGTCTGTGGAGACTAATTTTTTGTCATTTACCAACATGATTAAAACAACAGTTGAAATGGGAGGACAAGTTGATTGCGTGTATACAGACTGTGACAAGAAATTTAACAAGGTTAATCATGACATAGCTAAATTGAAATTATATGGTATGAGTAATTATTTGCTTACATTTTTCACTTCATATCTTCGAAATAGGGTACAGTTTGTTGTATTTCATGGCTATGAGTCAAATCAGTTCGTGGCAGGTTCTGGGTCAAACGTTGGGCCTCTCATTTTCTGATCTTCATTAATGATCTTCCCTCGATGGTAACATCAGAGTCCTTATCACAAAATTTGAAGGCAGAAAGGTGTTTAGAAATGTTACAAACGTTTTTATCGGATTATCTTGACATCCTTCTACTACGTGCAAGAGCCAACATGTATTTTCAACAAGATGGTGCATCTATCCACTCGACTCAAGAGGTGAGGGCGTGGCTGATAACGGAGTTTCCAAATAAGTCGATAGGGCGATAGTCAAACAATCCGTTGCCTGCTAGATCCACAGACCTAACTCCTATGGATTTTTTTGAGATAACTTCAAGGATAAAGTCTATAGACAATGGCCGTTTAGAGACATTGGACATTTGGAGGATAAACTAAGAAACGTACACAACGCAATTCATAGAAGAACCATAAGGTGCATTGAAAATGAAGGACGACACATCGATACAGTAGGAGTTCCGTTTTATATTATTACTACAGATTTTGCTTTATGGTTATTCCTTCATAAAGGTTGAATTATGTATAAAGTTGTTCTGAGTTGCATCCTGATTTGGTTGCAACCGAAGAGATTAAACGTTATCTGACTGGAGCAACACAGTTTGATTCCTTTCGCAATTGATTTTGAAATGTAGATGTCACTTGTTGTAGCTGTTTACGAAAAATACCTGTTTATCTCTCAATGGCCACAAGAAATGAGGTTTTGTCAGCACTAAGTTCGATTAATGCAATTTTCTAGATGACGCCGACGATTGGGCGAAACTTAACTTGATCTGGTCGTTTCGATGATTTTTAACGAAGAGTCTACTCTGACATTACAAATCCTCATAATACATTAGGTGAATAAATAAAAAAGGATAAAATCAGTAAAAACTTGCTTTCGGAATAGGAGGCTGTGATTTCAAATTTGGGACTTTCTCCATAAGTCACTGATTCAAATAAATTGTATGTGTATTTTGAAAAATGAAGGTACACCCTTGAGCTACTTTAATTTTTTTACCTTCCTCGTATAATTGAAATTTTGATAGTGTAATTTGACTTTGGGAGGATGCTGGTACTTTTATGGAGTGTGGCGAAGCTGCGGGCGATGCCGGACCTGAACGCTCACGTAGACCGCGCGTGAGCGCGAATTATTTCCCAGGCGCTTTGCTTCGAGAAGAATCTGGTCGAATAGGAGAACGTTCCTAAGGATTTCTAGAAAAATCAAGAGCGTTCCGAGAAATGAACGGTGTATATAAGAAGAACCACGCAGAAGAGTGAGTCAGTGAGTGAAGCAGAAGTCGAATATAAATAGTCCAGTGATTGTGATATAAATTAGAGTATTATGTTGAAATTGTTGAATCATTGTATTTCGTCAAATAAAGTATTTTAGAGTGAATTTTTAAATATACTACAGGAGAATAAAATTTTCTGAGACATCTGAAATAAACTGTTTTCCCATATTTTTCACTGTATGTAGGTTTCACACCAAAATAATACTTAAAAGGCTATACATTTATTACATTCTTGCACAAACATCTGTAGGTATATGAATACTCATGTCTACTTAAATGATGTGAATAAAATTGAGAAAGTCGAAGTACCCTTTCTCTCCAAATATTTCCACAAAGAGGAAAATATTAGGAAAAAATCTTGACAGAAAACAACTACTTCCCTGGCTAATAACACGACGGATATTGAACTACATCAGACAGAACGAAAGATTAAACTGCATTCGGCTGGGGACGACCACCTGCAGACATGCTTCGAGGTTGTTGCCTCTCATCAGTACAAGGGTGGGTCCGACAACTTTAGAGTCGTCTTTTCCCTGCCCAATGAATTGAAATCAATTGTTTATCTAATAATTCCCTACGGATGAAGCAGTAAGTCAGTCGCAGCGCCACCTGCCAGGAAAATAATAAGCACTCCTTGGGGAAGCAAAGACTCCTGAAATAGTAAATGCGAAAATTTTAACAGTTATAAGGTTTTACCGGAGAGTACAATGAAATGATATGAATAAAATCGACAAAGTCGAAGTATCCTTCCTCTGCAAATATTACCATCAAGTGGAAACTATGAGGCAAAAATTTGACATAAAATAACTACTTCCCTGGCTAAAACCACGAAGGATATTGAATTAGCAGAAAGTTTGAAGGTTCTAAGGAATGAGATACGCATTTCTTGTTTTGTTTGAACATGATTTCCAAGGGTCCGAGACTTAGCTTTTTACATTGAAACTTCATGTTTTTATGATGCACTTTAGCCAAAAATCGATAAGGTAATTTGTATTTTTTTTACCTTTCAGTAAACTAAAAAATTCTGGCGTCCTATTCAAATTCAAAATATTCAAATTTTAAAACTACTGTTACATAAAAAATCAGGAACCGGCAAGATAGTCCAGAACTCACACCGCTCTCTACTGACATTGTATGTTAAATCACGACAAGTTGAGAAGCTGAATTATACTTGTTCAACATCATTTTTTATGAAGACTGCATTTTCGGTAGGTATCCAATATGTATATTATTGTCAAGTGCAGTATTTGGTTAGTCATTAAAACCACATGAGTGGCGAGCGGGCACGTGCTGCGTATAATGACAACCCCTATTTATGATTCCCTCTGCTCTATTCGGGTTCATGTATGCGTGAATAATATCTATGTGACCCGGAAAAGGGAGAGACAAATCTATATCATTTGCTAGCGACCAGATTTAATATTAATTATCTGGGATTTATTTGAAATTGATACGTTTGTCGCATGGCTATTAATGATAACAATGGATTTGATAACAGTTTTGGTGGGCATCACGGCTCTGAACATTATTACACAATTACAATGTTTAGCGATGGTATTAGTATCATTAATGGAGTTTGAGTTCACAATTATTCGAATAATGTTTAGTTTCATTGATTATTGCCGTTATGACACAATGTTTTTGTGTTGCTCCTTTAGAACGCTTCATGAATTTCGTTAACACTTCATATTTTGATTCCAATGCAACACGGTTTCCGTTCTGGAAAATCCACTCAAACAGCCTTATTTGCCGTCTTTTAGAATTTAATGGATTTCGTGGATAAAGGCGATGATATCAAGATGGCCGACAAGTTTTCTAATTATGATCACACATCTTAACAAATTAATTTCTCGCTCTTGCTAGGGCATCTGCGGTCTCATTCCTCTGGATGCCCCTGTGACATATAGGTACCCAGACAAATTTCACTTTTTTCTGAGCTCCTAGTCAAAGATATTGTGTGGGTCCGAGTCCTCAAGTTTTGCCAAAGGAGGTCCTGCAAATCATCAGTCATTGCCCTTGATATAATTTTTCCAGATGTTTGTTCCAGATGAGCTTCGAGTCTAGCTCTAACTCAAAGTATATTGTCTCTCCTGACATCTGTAGGCTTTCACCAAAGACTCGAAGAGCTCTGTTGGTCTCTAGGTTTCTCTTTCTGGTGAAAGGGACAATCGTGGTTTTTTGAGGGTTGACCTTAAGGTTCTGCCTCATACACCATGTCCGTACGTCTGCGAGGGCTGATTGCATAAGATCCATACAAACCTCCATATACTCACCATTAACCATTATGACGATATCGTCTTAATAAAAAGATTATTTACACAATTGTGTGGATAATACTCCCCCCTGAGGGCATCCTCTCGTAGCTTTTACCTCCATTGTGTCCCGGAACAAATTGGCCTGCATTGCTCTGCACCCAAACATGGCCGACAACCACTGGTTCAGAGCTTGAGCAATGTTACTCTCCCTGAGGGCTGATGTTATGGACACATAATATGATGTGTTATTAAACGCCCCTTCTACGCCAACAAAAGCTGTGAAAGCAATATCTCTATTCGAGAGAGATTTCTCACTCCTTCCGACAGGATATGGAGCGCCGACTGACAGGATTTTCCAGAATGATAGGCGTGTTGGTACTCTGAGAAAATTAGATACTCTGTATCATTATCTCGGATATTTCCATCACCTAGTATTTTCATAGTTTTGAGCATGAAAGATGAATTGCAGATTGCACCTAGCCTTCTCGTATGATGGTTTCCCCGGATTCGGTATGAAGACCACTTTGGACCTTCTTCAGATGTTACGTGTGTATCTGTAGGCCAGGCTCGCCCTGAACAGCCTGACTAGGTAAGGAATCAGTAGGTCTGCTCGTCGCTGTAGTAGTACAGGTTGGATTTAGTCTGGCTCCACTAATTTGAAGGGACTAAAGGTTGCTAAAGCCCATTCTATCTTCTTGTAGGTGATAGCCTCTTTAGCTATGTCCCAGGTTTAACTTGTGGGCCTAGCGTCAACTGTTTGTACTCTCTGAGGAGCAACTGAGTTATTGGTTCTCCTAGAGTCAGGAAAGAGAGTATAGAGAGTCTAGCGATTCTTTCTCTGATTTGGTGAATGATCCGTCGGCTCGCATTAGCGTACCTATAGGATCTTTCAACACGATTTTGTTCAGTAGTGAGCCTTCAGCCGTGCTCTCGAGTTCTTCGCAGAAAAATTTTCCACGCCTTTCTTTTCTCTGCTTGTATGACTCTTCTATAAGAAAGAGGGATTCATCGTATTCGCTATGTTCTGCCGGCCTTATTAAAAAAAATATCTAGTCCTTATTCTCAGGGTTTCCAGATTGTTTGTTGATAACAAGGGTCATTCAAAGTTATAGTTAGGGAGGTGGCGAGCAAAATTTCGATATAATCGGCACACGTAGCAGACGTTATAAATAGCGATAATTGTACCTTTAGAAACATCAAGGACTGCGTCTGCCACCATGGTGGTACTGTGTTGTCAATTGACTGCGTTTCAAAATTGTATAAAAAAATGTGCGCTATATCATGCGCACATGTCTGCCTCAGGGGCTGATGGTCACAATCATTCTGTAAACACAGAAAATCGAAGAGGCAGATATCCAGGGCTCTAACTGTCGTAGTATTTCATTTTTAAGTTATTTTTATGATTTAAAAAACTGTATATAAAGTGCAAACTTGGCAGACTTACATTGTTCGATTAAAAACAATGAGAAGGACCATGGAAAAATAGTCTGTCAGCATGTTGCCTCTGCGTTGTCTATTGACAGTGCTTCAAAAATGTAAAAAACAAAAGGTGTGCTATATTATGCGCACATGTCTGCCTCTTGAACTGATGTTTAGATTTCTTTTAAAACCCAAGAAAATCGATGAGGCAGACATCCAGGCCTGTGATATTCCAAAGGCAGACCATTCGATTTTTTTTTTCAACCCGACGCTCGTGCCAACTTACGAGTACAAAATTCTACGTCTACTGAATATTAATTCCACACCTAACAACTATTGAAATTTCTGGTAATTTTTGTCTCCAGCTAGGGGTAAGGAGCATTAAATCACATTGGAATTTTTTTGACGTTTATAGTTAAAAAGACATTTAAAGAGTGAGTTCGAATCCCAGCTGGAACTTTTTTCAATTTTTTTCATCTCGAGCATTTAGTTATTCATGTATAATTGTTATTGTATTGTATTGCTTTCGAATTAACATACAAAGACTATTTGAATTTCAAAACCATCAAAAATTCTCGTTATCCTAGTATTTTTTTAATATTTTTGTGTGAAATTTTCTTACCGAATACCACTTTAGCTTCAATTAAATACAAATTTTTTTTTTTTCGAACATGAATACGAACACAAATACGATCACGAATACTTTTTAGAAAATTCTCCCTCGTTTTCGACTCGGGACAATTTTCAAAATATGCGTGTTCTCGAAAAAGTTTCCGGTAATAATTAAGCTCTAGTGGTATTAAAAATTACTTGATAGAGATTTTCTTTTTACATTTTTACAACTCCGTCCCGTGATAATGCAGAGCCCTGAATGTCTGCCTCTTTGATTTTCGTCGTTTCCAGGATGATTGTGACCATGAACCTCAGAGGCAGACATGTGCAAATGATTTAATACCCCCTCCCCTTTTAAACAACTTCAACTCGCTGTAATGCGGAAATGCAGCGACATAGGACCTTGATTCACTGGACCAAATGAATTCGTAGTGATCTAAACTGCAATCCACCTCGATGTGAAACTTGTGCTAATAATATATCGAAATGCTCGTCATCTCCCCTAACACGGCCACTTCACAGCAAATGTTACAATGATTGCTCAAATTAATGAACTACAACACCAGTGTTAAAAGTAACTAGTGTTCAACAGTAGTGTTAAAAGTGAGTGACTTTTAATGCTGGTGTCTTAAAATGACGTTTTAAATAAAGACTGCTGGAGTTAAAAGACGAACTTATAAAAATCAACCACAGCAAATGCTAGATATGACCGAGCTATTCCTCTCTCTGCATATTGACATCCCTGCTTCACTTGGAATGTTCTTATCTTCAGCAAGCACTTCATGTTATGTAGACAATCCTTTTGAGATGTATCCATTGAAAAATCCAATGGATTCAAATCTGGAGATGGCGGTGCTCTCGCCCAATCAAATTGAAATAGGAAATGCACAAACCATATATTCAGGTTTGCAATGGAATATGCACCAACACTAGTGTTGAAAGTAACTGACTTTTAATACTGGTGTCTTAAAATGACATTCTCAATAAAGAGAGCTGGTGTTAAAAGGCAAACTTTCAATGGTGTTTGTAAAAAAAAATATTTTTCACCTAATTTTATCTCAGTTCTTTGAAACTGCCTCTCAAATATTCAGCATGTGATATTTTAGGAATTGGAAAATGACACCGAGCAAATATGAGTATGACCGCCGGTTATATACGGATGTGTAATTATGAAATTCAGATCAATTGTCTACGACTCACGTGACGAAATAAGCTGGGGCAGTGTGGGATGAATACCAATTATATTTTTGGTCGCGAGTAACAATGACAAAACTGCTCCAATTATCGGACTGCTCTCTGTTTGTCACGTGCGATGCGGTGTACCAGCTCCAATTTGCAGTGAATTTTAATTAGTCGGGATTTGCGAAAGGTTTATTTGGTTAAAAATGGCCTCTACAGAACATCTGATGATATGACAGGAATACGGTATATGATCGTAATTAAAAATCTTTCAAAATTGTATGACAAATAGGTTACTACGATATTTTAAGCAACATTTCATAATGAAATATTCTTCCACGAATGAGCAACTGTTTTATAAGATTTATGATCAAGTTTAAAACACATTTTCCGCCAATCGCATATTAACATGTTTGATTAATGTCTCTCAATGCAAAATGAAATCGACCATTAATGTCACCTATTAATGAACGATTGGTCATTAACGGTCGATTTATCTATGAATGCATGACTATTGCATAGGCAACCAAACAAACGAATTCATATGTTATGGACGCTAAAATGGATATTGACGATACATTTATGTTGAAAGATATTGTGAAAACTGCTAAAGTAGCTTCTTTAACTTTAATGCCAGAAAATAATTAGAATTTCAACAAGACTGCGGTAGACGGAAAAATATTGTTTTCAACTCTTATATTAAAATGCGATTAATGATCTCGAAAATTAGCGCACTCGCTTCGCTCACACGTTAAAATATCTCGATCATTAATCATGTTCATTAATAAACTATTACTTTCAGCAAATATATCCAGAGTACCCATACATTTTGAAATAAATTTATTATTTCTGAATATGAAGATATTTTGAAAAAATCCTAGGGAAGGTTAAGTTTTTTTTGACGAGTCAAATTTTGAACCCTATCCAAAATATAGAAGGTTATCCGCATTTGAGTGAAATAATTGACATTGGCGATATTTTTTAATGAGACACCCAACAAAATATTCAAAAATTACCCAATGTAAACCAAAAAATAAATTATTTGAAAATGTGTTAGGGATCATTCAAATTGCTCAATATAGGATTTCATTGAATTTGTACTTTTTTGTAAGGGTGCAGCCGGATGACGAATAAGTTTTCTAATTGAAAAATTTCTTTCATCTATATTCTGATTTTTGTGGTCAGTTTTAGTGACACATTTCGGTGGTAGTAAGCAGAGACAGTTTTTGAAATTACACGAATATTATCCTGTTTTAGTACAGTAATCACGAAAATACAATTCAAATGGAACAAGATTTATTTTTGCTACTTATATATGCCTTGACAATTCAAATATAAAATACCCAAAACTAATCATTGCATTAAAAAAAAAACCAATAACAGTGTATGTAAATCATCACTTTCACCATGAAGATCAATAGGCAGTCACCAGGTATTTTTTTAGGGAGTACCTGTAAAATTTTCCGAAGTTATTGAAATTTTGGCAAGTTGTCTGATTGTAGAATCTCAGTTTTCGACCCTGTTCTAACTTGGGGGCCTATATGTTCTAAACTATGCGTTTTTCGAGAAAATATAAGGAACTCAAAGTTTAAATTTTCTTCAAATTTCATTAGTCAAAAGCATTTTTGATCCCGTAGTTACCGAGATACAGAGGTTCAAAGATACGATAAATTTATCAAATTATGAAAAATAGCCAAAAAGGAAGATTTTTGCCTTATATCTTTCATAATTTTACATATTTTTGTATTCTAAGCATAGTGCACCCCCTAACCCACCTAAAATTTCTAAAAAGGAGTGTATGCTTGGTCGCTTGGTCCCTTGATCCCCGTAAAGAGATTGTAAAAGATCTTTGAAAGGAAACATTTTCCAAAAATTTTAACTTTCAAACCATTCCGGATCATTTTCAAATAAATTATTTTACGGCAGAGTTTGTGAATGATAAAATATATATTGTGGCAACACAGCCCATGTGCGTATCCTGGAGTTCGACGTCATACATAGGTACTTGTTTCTGAATCGATGAAGTACATTTAGTCATTAAAATAATTAAAAATCAATGTTGCTATTATGAATTTTGAATTTTTTGATGATAACTGATAAGAACTTATTGAATAAGATAACTTGTTCTATAATTCTTATTCTTATTATTCTAGTTTAAAAAATAAACGAAAATGCACTACTACATTACAACTTTGTAAACATTTAAAACAAAATTGTTTTTTTTTTCCGTCCAACTGTCCCTATTTCCATCATATTCTCCTTTTTATTACACTTGATATTCACAGTAGCTTTTTCAAGCGATTATTACAATAGAACATTTTTCGTTACTTAAATACTTTCTCTCAGTACTGAGACTACTGAGAGTACTTATCCTCAACTACAAAAACTCAAATAATTGTATTCTTGTGTATATTGATGAGATTTCCAGGTATAACTGTGATTGTTAATCAATAGAGGTTGTATGAGTTTTAGTAATTGAGAGAAAGGTTATTTTCAAAGTAGGGACCAACGAAAAATTTGCCAGTTTTGTTGTGGATCTTCTTAGTGAATTTCGTTGTTGAATTCTAATTTGAGAGATATTATAATTTTTTTCGATGTTTTTTGCCCCCCACCCAAGTTAGCATAGGATTCTCGAAGACGAAAACTCAGATTCTACATCACCCAAAAACATCTTGTCGAAATTTTAATAAATTCGGAAAACTTTCCAAGTAAAAAGTAGATGCCGCTTGAACCACAAACACGATATTGTTGTTTGATTAGTCCTTTTATCTACGTTCATGCAAAAAACTAGTATATTGTACAATGAGCATGAAATGACATACATTTCCCACGAGTAGGTATATGAAATTTTGTAGTACGAGCTAGCGAGTACTACAAAATTTCATAAACCTACGAGTGGGAAATGGGCCATTTCATGCTCATTGTACACTATACTTTTTCTACGACCATCTGAATCATTAACAAATCTGTAATATTTTTAATAATCCTTTTTATCATAAACTCTCCTGCCGTCATTTTTACACGGTTTAGATAATTTTTTCTTTCTTCACCCGTTGAATGAAACATCTATTTTTTATTTCTGTACACGTACCTACCTACGTCATGAAACAAATAACATTCAAAATTTTCAAATTTTGACAACTTGGAAATAAAAAAACTTTAAGGAGAAAAAATCAAACACTAATTGATTTCATGAAATGAAAAAAAATAATGTGGCTGCGTGGATTTGAACCCTCGCTCCCACCATCCAAAGTTCATGTGTCATCTGAATCAACACTCGTCGTTACTACAGCACATAATAATTTGTTCAAATTAACTGCTATATAGAAAGTCTCTGTGAACTATTCAAAAATATAGAATCCGATTGTAATCAATCTTTTTATTGAAATTATTCTGGTTTTATGAAAAGAAAATCATACCTTTGTCAGAAGATAGGCATTATCAGAAGCTTCTGATATAAATTTATTAATTTGATTGTTAAATCACCCTCCCTATCGCTAATCATTTTTAATAACTTAATTTTTTCAATCGAATTTTGTAATTATCTACTGATGTGAAATGTCAAATTTTTAGACAGACGTAAACAAACTTGATTCGATATTATTTATGTTCATAAAATTCGTTAATACCTACCTATAATGACAGTCTAGTAGTTCATGAAAGTCGTAGGAAATGAAATATTTCGATACAGCTAGCCCGTGGGAAATGAAAATCGGTGTTACAACGTGGTAGGTTTCTTAATCGAAGACGCAATTGGAATGTTCATTTTTCTTAATGGTCGTAGAAAAATAGTATATTGTTTTATTAGGAGTAAAAGTATAACTTTTTGTGGCGAGTCTGAATGTTTGATGGCCGAACGTTAGTGAGGCCGACAATTTCAGACGAGCCACAAAAAGTGCTTTTGCTCCGAATGAAACATACTATTTTTTCCGCAAACGGCATCCAGACTATAGAACTAATTAATATTTAAATAAAAATTCAAAACGATTGCAACGAAGTTGATAAATTCAGAGAATAATAATTATAAAACTGCGCACTACATTTCCGTGATTACTGGTTTTGTGATTGCCAAGTCAAAAACAAATTTGACAGTTCAATAATATTTTATAATGTCAGAAATATTGTAAGTGATTTAAAGCAACAATTGGACTGTGCATTTTTGGTAAGTACTTGAGCATCAAAATTTCGTTTGTTGTATATTATCGTTAATAAAGTTTAAAAGTTCAACTAATAATTATTTTCCCTGTTCAAAATTCTACTTTTTTGTACGGCCGTCAGCGTACAAAAAAGTACTTTTTTGTCCGCTCACGGCCGTACAAAAAAGTGGCGTCTGTGAAATCATACTTCAACATCATGAATTGACGTTAATAATGTCTACTTTTTTTGACGTTTGCGGAAATTTTTTTTTATTGAACTGTATCTAGTGGCAAACTGATTCTTTATTGCAATAAAGTCTTTATTGCACTCATCTGTCATTCTGCTAATCATGACAAACATAAAAGTCAAATCGATGCCATATTTAGCCCATTTTCTAGGAGATTGTTTTACGTTATATAGCGAATTCCATTGGTAAAACATAGTGTTGCACTAGTTTTGCACCCACCAGTACTGCATCGACACTGTACTGGTTTTCTTCAAAATGTGCACAAGTTCATTCTCAATGGAATACGAAATATTTTTGACAGACACGTGAAACTTGTCACCTTGTCAGTTTTCATTTTCACAACCATCATTTTAAATATATAATAGAGAGGTAGGTCATTAATAAATTAAGTTGGAGCAAATCTCTTATAGATGATTTATTTCCTTCGAACCAATTATAATGAAAAAGTGTTATATGGTGAGTTTGACGCCTAGCTTACAGGTACAATACGAAGTTTAAATTTGAAAAACCATAAAATATTTTCATAGGCGGTAACTTAATGGAAGTGTGTTCTTCAGGTTGAAATCCCACATGAATTCTTTATCAATACTCCTTAAAAAAAAAAGTTCATGCTAGGTCAACCTTGAGGACAATATTTTTCATTTCTTTCATTCTCTCCTTGTCTTTATATTACACCAATCCACTTTGATGAGTCTCTGCTGTTATAGGACTTCTGTCCCCATGGCAAGTGTAAAACTGTGATGTTCTAAGTCATTAATTATTTTATATAAGCAGTTTCTCTCAGCATCGTAATTTTCACTGCAAAAACACTCCAAGCAATAAAATCTCATTTATTGCTCTGAGAAAAAACATGAAGCATGAAAAACCACAAGTATAAAAATATTTTTCTTTGACTTCTTCATCACTGAATTTACGGACATTTTCTAGAAAATGGTATATTTTAGGCCGTGTTCTCTCCTTTATTACTTCGTATGTGTCTTCATCACTGCTTGACGACTATGTTAACAAAAATGCTACTAGAAGTAGTAGTTTAAAATTTTTGAGCTTTCCGCCATTTTCACGTCGAATGCAATAAACACTTTCTTTTTGCACTTGTTTGATATAAAATTGCAATCGAAAATGTGAAGAATAACATAATAGGTGACCTCTTCTTCAGATTATCACCTCTCCTATTTTATTCAACATGATTTCATGTCATACTTGTTAAAAGTTGAGTAAACTCCATGCACATCTCAGCTATGTCTAATATGTGATCATTTAAATGAAATAACCAAAAGACATCTAGGTGAATTATTTTACAAAACCATGTAAGCACTTCCACGGTGGTGAATTGAACTTCGGTCAAAAATCATATCAATAAATTTACATTCTCAATTGAAACAGTAGAATTCAACGACACTCGGTACGAACCATTGAAACAGACAATTAAAATAGAGACCAAGTGGTATAAAGAAAAGTCAACAACACGTTAAAAAGGAGAGAGAAACAGTAGCGCGCTAGGACGAGAGAAAATTAGATTCGACTTCAAAGAGGCGGGCTTCGAGTCTTGAATTATGAAAACACCTCGAAGTCCTTTGAGAGGAAGCGCGATATGCAAACGACCAAGGATAATTAGGATAATGGCACCACTTCAATACCTAACATGGGCTGCTACAACTCCAGTCCAATTTAACTGTGCTACTTGTATTATTGTTGGCCATTCCTGCAGCAGACGATTGCAGTTGTTGAAAAACATATTTTTGCAGAATTATAAAGAGTGTCCATCGCCAAATCCTAAAATATACAAGTGAAACAAACTGGCGAGTACGAAGGGACACAATTTTTATTTTCTATCGCTACTTTGAATTCGGAATCTACACTTTGATCTCGAGATTACAAGTGAAATCCTGCGATTTCGACCTAAATCTTGGGATACCGATTTTATTTTCGGCATTTCGGGATTATGTTTCCGTTACCGAAAGAACTCGAATCTACATTCAAATTCTTCATTCAGTAATACCATTGTTTATATAGAAGTACTATAGTTAGTCAATGCCTGTGTAATTGGTGTTGGACGCAAACGCAAGTGTCATCTAGCGTGATTAGTTACAAACATGAATATTTGACGTCATTTTAATGCAGGTTCCTTCAAAAAACCATGATTTTAATGCTGTCCCATTGTATCAATCAAGTTACGACATGACTTGGAGGCCAGATCACTGAAGTTACGACATGACTTGGATGCGAGCGCACTATCGCCATAAGGTTGTCTAACTATCTTCTATATAAACAATGGTAATACATATCTGAAGACAGTTTTGAAGAAAATATTTATTCTGAAACAGGTGCCATTCGATGATGTTGCTTTCTCTGTACGGGGGCCCGCGGGAGAAAGTTGATTTGCCAGCAAATACGAGCATTTCCAACATTTAATTTTCAATTCCTTGGTTAAAATTAACACAATTCCTTATACGGTGGTGAAAACGGCATATGGATTTTATAGGCTGCTTAGTGCTTGTCACAAAAGTACTATAAGCCCTTTTGTGCTCGTATTACAGGCGACTCTTTGAATTGCAATCGTTCAGTACCTCTATCTACAGTGGTTTATATAGGAAATCTAACTAGCATGATTGGTTGAAGATCATTCATTCACCTAATATAAAGATATAATGTATTATGAGACTTGTTTTTAGCTCAAGTTTATTTTTAAATTGAGTCCAACAGTAAGGTAGCTTCAAACATACATGGCATATAATTTGTTGTCCTAATTTGGTTGAGTATGAGCAACTCTCACCTAGTCTCACCCAAATAATGAACGATGGGTCATAAGCATAAAGTTGAGTGGACTCTCAGAAGTAGCGACTCCATATTGTAGAGAGTAACTACTACTCTTAGTGGGCGCGAACTCCGTTTTGGTATGCATAAAATATATAACGAAAAACGGAGATGGTACTCGGGTCTCAATGAAACAGTAGGGTGCGGGCACTCTGATTTGAAGGTTTCGACTTTCTTTCGTGGTCTCCCCGAAGTCGCATATATCCCCGTCATTCAGACATTTAAAAATTTTACGTCGGTTATGTATGTTTAATAAGTTGATTACAAGATGTCGAGCTGTTCTGGAGAGGATTCATCTGAAAGTCAAACCGTGTCTGTGAAAATAATTAAACAATATCGTCCTGGAAGTAAAAAAGAAACGACGTAAATCGGTTGAAGAAATAAAAGCTAAGTAAGAAGCTGAATTAGGAGTAAATATACTGAAGGGCAGATTTGGAAGAAAATTCCAAACCTAAAAACCAGACTAAAAGCGAGTACAGGCAGAAATCGAACAGAAAATGAACTAATAAAATTGAAAGGATGGTAGCAAGAGCTGTTTAATTTCTTGCAAGGAAAATCAAATCCTACTATTGCTCAAACAAGGTCAGTATAGGACCATGAGAACAGTCTACTCTAAGGAAAAATGAAATTTTCTTGCCACTTATTTTTAGCATTTTGTAGATTTTCATGTGAGGATGGAAATTTACCAAAACATTTGATTTCTGCACAATACGTGCTATGACGTTTGGGATACCGTCGATTGAGTGGCACCAATATCTTCTGCTACTAACGTAAAATTATTCTCTTTGTTTCTACATTACTCAAGGCTCAGTCCCTACATTCTTCAGTATCTCGCAACCCTCTTTTCATTAAAGTTAAATAAAAAGGAGCAAGGCAGACGGCATTTTATCAGGCGAAACCAGGCATTCCATACTTCAGCAAATCAGCTATACTAGACTACTGGAACCATAATTATCCTCAACAGGAAGACGTGGGGCTCAACCAAAGCTTGGGAGATACCCATCCAGGCAAGGAAACGAGACAATTCCCTGGGTTAAATTTCTCCGGGTACAACAACAACCCTATAAATGTTTTTTAGTAAATAGCTGTTCTAAACAGTCGTTAACATGAAAACGATGAAAAGAAAAAGTTGGAAAACTCACCTTCCGTGAAGGGTTTTATCTTCTAAAAAAATGTCGGCGTGGTACAAAGTTTTCAAACGCCAAATTGTTCCAAGATAGGCATTTATCAAAAGCCAGGACTTTGAAGTTGAAAGTGATATAGATGAGTAGAATGGAATATCCACAAAGGATCACTTAACAAATTCAGGATTCGTCAGCCGAACAAAACCAGGAACCCCTGTATGACTAGACACCTGTAGCTTCCACCAATTCAAACCCTTAAGATTAAAACAAAGACAATAATTCGAAGACACTCCTTATGAACCTCCTCAATAACCAGAACTAAGACATTCATAATATGAAACACTAGTTTGAAGACAATATTGGATGTCAAACTGAGAAGGATATATTTTCTTTCGAAGAAATTCCTTATTCACATTTAATAATTTTTATATCAACACTTGCAAAACATAAAACAGATCCACTTTTCTAGTAAGCAGAAATACGAGAACTACTTGATGGAAAGCCAAACAGGACCACAACCTATGCAGTTTCAATGAGAACAAATCGAAAAGTTATGATTTATTCTGATGGTGCATGCAGAACTTAATTATTCTCCTTGTAGTGACAACTTGTAAAATGTGAATTGATCATTTAATGTGGTTTTGAATGGAAATTACCATGGGTATGTTGATAAGGTTTCTATGAATGACGTTAGACAACCATCTAGGAACATATACGTAGGTATGTTGTGTTAAGGCTTATTGAAAGTAGGTCACCACAGGGTGAAGTCTATATTGTTCTAAAGCTTTATTTGCTCTAAAGCTTTATAAAAAATTAACAAAATAAAGTAGCGAAAATTTACATGCTACAATTTCCAAGAATAGTTAATTATCCACTGAATATTTACTCTGCTAAACCGATATAAGGCACGATACTCTACTTCTCTTGATTCCCTACGAACCTTAAACACCTTGGTAGGCTGATAAATTGGCATAAATGCAGCCATCGCGTACATGCATCTACTTCTTATGAAGCTGAGCCTGCTACTAAGTAGCCTCGCATTTTTTGAAGTAGATACTCAGTGGATGGAGTTGACGCTCGCATTTATGCATATAAAAATAAAAGTCGGTACTTAGGAGCGAGGAAATTCTCACGGAAAGAGTAGACACTCACAAGTTGCAGCTAATACCTACATTTTTATGCATATCAAATGGAGTAGCTCCTTTAAAAATGTGAGTAATAAGTAGGCACTCAACTTTATGCATATGACCCAATAACTTTTTTCAATTAATTTTTTGTTCTTCACTAATTTCTGTGTTGGTGGTACTGTCTTCGATCTGGGCCGTATGTTCAGATGGAGAAAACTATCACCATTATAGTTTATAATACATAATAGTCTTGGAAGTTTCTAGAGTCCCGAACGCGGGATCGCTTGAAAAAGTAAAAATCCCGAAAAGGCGTGGCTCGATGAATCCGTTCGAAGAACATGTAGCCATATTTAATCTTTGGCTTCGGAAAGAGTGAGCTCTGCAGCACCAAGCAATGAAATGGAAGAAAATGTTTTGCTAGATGCCAATCAAATATCCATATCTCATGCAACTAGTTCAGCACTAAAAACTTCACATCAAAAATTTGAAAAGGCTCAGGCTATCTATACGGAACTAGCTACACTATGTAGTGAAGTTTCTACTAGTGAATACGGAAAAAGAATGGACATTTTAAGTACACTTTACACATATGGGCAAAAGCATGAAGAAGTAGTCGTTGGTACTCCTATTGAAAATTATGGAGTTCAGCAGCAAGTTGACGAAAATATGACGCAGAACATAAACAATGAAGACCCAGAACCTCAAATATTATTTATTGAGATCCACGAAGATATTGAGCAACTAGTTGTAAATTCAGATAGCAATATTCCTGCAAATGGAAATGATGAGAGGTTCCCAAGAAGGCACATGATATGTTGGTGCACTGGAAAATATTTCTTTGGCAGTAGGTGTTACTTTTGTTTGTAGTAATGGCAATTTCAAAAACATTTTAGATCCCCATTAAGACTCGAGGCAGACATAGAGGTAAGAATTTAACGGCGATATGCCTCCCAGTCAAAAAGAAGAAGAAACGGGCAAACAAATGAAATTTCAAATATTGTGTTTTATTATACCTCATTCATTTAGAAATACACCATACATCTTTACAGTGTCATTAATCCACACAGAACATATGGGACTTCGGGATTTATATTTCGTATCAGTAATCCCGAGATCGGGATAGCAAATATTTCGGGAAAGTTCCGAACAGCGTTCTTAGCCACGCCTGTTCGGGATTTTTTTTTATAAGCGTTCCCGCGTTCGGGACTCTAGACTGTCATAATCTGCCAGAAATACTACAGTTTTTGAACTTTGGAAAAATACCCAGTGAGGTATACCTGGAGGCGAGAGCTCTAATAGGCTCCGCCTACCAGTGATTTGCAATACCATTGGCCGACTCAAATATTCGGCAATGGTAAAAATTAGAGCTCTTTTGGCTGAAATAGTCACGGTCCAGCTGATAAACTCCTTCCTAAGGGGTAGACATTACCGATGCAAAGTCGGAAATGCTCTCTCTTCACGAAGGAGGCTAGAAGCAGGAGTACCACAGGGAGCAGTACTGTCGCCACACCTGTTTTCGATCTACACTGCAGACATGCCTATGTCGGACAACCCCATGACCAAACTTGCTCTCTATGCAGATGACACGGCAATATTTGCTGAGTCATCACATGAGAGAGGAGTAACATCGAAGCTGCAACTTCAGATAAACAAATTGGAACCGTGGTTCAATCGTTGGAAGATCGGAATCAATGCAGACAAAAGCAAGGCCATACTGTTCACGAGGCGACGTAGGACACCCGAGGGCCATGTTACTATGAACGACGAGAGAATTCCATGGGTAGATGAAGTCGTTTACCTAGGAGTAACCTTGGACAAGAAACTCACGTTTAAGAGGCACGTCTCCCACAGATTAGCTATAGCGAAAGCCGCAAGGCATAAGCTGTACCCACTCATCGGACGTAGGAGCAACATGGCACTCGAGTTGAAACTACGCCTCATCAAGACAATTCTTCTGCCTATCATATTGTACGCATCCACTGCTTGGGGGCAGTGCCCGAACAGTTATAGGCAGAAGATACAGGCCTTCTTCAACGTCTGCCTGAGGACGGCACCACAATATATGCCCAACAGGTTCATATATCGAGACATAGACATCCACCCGGACTATATCGACAGACTGATCAGACAACATGTGGGGACTACTCTAGACAGAGTAGAGACCCACACGAACCCGCTGCTCATGGAGCTCCAGAGACAGAGACAAATACAGACGTCCAGTAAACCAATAAGGAGACAACGACACCCCTGAAGAAGTACGGCGGAGGCGAGACCTTCGGCGACGCCAACGTCTACTTCAACAGGCACCAAATCACGATTAATCATGCTTTAATGTTTCAGATACCAAGAAGAACCGACCAAGTAGTAATTTCAATTTCAGTTAACTCAGTACACAGCACTCGGCCCTCAGCCGAAAGTTTTTTCAGGCCTTCAGCCAGTTTCAGGGGGACCATGCACAGTAAAGTAAAGTCATTGTTTTAAAAGTCAACTCATGTCAGATATAAGGGAGCTTCAAGCCGAGAATTGGCTGGACACTCCATATCAAACGGTCAGATTTTTTTCTGCTGATCGCCAGTCATCAGTATGAGGAACCGCTTTAACGAGCGGTGGTGGTGGATAGGGGGGGGTGAGCTTTCGAGTACGTACGAGTGCTGTGGAGTTCATCCTTCCGGGCCTCTACCTTAGGGGTTGCATGGTGGTGAAATAGTCAGTCATCCAGGAGCCGCCCGATGGCTCGGACAATTCCCAGGAGAGAAGCCCTCACTTCTGGATGGCTCAGTAGTGTTAAGTCTAGTGTAAATAGTATTTCTGGTGTTTTTAGGAATCTTCGTGGCATGCGAATTAATGGAACCTCGTTGGTTGGCAACACCAACAACATTCAGAAAGAATTCGTATGTCAGACACGTTCCTGCTGGTTATTCCAAATAGATGAAGAGCTCCGGAGTTGCTGATATTTTTGCGACGATGCTGTACTTCGGAAAGGTGGTCTGAGCTAGCCGGAAGAGGCGAAACACCCTACTTCCAACTATCCGAGTGCACGCATTTGTTGACAAGACACTTTCAATTATTTAAATTTACATTTTTACTTATAGCTGAAAAGCTTTGTTGATAAGTTGAAAAATTTCTGACCATAGACTATATTGAGACTCTGACTCTGCGAACACTGAGTAGGTACTTTTTTAAATCGGTTCTTAGTGCTCTAAGATAAAAGAGCTTAGTGTTTGTAAAAAGTACTCATGATCAATTACTCAATCTCTGATCATAAAAACTCCTACATACTAGTTTTGAATAGAATCGGACCATAAATGACAAAACTTGCTGGCCATATTCGATCCACCATCTTGTTTTATTGAGCATATAAAAAAGTCATCACGCATTGTCACCGGAACGATGAACACTACTGAAGTAAGAATTATAAGAGCGGATGATCAAAATAAAACCTCTGTTGTCATTCTTTTGCACAAAAGTGAAGATCTGGATGATCTTCAGCCCATCTCTCTTATTCCAGCCATTGCCAAAATCATGGAAAAATAGTGTTAGAATTTTTGACTTTACAAAAAATAATTAGTGAAAATCAGTTTGGTTTTCAGAACAAAAAAATGCGAATGATGCAATACTCTCATTTCTCTAAAGTCTAATTAGAGATAAATGATAGAGATACAACAGCAGTAGTGTTTTGTGATCTAACAAAGGCATTTGACTACGTTGATCACAAAATACTGTCAAGAAAACTTCGACTGTACGGATACCGAGGTGTGACTCCCACATGGCTCGACTCATATCTTTCTGTGCGATATCAGATAGTTGAAACAACGCAACTATCGAATAAAAAAGAAATTTCATCAGGAGTTCTGCAAGGACTTGTGCTCGGCCACATGTTAACGACCTCACTAAAACGAAGATTTGTGGTAAATTCACTCTCTTTGCAGATGATCCCAATATACTGTCGTAAAGCAAGAAAACCTGGGAGTTGCATGATATAATAACAGAAGACTTGAAAACTTTGAAAGAATGGTGCAGAAAAAACCATTCAATATCCTTTAGATACTCAATTGATGAACCTTCGTTAGATCAAGGCGTAATTTGAAATAAAGATTCACTAAATTTCTGGGTGTGCTAATAGATAAAAATCTAAAGTGATGGCAATGTTAAACAAATTAAAAGCACGATCTCTTCTGGATAGGCAGTGAGAGTAATTCCTAATGAATTAAGTAGAGCCAGAAACTGCCAAAATGGCATATAGATTCTCATCTACGTCATGGAATACCTTATGGAGGACTGTGTAGATCAACACTACTCAATGAATTGCTCATTTCACAGAAAATGGCTAATAGATGCAAAAGAGGATATATTGAAAAATTCTTAGCCTACTATAGAACCAAACAAATTTTCGAAGTCAAAATATTTTATTACTCAACATATTCTCCTCTTAATTGGAAACATTTATTACAGCGAACCTGCAGACCAGACCTCCACAGCTTTTATTACCTCCTCGTTGGAAGAAAATTCACAACCTTTTTTTCATTTGAGGAAAGAGATGATAGTCGGGCGGAGCCAAATCTGGTGAATAAGGGGGGCGTTCTAGTAATTCAAACCCAAAATCACGAATTTTTTGCATGGCAACATAAGATTTGTTTTCAGGGGCGTTGTCCTGCAAAAACAAAACACCTTTGGATAGCTTTCCGCGTCTTTTCTCTTTAATTTTTTCCCGTAGAGGGGACAGTAATATCTAATAGTAATCTCCAGTTATTGTTCTACCCTTATCCAAAAAATCAATCATGATTACTCCATGGCAATCACAAAAAACTGCAGCAAGAACTTTTCCAGCAGATTTTTGGACACGAAACTTCTTAGGTCTTGGAGAACCGGATTGTCGCCATTCCATCGATTGTTGCTTTGCTTCTGAATCGTAGAAATGTACCCAAGTCTCATCCATAGTAACAATTCGGTTTAAGTAGTCTACATCGTTTTCAAATTCTAACATTTGGGGATCCATTTTGCAGCAATTTTTCTCTTGTCCAAATTGACGTGAACTATATGATGAACGCGTTCGTATGAAATATTCAGTGCTTCAGATATCCGTTTTAGCCCAATTCGACGCTCTGTTAAAATCATGTCATGAACTGCATCGATATTTTCGGGGACTGACACAGAAACTGGCCTTCACGATCGGTCATCATCTTCAATGGAAAATTTACCTCTTTTGAAGCTTGCAGTCCAATTTTTCACGGTCGCATACGAAGGACATTGATCACCAAGGGTATTAAGCATATCTTAGTAAATCTGCTTACCTCTTAACCCTTTTAAATACAGGTACTTGATGATGGCTCGATACTCCAATTTTTCGATTTTCACAATTTCGGTGGACATATTTTTTCTTTTAATTTATTGCGTAACTCTGGTTTACTTTTTTGACGTCAAACTTTACACTGACACTTCTAATAAGTTATTGTTCGTTGCTATGGTAACGCAATATTTTGTTTATTCAGGGAACTGGTCTAGGCTAACTAGATATCAATACATCCTCGTATATAATATTAGACCACGCGAGTCCTGAAGAGATATATTCGCAAGTAACAAAATACTAACGGTTATTTATAGCTTTATCAACTTGGGAATCGGTCTGTCTGGTAAATAAAAATAACTAATCAGTATGTTAACCTATTAAAAATCTCACCAGAGACTATTTTATATAATGGTGGCAAGGTGTATGTATGATTACTTATTGGTTGATATTAGATCGGCAAACTTGAATGAAAATAAATTTAGAGAAACTGTCAAAAAATTTCCCTCTGAGATACCCTACTTGCTTGAATTCTTCCATTCATTTTAAATCAACTGTATATACCATTTCTTATATTTTGTGTATTCTGTATATTTGTATTTTATTTAATTTCTATATTATTTATTGATTGCATTTTTCTTACTGTCCTCGAGATGTCATATGAATTCGTACATGTCTTTAATCTTTGTCCTACGTTTATATGTAAACCGGTGTACGATTCTTGTTATAAATGAATCCGAGGCGCTCGTAACATGGGGGTGCAGTGAGTTCCTTACGAACCTTTGGTCCGAGTTTTCCCTAGGTTTTTTTACGATTCTTTCAATTATTGTATGGAGACAATTGCACTTTAGGTTGCTCCTAATCTTCATGACTTAATGTTTCCCTAGATAACTAATGAAGGAGGTTCTTTTTCCCGTCACATTCTGAATTCAATGTAATATCTCAAAGGTTTCCAATAAATGTGTTGCCAGATTCGATCTAGGAACACCTCTGATCCGAGTTTTCTTTATTTGTCATGATTTTTTCGAATGTTCTCTCGAGACAACGCTGCACTTCTTTTTTAATTCTCCCCAATTTATCCCCATAGATTGTTATTGAATGGGTTATTTTTTCAGTATCATTCTGTTGGTTCCTATCGATCTGTTTCGGAAAAAAACGCATCTACGAGTAGTTTACAATGGAAAATTTTGAGCGATCAGAGTCTTTCAGTGATCGAGTTTTTGAATATCATGTTTGATTCTTTGGACTGGTTTAATTCATTTGAAGTTATTTTTCCATAAAATGTACGCATTGAAAATTAAGATTCAATGTAGTTGTAAAAGATCTCGGAAAAAAAGGTGAACTATTAGATACCCTTAATTGGCTGAAAAGAAAGCAGAAGTGGGGAATGAGAGGTACTAGCACAAATTAGAAAAGTTCAGAAAGTAAAGAGTTTGGAAATTTGAAAGAATGTCGAGTAGATAAAGTTGCCTTTGTTGAAAATAAATCTTAACAGTAAGAAAAATGAGAATTTTCAGACGTTGAATTACGAGATATGAAATATGTTAAAGGGCGTAGTTGGGAATGTCAAAAAAAATGAGTTGGTGAACAACGACAGCTGATGAACTTGACAAACTAGAATCATCCCGCGGATAGTTTCTGAGAGTTCAAATATGATTTTGAAATGAAGAACGTGAAATATTTGGTAGAATAGAATGTTAAAAATGGTAGAAGTAGAAACTGAGAAATAGTGGAAGGAGCCTGAAATGTAGGAAATCCGAAAGGTTTAGGATAACAAAAATTTAAAAAAATTGAAAAAGTATGGAATCGAGTGACTTGAAAAAGTATGAGTTGAATAAGGTGAGGCCTAACGAATGCTGGAAAGTTGAAATAATTAAAAACACATGAGTGGAGTTGATCAACTCAAACTTGTTGATGCCCTTGAATATGTATTGAACAAGAATAGTTAAGTGTTGGAAAGAACTCCTGAAAGATGAAGAATGTTGAAATGTTTAGACAGATAGTAGTTGAAATTAACAGAGAAAAGCTATGAGTGATATGATAGCTATGACAAATGATTGAAGTTCAAAAAGCAAAAAAAAACAGTTAATAAATTTCAATAGATCTTACTTTTGAGAAAAAGGAGCAGTCAGGAATGTTGAGATATTTAGAGAATCACAAACTTGAGATTGAAATATCAGAAAAGTCAAGTTACTCAGTTCACACAGTTGATAGACTCGAAAAACAGTAGAAAATATGACTGAATATTATTTTGAAAGTTTTGAAAAGTAATCCCAATCTTGAGTTTTTAACATAATTTGAGCTTTGAACAGTGACGGTAGGGAGATTCTCAAGGTTTATTTTAGTTACTAGTATTCTTTATGCGGAGAAAACATAAAAAATGGGGAAAAGAAAGTTTGATGCTTAGGGAGCTGTGATTACAAATCTGGATATTCTTTTCAATACTAAACATCTTTCCTATAACATAACTTTTTTGTTCTCGGCAATATTATCCAATGAATATTGACAAAAAGAGGGGACCTTACCTTACGAACTGCCCGGTAGTTTTAAACTTTTATATGTTTTCTAGGATGATTATTAAGTGTTTAGAATGCAAAATGCACAATTCTCCCCTTCGCGCACGTCGCCATATTGAAAAAACCGAAAAAAATCGTCACTTTCTTCAGATTTTCGCTTATATCTTCGCGGACGAGGGGTAATGTGCCGTTTGCATTTTAAACACTCAATAACCATCCTAGACAACATATCAAATACCAGATTGAAGAAAACAGAGTTCTTTGGGAGATCGTTTAGTAACGAACAGTCGTTGCCGACCGATGATGAACCCTTTACTCCCATTTACACCTACTACGTAGGCTTATTATGGCAAGTACCTGTCAGAAAACAACTACTTCCCTGGCTAAGACCACGACGGGTATTGAATTAAATCTAACAGATACTTGTGCAAGGTTCCTCAAAGCATCAGAGGACGCAGTTGCAAGTGCCCTCTATGACCAACTAGCAGAATTATGTTTTGATTTGGACAGGGTGACCACCTGCAGACTAGTTTCGAGGTTGTTGCCTCTCATTAGTGCAAGGGTAGGCAAACACAGACAGCGCTGAAGCCATCTGTTCCCCGTCCAAATCATTACACATTTCGCTGGTTTGGTCAACTCTGGTTCACGTGGTGAAGCGGTTTCTAGGCCGCTCCACCTAGTGAGCAGAGGGAGAACACTCCGAATCTCCGGGTTAAGAGATTTATTCGAAGAAAACAGAGTTCTTTGGGAGAACATTTAGTAACGAACAGTCGTTACCGACCGATGATGAACCCTTTACTCCCATATACACCTCCTACGTAGGTTTATTATGGCAAGTACCTGTCAGAAAACAACTACTCTCCTGGCTAAGACCACGACTGGTATTGAATTGAATTGTTTTCTGCCATAACATTGTACTTGCCATAATAAGCCTACGTAGTGGTGTTTATGGGAGTAAAGGGTTCATCATCGGTCGATAACGACTGTTCGTTACTAAACGTTCTCCCAAAGAACTCTGTTTTCTTCGATTAAATCTCTTAACCCGGAGATTCGGAGTGTTCTCCCTCTGCTCGCTAGGTGGAGCGGCCTAGAAACCGCTTCACCGCGTGAACTAAAGTTGACCAAACCAGCGGAGTGTTATCTTTGGCCAGAAATGATAATAAATGGAATATTAAATTTTTTTTAGGCGAGAGTATATTCGGAGGATAGACTCCGATAGGCTCCGCCCACCGCGGCTCTGCTCCGGCATTGGCCGGAGCAAATTTCGAGTTCTTCTATTTAAGAAACCGAAATGACTTCTTAAAGGAGCATCCGAGCAGGTATGTAGTTATACCTTTGTGAGTACACCTTTCCCGGATGGCTCACACGACTTTTGATACTTGTTAAAGTTATCAACTGATTTTATCTCATGGTAGATAATACATTTCTGGCATTCTTATGGAATCTACGTCCTGTCTTGATTTAAGTGGTTAGAAATTCGTTGGGAACACCACCAAATTTAAGAAAGAATTCGTATGAAAGCCGCACATTAACCTAGAGCTTTTATCAAAGCTCGAAGTTAATAAATATTTAAACTTCACTTCGTTCTATGCCTGAGTTCTTTTCAAAATTCATAGCGGATAGTGTTGCTGCTACAATCCGTCTTCAAATTCTGAATCCAAGAATAATCTGTAGCTGCTAAACAGGAACGACAAATTTTGCTTCAATGTCGACGCTTCGGGTTTAGAGACTGAGCTAGTTGGAAGAAGGAATAGAAATTCTTACTATTTCTGGCACCCGAGCGTTGGCAGATGTTGATAGGAGTGTTTAAAGGTGCGTACAGACATATAACAAAACCTGTCTGGACGGCACTGCGTAACAGCGTAACACCGTAACATAGTAACATCGACGCGTCCCACCGGTTGTCGGTTTTTGACGCCGCATCAAAGAAATGATACGCACTGATGTTGCATCAATTGTTCTCATGTCTGGACAGATCTGCGTTACAAGGTTGCGATTTATTTTTCGTTTCACTTATTCAGTTGAAGACATTGCTATTATGGAGTGGACAGAAGAATCTACCATTGATTTTACAGTCATCGTTATAAAGAGATTTTGTGAGATACAAAACATCCCAAATTTTATAATAAAATAAAGAAGCATAATGCTTGTAGGGGACATCCATGTAGAATTTTGGTAAAGGCCACTAGTTACCTGAAGATTTGAATCCAACAGTAAATTATTTTCACTGTACACACTGGGTCTGCTACCAGCGTCTTTCTCAGCTTTTTTTGGATTTGTGATGCATGTATATGTAAGCTGCTGCAGCAACCTCTATTCCGTTATTAATTTGCACACAAGAAAAAGACAAAGGTTCTGATTTACTACAGACGGAACGGCAGCATGTTCCGTTTATTAGATACGCGACGATGTATTGATACGCTATATTGCTGACACACCGTATCTCCGATACGTATCAAACAATTGTTGCGCGTCGATAATCCGATACAACGTTTTGTTATATGTCTGTACGCACCTTAATGATTTGGACGGGCAACAGATGGCTTCAGTGCAGTCTGTGTTGATCAACTTGCACTGATGAGAGACAACAACTTCGAAACTAGTCTGCAGGAGGTCACCCTGTCCAAATCAAAACATAATTCTGCTAGTTGGTCATAGAGGGCACTTGCAACTGCGTCCTCTGATGCTTTGAGGAACGTTGCACAAGTATCTGTTAGATTTAATTCAATACCCGTCGTGTTCTTTGCCAGGGGAGTAGTTGTTCTTTGCCAGGGGAGTAGTTGTTTTTTGACAGGTACTTGCCATAATAAGCCTACGTAGTAGGTGTACATGGGAGTAAAGGGTTCATCATCGGTCGGTAACGACTGTTCGTTACTAAATACCAGATTATTTGTATTCACGGGATTAATATACCGTTTGGCAATTTAGAAATCTGGTGGTCGCGTGGTTGTATGAAAAATAGTGTACATTACTTGCGAGAGTAATTTGTCTTTAGCACTCGTAGTGAAATATGCTATATTATGACAAAATTTTACGATTTGGCATTACTATTAAGAATCTAGCAGTAAAGTTTATAAATCAATTTTCTATCAGAAAAAAACTACAGGCTACTGCCCTCCACCACTAAAAAACCGCCGCTTCCAAAGGCGGCGGCGGTGACGTATCGGCGGGTACCTGTGGCGGCGAGCAGCGGCCCGAGGCGTCTCCATTCGGCGGGGCTGAGGGGCTGCGGCTGGGGTGAGCCCCCGTACTCACCCATGGATGCCGCGCCCTTGCTGTCGAGCTGATACGGTGGTATTCCCATGTGGGCGGGTGGGGGCTGGGACAGTGGGTCTCCGTTGTGGCAGAAAAATGGCATGTGACCCGTTGGGCCGAGTCCCATCTTTCCGGCCTGAAACAAATAATACATATGTCAAAAACTATTAGAATACAAAGGTTTGATACTAAGGTAAGGGTCAATTTAAGCACCATTGTTATTATCTTAGTCCTAATCGCAGCCACTGCCCTAATCATAATAGGTCAATCATATTATCATAAATGGGGAGAAAATAGCAAAAATGCATACTTTCACAAAAGTTGTATTTTTGTGCTCAATGGAACAACAAAAATTGGCGTCCTCGGCAACATTGTTAAAAATGTAAATTATAAACAACTCCGGTTATTTTGTAGAAAACAAAATGCAAAATAGTAGCAAAATTACGAAAACGAAGAAAATATAATATTTTATCATTCCCCAATTTTGCGATAATTTCCTAGTTTGGCTTCAGAGTAAATAAATAATTTTTTGTACAACTGTCATTAAAAATTACGTTTTCAATTCTAAGGATATGAATTGAAAACTGACGTTTTCACACTGTGAGTCAAAATCACTTTCAACACTAGTGATAAAATACTTTCAATATTAGTGTTAAAAGTAAAATGGCACATGAGATGATGGATACTCAATAATATAAATCTCTCCAATAGAAACACTTTAATCAGATATTATAATAATCAGAAATACTGCACAGGAGGAATTATTTATAAAGGTTTACATGTATTTGGCAGTTTGTGCAATAATTGGTAATATTAAATCCCTGTGAAGTTATTCACAAAATATTCAGTACAACTGTAGGAGGTCCATCATAGTTCACCAATGATGTTGCTATTGAAGTGGGATGATCAAATAATGCTGGTGCAGAACTAGAAACATTTTATCAGCAATTTTTTTTTATTTAGCAATAAATTAGTGATTCAAATGGTAGATATCTTTTGCTCGAACTGTATACTGCTAGGAATTACAGATCACAAAAAAAAATATCTGAGACAGTGGTGTTTGGCCCATGAGGTAGAATGTAAAACTCATACTGAAAAATTATTGGTTCATGGCACGCAATGTGAATAAGTGAAAAACAGTTTTTTACACCTCAACTTTTATACCGCACCCCCAAAGTCATTGTCAGGCCGTCAGAAGGGGTACAGAATTTTTTGAAAATTACAATTTTTTTTCCTAAAATGTATCTTCATGGCACGCAATGTGAATAAGTGAAAAACAGTTTTTTACACCTCAACTTTTATACCGCACCCCCAAAGTCATTGTCAGGCCGTCAGAAGGGGTACAGAATTTTTTGAAAATTCCAATTTTTTTTCCTAAAATGTATCAGGCGATGGCACTCGAAATGAATAAGTAAAAAACAATCAGTTGCATACTCACTTTCATCCTTCACTCCCAAAAGTCATTGTCGGGCCGTCAGAAGGGGTAACATTTTCGATTTTTTTAGACAGTATCCGACACTTTTTCGTTAAAAAATGCGATCAATTTATAGTATTTACTTATATTCCTTTTTTTTTATTTTCAATTCAGCTTTTATCATAGATAATTTGGACCACAGCGTCGACGATTTCCATAACTTCGATTTTTATTCGAAATAAACTGAAAGTCTTTCAGTGAACTTGCCTTCAACTTTCTTCATTTGACTCCATTCGATGAATCCATTGTAAACAATTTCATATTGTTTGCGTGATTTTTCAGGTAAAAGATCTGAAGTTACTCTGTTTGCAGCTTCTTGAATGTCTGGTTGATGAGAAGGATCTAAATGATCCATTTCAACTTCCATTATATTTATATTTACAGCAGTAATAGCTACGACCACAAAGAAGTTAGGAACTCACATTAATTTGTGGGAACTAATGAACAATCATTAGTTGTTTTTTACCTGCCTCACTGTCATGCCTACTATTAGATTTGAATTACAGAATATCACAGTCAGTAATAAAGTGCATTAGCGCATGTAGATGGAGCCTCTACATTGTAATCCAGATATCATGCGTTCAAATCCTATGGATCTTATGAACTTTTTCTATCACTAGCAGTAACAGTTGTACAAAAATAATTGTATGATACATTTGTTGATAGTTATTTTATTTTGCTCGTGGGGTTGTTTATTTTCGCTTCTGAAGGTTGCCATCACGGTGCAGCCGGTTTACGAAAAGAAATGTACAAAGTTTTTCGTGCTACTATAATAGTAAATTACAATTAAAAAAAATTAAATCGTAATTTTGAAAAAACTAAAAAAACACGTTTTTCTCAGTAATATTGACTAAAAAGTGAAAAATAATCTTTAAAATGTATGTTATAAAAGCCTGGGGTGCTTGATATCAGTTATTTTTATTTCAATAGTTATTAGTAAATAATGTGATTATGAAAACGTAAGTGAAAAGCCCCCACGCATTTTTAACAAATAAGTTCATTTTCAAAGATTATTTTTTACTTTTTAGTCCATTTTACTATAAAAGCGGGTTTCTTTAGTTTTTCTAAAAATATAGTTTATTTTTCAATTTTTAGTTTCATCGGTCCTTGGTATGTGAATTTTAAGATTATTCGGATAAATGGAAGTGGTGGAAAATTAATATTCACATTACTATTATTATGAAATTCTTGTTGTTATTGTCGAGGGTCCTTGGTTTAGATTTAGGTTATTCAGAGGATTGGATGCGGGTGATAAGTGAATTACAAATTCTTCATCATTATTATTACTACTATTACATTAATATTATGAAATTCTTGTATTGTCGTCGGTCCTTGAAATGAGTGCCAAATTTTGGATCAATCGGACGATTGAAAGTAGGTGAAAATTGAATTTACAAATTCACATCATTATTATTATTACATTTTCGTTATGAAATTCTTGTACTGTCATCGATCCTCGATATGTGTGCCAAATTTAAGATTTTTCGGACGATCGGAAGTGGGTGAAAATTTTATTTACAAATTCACGTTTTTATCATTATTATTATTTTTACATTCTTATTACAAAATTCTTGTATGGTCATCGGTCCTTGATATGTGTTCCAAATTTCAGATTTTTCGGAAGATTGGAAGTGGGTGAAAATCGAATTTACAAATTCACATCATTATTATTATTATTACATTCCTATTATAACTTTCTTGTATTATCATCGGTCCTTGATTTGTATGCCAAATTTCACATTTTTCAGACTATTGGAATTAGGTGAAAATTGATTCTACAAGTTCTCATCATTATTATTATTATTAATTCTTCTCATAAAATTCTTGTATTGCCATCGGTCCTTGATATGTGTGCCAAATTTCAGATTTTTCGCACGATTGGAAGGGGGTGAAAATTGAATTTACAAATTCACATTATTATTATTACATTCTTATTATGAAATTCTTGTACTGTCATAGGTCTTTGATATGTGTGCTAAATTTCAGATTTTTTGGATTATTGGAAGTGGCTGAAAATTTACTCTCAAAATTTTATTACTTTGTTAGTTACAAGTGAGTAATTGATGATAATAATAAATGTGATCTGAAATGAAAGTGAATACTACAAAATCGATCGAATTGATTCTTCGGTTGGTTAGACTTTGATTAGTTTACCGTTGCAAAATCTATTTATTAGTAAAGAATTGGGTATTCTGAATAGGGATGTTCACAAAAAAATAAAACCGCGCATAAATTCAATGAAACCATACATTATTACCTTAGAATGAGATCTGTGAAGTTTAATGAAGTTCCAGAATGGCGTTAGCCCATAATCTTCATGTGAAATTGCTGCATTCGTTTGAATGCACGAAACGCTCTCCGATTGGCGTGACGTCAGCGATTCGATCGTGAGTCCCGCGCCAAATAGAAAACAGGTGTATTCGCTTCGCATTGAATAAATAAAGCCGTAACCTTGTTTACTGAGTTAATTGTTCTACTACTGCATGATGGGTTTTCAAAAGGATGATTCCCATAATTTACCAACAGTAGATGTTGTTATGGTGTCTGATTTTTCAACAGACTGCAAAAACCTGAATCAACCGCAAACAAGTAAAGGCTAAACAGTAAAATAATTCATTGTATGGCACAGACTATATAGTGATACTGCTACCAATAATAGTGATGCTAATATGAACATTGGTTTTGAAATCATGTTCAACTTTTATATAAATTTTGTCATAGGAGTGTAAAAATCAATTTTTCAGGTGAAACTAGCGACAATAAAATAAGTTAGGTGAGGTATGGCAATTTCTGAACAAAAATGTATGGCACTTCCGTGTTTATTAAAATAACATATTTTTCAAAATCAGTAGCTAATGACAATGTTTGGTTTACTTCGGGAAGTGGTTGTTTTTTCATCCGCCTGCCAACTGAAAATATGCGGGACTACTCCCGGCTTCATTCGAGCTTTACCTTTACTAAACTTATGATTCTTCATAGTTTTCCATATCTTCTGCAAGCTGTGAACTTTAAATTATTTAATATTTCGTTAGTAATACTAACAAAGACCCTAACTCACGTTGAAATGATCTTCATAACAAAAAAAATACTGTTTTCACCGACACTTCTTTTATATATTCCTTCTCACAGCAGTAAACCATTTCTTTTCTTTTTTTTAAGATATCGTGGAACTGTTATGAATATTTTCTCCATATTATTTTTGGATGTGTTTACACACCCAGGAACAAAACACCTCTTATTATCACTCATTTTGAAACATTAATACCGACGAAATCCAGCGAAAAACCACAGCTGTAAATGATCAACACATAAAAGCGCGCGGTATTATAATCGCTCACACTATCAAAGAAGTGACGTCAATCGCTGCTAGCCTCGTGCTGGGTACGTTTTCTAGCCTCGCTGATTTCATCATATTTGTTTTGCGTTTATTTAATCACATTTTCATTTTTGAGACTTTTTGTGCTGGTAATGTGTTTTTAGAGGGAAACAACTGTCGAATTACATTATAATTAAAAATTAGTGGACATACCTATTCAAACACTTCTAAAGAACATCTTGAGTAGAGTGGCTTTTTTTGGTGACTTGAAAAAAAAGCATTTAAGAATTCCTACGGTCATGAAAAACATCAAATCAGATCGGTCGCGAACGGAAACATTTTTTTCCTAATTATAATAATGTAACTTTCAACAATCCTTTAATAATCTTACTCCATGAAGTATAATTTCGCGTAAAACACCATAATTCACAATAATTCTTGTACTGGAAAAAACGTAGCAAGAAAATTGTTCTCAGTTAGGCTTCTAAGTGTAAAAGCCCGTCTCACGTTTATGAAAAAAAGAGGTGAACATAATACGAGTAATTAAGGCTAAGTAGTTTTAATCTGCAAGTAATTAATTGTCATAATCAGTTTATTTCTTGCTGGTTGGTGGACTTGGGAGTAGTTTAATATTTGTAGACGTGATGTTGAATTCATTTTTATTTTGTTGGATTGAATTAATTCAGGTGGACTTTGAACATATTTTGTACAGCATGTTGCAAAATTCAATACAAATATTTTAAGGTCATATTCCTGTGGTAAAGACTTTTGTGTCGCAAATTAAACGCTTAACAAACGTCAAACTTACATGTAAATCAAAGCGGTGTTTTACAAATTCAAACGTCAAAAGAGGAAACAAGGTAAAAAGTCATAGCCCACTAAGTATTTTATTACTTTAATAGTCCCCTTTAATTTACCAGCGATTTACTTGAAAACGGTGAGCAGATTCAAAAAAATGCAAGATGCCAAAATTTTTGTTTTTTTTCATGGCCAACTTAACGGTAATGTTTAAATTTTTTTTCGCAGAAATTGAAAATGTTTGCCATAAAAACTGTGGGCAACACTCATTCACCCCCTTGAAATAGAGTTACCTTACTTCTGAAGCAAGAAATGTGTTGGCGGTCGTGAATCAAACAGATACTAAAGAACTCAATACTTTGGATAACTTCTGGTAGAACTGTTTTTATTTGAAGGTAAAAATACAGGAAAACAAATTGAAAAATATAAGTTGACAATTATTACTATCGACAAACTCAATTATTTCATTTCTCATATATGACAATAATACTATATAACGAGAATAATATATATAATGTCTTTAAATGTGAATTTCATAAATCAACTAAATGAATATAGCGTCCAAAAATGAGAGGTCATAGTTGGAGGCCAATTTAAAAGTTTACGATTTTTTTCTCGCAACTTGTGGTGTCTGTTGTTCGGAGGGGACGAATTTTAGAACACATGTTTATGGGAACAAAAAAAAGTTATTTTGACCTCAGCAATACGTTCTTAAAATATTTGAATTGGATTTTGCAACAACCTGTATGTTATTGCTTCGCGAAATGATGTTTACGAGAAAGAATCATGAAATCCAAGAAAATTTAAGCAATTACTACAGTTTGAAAGAATATTCTGCATATCTAAGATTCTAAGAAATACGAGAAAAGTCTATCTACAGAATTTTCATCAAAGTAAAGAACAGAAAAGTGTTAAAATATCGTGGAAATTAGAGAAAACCTCTTGAAATAATACAAGTTGGCCATAATAAAGATGGATGACAAATGTTTAGAACTTGGCAATTAAGAGTTTTTTTAAAGTGTTTTACTAAATTGTGTTATTTTGTAGAAAACCTACATTATTTTTTGAGAAATGGTATTACACACACACACTACTTTTTTAAATAAAAGACAGAGTGATTGATCGATAGAGGGCGCATGGGTGGCACATCAATTTAAACATTTCAAATGGCAAGGGGGTCAAGAGACAAGTTGGAAAGATAATTCAATTCTCATTTCAATCATCATCTATATTACTTCAATTATCATATTTTTTTTGACAATTTCGATCTCTTTGCATTTGAAAATTTTCAAGTTGATGTGCCCCCAGCGCCATCTGTCGAGTAATTGCAAGGTACTTCCTCTCAAAAAGTAATATCGGTCCGTTAAAATTTATCGGGGTAAGGGTGCATTTAGATCAGCACTTTTACTTGATGTTTCGAGTACATATTGTAAAAAAAGTATTGTAGATGGTTGAAAAGTAAATACAATTCTCTTTTCAACGATGGTTCACTTGACTCCTCCATGCCAATTGAAATTTTTAAATTGATGAGTCCCTCAATCAAGCAATCGCAATGCCTTTTATTCCAATAAGTAGAATAATCGGTAATACCATTTAAAACGGTTTTTGTTCCATCATTGTACGTCAAAAGTTAAAGGATGGGCTTAAAAAAGCAGCAGTGTATATCCATCAGATGATGGAGACGCAGAAACCTCATTAACGAAAACAAAAATTGTAATTTCGAAATTTTGGCGAGTATTATCCAGTACTTACCTACAAATTACAGATAAAGCACCAAATAAAAAAATTGGTAATGGGAATTTTGGCTAGTAGAAATAGCTGAATACTAAGATGAAATTTGGTCCGTTCGTTATGAAGTCGTCAAGATCAAGCCTACCGAGGAAATAAATAGAAACAGGATATGTCGCTGTTATTTTTTATTAAACTTTTGAACTTTGAATGATTATTGCGAGTTTTTATTTTTTGTCGAAATTATTGGGATGCATAAGTAATCATTACATAATTTTATACGAATATTTCAGAAATATAACTGTCACATCTCAGAAATTATTATTATTCAAGAATATCAACACTGACCAAGCTCAATGAATAATTGTTAATTACCTTAAATAAAATGTAACGCGAATTCCTAAAGGTGTCTGAATTGTTTCTTCTACCTTATATATTAATTTTTACTCAAATTTGACATTCTCTTCTAGACGTCAATTTTTACGATTTCTGACGAGGAAGAACAGCTCGAAAGTATAACTTTGTGTAGAATTATAATAAACACTCGTTGAGTGTACCTAAGGATAGAGGACGGCTATTATGATTATTTGCCGTGGTGCTCCGGGGCAATTTACTGATTTTTTGGTTGCGTATTCACTTGTCAGCTGTAGGAAATGTTGCTCTTTGATTTCATAGGGTACTTAGGATAGAGGGGTATTTCAACATAGTCGAAATCGAAATTATTCTATTGGATTATAAACCAAAACAAACATTCTTCATATCCATGGGCTTTCTGCATTTTTTTCTACAAGCTGGTATAATTTGAAACGTTCAAGATTAGCAAATGCATCATTATATCGGAGACCCCTACAATCAGGAACACCATTTCAACACAGTGGTCTGGGATGGGCCTTGTTTGCCATTATTATAATTATTGTAAACTCAACTTTTCGCTTCGGGTCATGTTTAGGAGGTCACGCAAGTGTTATTTTTTTAATGAATATTCTTAAATTAATATCATAAGGGAATCGGTTATGATGGATGAGCAAAGTAGATTAAGATTGTACTTCGATATATCGATATGAGAGCAGTTAGTATATTTCTAGAGAAAAGGGATGCTAGAGCCGTCACTTTAATAATGATAATAATAATTTGTTTCCATAACCAAATAGTACAATATACAGTGTGGGCCATGTTTGCAGCATATGGAAATATTTTTTTACCAGAGTTACAAAAAATTATGTATATGGGATCGTTTCTGCATATTGAATACGTAATAATCGATTTTGAAATACCTCACGTGACCACCAATATGGCAGCAAGTAAAAATTCAATACGAATGGGCAACAGTGTGGTTATTTTTAAACATTGCAAAAAAGTTATTTGAAAAAGTTGTTTATAATATAATTTTAGGCCCACATGCAAAATATAAAATATCCATCTGAAAATTTCTGTTTTTTCTAAATATTTTTTTATTGATTAAAAAACGCTGCTACTTTTTAGTCGCATATAACTTTAAGGGATCACTTTAAACTTTTGTTATCAATAACAATTAAACTTTTTGGGTTTCCAACGGAGACGATCCATAACATACAGTGGAGGTGAGATCTTACTGGGTAGGTAAAAAACTTACAGTCGAACTCCACCAAATAATCATTATTTGGTGGAGTTCGACTGTAAGTTTTTTACCTTTTTAGGTTTGTTCCCAAAAAATGTCAGTGCCAAATTTTGAAAACTAGTATTTACTATGACTCTCGCTGTTGCAATGGTACATAATATCTTCCAACTCCCTTCGATTCCATTTGAAACCTTTCGAAAATTGTTTATACTATACAAGAGAGAATATCCATTGTAGTTGCGTATTTTGAAAATGGATGATGTGCTAGAACTATGGCACGATTTTTCAAAGAAATTCATCCAGAAAAAACTATATCATATCAGTACGTGCTTCAATTGATATGAATAAGTTCATGGAGTCGGGATCAGTGCTGAATGAAAAACATGAACGAGAGAAGCCTATGAGAAATGAAGTGGTCGCTATTGCAGTTGTAGGATATGCATTGATGGACAACATTCAATCTTTAAGACAACTTGAGACTATTTCTGGAGTCTCTAAAAGCAGCGTACATCGAATTCTGAAAGAAACAAAATTCCGTTCTTATAAAATGCAGAATGTACAAGAATTAAATGAAGATGATCCTGACAAACGTACAGAGTTTTGTGATATCATGAGTCAATTATTGATTGGTGATGATAATTACCTCTACAATGTGTGCTTTTCTGACGTATATTATTTTTATTTAAATGGACATGTTAACAGGCACAACTGCAGATACTGGAGTGAAATAAATCCCCATTGGTACAAACTCCCCTGAAATTGAATGTTTGGGATGGTATTCTGGGAAACCATATTGTGGGTCCATATTTTATTGATGGTAACCTCAACGGACAAACGTATCTTGAACTTCTTGATACAACTGTGAACACCAGAATCACTCAGTTACTTGTAGACGAACATAGACTACTGGAAGGTCAGCTCATCTTTCAACAAGATGAAGCTCCTCCACATTTTGTTGCACCTGTACGTCAGTTTTTAGATGACAATTTCACAGGGAGCTGGATTGGAAGGCGAGGACCAACAGAATAGCCGGCTAGATCTCCTGATTTATCGCCATCAGTCTTCTTCTTATGGGGTCATATGAAATCCAAAGTTTATATTACACAGACAACTTCGCTTGATAATCTACGCAGGATAATTTTTGTGGAGTGTCGTGCAGAAATGTTGAGCAATGTGCGAAGACATTTCGAAAATCGCTTATACTTCTGTATGGAACTGAATAGTTCATATTTTGAACCTTTCTTACGATGATAACAATTAAGGTGATGAAAAATAAAAATATCTTGATAAAACTTGGTTTTCATTAAAACTTCAACAACACAGGATGGTGCTCAACCCTAGAAGTCAGGGAATGATTGGATAGTAAATTTGGTGCTATTTATGCCCATATGCACCATTTTCGCGTTTAATCCAGATCAACTGAACCAGATTAAGTGGTCTTGGGTTGAGTTATATTCTCAGATATATGAAAAGTGCCGATTACTTAATCCAAACAACAATATGGCATCATTGCGAAAATCTGTACAACTTGACGTTTTTAATATCATCTTATCAAACTTTGACATCTCAAGAGAATCGCGCAAACTCAAGATAGTTTTGAATGTTACAAAAATCTGATAACAAAAATGAGCGAACGGTATGGAGGTATAAAAAGAGTTCCAAATTTATCCATATTGGAGTAACATAATTTGGTTAATTTAGAAATTGAAGAAAAATGACGGAAAAATGTCGAAAACGAATATAATGCAAGTGGTCCTAGTCTATGCTATCGTACTGCAGAGTCGCTCAAAATATTATTTGAAAATAAGGAAAAAGAGTTGAGAAAAAAATGGCAGGTGAAAAGGGTACTCAAGGTGAGATTATCAGGGTTTTTCCCGAAACAAAAAAAGTATTGTTACATACGTAGTTTCATCTCCTGAACACGAATCCGTAGGGGCATTTAATACTTTTCGAGTGATGACCTTTTGAATCTTGAAAATCTCACAAAATTCTTCTGGTAGACCCTTTTTTGAGATACTAATCAACACGTATTTCACAATTACCAGCAACAAAATCCAACGTTTCACAAAGAAAAACAATCTTGTACATTATTTTAAGAATGAACCACCATGAAAAGTGAGGTTGAGTATAGTAATATAACAAGGTTAATTTCATTTGTAAAACGTTTGGTTTTGGTGCTTGCAATTGTGAAATATCACTTGATTTTGGTATGTTAAAAGTGTCGACAAAAAGGAGGATGCATTTTGTGTTATTTTTTACTAAAAAAGCGTGTTGGATGGTTGATTTTCAAGATTCAAAAAGTCATAACTCGTAAAGTATCAGAGACCCCCCACGAAATTCAATCGGTTTCGTGTTTAGGAGATAAAACTACAAAAGTAACACCAGTTTTCATTTTCACCAGAAGACGACTGCAGATAGAAACAGTTGAAACGTTGTGATTTATACAAATTATAAAACGATAGAAGCCCGAAATGAATGTACTTACTTTTAATTTTGTTTCGAGAAAAAGCCCGATAAACTTAGCTTTACCATGAAAGATAGCAAAGACTTTTGACTGGATGATGGGTAACGATGCCAAAAATTAGGAAAGGTGAGGTTGAAGTAACTTGAACAAACCAAAATAGCATGTTTTAAAGAAACTCCTAGCTATCCTAATCAGATACAACTGAAAAATTAGACAACATTTCTGAAATTAGATCAGCCAGTTTTTCTTTGTTTTTCTTAATTACATTTAAAAAAATGTATGAATGACTTGATGTTATGATTGTAGAGTGAAAAACAGTTATTTCTTCATCGTGCGTGCATTAAACGCTATTTTATTTCCTAAAAGGTTAAAATATGTGACTTTCAGATTCGTAGATAGTATGGAGAAGAACAATTTTTCACATTTTTGTCACAAGTGAAAGATTTTGTGTAACTACAAAACCTTTCACGAGTATAAAATCTTTCATGAGTATTCATAAAAAGTGCACAGCAGAATTTTGCCAAATATATAATCGAAATAAGAAATATTTACAAACAAGCAACGTAATTATTGATTGAATTATCTCTACGATTTTAAAGAATCTTTTTGCCTTCCATACGATTGCTCATACCATACATATTGGGTATATCCATATCCCCCAATTATTCGACAGTGTGTTCCGATTCGTGCTCTCCTAGATTTTCAGGGGGAGCAGAAATCCCTTCATTCATATCTGAGGCGATGTTATGTAATACTGTAGTTTCTTATGAATTTGCTGAAGAACCAGAGGAGTTGTTTCCTTCCGAAGTTTGAACTTCCAAAAAAAAGACTTTGTCTATGTGATATGGAAGTGCTCCTCCCGATCATATTATCTTCTAGGAAATCCAAAATTAATAACATCGGTAATGTCTCCGTTATCCTCTAAAAAAATTTCATATCAACTTCCATTTTTTCTTTTTTACTCAGAAATACAAAGGTACATTAACAACCAACCCAACAGTCACACGTGCTTTTGCTAAGCTTAAACCACGAAAATCATTGGATTAAAGTTAATCGCGATTAAGGCGTATTTCGATACGGTGCATACAAAAAATTAGAGTTAATCGAGCTCAATTTTTAATCTCGTTTAAACTACTGCGGTGCATACGGCTGTCGTCAATCATTGGCCAGCTAGGTCACCTGACCTCACAGCGGTTTTACCAAGCCTATACTTTGAAAATATTGGGAAAAATTCCTGCCTCAAAGACTTTATTTACGAAGTTATGAGAGGTTTCTTTATTTCTTATCCATATTCTTTGTTTTGAGTTTCGTGGTTTTCCTAACGGTTGTTGTAAATGGTAGTGCCCATTTATTCAATGTAATAAGCGCCAAGACGTTTGATTTGCAAAAATATTCAACATGTTTCAACTATTCAGACCAAAGTGGCTCTTCTTACGAAACAAGAGAGTGCCGTTCTTGAGGTGCGGATTAGCATCCACCACATACGCATACAAGCACGCGTCCATGCACGCAAATACGCACGCTCACACATTCACCTATTTGCTCGGGACTATTCAAACCAGCGGGTCAGAACAAAATCGATGGGAAAGGAAAATTCTTGACGGATCTTAATTGCACTGCCAACCATAACACGGAGCAGATATTCAGCATAGGCATACAAGGAAAATGCGAACGAAAGAGAATTCCGGCATAGAAGGCAACTCGCTCGACACGCATGTGCCGCAAGAGGCTGGACCAATGGCTCCGGTCGATGCTTCTCTGGGTACGGGTGTGTTCCGGATTCCTTCGAATCCGGGGTCCGCCCATGTATGGATGAAGTTATTATGTTGTCGTTTGATCCCTCGGCGAAATTGAGAACATTTTAAGGATTTTTCCGGATTTGAGTATTTCGGCGAGTATGTTTATATATAAATCTCAAGTTTATATATAAATCTCTAGAATTGGCATTTTTGACACATTCAATTGTCAGCAGTCTGTAATCACGAGCATAACCATTTCTTGCACATAAGTTCAGACGGAGATGAATCGGACACTGCAAAAAAAGTTTCGTGATATGTACTGTACATTTTACAATACACATCTATCTGAAAACATCTGTTTTCATTCCTCTGCACGAGAGCGGAGATTTAGACGATCCCTTCAATAACTATTGGTAGAATGATTTTCCAACCACCCACCGACATCTGGCTAGAGTTTTCAACTCATGGCTTGATGGGAAGCAACATATTCCGGAATGGTTTGTCGAGGGGCAAAACTTGCTCATCCCTAAAAACAGGGATTTGTCTGATCCAAAGAATTACAGGCCGATAACATGTTTGAATGCGTGTTATAAGGTGTTTACGCGCATCTTATACACGCGCATTCTATCCGCAGTTGATCCGGTGTTTGAACGGATATATGAGCAAAGAGGGTCAAAGAAAGGGGTTGCCGGCTGCAAGGAGAACCTGCTCATCGATAGATGTATCACGAAGGACTCCGTGCAGTATAAGCGTAACCTTTCGATGGCCTGGATCGATTACCGCAAGGCATTTGATACAACATCGCATGAGTTAATCATGCATTTGCTCAGATGCCTTGAGGTACCCGATCAAATAGTGGGATGCATTGGACAACTGATGCCGCTCTGGAGGACTCGCTTCACCATAAGATCTGGTGGAGACATAGTCCAAACAGAGTAGGTCATCATTAGAAGAGGCGTGTTTCAAAGAGACTCCCTCAGCCCTCTTCTCTTCTGCAACCCACTAATGCCATTGTCCATTGCACTCAGGAATACCCGTGGATACAGCTGCGACACCCCCAGCAACCGGAGGCATAAAGTCACCCATCTGTTTTACATGGATGACCTAAAATTATATGCCTCTGAAGAAAGGGACCTACATCAGTTCCTTAGGGAGGTGGACGAATATACGCATGCTATCGGAATGGAATTTGGGATTGACAAATGTGCCACGGTTCATCTTAAAAGAGGGCGATGCGAGGAATACGGAGAGGATGTGCTCGTAGACGGAAGTATCCTACATCATCTGGATGCCGGAGAGACTTATACTTATCTAAGGGTGGAGCAACGCTGCTCCCAAGAGGTAATCACAGTTAAAAACTCGCTCCGAGGCAAGTATCAGCATAAACTCCGACAGATCTAGTCATCAGAACTGTCGGGAAAGAACAAAGTTGCTGCAACTAATATGCTTGCCGTTCCGATCCTTCTCTACTCCATCGGAGTGATGAAGTGGACTCAGGAAGAGCTGCGACAACTCAAGGTTAAAACTCACAAAATTATGCATCTTAATAGGAGCTTGCATCCTAAATCGTCCGTTCCACGGTTATACTTTCCCAGACAATGGGGAGGCCGTGGACTTTTGAGTTTGGAGTGTCTGCATAATAGAATGGTGCTGGATGGGGCCTGTAAAGTCATCAGGAGTTCAGATCCTCTTCTCTGCATGGTTCGCGACCATGAAAAAGCAGGGACTGGAGCATTTTTTTTCAAGGCAGCAACCCGTGCAGTCGATGAACTTGGTCTCGTATTCGACACCGAGTTGTGACCCGTTCAGATAAAAGCTCACATCAAAGCTGCGGAGACAGAGGCCATCCTACAGCTGCATACTGATAAGCCAATGCATGGTGTCTTCTTCAACAACATCGAATACTTTGGCTTATCCAAAAGCTTGACCTTTGCCTTCCTCAGGTCGAGTGAGCTAAAGTCGGAGACCGAGGGATTCATAATGGCCTGCCAGGATGGTGTCTTCAACACCCTTGTCTACCGTAGTCGCGTGATGGGTATAGACGTCCCTGACACCCGATGCAGGGCATGTCGTGGGGCACCTGAGACCGTAATGCATTTGCTATCAGCATGCCCATCTTATGCGGTCTCAGCCTATATCCACAGGCATAACGCGGCGCTACGAGTGTTGTACTACCTCTACGACACTCGTACAGTATAGACGAGACACCGGTGTTGCCTTATGTTCCGGGGGATATTGAGTCCGTGGTGGAGAATGAGAGGTGCCGAATCTATTGGAACTACTCATTCCCCACCCTCAGGCAAATACAAGCCAATAAGCCTGATGTTGTCCTCCTCGACCACCAAAGTAGAACGATATTCGTCATGGAGTTTTCCGCTCCAGGCGAAATGAATATCGTTCGAAAAGAGGAGGAAAACCGGACTAAATAATAATAATAATAAATTCATTACAATTTCCGATAGTTAAACATTTCATTAGGAAAAGCGATAATGAAGTGGGTCAATCACTTACAAAATTTTCTTCTTTAAACATTATAAAAAAAATCTTATCAAAGTTCTGAAGAATCATAGATCAAATCGCATTTGCGATTCAACAGGAAAACCGATGGACATCGGAAAAAAAGCATCAACAAAAGAGAAGCCGTTTCCGAACAAATTACTAAAGGGGCTGCGATAGCAGTAGGGATGGAGGCGGCAGCAGGCGGCAGCGGCGAGAGATTGGCGAGAGGAGGGTCTATGAAACGATACACTTTTCTACCGTCTTTGTTTCCGTCGTTCACAAAGAGGGCCGTGCAACTGACAGTGTCGGAACGTTGCTGATTAACTGTTGCGTTTTTCGAGCACGGCTTCTAATTATTTTTTTAATTATACATTTACCGCGTCACAATGAAAACGGGGCGGTGGACATTTGGACCTGCTGTTTTTCCTATGTGAAACAAGATTCTAACAAATAAAAAACGTATTGGTGAGCGTACATCAACATGCGATTTTGTGCAGCACAAAATTCAAGAAGAATGAACTATCAAATCTACTGTTCGTGACTGGACGTACGTTTGTCTTTCGTATCTATACAGTGTGTCCCACTTACCATGCTCACCATGGGTATCTTTTTAATGGTGAGAGATACGAGGTCGGTTAAATGACACCAAATGTGGAGTTTATCAAGGCCAACTATAATGTGAAAAAATAATTTGATAAAATCTATTCGTTTTTGTTTTATACGCAAAAAACAGATTTTGATCATTTTCATGTCTCCTCCGTAACTTCTTCATTTATGAAAATATTCGAATAGGAATTTCACATTCTCATGGCAGTTTTTCAATGAGATTTCGAAAAAAAAATTAAATTCATACCAACTCTTCTAGAATTTGAGATATCAGTACAAACTTTCATTTTTCAAATGTAGATCATAGCTCACTAAAACTTAGTTATGAATAACTTTTTTTTCTCTTACAGATGATATGTCACAGTAATTTTTTAGTTTTTTGCTGATAACAACGGAGCTATCGTCATTTATACAAAAACAAGAACTACTTTGAAGTCGCCATCTTGAATTTATAAATTTTAACAAAAAAATCATGATCTCCGACCTTAAAAACCCCCACATTTTTTAATGGAATCGGACCATAATAAAAAATCTCGTCCGCCATATTGGAGGAGCCGCCATTTTTTACTTTTTATTTCAATAAAAATTTCATAGTGCATTGCCAAATTTCAAGTTATTAGGACAGCCAGAAGTGGGTCAAAATTGACTTGCAAGAGACATGAATATGATCAAAATTTGTTATTTGCGTATAAAACAAAAACGAATAGATTTTATCAAAATATTTTTTCACATTTTAGTTGACCTTGATAAACTCCATATTAGTGTCATTTAACCGACCTCGTATCTCTTACCATTAAAAAGATACCTATGGTGAGCATGGTAAGTGGGACACACTGTATATGGAATTTATTTCACATGATAAATTCGTAAGGATCCGCCATTTTTCAACTAACCCCAGAACGGGATAACTCGAAAAATTAAGAGTAGATTTGTTTCTCTGAAAACTAGGAATTTCTGATTTTTTTTTAAATAGCAGTATCTCTCTTCCTCTTGGTCCAAAGACAGTTTCTCCGAAAAAATATTTATCAAAATCAACTCAAAAATTCCAGGGCACACAGCAATGTCTCAAGCCAAGATAGCATAAAAAACAAAAGGTACTCTATTTATCATGGACCTATAAAATATTGTACTGGACCAAGCTGTTTATTTACATCCTGGTCTGAAGTCGTGAATGGTCACAATCTGTAGTCGTGATATTGAGTTGGGCGTTGTCACATCTCGTAGGTGATAAGTCTTTATCATAGACAAAATTGTGTCACTATACGTATTCCATTCGATTACAATCGAAGAATGAAGAATGGTGACATTATGCAACAAAAAAAACGTTTTAAATGGATGACGAGAATTTTAGGGAATTTCTGGATCGATATAGATTTCGTGCACTTACGTCTTTCTTTGCAATTTGAGCAAGATGGTTTCTCATCACCATCCACAGATTCATCACTAGTGAATGAATCCAAACAATCTGACGGTCTCAGTTTGTTTTTTTCTTAGCGGAATGGGTACGGAAATGTCCCAAAATGGATCAAACGTAACTGAACAATGACCACAATATGTACATATGTACATTGTGGAAATGACTTTGAGTTTTTCTACTTCGTAATATCATACCACTCTCTTCGAGATACAATGGACTTCTACCACAGGTTAGTTTTTATTTGCTAGAAGATTTATTCACTAGACAGTGCGGTGCAGCTAGGCTAAAACGCACACAATATAGTTTTTTAGTTGTCTTAATTAGATTGGTTAGTTTGTTTGAAACATAGACAGTCCAGCAGCTCTTACCGAATATTCCATCACTCAGTCATCATTATAGACAATGCATCTTATCATTACCGTCAAAATCAAAAAATCCCCAACAGCAATACGAAAAAATCGGATATATATATAATCAAGTTCATGGAAAGTAAAAACATGGAAATACCCCAGAGGAACACGAAGAAAATACTATAGAAATTGATAAAGAAAGAAAATTTTAAGAAGGACTAAGTATGTGATTTTGAAAAACATGGTTATGTTGTCCTATGCAATGACATATTACAGATAGACTTCGTTATTTACATTTCGAGCTGCGATCACATTCTAAGCACAATTTTTATTGCAGCTTGTTTCGCGGAAAATAAAAATTGTGCTTAAATGTGACTCTGTATGGCCGCAGCTAGAAATGTAAATAACGGAGTCTAGCGGTAATATGTCATTGGCCCTATGTCTGCCGCCATATCACTGCATTTTGAGGTGATTTGGGCTGCTATTAAAGGGAAACAGAAAATATAATGAAAAAATTCAAGAGAAAAAACGCGGAAAGCTACCCAAAGGTGTTTTGTTTATGAAGGACAACGCCCCTGCACACAAATCTCATATTGCCATGCAAAAAATTCGTGATTTAGGGTTTGAATTACTAGAACACCCCTCTTATTCACCAGATTTGGCTCCGTCCGACTATCATCTCTTTCCTCAACTGAAAAAAAGTTTAGAAGGTCGTAAATTTTCTTCCAACGAGGAGGTAATAAAAGCTGTGGAGGTCAGGTTTGCAGAGCAAGAAGAAACATTTTTTTTGAAAGGTCTAGAGACGTTGCAGGTTCGCTGTAATAAATGTATCCAATTAAGAGGAGAAAATATTGAGTAATAAAATATTTTGACATTGAAATTTTGTTTGGTTCCATAGTAGGCTAAGAATTTTTCAATATATCCTCGTAGTTTGATCGAATGCACCAACTCATATGAAGTAATGAAGAATGAAATTTTCTGCCAAACTATTAATAAAAAAGTTTCCCATATGGTTCCAAGATTTTGGCGAACACTGTAGGGGAGAGTGGGTCACAGTGGATCACGGGGTACAGTGGATCAGTCACCATAGCTTCATACATTTTCGCGTACGCGCGCCAACAAATGGTTGATAGCCCCTCTGAAATAACCCTCCTCAGCCGAACTAGTCATAGCCACGATATCAAAGCGGCAAGACGTACTGCGGCGCTCCGGTAAACAGACAGAGACTTTTTTATCCCGTCTTTAAAAAAATTTGTGTTGTATTCAAGTGAGAATTGAATCTGGTTATTTGGTTACTGTTTTGTGCTTGTTAATGCTTATATTAGTTGTGAACTATGTTGTTTTATCTTTTGTAGTCTTTAATAACTTTTTATCGGCATTTCTTTTTAATAACCATATAACTGGGTCACAGTGAATCATTTCGATTTGGGGTTCAGTGGATCAGCGATCCAGTGTGACCTGCAATGTTTCAGTGTGACCCATGAAGTTATACTTACTTTTTTAATGGGTCAAAATGCCTCGCAACAGGGAAAGAAAAACTAGTATCGGACTCCACACTGAAGAACATATGCAAAACGCTCCAAGTCTTATATCAGATGGCCAGAAAATAAGAGCTGTGGCAAGAACCACTCGTATCCCGTACACAACTTCAAACAGGTATAACAAGAAAGTTCAAAATAATGCTGATCCTGAAACGATTATTAGGCTTACACCTAATTACGCAGTTCGTGAGATATTCACCGATGCACAAGAAGCCAAATGTTCTATGGGATCACAATTATGGACGTTCGACAACTAATTTATGAAGTAGCTATGTTAAATAATGTAAAAGTACCAGCAAAATGACACGAAATGGAACTCGCTGGCATTTAGTATTTATACAATCTCAGAAAAAGAGACAATCGATTATCTTTACGAACTCCTGAGGGTTGCAGCTTAAGTAGAGCGACATCTTTCAACCACCACAATGTTGGTATATTCTTTGATAATTTAGAAAATGTTATGTCTAGACAGACAGTCTTTGGCAATGGGAATAGAGTATTTAATCTAGATGAAACAAATACTATGACGGTTCAGAAGTCTGCAAAATTGCTAGCTGCCAAAGGACAAAGGCAAGTTTCCAATGTCACCAGCGCAGAACGAGGGACGTTAACAACAAAGAAGAATTTTTGTTTTAAATTTGTTGGTTTTTTTAACAATCTTGTAGCATAATATTGTTCCGTGGTACCAATAAAAAGTTTACAACTGAGGTTGAACAGTAATATTATTTGTTGCTAGTTACGTCACAACTGAATTTATACTAAGTTGTTGTATTTGCTCTGAGAGACTAAGAAAGACATTTCCTAATTACAATAAATTGTTGTTGTTTGCAAACTTTTGTAAGATTGTTTCGAAAATTTGATTTGACTATCTTATGGTACGAATAAATGAGTATGAAAACCATCATCTTTTACAGTGTGCTCCAGTTGATTCACTGTTACCCATGTAGCGATCCAAAGTGACCCACTCCTGGGTCACAGTGGATCTTTCCTCAACTTTTTTATCAAAGGCCATATCTTGTAAATGTACGTATTATTCGCCAACAAATGATTTTTTCTTTGAAGCTTTAATTCTCCTCTTACAATTTTAATTGAGGGAACAATGACTAAGCGATAAACTTTGAATCCACCAGAGTTAGAAAAAAAGTGATCCACTGTAACCCAATCTCCCCTATACCTACCTATTCCATCTAGTTTTTTTTCCGCTCTCCTTTAAATCATTTCCAATTATTAAAATTATAAACCGGCGATTCCTCGATGAGCCATCGAATCACACATTTCTATCAACATCAACCAACATCCCAAGGCGATGTAACTTTTGGATCACCTCGGCGATTTCACGTGGTGCCGCACCGTCGTAATTGTGATCAGATGCGGTTTGTCAAGGCCTGTCATTAGCGGGCAAGAAACGCCCCGATTTTATGCAGTTATGTGAAAAGCACGAGAAGTGTTGATGTGTCAAATACAGCATGTCAAAAGTTCACTGTAACACGCAACGGCTATTAGTCCATCAATTATCTCGTTATCTTTTCGATACCTTTCTTCGCTGGCCTCGTCGGGAACGGGAATGGATTTTCTTCTCGACCGCGTCTCGTATTTATGTGCGTGCAGACAATTTGTGGTCACTACGCCAAGTTCCAGTGAATTGATTATTACAAGCGTGGCTGTAGATGCGTGTGTATGGAAAACTGCAGCAAACAAAATTAAACAGTCGAAATTCACTCAAAAGTACTGTACTCACTGTCACTTTTCACTACAAATTACCCAACCCTTATCATCGTTATCATTGCTTATAGAAAAAAGTTAAAGTGTAATAGTGGATTTATGCAGCAGTCATAAATTTTAAGTCATAAAGAAGAATATTCATCAGTGATTGGTTGGAATAAACGGACCAACCAATCATTGACGAATATGCTCCTTAGGACTTAAAACTTATGACTTATGACTGCTGCATAAATCCACCATAAAAGTTGAGTCGTTATGGCTGACAGAATTTTGATAGTATCAACAATACAGAGGCGTGCACATTTCAGGGGACAGATTTTTTTAAATCGGATACCCTGTATACCGGGTGTCCCACATTTTATGTGACAGGCAATATCTGATTTCTTGAAGGAGATACTCAAAAATGTTTCATACAAAAGTTTTAGGAGTTCATGAGAGCTATATTTTGATATAATTGTTTGGTGTAGGTGCTACAGACCAAAATTCCATTTTTTTAAATAGAACGCCCTGTATATTATCACATATTCAGATTCTACGTTGTATTCTGATATCATTTCACGTTTAGTTTTTGAAATTCGGTTACGGCGTTGTTGAGTTATTGCTTAAAATGTAAAGTCTTGAGAACGACTATTATTCTTAAAATATCTCATACAATTATTCTCTCTGCATCAGATCACATGAAAATTAGTCAAAATTTTGGGTATTCGAAGTAATGGTTTCAATTTTGAGTTGTGGAATTCAGTCAGGAATCATTTTGAATATGAAACAATTGCGAAATTGAAAGAGGTGTATTCGAAAACAAATCGTTAATAACAATGTAAATAATATAACTTGATAAATACTTTCATAAGAGTGGTAGGTACCTAGATATAAGTCATAAAAATTGTTCAAAGTAACGCCCATTAGATATTATACAGGCTTCGAAACGTCGAATCACTTCTCTCGTACAAGTCGCTCTTATAATATTAGGCGTAATATCACTGCACGCTGGTCGAATTTTCATTTTCAGATCATCCACATTCAAAGGGGGAGTAGTGAAAACAATATCTTTTAAATAACCCCATAAGAAAAAATCAAGCGGTGATAAATCTGGGGAACGAGCCGGCCACCGAATTGGACCCTTATTACCAATCCATCTATTTGGATACGTTCTATCCAGATATTTAGTAACAACCTGTGAATTGTGAGGAATTCTTTGTCGTTCTGCTATGGGAATATCTTCCATCAACTGGATCAAATAATTTTCTAGAAAATGTAAATATCGCAATCCATTGAGATTTTCATTGAAAAAGTAAGGTCCTATGATGCGGCCATTGAACAATCCACACCATACATTAATACCCCAAGTAGTTTAAAAATTACTTTCGCGGACCCAGTGGGGATTTTCTTGAGACCAATAGTGACTGTTATGTCGATTCATACCTCCATTATTGTGGAATCGCGATTCATCGCTCCACAAAATTTGACTGAATATGTTAAGATTTTCATGTAATATTACCTGAATACAAGCAATGAATGCAAGTCGTCGTTCAAAGTCCGTGGGTTTCAAACCTTGTACCAACTGAATTTTGAATGGGTGGTATTTATTTTCTTTCAGAATTCTCTGTAAATTATATTTACTCATACCGACTTCTTCTGCAAGAGTCCGGATAGAAACATGTGGATGAATAATGATATAAGCCAACACATTGATCTCTAAATCTTCAGTTCTAACAGATCTCGTATGAAATTAATAACATATCAATGCAATCACTTGGACTAAACGCGAAAGACATACTTGAGTTTTCGCACAAAGAACACAGTTACTGTTTTGCAAAGAATCACTGAATCGAACTGGACAGTAGATACAATTCAAAAACATTTGTTACTATGGCATCAACAAGCATAAGCTACTTGATGAAATTGTGCAATATAAAGCAATTCACCCTCAAGTTAGTCATCTTCTCAAGAATTTCAATATTATATTCAACTGATATCGATATCGTATCGTAGAGGTGAGAATAATGGTATGGTTAGTATTCAGTAGTAGTCTAGTTCAATTTAATAAAAGATATAGACTGGATTCGTGTACGAGTAAATAAGTTTTTTTGAAACCTTATATTTAAGGAAAAGTGCAATAACTCAACAACGCCGTAACCGAATTTCAAAAACCAAACATGAAATGATATCACAATTTAACGTAGCACCTGAATATGTAATGATATACAGGGCGTTCTATTTTAAAAAATGGAATTTTGGTCTGTAGCACCTACACCAAACACCCTGTATATTTAAAAATTATATCAAAATATAGATCTCATGAACTCATAAATCTTTTGTAAAAACATTTTTGTATATCTCCTCCAACAAACCAGATATTGCCTGTCACATAAAATTTGGGACACCCGGTATAAATATCCCACTGAACATCGTAAATTACAAAAATTACAAAATATTGCAGCAAGTTTGAATGTTTTTCACATTTGTAATATATCTTTGCAAACTTTGTGTGACTTTACTGTAAATATGTTTTTTTCAGTTGTCAAATGAAAAGTCTACAATCTTCCTTCGTAAAACTTACAAAAATGAAATTACTGCAATTTTCAAATAAATATCTTACTATAACTTCAATATGAGAGTTGGTAGTGAGCTTCCACGTGCAATGTTTACTGATTCACATTCACTGCATTTTCAAACCAAAATCTTACTATAACTTTAATATGAATAAGAGTTGGTGGTAAACTTTCACAATTACACCGCAAATAAAATATCTGCTATGTCAAGTCCGGAAGATATCAATTCTGCTAGATTATCAGAGAGATTCGACAGAATGAATTATGTTTCGTTTTGGTGCAAGATGCGCAAATTGCAATCGTTTGTTAGAGCTGTGGTTCCAGTGATACTAGGCTACATCGCCAGTATCAAAGTCCTTAAGTGAGGGGGCCACGTGGACCATAACCTCACTTCTTCACCTCCCTTCTACGAACTTGAAGAACTGCACACAACATTTACGAGGATTCATTTGAATGTGGGTATATGGCCCATAATTATATAGATCTAGATAATTCTAAACTAATTCATGTTTGCAAAGTCCATAGGGCTACATGATAGCATTAGTAATTGTTGAAAATTAACACATATTTCCATACATTTAACACGTTTAAGCAGAAAGCTTTAATATTGTGTGTTGTGTGTTGAGAGTGCTTTCATAAATGGACTTGGATTATAGGTAGGTGATGAGATAATAAACAACTCAATTTCGGTATTTTTTATGTAGTTATGTATATACAGTCTCAAAAGCTTGATATGGAAATATAGGTTTCTTGGAGCTTTGTGTAAATTACCAGTGGAAGGTGCATTTCTTGAAGTATACTAATGCCACATATATTGACTTCCGGTTCTTGTTCAGAGAAACAAAATGCATAAATATACCTTAACCAAAAATATTGTGAAATTTGCACCAGCCCACCAAACTGAAAACTGATGTAAAATTCATTGACAATATATTATTTCATAACAGGTCTGTCGGATTCGAAAGCTTTTTTTTAAATACAGTACTCCAAGAGCTCTACATGCTAATGGTATGAATTGTTTCAATATTCCACTTTTCCACAGCCTACTACGATAACAAATAATACCCAAAAAATGACGAAAGCATATTAGGCAATTTTTTACGATACAATAGGTGACTCTTGATCTACTGGCAATCTAAAATATGCCATAAACTCAGTATCGTTTACACAGGACACTCTAAAAAGTAGATTTTTTTATTTTTTGCACACAAGTTGTGAACACTCGGTATAAGTTACGATATTGAAACATGGGATTTGGGGGTACCAGATGTACCTGAATTGAAAGATATATTTGTTTTTTTTATAAAAAAAAAACAATATGCTTTCGTCATTTTAGGGATCTTATTTGTTATCGTAGTAGGCTGTGGAAAAGTGGAATATTAAAACAATTTTATTCATACCATTTCTAAAAATAGTTTTCGAAAATCGGCCAACCCGTTATGAAATAATGTATTGTCGCACACTCTTTATATTTGTGTAGTTGCACATCTTTAATGAAATAATTAAAATGGTTTACCGTGAGGAAGAAAAAGTTCAAACATACATACTTGTTATACAAAACAGGCAAACATAAGGGGGATACAAATCGTCCAACACCGTCAGAAAATACATTCACCTTTTAAAGGTGAATCACACCTTCAGTTGCAGAGGAAAAAATCGTGTAGTTCAAAAAAACCAGGAGGAGCAGCAACTAGATCAAACACATGATAAAAAAATCGTGAAATTCTTGAAAGTTTAAATAAGCCAAGTGAAATTAATGTTTTGTTGATAAACTCCATTCCAAATGTTGCTCTACCCGAATATCTTATGAATTTTTATAGTACCAACAATATTACTTCTTGCATTTTTAAGTTCAAAGAAGTCGATGACAGTTTTCTAAATGACAGTATTTGTAAAATTAACTTCATTGCAATGGGCTAATAGTTATTTATGCAACAAGTGCAAAAAGTGAATGTTTATTGCACTAGACGTGAAATTGTCCGACTAGGCCGTTAGGCCGAGTTGGACAACACGTCGAGTGCAATAAACAATTTTTGCACGAGTTGCATACAACATTTTTTCTACGTTCATGCAAAAAGCAAAAAATGATTTATTGAGGTGCGGCACTAGGTGTAGGAAAATGAAAAGCGCAACTTGAATACTTTATTATTAATATCGATTTGCATTGAAACAGGAACTAATACGTTACGAACAATTTAACTCAAACTTTATTTTTACCCTCAATGTTGAAAGTGAATGAACAATTGGTGCAATTTTCAATATGAATATTTCGTAGTGAAGTACCTATTGCCAATCTCACAGAATATCTGCTAAATATGTAGTAGGTTTAAACGTTTATGTTTGTCATGATGACAGCACGTTGAAGTAGAATGACAGATGAGAGCAATAAAACCTTTATTGCACTAGTGCAATAAAGAACTTCTTTTTCCACTGAATATAGTTCAATAAAGTTTTGCTTTTTGCATGAATGTAGAAAAACTTATTAAACTTTGTTCTCCTCATTGTACCATATATTGCAAACATCATGAATTTCTGTTTGAAACAGAGTTCTGCCTAAAAATCAAAATCCTTCAGAATACAAGGATCTTAGAGGTGTATGTACTCTATCAATGCTCTCCAGGATTGTAGAAAGATCCATTGAAGTACAGATGAGACAGAATTTAGCAGATCACTCACTATAGACTATTCAATCTGGCTTTCGTAAAGGCTGTTGTACCACAGCTTTACTTAATATCATAGTCGACGATATCATTGCTATAAAGGATAAAGGTCAGTGTGCAATTTTGGTACTGCTAGATTTCAGCAGAGCATTTGACATATTAAGTTTAAATTACCACTTAATATTTTGCACTATATTGTTCTTTTTTCAGAATCGGCTTATACAAAATTACCTAGACAATCGTAAACAGAATGAGAAATCAAATCAGTCCGAATATGTGAGATTAAACTCGGGGGTACCTCAAGGTTCAATCTTGGGTCCCTTACTTTTTTCGTGTATACCATCAATATCCTTAAAACAATGTAACAATGTCTATGCAGATAACGCATGTGAAATTATTAATTGGGAACTGGCGACGTTTACTCATATACCTATCATAGACAGGGGCTTAAGATTCGAAAAACATGTCAATCAGTTGATTCATCGTGCTTACAGTTCACTGAAATTGATTTAAACTAACATGCATTTATTTCCTCGAAACGTCAAAATAAAACTATGGGAAGCATTAGTTTGATCGCATTTTAATTTTGGTGACTTCGTCTACGGTCAAATTCAACAACTGCAGAATTCTGTTTAAGAATTATTCACGGTGTGAGAAGAAATCAGAGAATATCACATAAATTAATCGAGATTGGATGGTTGAATATGGAAAATATATTCATTACGCAGTCACATCATTTTACAAAATTGTTTCATCTAAAATTCCTCCATATTTGTATAACAAAATATCTTTTAGCACAGATATACATAACTTAAATCTACTATTTAAAGAATTATTATCCCCACCAAAATTCAAAACTGAACTGTTCAGGCGATATTTTACTTACCAAATTTATAACATGAATACCTCCGTTCTTGAGAGTTTAAAGAACCACAGCATTACTTGCTTCATATCTGAATATGAAAACAAATTGTTCAAAACACAAGTATATATACTCCAACCTTGCTGCCCAAATAACAAATATATCATCCCTTTTCTGTCATGTATTTGTCACTCAGTAGGTTACACACTGAAATGATTTCTTAGACACATTGTATTAGTATTTTTGTAATGAAGCTATTGTTGTTTCTCTGCAGAAATTGAACTTCATTCACCCTTCATTTTCAGAAATGTTTTTTTCAGTTAGAAATGATACATACATGTACACTATTTGAAAATAATGAAGACCTTTATTTTAATTATTATTATTATGATATACTTCTTTATTTCGAAGGTAAGCCTATTCATATTTCTGTGCCATAAAATTGCTTTCCGTAGAGTTTCAAATATTCTGAACAAAAATCATAGACATCACTGCTGTCTCAAATACCCACACATACTACACGTTGTTAGACAAACGATCAACGTTGTTCATCGAATCATGTGGATATGTCAACAAACGTCAATCTTAAAATATTTTTGTTTCATTAATTTTAAAAATAATATTGAACTAGAATGGACAGCGACAGTTCTGAAACTGAAAATACTCCACTAGAACTAAGAGAACAGGTTAGTTCATTGTCATTGAATTACTACCTTCAACTTCAAGAGAAAAATATGAAACTACGTACAAACAGTTATGGATTAGAAGAAAAAATATAAAACTAAAAGTGTTGCTGAAATAGTATATTGTACAATGAGCATGAAATGACATACATTTCCCACGAGTAGGTATATGAAATTTTGTAGTACGAGCGTAGCGAGTACTACAAAATTTCATATAGCTACGAGTGCAAAATGGCTCATTTCATGCTCATTGTACACTATACTTTTTCTACGACCATCTGAATCATTAACAAATTTGTAATATTTTTAATAATCCTTTTTATCATAAACTCTCCTGCCGTCATTTTTACATGGTTCAGATATTTTTTTCTTTCTTTACCCGTTGAATAAAACATCTATTTTATCTTTTTGTACACGTACCTACCTACGTCGTGAAACAAATAACATTAAAAATTTTCAAATTTTGACAACTTGGAAATAAAAAAACTTTATGCAGAAAAAATCAAACCTCTGTATAAGGTTTCAAAAAAAGTAGAGATCTTTAAATCACTAATTTCAGTTCTAAAATTTTGCGAAAAATACAACTTTACTGATTTCGATCAAAATGCATCTGCTATGTAAAATTTTATTTTTAAGTTTCTATCAGTAATTTTTTCAGATGGCAACATGGTGGCTCGTCGGGTTAGGAAAAACGAGCATTTTATTACGAACTGCACACTATTTGGTTTCAAAAAAACTTTCGTTAAGAAACTTCAAGAATTTACATTAGAAATTTCTCAAAATCGTAACCTGTACCTAACACAACTGATCACACGAAAACAGTAATACAGCTAATAAGATATCTCCTAGTATTGAATGAAAGTTTGTTTTTGTGGAGGATATTCGTTTCTTGACATACCTTTTTCGGAATTTTAAGCTTCCACAGTCTGAAAATGAAAAAGTCTTAATTCTAATAAATCTGTACAAGTGTAGAGGGACAATAATCAATTTGCCCCGATCAGTTACTGCGTTTAGAAGACTGTTTTGAAAACAGTTTATTATTTCGTCAGTAACGAATACTAAATTTGCCTATATGACGATAAATTTTTTTTAAATTGACTAAAAATACTTCTCTTTTTCGAAAACGTAGACGTTTCGGAGACTAAATCTGTCTCCGTTATCAAAACTCGGAGGATGAAGACTTGCTAAAAATTCTATTTTTATCAGCTTGGATATGAAAGGATTTGTTTTGACAAAGTCAAATGAAATCTCCTAGTATTATCATTTTCTTACAAAATAATTACCTAATTTACTTTTACAGAAGTGAGATAAAATGAGATAGCGACCTCCTTGATTTTGTTTCATCACTTGTGTTTGTCACAGGTTACTGGATGCATTTAAATCTTATTTTATTACCTAAATAAGCTTTTTTTAAGAAAGACCCAACGTATAGTTTTTAAAGCTTCTAACAGAAGTTTGAAACCTATAAGTGTGCCGTATCAAATTGATAGTAATGAAATGATCTTTTTTCTAACCCAAAGAGCCACCATGTTACTATTTGAAAAAAGTAGTAATTTCAATTCGAATATTGAATTTTACATAGCACATACATTTTGACCAACAAAGCCAAGAAAGTTTTATTGTTGTGAATTCTTCAATAATAATAAATAATGCCTAATAAACATGAAGTTTGTCAGACTGACAGTTATGACATAATATTAGTCAACAAGATAGTGTTATATTCTCCATTGTTGTTTGAAATTGTGGTTGCCAATGAAATTATCACCAAAATCTTGTTTTAAAGATTGAGTTAAACTGTTTTCAGAATACTACCGTTTGAAATACTTCTGCTAACTACTTCTTCATTTACCAATTTATATTTTTGTAATTAGTATTTTACATTTTCATTCAACTATAATCATTCACCATTTTGTGTTTATTCCTCATTCATTTATTTATCCATAATGCACACTCCTAATATCATGTCTTATATAACAGGTAACTTATTTTTCTGATTATGGTCTGATCGAAAGCAAATTAAAATGTAACTTTTTTTTATGAAAAATTTTGTCTTGTGTAGTTTCATGACCAACGTCTACTCTAATTCAAATTGTTAAAATGAATTGTTTCAAGATTCTTCTAAATGGATTCATTTCATTGTACGATATCCAATATTTAACTTGTACGTGGGCGAAATTCCATGGTCAATTTCAGAGGGAGCAGCTCTAGGATATTATCTCCCAATCTCCCCCTCATTTTGCTAAAAGCCTGTAAGGCCTTTATTATTGCAAAGGACAGAGGACATCGAGGATAGCCCCTTGTATTGCACAATGATGCGTGTTTTATACATCCCCTGTTGACATAAGGTTAAGGTATTATGCCCTGACAATAAAGGCTTTCATCCAGCCTATTATTCGTTTTTATTCATAATATTCACTCAACATTCGTATACCGGGTAACCCAAGAAGTGAATTTTATCGACAGGATTTATTCATTATCTCCAAACTTTGCTTCGGAATATTGGTTTTATGCGAATAATCTCCAACTGAACAAGAGAAAATCTCAAAATCTCAATATAAATAATAAATAGGGGTTGTTCTAGACGATTCTCTGAACTGGACGCACCACATAGTAACAGTAGAAAAACGTAGCCTGTGCTTGAACTCAAACATCTTGAGAAGCATGTTTCGGCATTTTCACTCCCTTATCAGCTATGGAACAGTTTTGTGTAAAAGTTAATTCTGTAAAAATATTCAAATTACAAAAAACTAGCAATAAGAACTGGAATATAATGAACACTCCCAAACATCATTTAAGAGACTACGCGTTTTACCACTTCGCTATATTTGCATACTCCAAAATTTGACAGTAAGTCATGCCAGGAGACAGCACTAAGAAGGTGTCTAGCTTGCATCATCACAACACGCGCTCTGCGACAGCTGATGATTTATTGGTGCCCTCTTACAGATTAGTAAAATCAGACAGAAATTCATTAAATTTTAAACTTTACAAAGTACCTTGTCATATCAGATCCATGAATGAAACATGTTTCAAAACTAATGTGAAAAGAATGCTTCTTGGACATTGTTTCTATTCTGTTATGGAGTATACTTAATCAAATATTAAGTAAGTTTGTTAATTATGTTTACTCACTTTTTTCAAACAGTACAAAGGAGAATCATTTTACATGAAAATGTAGTAACATAACTTCTGGTAACGTGAGCATTGAGTAAACACCATAATAACGATTTTGTAAACTTTAAATGAACCTGTGAAACAATTGAAACTTGATCCAAAATTAACTGTTTCAACTCATTCACGGCACTCTAGATTGAAAATTCAAAATTGAAAATGTTTGGATGATAGATGCCAAAAAGAGAAAAATAGCCAAATGAGGTGTCATGGTACTCACAATGTGATTTTCTTTTGAAATAATTACAAATATACCGGATAAACAAGAAAGTAAGGGTAATTTCCGGTCAAACCTGAAGTGATAGAAAACAATTGAATACGTCAAAAAATGCATAAATACGTACTAAACTTATAAACCGAATGTCCAGTGTCAGGTTCTGACTCCAGTACCAAGTCCTAGCAAAAATCCAGTAGCAGGTGCTAGCACAAGTCCAGTACCAAATTCTACCCCTAGACCAGATAATTCTGAAGAAGGTGATGGATCCTTACAGTCCTTAAACAAATTGGGCTACTTCCAAAATGTCCAGGAGACATAAGAAAACCGCAAACAACAAGAACAAAAAAAACATAGCGCTATTGTAACAGACATCCCAGAGAAACTTTTACTTGAAGATGAACAGAATAAGAAACATCAGCAAATACAAAAACAACAAGCTAACAATCGTGCTAACGTGGAAAAACGGAACTTGCTGAAAAATTACTATAAGGAAGAGAAAAAGAAACTAAATATAAATAAGAATAAGAAAAACACCGAAATTTTACAAGGCAATAAGAGTGTAGTGAAGACGAAACATGTCATTAGCGGAGATATGTCAGACAATAAGCCTACGAAACATCGATCCAATCTTATGAACGGCGAAAAGATGTTTTATTGTTGAAATTGCGACGATAACATTGATCGAAGTGATTAGTTTTTAAAAGAACTATGAACTACAGGGTATTAGGTTTAACTTTATTTAAAATATTCAAGTTTGTTTTGCACTTGTAATTTTTTTATTTTACTAGTTCTTATTTAGATCTTATAAAAAATGCAATTGACATTTTTGACTTTGTTACAATTGATTCGCTTACAGGTACGTTTGTAACACTGTGAGGCTGCCTCAATTTTTTTTCACAGCTAGTCTTATGGTCTATACAATAATATTATTTTCATTTGTTGTTAAAAGCTTGACTTAGATCTATGTATTTTTGTTGTTTTTTAATTTTTACACAGACCCAAAACAAACTTTATTATAAAAATTGTTACAGATCGACAAGCGTAAGGATGCCTCCGAGATACGCAAACGATAGAAAGCGTGAGTAGATGTGCGACAAAGATCGACTACTGTTTAATAAGGCAGACCGATTGAGCTCCTGCCCCACTCCAGGGTTTTGTCTACTGCGCAACCAATTCTCGGAGGCATCCTTACGCTTGTCGATCTGTACAATTGTACACGACATCCCCTACTTGAAATGTTGAAGGTAATTCACTCTTGAACCATTTCCATATTTCACTATCTTCCTCGTATCAAGCATATAATTGAATGTTGTCTAGTTGATCAAAAAAAAAAATGCTGACATTTTCATGGACAAACATTTTTCTGAAAATCTGTAATATGTTTTCCCACGTGTCCAACTTTGTGCCGGATTTTGATTATAAGTGAATTATTTATATCAAATGTAACGTTCTTCTCATAACTCTACATATACACGGCATATAACGTTGACTGCATCAACACATTATAAGAATAACAAACAACCATATTCACTGGAACTGGAATATCCCAGACGAACGTGGATAAGATACTTTATAGGTTCATTAGATATTCAAGGGAGACACAAACGATGTCTTGTTTGACAATCTCTAAGTTTCCATTTCTATGTCGTTCTTGATAGTACAAACATGCGCGATTACCCAAGAATGATTCAAATTATAATTGGACTTGAAGGAGTATTCAAGAAAAAAGTGATCAATTAATATAGTTACTGAATTCAGTAGAACTAATCAAAATAACTAGGTATTTGTATACCAAATTAATCTGTAAAGATTTCAAAAACCAGTCTATAGTCTAGGAAGAGAACCTACTAAATTTAATTTCTGCGGTGCTATTCCAAAAACACTACTTATAACTAATTTTCAAAGTTATTACTTATATTGGAGTCAGGTAGTGAAAAATAGTTATATATGATTCAAGTTCGTAAAGTAGGACTTTTTTGAATGAGCGTGAAGTTTGTAGAATGAGACCAAGCAGAGTTCAATAAAAGAGCATAAAACAGCTCTTTTCGAAAATGTATCATACAAAATTTTTTTCTACGTCAGTTATATTGACAAATGCTAGCAATCGATGAATATTTTATCTTATAAAGTTTTTAATTTTAGTTGGATTATCAAATGACGACTTCCGAGTAAAATCAGACGCATTTTTGAAAAATGTATGAACAGTACGTAAAATATTACTTTTCGTACGAGCGTGCGGAAAAGTTACTTTTCCGCACGATTTTTCGTTTTGAAAGTTCTACTTTTCCGCACGATTTTTACGTTTCCGCACGATTTTCACTTTTCCGCACGATTTTTACTTTTACGCAATATTTTCTCTTTAAAGCACAATATTTTAATTAAAGATTAGTATATTGTACAATGAGCATGAAATGACATACATTTCCCACGAGTAGGTAGGTATATGAAATTTTGTAGTATGAGCGAATTATTTTTTTCATAACAGATTCTATCAAAAACATTCATGTCGTCATCGAATATACAAATATTGAAAAATATAACGAAAATTGAACAGTAAGTACTCTCATCGATTTCAAAACAAAAACAAAAAAAAAGTAACTTCCCCAGGATTCGAACCACCTACCCCATTAACCATTAACCAGCGTAGAACGACTGCTCTCTTACTTTGCCAACTGAGCTATTTCAGACATTAATTCAATTGCTATAATACCATATCAAATCCTGTCAAATTTTAAATATCACTATTTATTTTGATAATGTCTTAATTACTTTATATTTTGAAATTAATTTTATGAAAATTACGGAATATCGGCAAGTTATTATCAAACAGTCGTTAATAGACTAGATTCGATCTCATATTATAAATCTCGCGGAAAGATAAAATCATGCGGAAAAGTTACTTTTCCGCACTAGTGCTGAAAAGTTACTTTTTCTACAAACGTCAAAAAATGACAAGGTTCGCGCATTGACAACAGTATGCGAAGTGGCACTTTTTTTCATTTTCATTCGTTACCATGACACCGTGCGCGAAGTAATGTGCGAAATATATTTCGCACACTGCATGTAAACTATATGGGATTTTCATATTCTAACCTATATGGTCCTCAACTCCTTAATCAAGCAAAAAACAAGAAATCGTTTATTTATTAATGTAGAACAATAATTAAGGCTTTCAAATTGTGAGAGATATTTTTCTGGCTTTATTTGCTTCAACACCACTCTTTAAATTGCTGATATGCATTTTCATACTGCCGCCTCGATTTCTCCGGTAAAAGGTTGGAAATTACGGAATTGGCCGCATCTATCAAGTTAGGTGGGGTACTGCTTAGTTCATCGTCGCTCGAAATTTCCATTCTTTTACAATAATAAATATCACGCATGAAATTGACGCGAATAAAAAGTCACTCCAAAATAATTATCAAGAACTGTCACTTTGAAATAATTGACAACAAATGCCATTTTATTTCCATAGTTACAGTAATTACTTGATTTGGAAAAATTATTTAAGCCAGTTCAATACCATTTTTCATAGTTATTACTTATTTTAGAACAATATTTTTGACGTTTGTAGAAAAAAATTTGTTTGCATCTCATGCGCGAAATACTTTGGTAATCTCGACTATTTTTTTTAACTCGGCTGCGCCTCGTTAAAAAAAATCATTAGATACAAAAATAACTATTTCCGCACTAGTGCTGAAAAGTTACTTTTCCGCACGATTTTTATATTGTTGCAAATGAGGATATTTAGGACTAATTAAATGATCTATGTAACTATTCTGTCTTATGTGTCATTTTGTAGCATTATTATAAAATCTTGTTCAATAAAAACCTTTTTGTTTTCATGAATAAGATGGACAAAAACACTTGTAGGAAAAACATTGTACCTAACTCTTGCGGAAAACGTCTTTTCCGCCCTTGACGGCTTGCCCGAACTCCGCTCCGCGTCGTTCGTGCAACTGCCGTCGCGTGCGGAAAAGTACTAGTTTCCGCACTTGTTAGGTAAATAACTATTACGCACAGTTGAAGATTTTACACCCAATTGATTTATTTACTCACTTGTGCTGAAAAGTTTCACTTTGCGCACTGTCGTAGAGAAAATAATTTTTTGAAACAACATCTAAACAATCTAAAATTTAAGTAGTTTTAGTGTGTGGATAGTTTTTTACGGTTTTGAATGGTATTCACACCAAATATTCCAAAAATCCATACCTATATGTGATTACTTGTATGTATTATGGTGGGTTGAATTGATATGTTTTGTTACATCTGTATTTTATGATAATTTATGGAAAAAAAGAAAAATTTTGTTTGTTATTTATTTTGTTCTTTGTTAAATCTAGAAATTTTATTGAATTATCAGAAGGGTGAGCATATTTTATGAATTCAAAGAAATTACTGAATAACATACAAAATCCAACGTTATATTATATCCTAAACATCAGGAATTACATCAGCAAGAATCCAACAGAAAACAGCTAAGCTTCCTACCACCGCTGAATTATAACCATCAGAATATTTGCAACGTAACAGCCAGATATCAGTCCAAGTCAAACGAATACCACCTACAGACCAATGTCTCAGTTATAATTAACCACCTGTGCTGGTTAGGTAAAGAGAAGCAATGACACTTGTTTGTGAGGATGAGTTGGAGATACTCTAGAAATAAGTAGAGCAGAGAGCAATATACCACAGAGAAGCGACATAAGACCGAAAGCGGAAAGCGAAGATCTTGGGTATGTAGAGAAGTAGTACTTCGTGGATTTTTCATTTCTACTTCCTATTTTTTCTTAAACCAGTACTGCTGAATCAGATGTTCATCCTTTTTAAAGCACTGGCATGATTTTTTAGCTGTTAGGTTTGGACAATTTCTTTTCATGTGGCCAGTTTTGACACATAAGAAACATTTCAATTATATTTGATTCTTCAAATTAGTTTGAATCAATTCGATCTGAGATACGAATTCTACTAAGCTATTGATATGTTTAAGATTGAAAAAAATTGTTGTAATAAATGTACACTGGCCTGCGACTCGTGCCCGTATATTGTAACTAGTTTTGCCCATATTTCTGCTGCTGTATCACATATCAGAGTGTGCCATACCCATGACAGGTTTCATGTCAGAAAAATATTTCAAAGTGTCACTGCACATGAAATAGTCCAACAATTCCATCACTACAGTGTAAAATTGCTTCTGAAGAGTTTGTATTCCAATTCTTCTGACCTCCCTGATGACCTCAGAAGACTGAACTAGATTTTTGTCGACCAAAATGTATTGGAGGCCTATAGCGAAAGAGATGCAATTCACGCATCAATGAAATGAGCGATTTTGAGTGATACTTCTGAATAACATTCTCCCTCATGTTTTAAAGAGAAACATTCTCAATTGAAAATTGAATCAATACATGACTCCTCTGGAAATGGAAAAACCTTACGATAAAATTGAAGTTACTCTTTTGTAATATCTAACAGAAAACAACTACTTCCCCGGCAAAAGCCACGCTGGACAATATCTTTCAGATGTAGTTCAATGACCAACGTGGCATTTGCCGGGGAAGTAGTTATTTTCTGTTAGATATTACAAAAGAGTAACTTCAATTTTATCGTAGGGTTTTTCCATTTCCAGAGGAGTCATGTATTGATTCAATTTTCAATTGAGAATGTTTCTCTTTAAAACATGAATCCCTTCCAAGAGAGGTTATCTTGTACGATGGAAAACAGCGACTAAATTCCAACTTTCAGTCGCAGATGATTCCACAACTGACTTTATGAACATCCTGTTCATATTTTCAATGAAATCATTCTCCCTCATCTTATTTATAGATAAGAATCTCCAATGGAAACTGTTCATTTAATAAAAAATCAACTATCTGAATGAAAATGCAAATTTTCACTATCAAATTTTTTCTCTCAAGTTACTTAAATAGTGTCTTTCACAATATCTATCAGATGTAGTTCAATGTCCAGCGTGGCTTTAGCCGGGGAAGTAGTTGATTTCTTTAGATATTACAAAAAAGTTATTTCAATTTATCGTAGGTTTTTCCATTTCCAGAGGAGTCATGTATTGGTTCAATTTTAAATTGAGAATGTTTTTCTTTACAACATGTTTGAGTGGCTTTTCTTCCATCCGAACAACAATTATTTCTTGGGCACTCGCTTCTTATTCAAATCAGATGCCCTTTCTTCGGCGAGCTTGGTAGATTTGCCAGTAGGTATATTTTCCAGTATTTATATAATCTCCTTGACTTAGGATCACCTGGATTTGGAACTTCCATGTAGTCCAGTTTTCGCCCTTAAACTTTATCATTCCTGCTGGTCCATGTTAATTTTCGTACGTTGTTCTCTTATTTCAACTTCCAACCAGACAAAAGTAATTTTTGCGGTACTTTTTTTTAACCCCCATAATACCTTCTGCTATGTAACAACTTCAAACTGGGCTCATAACCCGTCTTCAAAAGTCGTAGAAGGTTTCAGGATTGAAACAACGTAAATGCTTTTCTTTTTTAATGTAACCATGTCAAAATATGAAATAGGTTAATTGAAGAAACATTTGTTGATTCATTGACTTAGAGAAATGAAGTATAACTATCATTCAATCGATCAGCATTGATTCGGAATATCCAGGTATTTATTTAAACATAAACTAACCCGATCAAAATAACATCCCATAGAGGAAGAGGGGAAATACGAAAACACTTAAAAAACTCACTTTCCAATATAGTTTTGTGAATAGAAACTTGATGCTCAAATAGTAACTCCAATGAAATAAATTAAAAATTGTTTTAGATTAGAGTTTTGATTCAAAGATATAAAGTTTCGTTTGGTACACACGATTTTTATGGGTAAAAGTTCATCAAATGTGATAAGCTAGTTAAAATCCACCTTCAGTCCAATCAAGATTCTTTCATCTTCATACCTTTTCCTTGATTATGATGAAGTTTATCATTCAAAAATTGAAGAAATTAGGATTATATCATACTTCGACTGTAAGACGCTAGTTCGATTTTTACATCACGTCCTTACATCTCTGTGGTATATTGTTATCATTCTAACTCATGCGTTCAATATCATGAGAAGTCACACACAACTGGTATAGCAGCTGATAACTGCTATACACACTTCAGTGAACTGTTCATGTTTATTTCCGCGGAGTTATTCTGAGCCTCCTTGAAAGTTACCTGGAAAACAGAAAACAAATAGTTGAAATAAACAAGACCCGTAGCGAAGAGAACTGTACTATATGGAGTACCGCAGGGCACCGTCCTAGGACCAACGTTGTTTATTATTTACATTAACAATTTACTAAAAATACAATCCAGCGGTACAGTTCTGTCTTTTGCTGACGACACCGCACTCATTTATGAGGCAGACTCTTGGGAAGAAGTAAAAGAAAAAGTCGAAAACGACCTCATTAAAATTTTAGGATGGTTCAAAATGAATTTGCTCACAGTTAACCTTAGTAAAACAAAGATCTTACCTTTCACTTCGTACTAGTCAAATTTGACGAACTTCTCCATAACAATAAGCCAAGAAACTATTACTCTTGCAAACAGTATCAAGTACCTTGGAATTCACATCGATTGCTTCTTAAAATGGAACATTACTGAACTTTCGAAGAAAATTCGAGCCCTCATCTATTAATTCTCCCTGTCCCAAAACTTAAAATAATATATTACGCTCTCGTTGAATCCTTACTTCAATACGGAATCATAGGTTTGGAGGGAGTACGACAATACCACCTTCATCCTTTAGAAATCCTTCAAAAAAGAATTCTGAAATTAATAATGAGAGTACCACTAACATACTCATCTGACCAACTACTCAAATACGCGGACATCTTGGACATCAGAAAGTTGTATGCAAAAAGTACTGTAATGCTATTTAGTCAAAGAAAACTGAATATACAAACGGTACCCCACACTTACAGCACGAGGAGAACGCAAAAAATATATTTTCCGCGAGCAAGAAAATCAATCGGGCAGAGATACTTTGCATATATTGGACCGCGGCTTATGGACAAAATTCCGGAACAGCTGAAAGACCGTTTGTCTTCTTCTTTCAAGAAGCATATAAAAAAATGGCTACTCTCGGTTGAAAGACAAACAATCCATGCTATAGTTAACCCCGAAACCCTATGAAGAATAATAAAAAATAATCAATAGTTTGTGCTTTGTTCTCTTCAATATTTCAATTTCTTCTAATTTCTGTTCACATTTTGTAAGAAATAAACAAAACAAATTTCCTCATAGACAAGTTCTTCGGAACTTTTTTGAGTATCTTTTATGTTTATTGTACATTGAACTGTTGATCTGAAATGCATTGTAATTCTAAATTGGTAAATAAACATTATTATTATTGTCATATTATATTTTTATTATCATTATTTGTCATTACGGTTATTAACTGATATGTAAAAATTGTACCCATGAATGATTATGCAAATAAACATTATTATTATTATTATTATTATCTGCGTAGAGTTTCCCTCCTATTCTTGTCGACGAAATTTCTATTGTATATGATGTAACAAAACGTTGAATTTTAAATCAGTTTTTCATTATTTGTTTAATGGCCATCTGACAAAGCATTACCAAATACCTAATTCATACAAAATATTCAATATTTGCTCTTATAGATTATACTTGAGTCATCATTTTGATTATTTTATTATCGTGTTAATGAGTTTCCAAATTGCCCATAAATAAAAATTAGCTTTCACGACCGGTAATTTTTAAGTTATCAATGGTTTGTTTCCTGTCTTGTTAGTCGTGCTTAAGAGGTCTATTTGACATCATGTAAAACTGCAAAGAAGACTGAAAACGACCAATATATCAATAATAATCTTTATTTGAAATAGGAACATCCTAATTTATAGTCCAGGAGCCCGGTAAAAATTTGGTCAGTCATTTCCTCTCAAGCGATATTTAGTGGAATGCATCAGAGAGTCGTATTATAAAGATTCGTGAACGTCAGCTGCGATTCCGTTGGTGGGGGAGGGGGGATGATCAGCACAGTAGCTTCCTACGCACGAAGAAAAAAAATATATTCAATTATGTCCTCCTTCCCGGAAACATGTTAAATTGACGCAATCCGAATATAAGGTAAAATTTTATTTGAGAGGATATCATAGAAGGTACAATTTTTTTGTGTTCGGCCAACTAGCTGTCGTATAATACACCATGCTATAGTCAGCTGATTTTTTTTTCTTCAAGATATTGCTTTAGCGATAATTTAACATGTTTTCAGGTAGGAAAACAAAATTGAATACATTTCTTTTTCTTTGTGCGTGGGAGGCTACCACCGCTCATCCCCCCCCCCCCACGAAGTTTTATAATATAACTCTCTGATGCATTCCACTAATTTTCGTTTGAGAGGAACTTCGTCATGGAAATCTGTCACTGGCTCCCGGACTAATACATCCATTTCAAATATTTGTAATTAGTTAATTAGTACGAAAAAATATATAATGCTAAAATAGCTGAAACAACAAAAAAATTCACTTATATTGTCACAATCAGAGATTAAAATATATAGTCTATTGTCTATAACAATTTCTGTCAATAAGGAATTGAGTAATTGTCAATCAGAATAATAAAATATATTATTCGTTGAGGCGTCTTGATATCCTCTCAGTCTTCCTATAGGAATTTCAAATCAATTCTTAAACCAAAAATATTTCAATAATCATCATGGTCAATCCTGTACTAAACTGAACCGAACATTCGTTATTTCCACTCTTCGACTGCCCAAAGCAATTTCTTTATAAGAAATGGTGCATTGGTATGCTTTGGTATGCTTTGGAATGCGGTTGCATAAAACGGCTGTAAAATTATTATTGAGATCATTTTGACGATTATCAGTATTTGAAATTCTATAGCAAAAATAATTTTTAGGTCACAATCTGAGATAGTGCGCTTTTAGTGTACCATGTTGTCGAATTCATCGTTGGAAGAAAAATGAAAATTAATATAAGGAAATCTATTGAATTGTTTCTACCAAGAAATTTTTTTTAACGGTATAATATATAAATCCGAAATCGTTTACTTTGCAATGCAGTGAAATAAGTTTATGCACTGTGTAGGGTGTTCAACCCCATGGAAATAATTATTCTGAAATCTTCAACACGTCGAACGATAAATTCTAATGACTTTTAAATAGTTTTGTGGAAAATTTTAGCGACTCGCGCGATGTGATAGATAATGTAATAGGATTTTTGAGAAGTTTGGTATGGTGTTCAATCCCTTGGGGTCCCTTCATTAGGTAATTTTTAACACTTAGATAGTTTGTACAAAAATTATAAACAATCTTGTGAACAATTCTGGCACCGACAACATTGGGATCTATATTTATTAGGGAATTTTCTTTCTATAAGGGTTATTCAACCCCTAGGGGATGAAAATTTTGGAATTTTCAACACGTCAATGATTTGTAATAAATGTGTAAGAAATGTTAGCAGCCATTTAATCATCAATAATTGCGTATTTTTTCAAAATACAGAATGTGTGGTGCAGCTTTACTTAAAAGTTATCCCACGCCCATTTCCTGGAAAAATTTTTTTGGTTGTGACGCAAATTTGTAATAAATGTGTACAAAATTATGCAATCGTTTTTTTTGGAGTGTGCCATAAATGCTGGTGTTTAAAGCAAAAGTTTTACATCAGTTACAAACCCCTCTAAACTTGCTAATTTCTGTCTGACTCAAAAATTCCTTTCTTAAGTGCCATAAGTTATAAATAAAATTAAAAATTTCAAGGTCTACTTAGATTTGTTAGCAATTTTTTAAAAAGAAATCAGACTTCGCCACTGGATTTGCAATATTTTCAAAAAGGTGTTACCGAAATTTCAGATAAAAATATTGATTCCTAAAAAAATATAGCATAATTAAAATTAAAATTACGTTTTCGAAATATAGGTATCATAAGTGTGAAATATTCCAATCTACAATGCTCCATCACATCGCTATCATTTTGAATTGTAAAAATGTTTGACCAACAGTTGATTACAATCTTTGTTTCCTCAAAACTTGCCACAGATACAGATTCATACATATTAAAAAAAAAACTAATTAAGTTCGAAACTTGCAGCAGATGATAGATATATAGCAGAAGAAAAGAAGGAAACAGTCAAAATTATTCGAGTCATTTGTGAAGGGAAGAAGAAGAAATAGATTACTTTCAGCAGGATGGTGCTCCTGCAAGAAGCAAGAACTACCTTATAAAAAAAACTGACCAGAGGTCACTTTTGATAAAATAGAAAGTAAAATAAACTCTTCAATAAATTCAAAAATCTCAAACAGGTCTTGTATTCAATATTTAAATAATTTTCTCACAGTTAAGGAAATTAAGGAAAGTAAGAACAAAAAAGATTAAGTGTGCGGTAACTTATACACGGTACAAGTATACACGGTACAAGGTGATATTCAAAATAATTTCTTGTAAAATATATGACAGCAATAACATATACCTACCAACTTCAACCATGAAATATTTTAACTTTCTATTAGTATTTTACCACTTCAGGGTTAGCAACAAATGTTATTTATGTAATGTTGTTAATTTTAGCATTATGTTCTATAGATTTTACTCAGTGTACCCACGTAAATAACCGAGTATATCCAACTACCAATTTGGAAAAGTCAGTTGTTCTCAGCAACATAAATACTTGACGTTTTATGGTTATTGTATATTGAAGGTGACATTTTTTTATACCATAAAATGAAATTGTTATTGTTTGGAATAAACCTGGCATGTTCTATCCGGAGTAGGAGTGTGACGTTTTTCTAGAAATGATGTCATTTCATATATTTAACTTCCACTTTCAATGATATCGAATTATTTATTTCGAGTTCTATAATATTTGCTTTGCTTCTTATTGTCTTATAGATTTTTCTTCAAATTACAAATGAAAAAACAAGAAGCAAAAAAAAGCACTTACTGCGCCTAGTTTTAATGTCTTGAAAATGTTTCGTCAATAATTTTTAATTTAAATTTACTACGCCTCCATGCTATTTTGACCTGTAATTTCAACTGATGATGAGCATTTATATGCTCGAAAACTTGTTTTTGATGGTATTATGTTGATACAACCACACTTTTGACAATTTATTGCCAAAGCTGTGTTGACAACAGCCCACCCTTCCCTACCCTAGGGGTCAAATATATATTGTGGAGACGACTTCGAGTTTTACTTAGTCTCTATATACTGAAACTCCACTTCGAGGATGGACTACTTCCTTCATATACTATTTGATGTTGGTAGTTACTATGAGGTCGTTTACCAATATTATGAACTAGATTGGTCCAGTTATACTTCCTTGGAGAAAACCTCTATTGAATATTCTTTCATCTGATTTGATAATATGATTATTTTTTGTAACTGTAAGGTTGATGTGTTTCTTTAGAGAGTATTGACATTTTGGATGAACCACGGATTATCAACTTAACATACCCATACACGCAACTTGCCTAAAATTACTGTATATACCGAAAGTTATTCTTCTATAGAATGCCAGTGCTTCAGATTTCATACCGAGTGTTGTTTAATTTTTATCAAAAACCTGATTTTGAATGGTGTTTTTCAAAGAGCTCGAGTCACTTTTTCGACAACGATATTATTTTCAAGCTCATTTCAGACAAATTCCGAAATATTAGGTTTCCCTGAACTAATCGAAGAATATTCCAATTCATTTTTCTAAACCACCTTTCATTCAAACATCCAAGCTATATAATGTTGGATGTTATTTTTTTTAATGAAAAACCATGATTTAAAGAGAAAACTTCTTTGTGATTTTGAAGTCTTAGGATGAAAGCATAGTGAAAGAGTTACCAAATTGACACACTATATTAAGTTCAAAATCGTGGACGAAGTATAAAAGCTAGCGCGAGACGTTCTTATTAAGGTGATTCGCATCCAATCTGAAAATAATAATGAAACTTCACATTGTTCCTAAAATAACTTTCACGTAGAAAAATAAAACAAGCAAATACCGTTTCACATTTTATCGTACGTTGACTGATTAAAAAGCTATTGTGTGTGTCGTATGCACGTTCCAGCTTCGCAAAATTTGTGAATTTTTAATCGTGCCAGTGATTAGTTCTCGCAGGCTGTGAGCCTCGCGTAATCTTGAGGGTCTGTGGGACAATTGCGCGCCCCGCACCGCCAAGTTTCCTCTCAAGTCGCCATGGAAACGGTTTCTGACAAGTTATGGAAAGAAGGCATTGAGCGAAAATGTGGGTATATATTTATGCACGTAAAATGTGATTGTCGGAATCATTGCGCTTTCTATGTTCATTACATTTTCTACCCTTGTCCTTCCATTTCCTTTCCCGATGAATAATTTAAAAGCCTTAGCGCCATTAAAGCCTGGATGGTAATTACCTTGCCCGAAATCTGCTGAAACGTACGATAATCGACGGGAGAGGGAAAATGGAGAGATGAGGGTGCGATATGGATTGTTCGTGGAAAGAGTAATGACATCGTGTAATGACATCAAAAAAATCTGAAACATGTGAACTACTTCGTCATAGAAGTTTTTAATGACTATGATGGAAAATGTGGCTGCAGATAATATACATTGTCAAAGATATCATCAAAATGAACGAAATTCCGAAAAAACCTATACAAGCACATAATGAGTCAATGAATAATAGTTGTTATTTACTATTGTTGACACTTTATGGAATATACAAGGTGATTCAAATGAGACCGACGACCTCCCTGTGCGAATTCCCCACCTTATTTCGAAACAAAAAGTTCCTATGGCAAAATCTCGTGGTGACATAATTAAGCGAAAAGTTAAAGGTCCTCGAACCGTTTCAATGGGAAATTGGTTTCCGGTAAAGAACAGGGCACAAAACCTTTTAAAAATGGCTTTCAGCAAAATTTGATAATTTGTTTGGTCCAAGACCGTATACAATTTTGACAAGTTATAGGAGGATCGTATGATTAGGAAAGCAGCTAGAGGGCGGCAAAGTTGAATAATTCAAAATGCATTGTTATGGTATTTTCCAAAGAAAATTCATAATTAATATGATTGTCATGCATTTTTTCAGCAAAAATCTTTTCAAATGAAAGGTCAGTAATATTTGCATGTACAGTGTACACCAAAACTCAATGGTTTAAGTAATTACAAGGAATGAAGGGGATGAAATGATAAAACTTAGTAATCCAAATCCTCAAATCTATAGCAATGAGTTACGTACTTTTGATAACATTTCATAGACCGATAAATCGTTCACAGAGTTTCCAAACTCTATCGCTATAAATAATGATAATAAAAATAGTAATAATATCAAATGGAAAATTAATTCGTTGAATTAAGTTATTCAAGGAAGTGAAACTACTCATTTTAAAAATATATTCATTTCTTCTCGAAATTGACAAGATTTGAAAGTTATTAGGAGTGTCGGAATGCACTCGCATTCATAAAAAGTCGAAGTACATTTGAAATTGAAAAACTCGACATAAAAACCAACACTAATATCATCATGTATTCATTTCCATTAGAAATATTAACATTGTATTGATACAGTCATTTCATGAAGTTTTTATGTAAGAATAAATCTCGAAGTCATCTCCACAAATGTTTATTAAAGTTTATCAAAAAGTTTGGTTTCCCAAACAGGCGAAATATGTTTCGGGTTCAGACAAACCCATCTTCAGTCGAAGAAAGAATCTACAATAATTGAAAATTGTTACAAATTGAAGTGAAATAAAATTGTCGAAATTTAACAAAATGGTGTATGGTAATACTTACATTTAAGTTATAAGTACGAGTTGGAGATCCGTTGAAAACTTAAAAAATTATGTTTATTTGTTATTTGTTTATTAACATTGGCTACGCCAGCGGAATACTAATTAAGGAGGGAATTTCCACTCCTTGATGCCGAAACGCCAAGAAAATATGAAATTGACAATGAAAAAACCCACCATCTTTCTTGATTTGTTTTACAGACGCGTGAGAAAGAAATCTGATTGGTTGGGTAAAAATACAATGTGACCAAAAAATCAGATTTCTTTCTCACGCGTCTGTAAAACAAATCAAGAAAGATGGTGGGTTTTTCATTGTCAATTTCATATTTTCTTGGCGTTTGGGCCTCAAGGAGTGGAAATTCCCTCCTTAATTAGTATTCCGCTGGCGTAGCCAATGTTAATTGGTTTACGATCATGATTTTTTAATTTTTCAATGGATCTCCAACTCATATAACTTAAATGTAAGTATTACCATACACCATTTTGTTAAATTTCGACAATTTTATTTCCTTCAATTTGTAACAATTTTCAATTATTGTAGATTCTTTCTTCGACTGAAGATGGGTTTGTCTGAACCCGAAACATGTTTCGCCTGTTTGGGCAACCAAACTTTTTGATAAACTTTAATAAACATGTGTGGAGATGACTTCGAGATTTATTCTTACATAAAAACTATCCACTCCACTTCGAGATATGGACTTTTTCAACAATTTATTTCATGAAGTATTTACAACAGTTGAAAGAGAAGAAGAAGAAAAGAAGAGAAAAAGGCTATTTACAGCTCACAGGTTTCTCACAGTGCTTAAGCTACAGTGCAAGAAAAAAAATTCATTCATTTTATTCAACATTCATCAATTAGATTTGTTTTCAGTTTGGCTTCAAAATTACTCAATGACTTACTAGTTTTTACGCAGTGCGGCAACTTATTAACCCATATAATCCGGTGACCAAGATATTTTGTTATTGGAAAATGGTACATAAATATGTCCATTTTGTGTAGTGCAATAATTATGAAATTGTTCATTCAGTGAAATTTTTTGCCTGTTTCAGAAAACGTAAATACATAACTCATTTGCAAATAGGAGTGTTGAAGCAAAATATTGTATTTTATAACACTCTACGAGAGACTTTTGCAATGCATCTAATAATGCTTCCTTCCATAAGGATAGCTTAACTCTACTATTGATAAGATTTTTATACCGAAAAACTGTAATTTCATTTAGGTATAAGATTATAAGTCTATTATTTGAACTGTTTGATAATCACCATATAGTTACTTGTTTTGATTTTTATACAGAAGCCGTATCGCTATATATAGTATTCATTTAAAATGTACATTATGGAATAGAGTATAGATAAATCACATTCAAATTAGAGTTGAGTTTGGGGTTCTCCAAGAGCAATCTACCACTACAAACAGTGTTCTTACTTGAAATATAACGATTACTCATCTACCGTTCTTTACGGAGATTGTGTACGGTTGTAACTATTTCATTTATTGCTTATTCGTAACGATTGTCATATTGAAAAAAATTGACCGAGAAGAAGATAACGAAAAATGAATCATAACATTTACTTGTAGATGCTCTCTAGGTACACACGAGGAAGAGATTAACAATAATTTTCGGGTATGTCTGAATAATTGTTTTACATCAACCGAAAAGAATCAATCATTTGAAAACGCTACTCATATACCCAAATGAAAAAAACAGTTTTTATTCACCTCGTAACAAAAATATTGTCGATAATTAAGGTACTCTTCTGGCACAGGTTTTCAAGTTCGGTTTTTTATTTCAAAAGATTTTTTTCGATGTTGGTTTAATAACGGATACTATTTTTTTGTAATTCATGTTTATGCATACGAGTGCATTCATTTTCCCACTTCTAATAACTGTCAATACTTCTCATTTTCTACAAGAAATGCATGTATTTCTAAAATGAGCAGTTTCACTTCCTTGAACGATCTTCAACGATTGACTGCGAACTTATAATTTTCATCGATATACTTCGGAAACTCTAAGAACGAGAAACCTGTCTGTTATATTTCCATTTCATTGTTATTGATTTGAGCATTTTGATTTAGATAATTTTTTTAATTTCATCCCCTTTACTACTCACTTAATTTACTGAGGTTTGTTATTCACTGTGCACATGAAAATATTACTGATCCTCGATTTGATTGAATATTTGCAATATAAATGCATCACAATGAAGAAATCGCGATTTTTTCTATGCGGCTTTCCCAATCATACGATCCTCCTATAACTTCTCAAAATTGTATAGGGTCTTGGACCAAACAAAATATCAAAAAATTATCCAATTTTGCTGAAAGCCATTTTCAGGGTTTTGTGCCATGTACTCGAATTTTTTGTTTATTGTTCGTTATGCTGATCGAATGTCTCAATTGTGCCAAAGCTCTAAATGGAACGTTTTAGATTATACAGGGTGATGAAGTTAACCTTTCCGAAATTTCAAATGGTCATTGTGCCCCACCCTGTATATGTACCTAGATTGTCTTGAAATTGATGGACAATTTCGTATCTACCTATACGCTTTGGAGTTTATCCGTCAGTATATCAAGAAGAACCCCAAAACTCCATGAGATATTTGCACCCTCATTTTGCAATCGAATATCTATCATTTATATATGAACTTCTGGACTGGTTTATCCTACACTTATATTTATGGTGTTTTTGTGGGCGATCTCCTAACTACTTCAAAACTTTTGCATTACCATTTATTTCGCGAATTTGAATAACTTCCAAGAGTACCTGGTTTTGAGAATACCTAATTTCGCAGTTATCTGGTCGTCTCCTCTCTCTACATCATCAAGCGCGATAATTTGCATTTTAAACAGATACGGGCTTCTTTTCGCTCGCTAGTTCTCTGAATTCTCTCGTTAAATGCAAATGGCCGCTGTAATGAACCGCTGAAGAGGAAATACCGTCGGGTGGAATAGAAAGCCGGGAAAAGTGTCTGCAGACGCGGAATTGTCATTTATATTAAATATCGACGACTATTACTATTTTTTAGTTCGAAACATAGGTAATAGAATCAATAGCTGTCAACGGCCTATCCCCACTACTTTTTATAAGATAGTTAGGAAATGAAAACCCCGGTTTTCGAATCGGAAATAGTACATTACATACCTAGGCCCGAAAGTTGGATTTCCTGGCATATGCGATATCTTCTTTCGCATACATGCCAGGGCATCCAACTTTCGGGCCGTGGGTTGTATACTATTTTTCTTGATTCCGTAGCCGAAAGTACGGGCATAATCAATGTTTGTGATTCCGTGCAATTAATGCTGCCAGCTGTCGGCTGTCAGCCGGCCATCTTGTGAAATCCAATGAAGCTGTCGTTCTCGCAGGGAGGCGAGCACAAGGGGGGAATGCCCGCCCGACTTTTGCAAGACCGAGGCGAAGCCGAGGTTTTGCTGCTCGGGGTGGGAATTGAAAAAATGAAGATGAAATAAAACCAACATTATAACATAAGCATCAAATCAATTTGAAAAGAGAAACATTGTCAATTAAAAATTGAAAATTCATGATTCCCGTGGAAATGGAAACAAACCTACGGTAAAAATGACAAGACGATTCCACAACTGATTTTATGAAAAATTTTTATTGTTGATTTTTGTTTGACACGAGAGTTTGACACGAGCAAGCACAGAATAAATAATTCATGTTAATTCATGTCAGCCGGCCACGGAAATTGATCTTTCCGGTCTGAAATGCGGCCAGAAAGTGCGTACTTTCGGCTAGGGGATAAAGAAAAATCGCATTGTGAAATTTTTTAAACAAGAAATAGTGAAAAGAAACTACAACTTTTTTGTATTTTTGCGAATATCTCAAAAACTATTGGAGGAATCGTTTTAATCAATAGAACTTTTGTAAAGAATTATAAAACCTACAAAATGTTTTTTTACTAGGCCAGATCGGAGCATTTTTCAATAAGAAAATCCGGTAAAACCTCGAAAAAAAGACCACTTTTAAAAAATTTGTAATTTTTACAAATCTGAAGCTGGACAAACAATATTGCGGAAACTGATCGATAATAATATGTGGTTCAATTGTGCACAATCGCGTTATGAACTATTTAAGAGCAAATATTTCTAAATGTGCTGATTTAAGGGATATCATCTTATTCAAATTCTGTAAATAGCATTTGGAAGTAGAGATCAATATCTACAATTTCTATATTTTGGATTTCTGAGAGGTAAGAAATGTGTTTAAAATGTCACTGGAAGTTACTCTAATGGACGATTTCACCAACTGATTCCTAAAGTTAGGTAATACTTAAATCGGACTTAGGAATACTCAAGTGCAATTTGCGTTTCATCACACGTTAAGTAATGCTTAAGAGTAATAGGAAATACCTACGTTAGGTATTTCCTATTAGTTTTAACTATCACTTTATGGCCGTTTGCACCGACTGATTCCCATAGTTAGGAAATACCTAAATCGAATTCAAGAATACCCAAGTGCAATTTGCGTTTCACCACACGTTAAGTAATGCTTAAGAGTGATAGGAAATACCTACGTTAGGTATTTCCAGGTATTTCCTATTAGTTTTAACTTTTAACCATCACTTTATGGCCGTTTGCACCAACTGATTCCCATAGTTAGGAAATACCCATATCGAATTCAAGAATACCCAAGTGCAATTTGCGTTTCACCACACGTTAAGTAATGCTTACTTAACACTTGGTGAACCGCAAATTGCACTTGGGCATCCTAAATCCGATTTAGCTGTTTCCTAACTTTAGGAATTAGTTGGTGAAATCGGCAATAAATGCTTCAAAGTGCACCCGAAGTCACCCGAACTCAACTCGAGTTAACTTCAGTGCGACTTCGGACGACTTCGGACGCACTTTGAAGCGTTTTGATCTACTTTCAGTGACATTTTCAACACATTTCTACGAAAGCGTAGAAGGGCCACAAAGAATTAAAAATATTAATTCGCCTAATTCCGACTTCTAAACTCGAAATTAGTATTATTCTGACTTCACAACTCGGAATTAGTATAATTCCGACTTGAGAACTCGCTATCATTATAATTCCGACTTCACAACACGGAATTAGTATAATTCTGACTTTACAACTCGGAATTAGCCTAATTCTGACTTTGCAACTAGGAATTAGTATAATTCTGACTTTAAAACTCGGAATTAGCCTAATTCCGACTTCACAATTCGGAATTAGCCTAATTCCGACTTCGCAACTCGGAATTAGTATAATTCCGACTTCGCAACTCGGAATTAGTATAATTCTGACTTCTCAACTCGGAATTAGTGTAATTATTGCGATTCTTCGAGTTGGCAGAGAAAGATTCAATGCAGCTGATTGGCCCTAAAATCTATAAAAAAATAACCAATTTTAGAGATGCTATTAATGTGGTTGAACGCTTGGCGGTAACACTAACAGCCGTATGCATAGTCAATTCCAGCGACTCGCCAGAGTTTCGTTGCTCGCTACACAAGAACTATAATGCACAGTCGAGCTCCAAAAAAGTGGTACATAGCCAGCGTTTCGCAAAAATGTGACTTATCGCGTAGTTGTCACTTTTTTGGAGCTCGACTGTGCATTATAATCCTTGTGTAGCGAACGGCGAAACTCTGGCGAGTCGCTGGCGATTGACTATGCATACAGCTGTTAGATTTTTGGAAACGGTAGATTCTGATAAAATAGCTTGATGTACCAGTTCACCCGACATATATTGCAAATTTATTTTCTGACATCTTCCACAACACCTCAAAGACATACTGGATGTGTTTCTGTTTCTTCTTTATTTTTCAATTATATACACACAGCACCGACAATGTTGTCAGCAATGACAACAAAACAGAAACCCTTTGATGTTTAACGCCTTCCAATTGGACCGCGAGAAGTTGCTGCAAAACAACACTTTTTGTTGATGAAAAGTTTCACATATGTTGATATATTGTTGAAAAACATTGAGTTGATGTTTTTGTTTCTGTTTTGTTGGTTTTATGTGGACACAGCATATTATAAGAGTTGTACACGTGTTCTTTCCTATTTTTAAAGGAAACACATCAATTAATAAAATAAAAATCTTTCATTTTGGCAAGATGAAATAATTTAATGGTCAATAATAAAAGTGTTGCTGAGTAGAAAAGTTGCTAACCATAAAACTAGTACTTTTCTTACGATTTTCACTCAATAAAGTAAGCTCTTTTCCGTTAAAAATACTTAACAAGAGCGGAAAGTTATACTTTCCCGCACGCTACTGCCGATGACCATACGATGCGAAGGGGAGTTCGGGCAAGAAGTGGCGTGCGGAAAAAATACGTTCTAATAATATTAAGTAGGAACTATACAGAAATACACATGAACTGACGAGTTTGGACGTTAGGAATCAATGTGTCAGATTTTGGGAAACGATTTTACTCAGTATGCCTTTTGGAGGGGAATATTATCCGTATATCCTCATGATAACAATGCATGAATTAAAGTGTCCTCGTGGATTCTTCATATTCAAAAATAATAATGATTATATTATTATTATTATACGGGTACGATTTTGATCAGGCTACCATGTGTTTCGTGATGAAATAATAAAACTAAAATACTCGAAAAACCATTGGCTGGCCGTTAGGGTGGGTCTGGATGGCTGGTATGGTTACGTGAAATTTTATATGAAAAAATGAATTCTCCACCCATCCTAAGTCCAATGGACATAACTTTTTCTATAGGCTAGTTTTGACTCTAGAGGCCGCTGAAAACTTTCATTGTTTCTCCATTGTTAAACAACTCAAAACGTTATCCTGAATAATTTTCACTATTCTGAGTAATCATTAATATGAGTTACTATTCAAAGTATTGTTTATTGGTGTCATTACAGGTGGTCAATTATACAGTATGTTCCAGCTAGTTTGGTCAAATTAATACAAGTTGATGATGATTCGATAGGATTGTGTCGAATGAGTATGTTACTACATCTGATTATTTCATTGGCGATCAGGAAGTGTAGCGGAGAAACTCCTGATGGTGGGTCAATCAAGCCTCCATTCGAACATTCAGTATATGGAGAAAATAATGGGCCATAACTCAATATAATAAATGTTACATAGAACCTGGTACCGTTGACCCTAATGAAAAACCCTCGAAACTTTGACATCGTTTCCAAAGCCATCTACAGAAAAATGTTTTTTTTTTTACTTAAAGGGATGCATTATTTTCATATTATCTATTACGTACCCCACAATTTCTAAAATAATCAAACAAGTTTTAAAACAAATCTATACTATAACATTTTTATACAGGGTGGGGCAATAGTGCGTCAAAGTTCGATTTCTCAAGTTCTATTGTGATATCGATCTAAAAATGAAAGTTAACTAGACAACTAGATCATGTTGAACAAGAATTTATTGCCTCACATACAGGGCGATACGAAAAAAATTGGGTTAGTAGCTGAAGTGCATTATTTTAAAATGAAATAGTAATAATAATAATATACAGGGTGTTTCATATTAAATGCGCAAGACTTCCGGATGTGATAGCTCATTCAAAAATATGAAAACAAGTTTCTATCAACTTACCCTCTAAAATTCAACATTTTCGAGATACAGGGTGTTGAAATTTAAAAAAAATTATAGTTTTTTGTGAATATCTCTGGAACCGTTTATCGCACAAAAAACAGATTTTGAGTGCATTTTCTACCCATAATAAGCTATGTCTTCTGCAGATTTTTTTTTTTATTCATAATTGGTGAAGATTTTGAAGGGGTAGTGTAGTGGGTGTTTTTTTCTCCAACTTCTACGCCACTGGAAAAAGTATAATTTTGAGCCGCCCACTTAAACCGCCAATGTTTTCTACACAAAAAAGGTACTCTTTGTCATAAGCTCTAAAATTGACCGTTTTCAAGAAAAATCAACTTTCATGTTGAAAAACATGGTAAATTTTTTTAAATAATTTTTTTTCCTAATGATACAAAATTTATTTAAACGTTAAAACAAATAACAAAACCAAACGTTGACTTCTTAATTGCAAAATTAAAAAAAAAAACTATATCAATCATACTCAGTTGAATTGTTGGAAATGTCCGCCGTTAGCTTCAATGCACGCAGCAATTTTTCGAGGAAAAAACATTATTTAAACAACATGAAAGTTGATTTTTCTTGAAAACGGTCAACTTTAGAGCTTATGACCAAGAATACCTTTTTTGTGTAGAAAACATTGGTGGTTCATATAGGAGGCTCAAAACTGTACTTTTTCCAGTGGCGTAGAAGTTGGAGAAAAAAACACCCACTACCCCTTCAAAATTTTCACTAATTATGAATTTGAAAAAATTAAAAAACCGCACAAAACATAGCTTATTATGAGTAGAAAATGCCTACGAAATCTGTTTTTTGTGCGATGAACGGTTCCAGAGATATTCGCAAAAAACGATAATTTTTTTTAAAATATGAACACCCTGTATCTCGAAAATGGTGCATTTTAGAGGGTAAGTTAATTGAAACTTTTTTCATATTTTTGGACGAGCTATCACATCCTGAAGTCCTGCGCATTTATTATGAAACACCCTGTATATTAATAAATTCAAATATCTGCGTGACTTTCACTCACCCCTAAACTATTATTGATTGTCCCTGAATCGCTTGGATGTTACGGATTTTTGGTCGAAATAAGTCCATTTGCAGATGCATTCCGTAAAAATCTGACGTTACAAGGATATAGAGTTAGAAAAAAAAATTGTAATGCCATCTTATGGGCAGATTTTTAATATTTCTTGTACTTTCTCATGCCTTGAGAAAAATTCAGGATGATCGTAAAATTTTTTTTATGCGGAACATTTCAAGTATAACTATAGCTTTCTTTTAAGAGGAACACTCCATATATTTTTCGACTATGTGACGTAGAATATGGTGTAGAATAGAACTCATGAACATTTTTTGAATGTAGATCCCTAAGGCAATCTGTAACCATTTTAGAATTATTGAACTCTAAAAATTGTAAGTAGCTGGAACACACTATACAGGGCAATTCAAATTCGACCCCCACCATTGGGATCTCCTAAACTACAGGAGATACGTCGAAGCTTAAATTGGGGCAAAGTTGCGTATTCTGGTGCTTAACAAAATACTGTTTTGAAACTTGGAAAATTCCGAGTATTTCCGGAAATATCTATCGATCGTTATTTGACAACATAGCTCATAACCAAAAGTACATTTTCATTGATACTTTTTCTCAGCTACACGTTTTCATGTTCAGATTTACTATCCGACGTTTCGTCTTCTGGCATTCATCATCGACTTTTTTTTCTGTTATGGGAGCCATATTCATTGATGTATAATTTGTTATGATTTGCAATTCTGAAACCGCAGATATTAAAAAAACAACTTCATCTGAGATGGTCATGACTCCATCGAAAAATTTTGTTTAATAAATACTAGTTGTCAGAACTCATTAAACATCATAAGTTTGCACAAATACTTAAGTCAAAATGTCCTCATTCTCAAATGAAGAAAAACGAGATATGTTGAAACTTTATTTTCAATTATATCCGGAAAGTCAACAGGCGGATAGAACATTATTCGGAATTTTGGACAAACACTTGGCTGAGTACGGTGCGTTTCAAAAACCAAGAATGAAATATGGAAGCAGAATGGAACAAAATATTAGACGTAACTTATTAGCCGAGGTAAAATAATTGTCCATTCCACATTCGAAGAAGTATAATTATTTTTGGTACTTTTTTAGATAAATGCAGATCCTTCCAAATCAACACATCAAGTCTCGGCAGAAATGGATGTGCCACAGACGAGCGTTTGGAGGGACTCCAAAAAAAGTGGTTTGAAATGTTATAAGATACATATTTCACAAAAATTACATCCAGGTGATCCTGAGAGAAGGATGGAATTTTGTAGCTGGTTCTCGAATAGGGTAGACCCAACAAACTTCTTGAAAAACATTATTTGGACCGACAAAAGTACTTTTTCGAACCGTGGTGTTTTTAGTAGAAATAATGAGCACATTTGGAGTGAAAATAATCCACGACACTTCAGAGAAGTCAGACCACAAGTTCGGTTTCGTTTGAATGTGTGGGCTGGAATTTATGACGACCGAATACTTGGACCTCATTTCTTCTCTTATACTTTGAACGGAGAAACCTATCTTCGGTTCTTAAGAAACGAATTCGAAGAATATATGGATACGTTTCCCCTTGTTAATTATAACAGCTGCTGGTTTCAGCATGACGGGGTTCCTCCACACAATAAAAGAGCAGTTTGCGAATATTTATACCAAAGATTTCCTAATAGGTGGTTAGGAAATTCTGGACCAGTGAGGTGGCCGGCAAGGTCACCTGACCTTACAGTTTTGGATACTTTCTTGTGGGGCACTTTAAAGAGCAAGAATATGACACAGTAGATGAACTTAGAGACATTATCATCACGCAATTCAGGTCTATCAGAATAAGGGATATTGTTAGGGCTGTTCTTAATTTGAGACGACGAGCTCGGTTATGTATTCAAGAGGAAGGCCATCATTTCGAACACTTGTTGTAATACTTTTTATCTATTTTTTACAAGCTCATGATTTCATTCTTGTTTTTTGAAACGCACCGTAGTCAGCCAAGTGTTTGCCCAAAATTCCGAATAATGTTCTATCCGGCTGTTGTCTTTCCGGATATAATTCAAAATAAATTTGTGTTGTTTTCGTACTATTCCTATCAAATTTATAATAAAGTTTCAACATATCTCGTTTTTCTTCATTTGAGAATGAGGACATTTCGACTGAAGTATTTGTGCAAACTTATGATGTTTAATGAGTTCTGACAACTAGTGTTTATTAAACAAAATTTTTCGATGGAGTCATGACCATCTCAGATGAAGTTGTTTTATTTTTTAATATCTGTGGTTTCAGAAGTGCAAATCATAACAAATTATACATCAATGAAATCAGAATGAGAATCACTATTTTTCTGTATAAAAAAACAATATGGCGCCCATAACAGAAAAAAAAGTTGATGATGAATGTCAGAAGACGAAACGTCGGATAGTAAATCTGAACATGAAAACGTGTAGCTGAAAAAAAGGATCAATGAAAATGTACTTTTGGTTTTGAGCTATGTTGTCAAATAACGATAGAAAAAAATAAAAACGAAAATTCCGATTTTCAGTTTTTCCCGTTATATCCGGAAATACTCGGAATTTTCCAAGTTTCAAAAGAGTATTTTGTTAAGCACCAGAATACGCAACTTTGCCCCAATTGCAGCTTCGACGTATCTCCTGTAGTTTAGGAGATCCCAATGGTGGGGGTCGAATTTGAATTGCCCTGTATACATGACCAAATATAACAAAACACTTTTAATAGCATCTCATTATGATGACTGTCTACATTTTGATCAATCAGAATAGTGATGATTATCCAGAATTACGTTTCGTGTTATTTAACAATGAAGAACAAATAAGAGTTTTCAGCGCCAAACCTAGCCTATATAAAAAGTTGTGCCTATTGAACTTTTGGTTTGGAAGACTTGGACTATAACACATCAAAACTTCAGCAAATTCGGCGCATTTAGAAATATTTGCCATTAAATTGTTTATAAAGCGATTGCGCAAAAACTACATATCGGACAGAAACCATGTGACGCGCAGTTGAACCACATGTTATTATCTATCAGTTTCCGCAATATTGTTTGTCCAGCTTCACATTTATGAAAATTATAAATTTTTGAATAATGGTATCTTTTTCGAGGTTTTCTATGATTTTCTCAGTGGAAAATGTACCAATCCGGTAGTATGAAAATCCAATTTGTAGGTTTTATGAATCTCTACAAAAGTTCAGACTGACTGTAAAACGATTCCTCTAATACTTTTTGAGCAATAAAACAAAACATTTGCAATTTTTTTCACTATTTCTTGTTTAAAAAATTACACAAAGCAATTTTGCTGGGGCAAAAACCGGGGTTTTCATTTACAAATTATCTTATAAAAAGTGGTTATGGCCATTTGCGTCTTTTATTTTGTGGGGGAAAAACCTCTGACAGCATGGTCTATTTCCAGATAATTTTTATCAGTATACAGGGTGTTTGAGTATTGGAACAAACTTCAAAGATTGAATCTTTGAATAAATTCAAGACAAAAATTTCATACGAACATGTGTCCGCAAATGTTTCGTTTCGAAGATACAGGATGTTGAAGTTGACATTTAATTTTCAATTATTTTGAATTACTTTTGCCAAAAATCAATTTTTTGCACAAAATTTGGTGAACAGCATTGTTTTGAGGTGAGTAATCAGAATTTGGTATTAATATTTATGTAGCACTTAGAAGGCGCTTGGTACGCTATTATCATTTATTTCAATGTGCACAACCTCTTTTGACAATGAACTTCTGGTGTTTTTGTAATTTGAATCTCATTCCTACACCTTTTCTGAGAAAAGAGACATGCACTCAACAACGCTAGGGGCAAAGCATATTTGAGAAATTTACAAAATTTTGTGCAAACAAATTATTTTTTGCAAAAGTTATTCAAAATTATTGAAAATAAAAATTCAACAATATGAATTTAATACCTTAAAATTGAAGATTTATTCTTTGAAGTTTGTACAATTACCTAATAAACACCCTGTATATCCAAACCAGCCGTATTTACTATAAGTTTAGTTTTCCTACTGAAAATGCGCATCTACGAGTGAAAATACTTGTGTCATAAAGGGGAAAATACTATTTGATCTCATATAAGTTGTGAGTTTTAAAAATGTTTTCTGATAAATAATTCAATATAAAACTCTCGACTATTGATCCCGTTTTAAAAAATTTCAAGTATTTGATATCAATCATAACATGACCACCAAAACTTACCTAGAAAAATTCTTGAAAGTATTCTTTAACTACGCTTACTCACATGCCTCTATACATTTCTCTTTCAATTTTGATGAAATTCCCAAACATTTCTCTCTCTCTCTCAGAGAGATTTGAAATGGAACTGGATTGAAGCTATTCACTAAAATTGGTGGATGAATTGTGGCTTACCTGAAATAAAGGAATGTTTGTTAGTTATCATACATCAGAATTATATGATAATAAAATTAGGTTATAAAAATTGGGATTTAGACACAAAGTAGCTTGATGGTGATTGTGGGATGAAGTTCGTGCAGCACGGAATTTCAAGAGATGCCATATTAGCTTAGGTTACTATCTCACGATGAATGAAACTGCACTTAACTGGCTCCAATCTTACCAACTGGAAGAAAACAAATCGTCAAAACGACAACTTCTTCATCTCTAGCCAGCATTAACTGCAGAGTTCCACTGGGATCTGTACTTGGCAATACTTTTTCTTCGTCAATTTAATTAGAAAAAAGTTTACCGTATTCGCGGATGACACCACAATATTATGCGCAGCAAAAGTAAAAATTATTTAAACAAAAATATATACGTTGACAAGGAAAAATTAAAAAGTTCTTGCGTTCATTTAATTTTGTAAGGATGAAATTTGTAAGGTTTCAAAATACGCTGAATGCTGGTTCGTGAGACTTCGGAAACAGTTTCTAGCTGTCTTGTACTTATCATATGGTCAAGCGCAACATGACCCAAAATTGCCACTGTTGTCGCCTCATTTCTGACTTCGATTTGCCGTTTTTTATTTGCTACCGTTTCTTGGAATTTTTTAACCAATTCTGACACATACTGCCGCGACTCAGTTCTTCCAAGTTGTTTATTGGACCGTTCAGCAGCACTTTTTGCACATCTATTGTTTTCATAATAAAGTTCAACTCAATTCTCTCTCTCTCTCTGAGACTGTGTACATCATTGTTTCTTTCTAGTTTAGAAATACACACGCATAAAAATTACTAGTAGTAATCAACTGAGACACAAATGTTTCATCTGTTTGTACTTCTCTGTTGAAGTATTTTTATTGGTACAGAGAAAAAACTGAGCAAAAACATTCACAGCATCGTACAAATGAATGGTAAAAATTGCAACTGAGTTGTCCAGTGACGTACCACAATTAGTAGCTCTGAAATATCATATAGGCTTTAAAATAAAAAATCCAAACAGTTAATCTCAACTAAAAAAAACTGTATACCATTGTTTAGAGAAATAAACGGGCTTTCAAACGATGTGCCACTCGACCCCTATTCCCTATTAAAATTTTAGGGGTTGTTCACCCCACTGCTAAAAGGTTGAAGTGACGCTGCTGCAGGTAGGACAGCAAAATGTCCCCCTCGAAAATAAAATCGACCTGTCCGAGCGTTTTTTTTACATCTACGATATATTTAACCAAAACCCCCCTCTCAAGTTTTCGAAGGGCCACCCGGTATATTTCAAGCATTCCGACAAAAAAAGAGTATTGATGAATCCGTACGTACATTATCTGATAGATCATCAAAAGTTCCCCCATTTTAAATCCGCGTGTAATTCACATTTCAATTTGTCCCTTGTAATCCCAGATGAGAAGCTCCGATAATTCTGCATTAATATCATGGACCAGAGTTTAATTCTACGTCGTAATGAGATGACATTTGCAAGTTGCACACAAGCATTGTAAGTCATTGTCATCAGCGATACACCACTGCGACATGTTTATCTTATCTGACGGCGATCTGGCAATCACCCCTTCTGTGCCCAGTATTCCCACAATTGCGACAATGGACCTACTCTATGTTTAAAAAGCGTAATTATGGATAATCTCCTGGCACAATGAACGCGACATATGGGATGTCGCACAGGGAGTTGCAGAACTCGTGCGCTCTCGAACCCCAGTGCACCTAATGTTTGTATTTTTTATGCTGCGACCTATTTGTTTTCGTTAAAAACGGCGATGACATGATACACATGTAACGTTTCCACTGGCTCATGAATTAGCTTTATTGTCTCTGTCGTGATGTACTGTTTAGCTAACAAACACATCTCGAACCGTTTAAGATGCTGCATTTCAACATCCAAGTGTCCTAAGCACATAATGTGAATGTTCATGATTCTAGACTCGACTCGTCATCGGTAATTGCATTTTTTTAATGAAATAAACTTCAAGAACAAACTTTGTTTGCCCTATACCACACACTAGGAATATGCACAAAAAATGTGCGGCAAAGGGGAAACATTTGTTCTCATTGTGTGACACCACAGGTGTCTATCATCTCAATGAACCTGCTTCGAACCTACATCGAACTAGGAAAGACAACAAATACTTTTTCTACGACTATGAAGAAAAATGCACATTTCAAGTGTCTTCAATTAACAAACCTACAGCAAAGCCTTCGACTGTGTCCCAAATCGAGGGTTACTTGATATGCTGTAAATCTATGGTGTAAAAGGATCAGCCTATTCATTCTTCGACTCATACATATCTAGAAGAACTCAATACGTATTACACAACAACAATACGTCGGTGTGTAAATCTATATCTTCGGGAGTGCCCCAAGGATCAGTTCTTGGGTCACTTCTGTTCTTAATCTAAAATCTTCATTAACCACATAAAACCAACCCAGTGTGTCTTGTTCGCAGACGACATACATTTCTACAATTCCGCTTTGAATACAACAGAGCTCACCCCCAACAACCTCATTCAAAATGACACCAAAACGAAATCTATCTTATTTTCTTCCAACACGCCCCTTTCAACAGACGTTCCAAACTGTTGAGACAGCAAACTTAAATGGGCTGAACACATTGACAAACTATATAGGATGTTGTCGTCAAATATCAATTCTTATGCAATTGCGGAACACTGTTAACGCGAACCTCCTAGAATGATGTACTTTTCACTTTATCACTCTCATCTGAGTTATGACATAATTTCATGGTGTAACTCTACCCACGCAAATCAGGCCTTCATACAACAAAAGAAAGCAGTCAGGGTGATCGCCAAAGCTGCCTACAGAGAATCCTGTGAACCGTTATTCAGAGAATTGGAAATATTGACACATCCTGCACTATATGTTCATTATTGTTTGATTGAAATACCTAACCACATCTATTGCTATTTCGTCTCAGTACATCATCAAAAAACACAATTGATTTGAATATATACAAAGCTGCCCGAATCAATCAAAAAGCCCAGCTTATATAAATTTAAACTAGCTGTCAAGCAGCTCCTACTGAGAGACAGCTTTTACTCGGCAGATGAATTTTTGTCAAGTTATTTAACCGAATAGAATATTAATATAAATACCATCACCAAGGCATATCAATGAAAATACAACAATTTTATTTCTACATCGAAGTGGTCGTGGTGTTAGAGCGTTTGGCTACCACCCAGGCGGTCCGGGTTCGATCCCCGGTCGTGTGTCACTGAGCTGAAGTGGTTCGGATTCCACTTTTATTTAAACTGTAGGTCCCGGATCTCCCTTGCTCGCAAAAACTCTGCTTTTGAGGGAGTTTCGTAAAAACAAATTTTACAATTTTTTTTACATCATAACTGATTGTGTAACTATTTATATATACATATACACACGTTGCTTTTATTTGTTATGTTCCTATATATTTATAATCAGCTATTTTTACCCAGGGACATGTTCATGTTCCAAAGTCGCTAACTTGTGTAATGAAAGAAATAACCAAAAACATCAATGAAATTCTATTCTACAACGTTGTAATACAGATTTTCTTTTTCCACGGGATAGCTGTATCGAAATGTTCATCAACTACGACTTTTATGAGCTACTAGACTGTCAGTTTACTAACAACTTATGCTATTTGTGTTAGGATTCAATATGTTTTCATAAAATTTGGTACCCATTGGAAATTATTGGAAATCCAGTGGCCTAGGTAAAGAAAGAATTCTAATAATTTTTTTTGGATTTTTGGTGATAAACTAAATTCGAAGTAGGCCTTGAAATTTTGAATTTCATTTCGAATTTCTGGTACTGAAGGATAACTATTGATGCTACATCCATTGAAAAAAAAAATAATTTTGATCCAGATGAATAACATTTTTAAAGGGGTGACCCGATTTCAAATGGGCCACTCTGTAGAAATATATGCTGTAAGATTTCGTAGACAAAATATCGGGATTCCAAACTTTCGATTATACAGTAGACAGTTTATGACTGAGTAATGATATCAAATGTTCTGTTGAGTTCAGATAAGAAAGGCTATTCTCGTAACTTGTAGTTTATTCAAGTTCACCTGTTACGATTATAGTCGAATTGTTTCCACTACTCACGACTGAATTGATTAATTGTCTAGTATTTACTAATAACAAACGTAGGTCCACGTGGCTGCCAATCGAGTTGAGACGAGGAGCGGTTAGGAAATAACGTGTTATTTATGCCTATGCAAATTATCAGCGGCAATTTGTATAATGAAATACACAGTAAAAAGTGGATGGAAAAATACATACCAAAATGTAATATATACATACTGCTCCTAGTATTATAACTTGAAGTAATTTAAAATTTCAATGTAAAATTAGGTAAATGTCCTCCATTTCTCCCGTGTTTTACAGTGAGCATGTAATTCAATACTTTCATCTAATTTCCTCTGGTTTACATGATGACTGTAAATGAATGTAATAATCAGTAAAACGACGTATTGTTACAGTGGAATGACGCCAATTTACAGAATATTACAGGTAATATGTGAATTATCTTTTGTCTAAATGTAATTTTCCGTAACGCTATCGCCGTGCTCACCTACCGGCATTCGGCCCAATTCTCATTCACAGTTCATGTTGTGTGAGTAAGTGAGTGCCAAATTATTATCGGATTATCGGAAAAAAAAAAATAAAATATTCATCGTAAAATGATAGTCACTTGTTCATTTTGTCATTGTTTGTTCCATAATATTAGGAATAACACCAGAATTTTCATAGGAAATTGAATCGAAACTTCCGTTGTAGCAGACCCAACTGTGAGATAATTTTGAGTATTTATAAGACTTTCAAATCTCAATTCGATTCCAGAAAATGATGTCGGAGAGTGGGCAATCTTATGAGGTCAGCTTATTTCGTTAATTTCAAAGTTGAAGTATATGAAGATATTTTGTTAAATAATTGTGGTACCAAATTTGAATGATTTGAGAGTTTGAGTTATTTTCCTTCAATATATAACAATATATCACAATATTATGATGCAGAGAACACTTCAAGAGCCTCTCAATTCTTACAATGATTTCTGGTGATTTCTGATCATTCCTATCTGTTTTTAAATCTCTGTTTTTATTTATACATTTATATGTCGTGTAACAATTTCCGTTAAATCTGTAATTAGGGGGAAGAACACATGAAAATACAAGTGATTATTGGGGAAAATATGGAAAATCACATTCGAGTTACGTAAAAATGCATGTTAATCTAAGTTTAATTTACAATAAAGATTGATATTCCTCACAAATACTTGAATATACATGTATCCAATAATACATAGTGAATCATGTATGTCAATTGGCACTACTTGAAAATAATGGTAAAAACACCTAAACAAACATATAGAAATCGCCACTGAATCTGGAATAGTGGATAATATTACATAATTATACAAGTGATAATCCTTGGAATATATTGGAAATTCATATTTGAAGTCAAGTTATGACTTTACATTATATTGCATGAGGTAAGTATGTAACTTTACATGTATATGCATGGCAACGCATTACCCATATGGGATCATGTAATCTGATGGAAGAAATATTTACAGTGTAACCTCGTATGATCGCTTGGTTGTGTGCTGTCTCAATTGAGTTCGTAAAGACTAAACACCCACTACTATAGCAATTCTTTTCCTCAGGAACGTCATAGCAAGAAAAGCCCAGCTATATCCACTTCCGAAGCTCGCTTAAATTCTGCCCCCGCGAATAGGATTTTTTTTGTCCAATTATGATTTTTTGAAGATTGCTCATGCTTGATTGAACAAACACAACGATATGTAAAATCACTACGGCCGGAACAAGATGGCGCTCTATCCGGCTCCGCTGCCGTAATGAGGCGGAGGTGGTACGATGGATGGCGCGAGGGGAATACGCCGCCACGGCTCTTTGCCGGTTCAACGGGCAGAAATTGATAGGATAAATTCTGGCTATGAATTGGTCTCGACCGAGCGTGAATTCTGCCTGGAACGATACGAGAACTTCGAGACAGATTAAGTGAGTCGTGGAGTTTTGTGAAGTGAATAAAAATATAATCAATTAGAAGGGTACAAGCTGTTCCGGAATAAAATTTTATTCAGAACGTATACTTTCTTGTGAAAGAAGAAAAAATATACATTTCATACTGTTCGTTCCAGCAAAGCCATTACTGTACCAGGATACCTACCAGAATAGTCCATTGGCCGCAGTGGAGGGCCTGATATGGACCCACTCAGGTTCAAAACAAAATCTGTACCTGGATGTTAGTTAGGATACCGTCTTTCTTTATTCCAAAAATTAAACAACAGGGAAGAAAAAGTTGATATAAAAAACACTCAAAGACAGGTAATTAGTCTATCACATGTTTGAAGTAACATCCATTGTTTTCAAAACACAACTGTTCATAACAGAGCAGGCGGTAAAAAAATCAGAGCCCTGAGACCACATCAAAATATGTTGAAAATAGAAATATGTGTACGGAGTGAGTCGAATCCTCGAAAGAAGCTTACAAAGCCAAGAAACGGTCAAACTAGTCAGGTGTCTTAACGGGTCCTGCTCGTTTCGGTCTCTTGCCAAATCTGTAGGAAGAAACTTCACATCCAACTCAGTTCTACTCCTGACAAAGATGGAAGACTAGCCACTAAAGCCAATATTGTTTCCAAAATGTTTTCTACAACTTCTACTCTGGATTCCCTGGAAAAATAACCCCAGAACATCACTCCCATTGACAGTCATTTGCCTGAGATTATCTTACGCCAACGAACTATCGGTACTTAATACCAACAAAGCTAGTGGATCCTGATGGAATTACGCTCCCATCGTTCTCAAGAAATGTGGCCCCGAGCTAAGACCACGGGGTATATTCTGGAGTTAACATATGAATTCAATGTTGAATATCTCTCCAAGGCGCGGAGTTGGTATCGCTCTATGACACTTCAAACGTTTGAAAATGTCTTCGCGTGAACTCGAAAATAGACCCCCAGTTCTTGGCAAGTCATTTAACTACTCTTATAATTTGGGGGTATTTTCGTCCAATTAGAAAAATCCTGTTAAGACCTTTCGCACTGCTATCTGTTATCTCGGAGGTCATGAAAAAAGAGAGCCATCAACATCAAGATAATGAAATATCTAAAACGCTCACGAATTGTGAATGATCGACAAAATGGTTTCCGTCATCAGATATCAACTGGTATCAAACAGATCTCTCCACGTGGTGGTTGATGGAGTTCCATGAAACACTCCACCTACCTATTGATGATGGTGTTCCACAGGAACCCATTTCAGCACTAATACTGTTTCTTCTTCGCATCAATGATTGTTGGGAGCTACCTTATGCCCAGAGTATGGCTTTGCGGGTAATAGTAAGTACCCTTTACAGAGCTTTCTCTTCCAACGTTCCGAATCAGCCCATGAAACTGGAAGAAAAATAGGAAGGAACGTGAAAGATATAAATACGGAAAAACTTTAGAGTGGGGATCTAACAAATTGATAGAATTCAATGGGAATAAAACCCAAGCTTGTCTTTTCTCTAGAAATGCCGATCTCACAATGGTCAACTTTACTATGTCAACAGTGTCCATATACCTATGAAGTCGATAATCGGTATTACCAACAGCAGTACCCTTTTATGGGAAAGCCATGTGAGGTCCATAGTAAGAAATGCCTCTCAAAAACTTAGTTTTCTATTTCGTGCCAAGAAGTATTTCACTTTCCGTCAATTCATTATTAATTATAAGGTTGGCAATCTGTCTCTGTTTTATAAATATTTTCATGGACGATCCTCTTCTGAAATATCATCAATCGCTCCATCCTCAGCGGTCCCATCGAGACTGACCCGTCGAGATCAGTCTTTACATCCCTTTGTCGTCACTTTGGAGACTTGCCGAACATCTCTTTCTCAGGGCTCGTTCTTGCAACGAACGGCAAAGTTTTGGTAGGTGTTCCCTGAAGCATACAAATCTTATGTTCTGCAGAATCCGACATTTTCTTAAACAAACTTTGAAAACATCAATTTTTTGAAATTTCCACCCAATCAACAAAACCAGAGCCCAGACGGATGCTATGGAACTCAGCCAACTTGAAACATTGCAGAATTTTGACGCTGTTAGGAGAGAACCAAATAAAAATCACACTGAACTAGATATGCGCGAGCAAGCCTTGGCATATCCGAGCGCAGTGTTTATGTGGTTTGCAACCGGCTTGTAAAGCATCGCTTTCGTAGTTTTCTGTGAGTAAAACTTCATTTTTTGAGGCAGTCGAATAAATAACTATTAGTGTATTTAGAGCTCAAAGTGATTGATTGCCGCTCGACAAAGAGGGTTACCGCACGAAGTGGAGCGCGGTAATCTTTGGAGAGCGGCAATGGCACTTTGTGTTCGAAATACACACTTGATTTTTTCTTCAAACGCAGTTCTTAGACATAAAAACGATCGACACTTCATTCAACCTAGGCACATAATATTACCTATGAGAAAATTAATACTCAGTAGTAATCCCAAATGCACAAGATATCCAAATATCCAATAATTTACATTTCTAACAAAAAGGAAAAAAACCTATTCAAAAATGTTTCCTGTCTGAAGAAAAATAACTAAATGATACTTCTCCTTTCCATACATGTTATCTTTAATGTTATCAATACTTCCAATACAATTTCACAGCATCCAGTGGTCATTCTGTGTCGTTACTATAGAAACGGTTTGTTGGCACGTCGCGTGTTTGACTGTTTGACTTTGTTTGCTCGTAGTTGCTTCAATTTCAAGTTGTTTTCAAGAAGATGGATGTTGATTATGATAGTGGTAATGATACCCCATCAGATATATCTGAGAAAGCAAATGCAATAGTATCTAATATGTTACCAGACAAATCCAAGTTAATATTTGACAGAACATATGACCAATTTCGTGAATGGTGAAGTGTAATATTTCATGTTAATTTTGTGAATTATTTTGGCAAGGAAAAAAAGTCTTTTTTTCAAGGTGAAAAAAAGTAAACATTTACGCTTGAATAGAGATGCAGAAGTGTCAAGTTTTTTTGACAGTTGTACAAAAAAGTATTTTTTCTACAAACGTCAAAAAATGACAAGGTTCGCGCATTGACAACAGTATGCGAAGTGGCACTTTTTTTCATTTTCATTCGTTACCATGACACCGTGAGCGAAGTAATGTGCGAAATATATTTCGCACACTGCATGTAAACTATATGGGATTTTCACATTCTAACCTATATGGTCCTCAACTCCTCAATCAAGCAAAAAAAAGAAATCGTTTATTTATTAATGTAGAACAATAATTAAGGTTTTCAAATTGTGAGAAAATTTTACACTACCTAATTTTATTTATTATTTACAATGTTAACATTAATGGTGCAGCCAGTGCACGAACCAATATTTATTCCTAAACCAGATAAAATTGCTGATATGCATTTTCATACTGCCGCCTCGATTTCTCCGGTAAAAGGTTGGAAATTACGGAATTGGCCGCATCTATCAAGTTAGGTGGGGTACTGCTTAGTTCATCGTCGCTCGAAATTTCCATTCTTTTACAATAATAAATATCACGCACGAAATTGATGCGAATAAAAAGTCACTCCAAAATAATTATCAAGAACTGTCACTTTGAAATAATTGTCAACAAATGCCATTTTATTTCCATAGTTACAGTAATTACTTGATTTGGAAAAATTATTTAAGCCAGTTCAATACTATTTTTCATAGTTATTACTTATTTTAGAACAATATTTTTGACGTTTGTAGAAAAAAATTTTGTTTGCATCTCATGCGCGAAATACTTTGGTAATCTCGACTATTTTTTTAACTCGGCTGCGCCTCGTTAAAAAAAATCAGTTCTCGATCACCAAAGTAGCATTTCGCGCACTAGATACAAAAATAACTATTTTCTACGACATGCGACAGTGCGTAAACTAAGCTGACAGTGCGTAAAGTAATACTTTTTCGCACTCTTCATACATTTAAGCATTTTTTTAAAATACAGTGTTTTGCGTCAAATATTACTCGGAAGTCTTTATTTGATAACACGACGACAATTCATATCATTAAACATTCAAATTAATGATATAATTGCTACAATTCGGCAATATAATAACTGTCGAATAAAAAACACTTTCGTAAAGGGCTTTTTTGTACTCGCGTGTTTGTTAAACTCGGCTGCGCCTCATCCAACAAACTTCACGTTCATACAAAAAAGTCCTACCTTACGAACTTGTATCATAAATAGATATATTGGATTAAAATATAACTTATAAATATATAAATCAGTAAAAATTATTGCTATACCAAAGTATAGGATAATGGAGGGAACTTAGACCGCTTGGAGTGATCCTGCCCGTCTGGAGTATCCAGGGGCGGGGCAGACCATCTCACACTGCCCGAGGGCAGCCCCACGATGTTATATGGGTCTTTATATCTGTAGCTGGTTTAGTCGTAGTAGTAGCATTTCTACCTATCTCCTCATATTTATATAGGCCCTGTTGTTGGATCGTGTGTGAGACATCAGACGATTATTGTCATTTGTAATGGTTTTTCCTTAGATTCCCGGAAAAACAACAAAAAAACCGAGTTTACTACATTAGCTTGTATCATGGATACTTACTCATCCTCTGGTCTCTCATAGAAAATATCCAATGCCAGGTAAATGAACTCTGATTGCTGTCATGAAGTAGCTGTAGAACTTTTCTGACAGGTCTTTCACGTATTCTTCGAAAGTTGTGGTGTTGGCTAGCTCAAGTAGTTCGTCTAACCCGAGAGGGAAACATCTTGCTAAATTGTATACGAAATTTAAAATATTGATAGGACTCAAAGGCTCAAACCAATGACTGAAAGACTCAAGCCAATGACTGAAAGTCTCAAATCGATGACTGAAGCGAAGATTTAATGACTGAATAAAATATTATGAGCAGAAATGTGTACAATGCCATTTGTACCTTCTATGGTTGTTTTTTTGGAAAACTCACCCCGTTGCACCACCACGGACGGCCTGGAAAACTGCTACGGGGTATCAGGGATTAAGAATATTTCAAACTACATAAAATATTATGAGCAGAAACGTGTACAATGGCATTTGTACCTTCTATGGTTGTTTTTTCGAAATTTCACCACCATTGCACCCCCACGGACGGCCTGGAAAACTCCTGCGGGGTATCAGGAATGAAGAAAATACAAAACTACATCCCAAGCAGAAACGTGTACAGAGCCATTTGAGTCTTTTATGATTTTTATATATTTTTCGAAGTGACACCCGTCTGAAAATTGACTCAAATGACTCAAAATTTCTAGTTGTACGTGATTTAAAGGAGAAGTTTCTTGGTCTAGCCGAATGTGCCTGTCGCTGTTGGTGACGATATGGAGTATTTTGATTTGCCTCCTCTCCAGTCTCAACATATTTACGTTTTTGGGATGCTGCAAAACACTGGACAGGCATAGGCCATCGTTGATGACCTGTTTGTATAGCAGGAACTTACTCTCCATTGCCAGCCTAAAATTCCTTGCTATCAGCGGATAGGTCCGCTTTACTGCAGCCACAGCTCGTTGAATAGCCAAGTTGGCATGTTACTAGGCAGCCATGCTAACCTCACAGTTATTTAAAGTGCTTTGAATTCATTGTCTATACTTTCCATCACACAAGAATAGGTTCGTTTCTAACAAAAACGTGGAGATCGAGCGTTTTTTCAATATTTTCGCTCTAGAGCGAAAAAGCTGAAAGCGTCAAAGGCTACTTTGGTAAGCAATTGTAGAAAAAAATATTTTCAAACGTTCTGGAAAGTATATATGGCAAACCACTCTTGACGTCATCACTATCGCACGCGCACTCTTTGTCGAACGGTTGATTAGTAATAAAAAATGCGGAGAACCCGATCGAAATTCAACCTGGCGTGAGAGCGTCGTCCGTAATTTCGAGTATCTGCAAATCTCCGTGCTCGCAGTCTACGAGTTTTTAATCAGGCGGCCCCTTTTATGCAAACGTCGTAATTTCCCATCTCCATCAACCCTTACCGACTGCACAAATTGATTTCGGGCGAGGGGTGGCTAATAGCTAGGGTTGGATCAGTCACATGTAGCGGATGAATATATGTACTTAGGAATTATTATATCATAACTAGTATATGTCGGGTCAGACCTACTATTGTGCGTTGTTTGTATACCTTCAGTCGACCATTCGAGTTGGCCGACTTTGAAATATGAAGTGTTGGGGTTGCCCAAAGTCAGATGCACAAGTGGTTGCTATAAATATATTTAATGCTTCAGTTATTGTATAGAATTATTGTTTAATACACTTCAGCTTGTTGGAAGTACAGGTACATTCGCTGCGGGGTGAGCTGTTGATCGGGTTCGATGAACTGAAAAAATGAAAATATATTAGAGGGTATGGATAGTTGAATATGTTGAATTTTTTGTGGGTTTTTAACGATGTTCTCTGGATCTGAAAATGGGTATTATGAAAGAAAATATTTAACGAAAATTTTCCTACAACCCTTTGTTACGGGTTTATTTTGCAGTAGAAAACCCTTTCTGTTTTAATATAATGACATCAGAAATTGTGTGTCATTGAGATAAACTTTCCACTATGTACGCCACTGTTTCAAAATGATAACTTGATCGTTGTCATGTACAGCTCTTTTCGTATTTTAGCTTTGCCGTACTAGTTCGAGCAGACATGAACTACGACGGCGTTATGGTGCCACGGCGAAAATAAAAAAATCTGTCAATTGACACATTTAATCTGTCAATTGACACATTTAATCTGTCAACTGACACATTTAATCTGTCAATTGACACATTTAATCTGTCAATTGACACATTTAATCTGTCAATTGACACATTTAATCTGTCAATTTACTCATTTATTTGTCAAGTGATTCTTTTCAATCTCCTATTCATGTTCATACGCTGTTGCTCAAGACCAAACGTACAAACGGTACTTTTTTTTTGTTTGACAACTAAACCACAGCTTGCACGCATTTCGAATGCATCCATGAAATTGCCCTGATTTACAGATTTCATTATTTACAAACGTTAGAAGCGTTTCAGTATCTCAATAATTTCTCCACAAGAACAAATTTAAAAATTTCAATCATCGTTTCAGTGTTCTTTTACGAATCAAATCATCATCACGTAATTCCAAAAATAATAAAATTTCGTCATTGCTCAACCCAATCGAAAAGTACCTAGCCTGAGTTGGTTTATGGCTATTCACTGGTCCTGTTCAAACTACCCATTCCGTGGTGGTCGTGCTGGTATGCCTCTCTAGCATTAGGTCTTGGGTTCGATTCCCAGCATGGTCATCGGTCTCATGCACGGCATCACACGTTAAAAGGTGAGGGTGGCTCCCTAGCTTGCACACGTCTCTCGAAGACTTATGGTGGTTTGGGTTAGGGGTGCAACAGGTTGACGGATATATAACGATTTCAACAATTTTCATCATCGATATGCTCTAATCACCTCATATTAAATGTGTCAATTGACAGATGAAATGTGTCAATTGACAGATGAAATGTGTCAATTGACAGATTAAATGTGTCAATTGACAGATTAAATGTGTCAATTGACAGATTAAATGTGTCAATTGACAGATTAAATGTGTCCATTGACAGATTTTTTTGTCTTCGCTGTGGCACCAGAACGCCGTCGTATGAACTAACCTGAAGATAATGGTAAATAATAACATAGAAAGCAGTGGAACTATTTTCCGGTATGACGTTATTTTGTAAATATATATATATATATATTGTCAAAGTGTCTACGTTACAAGAAAGTCAAAAATATGTTTTCGAGCATAGTGATGCTCATCTTCAGTTGAAGCAATACAGGGGTTAAAATGGCATGGAGACTTGAAATGTAAAAAACGTAAGATTTCAGTATGACTCAAAACATCGGTGGCGCAATTAAGGGCCAGTATTTTGGCCCCTGGGGCCTTGGGGTGAAATATATATTGTGGAGACGACTTCGAGTTTTACTTAACTTTATTACATTGCAACTCCACTTTGAGTATGGACTACTTCCTTCATATAAATATACTTTTGGTTATAACTTTATTACTTTGAGGTTAGAACACAGGTCCGTAACATTTCTTCCTCGAATGCTTGACCTTGTTTGTGTTTGGCTCGTCTCAGTTCAGTTGGCAACACTGAATCTCCTGAACTATCATGCATTCAAGAAGATATGCCATTGATATTCCATGACGTTACCTATCGAGTCCAAGGTTCCGACTGTTCTGTCAGTTCTGTCACCTGGGCGATTTTTACAGATTGTCTGAGTGGGGGTTTCCAGTTAGTTTTGGAGAGATAGACATCTTGGCATTGGCCTGACCTACAAGTTTTCTCGTTGAAATTATTTTGATCATCTCTGGTGGGGATCTTGGGGAAATTCATATCTGGAGATTTCCTCATATTGTTTGCGATATTTGCGCGGTATATTTTGGATGGAATCTCCTTTGGCAGTGCCGGATTTTTGAGGTTATGGTAGTGACCCTTGTCTCTTGATGTTTAGGCCTATTTCGTTATGTATTTTTAGGGCTTGTAGTGTCATTCTTCATTGGTACCGCTGGTACCGCTGGAACAAGAAACTAACTATCACACAGCAAACAAACCATCAATTACAATTACACTATACTAGAGAGTTATTACAAACTGAAATAAGTTTACTTAATTACAAGAAACTTTAATTAAAGTATCCTGTATTGTGATTTGTAATTCTGTTTCGTAATGGTGTTATTGCAACAACCTCCTTTCTAGATGCTTTTACTTAAACTTTATTTTGACAAGTACGTCAGAGTGGAAATCTTTTTATATATTCATCCCAATCACCATCTCATCTCACCAACAGTTTACAAAGAAAATTATTTCTGAATCAACTGCAGCGCATCCATTTGTAATATGCTTACGAGGCACAACTTGGAGAAGAATAAAGGGTTCCCCAAACCAACGCTGGAACGCGGGACGAGAGCGGGAACGGGATGAACGCGAGACTAAATTGCAGGATATGTAAATATGCATACCCGTGGGATTATCAGTATTCCGAAAGGTAGACAAACAGCGAAATTTGTTTGGTTTGCTCCGAGCACTGTTTTTTTTAGCAATTCGCACAATTCCCATTTTCCGATCCGGCTCCCGCGTCCTGCTTTGTTTTGAGGAAAACTATTGTCTTCGTACGTAAATCTTGAACGTTTTTTATCTTTTTCCTCATGATAACCTACTTTGAACTAACAATTTTCTCACACAAAAGATACTACTATGCTTAGATGTTCACTGCAGGTTACGAGTTGATTCACAAAAAATTGGCAGATATGTCAAAATAAAGACGACTTGAGTAAAAGTTTCTATTCCTATACCTGTATTTTAATAAAAGAAAATTGTAAATGACATTTTGAATATATGTCAAATAAAGGAAAACTTTATTAAAGTATCATCACATTAGAGGTTACAATAACTCTCTATTATTGCGACAAATTCGTTAAAAACGTTTGTAGGAAGCCAACTTTTTTGGAATTTCGGCTGCGCCTCGGATGGTAAACTGTTCCCTCGCTTCAAAAAATGGTTTTGTGGAGGATATATTATAGCTATTTGGTTAAACTTCGAAAAAATGTTAATTCAAGGAAATCTGTACAAGTGTAGAGGAGCAATGAATCAATTTGCCCCGTTAAGTTACTGCCTCAAGAAGACTGTTGTCTTAAATAAAATTATTTAATTTTGTCAGTATACCGGGTGTCAAAGATTTCTGTAGACAACCCATAGTTTCCTTAGATCCAAGTCTATGCGATTCGAATTTCGCAGGGGGAAAATTTTCCGACATTTCTTACTCCTCCATCACTTCCGGTTTCACCGGAAACGAACCCAACTTTGGAATTCCAAATGGTGACCCTGTATACTTTAACTTTTTTGGTTTCTAGGAACGAATCTGAGTACGATCAATCAATCATCAATCAATTCTTTATTGGTGTTAGGACACAAAAGTGTTTACACAAGTCATTTGAAGTTGTACATAAAACAATTACAAAAATACAATATACGTACAAAAAAGCTTTGAAAAAAAAGAGATAAAATCGTACATTAAAAGTCTGACAGATATTAAAATTAGGTTAAAATTTGTATAATTGAGTTGTTCTGAAATGTAAGAGTACCATTGAAAAACTCATTGACATCATAAAACGCATGTTGTAGAAGAAAATGTTTGAGTTTTATTTTGAAATTTTGGAATTCTAGTTCCTTGGCTTCCGCAGGGAGGGAGTTGTATAGCTTGGGTGCCCAATAGGAGATTCCATCGCGTGTTCTCGACAGTCTCAAATAATTGTCATGGATGTTTTGACGATTTCGTGTAGGGTAGTCATGAATTTGGGAGTGGTTTATATATTCATGTAAGTTTTCTTTTATGTATAATAGACATTGTAATATATATACACAGGGTAAAGTTAATACCTTATGTTGTTTGAATTTGTCCCTACAGTCGTCTCCGTATTTCAGACCAGAAACAACTCTCGATGCTCTTCTCTGTATACTGAAGATTTGAGAGCATTGGCTTGAGTGTTCCCATACTAATATGGCATAGGATATGGAGGATTGAATGAGGCCGTGATAGGCTGTAAGTGAAGTACTCAGATTCACGATTTTCGAAAGACTTCGTAGTAAGAAAGTAAAGCTCGACAATTTCTTACATAGAAATTTACAGTGTTCTTGCCAGGTCAGTTTTTCGTCAATGTAAACTCCTAAAAATTTGGTACACTTGGATGTGAATCTAATTTCGCCAGTATTTCTCATACTGAAAAGCATATGTTCTGTTTTCGATTCATTGACTTTCAGTTTATTTGATAGGAACCAACGTTCTATTTGTCCTTTTTCAGTTTCAACTGAGGAAATCAGAGTACTTAAATTTCTTCCTGAATGTATGAACGTGCTGTCATCAGCAAATAGTATAAACTTTGATAGTTGAGATGAATAGGGCAAGTCATTTATAAATACAAGAAAAAGCAGTGGTCTTAAAACGGATACTTGGGGGACACCATATTGTATATTGAGTAGAGAAGATTTTTTATTTTGGAAAAGAACGAATCGGACTCGGTTTTCTAGGTAAGATTTTATCAAGTTGATACATTCTTCATGGATATTATAATATTGAAGTTTTTTGACTAAAATATCATGTGAAACGCAATCAAACGCCTTTGTCAAGTCCAGGTAATATGCATAAATGAAATCATTGTTTTCGAAACCTTTATTTACAATTTGTTTCAATATGCTAATAGCCGATGTGGTTGAATGATTTTTTCTGAATCCCAATTGTTCTTGAAGAAAGAGATTTTCTGATTCAAAATGAGATGTCATTTGGATTTATAAGATAACTTCGAATAGTTTGGCAAAAGTTGGAATAATAGAAATTGGTCTGAAATTTGAGGGCTCTGTGTAGGATTCTTTTTATGTGTGGGCACCACTTTTGATATTTTCAGAACATCAGGAAACTTTTTCAGAGAAATGCATTTATTTATTAATTTCGTTAGAGGAATAAGGATGATATTTTTGATTGCTAGCACAACTTTGAGATTTAGAGAATAAGCGTCTTTGCTATTAGTTTTTCGCAATTTATTGATCATATCTCTTACGTGTATGAAGCTGACTTGCCTGAAGTTGAATAACTTTATATCATGACCAGGTTTCAGTAAATACTGTTCGAAAGATAGGTCTGTTTTTGGTGGATCATTTATTATAACACTGGCAACATTCCTAAAATATTCGTTAAATTCATCAGAGGAGATCGGACAATCTGACGAACTTGGTTCGTTTTTATTTTTATTTCTGATAATTTTCCACATAGCTTTTTGCGGGCACGGTGACTCAGTGATATATCTATCGTGTGATGCTTTTTTAGCCGATGATAATTTTTTGTCATATAAATATTTTTGTTGTTTTATTTGCCCTTTGAGGAAAGGCGTGGGATTGCTACTGTACAGTTCCCTTAAAAAGTTGAGGTTATCCGTTTCGCGTTTTAATTCAGGTGTAAACCATTCAATTTTTTTCGGTCTATTGGAGATTATTTTCTGTAGCAGATACAATAATGTTCTGTAGCAGATACAATAATGTTAATGAATTTTTCGAAACGGCACTCTACCATCATTATCTACCATCATTATCATCGTCGACGAAAGCCCAGTCTACGTCCTGTAGGATTGAGTTTAGCTTGAATAATCCAATGTCACTAATAGGTCTATAATTAACACTTTCGATCATATGGTTTTGAGACAAAAAAGTTCTCATTTTCTGGAGAAATACATAATTTTGTTGATGATTCGTAATTGAAAGTTAGTCTCATAGTAGAGCTTCTGGTATAAAACAGTTTCGTCGAAGTTACGAATTTTTTAAGTATCCCAGAAATTTCATAATTACCTATAAAAAAATGGCAAAAAGTGAAAGTTCCAATAGAGACTCAGGTGTAAAATGGGAACAGACACTACTTTTTGATTTATTTCCCTTATTTGAATATGAGCCTATTTTCGGCGATCATGTGGAAAAAATATTACCTTTGACAGTTAGCGAACGTCACGTGACCACAACCGAGCAGGTAGGCCATTTTTCATATTTTTCGAAGCACAAATTAAAGCTCAAGTAGAATTTCAAAATGAATTAGTACCTACTAAATTTTTTTCCATATGATGCCAACTCTTTGAAGGACTCTGTATATTCTCCTTTCGTGAACTAATTCGAATTGAAATAGTGCTGCCCTAAAGTGATTGTGACTGTTCCTATACAAATTTGTATTTGTCTGAAAGGAAAAAAGTTTATTATTATTATTATTATTATTATGATCACATTCATGAACTCGGAATGAAACCACGCCTGACTTTGACGAATATCAATATAAATGTAGTTGTGGCTTGTACATCCTTCTTTCCGAATTAATTAATGTTGATGTTCACGATAACAAAGCGCCCTTTGAGCAGAGACGAAGAATCGGGTGCATTCAACAATGAACCTCTGTAGTGGTTCGAAATAACAAGATCAAAATGAACAGTGCGTCAATTATAAGTTATGGCAGTCACCGCATCATTAGTAGTAGTGAAAAATGTCCACTCCAGAAATTAAGATGGAAATAATATTCGCCAGAGTGTTGATAATTACTAAGACGTTTCTAATTTCACGGCACCGAAAGATCGACAAACAAAATGACACATCCGCAGCAAGACCGCCAACCAGTGTTTTCTCTTTGCGTTGACGATACGTAGCGAAATGTATAAATAAAGTCCGGAGCTTCAAAGCGGGCAGATGGAGACGTACACCTCTAATTGGTCTAGTTTAGAGACATGCAAATCAAAGGAGTGCGCGTGACTAAACATATCGCCTTACCCGCTATTGTAAACCTTTCGCGCGATTTGTTTCGTAAGGATATTAATTATCCCTTTTCTCTTTTTCATTATGGGGCGGTAGTGTTAGATAAATGTACACTCCTTGAAACGTATCTGTAATTATTTTGGTTCGTTATTATCGCATGGGTAGAGTGCACCCATTGCCAATTGCATGAAAACAAATGGTACCTACCATTTCGTGTCACTCAACAATCAAGAAAATAATTATCAAAGGATCTTTGACCTCCTCGCCCAGAATATTGCATTTGATGACATCCTGTATGTGAACCAAATAAATGGCGACATTATTTTAAAAATCACGAAAATTACTGTTAGTAAATAAGAAGTCATAGCGAAAGAGGCCATCACTTACAGGAAGGTAGAATGGGCCATAGCATCCTTTAGTCCATTCAAATCAGCAGGGCCACACGAAATTAAACCTGTACTACTACAGCAAGGAGCAGGCTTTCTGATTCCATCGAGCCTGGCCTACAAACACATGCCTAACACCTGGCGAAGGTCCAAAGTGTTCTTCATACCGAAGCCGGAGAAACCTTCTTAAGCCCAGACTAAGGCATTCAGACCAATCTGCCTCTCATCGTTCATACCCAAAACGATGAAAAAACTAATTGATAGGAACATCCGAGATAATGATTTTAGAGAATCCAATTTTCTCGGCGTACCATGGAAAATCCTGGCGCTCCATAGTCTAGTCGGAAGAATTGAGAATCTCTCTCGATTAGAGAGATTGCACTCACAGTGTTTCTTGAAGCAGAAGTGGCGTTTGATAACAAACACATCATATGCGTTTATCACATCTTTCCTCAGGAAAAGAAACGTTGCTCCAGCACTGAACCAGTGAATGCAAGCCATGCTTGGGAGCAGGGTAATAAAGGCCAACCTATCCGGGGCACAATGGAGGTACAAGATAACTAAGAGGATGCCCTCAGGGGTGAGTTCTATCCTCATTATTGTGGAACTTCGATAACCTCATCACAGACCTGAACCGGAGAGGAATGTATGCCCAGAGCTATGCTGACGACATAGTCATAATGGTTACTGCAATCAGCACTGACAGCAGTGGTGTATGAGAGAGAACCTTAAGGTGAACCCTCAAAAAACCACGATTGTACCTTTCACCAGGAAGAGAAATCTAGAGAAAAATCTTTAGTGAAAGCCTACAGATGATGTCAGAAGAGACAATATATCTGGGGTTAACCTAGACTCGAAGCTCACCTAAAACAAACATCTGGAAAAAGTGCTAACAAAGGCAAGGAATGACATCACTGATGATGGCCAGGCAAAACTTGGGGACTCGGACCCAAACAATCACTTTGGCTATACAAAATGATAGTGAGGACCTCGATAACGTATAGAGCTCCGCTGTGGTGGTCAAAGGTTGAACAAGTGACAACCAGAGAGAGGATGGCTGGTTTACAAAGACTGGCCATGCTCGGGGTCAGCACATTTACGATTAGCCTGAAGGCGATACTGTGCATTTGCATATTGCATTGGAGGCGAGACTAAAGTGTCTGGGCCCATTGAGGGACAATAACCTAGGCCACTCCAACAAAATGACTCATTCAAGAAGGGGAAGTTACATCAAAGGCAATACCAATGTTGTCGAGAGAGCAAATTTGGTACACGGATGGCTCTAAGACAAGCATTATACGAGGAGAGACCAAGGCAAGGCTATACGAGGAGAGACCAATACAAGACATTAGTCTAAGCCTCGGCACTCAAGCCTCAATATTACAAGCCGAAGTAATGGGCATTTCTGTTTGTACGAAAGAAATTTTAAGGAGGGGCCGACAGTCAGGCGGCAATAAAGGCCCTGCAAACATGCAGGTTTTCTTCCAAACTAGGGTAGACTCACAAAAACCTCAGCGACCTAGGAGCACACATCAAGGTGAAACTTGTCTGGGTACTAGGTCACAGGGGCATCCAGGGGAATGAGAGCGCAGATGCCTTAGCAAGAGCGGGGGCAGCATCAACTCTCATCGGACCGGATACAAAGAAATTTGTTAAGAACCATCGCCAATCCTCCTGGGAGAATGCCTATGGCAATACTCACGGAGATGATGATGGGACCAACCGACCGGCTTACAAGACATCTCCTCGAATTGAGCCGGACCTTTCAGAAAGGTGGTGGGACTCCTAACAGGGCACTGCCACCTGAGAAAACACCTGCAAATACTATACAGGTTCTGTGAGTTCCGTAAGTTAAACATATTTCTAGTGATTATTTTGAAAAAATATTACTTTTTACAGGTAGCGAAAGTCAGTTGACCACTTCCGAGTGGATATTTTTCAAAGCACAACTTAACGCCTAAGCCGAATTTCAATATAAATTATCAATAACAGTTTTTGCCCAATGATGCCAACTCTCTGAAGGACACTGTATACCAGTGTTTGGATGTTCTTGTCTCTTGTTAGTGCTAGGATAGGCCATATAACATTGAAGTCGTCCGTGTCCCAACCATAGATAGATAGAAAATTCAATTTATAAAAAATGAGCACATGAAAATGGGCTATTATGCAAATCAAAGGCTAATGCGGCCCTCACACTGGCAACAATTTTGAAGATGTCGTCTTGGTGCAAAAATATTGAAAGTATGAGGACAAATATTGTGCAAAAAAAGGGATATTCAATATTTTGTACGGCGTTCAAAAGTTTTCTGAAAGTTTAGAAAAATTTTGCAGTCCTGTCAATATTTTGTAGTATTAAAGCGCAGTGTGAGGGGCAAACAAATATTACGCAATATTTCATCAGTCTGTCTGGAGCTGTCGCTGTAGCACCTAGTTCGAAAATTAAAAACAATGTTGATTTTATTGAAAATATGAACAGGATGTTCATAAAGTCAGTTGTGGAATCATCTGCGACTGAAAGTTGGAATTTAGTCGCTATTTTCCATCGTACAAGATAACCTCTCTTGGAAGGGATTCATGTTGTAAAGGGAAACATTCTCAATTGAAAGTTGAACCAATACATGATTCCATTTTTGTAATATCTAACAGAAAACAACTACTTCCCTGGCTAAAGCCACGCTGGACATTGAACTACATCTGATAGATATTGAGAAATACCCTATATAACTTGAGAGAAAAAATCTGAAAGTGAAAATTTGCATTTTCATTCTGATAGATGATTATTATTATTGACCTCCCTGATGATCTTAGAAGATTAGAAGAGTGAAATAGATTTTTGTCGACCAAAATGTATTGGAGGTCTAGAGAAAGAGATGCAATTCACGCATCAATGAAATGAGCGATTTTCTGTGAGTGATAATTCTGAATAACATTCTCCCTTATATCATTTATAGATGCAAACTGGTCATTTAATAAATAATCAACTATTTGAATGAAAATGCAAATTTTTACTTTCAGATTTTTTCTCTCAAGTTATATAGGGTCTTTCTCAATATCTATCAGATGTATTTCAATGTCCAGCGTGGCTTTAGCCGGGGAAGTAGTTGTTTTCTGTTAGATATTACAAAAAAGTAACTTCAATTTTATCGTAGGTTTTTTCCATTTCCATAGGAGTCATGTATTGGTTCAATTTTCAATTGAGAATGTTTCTCTTTACAACATTAAAAACAATGTTTTGACTCTCTTTGTTGTAGATCATATTTAGCAGTGACGAGGGATTGGTTGGATTTCAAAAATATTGAATACCCACCCCATCTTTCAGGAATTTATAATAAAGTGTAGGTTACAAGCTCAGTTCGCGAAGTAGGTTACGATGACCATGGTTCGGTCGCTTCTTCAAATAATTCTAACCCACACTTTTTTCTTCTTATTATTTGAAGACTCCTTCATTACTGCACACAATACAACTAGGTTAATTTCAACCTCCAAGTTTGCAAAGAAACGTATGCGGCTATAAGGCCGTCAGATAGTGACAGATTTAGGTGCCCCATTTTTGCTTACAAGCCTCTAATAGGGTTGAAAAGTACATCGATGTTGAGTAAAATGGAGGGAAATTTACGAGTGGCTTTTTTTCAATCAATCAAGTTCAAATATTCATAAAACTCTGTTATTGTGTATGTACTTATATCTAGAAGTAACATATGACTTTTTTTTAATACAACGAACTTTGTTAATATTTTTTATGAGATACGGAAGAATGTTATATAATTTCAGACCTAGTATTTTGTATGTAAGGTGTAAGGTGATAAACGAGGGATATGGAAATCATTTCTTGTTCTCGTATTATATTCGTGAAGGAATTGATTTCTTGTAAACGAATTTCTATTTTTGTGTTGTTTTTGTGTTGATTTCTAGTCCACATGATATTCTCGACTGGATCTAACCAAAGTAATATTGTTTCAGACCTCGATTGTCTCGAGCCCTGATTTGGTAACAATTTGAGTTCAATGATTTGCTGCAGTGAGCATTGAAAGAGATATTGTTGTTTATATTAATACCTAAAAAACGTATAGTATTTTGTAAGTTTCTACTTTGGTATCATTGATAGTAACAGTTAGCTTCGGCAGCTTATGATTTTGAGAAATGAGTGAAAAATCAAATTGGTCGATTTTGTGGAATTCAAATACAAACGAAGTATACATAAATAAGGTGGACGTTGTGCGGTTTATTTTGTCTTGCATTTCTGATTCATTTTTACCAGTGAATAATAATGTAGCGTTGGCGTCGTCTGTATACATACATATAAATGCATCTGAAGTAATAGATGGTCACAATAGGCCATTGGCCGCAGTGCAGGGCCTGATACGGGCCCACTCACGTTCAAACCTAACCTAATAGATGGTAATTCGTTGATATAAAATAGAAACAATATTGGACCCAGAATTGATTCTTTAGGAACCCCAATATTGTTGTGCAGAGTATTTGAAAAATATGAATAAGATTTGGTATTCTTATCGAAGTATTGATTTTCCAGGTTACAGTGATGCAGTACACATCGAATTATTATCATTACAAATTACAGACCATTGGTGATTTTAATTTCTACTGTCACTTTGAACATGAATTAAGACATGATCACCAATGAAGTCCAGAAATCACTACTAAAATCCCATGGACAATCGACAGCTGACCTGGAATGATCATTAGGAAGATGCTCAAAGTATAAGACATGGGATGGGGTTTGAGTTCGTGAAAAGTCGCTTCATTATTGTGAATTGTGAGTACGAGGAAATGAAACTTGAGCACAATTCAGAGGCGGCGGTTGTTCTTTTGGTTTTTTCTTTTCCGGCGATTTCAAAAGAAAACAGATGTTGCTTCACTAATTAAAAAGCGCGCTGCATTCAACATAACATAAAATGATAACCGACGCGTAACATTCACTAATTTTCACAGAACAGAACTAAAAAATGAGGAGCAAACTAGAACAAAGCCAACTCCAATTAGGACGCATTGTCAAGAGGGTTGTATGCTCAGTTATATTTTAAAGGAGCAAGTATTCAAGTAGAGAGCTGAATTCACTTTAGCAACTCTTTAATGACTTAACTGAATTCATTACCTCGGTCTTGATAACCTTAGCAGCCACTCGTACATTCGAAGTCCCCCATTTTAACAGTCTTCGCTCGCGAAACGCCATGCAGTAATAATCCTTCAGCAAATGGAAGTACGAAATCAGGAGATTTTATGCAGGGATCGATACTGGACCCTTCTTCAAACCTTGGAATTCAAAGTGTAAAGCGGAGGACACGGAAGGGTGTGTAATACTTCGGTGTTTCATGCGATGTCAACTCGAACCACTTTAGTTGTTTTCAGTAGTGCGAATTTATCAGGTTTTTTTCTTTTCACTTCAGGAACTCTCTTTTTCAAAAAATATCAGATTATGTCATGAAGATCAGGCTTATCAATGAGAAAAACAGGCGGATTGACCGATATACAGGGTGTAAACTAAACTAAATGAAGTAGCAAAGGGTCACCTGATTGATAATTATGGTAAAAATCATTGTACGCCACTGTTTTTCTCTAAGTTTCATATTTTTATCAGATTAAACATTAAAAATACAACTCTCATATAATGCCGTGAATTTGAAATGGCAACACTTTATCAATCCATATAGATTTCCTTAATTAATTTATTTCTACCTGAACTTATTGGTTTCGTCGTTGATGTACTGGTTGTTTGTTGTGTTCCTGGGACTATCTATCATTGTCAACTGTTTCTATCAAAACTTATCAAAGTATTTGTGCATAAAATTAAATAGAATGTTTAGAAAATATAGAGAATCTGAAAAAAAGATCATTCACCTGACTTTTTGATGGTGCGTAACCACCATTCCTACGCCACTGACTTTGATTTGACAAAGTTTAGCTATTTCAAATTCACGGCATTATAATAAAGTTGTATTTTTAATTATTTATTCTGAAAAAATATGAAACTTAGAGAAAAACAGTGGAGTACAATGATTTTTACTATAAATACCAATCAAGTAACCACCTGCCACTTATGATTTGAAAAATAAATTCATGAAAACAAGCCTCTTGTAACTATTAATAAACACTGTTACGGGTTTATTTTGCATTAGAAAACCATTTCTGTTTTAATACAATAACATCAGAAATTCTCTGTCATTGATATACACTTTCCACTCTGTACGCCACTGTATCAAAATGACAACTTGATCGTTGTCATGTATAGCTTGTTCCGAATGTTAGTACTCACCTTAGCCGTTATCAGTTGTTCTATTTTGCGGTATGACAGCGTTGTTTTGTAAACATACTTTTGGTTAGTCTATTGTTTTGTGCTTAGAACACAAAACCGTAACATTCTTACTCTATCTCTGTCTTGTGTCATTGAGGTACCTACTTCACATTCGAATACTTGACCTTGTTTGTGTTTGGTTCTGAGATTGAGAGGCTGGCGTTTTCGTCTTGGTTCAGTTGGCAACACTGAATCTTAAGGTGTCCTGTTCATAGCTCCTAGTAGCTCGAGGTAGTTCCTGGACTGTTCCCACCGAGCTAACGAACAAGAAAGAAGAAGATAGTGACAGGTTTGACTTTGACGTCTGAGACGTTCTTTCCGCTTCTTTATTTGATCGTGATGAGTGACTGACCTATTTTGAAGATTTCCAATTAAAGTTTGATCATCGTTGATGGATCTTGGGAAAATTCATATCTGGAGAGTTTCTCATATTGTTTGCGATTTATGACGCTGTATATTTTTGAGAAATCTCCGTTCGCTTTGCGGATTTTTGAGGTTAGAAGTAACTTCATCATTATGTAAAACCACTGGAACGAGAAAATCGCTATCAGACAGCAGACAAACCATCAAAGCTGTTATCAGAACCCTCCCACTTAATAGAGGTTAGTATTTGCATTTGAGCTCTACTTATGGCCCCATACAAGTGTAATCAGAAGTCAGACTGGTATTGTATATTTTAGGGTGCTCCGCTGCGGCTACCACTTTGCTACTGCGCCGCTGCGGCTATTGCTTGCTACCACTCTGCTACTGCTCCGCTGTGGCTACAACTTTGCTACTGTTACTGCTTTGCCGCTGGTAGTGCTCCACTACGGTTTATTGCTACTACTCAGCTACCGTTTATGTGACTAATGTGATTGTTCCACTGTTCCGTTGCTACACGATTGTCTTTCCACTATTCCACTACTGTGATTTTTCCTGCTAAACTGTAGTTGTCCCGCTGTATATCTGTTGTTCAGCATTCCTTCGCTGTTCGTCCCCATTGTTGGTATTCTTCGTTGAGGGTATTCGTCCCAGATGTACTGGTACTTGATTGATTGAGCCGTACCCACTGTCTTACTGAGGAAACCTACTTACGATCAGATAAGTTTAGCATAAGAGATTGCCCCTAAGGCATCAGTAATCATAATTGTAAGCTATCGTGACGTCACAGGCATAGCCCTCACTGGAGGTTCAATATTTTATTTATTTAAACAGTACACCACTCTCAATCTATTGAATCCATCTTGGTGGTACCATATTTACAGTAATTTCATTCATTTTTTTGTTATTGTGTGCCGAACGGTACCCATACAGGGTGTGTAACATAGATCAATATATTTTATTAGTAAGGGACATGACTATTTCTTTCATTCTGGTCCAAGTTATCTAAGCGTAAGGGAAGACAAAACCTCTACATATTTATATATTATTTTTATACCATTTACAGGTATCTATTGTTTAATATTTTAGTAATATTAGTGCAGTGGGTTGTACCATCCCATCAGGGTGGTTTCGGATTTTTCACTAGCGATAAATCCGTGGCGCTCCGGAAAATTAACCCCACATTTCAATCTTATCGAAATCAATTTTTATTATCGAATCCACGCCTACTGAGCTACTGGGCATGTTAGAGGTGTGAAACATGATTGCACATTCACTGCTCTCCTTTCCTAAATTTCGCCCCTAACAACACACCAGGTTTCATCATGAAAATAGGCGAAAAAACTTGATAAATAACTGAATTTTTATTAAAACTTTAACTCTCCGTCACTTGAAAAAAAGCAAGTTAGGACATACGTTTACATGAATTTTTTTTTTATAAAATATGACAAGGAATCACCACCTGAAATTAATGACAACATTTAGTTTAGAACCTGTGTATCAAGTGATTTATATCATGATACATATCACGATATTCCTGGTGTCCGTGGAAAGAGGCTCGCCCCTATAACTTTTTTGTTTTTGAATATAACGCAATGATATTTGGAGGATCTGTATAAGACAAAATAATACATATTTTTGCAGGTAACTCAACTCCATGCAAATCCCGGTTTCACCAGAAGAGACATAAACTTTCGATTTTCTAATGAAACACCCGGTATATTTTCACTTCTCTTATCTCCATATCACATACTGAATACAACTATGACTATTAAAGAAGTTCGCTCGAGACAAATTTTAAGAAAATATATTTTTGATATGTTGTGTGCCATTACAAGAATTCATGGAGAAATAACATTATTTAAGATTTATACAATTTATGATATTACACCAAAACTGTGATATTTTTATATAAATTCATTCATATATTATAATAACATTATTGGGAGATATTTCTACTTATATTAAGAGACAATTGTATTTTATATTTTATTGTATATTAAGTCACGTAAATTATATTATTTTTTCTACATTCATGCAAAAAGCAAAACTTTATTGAACTATATTCAGTGGAAAAATAAGTTCTTTATTGCACTAGTGCAATAGTTTTTATTGCACTCATCTGTCATTCTACTTCAACGTGCTGTCATCATGAAAAACATAAACGTTTAAACCTACTACATATTTAGCAGATATTCTGTGAGATTGGCAATAGGTACTTCACTACGAAATATTCATATTGAAAATTGCACCAATTGTTCATTCACTTTCAACATTGAGGGTAAAAATAAAGTTTGATAAATTGTTCGTAACGTATTAGTTCCTGTTTCAATGCAAATCGATATTAATAATAAAGTATTCAAGTTGCGCTTTTCATTTTCCTACACCTAGTGCCGCACCTCAATAAATCATTTTTTGCTTTTTGCATGAACGTAGAAAAAATGTTGTATGCAACTCGTGCAAAAATTGTTTATTGCACTCGACGTGTTGTCCAACTCGGCCTAACGGCCTTGTCGGACAATTTCACGTCGAGTGCAATAAACATTCACTTTTTGCACTTGTTGCATAAATAACTATTATAAGACTTGAGTATTTCAACTGCCTAAATTGAAAGCTTTAAATAAATCTATTTATCTACGTATCTCCGTTAACTTTATTAATAAGATTTTAATTAAAGTTATAACTTCGTTTTCTTGATGTTTGAAAATATGAACGGATGTTCATAAAAGCAGATGTGGAATCATCTGCGACTGAAAGAAAATATCTATCAGATGTAGTTCAATGTCCAGCGTGGCTTTAGCTGGGGAAGTAGTTGTTATCTGTTAGATATTACAAAATATTACTTTATTTGTATCGTAGGATTTTTCCATTCAATTGAGAAAGTTTCCCCTTTCGGTTTCTTCTTTAACCAGTAAAATTTATCTTTTATTACTAATATTTATAGTCACTTAAGTTCGGTGCCAAAATTGGTTCAATACCTAAATAGGTTTTGTTAAATATTTTGGTGCGAGTTTTTCTTACCAAATCTCCCTCGTTCTTGAATTAATAACCAAAAATTTTATTTGTGCACGATTTTTTAAGGAAATTATCTCTCGTCTGCGACTAGGGGAGATTTTCAAAAAATCGTGCATTCCAAAAATTTCCGATAAAAATTCAAGCACTACGGAAATTATAAGTGAAAGTTATTACATTTCAAGAGTGGATATTGAAATATATCCAACAGTTCGGACGATAACATTTTTAAGTGGAAAACTCGAAGTTGTGGAACGAAGAGATTATGTGAAAAGAGCCAACACTGTTGTGACGCTTGGGGTGCATGAACTTCAAAGTGAACTGCAACTGACAGTTTTCGTATGAGCTCCAGGTCTACATGAGAGCTGCAGGCCATCTCGTATATCTAATTTACCAACTTCATGTTAACTCCAATTATTATTATAATATACATAACAAAATATCCAAATCAGCGGTGGCAAATGAATATTTGAATATAATACACGTTGGGAATTATTTCCAATCCGCCTACGGCTACAAGCTATAATGAAAATAATTTGCCTTTTGCTTTCGAATTACTCGCTGTTTTTATTTTTAGCATTTCACGACGAAATTTCAAGGAAGTGTCCAAAAGTAATCGACAAAAGCAAACACCAGTCATCCCCCTTTGACGACATTCTAGAGAAGTGTTCAGGCTATTATCCCTTAACGCTCGCTGCCCAAATCCGTTTAGGATGTCCTTGGACAATTCTTATTTCCTCCTTTGACCAGAGTCAGATGAAATGCTCGAAAACCCCGAGAAAATAGATTGTTTTACGAATGAAAAAACCTCAAATACAGAACCACACTGTTTGTACAATGATCGGTGTTATTTATTATACTTGATATTCTTTACATTGTTTAGGTAAAGTAATTAGATTTTGTAAAAATTGGAGTCGATCATCCGGGCAGGACGAGGTCGAGTAATAATTTGAAAATAATGAAGATTTATGTAAATTCTATGAATATTTTTAGAAGTTGCAGTGCGTTGAGATAAGTAGCTGAACTTATTAATTACTGAAGAATTATTATTGATGTATCTAGGTCGTAATATAGGCATTTTGCACCCGATGGCGTGACTGTAATATTATTTCACGCCAAGGGATATACATATGTTATTTAATGACAGTACTTAATTCCTTAAATCATATTTTGAAATAAGAATAAGTCTGACTCACCCAGTATACTGGATATATCTTAACGCGATCTATACAGTGCTCGTCAAAATCTTGAAACCATATGGGAAACTTTTTTATCAACAGTTTCTCAGAAAATTTCATTCTTCATAAAAGTTTGTACAATCAATTAGACTATATACGCGCAAATCAAATGAGAAATGGACTACATTTATCTCACAACTTTGGATCCGCTCAAAATGGGTTTGACTTGACTGGATCCGATACACCTAATCGATATATACAGTGTTCGGATTGGATTGAATCATTCAAGTCAATTCCATAAAATATAGGATTGGACCCAACCGATCGCTTTGAAGAGAAGTGAAATTACGAGATAAACGAGTTTGAAATTGACAAATGACAGGTAAAAGTGGCCAAATTCAGATTTGTGTTTATATTGACAATTATCTTTCTCAAAATGGAGAGCAAAATAATAATTAAGAAAAGAAACGTATGGTCCAAAGAAGAGAGCAGATCCACTGAACAACGATTCGTGATTTAATTCACAGAACACAAGAAATTTAAGGTTACGAAATTCGACATTTTGCTGTGAAGTTAGCTTTTTTTCAATCGGATTAAAGAATAGGATTCTTCGATCCACTTAAATATTGCGATATAAATTGAAGGGTGGTTTCACTCGACTCAATGCTATTGAATTTGAAGCGGATAGAGATCGTCCAGATAAACGTAGTCATGGATCCCTGTCGAATTTTCTGCAATTTGGATATTTTGTAGTTTATACCCTTCTAATCAAAAGTCTTCATGGGCCCGAGACCTAAAAATGGACAGTTTTTCAGTTATCCTTTGCTCTCGTCTGCGTATGGCGATGTCACATTTGTCGGCATTTTCTTCTAAAAGCCATATTATTTGCGAGTATAAGAATCTTCAAAACATTACCTTTTGTAGAAACTTGTCATTTATTGACAATTCAGAAATAATAATTATTCCTGTCAAAACTGGACAAAGTCATTTATACATGGTCGAATTGTACAAGTTGCAACTTTTGACTTTCGATACCTAAATAACTGTCCATTTTTAGGTATCGGGCCAATGGAGACTTCTGATCAGAAGGGTATAAACTACAACATATCCAAATTTCAGCCAATTCGACAGGGATCCATTTCCCATTTGATTTGTGCGGGGTCCTTTGGAATATCTAAATTAAATTCATTATACAGGGTGTCTGGTAAACCTTGTACAATATTGAACCTGGTGATAGACCAGGTCATGACTGTTCAGAATATCGGAGTTTTACCTCAGTAAAAATCTCACGAGATAATGAGCATTTTTTTAATTTCTGGGAAATCACTACCTCACCTTAGATTTTTGAGTGCCATGTCTGCAAATTGAGACCAATTCAAATATCTTTGCTGCTGAAGATTACTGATGAGTGATGCTTTCAGACGTACGAAACAGTTTTTCAGAAAACAATACAATTTTTCAAGAAATGAGGGTAAAATGTCAGATTTGAGTTTCACCAATTTTTTTAACAACAGTTTGACATTATTTTTTGAAAAAAACATAACCCAGTGGAAGTGGATATTCATTACAAAAGAATGCCCGTTTTGTCCAGACTCTACCATGGTATGAAACAAACGATAATTATTGTTGGAAGGAGTAGAATTTCGATTATATTAGAGTGTGATGTTATTCTGAGCTAAAATCAACTCAATTAGACTTTGTCAGTAATGTCTTTTATTTTCATCCTGTCAAGATGAAAATAAATGATTGAATAATCATGAGTAATAACAAATCAACTGCTTAGAAGCATTCAATGAGATGTAAAGAAGTAAATACTAATTCAACGTTTTTTTTTTAATCAACATACACTATAAACCACAATAACGATTATTCAACATCGCACTGAATAATATTACAAAAATGTAATTTTCCATCCACTCGTACGCAGAGACGACATATTTGTAGTGCATATGCACATATTGTCGGGGAGTATAACGTGTGTACGGCATGAGAAAGAAATAAATACCACTGAATGAAACAAGCGGAATAATTTTTAAAAACTACGACAGAAATCACAAGTGGTTCAAAGAAAATGTGACAGCCACCTACCAGATTTTGTCAATTCTATTTACAGAAGATCCGTTCATGCACAATGATGTATTTTATTTTTCCATTAGGAAACTATTGCTTCTACGGACACAATACAGGAGTTAGAAAAGTTTTTAATTTTCGACAAGGATTCACCTCCTAAAAAATTTTGTATTTATTTGGTTATTGGGTTATTGGGTATATCTGTCGGTCTCTGAAACTTCGTTGGAATCTGGATGTTGGACAATTGCGACATTTATCACAAGAATTCGTATTAATCGGTGCCATGTCGGATAATCGACATTTCATTTCGATAATTTTATTAGGCTTAATTACATGGATAGTTAATTTAATTGACATACTATTTAATACTATTTCTTCATTAATAATAATCATTTCCACATTTCATCTTGATAAAATCAAAATAAAATAATTTTCGGGAGTAAGTATAAAAGTTGATGGGAGCCTAGAATAAACCACGCCTAATTCAATGGAAATTATTTCCTCCAAAAATAATTATAGTTTGTTTAATACCATGGTAGAGTCTGTAGACATGGTAGGAGAACAAAATGTTTATTATTTTGAAATGAATGTCCATTTTCAATTGGTTATGTTTCTTTCAGACAATAATGTCAAACTTAAAAAAAATGGATGAAACTCAAATTTGCCATTTTACCCTCATTTCTTGAAATTTTTTTCTACTTTCTGAAAAACTGTTCTGTACGTCTAAAAGCATCACTCATCAGTAATCTTCAGCAGCAAAGATTTTTTAATCTGTCTCAATTTGGCACTCAAAAATCCAAGGTAGCGATTTTCTAGAAATTCTTAAAATGCCCATTATCTCGAAAACTGTGATATTGTCGTGACTTGGGGTTGATTCACGACTAACTAGGTAGATACTGATCATTCATAGATTTAAAACACTTCAGAAAAATATAAAAACATTTATTTTACTATGTACAAATATGAGATTACGACGATTGAATTAAATGAAGGAATTAATGAATTAAATAATTATTAATGAATCAAAGAATTAATGAATCTCTCCTAGACTGGTTACTTTTATATAAATTATTTTAGAAAGATCTATACTTACAATACATATTGGCTCAAACAGTTTATGAACATTTTCCATTTATTTACTATCGAATCTTCCAAACTCCCCCCATAGCTGCGGGCACTGCAGAACTCTAAACTCGACTCGACTACCAGATCGAACTATCAGTGGCCTTTTTGAAAACTCTTGTTTATGTTCTGTTGAGGACAAGTTGTGTCTCAAAATAAAATATCTTCGCTCACGTACTGAATTGTAGAAGGTAAAACGGTTACCCACGTATTGAATGATAATGAAATATTTTAATGTACAGGATGTTCCATATATTTTTGACAATATTTTCACTGAGTTAAAACTACGATATTCTGAACAGTCATGGCCTGGTCTATCACCAGTTTCAATATTGTACAAGGTTTACCGGACACCCTGTATAAAATGACATTACTGTTATGCGCAAAATATCGAAAAATATTAGTATACAAAGATGTTTGCAATTGAAATATATCACTAAAGGTATCCCTATACATAGCAAGTCTAAATTTAAATTTTTATTTTGTGGTTATTAATTATTTATCAAATAGTTTTCTAATAAAGATTGTTCTGTTTCTTAAGCTTTATCTCATCACCTATCCATTCTTGAGCTCATATTCAAGATATTGTTAGATCACCTAATTGCTTCGACAGCTAATTTATGCTAATTTCCTAAAATTAGCAAAAATTATTGTCAATAGTTCCCATAAAAAATTAAGGCAAACTCATTGAAATTGGTAATTTGTAGGATAACTGCAAATTTGTTTAATTGGAAAACACTTTTTTTAACGTTATATTTCGATATTTTGTATATAGAGGGTTAAACCGCCAAACGTTTAGGATTGGTTCTTCAGTTAAAAACGAAACTTTTTCCCCCATGAGAATGTGTTCTAACTTGCTTCGTTTTCGAAATACAGAGTGTTACGTTTTTCGAAAAAGTCAGTTTATTACCAATTATTTAAAACCTTTTTGCTGATTTTAATAAAACCTGGCATGCCTATTTGCGCAATGAGGGCCTTTTAAAGTACTTCTAATGAAACTTTAATCACAGTGGAGCCCCAAAGGGTAATATAATTGATATTAGGACAAATTATTGTACTCCACTGTGACTAATTTTTGCAGGATTGGGCAATTAGTGATACATTTTTTTGTCTGTTTCACTATTTTCATATCTCAATTCATTTTTGAGAAACAATTAAAACCCCGTTTTCTGGCATGTAACACGAAAAAAGCATCTATAGTAATTGATAGGTAATAAAACAAATTTATTCATTAAAAAAAAATGGGAAAACAAAAATTCACAAAAATTGCTGGAAATGACCACAATATTTTCAAAAGTTTTTCAATATAAAAATAGCGCTGTTATTATAATAACTCGCTCAAAAGATAAAGTGCTTTTTTATTATTTAATGGATACTATGCCAGGAAAAGCTGAGATAAAAGACATTTGAGTCACATGTAAAGTACTTTTTCTTTTAAAAGTCCTATTACAAACGTAGTGAGATCTGCCAATTGCAAGCAATTGCAATCACGGCAGTTTAATAGAGTTTTATTCAAAACAATATAAGAGATGGCCGGATTATACCACTACACATTCAACATATATGAGAATGGAATTCAAAATCTTAGCGTTTGATCAAAGAAGATCAAAGAAGAATTCTATCAGCTTTTATGGTTTTGCTTAAGTTAATTAATAACAGGGTAGATTCAATACAAATTCACAGACGGAGTGAATGGCTTCTGGATTCGTCCGGTTGAGATTTCTGCCATATTACGGCAAGCCAGTATGATTTTCAAATTCAGTGTTCATCATTTCCCCAAGGATTCCAATGATCTGAACCACCATTTTAACAGACTGGTTTGGGTAAGGCTTGTGGAGTTCAAAGAGTAGGTAGATCTCGATATTTAGTCCGGTTTTCCTCCTCTTTTCGGACGATATTCGTATATCGCCTGGATCAGAAAACTCCTTCAAAATCTTCATTGATCATTTCATATTCAACTTAAAATCGAAATCTATGTTTCTGGGGATCCGTGATATGATTTTTTTCAGTTCCAAGTTGGCAAATTTATGCCGTCTGACAATCGGTAAGTAATCGCTGAGCAGACGCGGATTTTAATCAGTGATTTTCCGATGAATAGTATAACATCATTAATGGTAATTATTTTTCATTAGAGTTAATTACTGCATTATTTTCATTAGGTGTACAAAAAATGGCTAGTTACTTCCCCCTCGATCAAAATTATTGACTTGTATTTGCCTGTGGGTGGGGAATGAGTAGTTCCAATAGATTTGGCACCTCTCATTCTCCACAACGGACTCAATATACCACGGAGCATAAGGCAACACCGATGTTTCGTCTATACCGTACAAGTGTCGTAGATGGTAGTACAACACTCGTAACGCCGCGTTATACCTGTGGATAGAGGATAAGGCCGCATAAGCTGTGCATGCTGACAGCATACTGTTAATAATGTTTTTTTTGGTTAACCTGCGAATATATTTTTATGGTAAGGAATCCATGTAATTAACCCTTTCAGTCACCGCGTGCACTACAGTGTACGCCAAGTTTCTGATTTTTTAATAATCATGCTGACGTAATTGGAACATTTTCTTTTGTAGAATACTGTATTATACTCCTTTGATGTTAATGTAAGATGAGTGCCACCAGATAGATACCGCAAGTGAAACTACCAAAACAGAATTTCAAGTGTGGGCATACAAAACCTTGTTTTGGTGTGTGAAACTGTTCCCAAGGACTACTTTTTACTTTGAACTAGTTTATTCTTATTTTGAAGTGTGTGCACTATAATAGTAGCCACTGTGATTCAGGGGTATAACATTACCAGGTAAAGATAACCTCACTTTTTTTCAATGTATGACCTAAATTAAATATTTCTCAGATAGTTTCAGTCATAATGGCTAGTAGGAGAGCTCTAACTCATAAAGAATTGTTTGAGTAATGGAGGGTCTTTCTGATCTAGAAATACTGAGCGAAGACTGGGATCACGTTTGGGAGAACGACGAATTGTACCTCTCAGAAGGTATTTGAGCTTTAAATTTTGTATAAATAGTAAACTAATTTAGCGTACTTTAGATGTTACAGAGATAGAGACAAGCAAGTAAAGCAGGAACAGGAATTTAGACACCGATACACCCGTTTGCCACAAGATGCAAATATCCCCATTGCAATAATAGTCGAATACATATAATATATTATATAAAATCTGATATCCATTTATATGTATTAGTAAAAATAATTGTTTTTTAAAATACCACAGAAAATAAATTATTATATGTAACAAATATCATGTACTTTGTATATAAAAAAAAATTATGAATTACAACCTTTATGTCACAGCGTACACTGTAGTGTACATCCATTTTTTCAAAAAGTAGACAAAATACGACTTTTCTACACACGTCAAAAATTTTAGAAAAAATAAGCAAATCCTACTACTACTACTAAAAACAAAAAGTCATGACCGAAAGGGCTAAGCTGATTATGATTGTTTGGATTTAATAAATAAATAAATTCTAGAAAACCCGGGAAATAAAGTGAACTTGTGGATAAAATATATTTCTACCCAATACTTATTTAATCAACTAGTGTATTAATGAAGGCGATTAATGATCGAGATAATTTTCCTCACTCTTGTTGAAATAAAAGAGTTCTAATTTTTTTCCGGGAGTAAAGTTAAAGATGCTACCTTAGCAGTTTCCGCAACATCTGGCAACATAAATTTATTATTGTCATCGATTTTAGCGTCCATAACACCTGAATTCGTTTATGTTTGATTGCCTATTCAACAATCATGCATTCATAGAGAAATCGACAATTAATAACAAATCGTTCATTAATACGGGTCATTAATGGACGATTTCTCGAAATCTTAATAACAAATCGTTCGTTAATGACCCCTATTAATGAACGATTTCATTTGCATTGAAGACCTAAACAGACATGTTAATACGAGGTAAGTAGGCGGAAAATATTGCTTTGTTTTGCAAAACGTGAACTACTCACAAACATTATAGTCCAAGATCCCAGAGCCGTCAGACATTACTTATTTTTAAACGAACGAAATGTGTACGATTGAGTAGTGTTAGTATGTACTATGTTCGCATGCCTACCTACTACCTTGTCCAGATGACCATTCTTCAGATATTATGGACTCAAGGTACGTGAAAACATCACTTACTTTATTTAGATAGCCATTATACAGAATTTATTAGTAACGCTCGATGGGTAAGTGGACAGGGTCACAGGCTCCCACCCCACAGGTTCAAATCTCGGCTCCGGTAACTTTTTATTTTTTTTAAACCCAGCCAAACGCTTCAAACTATTCAGCCATCTCGGTTGGAAACAGCTCGACTCTGGGGATTTTTGGTTGAAAAGAAATTTGACTTGAAAACATTTTGGTAAATGAAAGATTTTGTTAAGATTTCCTCATAAGATCTCAGGGCCATCAGACATAACTTATTTTTAAAAAGATGAGGACTTACGTTCTGAGTAGTATCTCATGCACTCTCAATGCCTGCGTGCTTGTGGAGTTCGCTCTGTGACACCTGGGCAGGTACCAGGTGAGAAAGGTAACTAAAAATAAGAGTTACCTAACTTAAATTTGTAAGGCTGATTTTTATATGTATTTTGTAGAATATTACTCTTGAGTGATTTCAAAAGTGTCAGACGCTTTCCATGAACCAGAACTTTTGTCAGACGCTTTAAAGCTCCACAAATTACTTCAGAGTGATTCTACAAAATATGCATAAAAATCAGCCACACAAATTTAAGTTAAGTAGGTTAGGTTTAGGTTAGGTTTTGAACGTGAGTGGGCCCGTATCAGGCCCTCCACTGCGGCCAATGGCCTATTGTGGCTCACCCTATGGTTATATTTCTCCCAGTATATCCAATCTCTTGACGAAATTGAGGAATGCATTGGGAGAACAATTTACCAGGTTTTCTGGCCTTACTGTCGTATCGCCAAATATTGAGAATCTGGTTCTGGCCGCTGCAGGGCATGTACACAGAATGTGTTCAGCCGTTTCATCATCCTCCATGCATAGCCGGCACTCTGCATCTTGTGCAAGTCCGATTTTATGCATGTGGTATTTGAGTTTGCAGTGGCCAGTAAGCAAACCTACTATAACTCTGAGATGCGCTCTGCTGAGTTCTAGCAGTTTGTCAGAGTCCTGTTTTTTCCTTGTACAAGCAATAAATGCTTTGGAATGGGCTAGGCCCGGTAGACTACGCCAGTACTTGAGTCTTTTATTGTCTGCCCAAGCTGTTATGACATTCTTGGCAGTGCTATATGCTAAACCGATTACCGGTTCTGGTCCAGTGAACGTTGTTTCGGCCCCCCCTTTTGCTAGGGCGTCCGCTATTTCGTTTCCTTCTAGGCCTGTGTGACCTGGTATCCAGACTAGGGTAACGTTGTTGCGTTGCGCCAGTCGGTTTAAGGTGTCTCTGCAGTTCCATACTGCCCTAGATTTAAAGCAGTTGGATTCAAGCGCTATAAGTGCTGCTTGACTATCTGAAAATATTTTTATTGTTTTTCGTGTGTGGAGCCGATTTTCCAGCTCCCTGGCACACATTTCAATGGCATATACCTCTGCCTGAAATATCGTAGCTAGTTTGCCCATACTGAACGAGCGTTTCACTACTGGGTTCATCCCATATATTCCGGCTCCGACGCCTTCCTGAGTTTTGGAACCATCGGTGAACCAACGTTCATTTGCCCTACATAGGTTGGTTTCATTCCGGACCCAGTCTTCTCTTTCGGGAAAGACCACAGTGTAGGACGTGTGAAGGTTGATGGTTTTAGTTAGGCATGATGTCTGAGGGCATTCCTAGAATGTTGTGAGCTATTATGCCCTCCAGCATGCCGCTGCCTCTCATGACACATGCCTGAGTTAAGTAACTCTCATTTTTAGTTACCTTCCTCACCTGGTACCTGCCCAGATGTCACAGAGCGAACTCCACAAGCACGCAGGTATTGAGAGTGCATGAGATACTACTCAGAACGTAAGTCCTCATCTTTTTAAAAATAAGTTATGTCTGAAGGCCCTGGGAACTTATGAGGAATTCTTAACAAAATCTTTTATTTACCAAAATTCTGTTTTCAAGTCAAATATCTTTTCAAACAAAAATCATCTCATGAAGGAGTTTCCAACCAAGATAGCTGACTAGTTTGATGCGTTTGGCTGGGTTAAAAAAGAAAAGTTGTCGCAGCCGAGATTTGAACTCGGAGCTCCGGGGTGGGAGCCTTGTGACCCTGTCCACTGACCCATCGAGCGTTATTAATAAATATTGTATAATAGCTATCTAATTAAAGTAAGTGATGTTTTAACAACCTTTATTCCCTAATATCTGAAGAATGGTCATCTGGACAACCTAGCAGGTAGGCATACGAACATAGTACATACTAACACTACTCAATCGTACACATTTCATTCGTTTAACACGTTGATTGCCATGTCGGTCTATGAGACCGAGGAAAAATTATTCTGGTGAGCCACCTCGGTCTCATAGACCGAGGTTGAGTTTGATACACCAGGCCAACTCGGTCTATGGGACCGAGTCAATTGAACTGTTCTTGAAGCAATCGGTCTAAATTATTGTCGATAATATCGCGAAAACAGACCGAGACGGCTTCAGTAACAAGTTTGCGTTACAAATTGTTCTCATTCGATGCACAGACCGAGTCGGCGTGGCAGACAAATCAGTAAAAACAACGAATTTTTGGAAGATGCAAGGGTGTACACTTATTGAAGAGCGCCGACTCGGTCTATAAGACCGAGCTGAATTTTTAAAATTTTTTGAACTCAGAGTCTCAATTTCCGAAAAATTCAACGATATACTATCTTCTGTAGGCTGTACCTACATAGAGTCCATAATGGTTTCTGGGACAAAATTTTCGATTTTGCTTCGGCTCTGATACCAAAAATGAAAAAATGAGCACGGAAGTCAACGTGTTAAAAATAAGTAATGTCTGACGGCCCTGGGATCTTGCTCTATTATGAGTCTTAGACGAGTGCTGATGGACGACAAAATAATATGAAAGCGGGAAAAATTATTGACAGCATGAGACCTACTGGAAGAGGAGCAGAATATTGTTCGAATGACGGGAAAAATAAATTGGAGTCGAAAAATGGAGAAGAGTGGAACTGTTAGGGGTTGAAAGCAATATTTCACGGTTTTTCGAAATTGACAACGAAAGTTGAATAGCAAAGTTGTTGAAAATGAAAATATCTATAAATTTTGTATCAAACATTTTTCCACATTACCTCAAATTTTCCGGAAAAATAGGAAAAAACCAAAATTTCAGTTTTAAATTTTTTTCCGGAGCAAAAATCAATTTTTTTTCAAGAAATTTGTTGGATATATAACAAGTTTCAAGTAAGCTGATTTTTTTAAGTAACGGTATAAGGATTTTTCCTTTTTTTTCGACCAATTCCGAAAAAACGATCTTATTTTCAAGTGAAAAGTTTCACCGATAAAGTTTGTCTTTTCAAGCTCGCCAGTCGCCAGTTTTTTCGTTGAAGCGTCTACTTTCAGATTATGTAATAAAAGAGTAGCAGTACTGTGGAATTTTTTTACAGAAAACGCGAAAAAATGAAAAAACAGATTTTCAAAAATTAATTTTTTAAATATTTATTTATTAAAATTATTGAAATTAATAGTTGAAACCTTTTGGAAATAAAAATGTTATGTTACCTTAATAGGTAAAAAATAAACAAGGACATAAATGAGGATTTGATTATGATAGAAGGGCGAAAGGAGGTGAACTTTTGGGGGTAAAATTGGTTTCTCACGATTTGCAGCGAAAATTAACCTCCCACAGAAAAAAGTTAAAGGAAAAAGTTGTTGGCAATAAAAAGATTTTTCCACATAACCTCAAATTTTCCAGGAAATATCAGAAACACTTTTTTAATTTTTTTGTGTGTGAAAATTGTGTGTTTGTCGCAAAATTCGCAAAATGTAGTGATTTATACCTTTTTATGTTCTGAATCAGATTAGTTTTTTTGCAGCGAAATATTTATATTTCTCGAACCTCTTTGAAGTACTCGAAAAGGGGGCTGCTCCTAGTTGGGCTGGTGCCAAAACGAATTTTAGATGCCTAAAACAGGAAAAAAAGTAACAGGCAAGGACCAAGTGAAGAATATTGTAGAGGTTCCAACTTGGACGAAAAAAAAAATATTTAAACAGGAAAGCACTCAAAATGGTGAAATTGGGATGTACTTTAGGGATTGAAAACGGTTTTATGCGATTTGCGGCAAAACGTGACTTTTTAGCGGAAAATTTGGATAATGAAAATGTCGAAAACTTTTGTTACCAACACTTTTCGACATTACCTCAAAGTGACCGACAAAAAACCGATTTTTAAAATTTGAGGTTGTGGAAAAATTTCGAATACAAAAGTTGTAGATCTTTTTATTGCCAACAACTCCTTTTCTTAAATTTTTTCTGTAGCAGGTGAGAAACTATTTTTACTCCCAAAAGTTCAGCTCCTTTCGCCCTTCTATCATAATCAAATCCTTATTTATGTCCTTATTTATTTTTTATACCCGTAAGGTAAAATGAAATTATTATTCTCAAAATGTTTCAACTGATAATTTCACTAATTTTAATAAATAAATATGAGTATAGTACAAAATTTAAAAAAAAACAATTTTTGAAAATCTGGTTTTTCATTTTTTCGCGTTTTCTGGAAAAAAATTCCACAGTAGTGCTACTCTTTTATTACATAATCTAAAAGTAGGCACTTTTTTGGAATTTGTCGAAAAAAAGAGAAAAAATCTGTATTCCGCTACAAAAACATTACAGCTTACTTGAAACAGACTAAGATATATTTTCACCAAATTTCGTGAAAAAAAAAATTGATTTTTAAGCGAGAAAATAATTAATAACTGAAAAATTGGTTTTTACGATTTTCCCGAGAAATTTGAGGTTATGTGAAAAAAGTTCTAGATCTTTTCATTATCAACAACTTTGCCCTTCAACTTTATTCTATAGGAGGTTAACTATCGTCGCAATTCTCGAAAAACCGTGAAATGTCGCTTTCAACCCCTAAAAGTTCACCCCGTTCCACCCTTCCCCGCATTTTTTCGACTCCGATTTATTTTTCCCGTCATTCGAACATTATTTTGCTCCACCTTCAGTAGGTCTCAAGCTGTTAATAATTTTTTTGTCTCAAAAATGCATCAGCACTGGTCTATCTGCCATTATTTCCTTAAAGACCTTCCTTAAGTAAATTGTGATACGTTATTGTAGGAAAAATGCTTTTAAAATTAACTCTTTAAGATTCCACTTTCCATCAGAAGCCAATCAATCGCCATGAAAAATTATTTTATGACAATGAGTTTTCCAATAACAATGGCAAATTAAATAACAAATATAAGATAAAATTACACTCGAATCAATCCAGTACTAAAACGGCAATAGTTATTTATGAGACACGTCTAATTTCAAAAATCATAGGAATCCTGAGAGAATCGTTAAAAACCAATTAATGGGGAAAGACAGCGAAGTGAGACCATAACAACCGAGATCGAGTCGTATATAAGGCTTCAAAAAAAACAAAGAACGGTATAGGTGTAGAAAAGGCAAAGACACGCATCCTCTAACGCCATTTTATTAATTAATTAACAATTGGAACAAATCGGAATTTTTACGATTGAAGCTGAAAGCGGAAAGCAAAATCCATAGAAGGTTAATCGTTCACCAGATCATCAATTACACATCCAATCATAGTTTGTATTTCTCTGAGGCAAAGAAAGAATTTTTATTCGACTAAGAAATGGCAAACTTACAGCGAAGATAATTAGCCTAGCCTGCTTGAAATATAACGACAACCATCTTGGACATATTTTGAATTACCTACCTATAAACATTTTTTGTCGTATGATAAGTATATTTATAAAATATTGAATATAAAATCCATTAAATGATATGAATAAAATATTTCACCAGAAACTACTCCCCTGGCTAATGCCACGACGGATATTGAACCACATCTGACAGATATTTGTGCAACGTTCTTCCAAGAAGACTCAATTGCAAGTGCTTATTATAAACAAACAAAAGATTATCCTTCATTCGGCTGTGGATGACCACCTGCAGACCATATATCTATTAACTACAAATATTGATAACACACCATAAGACGCAATGTAATCAAATTGAAGCCAAAAATACCTATCTTACCTTTTGTCTAACGGGGGCTGGGAAACTATTGCGCATGCCTCGCATGCCGAATTCTGAATCACGAGAAATGTCATACATTTTTAAGGTTATGCTTCTTTTGACATTTTCAACCGTCACATATATTTAAAATGGGATAACATTTTTATAATGTGGACAAATGACGAATGAGAATTATGCAAGACGGTCAATTAAACTTCGTGTCATTAAAAAAACGATTCATTGATCCATTTGTAATACAATGTCTGTTACCTGCTACTAGAGTTTCATCAATCAATTTTCTGCCAAAAGCGTGTAAAAACTCAGTAAACTTGAAGAAATATGGATTGGGTATGTGACAGACAGTTGTTTGAAAAGCTAAATCTCGTTCCACATCGGCCTCATAACCGCCGAGAAAAATAGTTTGCTGGTAGTGATGTATTTTTTGCCTCCTGAACACGAACTCGAAGTAAAGCGCCGGCGGAGATCTTAAATTCTTTCAGGCATGAATCTAGAAATGTAGAAATTTATAAAATGTGTCATATTCTCAGGAATAAAACCCATATAGTGCCGCCCTTTTATAATTTGCACATCTACACTTGCTCTCTGTAAACTTATCCATATTATGAGGTTATGTTGGAAAGATATGCTTCTCATATCTTCGATAATTGTTGCTGCCGAATCATGCACGCTAGAAAGAGATGAAAAAACAAAATCGTGTCTTTGAATAGAAATCTTCGGCGCAAGCGCATTAATTCAACAGCGTACAATTCGAAGTCGATGCTCATTTTTTTGGCATCACATAGGCTATCCTTATTATCCATATTCGTAGTTAATAGATATATGCTGCAGACATGTTTCGAGGTTCTTGCCTTAAATCAGTGCAAGGGTAGGTCCAACAACTTTGAGTTGACTTTGCTGTAAGTCGCTCCTTCATCCGTAGGGAATTATTAGATGAAAAAATAGATTATAACTCTTTGGGCAGGAACAAAACGACTCAAAGTTGTCGGACCTACCCATGCACTGATGAGAGGCAAGAATCTCGAAACATGTCTGCAGGTGGTCATCCCCAGCCGAATGAAAGATAATCTTCTGTTTGTTTACAATAAGCACTTGCATTTGAGTCTTCTTGGAAGAACATTGCACAAATACCTGTCAGATGTAGTTCAATACCTGTCGTGGCATTAGCCTGTCGTGGCATTAGGGAAGTAGTTGTTTTCTGTCAGATTTTTGCATCATAATTGGAAAAAAGGGTACTTCGACTTTTTCGATTTTATTCATTTCATTTATTTGTACTCTCCAGCAAAACATTCGAGCTTGTTCGAAGTTTCATTTCGATAAAATACATTGATTGCCACATTGATTTTACATAGACATACAAATTTACATATTTGGGAGTTTACGCATTTGGGATTTCCTTTCATACCAATATTTATTGAACTTCAGTAGATAATATCTATACCGGGTGACACAGCAGACATGTAGCAGCCTGTAGTTTTTTTTATTTGAATAGATAAAAATTTTAAATTTGCAGAAGTTACGTAATCAATGATAGCGCTTGATTTGAATCTAACGACAACTTTTTTCAACTACCTGTTTGATCGGCAGTAATTCCAACTTCTTTTTTTTTAATGACACCCTGTACATTTATCTAGCCTATCTTATTTGTCTTGAAATTCTCTATCCAACCGTGTATCACAAAGAGGCATTCGTTTCTCAATTCGCAGATGAATTGCATTTTATTGAAAAACATCAAGCTGTTATCCGAATTCGATAATCTTTCGATGCTTGGTAGGCTTGGAAATCCAAAGAGTATCAGTTAAACGATATAATTTCAGTTTTTTCCTTACCTGATCACTTCCTACAGATTGTCAGTAATTTCTTTAATAAAAAGAAACTATCAGTCTTTCTCTTTGGCCATATAGCCATATCATGATCTTTCCATTTGGAAACGTAAAACTAAAATTGTTCCCCTGATCCACCAATTCACAAGTCTACTAGTCTAGATATTTGCAATAATATTTTGCCTAGTAGGCGGTGTACACAAAATGTTTTGTGTTTGACAGGTAAACATCATTTGATTGCAATGATTATCTCCGTCAGTTTTATGCTGATTGAAATTGCATCGTTTAATTAGATACTAAATATGTATTCAAAGAAAGAAAAGGTCGATATGTTGTTGATATTCGGAGAGTGCAAGAGAAATTGTAGACAGGCTGAATAATTGTATGTCGAAAGATTTCCGGAAAGACGCCACCCACCTGATAATTATTTCGCTAGAGTAAAAGATCATAATCATGCAATCAGCATAAAACTGACGGAGATAATCAGTACAATCAAATGATGTTTACCTGTCGAAAACAAAACATTCTGTGTACACCGACTACTAGGCAAAATTTTATTGCAAATATCTAGACTAATAGACTTGTGAATTAGTGGATCAGGAGAACAATTTTAATTTTATGTTTCCGTATGGAAAGATCATGATATGGCTACATGGCCAAAGAGAAAGACAGATAGTTTCTTCACAAGTAGCCAAATTGAAAAAAATATGTTCCTATCTCAGTTTTCGCAATATCGTGAGTTATTTTCAGATGTTTTTTCTTTTTATTAAAGAAATAATTGACAATCTGTAGGAAGTGATCAGGTATGGAAAAAACTGAAATTATATCGTTTAACTGATACTCTTTGGATTTCCAAGCCTACCAAGCATCGAAAGATTATCGAATTCGGATAACAGCCAACTTGATGTTTTTTAATAAAATGCTATTCATCTGCGAATCGAGAAACGAATGCCACTTTGTGATACACGGTTGAATAGAGAATTTCAAGACAAATAAGATAGGCTGGATAAATATTCAGGGTGTCATTAAAAAAAAGAAGTTGCAGTTACTGCCGATCAAACAGGTAGTTGAAAAAAGTTGTCGTTAGATTCAAATTAAGCGCTATCATTGATTACGTAACTTCTGCAAATTTCAAATCTTCATCTCTTCAAATAAAAAAACTACAGGCTGCTACATGTCTGCTGTGTCACCCGGTATAGTTACACTTTTCCATCGTCATATTTACTTTTCCTTCATTCTTGGAATCTGCATGTAATTTCAAGTTTCTCTTATCGATTAGCAACTATCTTCTTATATGTATCATCATACATATGAGTCCTATGAAATCGAAAAACCTGTCACCTTTGCCCACTATACGATTTCAAAATCACACCACATACAGCGACAAATACAGGGTGTAAACTAAATAATGTCATTAATTTCAGATGGTGAGTACTATATTTCAAGAAAATAAGTTCATATAAACGTATGTGCTAACTTGCTTTTTTTTCAAGTGACGGAGTGTCAAAGTTTTAATAAAAATTCGGTTGGTGCGTAACCACCATTCCTACGCCACTGACTTTGATTTGACAAAGTTTAGCTATTTCAAATTCACGGCATTATAAGAAAGTTGTATTTTTAATTATTTATTCTGAAAAAATATGAAAACAGTGGAATACAATGATTTTTACTTTAAATATCAACCAAGTAACCACCTGCCACTTATGATTCGAAAATCAATTTCATGAAAACAAGCCTCTTGTACCTGCTAATGAACACACCAAGTTTCATGAAAATCGGAGAAGAGACTTTTGAGTAATTAATAAATAACCGAATTTTTATTAAAACTTTGACACTGCGTCACTTGAAAAAAAAAGCAAGTTAGGACATACGTTTAAATGAACTTTTTTGCGTAAAATATGACAAGGAATAACCACCTGAAATTAATGACATCATTTAGTTTACACCCTGTATATTGCACTCCTATGCAAGTAATAATGAAAATCACATTTTCAAATATTATTTATGTATCTATAAGTTACAGTACCTATTTACACCCCCGTAGCTAGCAGAACCACTTTGGATTTTTTTTAAGCCGTAGTTTTAGGCTAAAATATTACCTCATTCCCGAATTTTTTGCTCTTCAATTGTGGGAGATTTCGCGGGTTCTGCTAGCTTAACGTTAAGCTGGCAGAACCCAACCGTCAAACGAATGTTTATGAAAAGTCTAATCACACCTTAATTTTAGGCTCATTTTAGGCTAACGTTTAAACTCATCGCCGATTTTTTAGGAATGCGTTTAAAAAAAATCAGAAATTCAGAACCCAACCATAAAAAAACAGCTCAGAACAAATCCAGTTAGACAAAAATGTTAGGCTCTATTCAGGCTAATTTATTACCAAATTATATATTTTTTTGCTCTTCAGTTGGAGGAGAATTCATTAGTTGTGTTAGCTCAACACTGAGCGTTATGAAAAATATGATCACATTATAATTCCAGGCTCATTTTAGGTTCATTTCAGGCTCACATATGGAGCCATCGCCAATTTTCTTGGAATGTGTTTCTTTTAAATCCTAGTTTCTGTTAACTTTGCCGTTAAGCTAGCAGAACCCAACCATAAAAAAGCAACTCAAAACAAAACAAACTTGGACAAAAATTTTAGGCTCTACTCGGGCTAATTCATACCCAATTATAATTTTTTTTTCCTCTTCAGTTAAAGGTGAAATCATATGCTTTAACTCAACACTGAGCTGGCAGTACCAAAAGGTTAACCGATTCGGTTAACCTGCACCATAATTTTTGGAAGTGGTTTTTTTATAATAATAATAATTTATTCATATATAAGTATTTTTACATTCGGTTACATAAGTATAGTGATATTATTGATGATGAATAAAGGGGTCGTTCACAGAAGCATATCGTGAAAGGAAGAAGAAGGCGAAAGAAGAAGAAGAAAGAAATAAAGAAATATTGGAAGCAATTTCAATAAAAACCGTGTTTGGTGATAGAAAATTTAGGGTGCCTATACACATATTTTACATTTCTATATTTTGAGTCTATCATCTGATGCATGAAGGTTCTTGGTTTGCTCAAGATCCAGTTTTAAATTTTTTTCTTAAATAAACTGTGTGAGTTTATTTTCTTGATGTCAAAAGTGGTACTGCATTGAAAACTTTGGGCTTGAGAAAATATGATGATCGTTGTAAGATTGCTTTCGTAACAAATGGAATTACAAGGAGGACGTTTCGTTGTCTTGTTCCATAAACGTGGTGTGTATAGGATTTTACGTTTGAATTGTTTTGTTTGATGATTAGAATGTTCACAAACAGCTGTCTAACATCCAGGACGTGTGCCAGTCGAAATATGGCATCACTTGGGTATAGCCGGTCCTTTGAATATATAATTCTCAGAATCCATTTATGTAGTATATTAAGGCTATTCAAATTATTGTTGTAAGCCCCACCCCAAGCAATAATGCCATACCTCAACTGAGATTCCACTAGAGCAAAGTATAAAATTTTCAAATGTCTTATTTCAAGAAATTTTTTGACATATTTAAACCTTGCAATCAGGCATCTCATTTTCTGGGCAAGTTTATTGATGTGTGTGCTCCATTTCATATTTGAGTCTATGTACACTCCAAGATATTTGATGCTGTTTGTGACCGGTATTGTAAGGGTAGAATTGTTTTCCGTAAATTTTAAGTGTTCTATATCCGGTATTTTGCCTTTGTTGATCGCGAACGGTATGAATTTTGTTTTTTCAAAGTTAATAGTGTCAAACCATTTTTTGATATTATGGAAATCTTTCAGTACCTTTTCATGAAGTAGTTGCCAGTTTTCATCAGAATAGAAGATCGCGGTATCATCTGCAAAACTGATGATATGTCCTTCTGTTTTTACTTCATAGAGGTCATTGAGGTACATGTTGAATAGTATGGGATTTAGAACTGTACCTTGAGGGACTCCAAATTCGATGATTTCAAAATTGCTCAAATGTCCATCGATCTTAACACATTGTTTTCTCATTCCTATGTAACTATTCATCAGTTTCAAGATATTTCCTCTTATTCCCATTCTTTCTATTGTTTCTAGTAGCATGGGATGACTCACAGTATCGAAGGCTTTGGCTAGGTCGACAAATATACATAATGATGGTTTACTTTCCTCTAGGGAGCGATATATTTTCGTTGTTAAAGCTTCAACTGCATCATCTGTAGACCTAGCCTGCCGAAAGCCATACTGACTGGGTGACAATATTTCGAATTTGTCAAGAAAAGTGGATATTCGAGTTTTGATGATTAATTCCAATATTTTTGCAATATTGGAGATTAATGATATGGGCCTATAGTTACTGCAGTCAAGTTTGTCACCTCCCTTAAATACTGGCTTGATGACTGAAATTTTGAGTTGAGAAGGTCAATGTCCTTTTTTCAGAATAAGGTTAAAAAGGTTAGTAAGAGGTTTGAGAATGACATTAATTATGCATTTCAGTGTTTTGGCGCTTATATTGTCATTCATGATGTGGCTTTTTAGTTCGGATTCTGTAGTTTCTTCTAGAAACATTGAATTGGTTATTCTCTTTTGTGTTTTGAATTCCGCTGTTTTGATATTTTGTGTTTTGAATTCGGCTGTTTTGATATTTTGTGCAACCTTTTTTCTACTCCTGTGAAATGTTTAACAAATGCATTTGTAATTTGTTGGGGATTTGTCAATATAATACCATCTGATTTTATTTCAGTTATTTCGCTATTTTTGTTCTTGATTGTACACGCTTCTTTCATAGTTTCATAATACCATGGGAAAGCTAGCAAAACCTATTTGAAATAGAAAACATTAAAAAAAAATCGGCGATGGGTTCAAACATGAGCCTAAAATTATGGTGTGATCAGATTTTTCATAACGATTCGGTTAGCCTTTTGGTACTGCCAATGCAGTGTTGAGCTAACAGAACCTATGTATGATAGAAATACGTTTGTAGTTAACGATTTTGTCTTTGTCTCCTTTTTTGTATAGGGGTATCACTTTTGCATATTCGAAGATGTCTGGAAATGTACTTGTTTAAAAGATTAAATTGATCTGTTAACGGAGAATGAATTATATCCTGGGTTTCTATTTCTAATGATTTTACTTTTTATTTATATAAGGACTAGCTGAGTTTTTTAATGATTTAATAATGTCTTGTACTTCAATCGCAAGTAACAGGGGTTAAAAGAATGATAATCTAGGAGAGGGAAATTTTAAGTTCACCAATTCAGAGAAAGGCAGATCAGGCAGGGATTTTACAATATGGGCAGCTATACTGAAAAAAAGATTAAAATCGTTTTCAGTCAAATTGTCCGAGAAACATTTTATTTGATTTTATTCCTGTAAAAATGTACAATATTCCAACCTTACATTTATTTTCATCACAAAAGATTATACATAATGTGTAGACATCAGTGCACAATACTTATCGGACTAGTCAGTTAAAAGGCAAGGTATCTTAATAAAATTAAAATACATCCACACGCAAATTACAAACATTATTAAGTTAGTTATTTCAGTAAAAAACACACACAACAATAATAATAAGTAAGATAATCAATCAAGTTTAAGTCATTTGAATAAATTATCATATTCAGGAGCAGAGAAACTCTTCCACACTATAAAATGCTCTCTCATATAAGAAACTTTGCACCCTATTTTTGAATACCGAATCGCAACCACCTACATCAATAAAATTCCTCATCTTATTAAAACACTTGATACCGGTATGGCTGGGTGATTTTTGACCAACAAGTAGTCTGGAAAATGGTAGATGGATATCATCTTTAGCCCTAGTATTATGAGAATGTATTTAATTGTTTTTGAGAAATTTGTCTTCATTATCTCTTATGAGCATTATTAGGTGAAATATATAGAGACAGGGCAATGTCATTACTCTTGATTTTATGAATAGAGGCTTACATGAAGCTTGAGGATGAGCATTATTCATTATTCTAATAATTTTTTTCTGAGATCGAAAAGCTCGATTGAAATAACTTGAGGATCCCCAGAAAATTAGGCCGTACTGTAGAGTTGATTGAGCTAATCCGAAATATAATATTCTCATAACATCATATGATACTGTGTCTCTTAGATTTCTGGTGATATATGCAATCGTGCTGAGCTTTGAGCACACAGACATTATGTGATCTTCCCAAGTGAGTTTTCTATCCAATATCACTCCTAGAAATTTCAAACATTCTTTACTTTCTATTGCTCTTCCGTTGATACTTAAATACAGATCAGAGTCCGTATTGACATTTTTTGGGAGAAACCGGATGTGGTATGTTTTGGGATTATTTAAAATAAGTCTTTGCAGTAGTTTTCTAGTTCTTTTGATGCCGTATTACTGTTTTCGACTAATTGTTTGACTGTAGTATTAGACATTAGGATATTTGTATCGTCAGCATAAAGGATAATTTTATCGGCTGATGAACATGCTTCTTTCAGATCACTCAGGAAGGTGATAAAGAAAAGAGGTCCAAGTATGGAGCCTTGCGGAACCCCTTTATCAGCATTGATTCGAGCATCGGATTTGGCTGACCCAATCATGACAGTTTGTTTACGGTTTTCTAGGTATGATTTTTCCCAGACTAGGGGTACACCACGAATTCCCATAGCTTCCATTTTTAACAATAATAAGTTGTGATCAATGGTGTCGAAGGCTCGACTGAAATCATAGAAAAGTCGTAATACATGCTTTTTATCATTAAGAGCTCTCTCTATGTATAAATTCAATGCAGTCATATATGGCTGTGTTGGTAGACTTGTTTTTGCGAAATCCATTTTGAGTACGGGGTATCAATTGATGTTGTTCTAAATAGGCTGTCAAGCGTATAGCGTATGAAGCTTAGAATATCTTTGCGATTTATGCGATTTATGCGATATATGAACCATTTGCTAAGTCAAAAAAGTGCGCACAGAAGTCTGTCTACAACCTATTTCCAAGCAATCGTTAACTGTATTATTTTATTCAGTACCAAATAAGACAATTTTCGTAGGCAATACAACAAGTGTATAGGTGATTATCGAAATAGAAATTCCTTCGATTTTGATAAACAAATTATGTTGCCTGAAGCGACATAATTTGTTTCGAAAACGAGATGGAATTTACGATAATCGCCGATAACACGAGTCGTATTTGTTAAGATTATTTCATGAATAAAAACGAAATCATTTTTATTTATTATAATAAATATTAACATCAAATGTACAGTTCGTGCTGTTGTATATTTTAACATTATCCATATCCAGTTCGTTCTTTTTTGTTCTAGTAGATATAACCGTCTGCGTTGTGGATATATTTACATCTTCATTCCTAAGATTCCTAAGAAATTATTTTAGCATCGTGTTCCTTGTTGAGTTGTAAATATGGTTTTATTGACGTTGAACTACTATGACCAGTTACTTTAATTATTTGTTGTTCTTCGATTCCGGAACTTACCAACTGACTGACAGCTGTATCACAAACACTCTTATTTGATATTTCAAACATCCCGCAGTATGCAAAATTTGTCGGAAATTGTGAAGTTGAATTAATAGTGAGTAAGTGAGTGCGTATTTGGTTTTGGTCAAAGTTTGGGGTTGTGTTATTATAGCAGCTTGCTAGTGGTAAGCTTGTTCAAAATAAAAAATACAATCAGGAATCGAACTACAAAATCGAAAACACATCATATACATATCCAGTAGCCAATCAAGAGCCGAACTACAAAATAGAAAACATGATGTTTTCAATTATCAACACAAAAATTTCAACCAATCAAAACACGCTATTTTAGCATAAGTGGAATAATCACTGGTATTACCCAAAGCAAAAAATTACAATTATTCACACAAGAGCCTATTTCCAAATGCACGAAGCATTTCAGAATTTTTAAAACCGTATTCCTTGTCGTCGGATCAAACAATCTGGAAAAAACCTAATTTGCCAACACACTCGAAATATATTCATTACCGTTTTCTTTCATATTCACCAACATATTTCGAACAAAATCAATCAATTCTGTTGAATCAATCGTCGAAAATGAGCATAGAATTAAGAACGGAAAAGGATCCAATAACAAGCTTCCACTTTGAAGTTATTTTAATCAGATGGATAATTCCGCCAAACACGAGCGGCTGGCTCCATCTGACCATCGGGGGTCGGCAGGAAGGGAAAAGTAGGGAGAGCGAAGTGAAGAAGAGGGGTTGGTGGAAGAGCAAATGCGTCCCGGTCGCTGAAATTGATGAAATTCCAACCGATCGCTCCGCCCGACTAGTTACAACTTCCAGGAATTCAAATATCCCTGATATTACACATTGCCCGAATTGTTTAACTGATCCAGAAAATATTCAGCCTGGATTACAAAAGAGGTGTCTGATGTAAATTCTTCGAATATACAATTAGAAAAGCATTTCTTTCTGATGTTTCTTTTATTTAATCCAATGCCAAACTCTTTGAACAAATTATCTACTCCACATTATATAATTATATCCAGAAATATATTACACCACAGCAGTACGGTTTTTTTTTTCAGTAGGTCTATTAACACTAATCTTTTTACCTTTACCAACTACGCACATTGGAGTCTGAGTCCCAGTTGGACTTAATTTACTCTGATTTCCGAAAAACGTTTCAGCAAGTTGAACATGACTGTATTATCGTAGAAACTGGGTAGGATTGGCTTATCTAATAGTATGTTGAGCTTGACAGCTATTTACAAAGCAAATATCGTATTGTGAAACCTAATGATTTGTACTCAGAATTGAGGCACTATCTGGAGTTCCGCAGGGATCCAACTTGAGACCCATATGTTTCATTATACACGACTTCACAAGGATAGTATACTACGGCCTTCTAGGGCCACCCTAAATTTCTTATCTTTGAAGTTAGACACATGGTTAATCAAGAGAAATTGATCCCCATAGAAAAATATTTTTGGAGATATCGCTTAAAAATTTTAACCATTTTACTAAAAGACAAATTGCTCAGTTTTTTTGCGATCAGAAAACCATGAACATTTTTATGGGGTTTTTCCGTTCTTTTTTTCGCCCTTCCTACTTTCCTCGATACAGGTTTAGGAATTGATATGATCCCTTCCATATTCCTTGAAGGTATACTTCGATATGTCCTGATATGACCTATTGTTTTTGAGAAGGATTGGAGAAAGCTGCAATTTTTTTCTGGTGATTTTCCGACAGATGTCGAGTTTACAAAAAATTCAAATACTCCAAAACGTTCAATTAAATTGAATTTCGAAAAATGCAATGAGTATAGCTCCAATAGGCAAACAGATTTTACTGAAACAATTTTTCTTGAAAATGATCAGAAAACAGGGAAAACTTGAAAAATCTGAATATCGAAATTTGCATTTTCGAAAATACGAAATATATCGAAAACTACTGATATTTTTTTTCCAACTTTTCAAGATATCAATTGTGCTCGGAATTAAATAAAAAACATTTGTCTCTGAATACCTACATTATATTACTTCCTGCAAAAATTAAAAGTACTAATATATTGTGGATATTAAAAACCAAGTTCATTTCCAAAAGCAGTTGTTGCTCGACAGTGATCCAAAAAAGGCTTACCATCAATTATATGTCAATTTTATTTTATTATTATTATATACTTTGAAAATATTGTCACGGATCAAACTTTGTAATTATGAACTTGTTTGTCCTGGTTGAGTGGAAGAGCAGCGACAGCTGTACTCCGCCAGGTTAAATAAAGGCAATTTATTATTATTATTATTAATTTGTGGCCAGGTAGCAAAAACGTCGTAGTATTCACGTCTCAGTCGTAGTTTTATCTTTTGACTCATAGTATTCAAAATTTCTAGGCCCTTCCTCAGGTAGCACATCATATCTGCTGAATCTTGGATTCATATTGGGCCAATATAGATTGTTCTAAATGAAAAAATAATATTGGAGCAATATGGGTGAATACTCAAAAAACAATATTATTTTAATAATATTGGTGGAATATTGGTTGAACCTGTTCCGAATGTAGATTGTCACATGTAGTATTGGGTCAATATTGGTTGAATAATTTCTACCAATATCGATAATACAATATTGTCAATTTATTGTTTTCAACATCTAGAATAAATATTGCAATCCCGATATTCCAGTCATATCGTTTCTAGGGATAAAAAACTATACTGTATTTTTGAGATTGAAAGCATATCAGTTGAATATCATTTCAACTATATTCAACAAATTGTAATAACTCATTTTGAGTCAATATTGTTTCAACGATATTCTCCAATATCGATAAAACAATATTGTCTTCATATTGTTTTCAACATCTAGAATAGATATTGTAATCCCAATATACCTCTAATATCGATTCTAGAAATGAAAACTATATTGTATATGTTTGATTGCACATTGGTTGAATATTTTTTCGCCAATATTCAATAAATCATATTAGCTTTAATTGGGTCAATATTAGTTCAATAATATTTACCGATATCGATAAAACAATATTGTCCCCATACTGTTTCCAACATCTAGATAAGAATTTTAAATAATGGCTGAATGAACCATATTAAAATCATTTTATTATCAAACCTGGGTAAAAATCCTCTAGATGGCTCTACATATAGAACGTCTTCTAACACCTAAGAAAATATATTAAATACTTCACTTGTTTTCAAGACAGCTTACTCAGTGGTTATGGCGACGAAAAGGCAGATTCTGGTGTCACCTTGATCAACTAAAAGATATTCAATAATTCACCAAGGCATATTCTTTTCCATCAACATATCCAAATGATATTGTATCCTGTACCAATATCGATGTTTTGAGGTTATTATTGCTTCAAGAATATTTCACCAATATTATTTCTGAAATGACTAAACATCATTAGACCAATATCGCAAAATGTTCACATTTTACTTTTCGACAATAAATTTTGCCAATATTTTCAGAATATTGTACCAGCGATATTGTACCAATATCGCTGAATATTTTGAGGCCAATTTTGCTCTGAGTATATTTCGCCAATATTATTAAAGTAATATTGGACTAATATAGCCGAATGTTCATATTTTTTTTCTCGCCAATACTGCATTTAAAATATGTTGCCAATATATTCACAATATTGTACCAATATAGGTTTGCTACTTGGGTCAACTTTCAAGTTTTTCACGAATCCACGCCCTACTCGCATTAGACATAATATTAAAATCCTTACAACTTCCGAGCTCCTCAAATTCCAAGCTCTTCAACTTCCAAGCTCCTTAACTTCCGACCATTCGATTTGTCGTTAGATGATCATGTAGGAGCTCTTTAGTTTTAGGATGATGCTTAAAATTTCAGATTCAGTAGCTGGATTCATAAAGAATGTATTTGGATTTCTATTTTTCAGAGTTGTTCGAATAGGTTAATTTCTTTTGTTGATTAAATATTTGTGAAATAGTTATTAAATTGATCAAAAACTATTTCAGGTTTATTTAGGTTGGTTTCCAGGTTTTGCCGTGGTCTTCTTATAGACCGTCAGATAGTGAAAGATTTAGGTGCCCCATGTTTGCATACAAGCCTAGAATAGGCTTGAAAAGTACATCGATGTTGAGTAAAATGGAGGGAAATTTACGAGTGGCTCCTGGGGAAGACATACGGAAAGATCAAAAAGAATTTCCATTAAATTGTCCGACGTCAAAATCTACTTATACATTCGCGCCACACAAGCCATTATGTTTTTCGGTCTAGTGACGATGTAGGTTTTCATAGTTTCGATGGGCTTGTGTGTGAAAATCTCACTCGTCGTAAATTTCCGTCCATTTTACTCAACATCGATTACTTTTCAACCCTATGCGAAATTGGGGCACCTAAATCTGTCACTATCTAACGGTCTATTTGGTTAAAATTTCCAAACGTTTCAACTGCAACTGCGGCAGTCATCTTCAGTGGCATGGTCGAAGTATTCTTCTTCTGAAGCTATCGTCTCTGGCATGTCATTTATGGAGCTCATTTTGCGCGCACTTTCTGCGATGGCGGGTTCGCGCATACTTTCCGCGCGATTCGGGTGACATTACTTCGTTTTGACGCCTTTCAATGCTGTGCGCGAGATCTTTGGTAGACATATGTTCTCTCTTCCTTTCTGTTGAAGTTCTCTTGGTGTTTGTGTATTTCTACTGCTTCTAAATACATTCTTGTTGAATCATGATTCTACGTTGTTGGTCTCTCGGTTTTTTCGAAAAGGACCTTGTGTTCTCCGTCGGACAATGAATGTTCAGCAACTGATTTTCTCCTTCTTTAGGAGAAAATCAACACCGTCTTCAAGCCAACGAAGAAAATATCGGAGTATCTGAGATCAGCAAAAGACAGCAGAGATCCACTCAAATCAGCGGGAGTTTACAGGATTCCATGTAGCTGTGGTAAAGTTTATATCGGTCAGATGAAAAGGAGCTTTGGTACCCAAGATCTGTCACACAGCATTGAAAGGCGCCAAAACGAAGCAATGTCACCCGAATCGCACGGAAAGTACGCGCGAACCCGCCATCGCAGAAAGTGCGCGCAAAATAGCACTATAAATGACATGCCAGAGACGATAGCTTCAGTTTCAGTTGATACGTCAAGAAGATTACTTCGATCACGCCACTGAAGATGACTGCCGCACACTGATAAAAATCGTTGTGAAAAAGCTTTGAAAAATTCTGTGAATTTCACAGAACATATCTTGTGACCAACATTCCACATGATCAAAACTTTAAAAATACATTATGAAGTGTATTACAGATTCAACCATGTGAAGCATAAATAATACATTGTGAAAACGAATGATTTACCAGATTGATTATGTAAACTGTATCCTGACATGTTTTGTTATATGAAACCCCCTCTATGTTCGTTTTATGCGTGCACCTATACCCTGAGCCCAGTGTCAACAGTTCTATTTTTAGAAGTGGTGACATCATTCTGTTCACCATCTACTGCAAATCTGCATTCCGTGTTTCGGACCGGCGACAAGTACACACAGTGTTTATTATGATATAACTACTTATATGTTAGGTCCAGTTGTGTGGTTTTTGTGATCATCTAGTAGGTATATCCTTAATATATTATGTTTTTCTGCAATTTATGTAGTGTCAAATGTATAACGATCCGTAAATAGCTAATACTTCAGTATTTTCATAAAAACTGGAATGGAGCGAAATTTTTATGCTTACATTCAAAGTGTGACGTATTGTTTGATTCATGTAAAGGGTTTGAACAACATATTTTCAGGTGAAGGGAAAACACAGAAAAGAAGTACAACATTTGTATGTCAATATTCACAATGTGAGTTCATGTCACGTGATAACAACATTTTTTCCATGCATACAGTCATTTGAGGAGTTGAAATATGATGGTTTGTCTTTGATCAGAGATATGCAAGAGCACCTATGTTTTCAAAAATGTTACTAGTACAACGTCTCATTTCGACAGAAGATACATGTTATTGAATTTTGTACGGTTATTACATAAATACCTTGCGATTCAGAGAACTAAAGAAACTTCATCAGTTTGCACAGAGTTTCATGATTTTAAAAAAGAAATTATGCAAGTCTGCTGACAGTCATTCAAAATTAATTTCTAATACTCAAAAACTGTCATTTTCCAGCCAGTTCTTTACATTTCTGATCAATTTCTTACAGGTGTCAAACCATTGGTTATACATATTGAGAAGAAAATTATCAATTATGATGGACAAGAAAATTGTTTGGACGCTTTAATATAAAATATCCAAAATAACTCCCAACGACAATGGAATTTCTTCAGAGGTAACCTGAAAATGCATCATAATTGAGGGCCGAAATCAAAGAAAGTATCAGTTATTCGAAGAAAAGTGTCCAATTTCATCAATAAGTTAGTTAAAATGTAGAGAAATACTTTTAATTTTAGTTCCACATTTGTGTTCAATTTAAAATTGATTTTGAATATATATTATCAGTGTATTATTACTTTTTCATAAATTCTATATCCCAGTATTTCATTTCCGTTTGCTTTGTTTTAAGTTTGTACACGAGACATTTTTACTGTATTCAAATTTCAAAGTGTGTTATGTTCCATTATTGAAACAGTTTAAATTAATATATTTTTTGTTCTATATCTAGTATTTTTTAAATGAGTATGTGCTATATGGAAGGTGAAGGTAGGTACCTATAATCTAATTACTGTTTCACGTTCTGATTTTCCATAGTTTATTCGTTTTTTTTTTTAATTTCATTCATGTTTCTGATTTTTTCCTTTAAAATGTGTTCTACTTGATTTTTTTCTCATTTTTTCTGTTTTGCCTTTTATATTTATTATATAAAACTCTCTTTAATTTCACTCACTCATCAAAAATTAGGATGAAATCTACTACACAAGAAAACCTTTTCAGCGGATCCCGTTCTCAGTGGAATTGATTGAAATGAACTATTTGTCAGAAAATGTTGTGTAGATTTCATTCTCATTGAAATTTTGTATGAAACTGAATAAAGATTTATGAATACAATAAGCCGAATCACAAGAAGGTTTTACATTGCAGTGTGAATTCACATTTCATTCTGAAATTCAAAGTGATATTTCTCCGAAGAATTACAAAGTACATGTTAATTCTACATTGTTGACTGTGTAATATATACAGTACAGATCATGTGAACTTCAATTATATTTCATGTGATTTTACTTCTGGAAATCACAAAATTTACTTCAAATTACAGAAATAGTATAGTAGATTTACACAGCAGATCAAGTAATTTTCCATAAAATTTTTTGTTATTCTCCATAACGAATCGTTTTATTATTCATAACCATTTTATAGATTTTCCATAACAAATCCAGTTATTTGCTATGGCGTTTTTATAGTATTCATAATGTACTCTTACTAATACATAACTTACTGATATTTCACATTATTTTACGTTGGTTAAAAAAAGATCAACTTAAAATTATGTGATTTTCCATTATCTTTTTTATCAGTGCAGTTGCAATTGAAACGTTTGGAGATTTTAACCAAAGAAAACCACGGCAAAACCCGGAAACCAACCAAAACATTGACGCCAGCCGTGAAAGCCTACATTCCTAAATTTCAGGTTTGTTAGTCTTATCATCAGTTATTTCAAGTGATAAATTTGTTTGTTAAAGAACGGTTTTTCCTAGTAGTATTACGGAATTAGGTATGATATATTTTTTAAACATTATATTGAACTCATCCCAGCAGTATCGAGAGTTGTATCCTACGATGCTGATGTCATTCATCTCAGTCAATATTTGTCCGCAATTATTCCGCCCTTTTCAAATGCATGTGTCCATAGTCGACGCTAAATTAAAATTTAGCAACTCGGGGCGCTAGCAATTGGACCAAATTGATCAGTCACTTGCAAAATAGGAGATGTGTAACACAGAGGGGAAAGTTAGAAACAGAGAGGCGGCGAGATCAAAGGAAACCGCCCAACAAATCACGTCGGGGACGGGGGTGGGCGCCATTGCCATTACAACATCTCGGTGCTCATTTAGGCATTCCGGGTACGTTTATAATCGCTCCACGGCTGACCCGGATACATATCTCTCCCTGCGCCAGCCTCGAGGCATTTCTGTTATCGCAACGAGAACCGTGTTTGCACAGATGCTTTGTGGAAAAATGGACGAAGAATGTCACGGCACTGTCAGAACGTGGGCTATTCAAATGAGACTAATATGTATCCGACTATGCAAATATTTTACATCATTATAAATTTCCAAACTCACTTCAAAACCTATATTTGAAGAAATTATGATGAAAGAATGCAAGTAGAAAAATTCAATATTATTTTGAAATATTAGTACGATACATTAGTATTATTTGTACGAAAGTAAACATTAAATCGATTCCAAAGACACAATCAATAAACTATCAGAAAGTGGGATTTACAAACTCAATTGTAATGACTGTGAAACTTCTTACGTAGGAAGGACTTGTAGACCTTTGAAAGTTCGGATAAGCGAACATCTGAATAAACCTGGAAAATCAGCTTTTGGTCACCATATCAAATTCAGTAAAAATAACTTCAGCCCAAATCGCAATTCACAAATTTTGAAACAAGTGAACTCAAAAAATTACAATAGATTAGATTTTCTGGAAGACTTACAAATAGATAAAGAATCACAGAGCAATAACCTCTGCTTAAATACACAAGTTCAGTTGAATAGTTGAATATATCATATATTCCACTTCACCGAAGATTAAAATAATACCCCAGTTCAATATTAATTTTCTAAATTTTTAATTCTTTGCTCACTAGGTAGACTTACACATTCTGTGGTCACAAATGTTGTCAAAAGTCATAAATAATTTTACATCATCTGTCACTTTTCAATTTATATCTCTGTCACATTTCAAATTATTTTTCATTTCCGTCAGTACCTCGTAGTCCTCGTGTCTGTTAGTCCAGTCAGGAACGAGCAAATTTAAAAAAACCTCAAATATTTTAATATGTTAAATAATGTAAGTCTGTTCAAACAAGTGTTAACCATGGTTTTGTCGATTTATATTGGATTTCTTGAATAAGTACTTGACGAGTAAATAATCAAAATTAAAAATTTTACTAACTTTTCAAGCCATATTACTTAGGTACTTGCAGGTATCGCACTGATGATGGCCTAGAAGCCGAAACCGCTTTGCAAAAAATGTAATACATGTACACGAAATACAACTTTTCCATTCAATCGAAAATACTAGTCCATATACTCAAAGTGAAAGACCAATCGAAAATGGGATACTGACGTCATTCAATGAGAACAAATAGTATTTTCCCCTTTCAAGTATGTTCACTCCTAGATGCACATTTTAGTTTAGTATCCCAACTCATGATGACAACTTGGTAATCGAAATGTATATCTAAGAGTGAAAATACTTGGTGTGGTAAAGGGGAAAACACTATTTGATCTAAAGAAAGACCCAGTATCTTTTTGGAAAAATAACAGTCGTTTCCATAAATAGTCTTTGAATATTTGTGTTGGCACTTGAGGAGGAGGGCTCATCGTTGTTTTCAGGTGACTTCGATATATAACTTTTAGGAAAACCCGGCACATATCACAACACAAAAACCATATTTCAGTATTTTCTTTCCTGAAAGACGAGGAATGGGCTAGTTTTAATTTTTTCATTTAAGTAAAATGAAACAAAAATGTGCAAGAATCATTGAAATATGTATAGAAATGAAAAAGTTATGGGACTTTAAATTTGCGCTTGGAAGAATAATTTCAAAGTACGCAGCGCTCTAGTGTGTGACGTCACGCCACATGAACGAGGCGACTGGTATTCGCAGAGTGCTTACAAATTTAACGGTGTACAATCACTTGCGCCGTTCGTGTTTTGTATTGTTAATTACACGATAGCTGAAATTATAAAAATATCCTACAAATATTGTATTGTGCCTATGTGTAAAAGCACGACAATTAAAAACCCCAATAAATTGTTTTTTCATGTACCAAATGACATGAATAAAAAGAAGAAGTGGTGCAAAATAATGAGGCGTGACTTAATTGGACCTATGAGTACTACATATGGCTCGTATGGCTACATATGGCTACGTATCGCTCTATAGTCTGGTGGAGCAAGGGTCATAAAAAAATGGCCATTGCTAAACTTAACGGACTACAGAGACAAGCGTGCCTGGAGATTACTGGAAGCATTCGCTCCACGCCAACGGCAGCAATGAAAGTCCTCCTTTGATTACTTCCTCTCCACATAGTTCTGGAGAGGTAGGCAAGATGGGCAACATACAGACTTTACCAAGCGGCCATTAGTCTACCGCAGGCATGTGTCATGAGAGGCAGCAGCATGCTGAAGGGCATAATACCTCACATTCTAGGAATGCCCTCAGACATCATGCCTAAAACTATCAACCTTCAAACGTCCTACACTGTGGTCTTTCCCGATAGAGAAGACTGGGTCCGGAATGAAACCAACCTATGTAGGGCAAATCAACGTTGGTTCACTGACGGTTCCAAAACTCGGAATATGTGGGATGAACCTAGTAGTGAAACGCTCGTTCAGTATGGTTAAACTAGCTACGATATTTCAGGCAGAGGTATATGCCATTGAATTGTGTGTCAGGGAACTGGAAAATCGATACCACACACGAAAAACAATAAAAATATTTTCAGATAGTCAAGCAGCACTTAAAGCGCTTGAATCCAACAGCTTTAAATCTAGGGCAGTATGGAACTGCAGAGACACCTTAAACCAACTGGCGCAACGGAACAACGTTACTCTAGTCTGGATACCAGGTCACACAGGCCTAGAAGGAAACGAAATAGCGGACGCCCTAGCAAAAGGGGGGGCCGAAACAACGTTCACTGGACCAGAACCGGTAATCGGTTTAGCATCTAGTACTGCCAAGAATGTCATAACAGCTTGGGCAGACAATAAAAGACTCGAGTACTTGCGTAGTCTACCGGGCCTAGCCCATTCCAAAGCATTTATTGCTTGTACAAGGAAAAAACAGGACTCTGACAAACTGCTAGAACTCAGTAGAGCGCATCTCAGAGTTATAGTAGGTTTGCTTAATGGTTACTGCAAACTCAAACATCACATGCACAAGATGCAGAGTGCCGGCTATGCATGGAGGATGATGAAACGGCTAAACACATTCTGTGTACATGTCCTGCAGCGGCCAGAACCAGATTCTCAATATTTGGCGATACGACAGTAAGGTCAGAAAACCTGGTAAATTGTTCTCCAAATACATTCCTCAATTTCGTCAAGATATTGAATATATTGGGAGAAATATAACCATAGGATGAGCCACAATAGGCCATTGGCCGCAGTGGAGGGGCTGATACGGGCCCACTCACGTTCAAACCTAACTACATATGTGTGCCTTGGCGCGGCTAAAGGATCTCATACGTAATTATTTGTGGTGTTGCGATCTCAGACATGTGGTGTAACGTCACAGACGAGTCGGAGTTCAAAGACGTTCCGCGCTATAATACGTAAGTTTAAATATTCTATATCTCTGTCATTTATTGATGGATTTAAAAAAAAAACACCGATTTACTAGTTCAGCATAGGGATCACGAGACTCGACTCGATCAAATCGACTTAACTCGTTATCGTGTCTATGAAGTTGTTCACGAACGTCGATCGAATATGGAATATGCTATCCTAACTAGAGAGTTAGGCACAATCGAGTACTCGATTCCATATTTGATCGACGTTCGTGAAGAACTTCATAGACGCGATAACAAGTCAAGTCGATTTGATCGAGTCGAGTCTCGTGATCCCTACCCAGATCCATATTTTAATTCCATCGCGTCAAATATAGTATTTTCAACATCACTAAACTAGTCCATTGCGAAAGAAGTGAATTTCTGAGATGCCTCGTAAAAATTGGAGCTCCTCAGAAATGTGCGATTCATTTTCATGCTACTGATATCATGGATATAAAACATTTTGTTCGTCTAACAGATGGATCAATAAAATGATTTTGCTTGAACGTCCAAAGTTGATAAAAACTATGGATCGATCCTTCAATCTTTCCGAATATTTTTCGAATCCTGTAAAATCATTGAGAACTAACTCCGATGACAGACGACAAAAATGTTTAGATGTTCATAATAATTTAGTAGATGAATTTAATGATATATCCACAGTTGTTACGATCAGATAGTAAGAGAAAATGTCGAAAAACTAAAAATTGATAATTGGAAAGTTCATCAAACTGATAGTTTGTATATCTATTAGGTTTGCAATTAGATGTTTTATTTTTTGATTATGAGAATGACCTGAAAATAACTTGGCAAAATATATAATATTGAATGAGGTGCAGATCCAAGTTTACCTTGGTAATAATAAGTTGAGATTCAATGAGTTGAAATGGATTCTTCCTTTTGATTTGAAACTGAGTAGGTAGTCACAACTTGAAAATATTCTAGAAAGGTTTGGAAGCATCTCAAATTAGACCGATGCAAATATGATTTGCTCTTTTCATAATTTGATATGTGAAAGTCTTGTGAGAATTGCCTTTTGACTGCAGTGGTTAGAGAGATTGTTAATAATAATGTGGGGGGGTGTGAATGACACACACTTAGAAAACTTAATCGTTATTCATAGATGGATATTAAGAATTATATACGGTAAACTTCTCAGATTTTCTAATGATAAATTATATGACGAAGCGAGAATTTTTTATAGTAAGCTACTTTTCTGTATTAACATACTAGTCAACATAAAAAAAAACAAAATAATTTCTCATTCTATAAGACACTCCTACAGCACAAGACATTTCTAGTTAAGCTTACCTTGCTGTGACAAAACCATAGCACGTCACTATAATATTTTGCATCAAAACTTCATAGTCTACTACCTGTTGATATAAGAAATATACAGAGAATCAATTTATTCAATGAAAAAACAAAATAACTGATTATGGATTTTGGCTTTTGAAAGGAACAAACTACACGATTTTGTCAATCAAAAACTCATTTAATACATCGTTAGGTATTTTATACTCTTCAATTAAGCCAACGTATGGTCTACTTGTCATTTCAATTAGTATTATATTTGTGTTTTTATTGTATAAGTTTGAATACATCCATGTATGCACATATGCAATTAGTTATTTAAATTTTTATATTCCGATAATTTTTATTTTACATTTTTATATTTTCAAATTATTTCATAACGAATCATGTTAATTTAGTTTTGTAATGATCAAGTACTAATTACGGTAGAGCATACAACAACATGAAGTCTCGTACAAGCGATAGTTCCTCTGGAACTAAAACTTCTGCGGTCCTATCCCCTGTTTATTTGCTGTATACGCACCTTAATAATATGCACACTTTCGTAATAATTTTTTTGGTGAATAAACTTTATTATTATACTTTTTTCGTTGGGAACAACCCAGTCAGGCCCTGTCTCTGGAGTTCCAACAAATCCGGAGAGCGCGCTCGTGTCTTTCACCCCAATAACTCTCCCCACATCCGTAGGGTAAGTGACTGTTGGGTCCGAGAGTCTTGTGCTCTGAGCAGACGAAGTGAACCAAGGATGACGGCCTTCTGCATTCGTGCGGCTAAGATTTCTGTCAAATTCCTATTATTTTCAAATACGGTACAGCTTGACATATCTAGCTATGCATGTCGAGAAACGTATGAGCTGCACGAATTTAGAATTCAAAGAGGGTAGTATAATTGTACATTCAGTAATAAAACTTCACAGTGCACTACGCGACGCCACAGATACAATATAGAACTGACCAGCTCAGTAACTCATACTTGTTTCGGACTGTACTGAGCTCTTCTGCTACCGCGCATCTATAGGCGTGGCGGTTTCACATTCAGAGCTACATTTGCCAAGCTGTAGTCACGTCTCGGAGGATTACACGGCTGTGGTCCTATCAAAATACTCAATAAATATAGCCAGATCATCTCATCTAGGGTTTTATTATACCTGAAAAAAGTTGGTGCCCAATGTACTCTTTTCAAATATCTAGAAGTGAGAGATATATTTATCAGAACATTTTTTACTTAAAAACAACCTATCAAATTTGTCTATTTCTAGTCATGTGTGTCGAAATAACCAACATTACACTGATGACTACCCATGGATAGATTTTACGATTAGAGTTATCACTAATGTCACGGGGTTTGACATTTCATTAATTTATTTTATTTCTTAAATCGATACCGTTAGTGCAAAAGGTAATTTCTTTGTTTTTGAATTTAATGCCTTTTAAAGGTTAAGTTTTATATTAGTTACCATGGAAACAGCAGGGAAAAAATATGAATATTATACTAATCAAACAAAAGGAAATGATTTTTTATGCTCTCCTATAAAGTGTACCCTTTTTACATACGACCTTTTGCACTACAGAAGCGGTACACTCATTGAGAGCCATTAGTCTTACAGTGTTGGCAATTTCAACGGACACAAGCTGTAGTTACCTGCAATAATATTCAAAATAATTCAAAAAACAATAGACATTCATAACTAGGCGATGATCTCTAGAATGAGGGTGAGTAGTGTTAAAACTTACTCAATGCGAGCGATGTTTTTCTGAAGTTTTCGTGGATTCATGACTGAGATTTAACCAACACGGCTTGCGTGAATCAATTGGGCGGGGTGGCCTAATGCGCTAATTATTTCAACCACACCTCAGCTTCACACGCAATATCACTATTAGGTTATTATTCGCCATGATATTTACACCATATCTCGCTCTAACTTTGTAGACACAACAGATACTTAGTAATATACCAATACTTATTTTTTTCAAACAGCTTCCTATAAGTAGTACCAACTGGAGACTCCTCCAGTGTTTTACTCTTGATGGTGGATAAGAAAGCAATTCCCAAAATACTGTATCAGTTTCCATATTTTGTGGTAATAATACACAAAAAATATACGTGAACAGCATGGAGAACTGCCAGAACCGAACTAGTAAATTTTTTAACCCCACATCTGTATTCCATCAGACTAACTATATTCAGGGGCATTTTACCCATAAGGCTTATTAGGCTAAAGCCTCAGGCGCCACAAATATTAGCGGCGCCAGCGGATCCTAGCAAAAAGGCAGAACTTTGAAACGTTAGGAACGAATTTGAAGGATTCATCCACCACCCATCCACAGTACTAAGGCGGCAGAAGAAAATAACACTTTTGTCATGTAGACTTGTCATATAAGTTCGAATAAAAAATTAAGTGGGACTCTAAGCGTAAAATTGGAATTAGTTCAACATATTTCCAATATTTCTAAGTAGAATATTAAATGAGAACGAAATGGTGCGTCAGTGCAACCATTCACATCAAAGTCTGTATTGGCGTTAGTATCGGTATCAGATATGTGTTTCTGAATTGAATATTTACATACATATCAGTATGTGATATGTTGGGTGCAGGATGTACTAGTCGACAAGCCTAAGGATGCCTCCGAGAATTGGTTGCGCAGTAGACACAACCCTGGAGTGGGGCAGGAGCTCATTCGCTCTGCATTATTCAAACAGTTGACGTCGTGAGTGTACAGTCAGTGGAATAAAATTGTTGTGGCGTTATTCTGATTGTGTGTGGAATAGGCCGCGGGCATCTGACGTCACATGACAACTGTCAATCAGCCTGCTGGACAAACAAACCGTATTTGAATAAACAACAATGGTAATTTAATGATATTATAATGGCAATTCTGAGAAGATTAAAGGTTTACTCTTAGTATACCTGCAAAAGGGGAACGTAATTTGATATTGTAATCAGTATTCTTCCTGATTGCAACGAGATTGTTTGTGATATGGCTGATAAAGGTGGTTATTTCAACACGTTGTCTAAGGATGTCCAGAAGAGATATTTACAAAATGTTTTGAACATACCGTTGCCCATTTCAACTTCTTTCTCAGTAGTTAAATCTGCTCTTCTAGTTGCCTGAATCCACAATTCACGTCTCTTTTCAGTAAGAGGATTAATATTTTTTCTATTGTCGAAAATAGAAGGGAGTCGATGGAATGAAACCTATTCTCTGCCGCTTCTACTTCCACATTTCACAATCGCGCAAAATTAAGGCATTATCGAGAGTTTTTATTCTAAAATATGACATAAATGCACAATAAGCATTTGTAGATCCGTTCGTTTGTTCAGCAGGCTGGAATGACAACTGTCGTCTGTCAGATATGCCCGCGGTCTATTTGAAATCCTTGTGTTGTGGTTGTGTTGTGTATAGTTTTGAAATATTATTAGATAGGTTATACTGAAGTTTGTTGTGTTTGAAAATGCCTTCGAAGAGTAAAGTGAGAAATAAGATTCTGAGTGGACAAAGTAGGGAAATTGTCAGTAATGTCATCAAATTTATGCAGGCAGAAGCAATGATAGGTGAAACCAGTCCTCTTGTGAAGGTTCAAGAACGAGTTGCTGCCGCAACGGGAGTTTGCGTTAGAAGCATTAGGAAAATTAATTCAGAAATTAATAAAATTGAAAAAGGTGAAATGGAACAATTCTCAACTCCAAATAAAAAGAGAAACAAAAAATCAAAAGTTACCATGGACAATGCTGATTTGGCAGTGGTCAGAGGTCATGTGATATTGTTAGTCAACTTCTGTAAGTATGTTCCTCGTGTTCTTTATTATATTTATTTACCTATTTCTGATATTGTGTGGTGATGCATTATTTTTCTAGTCGTACTTTATTTACACTTATGGCTTCGGGAAAATTATGCAATTTTCATAAACAGTCCAGTGATCACAGACAATTATATTATTCGAACAGTTCATTAGGAATTAATGAAAATTCAGATCAGAACCTACGTTCTTCCGTGTTGCAGAAAAATGTCTCTCCCGATTGTATATTCCGATGATAACCAGCCGTAAACAGCAGTCGATCTTTGTCGCACATCTACTCACGCTTTCTATCGTTTGCGCATCTCAGAGGCATCCTTACGCTTGTCGACCTGTACGTATAACTACCAGATTCAAGAAACTCTTCGGCAAATATTTTTTGATCTTTGTTCGAATTTTAGGAACTAGGATACAGCAAAATCTTTATTATATCCGTGCCGTGGCCGACAAGAGCTGACGGGTTGGAGCATGTGTAGTTCTCGCCGCTTCGGGTCATGATGGTCAAGATCGATTGCCTCATTGTACGGAGTATATGAGCATACCGCATACCATAGAATTTTTCAGTTTCATAAAAACTGCATGATGTGACAGATTGAAAAAAATTATTATTTCTCAATATCCGTTAGTTGGTTAATAAATCTATGAGTGCAATACTTTTAAGGATCAGTTTATGGTGCTGACAAATGATTATATATTCCAATTTTAGATTTAAGTATATTTAAAAGAACTAGATTCATGTCTGAATCTCATACCAGTAGAATCATCAGACGCCAATGCCAAAAAAGACACTCAATCAGACAGAGAATGGTTGAGAAAAATAAGGAAGTAATCTAAAACAAAATATTATTATAGCATAATAGAAAATTCATATCTATAGGCAGAGAAAGACGAAAATTACATCAAATATGTAAAGAAAATGCACCGCTTCAAGATGCCATAGATTTTGAATGTCTCTTATAATTGAATTCCATATCTGTTATCTGCTGACAATGTAAATTATTAAATATCAGAAACACAATGTCTTTGATAGTTTCATTGATTAGACTGAGGATTAGACAAATTTTTACACAATTAATCTATCTGAAAGTTCTCCATGCATCTGAGACACAGCAGCTTCCATAGCTCTCATTGGTAGTTCAAAAGTTTTGGACAAAATTGACACGGACCTACCCGAGAAGTATCTGATAGAGAAGGACTACTGGATCACTTTTCTCAAACGAATGGGTTGCTACTTTTTGAAAACAAGAACTCACGTGTTCAGAGGAAAAAATCAAATTTCATAGGAACAATACCAAACTGTTCAGTATTCCTTTTGATGAAGATAATTTGGTTATTGAATGCGTATCTAAGAGTGAAAAACTTGTGTGGTGAGTGGGAAAAGTACTGTTTATTCTACTAGTGTTTTTATGCCTTCTTAGATATACTGGATATCTTCTCAATTCAAGATGACATATTTCCGAACAAGAAATTAAAAAGAAAAGAGCCATGATTACATTTCCGTGGCAGTTGATTGTTTCCAACGCAACTGCGGGAGCCATGGCCAACTAAGAATAAGTAAACTCAAGAATACGAGATTTTCTGGAACTGAGACATGTCAATTCGCCAATATTTCGAAAACTGTTGAGTGTAGGCATAGATAACCTTATTCAAAGTTAGCTTCATTTTCGATGCCGAATCGAATGAGAATATAAAATTGGGGAGTTTCCATTTGAAAAACCGTTTCAACCGGATCTATATAATTTTCTGGTGAACGCCCTGTATAAATCTAATCGAATTGATATCGAAATTCTACTGAACTGGGTCCTCTCCAACGAATAAATCGATACACAATCGAAAATAAATGATCATGTCCAGAAATAAAAAAAATATTTTTCGTTCTACAAACACAATTTTCAACTTAAAATTTGAAATATTTTGAAAACGGTGTAGAACATAATACATGAAACATATTCAGAATCATGGGTAAAATCTAAAACCTTGATAATATACAGGGTGTCCCATTTAAAATAACGAAGTTGGGGTCCACTTCCGGTACCACCGGAAGTGCCACAATCTTCAAAATATTTTAGTCGGATAGCACTTATCAACAATAGTGAACTCCCAAATTTTCAAATTCGGAAAACTGTTTTTATTTACTGATTATTGTATTTTTTTAATTGAGAATAACTTCAAAAGGTTGTGACTTCATACAAATCATTTTTTGTAATAATACAAGTCGGCTACGTCATTCTTCTTTGATCCCACTATTTCTTGGTTAACTAAATATAACGAATGATTACTGCATTTCACGGTTTGGACTTCCACAATACTATCGGAGAAAATACACATCTTACCATTTGTTTTTCAAATTTATAACCAACTAATTGTTGAGATATAACATTCTATAGCAATCTTTAGTAAACCTAAATATTTTCATAAAATATTTAAAAAGGAATTTCACCCCAAGATTCACCACTGAAACGTGGCTGGTCATAACTTTAAATTTTTTAACAATGACCTAATGAAACCTAGTGAATGTGGAAAACAGTTGTTTGCTGTTTTTATAAACCTTCTACATCAAAATTTGCACGAGCCTCCCTGTATGGATTTTGCATACTAAGGTCATGTTCCGATATTCCCGAACAGTACTGCCCAGTAATTTTGGTCATTCCAATTTTACTGAAATTGACTGGTAAACATTTTGCGCCACTTTTCATGGAACCTTGTTGGAGGCTAGAAATTTACTGGTTGCTACTGCTACAGAAATGGTCGTGTAGTCCCAGTCTCCCCTCCCCGAATTGATAATGAGTTATTCAATATTTATTCAATTTATGAATAGCAATATCGTTACAATTAGCTGATCTGAAAAGAAAGCAGAACAAATGTATCAATTAAGTGGTATTAGAAGACTTAATAGTAGAGGTTGATGCCGAAACCACTGCTAATTTACGAGCTTTAATTGTTATCTCTCGCCTCTCTTGTCCATGTAGATGGATAAAAATAAATATTTCAGATCAAAATCATGCCAGGCGATATTTGCAGGCCCTCAAAAGACAACTCGACAAAAAATTCAAAACATTAGATCAAGAATATAAATTATATTCATAGCTCCGCTAGAGCTTGAGGTACTTGAGCTATCCGAATTTTCTGATGATTCAGAATCCCTATCACCAGATATTTCCTCTATTATTACTTGATTAATTGCAATCATCAATCAGTATCACATAATAGTAATGATATAATTTTGAACTAGATATGTTCCCGCCTCACATTTGACATTCTGACTTTTCGAATCGTTCTGAAATTAGATGGCAGTTTCAGTTTACTGTTACTGTTAGGCGTTCCGAAATTACCTACTGTGGTCAGTACTGTTCAGTAATATCGGACTATAGACACAAAATGAAAACTATAAATTATTATTCGGATTCAAATATCGCTAATAATAGAAACCTTTCACTGCACCGTTTCGAATAAAATTCTCCCAACCTTTCGTCGAAAATATCAGAGCTACCAAAGTAAATAAAAGATCGAATCCGCAGTAATTTATTATACAATAAACGACACAAAGAAATCTTGTTAGTTCTAGGAAGGCGGCCTCGAGGCAACATCGCCTCCTTGTCTGGAGAGGCAAAGAGGCATTCTCTCGCTTCCGTTTAGACCTATAATTATCAAAACCCACACATACACATTCGAATAAAGCGAACCGAACCGGTCCAAACGAGTTCCTCTACTAATTACTGGGGACTTTTATTGTGGATGCTGGTATTGTTCCAAGCAATGTCGAGGATGAATGCCTCGCCTCACTTTGGCTAATGATTTACTCATTTGTTGTGAACCAATTAATGGTGAAAGATTGGTTTGGTTATGATGAAGAACGTCTTGTCGACTCGTCGAGTGGTGGTTATTTTGGCACGGAACACAGAAAGATAAATAGTAGATTTGAATAAAGCTCGCGGCGTCAGACTAGTGAAATTGTATTTCGATTCGATGAAACGCCAGAAAAAAGACACTTTTCACAAAACATACTCGCGCTTGCCAAGCAACATAATTTCTTTCTCAAAATGGAAGGAATTTGTTTTTCGTTAATCACCAATACACTAACTTGTATTACCTACGAAAATTTCACAGCTAGTACTGTCGACCTATTAAAAGCCTGTATCTTGTATCGTTACCATAGCAACTAACAGAATTTTGACATTATAAATAAAATGATATTTACCATTGACTTCAGATTATATCGAATTTTTTTTATCATATTTGATAAGTAAAAATCATTTATTAACAATTTACCACATTGGATAGCGTTTAACCAAAAAAGTTTTTTTTTACTGGCTGTAAATTATATAACTCTCTTGATGAGCATATTAAGAGCTCCCTCAATATAAATATTTTCAAAACAAGACTGGAACAACAGCTAGTTCAGAAACCCTGCTACAATATACATGAGTACTTTGCATAGTTTGTATTATGATCGCGATATATGCAATTGATTTTGTTTGTATTCAAAATAGCACATTTATATATACAGGGTGTTTCATAATAAATGCGCAGGACTTACGGATGTGATAGCTCGTTCAAAAATATGAAAAAAAGTTTCTATTAACTTACCCTCTTAATTCAAGATTTTCGAAATACAGGGTGTTGAAATTTAAAATAAATTATAGTTATTTGCGAATATCTCTGGAACCGTTTATCGCACAAAAAAACAGATTTTGAATGCATTTTCTACTCATAATAAGCTATGTTTTGTGCAGATTTTTAATTTTTTTAAATTCATAATTGGTGAAGATTTTGAAGGGGTAGTGGGTGTTTTTTTCTCCAATTTCTACGCTACTGGAAAAAGTATGATTTTGAGCCGCCTACTTGAACCACCAATGTTTTCTACACAAAAAAGGTACTCACTCTTGGTCATAAGCTCTAAAGTTGACCGTTTTCAAGAAAAATCAACTTTCATGTTGAAAAACATGGTAAATTTTTTTAAATAATTGTTTTCCTAATTATACAAAATTTATTTAAACGTTAGAACAAGTAACAAAACCAAACGTTGACTTCTCAATTGCAAAATAAAGAAAAAAACAATAACAATCATACTCAGTTGAATTGTTGGAAATGTCCGCCGTTGGCTTCAATGCACGCAGCAATTTTTCGAGAAAAAAACATTATTTAAACAACATGAAAGTTGATTTTTCTTGAAAACGGTCAACTTTAGAGCTTATGACCAAGAATACCTTTTTTGTGTACAAAACATTGGTGGTTCATATAGAAGGCTCAAAACTGTACTTTTTTCAGTGGCGTAGAAGTTGGAGAAAAAAACACCCACTACCCCTTCAAAATTTTCAGCAATTATGAATTTGAAAAAATAAAAAATCCGCAAAAAACATAGCTTATCATGAGTAGAAAATACCTACGTAATCTGTTTTCTGTGCGATAAACGGTTCCAGAGATATTTGCAAAAAGCGATTATTTTTTTTTTAAATTTCAACACCCTGTATCTCGAAAATGGTGCATTTCAGAGGGTAAGTTATTAGAAACTTTTCTCATATTTTTGGACGAGCTATCACATCCTGAAGTCCTGCGCATTTATTATGAAACACCCTGTATATATGACTGTCTCCTTTTGTTGTCTCATGTTTTCACGCCTTTTACCTTTTTATGCTTACGATTCAAAAAGTATGCTCCTGTATGTATGAATTTCTCAATTATGTATTTTAATCTGTATTTTATTTTATTTACTTTGATATTTATTTGTGACTTGTCATAAACATGCATCTGTCTTTGGTCCTTGTGATTGAATTTATATGTATATTTTTATGATTAATAAACTAATTGATTGATTGATTGATTGATTGAACTGAAAGGTACCAAGGGCTAACTCGTCAAATCTGAGATGAGAGGGTACGACTCCAAAAGCTGGAACCAACTTTATGTGAAAAGATCCAAATGATTTATTGAACGTGATAACATTTATTGATGACAGTGACAAACGCAACCTCAATAATTATTGTAATTTTTTTTAAAATCATTTGATTTTATCAAGTCATCACCGTATACCATAATTTGGCGCTTGGTACCTTTTAGTTAAACGCTATACGATTATGTACATGAAAATTTAAAGATTACAAAATAGTTATGTATGTATTAACTGCGTAAAATGAGTGTTTTTTTAGTGGCACATGAAATTGTTAATTTTTGGCCGAGACCGCAGGTCGAGGCCAGAAATTCTCTCGAATGTGCCATGAAAACGAAAATTTTATACACGAAATACAAACAACACTTTTTGTACAACTGTGAATGTGAATTTACATCGTCTGAAATATATTAAAAATAAATACTTCCAATACATTTTGAAGTAATTTTTTGACTCGATAAGTTATCGCTTTTAAACGACTATTGTCTTGAAAATATTATTCAATGTTTTCAGTAGAATAGAATTACAAAATTTTTCCTGTCTGAAAAAAATAAGTCCAAAATAATAACTAAATAATACTTCTCTTTTCCATACATGTTATCTTTAATGTTATCAATACTTCCAATAGTTCCAATACAATTTCACAGCATCCAGTGGTCTTTCTGTGTCGTTAGTATAGAAACGGTTTGTTGGCACGCCGCATGTTTGACTGTTTGACTGTGTTTAATAGTAGTTGATTCAATTTCAAGTTAGTTTCAAGAAGATGGATGTTGATTATGATAGTGGTAGTGATACCTCATCAGATATATCTGAGAAAGCAATTGCAATAGTTTCTAATATGTTGCCGGCCAAATCCAAGTCGATATATGAGAAAACATGACCAATTTCGTAAAAGTACGACAAGAAACATGCAAAAAAGATTTTTGAAAATGTGAAATGTGAAAATGTGAGTGTCTACTCAATGATGAGAAGTACATTGAATGTTGAGGAAAATATTGATATAAGGAAGTTTCCAAAATTGGTCCTGCTCATAAAGAACAAAAGCGTCGGATACCAAAGAAAGAAATATAAAGATTTATCAAGGGATGATTTCAATAAAATTATTCAAGATGCTGATAACCAAACAAGTTACAGATATAATCATAATTTTGTAAAATTAGTAGTAATTTCAATATTTTTTATTTGTTGGTTTCCTAATTTTGAGGTATCAGCGGTGCTTGTCGCCGTGAAGAATTATTACATATAACTATGATTCCTTTGAAGATGCTGAATCTATATTGATTGTTAAAATACCTGATACGACCTATTGCGCAAGCACGTTTACTGTTTTAAATTCTGATTATATTGAGACATACCGCAAGTATAGAGCAAGCACAACGGCCGCCTCATACAGAAAGAAACAGATTCTTTTTGAAATATTCGAGAGGAAAGTGTATGTTTAACCAACATGGGGATAAATAAAATAGGAGAAATTCCCAGCTTGATTGCAAAATGGCTTGGAAAAGAGCTAAACAGGTCACTGTTTCAGGTGAAGCTCTGTAACTCTTCTGGCCTTCCAGGGGGCAAAATTTCCGTCGCTCTTGGAATGAATAGAATTGACGGAAAGCGTCCAGACGGAATGACCCACATACTGTGGAAATTTGGGAAACCTTTGGTTTGGGATTTTTCTAGTGTCGATACAATTGCAGTCTCCCACCTCGAAGCAACCTCCAGTTCAAGAGGTTCCGCAGCTATTCAGGAAGAAAAATTGAAATGCAATAAATACTCTTATATTGAAAATGTGTATTCCTTCTACCCAGTTGCTATTGAAACATACGGTGTTTTCAGACCACACGCTCTAGAACTCTTAGAAGAAATTGGAAGAAGGATGATGAAGTCTACTGGTGATTCTTGATCATACACCTTCCTCATTCAGCGAATCAGCATAGCAATCCAATGAGAAAATGCTGCATCAGTCATGGGTACACTTTCTACCTATCAAAAATTGGATGAAATTTTCTGGCACCCAGTAATCAAATCCAAGCAACAATAAATTTTCCTTGATAAACCCAAAAGTTCTCCTATTTCCGATGAAGATACATTTTCAATCTGGTCAGTTAGGATACCAGTCATCGAGCAATCTCCTCATTCCGAGAAAATGTATGGTCTAAAATCTAAAATTTTTGAGGCTACAAGACCTTCTTGCTTTGCTGCAGTTCTTCAATAGGCCTTCCTTGTCACCAAATGAAATATCAATTATTTCAAGGCCTCCGGCTTCCTTCCAGGACATCAACAAGATAGTTCAGAATTCCTGGGGCACCTACTGGATACGCTGCATGGACAAGAAACCAACTTCAATGTGCTGAAAATGGAGCAACATCAGAAATACCAACCGTGATGCAGCAGTCTTTCTGAAGAAAGACGCATCTCATGTTGCGGAGAATGCGGGTCAAAGAGCGCAAGGGTGGACACTTCCAGAGACCTGCAGTTTTCAATTCCGATCCACTCGGAGAAACTAACTGTAAGTACAGACGTTTTTGAAAAACTACCTGCAACCGGAAAAATCAACGGGCGATAACAAGTACCGCTGCGATTTGTGCAGTGATTTGACGGACGTTGAGAGGAGGGCAAATATTGTGATGGTGCCGGCTATATTGATACTCACTCTCAAACATTTTCAATATGATCCAGCATCTCATCGACATACCAAGCTCCTGCAATCAGTAACTTTAGACGAACACCTGTTTCTGATAACCTACCGCTATGACCTCTATGCGGCTGTGGTCCATTGCGGTTCGAACTTGGATTCCGGCCACTATTACTCACTCGCTAAAGATAAGCAGATGGTTTGGTACAAATTCAATGACTCGAATGTTTCTAAAGCTACGTCGGGGAACTTAAGTTGTTTGAAACCTACTGAAACGCCGTATATATCCTGTTTTATAGTAGGGAAAACCTTTCAGATATTGAGAACCTGCCATCAATAATTCTTTCCCATAGGTTACAGATACTTTTAAACAATTCACGATCCAAGAAGTCTGAAGAATTGCCGCCCGTAAAAATATACGATATTAGGGAAGCTTGAGATAATGAACCCCTGCCAACCGGCTTTGGAGGGGCGAATTTTCATTTTCAAATTAGTTATTTTAAACAAACTTATATTATTATTATTATTTATTTTGTTGTGTAGATACAATTGTAATGTATAATTTAAATAATTCATGGGTGCATATTTATATATGTATATTTATGAAAACAGAGTTCTTTTTGGGAGATAGTTTAGTAACGAACAATCATTGCCGACCGATGATGAACCCTTTACCCCCATATACACCTACTACGTAGGCTTATTATTATGGCAAGTACCTGGATAAGACCACGATGGGTATTGAATTATATCTAAGAGATACTTGTTCAACGTTCCTCAAAGCATCAGAGGACGCAATTGCAAGTGCCCTCTGTGACCAACCAGCAGAATTATGTTTTGATTTGGACAGGGTGACCATCTGCAGACTAGTTTCGGGGTTGTTGCCTCTCATCAGTGCAAGGGTAGGTCAACACAGACAGCACTGAAGCCATCTGGTCCCCGTTCAAATCATTACACACTCCGCTGCTTGGTCAACTCTGGTTCACGCGATGAAGCGGTTTCTAGGCTGCTCCACCTAGCGAGCAGAGGGAGATCACTCCGAATCTCCGGGTTAAGAGATTTATGTGAAAAAAAAGTAGTAGGTGTATGTATATGGGAGTAAAGGGTTCATCATAGGTCGGCAACGACTGTTCTTTAATTTATATTTATGTTGTACTGTGTCATATAGATCTTATATCTTTGTACTTTTTTTATACATTTCATTTATACTTCTGACTTATCCAGACATTGAGGTGTACTTATTTGTGAACAGTAAATTATTATATTTTGTCAATACACCACAATGTCAATGATTGGCAAAAGATAAAACATACTGGAAGAAACTACTTAAGACCGCTACCAAAAAGACTAAATCGTCGAAGAATGAAATTATTCACATCCACCAACATCAATTCGCTTGTTATTGCTCACCCCCTCGTAGTTCATGAATATCTCGTACCTCTCGTGATACTTAACATAAACAAATACGACGCCATTTTGACACGAGTTACTGCCGGTGAATGGAGTTCGTCACCCAGTAAAATAACTCCGAACTTAGAAAATACAAGCGAAAAGGGAGAGAAGAGAACGATTCGAGATTCCGCTCCAGTCATAGTTTATTTTCCCCGAGTTTCTTGAGAGAATATCGGGTGCAGGCAAGCAAACATTATTCTAGAATTTTAGGGTCGAATAACTTCACCGGGAGGACAGCGCAGTGCTCTCTGCACGACTGTACAATCATCTCGAAAAGGAATTCAACAAAAGCATCGGGGAATTGTAGAATTCTCGTTGGATTTGAATTTTCTCAGCTTACTGTGCGTTATATTCAATTTGATTCAACATATTTCCGATTATTGGAGAGATCAAACAATGAGTTATTGGGTTATTAATGAGAAATTAACCAAATATGGGCACTAACTCCATAAGGGCATTGCATGAAAATATAATAGCAGGATAAATGGAAGAATAGCTATTAATTTTGGTAAGCAAATTTTCCTTAATTTTGTTATAAAAATCCAAACAGAATATTAACCCTTAAAAGTCAGTTTTTTATTTTATATATTTCTTTTGGGTTTATATATTTTTTGAGTAATATTGGAAGTCTAGAAAAAGAAATAAGAGATCATTTTTCATTATTTCCATTGTTTTTTCAAAAATCACCGTTACGCTAGGACAATAAGGAGTCGAATAGGACTAAATTGAAAATATGGACTTTTTTGTCAAAATTCATAAATTCGATATGACAGCTCCAACATGGCGTCAAGTTTTGTGATCATGGTCCGATTTGATTCAAAATTGGTATGTGGGAGTTTACGGAGTCGAAGATTATGAATTTTTTGTCAAAATTCATGAATTCAACATGGCGGCTCCAAGATGGCGGGCGAGTTATGTGATTATTGTTGTTTTTATTCAAAATTGCTACGTGGGGGTTTTCAGGATCGGAGGTTATAATTTTTTTGTCAAAATTCATATTTTGAAGATGGCGGACAAATTCTGTGATAATGGTCCGATTCAATTCAAAATTGGTATGTGGAGGTTTCCGGGGTGAGAGATTATTAATTTTTTCTCAAAATTCATAAATTCGATATGGCGGCTCCAAGATGGCGGATGAGTTTTGTGATTATGGTCAGACTCTAATCAACTGCTATTTATATTAGTCAAATAGGACTAAACTGAAAATGTAAACTTTTTTCGGTCAAAATTCATAAAAACAATATGGCGGTTCCAAGATGGCAGATGTTTTGTGATTATCGTATACCATTCAAAAGTGCTATGTGAGTCAAATAAGACTAAATATGAACTTTTCTTTGTAAAAATTCATGAACTCAATATGGCGGCTCCAAATAGGCGGATGAGTTTTGTGGCCATAGTCCAATTCAGTTCAAAATTAGTGTGGGGGGTTTTCGGAGTTCGAGATTATGAATTTTTCGTCAAACTTCATAAATTGAATATGGCAGCTCCAAGATGACGAACGGGTCCGATTCGATTTAGAATTGGCTTGTACGGGTTTTCGGGGTAGGAGATTATACTTTTTTTGTAAAAATTAATAAATTCAATATGTCGGCTCCAATATGGCGGATGAGTTTTGTGATTATGGTCAGATTCTATTCAAAGTTGTTATCTGAGTCAACTAGGACTAAATTGAGAATTTAAACTTGTTTATCATAATTCGTTAATTCAATATGGCGGCTCCAAAATGAGTTTTGTGATCATGATCCGAGTCGATTCAAAATTGGCAAATGGGGGTGTTCGAAGATTATGAATTTTTTGTCAGAATTCATAAATTGAATATGGCGGCTCCAAGACGACGAACGAGTTTTGTAATCAAGGTACAATTCGATTCAAAATCTGAATGTGGGAGTTTACTGAGTCAAAAGATATGATTTTTTTGTCAAAATTCATAAATTCAATATGGCGGATTCAAGTCGACGAACAAGTTTTGTGATTACTGTCCGATTCGATTCAAAATTGATATGTTCGGTGTCGGAGATTATGAATAATTCAACATGGCGGCTCTAAGATGGCGATCGAGTATGGTGATTATGGTCAGATTCTAACCAAAATTGCTATGTAAGTCAAATTAGACTAAATTGAAAACAATTTTTTCATTGGTCAATATTCATAAATTCAATATGGCGGCTCCAAGATGGCGGTCGAGTTTTGTGATCATGGCCCGATTCGTTTAAAATTGGTATGTGGGGGTTTTCGGTGATGGAGATTATACATTTTTTGTCAAAATTCATGAATTCAATATGGCGGCTCCAAGATGGCGGTCGAGTTTTGTGATCATGGTCCGATTCGATTCAAAATTGTTATGTAGGGGTTTTCGGTGATGGAGATTATACATTTTTTGTCAAAATTCATGAATTCAATATGGCGGCTCCAAGATGGCGGTCGAGTTTTGTGATCATGGTCCGATTCGATTCAAAATTGGTATGTAGGGGTTTTCGGTGATGGAGATTATACATTTTTTGTCAAAATTCATGAATTCAATATGGCGGCTCCAAAATGACGAAAGAGTTTTGTATCACAATACTATTCTATTCAGAGAGAGGGTTTTCGGAGTCGAAGATTATGATTTTTTGTCAAAATTCAGGAATCCAAAATGGTTAGATAATGAGATTTTTTATGTAAAAGTTCATAATATCAAGATGGCGGACGAGTTTTGTGATTATGGTCCGATTCGTTTCAAAATTGGTATGTATTCGTTTTCGGTTTTGGAGATTATAAAGTTTTTGTCAAAATTCATAAATTCAATATGGCGGCACTAAGATGGAGGACGAATTTTGTGATTACGTTTTTTTTTTCAAAATTGCTGTGTGGATTTTTGGGGTTGTATATTATGATTTATTTGTGAAAATACATAATATCGAAATGGCGGACTAGTTTTATCCGATTCGATTCAAAATTGAAATGTGGGGGTTTTCGGTTATGGAGATTATGAATTTTTTGTCAAAATTCATAAATTGAATAGAGCAGCTCAAATATGGCGGACGAGTTTTGTTATTATAGTCAGATTCTATAAAAAATGGTTAAGTGAGGATTTTCAAGGTCGGAGATTCATATTTTTTTTGTCAAAATTCATAATATACAGATGGCGGGTGAGTTTTGTGATCATAGTCCGATTTGATTCAAAGTTGGTGTGTGTTGGTTATTGGGAGATCAGGAAGTTTTTGTCAGAGTTCATAAATTCAATATGACGGAAGATTTTTATTATTATGGTCAGATTCTATTAAAAATTGCTGTGTAACGATTTTCGGGATCGGAGGTTATGATTTTTTTTTGTCAAAATTCATAATCTCAAAGTGGCCGAGAAGTTTCGTGATTATGGTTCGAGTCCTTTGAGAAATGGTAAGTGAGGGTTTTTGAGGACAGATATTATGATTACATTGTCAACATTTAAAAATTCAAGATAACGGCTCCTATACGTTTTACTTGAGAACTTAAAAAATTTTAATACAATCAGGTGACAAACATCTTTGAAGACAAGGCTTTTATTCAAATGCACTAAAAGGTTGAAAATAATTTCTCTAGATATGTGACGTAGGATATTCTGTGAGTAACACGGGCCGAACACGGGAAGTCGTGCAAGCACGGAAAAAGCATTTATGGACGACTAATGAACCATATTTTTCATTATATCTACCTGAAAACCACAGATTGTTGAGAAACATTTATTTTTAATGATGAAGGAACAAAAACATGTATTATTAATTGAAATATTCATGGTACAAAAATATCCATAAAACAAGCGTTATTTACCCTGTTGGTAAGGAAATATTCAAACAATTTGCGATCTCTAGAGAACTGTAAACAACATATTATTTAATTTTGACATGTAAATAGGCAGCTATAATGACACCAGCGCACGGAAAATTTTTCCCTTAAAAAACCCTTATTCAGTATGCTAAAAATAGTGTTTTTCTACTCCTATGTTAGTAAACATTGTTTTACAAACAGTTCACTCTATAAGTAAATCCATTCTTACGCACAACTGTGCGTAAAGAATAAAAACGCACAACTGTGCGTCATGATATGATGGCTAGTATAATAGGTAACAATCAAGTTGCCTCTTGAACCACTCAAATCGTGACATTTATCTGTCTTGCGTTTTAAATATTTGACAGTGACATTGTCACTTTTTGAGATTTGAAGTTCAAATCGATACTTCATAAATTATAATCCGATCTTTAATTTTATATCTACAAATATGAGCAACTCCGATAATGAAATGAGCGCAACGCCACCGGAAATTGTTCTTCAGGCTGCTTCTGCTATGGAGAATATTCTGCCGCAAAAATCAAAGGATAGATATGAAAAAGCCTATCAAAAATTTATGGAATGGAGTATGGATAACCACGTGAGTACGTACTCCGAAAATGTATTGCTCGCCTATTTTAATATATTGACCAAAACATTTAAACCCTCCTCGCTCTGTTCATCATTTCTATGCTATATAGTACAAAATTGTATTTTCTTAGATTTAATTTGTTGTTGTTGGAAATTAAACCATAAACTGCGTTAGTTACCTTCATTTTTTTATTACTTAAAGCTTAATCAAACGCACCATCCAGTATATAAGAGTCGTAGAAAAAGTATAGTACGTATTACGTGTTGTAAAGCAATTACGCACTCATGTAATTACCGCACTCACCGCTACGCGGCTCGTGCGCAATTTTTCCATTCGTGCGTAATATGCTTTTTACAACACTTGATACGTAATATACTATTTCAGATAGGTATAATGAAAAAACAATTTCAGTAGTCGATACAAAACTCATTTTCCATTCAATTCAAGTTAAAAACAAATTGAATGATTGAACCAATAAAAATCTCTAGAATACTTGAATTGGTTGGATAATTTATGTTGACCCACTGAAATATCAAATTATTTGAATAATATTGGAATACGCTGATCATTCAATTATAAGTATTTTACCAGTATTTTAGGTATTGATGGAGTCCGAAGAATAAAAAAAGTCCAAATTTGCCAAACATCTTTTGATACCCAATGGGCTTTGGCAAAGTCAAACAGATGAAGACGTACAACGGCTTTCGCTCGTACGTTACAGATTAGGCAATGAATTGATACTAGCGATGCAATGCACCGTTTGAATATAATATAGAAATTTTAGAGGTTCGAAAAATACGGTTTTATCGAATTACATCACACCTCAGGGTTCAAAGTAGATACAGACGATGCCTTTCTTTGATCTTCTGCTACTGTCTTTTTCGAAATCTTTAATTTATCATTGTCCAAATATACACACAAAAGTTGCCTAATGTCTTTACAAAGCGAAACGAAACATGTGCGGAAGGAACACAAATAATCCAAAGATTTACAACGTTATTAATATTTGTTTGTATGACGCTGTTTCCCCGAAAGTTATCATTTCATTAAAACAAAACCCGACGAGATAAAAATACTCATCAGTGGCGTACACAGTTATAAACTCTAATCGGATCATTGAATTTATGTTGAGATAATAATTACTCGAATGATCGTGTTAATGAATATTAGTGTTTTTATTAATATTAATTACACTCGTTTTGAATATTCTTGTAAATCAACCATGTGAATTCCAATCCGTTTTATAAGAATATCTACAAAATTTGACTTTTATGTGATTCAATACCGGTGGAGGCATATAGCCAGAGGATTGAGGGTTTAAGATAAATCTCTTCATACTTTTTTGTGCTTGAAAGAATTCTTTATACACGATTCATATTATATTCTTCAAAACAGTAAGAATTTATATTTAATAGTAGAATTATAGAATTACTTCCACTTTTGGAATTATTTCATATCTGAGCAAATACCCTAAAAATTCTTCAATACTTGCATCACCTTGTGAAATTTGTCGTATCTTCAGGTTCCAAATATATTCAATGCGAACTTGGAATTTTTTAACGTTATCTAATATACTTCTTTTCAAAAGATAATTCGAATGTGAATTGAATCGAAAATGTGAATGAAAAATTGTAGCATTATTATTATTGTGTATAATTAATTAAGCATGCTGAATCTCAACTAGAGAATGAGGATTTCCAGTACCCGACTGAGAAAAGCTGGAAAACTCCAAACAAACAATATAAAACCTACTCAGAAACTTGATCAATCAGAGAAAAAAAAAAATTGACAAATGAGGCTACTTTTGTAATTTTTATTTCCTTCAGAAAATATTTTGACCGGATGAGGGACGTGCAAAAATGAAGGTTCAGCAGATCAACGAAACATTCTCTAGCAACAACTTATCCAAACGGTATGAAAGTCATTCTACAAATATTTCATTTCATCAAATTATTATGTACTCATGTGAATTTTTCCGCAGCAAAAATACGAAATGATGGTTGGCACACACATTTTTATTTCGAGATTTACAGTGACCGTCAAAAAGTATGTACCATATGGGAAAAAAGTTTATTGTTAGAGAATTGGAAAAATATTTGTGGGGAAAAGTTTTTGCATGTCCGATCACCTGGAAATCGATTTTGACAAATGTCACGTGACCACTAGTATGGCGGCAAATTGGAAAAAAATACAATGAATAGGGCAAGAGTGGGATAAGATGGCAAGAAATCGAAAAAGAGTAATTCGAAACAGTTGCTCAGAATTTAATTTCATACTTCATACATAGTTTCAAGCAACAAATCGAAAAAAAGTGAAATTGCATTTTTTTGAATATTTTCCGATCTCTTTATAAAAATCAATTTTTTTTTCTGAATGGCTTGACTGTAGTGGAACATCTGTATTTTGACAAAAGTCTCTCTTTTTCTCCGCACCAGATGGCACTAAATTAAGAAAATTGGTTTTTACCTGAACCCTGGCTGTTACATTGGTTCGTATCTAACAGATAACAGTATTACAAGACTATAGTGATGATATGGCCATCTAGAAACATTATGTTTCCAGATTATAATCAAGTTTTGATGATAATGCTGCATGAGCGTTTCACAGTGCACATAAACTTTAATAAATAAACTTTTAATTTGATGCACTATTTTTAAGTTTATGTGCGAAGTGAAACCCTCATGCACGATTATCATCGAACCTTGATTATAATCAGGTAACCAGAATGTTTCTAGATTAGTCTTGAGAAATATTTTAAAAAATTGCAATTTCGAATTTTTCCGATTTATTCGTTGAAACTCTTTTTTGAAATTACTTTTTTCGATATCTTGCCATCTTACCGCGCTTTTGGACTGATATTTTTTCTAATTTTCCGCCATACTAGTGGTCACGTGACCCTTGTCAAAATCGATTTTTAGGTCATGGGACATGCACAAACATTTCCCTAGAAATATTTTTCCAATAATCTAATAATAAACTTTTTTCCCATATGGTACACAGTTTTTGGCGGTCCATATGTATGTATATAGGGTGGGTCACGGTCGATAGTACCTTAGACGTTTACGGAGAACGGGACATAGGATCATTCTGAAAATTTGGTTTCTCAAGTAGTTGCTCTTGGTCTATCGATCTGAAATATTTTCAGCAATGCAGCGTTGCCGCTTATACCAGAATGTAGCAGCATCTTTGTTATTTCAAATGGGTCACCCTGTATATTACCGCATTTTTGAACTTGACATTCCTTTCTGATTATTTCTGCCCCATACTCCCCTATACCTATCTCTAACGGTTTTTGAGATATTGGTTATTTTCCATATTTTTTATCCAAAACATAGCTCGAATTGAATGTTTATTTCTGCGGTATTTGAATTCTTAGGAAGTTGCAATTTTGTGTTTAGTTCATCAGGATCATGTACATTGATTCTGTATAGAGAAGTTTGTTCTGCGTTATACAGGGTCGTTCGAAATTCATGATCTTACTGCTAGATACGAAAAGGGTTGAAAGTGCGTTTTTTTAAATGAAACATCCTGTATATTATGAAATATCCTGAAAGATGACTAAATTCCCTTCGAATTGATATATCATGTTCCTATACCTAAATAGCCAGAATTCCGAGATAATAGCAATTTTCACTTAAAATCGCTTGAATTATTGCCGGAAATTTTTCGAGTACATGAATTTTCTTTGAAAAGTTCATGTACGAGATAAATTTACAGCAATTAATTCAAGCACGAGGGGGATTCAGTAAGAAAATTTCACACCCAGAAATGAAAATCATCCAACAATTCATAAGAAATAACTAACGATGGTTTCACCTGAACTATTAATAACCACTGAAATATTGAAATGTAAAATACTTAACAAAATCTTCATCAATAAATGTTTGGCATGTGACATGTGACATTTGACATGTGAAAAGTTGATATTTTGCTTTAATGTACAAATGGAGGTCTAGTTTTCATATGAAAGGAGATAATTATGTATTTACTAGATATTTGGAATGTGTTTGAAAATATTTTCTCCACGATTATAGCGGCCTATGAGTCGCTAGGTCGATGGTTCAATCCACGATAGGATCATAACTTTTTTATTTTTTTTGTTCCAAATTTAAACACATTTATTGATGAAAATTTTGTTAAGTATTTTACATATCAATATTTCAGTGGTTATAAATAGTTCAGGTGAAACCATCGTTAGCTATTTCTTATGAATTGGTGGATGATTTTCATTTCTCGGTGTGAAATTTTCTGACCGAATCCCCCTCGTGCTTGAATTAATTGCCGTAAATTTATCTAGTACATGAATTTTCAAAGAAAATTTATGTACTCGAAAAATTTCCGGCAATAATTCAAGCACTTGGGAGATTACAAGTGAAATTTGCTATTGTCACGGAATTCTGGATATTTAGATATAGGAACATGATATATCAATTCGAAGGGAATTTAGTCATCTTTCAGGATATTTCATAATATACAGGATGTTCCATTCAAAAAAACGCACTTTCAACCCTTCTTGTATTTTGAACGACCCTGTATAACGCAGAACAAACTTCTCTATACAGAATCAATGTACATGATCTTGATGAACTAAACACAAAATTGCAACTTCCTAAGAATTCAAATACCGCAGAAATAAACATTCAATTCGAGCTGTTTTGGATAGAAAATATGGAAAATAACCAATATCTCAAAAACCGTTAGAGATAGGTATAGGGGAGTATAAGGCAGAAAAAATCAGAAAAGAATGACAAGTTCAAAAATGCGGTAATATACAGGGTGACCCATTTGAAATAACAAAGATGCTGCTACTTTCTGGTATAAGCGGCAACGCTGCATTGCTGAAAATATTTTAGATCGATAGACCAAGAGCAACTACTTTAGAAACCAAATTTTCAGAATGATCCTATGTCCCGTTCTTCGTAAACGTCTAAGGTACCATCGACCGTGACCCACCCTGTATTGTCCTTGGAAATGGAAATTTTGCTAAAAACAATTTCGTCCCAGAAAGATGGCATGTGCACTCCGCACTAATGTTGTTACTTTCTTCTACTGGTTTGCACAATATATACTATTTCTTCAGATTAAACAATATGATGAATTATAATTATGAAAATCGAATTATCTTGCTTGTAATTTCGATTGGCTTGGCTGATTTCAACATTATGTATACTTGTAACCATTTAAACTCATTTCTCCGAATACCATTATTAAATTCGCTAGACGTACTATTCACCTGACGAAGGTTGAGATGTTCAGTTTTATTGAGCTAGTGGAATTTTGCAAGCAATCACGATCTGAAATTACCTTCTAACTTTCATTCTGCAAGGATTCAACATATCTTGAACTGAAAACTAGAGCAGCATTTATGGCAAGATCCAAAAAAACTATTACATAATGTAAACGTGTATCAAATCCCAATCAAAAAAAATTGTACAGTCCCCGTTTTCCAGGAAATGGGTGTGGGTTTACTTTCAAGTGGAGCTGCACCATACACCCACTAAGGCTGCTAAAATTTCTTACCAATTCATTACAAATCATTGACCAAAATTTTGATCAACAACGGGTTAAATGCCCCTTATTTATAGGAAATCCCCTAATAAATATAGATCTCAACGTGGCCATTGCCAGAATTATTCATATACGACGGTGTACAATTTTTCTACAAACTATGGAAGTGTTGAAAATAACCGAACGAAGCAAGAGGTAAAACAACCCAAACTTCTCAAAATTACTGTTATTATCTATCGCATTGTGCGTATCGTCATAATTTCCCACAAACTATTTAAAATTCATTACTAACTATCGGCGTGTTGAAAAATGCGTAATGATGATTTTCAAGGAGTTGAAACCTCTAAGGGGTTGACAGCCCAACAGTAGAAACCACGTTCTTTTGGGGGGGCCGTTGGGATGAAAAATATGACTCAACCAGTATTTCGTTTGACTTATTGCAATTTTCTACAACCTCTTAAGAGGAAGTTGTACTATACAATAAAACAGTGTATGCAAGGGTTTGGTACTCCCTAACTTTTTTGGTTAATTTTTCACTTTCAGGGCCGGTTTATCAATGCAGGGTTAGGTTAGTTTAACCCTGGGGTAAATGCTAACTCCAGGATAAACTGTTTATCAACTCGAGGTTAAAAATAACTTCGGGTCAAAGTCAGAGTTAATTTAACTTCAGCTTCAAAGTGGAGGTTTTCTCTTTTATCCCCGACTTAACCTACAAAAGTTTCGCGAAATCTTACGTTTGCAAAGTCGTGTGTCGTGTCGTGTACTAAAAACAGTGATAATATAATTATGGAAGCGTTTGATGAGATGAGTGACGATGATGGGGATATTTTGGAAATGATTGAATATAGGAGGCGACCCTACACAATGAGGCAACGGAATAATCCGTTTGAAGACCTTTTCACTAGGTTTAGACTACGTAAACCTACGGTGTTGTGGATGTTAGCACAAATAGAAGCTGCTACTGAGTCTTCAACTGATAGGTAAAATAAATTTTTCATATCCAGCTGAAAGCTCCATAATAAAATGTAATTGTAGGAATCATTCTGTGTCTCCTATGAATAAATTGTTGCTCACATTGAGATATTATGCTACTGGTAATATTCAATATTTCTGTCATTGAACAAATCTTAGGGCTGCCAAATACAAGAACCTACCGCTCCTTCACTAGAAGCATTAAATTCCTGACCCAACTTTCGCCACATTCTTTTTCCCTCCAAGATACTGCATCAGTTTTTTTGCATTCAATTACGCCCTTATACTTATTTATTGACGACTTCAATCAACAGCAACCTGTCCGATGGAGAGAAATTTGGACCCCTGGCACTTTTCACTACACTCATGGTTATCTTTGGACCTCAATTTATTCCTTTTGTAGTTTTAAATTTGCTATTTTGATTTTTGACTGTCTATATGACAGTTTGAAGTTGAATATTTGAATCTGTATCCTGGTGGCTGTCAGAATTTTTCAACCAATCCTAATCCACAGGGAGCGGTAACTCTGTCACAAGTATTACCAACCACACGATGTTTAAGGGTTTCGTAACTCTCACCGTAATATGTAATTGATAAACGGATGCGCATCTAACACCCACTTTGACCTGGGGATAGCTTAACCCCAGTGTCAGTCAACACTCATATTTAACACTGCATTGAAAAACCGGTCCTCAGTGAATCACAAAATAAGTAGATATTGGTAAAGGTGTTTTCTGAAAAATGTCGCAAAAATCCATGTTTTTTGATGACTTTCCCATTTTTTTTTGGAAAGAACCAAATCAAATTTCGAAAAAGTGAGGAAAAGGGAACCTAGATTAGATCTTTACCGACACGTTCAAATTTTTTCATCCCCTAATAATGAAAAGTAAACCTAGAAAATTAGGGACAACGAAACCCTTGCATGGCAACATTTTGCATGCGGATAGTAGCGCCACAGTCTTTCAGTTTGTAAGGTACCACTTCCACTTAATGTGTGGGAAGTGCAAATGTAAATACATTTTTGAAAGGAACTATGACAGAAAATCGGACATGAGCAGTCGGTACTTTACTGAGTTTTAGAATTTCTATATACTGCGTATCTTTTGGTGCGCACGGATTTATAACTTACAAATATATTGAAAATTTGAAGATAATACATTTTTGAAAGGCAATAAGGCTGATAATTTCACTCGCCTCATGAAACACTCCTTTCCTGCAATATTAGGACCAATAAGGGACGTATGCCTCGATAATACGCAGTTCCTAGCTTTCGAGCCGGTAATACCACTTTGTCATGGCAACCACGTATCCAAACAACAACGAAGAACTTAATATCATCTTGCTACTAATATGAATATCAGTCTGACATACTTCATGTCTATCAGACATTATCTATAACTATTGAAGAATTCACGACAATGGAACTTTTTTCACTTTGTTGGTTCGTGAAATTATCTCAATAAATACTACTCGTGCTCACAATACTATCGATAATTCCGTCAGAAATCTTAAACTCGATCAAATTGCTTTGAGGTAACACCACTCGTCCTAAAGGACTCGTGGTGTTACCAAGCAATTTGATCTCGTTGATTTCTGACAGAATTACAGCTTGGCAAACATACCTGCAGTTGTGAAGATATACACGCCCATGATGCGCATTAGTCTTACGACGGATTACCCGGTGTTCCAGTGAAATTTACGTGATTGTTTGCGCAAGTAGTGGGAATTCCACCATCTCAGCTATGTTTGCCAAACTGTACTATCGATAGTATTGAGAGCACTTGTGGTATTACCCCCGAAAATTCGACACAAGCCTTATTTTATAGGGTTTCAGAATGTTTTATAGTTTCCCACAGCCTTGCGCACAACCATTGAAATTTCTGCTGCATGTCTTTTGGTGTGCTTGGAGTATATCAACCATAGATGTTCAAATTTTGAAGAAAGATGCGTTAATATATTTTCGCAATAGAATAGAAAATTATTGCTAGCGTTTTTTTTATTAAACTATAGCATTAGGTTTTGGAATGGATTTATACATGACTGCATATAAAAACTCTAATAATCAATATATTACATACATTTACATAGTTGTAAAATATACAGGAAGCAAAAAGATTAAAATAAATCTCAAAAAGTAGTTGACTGGAACACTCTGGCTCAATATGAATTAGATATGATTTGATGACTTAGAATGGAATTGCTATAATTCAATATCAGAGTAGAAATCATTGTAGTTTTCATTATACAGTGTCATCCTCAAAGTACCGACCGTATGGGTTTTTCAACAAAAAGTTATTACTGATAATAGTTTGTGCATCCCCTAAATTTGAACACGCACCAACAAAATATTGCAAAACATGCGTAATCTACGAGGCGCATGGGAAAACTTGATTTTGAGATAAAATTAAAGTACCCTCATTTTAAAAAATATCGAAAAGAGATATTTGGAAAAGTTAACTCAAAGAATTATTTTGGACATGAAAACCTCCACAAAGTAAATGTAATCAATTTGTGCTGAGATATTATTGATTTTATTTTGATGTTTTATCACTTACGAAGGCGTAGAAGGGCCACGAGCAATTTATTTTTTGAATCCCGACTTTGATCTCGGACCCCCGACTTTAATCTCGGACCCCCGACTTTAATCTCAGACCCCCGACTTTAATCTCAGACACCCGACTTTCATCTCGGAACCCCCGACTTTAATCTCGGGGGTCTGACTTTAATCTCAGACCCCCGACTTTAATCTCGGACACCCGACTTTAATCTCGGACCCCCGACTTTAATCTCGGACCCCCGACTTTAATCTCAGACCCCCGACTTTAATCTCGGACCCCCGACTTTAATTTCGGACAACCGACATTAATCTCGGACCCCCGACTTTAACCTCGGACCCCCGACTTTAGTCTCGGTGGTCCGACTTTAATCTCGGGGGTCCGACTTTAATCATGGACCCCCGACTTTAATCTCGGACCCCCGACTTTAACCTCGGACCCCCGACTTTAATCTCGGTGGTCCGACTTTAATCTCGGGGGTCCGACTTTAATCTCGGACCCCCGACTTTAATCTCGGACCCCCGACTTTAATCTCGGACCCCCGTCTTTGATCTCGGGGGTCCGACTTTAATCTCGGACCCCCGAGATTAAAGTCGGGGGTCCGAGATTAAAGTCGGGGGTCCGAGATTAAAGGCGGACCCCCGATATTAAAGTCGGAGGTCCGAGATTAAAGTCGGCAAAAGCCACACTGACCGAGATTAAAGTCGGGGGTCCGAGATTAAAGTCGGGGGTCCGAGATTAAAGGCGGACCCCCGATATTAAAGTCGGAGGTCCGAGATTAAAGTCGGCAAAAGCCACACTGACCGAGATTAAAGTCGGGGGTCCGCGATTAAAGTCGGACCCCCGAGATTAAAGTCGGGGGTCCGAGATTAAAGTCGGACCCCCGAGATTAAAGTCGGGGGTCTGAGATTAAAGTCGGGGGTCCGAAATTAACGTCGGGGGTCCGAGATTAAAGTCGGGGGTCCGAGATTAAAGTCGGGGGTCCGAGATTAAAGTCGGACCCCCGAGATTAAAGTCGGGGGTCCGAGATTAAAGTCGGGGGTCCGAGATTAAAGTCGGAGGTCCGAAATTAAAGTCGGGGGTCCGAGATTAAAGTCGGACCCCCGAGATTGAAGTCGGGGGTCCGAGATTAAAGTCGGGGGTCCGAGATTAAAGTCGGACCCTCGAGATTAAAATCGGTGGTCCGAGATTAAAGTCGGCAAAAGCCACACTGACCGAGATTAAAGTCGGGGGTCCGAGATTAAAGTCGGACCCCCGAGATTAAAGTCGGAGGTCCGAGATTAAAGTCGGACCCCCGAGATTAAAGTCGGGGGTCCGAGATTAAAGTCGGGGGTCCGAAATTAAAGTCGGGGGTCCGAGATTAAAGTCGGGGGTCCGAGATTAAAGTCGGGGATCTGAGATTAAAGTCGGGGGTCTGAGATTAAAGTCAGACCCCCGAGATTAAAGTCGGGGGTTCCGAGATGAAAGTCGGGTGTCTGAGATTAAAGTCGGGGGTCTGAGATTAAAGTCGGGGGTCCGAGATTAAAGTCGGGGGTCCGAGATTAAAGTCGGACCCCCGAGATTAAAGTCGGGGGTCCGAGATTAAAGTCGGGGGTCCGAGATTAAAGTCGGAGGTCCGAAATTAAAGTCGGGGGTCCGAGATTAAAGTCGGACCCCCGAGATTGAAGTCGGGGGTCCGAGATTAAAGTCGGGGGTCCGAGATTAAAGTCGGACCCTCGAGATTAAAGTCGGAGGTCCGAGATTAAAGTCAGCAAAAGCCACACTGACCGAGATTAAAGTCGGGGGTCCGAGATTAAAGTCGGACCCCCGAGATTAAAGTCGGAGGTCCGAGATTAAAGTCGGACCCCCGAGATTAAAGTCGGACCCCCGAGATTAAAGTCGGGGGTCCGAGATTAAAGTCGGGGGTCCGAAATTAAAGTCGGGGGTCCGAGATTAAAGTCGGGGGTCCGAGATTAAAGACGGGGATCCGAGATTAAAGACGGGGATCCGAGATTAAAGTCGGGGGTCCGAGATTAAAGTCGGAGGTCCGAGATTAAAGTCGGGGGTCCGAGATTAAAGTCGGACCCCCGAGATTAAAGTCGGGGGTCCGAGATTAAAGTCGGGAGTCTGAGATTAAAGTCGGACCCCTGAGATTAAAGTCGGGGGTCCGAGATTAATGTCGGGGGTCCGAGATTAAAGTCGGGGGTCCGAGATTAAAGTCGGGGGTCCAAAATTAAAGTAGGGGGTCCGAGATTAAAGTCGGGATTCCAAAAAAAAACTGTTCGTGGTCCTTCTACGCCTTCGTAATCACTTGATATTATTGAACATAATTTTTTGTATTATTTTGAGTAATTTTAGGTGTTGACAAAAAATAAAAAGGAATTTGCAGCAGAAGTTTTGAAGTTTACTTTACTTTTAAAAAAATTGACCGTAGTTACCATAATAGTTGGGCAATTTGTATTTTTACACGGTTTTATAATAAATCGTTGTATACAGGAAGTCGTTTTATTTATTGAAAAAAATTGGTACAGAAATAAAACCTCACTTAGATGGCCATGACTTCTTATTCAGATGTATTTTTTTTAATGCTGAACAACTTTTCTAACATTTTTAATATTTTCCAAAATGAGGATATGTATATTATGTAATTATATCATGTTTTGCTATATTTTGTTGGTGCGTGCTCAGATTTAGGTGATGCACAAATTTTCATCAAGAATAACTCTTTGTTGAAAACCCCATAATAAAGAAATTTCCCATAAAATCCGTACTTTAGAGATGACAATGTATATTGATTTCATTTTTTATTCATGTTTGTTTGTTGACGCAGCCAACAGTAAAATTCTTTTTTACGGCAGGACCCCTATGATTATTTCAACAGAATGGTTCGGGGAGTTCAAAGATAAAATTACGATTTTATGTTATTTTTTTCTACTCTTTTTTATCAATGTTCGTTTTGCCTGGAGCGGAAAACTCTACGACGAAAACATTATTATTATTAATTTTTCATTCGTTTCAGAATATTCCATTCAGGCCGCTCCTTCTCCGAAGCCTATTCGGAGGGCAGTTGATAATCACATTTAAACAGTCCACACCCCAAATGGTTATAAAGATGGATCTGATTTCACTAGAACTTTTTTTGGGTTCTTTATGGGTGCATTCTTTGTGGCCTTTTAGTACAAAAATTGGTCATAACTTCTCTGGTTGGCCTGGAAAAAAAACTTTTTTTTGGTTAATCACTTTGGATGCCAGTCGGCGATGGTTCAAACCACGGCGACTGCAGAAATTTTTCTGATGGCCCGAGAAAGCGGTAGGAATCGCACGTAAAAAGGTAAGACCTCGTTAATCCTTGGCTCGCACAAGTTTTGACTTTTGAGGGCTGCCGCTCGTAAGGGGACGACAGCTGGTTAACGGAAAAAACAATTATAACAATAAATTTAGGTTCTTTCAACGAACGGCAATGCTTTATTGGAATTCGTTGTCCAGGAAGGCGTTCCGAGATGAACACAGCATAAAAAAATCGCACCTCTTTCTCTTGTCGATGCTCTCTGATGATAAATAATTACATGATTATGCTTTTCGTGAGAACCGGCAAATAAAAAAAGATATCAACAGGTATTTCCGGATTTCGATAAGAACAGACTATATGGACTACTTTTAAAACCCAAATGAATTTTTTATTATATCTGCGTCATAATTATCAACAAATGAATCAACTGAAAAGCGTGCGAAATCTCAAGATTTAAACGGCATGTTTAAAGGTTGTTGCTAGGTAACATCGCCGGATTCTTAGTTTTATTGTATGAACTGTCAAATAAGCTTTTGAACAATAATTGCTACCTCTATGTCAACAAAACGTGACATCACCTACGTGGCCATAACCTACCTGATCACATGTATTAAAAAATAAGGAGATTTATTATCTTGATATAAAATGAATTTCCAGCATTTTTTTTGAAGTCGTGATGCAGGTATGTGTGAAATGAATGAGGTTATAGTAACCAGAAAGTTTTCTCAAAGTTAAGTTGGTTCTCAATTAGGTTCAGGTATCTACTTTCATTCGGGTTTCGAGTACATACCGGGTGTAACAGGATCATGATATAACCCCGTACATCTCCGTTAGTTTTAAATTTGGGATATCCCAAATACACAATAAGCGGCACTTTTTGACCTACGAATGATTTTTTCTCACTTCCGGTTTCTGAAATCAACATAATTTTCTGTGATACCGTTAGAGACATTTCAAACGTCAAAATTTTTGATAATTTAATTTAATGATGGTTCCGATTTATTCCAATTGATTCTAATGCTAGAAAAATCGAAATCTCGTCAAGAAGTTACTAAGGTGGTTTTGAAATACAAAAAATGAACACAAAACATTACAACAATTATTCGAAATGCACATGTGAACTTGCATAGCTGTTTCTTTAAGAACGTACTAATAATTGCGCGTCTCACTCGCAACTCCAGGTCTTCGCAGGTTGTAACGGCGGTTGCATAGACAATATTTTTTAAAAGGCCCCAAACAAAGGAATCAAGAAGAGTCAAATTAGGTGACCTTGGAGGCCATCGCACAGGACCATTCGTCGAAATTACGTTTACTTCGAATGCCTGTTGAAGGTAATCAATTACTATTCTTGAATTATCGGGAGGAGCACCATCTTGTTGGAATAACATTCCCTATCGTAAATGGACAGGTAATTCAGTTAACCTGTCCTCAATTTCATTTTGCAGAAATCCTAAGTATCTAGCTCCAGTCAAGTGTCCTTCAAATATTATTGGACCAATGATTCTACGACCGAGTATTTCAAGCCAAACATTGAAACCGAACCGCACTAGAAAGTTACTCTCCCGCAATAAATTTTGATTTTCTTGTTACCAATAACTTGTATTTTGTCGGTTAAATAATCCCATATTTGTAAACCTAGACTAGTCCGAAAATAAAATCCTTCCCAAAAAAGCATTGTTTGGCTGCACATTATTCTGCAAGATCCAATTGCAATATTCCATACTACGTTCATAATAATTTTCGTACAGGTGCTGGTGCAATTGATATTGAAAAGATTTATAATTATGTTTGAGGCTTACCAATTGGTGACTAATTTCCAATTCAAACCCGATATGCCTTGAATAGTCTTCTCATCTTCTATTCGAGCTAAAACGTTAATTTCCCTTCCTTCGTCAATGATAACGTTTTCTTCAGGATCATGGTTAAGCTCTCTTCGGAAATGATTTTCAAGACGATCAAAATAATTTCTCGCTGAATATTCTATCAGGATATCGGTCGGCATGAAGGTTTCTAGCCAGAATGGCATTTTTTCTACATTCCCCATAAATGATTAACATGTCCACTTTTTCATCCCTTGTATAAATGTGCGGCATTTTGAACAAAAATAACAACAAATGTAAAGACTTTTCCAATACACAATAAAAACACCGATAAACCAAAAAATATTTATTTCATAATCTGAAGAAATACTTTTATTGATTTCAAAGCCACCGTAGTAACTTCTTAGCATTAAATTAGAACAAAATAATTGTATTTCCTTATTTTTTTTTAGCTATAATTTTGATTTTATTTATTGCACATTTTATCACCAGGTATGAATAAATTCCTTATTAATAGTACTAATAAATAGTACCAATGTGGTTCCATTAGGAAACAATTTAGTTTTACCCCAAAATTGATTATTTGTTCATAAAAAACGCAATTTAGTATTTTTGACGGGATTTCGATTTTTCTAGCATTAAACGGGTCAGTTGGAATGAATCGGAACCATCATGGCACACTTAAATGGAAAACTAAAAATTAAATTATTAAAAATTTTGACATTTGAAATGTCACTTATGTGGTATCATTGGATTCAGAAATATATACAGATTTAAGAAATGTAATGATATACAGGGTGTACTTTTCAAAAATTGAAAGATTGTATCACTTCCAGAGAAACCGGAAGAGAAAAAATAATCATTTGTAGGTCAAAAAGTACCGCTTATTATGTATATGGGATATCCCAAATTTTAATCAATTACCGTTAAAACTAAGGGAGATACGGGGGGAGTACCATGATCCTGTTTGTTACACCCGGTATATACCTACAGATAATATCTTCTGCCTGTTATGTGTGATTCAATACATCAACAACTGTTTCCAAGCTGTTTTTTTGAGTTATTCAAGTATTGCATTTGTTTCGATTGAGTATTTCATTTGTTTCAATTGAGTGAAACTCGTTGCGCATACTTTGAACGCTCACTTATATCATTGTTTAAATAGAAGATAGTCAAAGACTGTGGAAAGGGTATTGGACCCAAATGCGAGTGTCATCTAGCGTGATTAGTTACAAACATGAATATTTGACGTTATTTTAATGCAGGTTTCTTCAAAAAACCCTGATTTTAATGCTCTCCCACTATTTCAATCAAGTTACGACATGACTTCGAGGCCAGATCACTGAAGTTACGACATGACTTGGATGCGAGATCACTGTCGCCATCTACTTGTCGCATCCATTTGAATCCAATATAAATCCCATAAGGTTGGCTAACTATCTTACTTCTATACCGGGTGTCAACGAATCTATTAGGCAAGTCATAACTTCTAGACCATTAGGTGTATCAAAATGAGATTTGGTATAGGTAAATGGTATGTCAAGAGGAGAGTTTTCACATATTTTTCACTTTCCGGTGACTTCCGGTTTCACCGGAAATGGCTCCGGTTCTAAATTTTTAAATGGAACACCCAGTATATTGTAACATTTTTGGATTTCTGAGACAATTCTAGATCAGAATGTGACATTTTCGAAAGTTTTTATGTCTACTTAATTTTTTTGGAGTCACTTTTGAAATTACATCTAGGTGGCCATGATCGGAAGTAAACTAATCTAAGGACCTCAGGTGATATCAGAATATTACAATCGCGAAATTTTAGTGACTAGTATGGTAGATATGAATAAGACAAGTTGGTAAAATCAACTTTTTCGTGTCTAACTATTATTTTTCAAATGGCGACCATTTTTTGACAAGCACTTTCCGAAAAAAGGATATTTTGACGAATCTAACGATACTAATTCATTATACATATCATTTACCTATACCAAATCTCATTTTGATACACCTAATGGTCTAGAAGTTATGACTTGTCTAATGGATTCATTGACACCCGGTATAAACAATGCTTATATACTCATGTATGATAATGTTTACTATACAAATATCTAAGATGAGTTAACAGTAAGATATTTTCCACTTGGTGGAAATATTTGGAAAAAAAGAGTACTTCGACTTTGTCGATTTTATTCATGTCATTCGAAGATGAGTAACACAAAAAACCGACAAACTATAATATATGAACGAAGAGAATCAGTGTTTAAAAGTCACCTGATCCCACATGAAGACAAAGAAGAACTTTCTCTCGAACGGCATTTTCGAAAAATCTTGGCACTTTTTACGATTAACGTTAGCTAACAGTCTCCCAAAAGAACTTTTAGCTCTGTGCTCTGAAGATTTTTACTGTTGTGCGCGTATTTGCAATCTCCTCTATTTTGAGGAGTCAATTCGAAAGAAATCATACAACGCAGCAGATACATGTTAATCTCAGAAATCTCATTTGTGGTTTAGTAACGTAAACCTATCTGCGTCCACGTTCACCCTCCTTATCCACTCAAGTTTCCCTTCGACTCTTACTTCGAAACGAAACCTTTCCGTTAGAAATATAAAATGCTCCTTGATGCAAAACACGATCCTTGCAAAATTTTATATAAGTAATTCTTTACAGGATTCTCGAAAGGTTTTTCGTTATAAGGGCCTTAAGAGGATAAAGTTTCTGGGGGCGGGTCAACATACCCATCCCCCTGCAACTATACATTCCTTGGCTTGGCCAATGGGAATTTCTTATCCGAAGGAGGCAATTTCAGATTCATTGCATAAACATTCTTGAAATTCTGCTGGATGGATAAATAAATCATTTTCGTTCAGGTTTTAATCGCATCATAATTCGAATAAATAAAAAAGTGTATGTCCTCTGGGTAATTCAAGTCTGCAAAATCAAATTTGAGATCACTGAATGGGACAAATTTGGTACCAACCCGGTGAACAATCAACTTTACAAATATGTCATATAATGGTTTTCATCAGATGTCTCATGCGTTATGTTGAATGAACTTAACCGATACGTACTTCAGAAATCGGCCATACTCATGACTAAATGATATACCAAAATTAAACCATTTTACGTCGAACGTTCGCCTTAACACATTTCAATTATGTTGCATTTTTGATCAAATTAAACGATCAATACCGTATAATCACGAATGTATCATTCGAATGATGATAACTTTGAAGATTGCATATAAACATATTTTTTATGTACTTTTTCAAATATTATCTCTTCAATAATTTGCAGACATACCGAAAGATATGAAAATATCTAACTTTTTTAAATATAATCGTATATACATCTTCATCAATATAATCAATAGTAATCAGTATTATTGCATATTTTGCCAGACGTAATTTATGTGCCCCCCAAAAAATATATAATTATTGATCGAAATAATCAATAAAAATTGTTATATCATATTGTTATATCATTAATACATATATTGAGTGACGATAATTTTGAAAACCGAAAATAGACGTATTATTTATGTGTGTTTCCAAGAATCGTCTCTCCATAGTTTTCCTGACATCAGGCAAAATATGAATATTTTACATGTTTTCTAATATAGTAATGAAAATATTATATTGTATTCGATCCATTCAACGACCGAATAACTATGTATTTTTGCATACTTCACCTGACGTAAGTTGAATGACTAAAGAATTATATTCATTTATTGATCAAAATAATCGATATAAACTATTCCATCGTAGATACATCTCCTGGGTAATGATAATTTTGAAAATCGAATGTAAACATATTATTTATATATGTTACCAAACTTTGTCTGTCCAAAGTTATCCTGGTGTCAGACAAAATATGTGTACTTTTCGTTTTCCATGATATGGTAATAAAAACGTTTCATTCAGATCAATACATTTTCTGACCAAATACCATGTATTTTTGCATACTTTTTCCAACGTAAGTTAAATACCTGAACAAATAAGTTCACCTATTGATGTAATTAATCAATAAAAAGTATTATATCATTTATATATATATATATATATATATATATATATATATATAAGTAGAAAAGTTATTGGGTATAACCCTCAAAATGTTCTGCAACCGTAGACACGTGTTTCGAGCTTAAGCTCTCATCAGTACGGTAAAATCAAGTGCGAAGATGTACAACACTTGGATGTAAAAATAGAAACAAAGGAAGACAACAACAGGAAGCGACGTTAGTTGTTGCCTTGTAAGCACAAGGTCTTCTAACCGATGCCACAAATGTGTGGTTGGCTTCCTGTTGTTGACTTCCTTTGTTTCTATTTTTACATCCAAGTGTTGTACATCTTCGCACTTGATTTTACCGTACTGACGAGAGCTTAAGCTCGAAACACGTGTCTACGGTTGCAGAACATTTTGAGGGTTATACCCAATAACTTTTCTACTTATATTTTTATATATTGCCCCTCGCTAAATCCATCCTTAATTATATATATATATATATATATATATTGAGCGATGGTAATTTTGAAAATCGATTATAAACATATTACTTATATATGTTTTCAAACATTGTCTCTCCAAAAGTTTTCTGGCAACAGGAAAAATATGAAAATTTTACAAATTTCCTAATATAGCAATGAAAATATTATATTAGATTAGATACATTTGACGACCAAATAACTATGTATTTTTGCATACTTTGCTTGACGTACCTAAGTTGAATATCTAAAAAGATGTATCCATTTATTGATCAAAATAATCGATATGAACTATTATATCATAAGTATATCTTTTGAGTGATGGTAATTTTGAAAATCAAATATAAACATATTACTGATATATGTTTCCAAACATTATCTCTCCAAATTTTTCCTGACATCAGGCAAAATATGAATATTTTACATACTTCGTAATATAATAATGAAAATATCATATTTGAATCGATCCATTTTATGAACAAATAACCATGTAACTGGGTACTTTTTTGCATACTTTGCCTGACGTAAGTTGAATATCTAAAGAAATATTTTCATTTGTTGATCAAAATAATCAATATAGACTATTAGATCGTTTATATATCTCCTGGGTGATGATCATTTTGAAAATGAAATGTATACGTATCATTTATATATGTTTACAAAAATTGTCCCTTCAAAGTTTTCTTGGTTTCAGACGAAATGTGCATATATTTCATTCCTCATAATATAGTTATGAAAATGATTTATTCAAATTGATACATTTTACGATCAAATAATTATGTATTTTTGCATAATTTGCCTGACGTAAGTTAAATACCTTAAAAAATATGTTCAGATATTGATCAATTTAATCAATATGAAGTATTCTACCCAACGATAGGTGTGGCTGCTATTGAAGTTACGAAGCATCATCTCAAACTCAGTAACAGAATATGAATACTATCAAAAGCTTTTGTGAATTGTCCATTATTTATTGGGCCTCTTGGGTTACCATGATAACATGCATAAAAGGCCTAATAGGCTGCTTAGCCTGTACCTACAATATACCATGATACCATTTTCAGTCTTTGGACTTTGTGCATAATAGGTCATTTTGATAATGAAAATATGATCAATGAAGTATGACGTCGATACATCGCTGAAACTTAGGGCATATCGCCTCAGAAAGGACCGTAGTATTGGGAACATGATATTTGAATCACTTACTTGATATTTATTATATGTTCTTTGGACATTGTGCATAACACGTCACTTTGATGATGAAAATGAGATCAATGAAATATGACGTTGATACAACGCTCAAAGTTGGGACTTATCGCCTCAGAAAAGACCGTCGTATTGGAAACATAAGTTTTGAATCAGTTACTTGACATATGTTACAATATGCTATTTGGACATTGAGCATGATACGTCATTTTGATAATGAAAATATGATCAATGAAGTATGACGTCGATAAAAAGCTGAAAGTTAGGACATATCGCCTCAGAAAGGGCCGTAGTCTTGGGAACATGACTTTTTAATCACTTACTTGATATATATTATGATATGTTCTTTGGACATTGTGCATAATACGTCATTTTGATGATGAAAATGAGATCACTGAAATATGACGTTGATACAACGCTGAAACATGGGACTTTGCCTCAGAAAAGACCGTCGTATTGGAAACATAAGTTTTGAATCAGTTACTTGACATATGTTACAATATGCTATTTGGACATTGAGCATGATACGTCATTTTGATAATGAAAATATGATCAATGAAGTATGACGTCGATAAAAAGCTGAAAGTTAGGACATATCGCCTCAGAAAGGGCCGTAGTCTTGGGAACATGACTTTTTAATCACTTACTTGATATATATTATGATATGTTCTTTGGACATTGTGCATAATACGTCATTTTGATGATGAAAATGAGATCACTGAAATATGACGTTGATACAACGCTGAAACATGGGACTTTGCCTCAGAAAAGACCGTCGTATTGGAAACATAAGTTTTGAATCAGTTACTTGACATATGTTACAATATGCTATTTGGACAATGAGCATGATACGTCATTTTGATAATGAAAATATGATCATTGAAGTATGACGTTGATACAACGCTGAAAATTGGGACTTATCGCATCAGAAAATACGTATAATGGATACATATTGATGATGTTGATCATCACTCATAAGACGTTAAGTTTATGTTCCACATATGTAACAATTTAAAAAATGTTCACCGGGAAAATGCACTAGTATTCCATTTCTGGGTTGAGTGCTCTCTGGATTCGACATTATTATCAACTCATCAATATATCTACAGTGTGTGCGATTTGAAACCACAACGCCCTGTCATTTTGGAACTCATTGCAAGATTTTCAAAAATGAAAATATTAAGAGAGTACTCGACGAGATGTATTCAAAGATGTATACCAATATATTTAATAAAATAAATTCACTAGATGAGAATAAGAGAGCTGGAATCGATGGCTCCTATTTCATCAAGGACTGTGCAACTAGCTTATGTTTTCCTCTATGTATTATATTCAACACATCCATGCAGTTTTACAGGCATCTGGAAGAGTGCCAGACTGCATTGTTAAATTTTTTTCGAGATGCTTGTAAAACTGCATTTTAAGTACCAATTTACAAAAATTATAGATTTTCAACACCATTCGTGGTCACTTCAAGAGTTCCACAGGGTTCACATCTTGGCCCTTTGTTGTTCTCGGTGCTTTGAGTATTCAAATATTCCTATATGAGAATGACTTGGAAATGTTTGGAAAAGTACAACCTCTCTTAAGGAAGAAGATCTATCGCAATTATTGCAATCACAACAGATTGAAACCAAATTTATCTTGTAACACTAGAAATATTTCTGTACTAGATTGTCTAGATTAGACAAGATTAGTTCTGTAACTGATTGTATTAGTGGATGCTTGTATGGGTATTAACCAGATTACGAAAAAACATATAAATAAATAAATGAAAATATGTCACAAGTTAATTTTTGTAAATAAATAAATAAATATGAGTTATTCTTTTTTTCAAGACCTACGTAAGTTTCTTTGGTTTGTTCTTACAGCCCTATATCTCATAGTCAAATCATTTCCGCACGAAATGATATATTCAATTTGTTGCTAGTTGAATTTGCTCATGCCAAAGTAGAGTAAATAAGAGAGAGCGAAGGGATTCAAGATCAATACGCATGAGAGAGCTCCGGAGTAGCTCACGTGTCAGATATCATATTTCATCATCAAGAAATACAATTCAAAAAGATTTTCCTTTTTCCACTTCCAACCCAGTCATCTGTGAACTTATTCAAAAAGTCAATATACTCATATTTACAGATATTTATTAATAATTATCGTAATAACCCCTTAATAATTTTTGGAAATATCGGTACGCCACTGGTTGATCGGGTATATTAGTCTGCTAACTTTGGCTGCTGTTTTCACACCAATGACAGGGGTATAAAAGTTCGTACAAAAGTGTCGAAAGATTTCCCTCAAAATATGACAATAATAAAAATGATTTCATCCATCAAATTTGTGCCTCACTGTATGTTGTCTTGGGGGAATGCCAGTTTTCCAGCAGTGGACATCATGAAAATTATAAATTGGATACTTGCCATAAAACATCAATACCAATAAAATCGCAATTTGAATCCCTTTGTTCCAAATTTCAATACTTAATAGGAATCTTTAGTTCGCTATCATTTGAAAGGGAATTTTTAATGCCCAAGAAGATAAATTACATACTTACATATTCAAGTAATAACAGAAGAGGACGGTTGATGCTACTTACCTGTAACAAAAAAATATAATCAGCATTCATTATTAACTGACCTCACAAAGAGAATTTGTAGAATCCATGAATAGTTATTCGAACATTTTTATAAATAATAACTGAAAGAAAGGAAACACTTTTGAATGAAATTATAAATCACAGATTATAAAGAATTGGTAACAGTTTTTAAACCTTACTTTTTGAATACTTGATGGTATAGTATCATGAGTAGGATCGGAAAACTATTATATGTTTATGCAACTAGTAGCTCTGGCTCAGAGTGTTGGAAAGACGTGGGATGAATGAATCATTCGCAAGGTTTTTTTCAAGTTACAGTCAAACCGCATACCTGAGGTGCATGTGTAACAGGTAATCAAGAAACTCATTATCCCATAAGAACCTCGAGTTTATTCGGGGTTTCGAAAGTATGTTCAGAACCCTCAACAAGAAGGTGGTATATAATAATTCGTATAAACTTACAACAAATCATGGGCACTCCCAAAGAAAATACAGAAGAAAAAGATAAGTCGGAGATTTATGAAATTAGCTGTAAGGACTGTATATGGGTCAAACTAGAAGGGCCATGAACATACGACTCAAAGAGCACATTGCTCATGTACGATTTTCGAGACCAGAAAAATTGAATTCAATAATAGTCTGAAGTTTTAATATGACATAATAAATACAGGATCAAAAAGAGGAGAGAAACTGTAGAACTTTAAAAAGACTCACTCTAACTGAGAAAAACAAGATTTTGATTATTTTCACATTATCAACTTTTTCCAGCAAATCATATGCTGTTTTAACGATCAATAACTGCCAATTTGAAATAGGTGATCAATTTATTGATGAGGGATAATTTTTAATCATTAGTATTAGAATTGCTGTACCTATGCAGTGAATAAACTATTCAGTAGAGATAATCCATAAAAGCTTTTCAGTAAACTATTGTTTATTCGCCCTTCCTGACGCCAAAAGTCATGCGCACTAGTTCTTATGGTGGATTTATGCAGCAGTTTTGAGTCGTAAGTCATAAGAATGTTCGTCAATGATAGGTTAGAATAAAAGGTTCAACCAATCATTGACCAATATTCTTCTTTATGACTGAAAACTTATGACTGCTGCATAACTCCACCATAAGTTCAACAACACGTCACTGGAGCTCAACAGTATCAACGGATACCCAAGCTCTTAGATATAAAAAAAAATTGTTCAACTGTCATTAAAAAAGACGTTTTTGATTCATAGGCATATCAATTAAAAACTGACGTTTTCACATTTTGTGTTATAATCACTTTTAACACTATAGTGTTGTAAGTAAGTGAAATGAAAGATGAGATGATGGATACTCAATAATATATATCTCTTCAATAGAAAAACTTTAATCAGAAATTATAATAATCAGAACACCTACTTAAAAGGAATTATTTAGAAACGTTCACGTGTTTTTGGCACTTTCAAAATGCAATTAATTTATGGTATTCACTTATATCCACGTTTTTCTTGACTTTAGAACAAAATTTACTTTTTTTTTCTTGATTGAAAATTATTGTTTTTCTTTTTTATTACAGAATATTTTTTTTCCAGTTGTGGATATAACTTTACAATTATTTCAAATAAGAGCTTTCCATGGCTAGCAGTTTATACAGGTTGTTAAATTGTAACTGTTGCTTAGTGAGTTCTAAAGTTTTAACTTGTCATAACTTCGTTGTTAATATATAATATATGACGAAAAAATTAACATCAAAAGTTTCTTTCTTCATAACATTTTTATATAAAGAAGAACGATGTTTCAATGAAATTCTAATATTGTTTGAAATGAAATAACGTTGCAGCTTTTTAGATAATTTCAGCAGCTTGACTTGATAACCTGTTCAAATAAAGTAGGCCATATGATTGTTTAAAAAAACAAAAATATTTTGCATGAAATTTATAAAATATCTAAATCCCACCTGGTATCCACAGATATTCCAAAAAACTTTCATTTACAGGCTCTGTTGAGGCTACCATACCTGTTTACGTCAGTGCTTTTCAAAAAACTGAGGAATGACATTTGGAGGCTTGGTCGATCAGAAATGCAAGAAAATTTTTCCATTCATCCGAAGTTACCTACTATAGAACCAAACAAAATTTCAATGTCAAAATATTTTATTACTCAATATATTCTGATCTTAATTGGATACATTTATTACAGCGAACCTGCAACGTCTCTAGACCTTTCAAAAAAAATGTTTCTTCTTACTCTGCAAACCAGACCTCCACAGCTTTTACTACCTCCTCGTTGGAAGAAAATTTACGACCTTTTAAACTTTTTTTCAATTCAGGAAAGAGATGATAGTCGGACGGAGCCAAATCTGGTGAAGGGGGGTGTTCTAGTAATTCAAACCCTAAATCACGAATTTTTTGCATGGCAACATGAGATTTGTGTGCAGGGGCGTTGTCCTGCAAAAACAAAACACCTTTGGATAGCTTTCCGCGTCTTTTCTCTTTAATTTTTTCCCGTCAAGTGGTCAGTAATGTCGAATAGTAATCTCCAGTTATTGTTCTACCCTTATCCAAAAAATCAATCATGATTACTCCATGGTAATCCCAAAAAACTGAAGCAAGAACTTTTTCAGCAGATTTTTGGACTCGGAACTTCTTAGGTCTTGGAGAACCGGAGTGTCGCCATTCCATCGATTGTTGCTTTGTTTCTGGATCGTAGAAATGTACCCAAGTCTCATCCATAGTAACAATTCGGTTTAAGAAGTCTGCATCGTTTTCAAACCGAGCACAGATCGAACGCGATGATACTACCCTTGCACGCTTTTTGTCAACATTCAAACATTTGCGGGTCCAATTTGCAGCAATTTTTCCAAATTGACGTGAACTATATGATGAACGCGTTCGTATGAAATATTCAGTGCTTTAGATATCCGTTTTAGCCCAATTCGACGGTCTGTTAAAATCATGTCATGAACTGCATCGATATTTTCGGGTACTGACACAGAAACTGGTCTTCCCGATCGGTCATCATCTTCAATGGAAAATTTATCTCTTTTGAGGCTTGCAGTCCAATTTTTCACGGTCGCATACAAGGGTATTAAGCATATCTTCGTAAATCTGCTTACCTCTCAACCTTTTTACAGGCTCGATACTCCAATTTTTCGATTTTCACAATTTCGGTGGACATAATTTTTCTTTTAATTCATTGCGTAACTCTGGTTTACTTTTTTGACGTCAAACTCTTCACTGACACTTCCAATAAGTTATTGTTCGTTGCTATGGTAACGCAATATTTTGTTTATGCAGGGAACTGGTCTCGGATAACTAGATATCAATACATCCTCGTATACTTTTATTAAGTGTAATTGTTTGATGATAACAAATGATTTTGATATCTTCAGAATTTTGCTGATTTGGAAGCAAACGCTATTAGAAGGTACGAACTGTTATATAAATTGGCTTTCAAACCTTTTGGCCTTATGGTGGATAATAAGAACATATAAGGATATATTCGAATTATTCAGAGATATCCACATGCAATTCCAATGTAATTATTGAAACAAATGTATATATGAATGATTTTATTTTGAATTTTATATTTTAAACAGGCAAATATTTTTATTGTTATTTTTACCCACATTTCAAATTCATGGGAACCTATCTAGTCATTTTCTCAACGAATTTTCTGCATTTTTTCAAGTGAACCAAAAATTACAAAAAAAAAATTCTAATGATGTTTCATAATATATTTATATTCTGAAACGTATACATTTATTGTTCGATAGTTTGGAAATATAGTTGTGATGTTTCTTGGGGGCGAGTGGTTCTGATTCCCATGCAATTAAAAATAAAATAGACAAATCAAACTATGAATAAAGTCTGATAAAAATATAACTAATAGCATTTACAAAATTTTAAATATTTGGATGTAATAAAAATCGAGCAGTAGCAATAGAATGTACTGTTGAAGTTTTTGGTGAATGCAAATGTTTATTTAGTGATGAGTAATATAATTTTTTCTCGGTGTAGAAAACCAGGGCAATAAAGTGCACTTTATACCACCCGCTTGGTCGTAAAAACTACTATTGTTATTCGTACAATCTTTTGGGAGTTTTCTTGATCATATATGTATGGTAATTTTGGCTTTAAAAATGTGAAAGGCAACTGACTGACAGATATTTCAACGACAAAAGAGGCATCCTATATTTCACTTCCATAATTCGAGATGTTAGTAGCAACAAGATAAAATAAATCATCTCCGTTCGTGTTGCCGAATCGCCTTCGGCGTTTCCAAAGTGGATATTATTTGACCGGTGATTGGCGAGATGAGGGCCATTCGTGGGTCACGTCTGCGGCGTCTAATGATCCGCACAGATTCGTACGTTATAGGATCACACGCACCCTTGAATCTTTTGCTGGTCAATCGCATTCTTAACATCTCTACCACAATTCTCGCTTTTCTTGACGTTCTGTTCCGCTCCCGATGTTTGTATAAACAATTTGGCGCCATTCACGTCGATTGCACCATCATCTTGAAATTTGACGTGATATTTGCGAGGGAGGAACAACTCTTTCATTATCATACTTGGAATTAACTTTTCATTCCGTGTTACTTATTACGTTTTTCCCGCTGCTTGTTGACATTTCTCAAAATTTGCCTGGATTGAAGTTTGTTTTCTAACCCTTCCTTCATGATTATTCGTTCCACTATATCATTCTAAGCTGCTTGTACGTGTAACTAAGTTACCGAATAAACAGACAACAATAATATTCAAAAAGTCTCATAACCTAAAAATTGATATAAATGAAGCTGACCCTAATCAAGAAGACTAAAAACAAGGAGTGTTTGATTCCCATAAGACAATGGGGACACTAGTAGAAAGAGATGAAAGAACATTTGTGACGAAATGTGACGTAGTTATACATGTCATGGCCGCCGTTCTCTATAGACAGTGACGGACTAGCTCTTGGTATATGAGAGTTACTGCGGACAGTTTTGTTGCTTGATTCGAGTTCGACTCTGTACTCATACCCAAGTACGTCACTATGACGCGTTGATGATACAAGTTTCTGATTGGCTAGAGCTTATTAAACCCTCCTTGTTTTTAGTCTTCTTGGACCCTAATGACACTACACATTCAGTTGTCAAGATGAATAAGTAAACGAATGATATAGGCCATTTACCTGTTTTGTTGCTAAGCATGTATGGACTATTCACAGTGTCGGCAGCGGGAAAATAGAATTTATCGAAAAGTCGCATGTATGCCAAGTGTTGGAAAAAAGGCGCGGCACGAAGTTTTCTCATTTTTGAAATACGTAACATAAAAAGAACTTCAGTCTTCTGTCTGTTGCTAATTTTTGCCAGTTAAGGTAAATGTGTTTGATATTCCTGGTGGAAATGCTCAGTAAATGTATATTGCCTATCTCTGTTTGGAATATTATCAACTGTTCAAAATTATTCACCATTTCTATCAAAGATTCCTAGATGTTTCAATATTACAAGCTTTTCTTTAAAACAAATAGGTACATGGGAAAGTGTCTTTCAACAAATTTTGATAATTTTTTGGGATATCGTAGTACAAGTCACTAGAAGTTACACATGTAAGTTAGAATTAGTCTCTGTGTCCAGTTTCGGATATATGAATTTTTGTAAATCAAAAAAATTGCTGTTTTGCCAAAACATAGTACGGTTCACTAATCCAAAAGCACGGGCGTAGCCAGGTTTTAGTATCGGGGGGGGGGGGGGGGGATTCAAGATAAGTATGAAAAAAAAGCAGAAGGTTCATTCATTTATTATTGCTAATATCTTAACTTTTCGGGGGGGTTTGAACCCCCAAAACCCTCCCCTGGCTACGCCCGTGTCCAAAAGTATCACTTTTTAGATGATTAGTAACGAAATAATAGCATTGCTAATTTGAAGAGAGTCAAATGACATGTCAGTCTGTCGGTCGTTAAGATAGAAGAAGCCACCTATTATACAGGGAGGGTCAAAAATAAAGACAGTTTAGCTTATTTTGCCAATCTTTATTAGTGAGACTTAGCATTTTTTATTAGGAAAATCACTATTGTAATTATTTTCTTATGACAAAAACATTTTCTCTAAAAGTTTCAACTTTTTTAAAACACAGTAATTTGTTTTCAAATTTTTGTGTGATGCATGGCCTCACATGTTAAACGGTAAGGGCAATGCATTATGACATTTTTGTTAGAGAAAAATGCAATATAGCGGCATCAAAATGGCGGTCGAGGATTGGGATTGGTTCTGATTTTGTCCAAAATTAGAATGTGGGGGTCGTAGGTTACGAATTTGTTGTCAACATTTCAGGAATTCATCATAGAGGCTCTAGGATAGCAAAGAGTTTTGTGGTTACAGACCGATTCTATTCAAAATTGGTGTGGGGGGCTTTTCGAGGTCGGAAATTGTAATTTATTTGTCAATCTTTTGGTAATTTTCTTGATCATATTTGTATGGGAAAAAATATGAAAGGTAACTGATTGACAAAGATTTCAAGGACAATAGACATAAAAAAAGATGTCGGCTCCAATATGGCAGACGAATTTTTGTGATTATACAAAATTCATTACATATGATTATCTTCCATTACTAGTAATTATCATTGATTACTGTTTATTTTCTTTGATTACAGGTAATTCATTATTCCCTAAAAGTTTTTCTTTTTCTTTATTTAGAGGTAATTACTTCAATACTTTCATTAGGTGGTAAAAAATGACTAGTGGTTTCCCCCTTAAGTCAGAATCATCCGATTCTTCGGTTTGTATAATTGTTTTCCTTATACAATAATCTTTCAAGTTCCATTCAGTTTAGTAAGATATTCACGATTATATTGTGAGAGATTAGTATATCGAATTATTCAACGTCGGATATTCATTTGTTGAATCCTGTGGTATTTTGTTAATGTGTTGGTTCCCACCACCAATAAATAGTTTTCAACTTGCTGTCAGATTTACTGTCCTAAGGGCCAGTTGTATTATAGGTCCAGTTAAAAAACGGATTGTCTTACCGATGGTTTAGAATGTAAATGACATTTACCAAATGATGTTTGAGGGATTCACATTCTAACCTTTAGTAAGTCGATCCAGAGTTGGAACTGAAGGTATATAACCGGCCCTAAGGGTCAGTTTTTCAGGTTCGAGTTAAACTCCAAATAACTAATAATTTAGATGGTGAATGACATTATTTGAATGATGTTGGAAGGATCACATTCTAACCATTAGTTAATTAACCTGGAGATTAACTGGAACCTGAAAAACTGGCCCTAAAGAGTTCAAAATAATCACTGAACGAATAGTCATTTCCACGATAATATCAATTTGATAAGTACTGCTTCATTGAAAAACAGACAGTTTGATGAGAAATTGAGAAGGTATACAGTTCTCGACTACGAGGATGGTCCCAGAAGTACCTGGCCTGACCTAGAGATGGCGGTAGTTGCTTGAAAAATACCATTGTATTAGAAAGTACACAATCTATACAGCATATGTTTCAAGTTTGAAGTCGCCACGTTGTTTAGTATTTGTTTGGCAGCCATCAATAGTAAACGATTTCAGTGAATTTGTAAACATGAAAAAAATTGGTCATCATTATGTGACACAATACTTTTATTTGAAAGGCCTTAGCCCAACCAATATAAAAGCTGAACTAGATTCCACTCTGGGTGAGACTGCTCCTTCGTTATCAACAGTAAAATATTGAGTAGCAGAGTTTAAACGAGGCCGTACGACCTGCGAAGACGAGCAAGTGCGCGAGCTAGCAGACATAGTAGGCATTTCAAAAGTATGGTACATCGCATATTAACTGAAAATTTGGACATGAGAAAGCTGTGCGCAAGATGGGTGCCGCGTTTGCTCACAATGGAACAAAAACAGCGTCGTGAAGATGTCTCCATCGAGTCTTTGGCAAGGTTTCACAGAAAAAAAGCCGAATTTTTGGGCCGTTTCATTACCATGAATGAAACATGGGTCCATCACTTCACACCCGAAACAAAAGAACAATCAAAACAATGGACTGAAAAGGGAGAACCGGCTCCAAAGAAGGCAAAGACCGTTCCATCTGCAGGCAGGGTCATGGCGTCGGTTTTTTTGGGATGCGCGTGGGATAATTTTCATTGACTATGTTGCAAAAGGAAAAACTATAAACGGCGAGTATTCTGCGAACTTATTGCAACGTTTGAGCGAAGAAATCAAGCAAAAACGGCTGCATTTGGCTAAGAAGAAAGTGTTGTTTCATCGAGACAATGCACCAGCTCACACATCCGTTATTGCAATGGCCAAAATTAATGAATTAAAGTTTGAATTGCTACCTCATGCACCCTATTCGCCAGATTTAGACCCCTCGGAATATTTTCTGTTCCCAGACTTGAAAAAATGGCTCGGTGGTCAAAGATTTTCCAACAATGAAGAGGTTATGTCGGCAGTTAATGGCTATTTTGAGGAGCTTGACAATTCCTACAATAAAAAGGGTATCGAACTTATTGAAGATCGCTGGGAAAAGTGTGTGGAACTAAAAGGAGATTAAGTTGAAAAATAAATATACTTTTTCCAAAATTTTGTTTTTTTTGTTGAGCCAGGTACTTCTGGGACCACCCTCGTACATCCCATTCGTTATTCTCTGGTAAATTCGTATATATTTGATAGAGTAGTTTGACAAGTCTAACTGACTCTAGTAGGTTTGGTTATTCTGGGACTGAGATCATAATATGATGTCAGTAATTGTGTAAAACGGTTGAAGTCAGTATTACTCATCAAGCGAATTGAAATCTCCATTTAGTATTATGAGTGTTTAAAGAACAAACAATTTGTAAGGAATTACCTACTGAAATGTTTTCATGAAAAATTTCGAAGTTCCTTGATGGGTGGAAAGCGGTAACAGCTCAACATGAAAAAATATCATTATTATCATCATTATAATTAAATATTGAGTAGTGCGTTTCATTTGCCCGACTGCTCGTGAAACTGAGAAAAGTCATTAAACCTCTGGAAGTCAAAACAAAACATGAAATAAATTAACATTGGTCCAAAATAGGACCTATTCAAACAATGCATGAACCAACAAATCACTCCTGTGCATGAATGCATTTCAGATGTCAATTCTTCTCGCGAAAAGAAAAATAACTTCACCAACGCGTCAACTCAAGTGATTATGGATTTCAGCAAGATTTGTGCGAAACTGCTAAAAGGAATCTCGGATATCGGATTATGTTACGTAAGAAGCCAAACAAGAAACAAGACCCTTCTTGCTCCAGGAGAATTTCCAGTATATCACCTGCTTTTCGTAAGCCACAAAAAGTTATTATCGTCTTTGAATGTTTAAAATCGTCTGATGTCGGATGGTGGATTATTTTTCCATTTCATTATGAATTGAAATGCTTCGAGATGAGTAAACTCTTGGAATTAGTTGCGTTTTATTTACCCGAATCAACTACCCACTACATGTTCTTGACAAACGGATTAAATTTTTGATATTATCGGGAATATCGAGCAATGCCCTTTGTATTGTTTTAGTGCATTGATCCATTCATCTTGTATTTATTATTTCGATCACGATAGGAGTTCATTGTCATATACGACCGACATTGAAATTAGCAAAGTCGCGTGACGAGCTAAAATCGTTGACCGAATGATATAAACATTTCCTTATATAAATACAATAGGAATGGAATGATAGGGGAGTTAGTAATAGACTCCCATAGAGGAGAGAGCCCTATCGCTCAGTTAGCCTTACAGGCTAGGCCCTTCTGACCTTAGCTGTAAGTATTGGTTTAGTGGCAGTTTTAGGTAAGAGTTGTTTTAGGTATCCCATATTTTATTATTGAGTAACCCGTATTTCAAATGTGTTTATAGCTTTCCTCCCGTATCCCAGTTGTCGTTTAATGAATGTTCATGTTCTGATGCTACCCCTTGAGTTTTTATAGCTACTATCTGTAGCTACACCCCAAGTCGCATTTCGTACAAGGGAAACAACCCCTTATACGACTCAGGGTGATAACATAGCAGCCCTAGTCGCGACAATATCTATTAAAATCAGTCAGTAAACCAAAGTCAGAAAAATAAAAGAAAAAGCAATATCGGAAACATTACTTTACTCTAAAAATTTCGAAATATGAAAAAGATAGTATTTTTGAAAACTCCGTATAGAAAAGGTATTTGAATTGCGCCACTGTTCCCTATAATTTACCCATCTTTGTAACTCTAATCATTTACGAGATCCAAATTCTATCTCTTCCTTATGTTGGGCACACTGTATATTTGAATGGGGCGATTGTCCATCTGTATTTACATGACAAACAGGAACAAATTATTTTGAAATTTTAATAATCTTAATGCTCACTTACCAGTAAAACTGGGAAAATGATGAACTTTGCTACTAAACAAGTTTTAGAAAACCAAAATCTGTTTTGCTCAATGAACAAATAGATGTTGGCCTTGGTGGTCGGTTGGTAGAGCGTTCGCCTCTCAAGAGTAGGGTCATGAGTTCGATTCCCAGCTTGGTCACCGGTCTCGCGCATGACAAGACATGCACGTTAAAAAGTAAGGGCTGCGTATTTTCTAGCTCGCACAAGTCTTTCGAAGACTTCTGAGGTTTGCGCGTACGGGTGCAACAGGTTGACGGAAATAACAATTATACAACAATTATAAAAAAAAAATTATACAATACTCGTCTAACTTTACTTCAACGTTTCTAAAAACTTGTACATACTTAACTTCTGGTAAATACCGTACTTAGTTCCCATTTCATACCAATCGATGTTGACACCTTCACATCATTAGGTTTAATAAACGTTGTAGGTATACATTAAGTTGGAATATATTTTTTTTTTCAACTACTAGTATATCATTATTTATGCAGTGTTCGAGTCGAAAAGATAAATGTATCTCCTAGTAAGAGCAAATTTTTCATTATCTTCCAGTAGGAGAGAAAAATGGAAACAATTGACAAATTTCAGGAGTGCAAACAATATCTTCATCGAAACTTGCCATTTTTTAAATTCTCAGGGCAAGTGACAAAAGGAACTCTCAATTTAATTTATTGAATTTTCATTCATTTGTTTCACAGACTACTTCTTTTCAATTGAATCAGCATTTGCATGCTCCTGAAATTCCGAAAATGGGGAGAACCTACAAAACAAAGGAAGAAGAATTTTTAAAAAAGGAAACAAGCTGTCGCCGCCGGAATTCGAACCAACATCTACTAGCCTATCATGAACAGTGAGCGGTGCACCAACTCGTTGCGCTACTGGTACTCACAGGCAACTTCTACGGAATCATGAACATGGCGTATTGTTGTAGCTCTATTATAATATTTGCCGTTTAACTTTTATTTTCCTAATATATTTACTTCTTGAAAATATCTAACCTTCATTAATAAACAATTATCATCGGGAGCTTCTAGTAAAAATTTATTTACTTCCTCTCTTGAGAAAGTTTATGCCTTATTAGGTTCATGTCCCTGGTTTTGTCTTTTCAAGAAAGCAATTAATTTTGGGTATTCAATATCCACATTTTCTTTTATTTGAAGTATGGTAGAGGCTTTTAATGTATTTGCTAAATAACATTTTCTGAGTAAATACGAATATGCTTTTCTTCGGTCCATTGCTTGAAATGTAAATACTGTTTTTCGTATATTTCTTTAGATTTTTGGGGTAATACAGATTGTACTGTTACATTAACTTGTTCCAAAATATCCGGTGGTGTATTATTTATATCTTCAAATTCGCTTGAATTACTCATTCGTTAAATATTATTTTATATTTTGTAGATATATTATAGCGTAACACACTTTGAAACTGGTAATCTGTCAATCGACCATAGCATACTATAATATTTATGTCCTAAATTCGAAAACCGGATGAATCTATGAATTGAAGTCAAATTATTAATGTAAAAATTTACTGATTTCTACCATTTCGCAAAATACAGGGTGTTCTATAAATAAACGGTAAAATGTATACTTATACAGGGTGTTTCATAAGTACGTGTAGAAACTTCAAGAGCATGTTGCTGACGTCGAAATGAGAAAAAAAGTTCCCATAAACACATGTCCGCAAGTTATTCGTTTCTAAGATAAAGAGTGTCAAAGTTTAATTATTATATTTGTTTTTTTGTGAATAAATGCCAAAATATTTGTGATATTCGAGTAAAGTATGGTATCTAGGATGATTTTTCAATGACAGAATCAAATTTTGTGTTAATTGTGAAAAAACTAATTTCTAATTGAATTTATTTTTAATTAAAAAATCTTGTCATTCAAAATCACTTGCATCGATTATTTCAAATCTCAATAACTCGAAATCAGTTGCTCGCAGTGACCTCTACCAAGAATATATTTATTACACAAACTACATAATAAATATTTCCAGATACCAAACTTTACCCAAATATCAAAATTATTTTGAAATTATTCACAAAAAATAAAAATAAGAATTCAACTTTGACACTCTGTATCTCAGAAACGAATAACTTGTGGACATATATGTTTATAGGAACTTTTCTTCTTATTTTGATGTCAGCAATACGCTCCTAAATTTTCTACCCGTACTTAAGAAACACCCTGTGTAATAGAATATAGTTTAGGTCGTCAATGCTGTATAAGTTATTTCATTGGTGACGTACCATGACGTCACTGTTACTTTTCCTCCTTAGGGATGGAGGTAGGCGAAAAAAGTGTTTTTGCAAATATGTTAAATTTTGTGTCAATTCAGTTCTAGCAATATTTTTATTTTGCTTTCCGATATATTTATTGTTGATCAAACACAATATATTTACGTTTGAAGCGTTCCAAATATACAAAAACGTGCATTCCCAAATATTTATAAATTACATCTATTTTGTGTCGTCAAGAGAGGGCGCAACCGCCGCGATTTAAAACTCGCTTGAGTTCCTTCAATAGTACATAAAGTGGCTAACAGATGGCAGCGGCACACACAGTTGTCACTGTACAGTTGGCCCAGTAGTCTACCTGTCTTTAAGTTTTTTTCAGTTTTAAGGTATTTGTTCGAATAATCCAGTGATTATTAAAATTCATTCATGAAAGAGTCCGAGAATGAATTCTAGCGATAGCAATATCATTCGGTCGTCATCTCTAAGCCAAATTATGTACTTATGACTTAGCCTAGTTCCCATATGCTTGAGCCTATTCTAAATCACGTCGATTGCGCCATCTCTTGACGACATAAAATAGATCGAATTTATAAATATAAGAGAATTTACGTTTTTACATATTTGGACAACTAATAAATATATTGACACAAAATTTTATATTAATAATTGGCAATACCATGAAACCGGTTCGTAGGTGTTTCCCCATGTGGTTTGAGACATGTTTTTGGGTTGAGACATGTTTTATCGTTGAGATTGGGAGAACATTGCAAAGTAGTTCTTGTAGAATACTTTGCCAAGACTCTAACATATATAATTCAATAGTCGTAGGAGGCAGTAGTAGTTTTCTGTTGGAGACTTGCCGACGATTATAAAAGCGTGTCAAAAAATGCAAGTTCACTGTACCTACTGAAAATTCTATTACACCTTTTTCTTACTTGCCAGGAATACCAAGATCCTAAAGGACCCCGCACAAAAGCATAGGAAAATGGCCCACAGTGGGATTTGCCTGAAATTCACATATGTCATTGGTATTGAGTTTCTGATCAAATGTTCTCATGGACCCAATCCTCCAAGACTGATTTAGCTCTCAGGGCCGTATAAACAATGACACTTTTCTCAAGTCCATGATTTTTGTATTTCCTATTAGAATTTAATTGAATAAGAAATATCACAAAATCTCAGAATGTCTTTTAGCACCAGCCCTCTGTGAAACATGTTTTGCCCTAGAAGGACTTATCTGGTAGCATTTTGAGAAAGATGATAACAGGGAAAAATAAGAACTACAACGTTTTGATTGTTGAAATCAGTCATTTACTTTTTGAATTATCTAATTCTTTGATATAAATATAACTCTACTTTCTTATCAAAACTATATCTAATTCATAACAAACTATACGTTGAAACCAATATTTCCAGAGTGGTGGAAGAGAACAAAAAATCAAAATCAACAAAATAATACTTGAACACTTACAGATGTGGGAGTATTGCATCTTGCACTGGACCATTTGCGGCATCTTTAAAATGCTGTAACACAGAAGTCGATGGATAATTCGCATTTTGATTATGGAGTGCAAATCTCAAATACGACAATATGCTACAAATATGAGCACTGCAGTAGTATCCTATTATCAATAAATTTTCTTCATTATTCTCGTCAGGCTGGTTTATTGAATACATGCTTTTTATTTTTCTCTCCTTCTGAATCGTGAATACACTCTATGCCTAACAAATCCAGATTCATTAATTTTTTTTAATGTATTGAACCTTATGAAATTATTACTCTAAGATCAGATAGTAGTTATATTTATATTACAGAGTTAGATAATTCAAAGAGTAAATGACCACTTTAAACAATCAAAACATTGTAGTTCTTATTTTTTCCTGTTACTTTCTTTTTTGAAAAGCTACAAGATAAGTCCTACATAAAGTTTATAGGTTAAGCCGGCCATCTTGGATATTAAGATGGCGACCACTTTTGTTATGTACACAAAGAAAGCTACATTCATCTTTCAAATGAGCCATCAACCACTGACATAGATCAAGAAATAAGAATGTTATAACAAAATCAATTGATTCAGTTTTTTGTGGATCACTTGGAAAATACCGTCTTGCTAAATACGGTCTGTAGGGCAAAACATGTTTCACAGAGGACTTGTGCTGAAACACAAATGCTGAGATTTTGAAATATTTCTTATTTTATTAAAATTTAATAGGAAATAAAAAATTTTGGACTTGGGAAAAAAATGTCATTGTTTATCTACCACCTATACTAAATACGGCCCTGAGAGCTAAATCATTGGTCTTAGAGGATTGGGGCCATGAGAACATTTGATCAGAAACTCAATACCAATAACATACGTAAATTTCAGGCAAATCCCACTGTGGGCCAATTTCCTATGCTATTGTACGGAGTCCTTTTCATCATCACCAAACATTTCCAAAACGAACTAAAATATTTCTGATTATCGAGCACCATTCCACAATTTTCCGGTCCTCCTACGCTTTCCGAATTGCAGTGTTTGTTAGTATGAGACAAGTGGATACAGCCTGTATACATCCATTACCGTCGAAAAATGACCGCTGATGACAAAAAGTCGCCAACTCCTCAGACATTTTGCGCGCGTTATAATAATCTTGAGATAGCAAAACGTGAGTTTTATGGCCAACTCGCAGGAAATAGAATTACCGCGGCGGGTGATCGAATCAGAGACGGTAAACGATTTGTTCGCTTTCGATGGCAAATTTATGGCTCGTTTTTCCTTCCGCTTCATTGCACGCGAACATACGAAGAAAAGTCGAAATTTCCGCTTTTCATTTCACCAAAATACCACGGCAGTCATTACTGATTCAGAGTAATATTTAAGTTATACATGTTAAAAATTATTCGTATGTGTGTGAGAGAGAGTACATCTTCAATGTACAGAGTGAACAAAATTGGACACTTTTAAAGGGGAAGTCATGTTTTCAAACTAGAAAAATAAAAATGTTCTAAAATGTCATCTAGGGCGGTCAACCAAATGATAAACTTCTGCAAAGTTAAGAGACTTGTATTAAATGAAGTTAAAATGATACTTTTTAGCATCACTGATCTGAATAAAAGTCTGTTTGTTGAACTCAACAACAGAACTATTGAACAAACAAGGGTCACTAAATATATCTTGTATTTTTATAGATGAGCATCTGACCTGGTTGTGTCAAGTTGATGCAGTATTAAAAAAATGTAAATCTACATGGTTGTATCTTAGTTGCGGACACCGAGATTGCGGACATATGTCGATTGCGATCACCTTGTACTTGATGTATCAGGTAAGAAGGATTGGGGTGATGTAATACCTGTAGTAGACTCTAAATTGTGGACACAAATAAAATAATTTTAAAATTCAATCAACCAAAATATGCTTTATTATCGAAGAATAATTTCTTATTCACAAAGCGTGTACCTATGTATAAGTGTAAATTAAATTAATAACATTTTATAAATAAATGCGTATAAAAATAGTCACAGCTTACAATTGTCACTTTTAGGTTCATTTCTTTACTAGGAAATGCAGTCCAGGGTTTAAATTACTTGAATCTAGGAAAAAAGAAGGCTTAATTATTTAGTATAATTGAATAAGAACGAACCAACCTTACGTAGACATTTTAGTGCGTGAAAATTGAACACATGAATTTGAATTGGATGTACGAAACAAGAAGGCAAATCATGAATTATTGTCATTAGAATATCGATAACTATTGGAAAACTATTGGAAAATGAGTTCACTGATCAAGAGGTGACCGAAATCGAGAGGGTTTTGTTACTTACGTTCATTGGCAACCAGGGATAATGTGCACGCTAATCTCTTATTAGTTTACTATTTTGGATATAATCAACATTGCCTTTCTTATGCCATCATGTGCTGGCTTAAAAGAGAATAATTAGAATTAAATCATTGAAACCGTATATCTGTTCTTGTAAAAAATTATTCCCTGAATTGAACTTACTAACATTTCCTTACCTGTTTATTCTTGCGTCAATAATGCAGGTCAGATATAACCTATCGATTATACAGTTTCTAAAAACAATATCAATCGAAATCAACAATGTCTTAGAGTTTAATCGATTAGGCCTTATCCAAGCACATACAGACCAAGGTAGCTAACAGTTCTACTGTTCTTTGTAATGAATTATATAATAAACTGCCAATTTGCTTGAACAAATATCACATAATCACAAATTTGAAAATACTCTCAAAGTTATTTTAACTGCGACTGAGTATTTACTAGTAGATATCAAATGTTGAGAATGCAGTAACTGAAACTTACAGTTTCATTAAAACTGATATTAATAAATGAAACTCAAACGAAAGCAATAATTATAAAGAACAAAATATTTATTTAGGGTGTTAGAAATATCTACCACCTTCTCCAACACACAGGCGGCACCTATTTTGAACATTTCTTGTCGATTTGAAGTAGCTACATATTAAATGAATTTTTCTCTGCAAAATCCAAATAAGGCTATCAAAATTTGGTCACGTGTACTGCAAAGTTTATTTGATTATGACCCTGTATAAGGTAACTTCATAAAATATTTGTCTTTAAAAAGGTAGCTTATGTTTAAAAATGTAACATTATAATTAAGACAAACTAGTACAGTGTCATCAGTCTGTATTAAGTGGAAAATAAATTAACAATAACTCAACGAAAAGTTTATTTAGTTTCAACGATTTTAATTTAAAACCTCTTTATTGAAATCAGTTATGAAAATATGTTATAAAAAAATAAAAATAACCGTGCACTGTCAAAAAAAAAATTATTTGCATTATACCTTACGATGCACCAAGAACTTCAGTTCGCCCTAAAATAATTGAAAAAAAAAAAGGTCGACAAGCCCTTGCGTTAATAACGACAGTCAAATCGTATTCTGTCAGTGGCTTTTAATTAATACTGCGTATTGATAAAAATGTTAATGGAAAAAATTGAAATAGTATTAATATGTGGTGAAAACACAACTCAAAATTTTGAATGAGAGGCACTCAGTTCAAAATATGCAACAATCTACTGTGAGTAGGATTATGTCGAAATTTAAATCTACTAGATCGGTGGAAAGTTCATTTTAAAAACATCATACTTCTATAAAACATAGTGAAGAACACCAATTAAATGTGTGCTTAGATATTGAGGAACATGGACAAATTATAGTATTAGAGATGTGTCTTACAGCTCCATTATGTGTCAAGAAGAACAATTGTTTGAAATGAACGCAATGGAAGGCACACAGAAATGTAAGTATAAATTTTAAGTTTTTGAAATGTTTTTAATTGAATATTCAAATACCAAAAATAGTTGTTATTGTTTAAAAAGGAGGAATTTTAAAGGCGTTTAATTTTTATACCACCATTTTTTTTATTAAAAAATTTGACTCCTTTCAATTAAAATATTTTCTCGATAATAATATGTATTACTCTTAGACACAAACTACCTTTTCAAAAATTGATATTTTATGACTTAACCTCATACAGGGTCAAAAATAAATAAACTTTGCATCACATGTGGCCAAATTTCAATAGCCCTATTTAGATTTTGTAGAAAGTGGGATGGGAATGAGATAAACACACATTTAATGTTGCGGTACTTTAAATAAGATTTGTCTGGAATAAAGCATTGTCAAAACTAAAAAGTTTCATGTAGGTTGCGTTGAGCATTATTTTGCAACAGAGGTGCAATTTATAAAATAATGGACGATAATTCAATATTATCTTATGCAGCTGAAAATTCCAAAATGGATAATTTTTTTAACACTTCCGGTAATTCATTCAATTTGCGGAAAACATTTAAAAATAATGAGTTCAAGTTACTTTTGTATGCCATTCTGTTTATATGTATATTATTTGAATTTCTAGTGTTGTACATATGAATGTTTTTATTCGAATTTACTATTTTGAATACTAGATTAATTGTGAAATAGTAGTACTGACAACCTTTTTAAACAATCTAGCATACTTTTTATGGGAGTAAGACGATTCGTTTTCAAGATTACACTCATCCCTCGATTTTGTAGTTTTTGTAGCATATTCAATTTATTGAGGTTGAGTAAAGAATATAATATAGACGCACAATAATCAAAGTGAGGTTAAATGATTGTAAACTGTAACTTTGGACTGAATTGACAAATGTTGCGCTATTCTACTGAAATATATATACAGGGTGTCAATTTGAAAACTTCCCACCCTTAATATCTTCCTTCCAGTAAACAATATGAGTAATCGAAAAAACAGGTCAATTTTATTGTCAATGGGGACACTTTCAAGGACTATTTGTATCCCTCGTGGTTCAACCCCCTAGGAGGGGTAGATGTTACCCTTAGAATTTTAAATGGGAAGGGGGGATAAGTGGCACATCATTTTGATGGGCGTTCAATTCTTGTTCCAATGGTACCCTGACTTATTATTTGTTGATGAGCATTTTCCGAAAAATTGCGTTCTAAACTAACAGAAGTAATTATTAGAACGCCTATACTGAGATGCATGGTTTGGCCAGAACTGGTTAGAATATTAGGTGGTACCGTGCCAACCCTTTATTAGGGGTAACATTAGCCATTAGCTCCAAACACTTTACATAAAAAAGTAGTCTAATAGTAAAACGTGGATGGTAGTAAAGTTGTGTTTATTAAATGCTGAATTTTTAAGTGTCATCGCAGAAATTGTACAGATAGCCTTCCTTTTTTGCTACTTCTGCTGTAAAAAGTTTCTGTTTTCCGGCAAAAAATTGGTTAGTAAATTTGAACTATGTGGTAGTATTGTGAATACCGTTGTACCTGTTGGGCTGTTTAGGAATTACTTTAATAAGTGTATAAAAGTGTAAAAATGGTTTACATTCTTCAAGACAGAATTGAAATGATTGTAATTTATGGCGAAGTTGGAAAGTGCGCACGAAGGGCGGCATGTCTTTTTAACGAAAGACATCCAAATTGTAATGTAAGTCACCGGTATGTGCTTGATTTGGTGAATAAGTTTTACGAAACTGGTTCAGTGACAAATAAAAAAAGAAATAACCCCAGAGTACTAAATGAAGCAGCTCAAATTGAAGTTTTGGGAACATTTGCTGCAGAGCCCACGAGCTCCTTACGATCAGTATCAGAACAGACAGGAATGTCACGCGAGACTATAAGAAAAGCATTGAAAATGCATAAATTTCATCCATATAAAATGCAGATTCTTCAAGAGCTCCACGAGGATGATTATGATAGAAGAATAGAGTTTTGTGAAATCATGTCTCATCGAGTCAATACCATCCCTAATCTTCTGTTAAACATATGTTTCAGCGATGAGTGTTCATTTTTTCTGAATGGCAATGTTAATAGACAAAATTGTCGCTATTGGAGTGACGAAAGCCCACATATTTTTCGGGAAGGGCATACACAACACCCACAAAAAGTTAATGTTTGGGCTGGTATTCTTGGAAATGCCATTCTTGGTCCATTATTTCTGGAAGAAAATCTGTACCTTGATATGCTTGAAGAGACTATCGATCCTCTTATAACTCACGAGCTAGAAACTCAAATTGATGCAGAAGGTATGAACTTTTGCAGGAGGATCTGTTACATTTCCAGCAGGACGGTGCTCCACCTCATTATTTTCTTCCCGTCCGACAGTGGTTAAACGAGAGATTTCCGGGTAGATGGATTGGCAGAAGGGGAGCAGTTGAATGGCCTCCGAGATCACCGGATTTAACACCCTTAGATTTCTTTCTTTGGGGGCATCTTAAATCCGTTGTTTATAAAACACAACCTTCTGATATTGACGAACTTAAAAGACGAATTACAGCAGCATGTCGGTCAATTCCTAGTGAAGTTTTCCGTAATGTTAGAGGGGAGTTCGAAAACAGACTGTATTACTGTTTAGAGCAAAATGGACAACATTTCGAACAGCTAATAAGATAAGCGTAAGTAGATTTTATGTTGGAAATGTCTTTCTCGCAAATTAAATTTTATTGTGTAGAAGGAAAATAACCACCAAATAAAAAATCCCATGCGTAATAAATTTATTCCTGTCATTCAAGGGTTGGAGCGGTGCCACCTACTCTTCTAACCATTTTTATTAAAGGGAGTCAATACAATAATGCATCTCAGTATAGGCGTTCTAATAATTACTTCTGTTAGTTTAGAACGCAATTTTTCGGAAAATGCTAATCACAAAATAATAAGTCAGGGTACCATTGGAACAAGAATTGAACGCCCATCAAAATGATGTGCCACTTGACCCCCCTTCCCATTTAAAATTCTAAGGGTAACATCTACCCCTCCTAGGGGGTTAAACCACGAGGGCTACAAATAGTCCGTGAAAGTGTCCCCCTTGACAATAAAATTGACCTGTTTTTTCGATTACTCATATTGTATACTGGAAGGAAGATATTAAGGGTGGGAAGTTTTCAAATTGACACCCTGTATATATATAAATATATATATATATATATATATATATATATATTTTATGGAAATATTCAAAGTGACTGTCAAAATTCAAAAAATTGTCTAGTTGAAATTCAAGGTATTTGACAGTTGACACAACATCAACTTTTTCATTTTCGATTTTGAAGTTTATACCGTTGATTTAGAGGGAACTATTTTTACATTTTGTAGTGAAGATCATTGCTTTTGTTAAATGATGTTATATGATGCGGACTTTACTGGTCACACTGTATAACAATATAGATGGTACGATACTTTATATGTCTAAAAACGTGATGTGAAAATGAGTTAAGAAAAAAATTAAGATTTTAATCAGCTAGAACCGTTAAATTTTGTCAACATCAATTTTATTAATCATCGATATACCGGGTGTAACAGGATCATGGCACACCCCCCCGTATCTCCGTTAGTTTTAAAGGTAATAGATTGAAATTTGGGATATCCATACATACATAATAAGCGGCACTTTTTCACCTATAAATGATTATTTTTCACTTACGGTTTCGCCGGAAGTGATACCAACTTTCGATTTTTAAATGGAACTCCCTGTATATTATTACATTTCTGAAATTTGCATAATTTTCTGAATCCAATGATACCACATAAGTGACATTTCAAACGTCGAAATTTTTTATAATTTAATTTTTAGTTTTCCATTTAAGTGTACCATGATGGTTCCGATTTATTCCAATTTCCAATTGATCCGTCTAATACTAAAAAAATCGAAATCCCGTCAAAAATACTAAATTGCGTTTTTTATGAGCAAATAAAGTTCATCGTAATCGTTTTTGGGGTAAAAATCATTTTTTTCAAATCGAACCACATTGGTACCGATGTACCATTTATTAGTACTATTAATAAGGAATTTATCCATATCTGGCAATAAAATGTGCGATCAATACAATCAAAATTACAGCTAAAAGAAAATAAGAAAATACAATTATTTTGTTCTACTTTAATACTAAGAAGTTACTAAGGTGGCTTTGAAAACAATGAAATTATTTCTTCAGATTGTCAAATAAATATTTGTTGGTTAATCGGTGTTATTATTGTATACCTATTGGAAGAGTCTTTACATTTGTTGTTATTTTTGTTCAAAATGCCGCACATTTATACAAGGGATGAAAAAGTGGACATGTTAATTATTTATGGAGAATGTAAGAAAAATGCCGTTGCGGCTAGAAACCTTTATGCCGATCGATATCCTGATAGACAATGTCCAGCGAGAAATTATCTTAATCGTCTTGAAAATCAATTCCGAAGAGAGCCTAGCCTAACCATGATCCCGAGGAAAATGTTATCATTGACGAAGGAACGGAAATTAATGTTTTAGCTCGAATAGAAGTTGATAAGACTGTTTGTTTGAGGCAAATTGGGTTTGAATTGGAAATTAGTCACCAAACGGTAAGCCGAATCTTGCACAAACATAATTATAAATCTTTCAAATATCAATTGCACCAGCACCTGTACGAAAATGATTATGAACGTAGGATGGAATATTGCAATTGGATCTTGCAGAATAATGTGCAGCCAAACAATGCCTTTTTGGGAAGGATTTTATTTTCGGACGAGTCTAGGTTAATAAATATGGGATTATTTAACCGACAAAATACAAGGTATTGGTCACAAGAAAATCAAAATTTATTGCGGGAGGGTAACTTTCAAGTGCGGTTCGGTTTCAATGTTTGGCTTGGAATACTCGGTCCTAGAATCATTGGTCCAATAATATTTGAAGGACCCTTGAATGGAGCTAGATACTTAGGATTTCTGCAAAATTAAATTGAGGACAGTTTAACTGAATTACCTGTCCATTTACGACAGGGAATGTATTTCCAACAAGATGGAGCTCCTCCCCATAATTCAAGAACAGTAAGTGATTACCTTGAACAGGCATTCGAAGAAAACGTAATTTCGACGAATGGTCCTGTGTGATGGTCTCCAAGGTCACCTGATTTGACACCTTTTGATTTCTTTGTTTGAGGCCATTTAAAAAACTTTGTCTATGCAACCGCCGTTACAACCCGCGAAGACCTGGAGTTGCGAGTAAGACGCGCAATTAATAGTATAACGGCCCAGCAATTAACAAACGTTCTTCAAGAAACAGCTAAGCGAGTTCAGAAGTGCATTGACGTTAATGGACATCATTTCGAACCATTGTTGTAATGTTTTGTGTTAATTTTTTGTATTTCAAAGCCACCTTAGTAACTTCTTAGTATTAGTAGAACAAAATAATTGTATTTTCTTATAGCTGTAATTTTGATTCTATTGATCGCACATTTTATTACCAGGTAGGTATGGATAAATTCCTTATTAATAGTACTAATAAATGGTACCACGGTACCAATATGGTTCCATTTGAAAAAATTGATTTTTACCCCAAAAAAGATTACGATGAACTTTATTTGCTCATAAAAAACTCAATTTAGTATTTTTGGCGGAATTTCGATTCTTCTAGTATTAGACGGGTCAATTGGAATAAATCGGAACTATCAAGGCACACTTAAATGGAAAACTAAAAATTGAATTATAAAAAATTTCGACGTTTGAAATGTCACTTATGTGGTATCATTGAATTCAGAAAATTATACAGATTTCAGAAATGTAATAATATACAGGGTGTTCTATTTAAAAATCGAAAGATGGTATCACTTTCGGCGACACCGGAAGTGAAAAAAAATCATTTTAGGTCAAAAAGTGTCGCTTATTATGTATATGGGATATTCCAAATTTCAATCTATTACCTTCAAAACTAAAGAATATAAGGGGGGTATACCATGATCCTGTTACACCCGGTATAATAGAAAATTAAAAAAGTGGCACTTTTTGCTAGGCCTCGTATTTAAGTATGAATATATGGACATAATAAAAAAAGGTTCTTGTGATGTATATGAAGAATATTTTCATAGATTGTTTAAATTTTTTGAGAAGATACAATTCCTTCTTCAAACCGGTTTGGGTAAAAAATAACCTTGCACAGCCTTGTAAATATTTAATAGAAAATCGGGACGCTAACAAGTACCACACCATCACACTTCAGAGAGTAACAAACCCATTGTTGATTGATGCGAGCCACACCCATCACGAATTCTCGGAAGGACCAACAAAATCCTCGCTCCATGTGGTTCATGAAATATCTCTTACCTAACAGTGCAGATTTCTAATCTTCATCCGTTTTACTGAGTCATATTCGGATTGTTATTGTTATGGGTTTCTGGAAAAAAAATGCTGGCCCAAGTAGTTTTGAAAAGACGACTTTTACGATTGTCCATAAATTATGAATGTCTAAAACTCCGTTACACAAACAAAAAGTTGTGGTGAAAAGCAAATATGGGCTTTATGGTCTATTCGAAAATGAGCTTGATGACGTTTGGAGCTTTGAAAGCGTGGGTGGTCGTGTTTGAGATAGCAATGATATGACTCTCTCAAATTAAAACAGAATTATCATCAATTGGTTAGCAACTTTTAAAATTAATTAGATTTAAGTAGTGAGATTTCGCTTTCATATCATTTCACTAAATTATTTCAATAGGCTTGAACTGTTTCCGCTTTTTATTCTCAAAAGTGACGTGGGAAGTTGTTATTTTGCAATTCTACCATTAATACAAAAATGGAGGAACAAACATATAAACATGGTGGACTCGGTCCACAACATTTTACTTTTTCAGGAATATCTCTCCGTTTTATTAAATGTACATTGATTGAGGCTACAAAAATAAACTATTTTGGAGTATACAGGGTGTATACAGGGTTATTTCATATGTACCCAACTCTAACCGTACTTTTTTGGTATGATGAACAGAAATTTCAATTATCTTTTATTTCCTATAGGGGTTCCCTATACCTAACCTGAATATTTTTAAAGAAAATGGATTTTTCAAATGGTAGTTCTTATTTCAACGCATTCTTTGAATCAAGATAGCTTTGACACGACATTTATTTGAGTTGCTCACATAATCCTTATAGGGTGGATGCACCGGTAGTTGACCAGCACCCAGTAATTGACCAATTTTTTTTAATGCACAAAAATAAGGAAACTGTAGCGTTTTGATGGTTGCTATTTGTTATATTCATTTAATTGGTCCTTTGTCTCGTAGATGTCCCCACTAACCGTAATACGTGTATAGAGAAGTAGACCACTGTCATGTTTATACATGTTTCCTCTTTGTCTAATAGTGAACACGTGATGTGACAATAAGCACGGTAAGTAGACCACTTTTATCAATCTTAAAACATCCGTTCATGTTGAACTTTTTATTGGAAACATATTTGATGTACTGGTTGCTAGGTGAATTGAGTTAAATATTTTTACTATATTTACTGTTGAAATTAGTGTTTTTTATTTTTAATTAATGTGGTTAACCACTGGTACTAAATATCTGGTGAGGTGCTAGTAATTGACCACTTTGGTCAACTACTGGTGTTTCAAAGAAATCAAACGTTTTGCGTGTCTGTTTCATAACTTTAGGTATGAGTTGAAGTTAAGTTTTTATTCGAATAATTTCATTATTTCAAGTCTGTTCCAGTGGTAGACCACACTTTTGTTGTGGTCAACTACTGGTTTTTCGCCTTGGTCAATAACTGGTACTACATTTTACTTCATTTCTTTTGAACCGTAGGTTAAGTAAAACCACTGTATTTTCTAGAATAAAAGGGCTGAAACTAAGAAGAGTTTTTTCAAATATACCGAGGCACAATTGCAACAGGCTCTGAGCGATATTACCAATAATGTATGCGAAATTCGGCAAGCAGAGAGGCTATATGAGGTAACGCATGCCACTTTAATTATTAACTTAACAAGACTAATGATACTGAAGTGAAGGAATATAAAAATGATACGGAAATGAAAGAAAATGGAAGTGGTCAAGATCCAAATCTGTCTGAAGTTTCAATTGAAAAAGATGCACAAGACGATCAGCGTGAAGGCAGCCATGAGTTCCAGCCATGACTTCGGGAGTGACTACCGCTTCGACGCGGGAGCAAGCCCGACCGCCAACGGTCGTCTTCGAAATACATGGCCAGCCATGAGTTGGCAGAAAACATGGCTAGCAATGCTTTTGGTGGATAGCGGGATATATCAGATTGATTTATTTATTTTAACGAGTAATTCAGTATGAAACATGGCTCAGCCACGAATTTTTAGTTGGCGATAAAAATTGATTCAGTCTGAAACATGGCTCAGTCACGAATTTTTAGTTGGCGGTAAAAATTAGATGAAAGTTTATTTTTTCTCTGGGTAATGATAATAAGCTTTATACAACAATATATTTAGCCGCTCGAGGTTTCGCCTTTAGACTTACCTCTCAAACACGTTTGAAAAATCGTGAAATTTCAAACTTTGAAAAAGTCATCAACAAGCAAAATTGGAATGAAGTCGATTATTTTTTCCTAATGATGGACTTTATAGGTAGTGGATCAAGACCCATGCCCATAAATATTAAGCCGAGTCCGATTTCACACTTACACTACCCCTCAAACATGACCGAAAAATCGCTCAACTGCGAACTTTGAAAAATTTCCAACGGGCTAAATTGGGATTAGATCGGAATTTTTTAACATGAATCCACTCTTTAGATACCAGTGAACAAGACCTATATGAGTGAGTATTTTGCCGGGCAGGTTTTCACCCCTAACGAGCCCCTCCAACACGTCGAAAAAGTCGAAAAATCGCGAATTTTTAAAAATCCCCAAAGCTAATTTTTGCTTCTAGTTTATTCTATGGAACAAGTTATAAACCACCAAGTGTTAGTCCGAGCCCGTTACTACCCTCAAACTACCCCTCAAACATGACCGAAAAATCGTTCAACTGCGAACTTTGAAAAATTCCCAACGGGCTAAATTGGGATTAGAACGGAATTTTTTAACATGAATCCACTCTTTAGATACCAGTGAACAAGACCTATATGAGCGAGTATTTTGCCGGGCAGGTTTTCACCCCTAACGAGCCCCTCCAACACGTCGAAAAAGTCGAAAAATCGTGAATTTTTAAAAATCCCCAAAAAGCTAATTTGTGCTTGTAGTTTATTCTATGAAACAAGTCATAAACCACCAAGTGTTAGGCCGGGCCCGATACTACCCTCAAACTACCCCTCAAACATGACCGAAAAATCGTTCAACTGCAAACTTTGAAAAATTCCCAACGGGCTAAATTGGGATTAGAACGTAATTTTTTAACATGAATCCACTCTTTAGATACCAGTGAACAAGAGCTATATGAGCGAGTATTTTACCGGGCAGGTTTTCACCCCTAACGAGCCCCTCCAACACGTCGAAAAAATCGAAAAATCGTGAATTTTTAAAAATCCCCAAAAAGCTAATTTTTGCTTCTAGTTTATTCTATGAAACAAGTTATAAACCACCAAGTGTTAGTCCGGGCCCGTTACTACCCTCAAACTACCCCTCAAACATGACCGAAAAATCGTTCAACTGCGAACTTTGAAAAATTCCCAACGGGCTAAATTGGGATTAGAACGGAATTTTTTAACATGAATCCACTCTTTAGATACCAGTGAACAAGAGCTATATGAGCGAGTATTTTGCCGGGCAGGTTTTCACCCCTAACGAGCCCCTCCAACACGTCGAAAAAGTCGAAAAATCGTGAATTTTTAAAAATCCCCAATAAGCTTATTTGTGCTTGTAGTTTATTCTATGAAACAAGTTATAAACCACCAAGTGTTAGGCCGGGCCCGATATCACCCTCGAACATGACCGAAAAATCGCTCAACTGCGAACTTTGAAAAATTCCCAACGGGCTAAATTAGGATTAGAACGGAATTTTTTAACATGAATCCACTCTTTAGATACCAGTGAACAAGACCTATATGAGCGAGTATTTTGCCGGGCAGGTTTTCACCCCTAACGAGCCCCTCCAACACGTCGAAAAAGTCGAAAAATCGCGAATTTTTAAAAATCCCCAAAAAGCTAATTTTTGCTTCTAGTTTATTCTATGGAACAAGTTATAAACCACCAAGTGTTAGGCCGGGCCCGATACTACCCTCAAACTACCCCTCAAACATGACCGAAAAATCGTTCAACTGCGAACATTGAAAAATTCCCAACGGGCTAAATTGGGATTAGAACGGAATTTTTTAACATGAATCCACTCTTTAAATACCAGTGAACAAGAGCTATATGAGCGAGTATTTTGCCGGGCAGGTTTTCACCCCTAACGAGCCCCTCCAACACGTCGAAAAAGTCGAAAAATCGTGAATTTTTAAAAATCCCCAAAAAGCTTATTTGTGCTTGTAGTTTATTCTATGAAACAAGTTATAAACCACCAAGTGTTAGGCCGGGCCCGATATCACCCTCAAACTACCCCTCGAACATGACCGAAAAATCGCTCAACTGCGAACTTTGAAAAATTCCCAACGGGCTAAATTGGGATTAGAACGGAATTTTTTAACATGAATCCACTCTTTAGATACCAGTGAACAAGACCTATATGAGCGAGTATTTTGCCGGGCAGGTTTTCACCCCTAACGAGCCCCTCCAACACGTCGAAAAAGTCGAAAAATCGCGAATTTTTAAAAATCCCCAAAAAGCTAATTTTTGCTTCTAGTTTATTCTATGGAACAAGTTATAAACCACCAAGTGTTAGTCCGGGCCCGTTACTACCCTCAAACTACCCCTCAAACATGACCGAAAAATCGTTCAACTGCGAACTTTGAAAAATTCCCAACGGGCTAAATTGGGATTAGAACGGAATTTTTTAACATGAATCCACTCTTTAGATACCAGTGAACAAGAGCTATATGAGCGAGTATTTTGCCGGGCAGGTTTTCACCCCTAACGAGCCCCTCCAACACGTCGAAAAAGTCGAAAAATAGTGAATTTTTAAAAATCCCCAAAAAGCTTATTTGTGCTTGTAGTTTATTCTATGAAACAAGTTATAAACCACCAAGTGTTAGGCCGGACCCGATATCACCCTCAAACTACCCCTCGAACATGACCGAAAAATCGCTCAACTGCGAACTTTGAAAAATTCCCAACGGGCTAAATTGGGATAAGAACGGAATTTTTTAACATGAATCCACTCTTTAGATACCAGTGAACAAGACCTATATGAGCGAGTATTTTGCCGGGCAGGTTTTCACCCCTAACGAGCCCCTTCAACACGTCGAAAAAGTCGAAAAATCGCGAATTTTTAAAAATCCCCAAAAAGCTAATTTTTGCTTCTAGTTTATTCTATGGAACAAGTTATAAACCACCAAGTGTTAGGCCGGGCCCGATACTACCCTCAAACTACCCCTCAAACATGACCGAAAAATCGTTCAACTGCGAACTTTGAAAAATTCCCAACGGGCTAAATTGGGATTAGAACGGAATTTTTTAACATGAATCCACTCTTTAGATACCAGTGAACAAGAGCTATATGAGCGAGTATTTTGCCGGGCAGGTTTTCACCCCTAACGAGCCCCTCCAACACGTCGAAAAAGTCGAAAAATCGTGAATTTTTAAAAATCCCCAAAAAGCTTATTTGTGCTTGTAGTTTATTCTATGAAACAAGTTATAAACCACCAAGTGTTAGGCCGGGCCCGATATCACCCTCAAACTACCCCTCGAACATGACCGAAAAATCGCTCAACTGCGAACTTTGAAAAATTCCCAACGGGCTAAATTGGGATTAGAACGGAATTTTTTAACATGAATCCACTCTTTAGATACCAGTGAACAAGACCTATATGAGCGAGTATTTTGCCGGGCAGGTTTTCACCCCTAACTAGCCCCTCCAACACGTCGAAAAAGTCGAAAAATCGCGAATTTTTAAAAATCCCCAAAAAGCTAATTTTTGCTTCTAGTTTATTCTATGGAACAAGTTATAAACCACCAAGTGTTAGGCCGGGCCCGATACTACCCTCAAACTACCCCTCAAACATGACCGAAAAATCGTTCAACTGCGAACTTTGAAAAATTCCCAACGGGCTAAATTGGGATTAGAACGGAATTTTTCAACATGAATCCACTCTTTAGATACCAGTGAACAAGTCCTATATGAGCGAGTATTTTGCCGGGCAGGAATTCACCCCTAACGAGCCCCTCCAACACGTCGAAAAAGTCGACAAATCGCGAATTTTTAAAAATCCACAAAAAGCTAATTTTTGCTTCTAGTTTATTCTATGGAACAAGTTATAAATCACCAAGTGTTAGTCCGGGCCCGTTACTACCCTCAAACTACCCCTCAAACATGACCGAAAAATCGTTCAACTGCGAACTTTGAAAAATTCCCAACGGGCTAAATTGGGATTAGAACGGAATTTTTTAACATGAATCCACTCTTTAGATACCAGTGAACAAGAGCTATATGAGCGAGTATTTTGCCGGGCAGGTTTTCACCCCTAACGAGCCCCTCCAACACGTCGAAAAAGTCGAAAAATCGTGAATTTTTAAAAATCCCCAATAAGCTTATTTGTGCTTGTAGTTTATTCTATGAAACAAGTTATAAACCACCAAGTGTTAGGCCGGGCCCGATATCACCCTCGAACATGACCGAAAAATCGCTCAACTGCGAACTTTGAAAAATTCCCAACGGGCTAAATTAGGATTAGAACGGAATTTTTTAACATGAATCCACTCTTTAGATACCAGTGAACAAGACCTATATGAGCGAGTATTTTGCCGGGCAGGTTTTCACCCCTAACGAGCCCCTCCAACACGTCGAAAAAGTCGAAAAATCGCGAATTTTTAAAAATCCCCAAAAAGCTAATTTTTGCTTCTAGTTTATTCTATGGAACAAGTTATAAACCACCAAGTGTTAGGCCGGGCCCGATACTACCCTCAAACTACCCCTCAAACATGACCGAAAAATCGTTCAACTGCGAACGTTGAAAAATTCCCAACGGGCTAAATTGGGATTAGAACGGAATTTTTTAACATGAATCCACTCTTTAAATACCAGTGAACAAGAGCTATATGAGCGAGTATTTTGCCGGGCAGGTTTTCACCCCTAACGAGCCCCTCCAACACGTCGAAAAAGTCGAAAAATCGCGAATTTTTAAAAATCCCCAAAAAGCTTATTTGTGCTTGTAGTTTATTCTATGAAACAAGTTATAAACCACCAAGTGTTAGGCCGGGCCCGATATCACCCTCAAACTACCCCTCGAACATGACCGAAAAATCGCTCAACTGCGAACTTTGAAAAATTTCCAATGGGCTAAATTGGGATTAGAACGGAATTTTTTAACATGAATCCACTCTTTAAATACCAGTGAACAAGAGCTATATGAGCGAGTATTTTGCCGGGCAGGTTTTCACCCCTAACGAGCCCCTCCAACACGTCGAAAAAGTCGAAAAATCGTGAATTTTTAAAAATCCCCAAAAAGCTTATTTGTGCTTGTAGTTTATTCTATGAAACAAGTTATAAGCCACCAAGTGTTAGGCCGGACCCGATATCACCCTCAAACTACCCCTCGAACATGACCGAAAAATCGCTCAACTGCGAACTTTGAAAAATTCCCAACGGGCTAAATTGGGATTAGAACGGAATTTTTTAACATTAATCCACTCTTTAGATACCAGTGAACAAGACCTATATGAGCGAGTATTTTGCCGGGCAGGAATTCACCCCTAACGAGCCCCTCCAACACGTCGAAAAAGTCGAAAAATCGCGAATTTTTAAAAATCCCCAAAAAGCTAATTTTTGCTTCTAGTTTATTCTATGGAACAAGTTATAAACCACCAAGTGTTAGGCCGGGCCCGATATCACCCTCAAACTACCCCTCGAACATGACCGAAAAATCGCTCAACTGCGAACTTTGAAAAATTCCCAACGGGCTAAATTGGGATTAGAACGGAATTTTTTAACATGAATCCACTCTTTAGATACCAGTGAACAAGACCTATATGAGCGAGTATTTTGCCGGGCAGGTTTTCACCCCTAACTAGCCCCTCCAACACGTCGAAAAAGTCGAAAAATCGCGAATTTTTAAAAATCCCCAAAAAGCTAATTTTTGCTTCTAGTTTATTCTATGGAACAAGTTATAAACCACCAAGTGTTAGGCCAGGCCCGATACTACCCTCAAACTACCCCTCAAACATGACCGAAAAATCGTTCAACTGCGAACTTTGAAAAATTCCCAACGGGCTAAATTGGGATTAGAACGGAATTTTTCAACATGAATCCACTCTTTAGATACCAGTGAACAAGTCCTATATGAGCGAGTATTTTGCCGGGCAGGAATTCACCCCTAACGAGCCCCTCCAACACGTCGAAAAAGTCGACAAATCGCGAATTTTTAAAAATCCACAAAAAGCTAATTTTTGCTTCTAGTTTATTCTATGGAACAAGTTATAAATCACCAAGTGTTAGTCCGGGCCCGTTACTACCCTCAAACTACCCCTCAAACATGACCGAAAAATCGTTCAACTGCGAACTTTGAAAAATTCCCAACGGGCTAAATTGGGATTAGAACGGAATTTTTTAACATGAATCCACTCTTTAGATACCAGTGAACAAGACCTATATGAGCGAGTATTTTGCCGGGCAGGTTTTCACCCCTAACGAGCCCCTCCAACACGTCGAAAAAGTCGAAAAATCGCGAATTTTTAAAAATCCCCAAAAAGCTTATTTGTGCTTGTAGTTTATTCTATGAAACAAGTTATAAACCACCAAGTGTTAGGCCGGGCCCGATATCACCCTCAAACTACCCCTCGAACATGACCGAAAAATCGCTCAACTGCGAACTTTGAAAAATTTCCAACGGGCTAAATTGGGATTAGAACGGAATTTTTTAACATGAATCCACTCTTTAAATACCAGTAAACAAGAGCTATATGAGCGAGTATTTTGCCGGGCAGGTTTTCACCCCTAACGAGCCCCTCCAACACGTCGAAAAAGTCGAAAAATCGTGAATTTTTAAAAATCCCCAAAAAGCTTATTTGTGCTTGTAGTTTATTCTATGAAACAAGTTATAAGCCACCAAGTGTTAGGCCGGACCCGATATCACCCTCAAACTACCCCTCGAACATGACCGAAAAATCGCTCAACTGCGAACTTTGAAAAATTCCCAACGGGCTAAATTGGGATTAGAACGGAATTTTTTAACATGAATCCACTCTTTAGATACCAGTGAACAAGACCTATATGAGCGAGTATTTTGCCGGGCAGGTTTTCACCCCTAACGAGCCCCTCCAACACGTCGAAAAAGTCGAAAAATCGCGAATTTTTAAAAATCCCCAAAAAGCTAATTTTTGCTTCTAGTTTATTCTATGGAACAAGTTATAAACCACCAAGTGTTAGGCCGGGCCCGATACTACCCTCAAACTACCCCTCAAACATGACCGAAAAATCGTTCAACTGCGAACTTTGAAAAATTCCCAACGGGCTAAATTGGGATTAGAACGGAATTTTTCAACATGAATCCACTCTTTAGATACCAGTGAACAAGTCCTATATGAGCGAGTATTTTGCCGGGCAGGAATTCACCCCTAACGAGCCCCTCCAACACGTCGAAAAAGTCGAAAAATCGTGAATTTTTAAAAATCCCCAAAAAGATTATTTGTGCTTGTAGTTTATTCTATGAAACAAGTTATAAGCCACCAAGTGTTAGGCCGGACCCGATATCACCCTCAAACTACCCCTCGAACATGACCGAAAAATCGCTCAACTGCGAACTTTGAAAAATTCCCAACGGGCTAAATTGGGATTAGAACGGAATTTTTTAACATTAATCCACTCTTTAGATACCAGTGAACAAGACCTATATGAGCGAGTATTTTGCCGGGCAGGAATTCACCCCTAACGAGCCCCTCCAACACGTCGAAAAAGTCGAAAAATCGCGAATTTTTAAAAATCCCCAAAAAGCTAATTTTTGCTTCTAGTTTATTCTATGGAACAAGTTATAAACCACCAAGTGTTAGGCCGGGCCCGATATCACCCTCAAACTACCCCTCGAACATGACCGAAAAATCGCTCAACTGCGAACTTTGAAAAATTCCCAACGGGCTAAATTGGGATTAGAACGGAATTTTTTAACATGAATCCACTCTTTAGATACCAGTGAACAAGACCTATATGAGCGAGTATTTTGCCGGGCAGGTTTTCACCCCTAACTAGCCCCTCCAACACGTCGAAAAAGTCGAAAAATCGCGAATTTTTAAAAATCCCCAAAAAGCTAATTTTTGCTTCTAGTTTATTCTATGGAACAAGTTATAAACCACCAAGTGTTAGGCCAGGCCCGATACTACCCTCAAACTACCCCTCAAACATGACCGAAAAATCGTTCAACTGCGAACTTTGAAAAATTCCCAACGGGCTAAATTGGGATTAGAACGGAATTTTTCAACATGAATCCACTCTTTAGATACCAGTGAACAAGTCCTATATGAGCGAGTATTTTGCCGGGCAGGAATTCACCCCTAACGAGCCCCTCCAACACGTCGAAAAAGTCGAAAAATCGCGAATTTTTAAAAATCCCCAAAAAGCTAATTTTTGCTTCTAGTTTATTCTATGGAACAAGTTATAAACCACCAAGTGTTAGGCCGGGCCCGTTACTACCCTCAAACTACCCCTCGAACATGACCGAAAAATCGCTCAACTGCGAACTTTGAAAAATTTCCAACGGGCTAAATTGGGATTAGAAGATATAGTTGTTTCGTATAATTTTGAAAAAAATTTATAAAATGGGCTACTGGAATACAAAATTTCGGATTGATCGTGAGTTTCAAATTCAGTGGAGGTAGATTCCAATTTGCAACTTTCTGCATCTAATAAACTCTGATCTGAACATAGTTCTAATAAATTTCTTAATGCCAATTTCATAGAGCTATTTTCATATTCTGAACTGAGTATTTGAACTAAATTACTAAACCACACTACTACTTGGCCCAGATGATTGAAATTAATACAAGCTGCCATCATTTCTTTCAAATTTGTTTGAACATCTATATTAATGCCAGATTTTTTAATATCATTACAGATAATTTTGAAAAAGTGTACGCAGCAAATATGAATCGGGGTGATATCATTACCATCGAAATGTGCCCCCTCACAAATAGAAAACGCCCACGTTAAATAAACTCTCATGTCCATTCTATTAAAAAAATGAAGTATACCATTTATCAAAGGAAAACTAAAATCTGTTACAACGGCTGAGAATATTGGCCACTTTTTCGAATGCTGTAAAGAAAAAGATTTGAATTTTGCTAGAAAAATACCTATCGATACCATGTCATGATTGCAATTTATCATTTCGAGAACCGGCACTATACGATTCCGAACATTAATGAAGCCAGCATAATAAAACACGCGCTTCTCAGTAGACGGAGGTTTCCTAACAATACCTCCAGTGGCATCCAAGTGTAAAATGGGTTTCAAATGGCATTTTTCGATAATTTCTAATTGTTCATTACTGTACAAATAAACATGAAGTGGCTGTCCTACAACTTGAATATAATTATAGTTCTCCCTCTGCATCCAAACTAGATCTATCAGATCATCTTTATGGCGATCATTCCTACCCAGCTTTTCCGATCGAATTTTCCGAAAAACTGTTTCCGACTTAATATTTTGTAAATTTCCGGTTTCTATTATTGATGAATTAGAATTCCGAACCGTTTTGTCCCGATACAAAGATGGTTTAATATCTTTCATATTTTGCATTAATATTTTCCTATTAATGCCTTTCACATACCTAGTGAATTTATCGGTATGGTTATAATCTTTACTTGAACTGAAAACCTCAACTTTGTGATCTTTATCGCGACTAACTGAATTTATAAAAATAATGAACTTCTTACAATTATGAGCACAATAAGCATAAACCACGAAATGATCTTTTCTAACGCTGAATCTATAGGTTTTGAAATTTATGACACATACGTTATTAACGAATTGAGCTAATTTCCTTTCTAATAGAAAAGTATACTTTGTCGTTAATGTATACTCAGTCGTTAATTTATCCTCTACTAATACTGATAATAACTCTCGATGACTGATAGTAAATGAACCTTCCAAAACTTTACATTTCTTAAATGAAGGTTTGTCCCAATTGTCGGATTTTAAATTAATTGCATTAACAGGAAGGCTAGTTCTTTGTTGAGCAGATGCCTGAAGTTCTAAGAAAACTTGTGGAATATGTTCATTACTCGTTGAAACACCAGAAGATTGAATTTGAGTTGTAGCTTCCATTTGACAACTGGGATCGATGTCATTTTCTTCGGAAAAATTTCGATTATCTGGCGACATAATGTTAGTGGCTGAAGGCCTTAGTTTAGTGTTACATTTCTTGCTGTCATTTTCTTCGGAAAAATTTCTATTACCTGGCGACATAATATTAGTAGTAGCTGAAGGCCTTAGTTCAGTTTTACATTGCATGCTCATGTGAGGAGTGGACGTTATAACAGTTTTATTAAAATGTGAGTAATTTAACTTATCGAAAGAGTCGCTAGTATTTTGCGTTTGTTGATGATCTCTTTGGTTTGATAATTCATTTTCTATAAGTTCCGTAATAGTAGGAGGATTTTGTACGAAGTGAGAATTCGGAGCGTTTTTGAGGTCTAAAAAATTATTATCTTCAATTTCCTCTGACAATGAATCTAAACCTTCACGAATTATTATGTTCTGAATTACATTTATTTTTGGTTCCAAATAAGAAATGAAATTCCCTGCATTTCTTCGGATTGTTTTAACGATATTGTAACAAATTTTTGAGTCTTCTCGGTTCAAAAGATATACAGCCGCCCTTTTAATTTCATCCGATCTCGCGGTTAGACATTTGATTTGATCATATATGTTTCCGGAGTAATTGTTTTTGAAATAATCGGCTAATTGTTTGGGGTCTATTTGTGAAGGTCGTCCTCGTTGGTTCATAATGATTTTTTTTTAATAACGAACAAATCAAATTCAAAATGTTGTAAAAAAAATGCCAGAATCTCTCAATTGTCTTTTGTGATGATTTATATTCGAAACTCACCATACATACTTCAGTTAAATAATATAATGATTCAATCAGTTGAACAGCAAATTGTCTGAAAGAGAACAAATTGAATGAAGATGTTTCTCTGAATCGTTTCTGATTCATTCTTCCTATAATACTATAATAAGGGTAATAATTTTATGGCGTTCATTTCTGTTCATGTTATTGAAGTATTTTCATATTAACTTGCAGCGAATATTATAGTCCATCCATCTAATTAGCACAAACATCAATGGTTACAAAAGTAATCCTGTTGTTGGCATCTATTACAAGTTAATTGAAAAACTATCCAAGAAACACGTTCCTAGTGAAATTTAATTATGAGGTATCTATCCAATTAACTTCTTTTCGCTCCTCACGATCTAATATAATAATGTTTTTGGCTCTTATTGTCATCTCGTTTTTTTTTTCTGTCAGAAGAAACACACCGGCAGGATGATATTGAAAGCCACAATCATCATTTTCTTAATGTGTATCTCATACTTTTCATAAAAAATACAGCAAAATCATAATGAAATCCAGAAACATTGATATCATTACTATTTCTACGGATAGAAGGGGATTGAAAGCTCACTTGTCCATTCACTTTTCCAAAGAAAATATGACCACATACCAACGTAACTACGCCACTGGTTTACGAAAATAAAAAATTATAACCTCAAGTTTTGATATTTTTTCCATCAGGACTTTTGGAGAAAAAAAAATTAAATCAAATTTTTTTTGGTATTCGACACCCTGTATCTCAGAGAGGGTACATTTTAGGACATACATTGATAGGAACTTTTCACCTCGAAATGAGGTGAGGAATCTGTAGTTTGGCGGTCTGGTCTTATTCTGGCTCACCCTGTATATATTAAACAATTTTTTAAATGAACAAAAAAAATTGTTTTTAGTTCATTTACCAACTATTGTTTGTCATACGTGACAGTAGAGTTAAAAATTGCATGTAAAAAAAATTAAGTGCATTGAATATGAATATACAGGGAATTTAATAGTATACGTACTTTTTGACATTTTGAAAATTTTTTTTTTATGACGAATGAACGAAATTCAAAAAAGAGACATGGCTATATAGACAATTGAATACCCTTTGAAATGAGGTATCACTGAGCCCCCATTCCATTTACAAAAATTGGGGGGGTGGCTGTCTCTCTGACGGGGGTGGAAGAAAGGCGATTTTTTTTATGCCCCAGTGTCATTTCAAAAACCTAGGTCGACGTGTTTCAGGGTTTTTCTTGAAATTGACTAATAAGGTAGAAAATGAATTTATCCGTTACTTTAGGACCTCGCTGTATTAAAGTGAGGACCAAAAGAACCCCCATAACTTCTTTATTTTACATATTACAAAAAAATATTGAATGGATAAGTTGTAGGGTTTCATTCGATCTCTTCAAAGGTTTAGATTTAATTTATAAAGATTGTCTCAAAAAGCTTGTAAAAAAAGGCAGGAAGATCAAATAAAAGTCAGAAAAAAATATCAAAAGTTCTAGAAATATCTATGCTATGATATCAACCTCCATGTTCAATGTTTTCAATAGATTATTTTCCTAGTTCTCATTTCTCAGGAAGCTTGAATTATCACATTAATTCTCCGTCAAAGGAGGTAAATTTAATCAGAAACGTGTTGAATGGATCAGGTTGCAAAGAATTTTGAGCATAATTGTAGACAAAAAACTTGAGATTTATTATTGTATTGCATGATGATAGATATATATTTTCATTAAGTCATGATAAAAATATTTGATCAACACGTTTCTTGCAATTGTCCTCCAGGAGGAACATTGCACTAATAGGTAGTAGTCAGATGCTAGGAATCGCACGTTAAAAGGTAAGACCTCGTTAATCCTTGGCTCGCACAAGTTTCGACTTTTGAGGGCTGCCGTTCGTAAGGGGACGACAGCTGGTTAACGGAAAAAACAATTTCAATTACAACAATTTAATGTTCGTAGGGGTAAGTAGTTTTTTTCTGACAGATAATTGCCTCATATTTTTTACTTTGTGGGATGGTGTAGAGAGAAGGGGAATTCGAAATCGTCGAAATTATTAGTTTCATTCATTTTACTCCGCACACACACTCCGGCACACTTTTCAAACTTTCTTCGAACCATACACTGATTCTTTCTGAAGTTTGTGCCACAGAGTGCTTCTTGCTGTTGAGTTTTGGGTATTATCATTCATTGGATGGGCCAATACATACGAAGCTCTGGAAGGGACACCCAAAATAAAAAAAAATATTCCTTTCTAAAATTCCGACTTATAACTCGGAATTTTAAAGTAAACTTCCGAGTTTTAACTCGGAATTTTAAAATTCCGAGATATAACTCGGAATTTTGAACAACTCTAATGTTCGGTGGGAAAAGTAAATGCTTTGTTTTCCGACAGATTATTGCCTCACATTTTCCATTTTGAGAGAATGTTTGGAGAGAAGGGGGTTTTCGCCTTTGCTCAAATTACTCGTTTAATTCAACATGAACATAAAAAACGTGATAAAATTAAAATGTCCCTTTAACTTCCGCGAAAGTGTTATTCCTGTCCTTCCTGTTTGATCGCGAAAAAATATTTTGAACGTGACGAGAATTCATCAACCCATCGTTAGATAATTGAAATTGGTTATGATAAAATGTGTATTCCTCTCAACTGTACTCAGTCATGCATATTCGACAAAACGGTATTCGATATAATGTAATAAAAAAAAAACATCCATATTACACGTGGTCAGAGAACAATGTACCACTTGTCTTGTTCTCTGTCGTGGTGAGACGGAATAAATGAGAAATCCTAATGAAGAAGAATCAATCAAATTCGGGACAATTTCATGTCTGACGGTAACATCCACTCCCACTCCAGAAGACGCTGGTTGAACATACACAGTTGTCGGATGTGGTAATAAGAATATAGATTTCCGAAATTACGAACTGGGCCAAATAGGTATGCCCTTGCTCTTTTCATTGAAATATGTTCCGATTATCGGCATGATAACACGAACATATTTGCTATATTATTATTATTAACTATACTTAATAATCCTTTGGGTCAGAGAATAAATCACAGTAGCTGCGTCATTCGACATATTATGACCCTGTATCCTATTCGTCTAAAATCAGATATTGGACGCCAGTGGTGTCGCTCAGTGAGAACAAAAAGTATCGTCTGGCAAGTCATTCGACATAACCAGAGCCCCCAGACATACTTTATTTTCTGAAAGATTTTTCGACATTTTCGACGCGTTTGAGGGGCTCGTTAGGGGTGAAAACCTGCCCGGCAAAATACTCGCTCATATAGGTCTTGTTCACTGGTATCTAAAGAGTGGATTCATGTTAAAAAATTCCGTTCTAATCCCAATTTAGCCCGTTGGAAATTTTTCAAAGTTCGCAGTTGAGCGATTTTTCGGTCATGTTCGAGGGGTAGTTTGAGGGTGATATCGGGCCCGGCCTAACACTTGGTGGTTTATAACTTGTTTCATAGAATAAACTACAAGCACAAATTAGCTTTTTGGGGATTTTTAAAAATTCACGATTTTTCGACTTTTTCGACGTGTTGGAGGGGCTCGTTAGGGGTGAAAACCTGCCCGGCAAAATACTCGCTCATATAGGTCTTGTTCACTGGTATCTAAAGAGTGGATTCATGTTAAAAAATTCCGTTCTAATCCCAATTTAGCCGGTTGGAAATTTTTCAAAGTTCGCAGTTGAGCGATTTTTCGGTCATGTTCGAGGGGTAGTTTGAGGGTGATATCGGGCCCGGCCTAACACTTGGTGGTTTATAACTTGTTTCATAGAATAAACTACAAGCACAAATTAGCTTTTTGGGGATTTTTAAAAATTCACGATTTTTCGACTTTTTCGACGTGTTGGAGGGGCTCGTTAGGGGTGAAAACCTGCCCGGCAAAATACTCGCTCATATAGCTCTTGTTCACTGGTATCTAAAGAGTGGATTCATGTTAAAAAATTCCGTTCTAATCCCAATTTAGCCCGTTGGAAATTTTTCAAAGTTCGCAGTTGAACGATTTTTCGGTCATGTTTGAGGGGTAGTTTGAGGGTAGTAACGGGCCCGGACTAACACTTGGTGGTTTATAACTTGTTCCATAGAATAAACTAGAAGCAAAAATTAGCTTTTTGGGGATTTTTAAAAATTCGCGATTTTTCGACTTTTTCGACGTGTTGGAGGGGCTCGTTAGGGGTGAAAACCTGCCCGGCAAAATACTCGCTCATATAGCTCTTGTTCACTGGTATCTAAAGAGTGGATTCATGTTAAAAAATTCCGTTCTAATCCCAATTTAGCCCGTTGGAAATTTTTCAAAGTTCGCAGTTGAGCGATTTTTCGGTCATGTTCGAGGGGTAGTTTGAGGGTGATATCGGGCCCGGCCTAACACTTGGTGGTTTATAACTTGTTTCATAGAATAAACTACAAGCACAAATTAGCTTTTTGGGGATTTTTAAAAATTCACGATTTTTCGACTTTTTCGACGTGTTGGAGGGGCTCGTTAGGGGTGAAAACCTGCCCGGCAAAATACTCGCTCATATAGCTCTTGTTCACTGGTATCTAAAGAGTGGATTCATGTTAAAAAATTCCGTTCTAATCCCAATTTAGCCGGTTGGAAATTTTTCAAAGTTCGCAGTTGAGCGATTTTTCGGTCATGTTCGAGGGGTAGTTTGAGGGTGATATCGGGCCCGGCCTAACACTTGGTGGTTTATAACTTGTTTCATAGAATAAACTACAAGCACAAATTAGCTTTTTGGGGATTTTTAAAAATTCACGATTTTTCGACTTTTTCGACGTGTTGGAGGGGCTCGTTAGGGGTGAAAACCTGCCCGGCAAAATACTCGCTCATATAGGTCTTGTTCACTGGTATCTAAAGAGTGGATTCATGTTAAAAAATTCCGTTCTAATCCCAATTTAGCCGGTTGGAAATTTTTCAAAGTTCGCAGTTGAGCGATTTTTCGGTCATGTTCGAGGGGTAGTTTGAGGGTGATATCGGGCCCGGCCTAACACTTGGTGGTTTATAACTTGTTTCATAGAATAAACTACAAGCACAAATTAGCTTTTTGGGGATTTTTAAAAATTCACGATTTTTCGACTTTTTCGACGTGTTGGAGGGGCTCGTTAGGGGTGAAAACCTGCCCGGCAAAATACTCGCTCATATAGCTCTTGTTCACTGGTATCTAAAGAGTGGATTCATGTTAAAAAATTCCGTTCTAATCCCAATTTAGCCGGTTGGAAATTTTTCAAAGTTCGCAGTTGAGCGATTTTTTGGTCATGTTCGAGGGGTAGTTTGAGGGTGATATCGGGCCCGGCCTAACACTTGGTGGTTTATAACTTGTTTCATAGAATAAACTACAAGCACAAATTAGCTTTTTGGGGATTTTTAAAAATTCACGATTTTTCGACTTTTTCGACGTGTTGGAGGGGCTCGTTAGGGGTGAAAACCTGCCCGGCAAAATACTCGCTCATATAGCTCTTGTTCACTGGTATCTAAAGAGTGGATTCATGTTAAAAAATTCCGTTCTAATCCCAATTTAGCCCGTTGGAAATTTTTCAAAGTTCGCAGTTGAACGATTTTTCGGTCATGTTTGAGGGGTAGTTTGAGGGTAGTAACGGGCCCGGACTAACACTTGGTGGTTTATAACTTGTTCCATAGAATAAACTAGAAGCAAAAATTAGCTTTTTGGGGATTTTTAAAAATTCGCGATTTTTCGACTTTTTCGACGTGTTGGAGGGGCTCGTTAGGGGTGAAAACCTGCCCGGCAAAATACTCGCTCATATAGCTCTTGTTCACTGGTATCTAAAGAGTGGATTCATGTTAAAAAATTCCGTTCTAATCCCAATTTAGCCCGTTGGGAATTTTTCAAAGTTCGCAGTTGAACGATTTTTCGGTCATGTTTGAGGGGTAGTTTGAGGGTAGTAACGGGCCCGGACTAACACTTGGTGGTTTATAACTTGTTTCATAGAATAAACTACAAGCACAAATTAGCTTTTTGGGGATTTTTAAAAATTCACGATTTTTCGACTTTTTCGACGTGTTGGAGGGGCTCGTTAGGGGTGAAAACCTGCCCGGCAAAATACTCGCTCATATAGCTCTTGTTCACTGGTATCTAAAGAGTGGATTCATGTTAAAAAATTCCGTTCTAATCCCAATTTAGCCGGTTGGAAATTTTTCAAAGTTCGCAGTTGAGCGATTTTTCGGTCATGTTCGAGGGGTAGTTTGAGGGTGATATCGGGCCCGGCCTAACACTTGGTGGTTTATAACTTGTTTCATAGAATAAACTACAAGCACAAATTAGCTTTTTGGGGATTTTTAAAAATTCACGATTTTTCGACTTTTTCGACGTGTTGGAGGGGCTCGTTAGGGGTGAAAACCTGCCCGGCAAAATACTCGCTCATATAGGTCTTGTTCACTGGTATCTAAAGAGTGGATTCATGTTAAAAAATTCCGTTCTAATCCCAATTTAGCCGGTTGGAAATTTTTCAAAGTTCGCAGTTGAGCGATTTTTCGGTCATGTTCGAGGGGTAGTTTGAGGGTGATATCGGGCCCGGCCTAACACTTGGTGGTTTATAACTTGTTTCATAGAATAAACTACAAGCACAAATTAGCTTTTTGGGGATTTTTAAAAATTCACGATTTTTCGACTTTTTCGACGTGTTGGAGGGGCTCGTTAGGGGTGAAAACCTGCCCGGCAAAATACTCGCTCATATAGCTCTTGTTCACTGGTATCTAAAGAGTGGATTCATGTTAAAAAATTCCGTTCTAATCCCAATTTAGCCCGTTGGAAATTTTTCAAAGTTCGCAGTTGAACGATTTTTCGGTCATGTTTGAGGGGTAGTTTGAGGGTAGTAACGGGCCCGGACTAACACTTGGTGGTTTATAACTTGTTCCATAGAATAAACTAGAAGCAAAAATTAGCTTTTTGGGGATTTTTAAAAATTCGCGATTTTTCGACTTTTTCGACGTGTTGGAGGGGCTCGTTAGGGGTGAAAACCTGTCCGGCAAAATACTCGCTCATATAGCTCTTGTTCACTGGTATCTAAAGAGTGGATTCATGTTAAAAAATTCCGTTCTAATCCCAATTTAGCCCGTTGGAAATTTTTCAAAGTTCGCAGTTGAGCGATTTTTCGGTCATGTTCGAGGGGTAGTTTGAGGGTGATATCGGGCCCGGCCTAACACTTGGTGGTTTATAACTTGTTTCATAGAATAAACTACAAGCACAAATTAGCTTTTTGGGGATTTTTAAAAATTCACGATTTTTCGACTTTTTCGACGTGTTGGAGGGGCTCGTTAGGGGTGAAAACCTGCCCGGCAAAATACTCGCTCATATAGGTCTTGTTCACTGGTATCTAAAGAGTGGATTCATGTTAAAAAATTCCGTTCTAATCCCAATTTAGCCCGTTGGAAATTTTTCAAAGTTCGCAGTTGAGCGATTTTTCGGTCATGTTCGAGGGGTAGTTTGAGGGTGATATCGGGCCCGGCCTAACACTTGGTGGTTTATAACTTGTTTCATAGAATAAACTACAAGCACAAATTAGCTTTTTGAGGATTTTTAAAAATTCACGATTTTTCGACTTTTTCGACGTGTTGGAGGGGCTCGTTAGGGGTGAAAACCTGCCCGGCAAAATACTCGCTCATATAGGTCTTGTTCACTGGTATCTAAAGAGTGGATTCATGTTAAAAAATTCCGTTCTAATCCCAATTTAGCCCGTTGGAAATTTTTCAAAGTTCGCAGTTGAGCGATTTTTCGGTCATGTTCGAGGGGTAGTTTGAGGGTGATATCGGGCCCGGCCTAACACTTGGTGGTTTATAACTTGTTTCATAGAATAAACTACAAGCACAAATTAGCTTTTTGGGGATTTTTAAAAATTCACGATTTTTCGACTTTTTCGACGTGTTGGAGGGGCTCGTTAGGGGTGAAAACCTGCCCGGCAAAATACTCGCTCATATAGCTCTTGTTCACTGGTATCTAAAGAGTGGATTCATGTTAAAAAATTCCGTTCTAATCCCAATTTAGCCGGTTGGAAATTTTTCAAAGTTCGCAGTTGAGCGATTTTTCGGTCATGTTCGAGGGGTAGTTTGAGGGTGATATCGGGCCCGGCCTAACACTTGGTGGTTTATAACTTGTTTCATAGAATAAACTACAAGCACAAATTAGCTTTTTGGGGATTTTTAAAAATTCACGATTTTTCGACTTTTTCGACGTGTTGGAGGGGCTCGTTAGGGGTGAAAACCTGCCCGGCAAAATACTCGCTCATATAGCTCTTGTTCACTGGTATCTAAAGAGTGGATTCATGTTAAAAAATTCCGTTCTAATCCCAATTTAGCCGGTTGGAAATTTTTCAAAGTTCGCAGTTGAGCGATTTTTCGGTCATGTTCGAGGGGTAGTTTGAGGGTGATATCGGGCCCGGCCTAACACTTGGTGGTTTATAACTTGTTTCATAGAATAAACTACAAGCACAAATTAGCTTTTTGGGGATTTTTAAAAATTCACGATTTTTCGACTTTTTCGACGTGTTGGAGGGGCTCGTTAGGGGTGAAAACCTGCCCGGCAAAATACTCGCTCATATAGCTCTTGTTCACTGGTATCTAAAGAGTGGATTCATGTTAAAAAATTCCGTTCTAATCCCAATTTAGCCGGTTGGAAATTTTTCAAAGTTCGCAGTTGAGCGATTTTTCGGTCATGTTCGAGGGGTAGTTTGAGGGTGATATCGGGCCCGGCCTAACACTTGGTGGTTTATAACTTGTTTCATAGAATAAACTACAAGCACAAATTAGCTTTTTGGGGATTTTTAAAAATTCACGATTTTTCGACTTTTTCGACGTGTTGGAGGGGCTCGTTAGGGGTGAAAACCTGCCCGGCAAAATACTCGCTCATATAGCTCTTGTTCACTGGTATCTAAAGAGTGGATTCATGTTAAAAAATTCCGTTCTAATCCCAATTTAGCCCGTTGGAAATTTTTCAAAGTTCGCAGTTGAACGATTTTTCGGTCATGTTTGAGGGGTAGTTTGAGGGTAGTAACGGGCCCGGACTAACACTTGGTGGTTTATAACTTGTTCCATAGAATAAACTAGAAGCAAAAATTAGCTTTTTGGGGATTTTTAAAAATTCGCGATTTTTCGACTTTTTCGACGTGTTGGAGGGGCTCGTTAGGGGTGAAAACCTGCCCGGCAAAATACTCGCTCATATAGCTCTTGTTCACTGGTATCTAAAGAGTGGATTCATGTTAAAAAATTCCGTTCTAATCCCAATTTAGCCCGTTGGGAATTTTTCAAAGTTCGCAGTTGAACGATTTTTCGGTCATGTTTGAGGGGTAGTTTGAGGGTAGTAACGGGCCCGGACTAACACTTGGTGGTTTATAACTTGTTTCATAGAATAAACTACAAGCACAAATTAGCTTTTTGGGGATTTTTGAAAATTCACGATTTTTCGACTTTTTCGACGTGTTGGAGGGGCTCGTTAGGGGTGAAAACCTGCCCGGCAAAATACTCGCTCATATAGCTCTTGTTCACTGGTATCTAAAGAGTGGATTCATGTTAAAAAATTCCGTTCTAATCCCAATTTAGCCGGTTGGAAATTTTTCAAAGTTCGCAGTTGAGCGATTTTTCGGTCATGTTCGAGGGGTAGTTTGAGGGTGATATCGGGCCCGGCCTAACACTTGGTGGTTTATAACTTGTTTCATAGAATAAACTACAAGCACAAATTAGCTTTTTGGGGATTTTTAAAAATTCACGATTTTTCGACTTTTTCGACGTGTTGGAGGGACTCGTTAGGGGTGAAAACCTGCCCGGCAAAATACTCGCTCATATAGCTCTTGTTCACTGGTATCTAAAGAGTGGATTCATGTTAAAAAATTCCGTTCTAATCCCAATTTAGCCGGTTGGAAATTTTTCAAAGTTCGCAGTTGAGCGATTTTTCGGTCATGTTCGAGGGGTAGTTTGAGGGTGATATCGGGCCCGACCTAACACTTGGTGGTTTATAACTTGTTTCATAGAATAAACTACAAGCACAAATTAGCTTTTTGGGGATTTTTAAAAATTCACGATTTTTCGACTTTTTCGACGTGTTGGAGGGGCTCGTTAGGGGTGAAAACCTGCCCGGCAAAATACTCGCTCATATAGCTCTTGTTCACTGGTATCTAAAGAGTGGATTCATGTTAAAAAATTCCGTTCTAATCCCAATTTAGCCCGTTGGAAATTTTTCAAAGTTCGCAGTTGAACGATTTTTCGGTCATGTTTGAGGGGTAGTTTGAGGGTAGTAACGGGCCCGGACTAACACTTGGTGGTTTATAACTTGTTCCATAGAATAAACTAGAAGCATAAATTAGCTTTTTGGGGATTTTTAAAAATTCGCGATTTTTCGACTTTTTCGACGTGTTGGAGGGGCTCGTTAGGGGTGAAAACCTGCCCGGCAAAATACTCGCTCATATAGGTCTTGTTCACTGGTATCTAAAGAGTGAATTCATGTTAAAAAATTCCGTTCTAATCCCAATTTAGCCCGTTGGAAATTTTTCAAAGTTCGCAGTTGAGCGATTTTTCGGTCATGTTCGAGAGGTAGTTTGAGGGTGATATCGGGCCCGGCCTAACACTTGGTGGTTTATAACTTGTTTCATAGAATAAACTACAAGCACAAATTAGCTTTTTGGGGATTTTTAAAAATTCACGATTTTTCGACTTTTTCGACGTGTTGGAGGGGCTCGTTAGGGGTGAAAACCTGCCCGGCAAAATACTCGCTCATATAGCTCTTGTTCACTGGTATCTAAAGAGTGGATTCATGTTAAAAAATTCCGTTCTAATCCCAATTTAGCCCGTTGGGAATTTTTCAAAGTTCGCAGTTGAACGATTTTTCGGTCATGTTTGAGGGGTAGTTTGAGGGTAGTAACGGGCCCGGACTAACACTTGGTGGTTTATAACTTGTTCCATAGAATAAACTAGAAGCAAAAATTAGCTTTTTGGGGATTTTTAAAAATTCGCGATTTTTCGACTTTTTCGACGTGTTGGAGGGGCTCGTTAGGGGTGAAAACCTGCCCGGCAAAATACTCGCTCATATAGGTCTTGTTCACTGGTATCTAAAGAATGGACTCATGTTAAAAAATTCCGTTCTAATCCCAATTTAGCCCGTTGGAAATTTTTCAAAGTTCGCAGTTGAGCGATTTTTCGGTCATGTTTGAGGGGTAGTGTAAGTGTGAAATCGGACTCGGCTTAATATTTATGGGCATGGGTCTTGATCTCCACTACCTATAAAGTCCATCATTAGGAAAAAATAATCGACTTCATTCCAATTTTGCTTGTTGATGATTTTTTCAAAGTTTGAAATTTCACGATTTTTCAAACGTGATGAGAGGTAAGTCTAAAGGCGAAACCTCGAGCGGCTAAATATATTGTTGTATAAAGCTTATTATCATTACCCAGAGAAAAAATAAACTTTCATCTAATTTTTACCGCCAACTAAAAATTAGTGACTGAGCCATGTTTCAGACTGAATCAATTTTTATCGCCAACTAAAAATCCGTGGCTGAGCCATGTTTCATACTGAATTACTCGTTAAAATAAATAAATCCATCTGATATATCCCGCTATCCACCAAAAGCATTGCTAGCCATGTTTTCTGCCAACTCATGGCTGGCCATGTATTTCGAAGACGACCGTTGGCGGTCGGGCTTGCTCCCGCGTCGAAGCGGTAGTCACTCCCGAAGTCATGGCTGGAACTCATGGCTGCCTTCACGCTGACCACAAGACGAAGAATAACGAGTAATCATTTTAAGTGATATAATTGTAGAGAGACCTGTAACTCCAGTACCGCTACCACAGTCACCTGAAAAAAAAATTGACAAGAAAAAAAGACTGCCATGTGCAACAACCTCATTGAAGTGGTTGCAGTACCATGACAGGAAAACAAGAGAAGGCTATTTTGGGAAAGAAGAAACAAGAGGAAAAGTTGAAAGAATCTGAGAAGAAAATTTCTCTCAACAAAAAAGAAACAAAAAAAGTTAAAAAGAAAGTCAATAAAGCAGTAGATAGCTCGGAAAGTGAATATGAGGAATGGCAGGAGAGTGGATCAAGTCTAGATGATATTACAGAACATTTCAGCAGTGATAGTGAAGATGAACCACTTGCCAATGTAGTGAAGAAACTGAAGAAATATATTGCAGTGGGTGACTTTTACTCCAATAGAAGAGAGCAAAAATGTTTTCATAATCATTGAAAACGATATAAGTGTTGTAAATGCCGAGCAACTTGTGAAGAAACTAGAATACCCAACAAATTTAAGTTTAAAAATGAGTTTTTGTTCAAACAAAAATTTGTTTTTTTTTTTTCATAAAAATTATTCAATAAATCTACTTACAAACATGTTTCATTTCATTTTATCAAGTGGTCAACCTCTGGGTCTATCCGCGGTCAAATACTGGTTCTATCTGGTCAATTACTGGTAATTTATGACTTTTATTATTCTTTATTTCTTCTCCCCAAAACTTCACGTTTTTTACAATATTGTATATGATATTCAGAATCCCAAAACTTGGTTCTTCTTGTCTGTATTTTTAATTTTCATGAAAAGTTGACGGTTTAATTACTATAACCTATTTTGTGAAAGAAAACTCTTAACCGGTCAATTACTGAAGCACTCACCCTATACAATTGTTATACTTCGCAGTTCAATGAAAATATTTACTGCACAGATAAAAAAGATTTCTTCAATCAAAAATATACATACTCTTGAATAGAATAATCTTCTGAGAAGAATAATAATTTCTTATTGATGAATATACTCCCATTTCAAACTGATTGAGATGTTTGCTTCTTTACATAAATTCTCTTGAAATGAATTTGCTTGCAGTGAAATTATTCCACTCTTCACCCTAGAAAACACTCACATTAACTCATTGTAAAACATAATCCTCTTGACACAAAAATATAATTCCTTGGTAGATAACACCACCTGTGCCACGTGACACAATCAACCAATGAGCAACCAATGAGCAATCAAAGCAGGTGGCGGCACCGTGAATACGACTTCCATTTTGACCATTTCATACAGATTGACCATTTGGGTTGAAGGTTATTAGGCTATGCGTACCTATATGAATGTTAGTTTTGTGCCTAGTGGAAACTGTTCTTATACAATAAAAATGCAATATTTTAGCTCAATATGGGCCAGTTGCGAAAATGAGTGAAATATTGATTTCATTGAAAATATGAACAGGATGTTCATAAAGTCAGTTGTGGAATCATCAATGTCCAGCGTGGCTTTAGCCGAGGAAGTAGTTGTTTTCTGATATATTACAAAAAAGTAACTTCAATTTTATCGTAGGGTTTTTTCCATTTCCAGAGGAGTCATGTATTGATTCGATTTTCAATTGAGAATGTTTCTCTTTAAAAAAGAGTGAAATATATTTTGGTTGTCTACAGTTTTGTGTCTAATAGCGAGTGACGTTGTTTATGTATTCAATCCAATATGCGTCATTACTAACTGATTTCATTGAGGATACAGCTATTAAACTTGAAACCATTCTCATATAAAACCATTATTTAGACCTAAATTGTTCGTAGTTGTGAATATATGCTTTGTTTAATCTATTCAATGTTGTCAAAATGAAAATGGCTTCCATTCTATATATCATAACCAAGTGCAAAGTGCAGATTGGAACTCAACCAAGTGCCCATTCTTGAAGCTAAAATATTCTTGCCTCAACCAACTTATGAAGCAAGTGTTCACTTGTTTCAAAATATTTTCCTTGTAAGTGGCCACGAGGAATCCGTTAAAAAATCAAACTAATACTTTGTATGCGTTAATTCAAAAAATCCTTTTTATCAGAGTGTTCACTAAAATTAAATTACTAACAACAGCAAAATATGAAACACAAATGTAGTTAGTTCATAGTAGGTGCTCGATATGACGACCATCCTGCTGAATACAAAGAGCCACTCTCTGTTTGAAACACTGTTCAACATTTAATAACATTTGAGGAGTAACTGTTCGAAAAGCAGCCCTTATTTTCTCCTTCATATTTTCTAGTGTGGTTGGAGGAGTTTCGTAAACCTCGTTCTTAAAGCATCTACATAGGAAAAAATCGAGGCAATTCAAATCTGGTGATCTCGCTGGCAAATTTTGTTGTTCTCCCCTACTAATCCATTCATTCGGAGAGCACATATTCAAAAACTGTCTAACACTGAATTTGAAATGTGCCGGAGCTCCATCCATTGTAACCATAACCGTCGTCTGATATTTAGTGGCACATTCTCCAGAAGCTCAGGCAGATGATCTCGTAATAATTGTAAAAAATCTTGACCATTCAAGTGTCCATCAAAAAAGTATTGACCTATAACTTGTATACCTATAATTCCACCCCACACGTCAACAGACCTGGTGATTCAGACTGCGGAAAAAAATGAGGATTCACATCACCATGATAATGTAAGTTTTGTTTGTTCACCAAGCCATTGGTATGAACAGTAGATTCATCAGAAAACAAAACTGAACCAAAAAAATATTCATCCTCACTAAACTTGTCCAAAACTCAGACAAAACTCGATTCGTCGATGGAAGTCTATTTCATATAATTTCTGGTGCATCTGAATGCGGTACGGGTGGAATTTGTATTTTTTTATTACCCTAGAAATGTCCCGTCTGCTTATACTTGTATCTTTCTAGATCTTACGTTGACTCGTATGAGGGTTTTCTATGATAGATCCCATAATTCCCACTGATAGGTTTCCATAAGCTACACCCTCCAGTCCTACGGAATTCATCAAACAATAGTTTGAAGCCAACTTGTTTGGATGATTTCGATATGGATATTTTTGGGCATAAACCTCGACGCCAAATGGCAATTCTCTGCACCTCCCCAATCGCTTGAATGGGATATGTTTTCATTTTCGACAGTAATTAGTCAGTGAACGTTTTGAATAACGTAAAACAAAATAACTGTCAATAAGAATTCTTTCGACAAGTTGAATAAATGCAAGAATGCATTGAAATAAGAACTACTATTTGAAAAAGCCAATATATACATAACTATTCAGGTTGGGTATAGGGAACCCCAATATAAAATGAAAGATAATTTAATTTTCTATTACTCAGACCAAAAAAGTACAGAGGGTTCTATTCGAAATGACAAAGTTATTTTTGTTCAAAATTATAAAAAAGTGACAATGACTTTTGAACATTCTGTATAATTTTAAGAAACGGGTTGTATCGAAATCAATAGTTCAAAACCTCTTTGATGCATGGTTAGATTTCCAAGGGATGATTTCCATATATTTCAATGTTATTGAATTTCGAATTGAAACTAGCATTTTCGTAAAAAAATCAATGATTCGAGGACAGTTAGAGTTGGGTACATACCTAGTACATTATATGAAATCATTATTTTTTCCTGTCCCTTTCAAAAGTGCAACAAAATGCGGGTGTTCCATTTGAAAAAACACAACTTTGGTGTCTCTTTTTTGAGCCACCCTGTAGACTACAAAATAATTTCCTGTTGTAACCCTAATCAACACATACATAATTCAACGGAGAGATTCCCGAAAAAATAATTGGTTTGGCCTTATAGGGACCGTGTCGTAAGGGGTGTCCCACCCTATAAGTTAGTTGATAAAATGATGAAATGAAAATGACCTTCGGCTAATGTGTACATTTGCATATTTTAAAATTGATCACTGTATTATTGTCTGGGCAAGGACGTGAAATTCAAAGAGTGTTTGTATTGCAAAAAAGGATTTTACGATTTGTATTTGATCTTCTCTTTCAAACTTTGTATCGCAATATAATTCGAGACAAGAAAATTCTATTTAGCTTTTGAAATTACTGAGCAACACTTATCGTATCCATCATAAATTAACACAAAATAGTGATATACACAGACGCGATACGAGAAATTAAAATGTTTTGCTCAAAAAATGAATAAAAATCACATCTTATCGCTGGGGCTTCTTACTTCAATAGGCTTCCTTCCCAGCCAGTTGAAAAACTGACCTACATACGAAGTTATCAAAGGTAGATTGGAAACATTTTTAACATAATAATTGTTGATATAATTTAGGGGAACTTAATGCTCTTCTCTCCAATAGTTGATTGAAATGATTTACTTATTTGTTCTATTCGATAATGTAAATGTATTTGTTCTGTTTCAATTTTTGGAAAGAATCAACTATTTTATTTGCTCTATGTTCTATTTAAATACATTTTATACCTGTGCTGACCACAGGGGGCGCAAGGAAACCAAAAATTTTGCAACAAATTATAACCAGAGCTCCAAGGAGGTCTCTGCGGGGGGTCGCGTCTAAAGTTAGCTACGCCACTGGTGCTGACTCGTTCAACCTATTGTACTCTATATGAAATAGGATTTAATAAATTTGAATTCCACTGCAAATGATATGAACTGTTGTGTGAATGTTTTCAACGACAGCTCCTTCCTACACTATCTTTTGTTATTCCTAACATATGCCCAAAATTCCACACATGTAGTTGATGAAATTACCATTTTACTGTATTTTTAGATGTACTCTAAGGTTGTTATTTCAGTAAACTATAATATATTTTGATATTCGTAGAATTCATATTTTAATAGATAAATTATAAGAAAACGGTTTGTCAGGAAACTTTTTGAAACGTTCGGGCCATAATCACCATCATGACGACAGGCAGCAACTTCCGTTTTGTCTACAACAATTATGGCAGGTAGTAAGCAGGTACTCGACGGCCATATAACTTATGAAATCTGTACCTGTAAGATGAAACTAACCTATACAAACAAAACAGTATTTTGGGTGCTAGTGAATTATACTTTTCATTCCTGGAATATTTTCAATGGAATGAGGGCATGATCAAATGTCAAAAACCTAAAACAAATGTGCATTCAATTTAGAGAACTAAAGAAACAAACACGGGAACCAAGTTACTGCAAGTGAGAAAATACGATACGATAGGAATCTTCGATTTTATTAATTTTGTCTTGGACAAGTGAAGAAAAATTATTTCATCATTGAAAATTCTGGAAAACCAAATGTATTTCAGAAATACAAAGGATTGAAGCAAATTAGTTGATCAAGGGGGTATCGAGATAAAGTTGTTTTAGTATTCAACCATCCCAATTTTTGTCAAAAGTCATTATTTAGCATTTAAGTATATCTACATTTTTTCAGATTTTTCAAACGCATGATTTATAAAAATACATTTTTTTTCAACAAGACATGAAAATGTACTTATAGGAATAGTCAAATATCAACATCAAAAGTAAAATGTCACGAGTCCAAACTGTGAATATGAAAATTCAAAATATAAAAAAGTCAACATATTATATCCACACATATGGAATTCAATCTTTTCATTAAATTTTAATAGTGACCTTTCCAACTTTTGTGTTTATCAGTAAAAATACCAAAAGAATGGATTTCGTCTAAACCATCAAAGGTTAGATCATCATCTAACTGAGTTCTGACAGGATCACACTTTCTTTGATAGTTGTGAAATCTTATAATTTGTGTTTTCTGCGCGTTCAAATGCAGATAATCGGTACTGCACCAGTCCTGTATCCGCTCTAAGGCTTGTTCTGTTTCTTGATGCATACTAATTTCTGTTTTGTGCGACATTATCAATGACGTGTCGTCAGCATACATTGTTAAGTGAACACCATGCAAGAATTTATCAATAACGATGGAATAAAGTAAGACTAAAATAGGCCCCAGGACAGAACCTTGTGGCACACCAACATTAGTGGGTTTAGCCTTCAAATTGATATAACCAACAATCTGAGATTGTACATTTGGCACACATACGTACTCATGACGGTGTTCCAAAAATGAGGAATGCTATTCTAATGTTACACTTCGTATTCCATAATCATACAGTTTCGATGTTAGCTGATTATTAGTTCCTATGGAACCCTGAAGACGGTTCAGATTATCAATATGTTTCTCCCACCTTAACTTATCATCAATTCAATTGCCAAGATACTTCATCAGAGAAGTTTGTTTCAATTGCTCATTTTTTATATTATATTTAATATTTTGGTTATTTCTTCGTTGAAAAATCATATATTAAGTTTTTCTAGAATTAACAGAGAGAAGATTGGAATAAAGTAATTTTTAAAATTAAAAGTCTTCGTTTATAGCTTTTTCCAGAATTACAGAGCTCTCGTTTGCATATAAAAGCACTGTATCGTCCGAGTATATGATGTAATGACATGATGAGTAGATTTGGGATAAATTTTGTAGATATGAGTATAATAATAATGTAAAGGAGTCTGCCACTTCATCTATACCTCAAGCTTGGTTCAAGGTACGATATTCACATCTTTCATTGGTCGAAAGTAAATTTTCAAATGAGTTTTGAACTTCTTTGGTTTTCTAAATCAGTCAAACGATAATTGCCAACTATTTTGAGGAAAGCGATCAAAAATACCTGTTTGGATAAACAAAATAAATGCTATGTCAAAACCATTCGTCAGGATATCTGGTACCTACATAGTTAGTTCTATATGGAACTAATTGCGTGAAATGTACAATCAGTCTCGATCTTGATCGATTCTTGGGAGATGCTCTCGTCTCGGCATATTTTACGCTCGAGTAGCGACCGCAGTTTTTTCTACGACAAACTTATTGGATTTTAAAAGAGGGGCACCAGGACTAATACGGTAATGTATTTTCGATAAAATGCGGTTGTGACAAGTCGACGGATCGTCGATTACGTTGATATGAAATAGAAAATAAGCCATAAGTTATATCAATTCCATCAATCCATTCATTCATTAGTGAAAATATGCAAGAGTTCGTAATGTTCATGTGAACTAGAGCGGCAGATAAGTATGGAAAACTTTTCACTAAGGCAATATTTTTTTTCACGTTCTCTGAGTCTTACTAGATTTACCTTTGTGTGGAATTAAAAGAATTATAAATAATTGGAAACTTAGCAAAGGAATCAAGCATTCGTCTCAACTTTTAGAATTTTTCAGAGTCCTAAAGTGCATTATGGCGAGGACAAATAGTACAGTTTGATACTTTTTACTTACCATCATATAATTATTACGTTTTTGTAATTTTTTTTATATTTCTGGTTATTTCTTCTAGTTTTGTATAAATAGCAATAGTAATAGCAATAGTATTCCACCACAAAGCAACTTTGAACATAAAGACTATAACTTAAATAGTTTTGATATAGTAAGTCTCAGCCAACAAGAGATAGTAGAAGCCATTAAAGTTTTGAAACCAAAAGCTTCAATTGGATTTGATGGGCTACCAACCAACTTTTTCAAATAATATTAAGATATTCTCTCAATTCCTCTACAGATCATTTTTAATATATCATTAAAAAACCAAATTTTCCCAGAACAACTCAAAACTGGACGAATCATAGCAATCCACAAATCTGGTAGCACCTCTCAAATAAAAAACTATCGTGCAATTACTGTACTATCATCAACTTCCAAAATATTTGAAAAAGCATTATACAGGGTGTTTCTTAAGTACGTGTAGAAAATTTAGGAGCGTATTGCTGACATCAAAATAAGAAGAAAAGTTCCCATAATCTTATGTCCACAAGTTATTCGTTTCTGAGATACAGAGTGTCAAAGTTGATTTCTTATTTTTATTTTTTGTGAATAATTTAAAAATAATTTTGATATTTGGGTAAAGTTTGGTATCTGGGAATATTAATATTTAGTTTGTGTAAAAAATATATTCTTGATAGAGGTCACTGCGAGCAACTGTTTTCGAGTTATTGAGATTTGAAATAATCGATGCAAGCGATTTTGAATGGCAAGATTTTTTAATTCAAAATAAATTCAAGTAGAAATTAGTTTTTTTCACAATTAACACAAAATTTGATATTGTCATTGAGAAATCATCCCAGATACCAAACTTTACTCGAATATCTCAAATATTTTGGCATTTATTCACAACAAAAACAAATATAATAATTAAACTTTGACACTCTGTATCTTAGAAACGAATAACTTGCGGACATGTGTTTATGGGAACTTTTTTTCTTATTTCGACATCAGCAACATGCTCTTGAAGTTTCTACACGTACTTAAGAAACACCCTGTATAAGAGAATTATTACCATGCAAGTATAACCAGTTATTATAAATGAACAACATGGATTTGTTAGAAACGTATCTACAGTTGCAAATTTGTCTGTTTTCAGTGACTACCTACCACATGAAATACAAGATACTGAAATTCACACTGTTTATACCGACATGGCCAAAGTGTTTGATAGAGTTACCCATTATGTACTACTAGAAAAAATTAAGCACTGCGCATTTCAATAAAATGTCATTCAATTTCTAAAATCCTACCGTACAAATCGTGTAAACATAGTTACATTCAACAACTCTCTGTCAAATCCATTTGTCAATAACTCAGGTGTACCACAAGGCTCCATATTAGGTCCACTGTTATTCATACTATTTCTATCTGACTACATTAAGCATGCCAAATTTTTATTATATGCAGATGACTTAAAGATTTTCATGAAAATTACTTCTGAAGAAGATATAAATGAGCTCAAAAGTGATATTGTATCTATCACTACTTACATCCTGCAAAGATAACGATCTCACATTTAATGAATCGAAATGTAAAGCTACGACGCGTACACAAAAAAACGAGAATATTGAAATCCAGAATACTGCATTAATGGGGTTACAATAGAGGTGGTCCAGGAAATTAAAAATATGGGAGTAATTTTCTCAAAAAACTTTCAATTCAATGATCATATCAGAAAATTTCCAAGTGAATGTAATAGAACTCTGGGTTCATATTGCGTACAGGACAGGTCTACAATTGGGAAACCTGCATAACATTATTCAACACATATCTTCCTTCCAAAATAGAATATGCCTGTGTGATATGGAATACACAAACAAGGACACACTCAGAAACAATCGAAAGAATTAAAAAAAAAAATGGTGTTTATACTCTTCGTGTCTCGTATGAAACCCAAAGAACAGACTTCAACGTGACAAGTCTAAGCAAACGAAGAGAAAATGCACAAATTGCCTTCGTTTCCAATATTTTACAAGACAAAATATCGGTACCATCAGAAGTCTTGCTAGAAATCATTAACGTGCATGCTTGCGGCACCGTAAGGAAACTACTGAATTCTAAATTTAAACTCACCGACGGAAAATTGCTTTTTAGCAGTTAACAAATTTTTTCAAATCAATAATGATGTAGACATATTTAATATAAATAAAACTCAATTAACTTCACTACTCAGACTGTAGGCATAGGTACCTATTTGTATCTTTTATTACTGTATTTTTTGTTGTTGTTTTTTCATCGGGTCAACTGTTTATTGTTATCATTTTATGTAAATTATTAATTTTATGTTATCTGATATATACATATATACCTTTCTTATTTCATCCTAGTAATATAGCTTATACAGGGCAATTCAAATTCGACCCCCACCATTGGGATCTCCTAAGCTACAGGAGATACGTCGAAGCTCAAATTGGGGCAAAGTTGCGTATTCTGGTGATTAACAAAACACTGTTTTGAAACTTGGAAAATTCCGAGTATTTCCGGAAATACCGGGAAAAACTGAAAATCGGAATTTTCGTTTTAATTTTTTTCTATCGTTATTTGACAACATAGCTCAAAACCAAAACTACATTTTCATTGAAACTTTTTTTCTGCTACACGTTTTCATGTTCAGACTTACTATCCGACGTTTCGTCTTCTGGCATTCATCATCAACTTTTTTTTCTGTTATGGGCGCCATATTATTTTTTTATACAGAAAAATAGTGATTCTCATTCTGATTTCATTGATGTAGAACTCATTAAACATCATAAGTTTGCACAAATACTTCAGTCGAAATGTCCTCATTCTCAAATGAAGAAAAACGAGATATGTTGAAACTTTATTATAAATTTGATAGGAATAGTACGAAAACAACACAAATTTATTTTGAATTATATCCGGAAAGACAACAGCCGGATAGAACATTATTCGGAATTTTGGGCATCAAACACTTGGCTGAGTACGATGCGTCTCAAAAAACAAGAATGAAATCATGAGCTTGTAAAAAATGCACAAAAAGTATTACAACAAGTGTTCGAAATGATGGCTTTCCTCTTGAATACATAACCGAGCTCGTCGTCGCAAATTAAGAACAGCCCTAACAATATCCCTTCCTCTGATAGACCTGAATTGCGTGATGATATTGTCTCTAAGTTCATCTACTGTGTCATATTCTTGCTCTCCATAGATTCTGTTCTTTAAAGTGCCCCACAAGAAAGTATCCAAAACTGTAAAGTCAGGTGACCTTGCCGGCCACCTCACTGGTCCAGAATTTCCTAACCACCTATTAGGAAATCTTTGGTGTAAATATTCGCAAACTGCTCTTTTATTGTGTGGAGGAGCCCCGTCATGCTGAAACCAGCAGCTGTTATAATTAACAAGGGGAAACGTATCCATATATTCTTCGAATTCGATTCTTAAGAACCGAAGGTAGGTTTCCCCGTTCAAAGTATTAAAGAAGAAATGAAGTCCATTCGGTCGTCATAAATTCCAGCCCACACATTGAAACGAAACCGAACTTGTGGTCTGACTTCTCTGAAGTGTTGTGGATTATTTTCACTCCAAATGTGCTCATTATTTCTATTAAAAACACCATAGTTCGAAAAAATACTTTCGTCGGTCCAAATGTTTTTCAAGAAGTTTGTACGGTCTACCCTATTCGAGAGCCAGCAACAAAATTCCACCCTTCTCTCAGGATCACCTGGATGTAATTTTTGTGAAATATGTATCTTATAACATTTCAAACCACTTTTTTTGAATTCCCTCCAAACGCTCCTTTGTGGCACATCCATTTCTGCCGAGACTTGATGTGTTGATTTGGAAGGATCTGCATTTATCTAAAAAAGTACCAAAAATAATTATACTTCTTCGAATATGGAATGAACAATTATTTTACCTCGGCTAATAAGTTACGTCTAATATTTTGTTCCATTCTGCTTCCCTATTTCATTCTTGGTTTTTGAAACGCACCGTACTCAGCCAAGTGTTTGTCCAATATTCCGAATAATGTTCTATCCGGCTGTTGTCTTTCCGGGTATAATTCAAAATAAATTTTTGCTGTTTTCGTAACGTTCCTATCAAATTTATAATAAAGTTTCAACATATCTCGTTTTTCTTCATTTGAGAATGAGGACATTTTGACTGAAGTATTTGTGCAAACTTATGATGTTTAATGAGTTCTGACTACTAGTGTTTATTAAACTAAATTTTTTGATGGAGTCATGACCATCTCAGATGAAGTTATTTTTTTTTAATATCTGTGGTTTCAGAAGTGTAAATCATAACAAATTATACATCAATGAAATCAGAATGAGAATCGCTATTTTTCTGTATAAAAAAATATAACCGAAAAAAAGTCGATGATGAATGCCAGAAGACGAAACGTCGGATAGTAAATCTGAACATGAAAACGTGTAGCTGAAAAAAAGTATCAATGAAAATGTACTTTTGGTTTTGAGCTATGTTGTCAAATAACGATAGAAAAAAATTTTTAAAAAAATTCCGATTTTCAGTTTTTCCCGATATTTCCGGAAATACTCGGAATTTTCCAAGTTTCAAAACAGTATTTTGTTAAGCACCAGAATACGCAACTTTGCCCCAATTTAAGCTTCGACGTATCTCCTGTAGTTTAGGAGATCCCAATGGTGGGGGTCGAATTTGAATTGCCCTGTATACTATTGACATATCTACACTGGATGCATGTAAATGGTTCATCTCTTTGTATTCAGTATAAACAAATAAATAAATTTTCACGTTTTAGTTTTTATACGTGTGGTCGAGGGGATAACATCTCCTTCAAATATCGTACAACTAGAAATTTTGAGTCATTTAAGTAAATTTTCAGTCATTAAATCTTCGCTTCAGTCATCGGTTTGAGTCTTTAATGGCCGATTTCACCAACTAATTCCTAAATAAAATACCTGAATCGAATTTAGAAATGCCCAAGTGCAATTTGCGTTTCACCAAGCGTTAAGAAATGGTTAAAAGTGATAGGAAATATCTAACGTAGGTAGTTTCTATCACTCTTAAGCATTATTTAACTTGTGGTGAAACGCAAATTGGACTTGGATATTCCTAATTCCGATTTAGGTATTTCCTAATTTTAGGAATCAGTTGGTGAAATCGGCCATAAGTCTTTCAAATATTTTAAGTCTCGTACAAATTTTAGCGAGATGATTCCCCCTCGCGTGTGGTTTCTTTCTAAATTTCTTCTGGTCTCCTCTGTTGATCCATCACCTTCGTTATCATTCTTCCTGTTTTCCAATGCAATGTCCCTTCCTCTCACTTTCACAGATCACTAATGATTAATGTATTTTTTATTACCAGTTTAATTTTCCTAAAATGTTCTTACTCTACTATTGTATAACTAATACTATTTTGTACTAGCTATTTAATTTTAATTTTTATTTTTCCATCTATTCATTTGTTTTGTCTGTATTTCCTTTTGAATTTTCAATGTCACTTTCTTCTGTCCTTGTTGTCTCTTCTCATGTCAATTTTGGTAATAATTCTTCTACAGTATGTTAATTATTGTTTTTGTAATGTGTCTAATCATATTTTTATTTTACAAAAAATAACTTTCATTTTTAAGTAATTATTTATAATATTCTATATCACAACAAATATTATAAAGATCATCAGACGAAAGCTTGGTTCATGGAAATGAAAAGTTTGTTATTATTTATACGTTGCTGACTGAAGATCCCTGTTATTGCATGTCCAGTCTCATTACTTTTTATTGAGGCAAACAGTATGTTGGTCATATAACTCATATAAGGAGGGCCATCAAAACACGGTTCTTAGATCACATCGCTCATTTTAGAAAAAATCAAGTGGTGACCAACACGTATTGCAGAAAAGATCACTGTTTCGATGATGCAAGTTTAATAGTTATTTATGCAACAAGTGCAAAAAGTGAAGGCTTATTGCACTCGACGTGAAATTGTCCGACGAGGCCGTTAGGCCGAGTTGGACAACACGTCGAGTGCAATAAACAATTTTTGCACGAGTTGCATACAACATTTTTTCTACGTTCATGCAAAAAGCAAAAAATGATATATTGAGGTGCGGCACTAGGTGTAGGAAAATGAAAAGCGCAACTTGAATACTTTATTATTAATATCGATTTGCATTGAAACAGGAACTAATACGTTACGAACAATTTAACTCAAACTTTATTTTTACCCTCAATGTTGAAAGTGAATGAACAAATGGTGCAATTTTCAACATGAATTTTTCGTAGTGAAGTACCTATTGCCAATCTCACAGAATATCTGCTAAATATGTAGTAGGTTTAAACGTTTATGTTTGTCATGATGACAGCACGTTGAAGTAGAATGACAGATGAGTGCAATAAAACTTTATTGCACTAGTGCAATAAAGAACTTCTTTTTCCACTGAATATAGTTCAATAAAGTTTTGCTTTTTGCATGAATGTAGAAAAAATTAATTAGACAGCCACATGACCACATACTATAGATGCTACAAAATTAACTTACACACTCAATGCATTTGAATATAGTTTTTCAATATTGTTTCTGAAAATACTCACATACAACAATACATTTGTATAGTAAATATTGGAATTGCCTAATTGAATTTGATAAATGAGAAAATAAATATTCGCGTTTTCTATCAAAATCAAACTCATCCCAATCGAATTAGAATCAACCAATAATAACTGATAAAAAATTATAACTAGCAATTTTTTTCGAAACTTGACATACTTTAGATACAATGAGCAATACATATTGTTGATTGGTCATTGTTTCTATAAGCCTGCCATTAATCATATTCTTCTATAGGGTTTTATAATTGCATTTTTGATGCGATTGTTGCTTCGAGCGGTACCTGGCGCTTATTATTGTGGAATGTCATTATTAGCTTGTTTGCCATTATTCACTCCTATCTTTTGACAAAATTCGATATTTTATAGTAGGTAGTTGATTTGATGGATTCGTTAAAACGATAAAAGCATATAGAAACGCAGTAAACTAACAATAAGTTTTTCAATTCAGCAATTTTGTGTTTGATGTTCCGAGAACGAAATCATTAATTTTTATCATACAGTTACTGATAATTCATACACAGCACATTGACAGCGAGTAAAAACTTTTATCTAGTCGAACAACTTCCAATAACAGGAGAAAATCACAAACAAAATTATGATTTCTGTGTGCATTTCCTTAAATTCAGTATATTTACACTGCCACATTTTTTAATTTGCAATTGTATCACATATTAGTTATTTCATTTAATTTGTCATTCATTTCAAATGATTTTTTTGACATACCTACCTACTTAAGAGAAATTCTGACAAAAAAATAAAAAACTGAAATAAAAACAAACATCAAATGGAAAATGGGCAACTTGTTCAGAATTCAGTAGATATTTCCCAATTGATAAAAGACAGGTTGAAAAAATTATTGAGGAACTTAAAAATAAAAAAGCTCCTGGATATGATGGAATAAACTCTGACCAGATCAAATCTTGGCAGTATTTAGGAGGATATATTGAAAAATACTATAGAACCAAACAAAATTTCAATGTCAAAATATTTTATTACTCAACATATTCTCCTCTTAATTGGATACATTTATTACAGCGAACCTGCAACGTCTCTAGACCTTTCAAAAAAAATGTTTCTTCTTGCTCTGCAAACCAGACCTCCACAGCTTTTATTACCTCTTCGTTGGAAGAAAATTTACGACCTTTTATACTTTTTTTCAGTTGCGGAAAGAGATGATAGTCGGACGGAGCCAAATCTGGTGAATAAGGGGGGTGTTCTAGTGTCAAACCCTAAATCACGAATTTTTTGCATAGCAACATGAGATTTGTGTGCAGGGGCGTTGTCCTGCAAAAACAAAACACCTTTGGATAGCTTTACGCGTCTTTTCTCTTGAATTTTTTCCCGTAGAGTGGTCAGTAATGTCGAATAGTAATCTCCAGTAATTGTTCTACCCTTATCCAAAAAAGCAATAATGATTACTCCATGGCAATCCCAAAAAACTGAAACAAGAACTTTTCCAGCAGATTTTTGGACACGAAACTTCTTAGGTCTTGGAGAACCGGAGTGTCGCCATTCCATCGATTGTTGCTAGGTTTCTGGATCGTAGAAATGTACCCAAGTCTCATCCATAGTAACAATTCGGTTTAAGAAGTCTACATCGTTTTCAAATAGTGCACAGATCGAACGCGATTCTACTACCCTTGCACGCTTTTGGTCAGCAGCGTTCAAACATTTGGGGATCCATTTTGCAGCAATTTTTCTCATGTCCAAATTGACGTGAACTATATGAACCGTATGAAATATTCAATGCTTCAGATATCCGTTTTAGCCCAATTCGACGGTCTGTTAAAATCATGTCATGAACTGCATCGATATTTTCGGGGACTGACTGGCCTTCCCGATCGGTCATCATCTTCAATGGAAAATTTACCTCTTTTGAAGCTTGCAGTCCAATTTTTCACGGTCGCATACAAAGGACATTGATCACCAAGGGTATTAAGCATATCTTCGTAAATCTGCTTACCTCTTAACCCTTTTAAATACAGGTATTTGATGATGGCTCGATACTCCAATTTTTCGATTTTCACAATTTCGGTGGACATATTTTTTCTTTTAATTTATTGCGTAACTCTGGTTTACTTTTTTGACGTCAAACTTTATACACTGACACTTCTAATAAGTTATTGTTCGTTGTTATGGTAACGCAATATTTTGTTTATGCAGGGAACTGGTCTAGGTTAACTAGATATCAATTCATCCTCGTATTTACTTCCAGAGAGCATTCGATGGGTAGTTGTTGGGGGTTCCAGGAAGCATCGGTTTTAGACGAACTCTATAGCATATGAAACTACCTTACAAATCAGTGTCAGAGAGCTACAATTAACGGAAAATTTAGAGAAAAAGGTACAGGTATGGGGACGTAAAGGATTACTGTTCTTAAACGATCTGTTCAACACTCAAATTTGTGGAGATGTATGAGTTTTGCAGATTATTTTGCACTGATTTTCACTGGAAATACTTGTGAAGCACTAAAAGAAATGCAGAGAGAGAAATGAACAAAAAGTAAACTTCTGACAGTAAATCTATCCACAACCTACTCTATGCCCTTCACTTGTTTTACTTCATATTTGCCATCATTTGCTAATTTAATGTTAACCAATAATAGAACGAATTCAAATCCAATGTTTTTTTCGTTAAGGTCGTTCCGTACCTGCAAGGTAATAATACAAATAAATCTCAATAAGGGCCCGTTTTTCATGTTCGAGTTAACCTCCAGATAACTAACTAATAGTTTAGAAGGTGAACGACATTCTTTGAATGACGTTTGAAGGATCACATTCTAAACTATTAGTTAGTTATCTGGAGGTTAATTCGAACAGGAAAAACGGGCCCTTAATCGCACTGAATGAGACGTACGGATCTTTTCCGTTTACGACAAAATTAGTATTCTCCACTGTCACTGTTAGGCCAACGAATTGATTCGAGATTGATTCGCATCGATGTGATGCGCCACGTTATGGATGGCTTTATTATGCACTTTTCATTTATCACTTTTCAGTATTTGTACTGTTTCAATCTACAGTACGATGCAAATGTATGGAATAAATTCATTATTTCTGAACATAAATATTTTTTGGAAAACTACTCGAACACGTCGATTTTCTTTTCCGATTGGCCAATTTTTGAACCCACCCTAAATATTTGACTGAGACTCCACACGATTCGGAAGGTCAAAAGTCTCTGTCGCACTCATTGGGCATATGGAGAAGTTTTTTGTTCATATCTCCGCAGCCGTTTGACATAATCCCATCAAACCTGGTATCACTGGATTTGTAATGACGGTCCCTAACCAAATATGGAAGAATACACGGGGTGTTCCATTTGAAAATATCACTAAAGTAATTTTTACTCGAATGCGGATAACCCTATATATATATTGGGTGAGGTTCAAAAATTGGCCAATTGGAAAAGAAAATCGACGTGTTCGAGGAATTTTCCAAAATATGTTTATATTCAGAAATAATGAATTTATTCCATACCTTTGCATCGTACTGTATAGTATATACTATATGAGAAAGGGACTTATTTCTATGCACTTTTACGAAAGGTAGTTTGACTCGAAAAAAAATCTATATTTTAATTAGTTTGGGTCAAAATATTTTACAATGAATAATGGAAATAACTTTCCGGGTAAGAGTACAATATTCTGAACAGATAGGTGAAAGTTTCATTGAAATTGATGTTCGAAAAATTTGAGCAGACTTTTCAGAGAATATGGGGAACAGCCTTAACCAGCTGTCGTCCCCTTACGAACGGCAGCCCTCAGGGGTCCTATTCTCGAGTTTGTACGTACGCGAATTTGATTTACTGTGTCACACTAATACACATGAAAAATGTATTTTTGTCTCCTTTATTCGTATACGAATTGGAAGTCGAATGATTCGAGAATAGCCCCCCAGAAGTCAAAACTTGTGCGAGAAAAGGAATAACCTATCACCATTTTATGTGCGATTCCTAGCACTCTCTCGGGCCGTCAGAAATTTTTCTGTAGTCGCTAGGGTTTGAACCTTCGACTGACAGCTAGAGTGATTGAAACATCGGCGCTGTAACCACTCGGCTACCTGTGTGAAACAGATCAAATATCTATGGATTTACCTAGATTCTCTCCTGAAATGGAGTAGGTATTCATCCATCCCGTATGTGTCAAAAAAATTAGATCATTGTTATGGAGATTCAAATATCTGAAACAAATTTTTAATGTAGATCAACTGATAATTGTATATCATGCACTTGTTGAACCACATCCTACTTCCTTTCATGGGGTGGTGCCACAAAAAATCACTCAAAAAGATTAAAGGTGACCAAAAATTGGATACACAAAATTATTTGAAACAAAGATTTAAGGTACACAGAATACCTGTGGAATAAGTGTTAGCTCTTTGATATCAGGAAGCTCTTTTGTTATTTTCTATTGATGGTTAAAAAGTCCTACAAGTTTCCAAAACTGCCATTCAAATAAGTTATTTTTTCCTTGCTCCTCGAGTACTCAGTAATACTAAGTGGTTGAATGCGGAGTATCACATGGTACCGTATTAGGCCCACTACTACTTATAATCTACATAAACAGCTTACTCAATATTAATACCAGCGAAAAAATCTTCCTTATGAAAATCAAATTATTGAAATTGAATTTACAGATCAAATTAAATTTGTAGGTATCACAATAGATCGCCACTTAATATTCACATTGACCAAGTCAGTAATACGCATCGGATAATGATATATAAATTTAAATACCTTATTGCTATAGTAATGAAATTACCGCAACTGAAAATGCCCTTGCCCTTGTTGACTCTAGGATAAGTTATAATATATTAGGTTAGGGAGGGAGGACTCGTTGCAATATATCTGGAAAGGATCAATATATTGCAAAAATATTTTCAGAACATTGTTTTGAAAAAGGGCCGTAACTTTTCAACGGATTCTCTATATGAAGAAAGCAGAATACTGGATCCACGTCAGACATATTTTTATAACATAGTTGTGTACTGTAAAAAAAGTAAATTCTTGCTTGTTTCCCAGTTTCATGACACCAGGAATAAAACCAATAAAAATGTTCTGCAAACATCAAATAAAACTGTTGGTCAAAAACGTTGCACCTTCCTTGCCTAGAGTATTCAACGAGCTTCACCAATAATTGAAAAATATAAATCACCAGAACCTATTCAAACCGTATGTTGAGCAATTTATTTCAACAGAAGATAGAAGAAAAATAAACCATGTTGTAGAGAATAAACTAAACGCATAGGATATCATTAAAATTTTGTATATCAAGTACTTTCTATTTATGTTTGTTGATCATATCCTCTGAAACGACACCTGATGTTTACATTACTATGAAATCAGCACTCGTAACATTTTTTAGCGGACAGCCTCCAGGCTTTCTAAACTTTTTACTGATAGGGATAAAATTATTGTTAGTTGAAAAAAATATAATATAAATGAATTTGTATCCCATTCTGTCAATGATGTTTCCTATAGGTAATTCGCAAAATTCTAAGGTAGACAGCCTCCTGGCTTTGCAGTTTTTGTGAATGAGTGCTAAACATTCTTAATGTTGATTTTATTGCAAATATGAATAGCATGTTCATAAAATCAGACGTGGAATCATCTGCGACTGAAATACAAACTTTGGTCGCTATTTTCGCTTTAGGAAGTAGTTGTTTTCTGTTAGATATTACAAAAAAGTAACTTCGTTTTTGGTTTCATTTCAGGTGTCATGTTTGGTTCAATTTTCAATTGAGAATGTTTCCCTTTCTATATTCCTATTATGTTATGTTAATTGTAAATCATTTTTTTTGAATACACGATCCGCAAACAGTCATTTAGGCTTTGTGGTTTCTTTTCTTTATTGAATAATAATAAATGATTTTATTGAACAGACATAAAAGTACATAATATTACACTCAAATGGCTGAGTTCAATTTCACGATCAAACCGCTAATTGTTCTTCCACCCAACCATGTATGTATTATGTGTTATCTATTACGTATTTATTTTTCTGTATTGCACAAATAAACATTATTGTTATTATTATATTTTGCCTTACGAAAAAAACAAACTCCTTTTCACTTTTCAAGGAACAAATTATAAATCCAGGATTTATATTCATAGCCTTATTGATCTTAAGAACGTCTATTATTTCTTATAAAATATAAATATATCCTTACTCTATCAAAATCGTATAACTGACCTTTCATTAAAAACAATCAATAGAAGAGAATAATATTAGTCCTGAAAATGAGTCTCCTCATGAGTCCAGTTGAAAGTACACATTTTCACGAAAAATGAGAAATAAAACTCTCTGTTTTTATATCACTTCTATTTGTCTGTTGCTATAAAAACAGAAAATGTTATTTCTCATTTTTCATCATGATTTCCTATCACATGGCAACAGCTACATCCATTCATCCATCCATTGTACACATTTTTATATTCCGACGTGTCATAATGACATTATTATGGATTTCATCTTTAGTGTCAAAATGACATACTTTATAGAACTGAGTAATATAATGATTCATTAGAGTCCGGACTATAATGAAAATAATATAGACAGAAAAACTCATGAACTAAAAGCTACACCGGCATTTATGGCACACTCCAAAAAAAACTATTATATAATTTTGCACACATTTATTACAAATTTGCGTCAAAACCAAAATTTTTTTTACGGTCCCCGTTTTCCAATAAATGGGCGTGGGCTAACTTTTGTGTAAAGCTGCAACACACATTCTGTATTTTGAAAAAATGGCTGCTAACACCTCTTACACATTTATTACAAATCATTGACGTGTTGAAAATTCCAAAATTTTCATCCCCAATAACCCTTATAGATTGAAAATTCCCTAATAAATATAGATCCCAAAGTGGTCAGTGCCAGAATTGTTAACAAGATTGTTTATAATTTATGTACCTACTACTATCGAAGTGTTAAAAATGACATAATGAATGGGCCCCAAGGGGTTAGTTAACACGTTGCATGCTAATGTCCTAAAGTAATGTAATTGGTAGATGCTGAAAGGTACACCCTTAAAAATAACAGTAAATGTGCCGATTTTACTTTGGCAGAATACATTCTAAACGTTCTGAGAAATTCATATAATTTTAAACGGAAGGACGCTCATAGGCTTCTTCAGCACTGTCTCACGAATGTTTGTTCCGTAAGCTAAGCGACGCTCATGTGCGGCATCCACTTTTGTTGTAATTTTAAATACTGTAAAAATTTAACATTGACTGAAATAAATAGAAAACTTTATCATGAAAGTATAACTACAAGTTCTGTGTGTGCATGGAAATGGTCAAAACAATCTCCAATACATAAACCAGGTTTTTCAGGACACATAAGTTAAATGTTTCACTTATATTATCCTCCACTAAGAAGCTGAGTGCATGCCTTGGTGAATGTATTTGAGTATTTGACAGCTTTAAAATATTTCCTTCCAAAACGCACATGAGCGTCATCAGCACCCTGATAAACCAACACCATGACGCGCATAGGCGTTATTAGCATGCAACGTGTTAACACCCCCAACTTCTCAAAATACCCATTACATTACATTACATTATCTATCACATTGCACATATAGCTACAATTTTCCACAAAACTATTTAAAAATCATTAGAATCTATCGATGTGTTGAGAGTTGATGACTTCCATGGGGTTGTCCATGAGCAACTAAAGACAAGCAGTAGAAGCGTTTGGTATACTGTAAAGAATTCTAATACCCGATGAAATACATTTCACGTCAGATTTCCTATCATATCGCAACACAAAAATTTATTAACACAGCCCAATCTTCAAAATATCAATTTCCATGGTAGATATTGTCCATGAGCAACTGACGACATGCATTAGAACCGTGTGGGATACTGTAAAGAATTCTAATACTCGATGAAATACAGTTCACGTCGGATTTCCTATCATATCGCAACACAAAAATTTATTAACATAGCCCACTCTGCAAAGTGCTAATTTCCATGGTTGATATTGTCCATGAGCAACTGAAGACACACATTAGAAACGTGTGGGATAGTGTGAAGAATTCTAATACTCGAAGATATACAGTTCAGGTCGGATTTTCTATCAAGTCGCAACACAAAAATTTAATAACACAGCCTACTATTCAAAATTTTGATTTTCATGGTTATATTGTCCATGAGCAACTGAAGACACGCAGTAGAAGCATGTGGGACACTGTAAAGAATTCTAATACTCGATGAAATACAGTTCGCGTCGGATTTCCTATCAAGTCACAACACAAAAATTTATTAACACACCCCACTCTTCATAATATCAATTTCCATGGTATATATTGTCCATCAGCAGCTGAAGACACGCAGTAGAACCGTGTGGGATAATGTGAAGAATTCTAATACTCGATGAAATATTAGTTCACGTCGCATTTCCTATCATATCGCAACAAACATTTATTAACTCAGCCCACTCTTCAAAATATTGATTTCCATGGTTGATATTGTCCATGAGCAACTGAAAACAAGCAGTAGAACCGTGTGGGATACTTTAAAGAATTCTAATACTCGATAAAATGCAGTTCACGTCGGATTTCTTATCATATCCCAACAAAAAAATTTGTTAACACAGCCTACTCTTCAAAATATCAATTTCCATTGTGGAAATGATCCCTTCGCTCAAAAAAATGCCTAAAACTGAAATAAGGCTTTTTGCGGATTTTCTGTCAACTCAGAGGTTAATTTTTTAACGGTATAATACGAAAATCCGAAATCATTCACTTTGCAATGCAGTGAAATAAGTTCATGCGCTGTGTGGGATGTTCAACCCCATGGAAATTATCATTGTGAAATTTTCAACAAGTCGGCGTCGATAGATTCTAATAATTTTTAAATTATTTTGTGGACAATTTAAGCGATACGCGCAATATACCGCAATAGATAATTTAATAGGAATTTTGAGAAGATTGGAGGTGTTCAACCCCTTGGAGGCACTTTATTCTGTAATTTTTAACACTTTGATAGTTTGTACAAAAATTATAAACAATCCTGTGATCAATTCTGGCACCAACCACGTTGAGATCTATATTTATTAGGGAATTTTCTATCTGTAAGGGTTATTAAACCTCTAGGGGATGAAAATTTTGGAATTTTCAACACGTCAATGATTTGTAATAAATGTGTAAGAAATCTAAGCAGCCATTAGATCATCAATAATTGCCGTATGTTTTCAAAATACAGAATGTGTGTTGCAGCTTTACACAAAAGTTAGCCCACGTCCATTTCTTGGAAAACGGGGACCGTAAAAAATTTTGGTTGTGACGCAAATTTGCAATAAATGTGTACAAAATTATGTACTACTTTTTTCTGTAGTGTGCCATAAATGCTGGTGTAGCTTTTAGTTCATCAAAAACTCAACCTTTTTCTGGAAACACCAAGTTTCGTAATTGGCATAAATTTTTTCATATATGCCTTTAGACTTCAGGCAACAAACCAAACAACTGCTTCATTGGCTAATTCTTCGATATCGGATGGTAAATTATCCATATTAAAACGTTAAAATTATGAATTAAAAAAAAAATCCTTGATGAACTTTTTAATAAATGCAACTTTGACAATGACATGAGAATACAAACAAACAATTCCATTGTTACCTTACGTTTCTACGCAAATTACTGAAACTAAGGTACGTTCACATTACTTGCTGTAATGCAACAAGAAATCTATTTTTAAAGAAATCGTCGGAATATAATTTTTTTATGAAATTCGTATTATATAAACAATCATTATGGTACTTATAGCTGATGCCTCGTCTGATAATCTTCACAGTACCATAATGATCGTCATTATGATCCTTATATCATGAATATCTATTATAAAATCCTACTTTTAATTTATTTTACTTTCAGTCTCCACAAATTCTTTCAATTTGTTAATATCACCGCCAACACATAGTTGTATACTTTAGCGGCTGCCTTCACTATTTATTTTATGATCTTGTTCTAAAATGTATCCATAATACCATATTTATGTAATAAACATATTATTCTTTGGACGCAGACTTGTACTGTTTTTCCTTCAGACGTGATATTCAGCACTTCTGGGCATTGGGCCATTTATCACAATCAGCACATTTTGCCTGTTCTTATCGAATATAAGGCTCCATCCAACAGGGCGGAAGAGGATGCAAGATACCAAGAAACGAACCAGTCTTCGAACAAATATAGATTTGTTATCAATCTAGCGACCACGCAGAAAAACATACATCATGAATTGATTTCAAAACAACGAAGCATTGATTTTTTTATCGATTGGGTTGTGATTGATGTTTAGAATACGCTTACTATTTGTTCTTTTTTATTTGCTTACCAGTAAATTTGGATACAGACAATCGGTTGGGACATACATGCATATTTTGACGCTAAACAATATCAATGTTCAATTCTAAGAACATAACTACGAAAAAAAAAGTATGACATTGCCAGTGGGATATTCCGAAAACCTTCCACAATCTTAATAAATAGTTTAGCGGCATTTTTGATTTTTTTCATCGTTGTCCAAAACTTCTCTGTTGTGTAGAACAATAGAACAGCAACAGAGCTGTTCACCATTTTAAAGTTGTTAATTCCCACTCACACATTTCATTTACCCTTCCTTTTTTTATGTTCTGTGCCCATAAAAGGAAAATCCCTGGGAAAGGGGTCCCTAGCGGGTGGAACGATTGATGGTTTTAGTTCATAAAAATATCGATGAGGGATAAAAGTTCCAACTTATGGTTTGGCCATTGTTAAACAATTATAAATATTCAATGGCATTCTCATTAATATGTAGTAATATGTTGAACATTTTTGAATAGCATACTCGGTATTACTGAAAACTATCCCTATTTCAAAAACAGCGTAACGCCTGTGCAAGTTGTATGTCTTCCAGAGCTAACCCTGCTTTTTGCACTCTGTAATTTACTGTGAGAATATGTGATTTGACTCTTATGTCGTGAATAATTCGCTAGTCAGCATTAGTTAGAATTTTTTTTTCATTAAACCTAGTTGCCTTTTGATTACACAACGTAATTTTGAAATCCCTTGCTATTATCCGATTTTTCATTGAATGGATCATTTTTGTTATCTAAATATATAAAAGAAGTCCTTCATCACAATAAATGTTTATAATGAAGTACTACTTGGGTATAGACACTCATGTTCGTCAAAAAAAAGTATTCAGGGGCAAGTATTACTTGTGACACATTTTAATGACGACAGTTGTTCTTGCCCCAGAGAAAAAAAGAACCGGAGCCCATACTTTCCCAACTAAACATCAAATTTTTTATCGTCTAATTTGAGAGATGAAAAATCGCAATGATGGTATTACTTAAGCCTTAAGCCATAGATAAGCTTATTATAGTTCTGTCATGGAGTAACAAAATTCCTAGTTTTCATTATCACTTACTTACTCTCGTTTGGTACAGGTCTGAGACAAGTTGTTATTTGCACAAGGTAAGGGTTGATTTCTGCAAGAGTTGTAGATAGGCTTCCTTATTGATATAAGTTTCATATTTGTTTCATCATAAGATGGTACTGGTTTTCTTACTACATAGAAAATATCCATATTGGTTCCATCATGAGATGGTAATTGTTTTCTTATTATAGAAAACGTTACACAATTGTTTCAGTACTGTGGTTTTCTTATTTCAGAATTTTAGAAATTTCTCCCATGAAATTATACTTATCAGTGAAACTTCTGAACATTTAAACTGTGAATACGAATTTGAAACTTTCAAATATTTCATGAGATTCAGATAACACAACACGAAACGTGCTTATTCCACACGTACATACAAAATATGGACAGAATTCGATATTTCATAGTGGAAATAGTTCAAAAACATCACGAATCTACAGAACTTGATATTTCATTTGAAAAAAATATTTGCATTGTGAATGAAACTTCTAACTAGGTGTTTGTTTGAAAGTGGTTGACAATGTTTCGCTTTGAGTAAGGTTATTCTGGACTTCCATTGTCTAAAAAAGAACAAAGAAAAATGTTTAATCACGACGTTTCAACTGTTAAAATCTACAGTCGTTATCGAGTGTATGACACGGAAGTCCAGAATAACTTTATTCTAACTAGGTACTGTACTTTTTGTTTAGGAGTTTATTTTAGCATTTTTGTATTACTCCTATTGTAACATGTTGTTAATTAACGTTAGCATTATTATTTCTGCTGTGAACATTTTCAATTTCAAATAATGGTGGACGTTCGGGGTTGATATCGTCAAGCATTTTTATCAAAAATCGTTGCTCCGATCGACTTTCCAAACGAGTACTTTTATTCAGAAAATTGTCTACGCAACCTTATGTTGTTGAAAAATATCTGTCATTTCAAAGTTTTGGGGTGTGGACCATCGGGGGTAGTCCGTTCCTGACTTTGTAGCAAAACAACTGACTCCTGCATGAACGCTCATCGAAGGAATTCATTTGTTCTGTCAATCACCAAAATTTAGATTATATGCATATTCACTTTGAAAGTTATCAAAGAAAAACATTTTTCATTTTGTAACTTTGAGGGCCCGTAACTTGGTAACGAAGGCCTTTAGGAAAAAATGTTGTATGAAGTACTGGTGATATTTTGACCCCATCTATACATTCCTGAGAGGACACCCTGTATAGCTAATTGTTTTGATTTATAATATGTATCTTGCCGTCTTTTCCGTCAAACTATTTGTCAAAATATTGTTTTATTCATATACCTATATATAATCGTGTTTTATTGATACACATTGTTTTATATGACATACCATATGTACGGACTGTACGAAAAAAGGTTAATATAAATTATTATTGTTCTGAAAAGGTCAATAAGCTTTGTCTGAAGAATATCATATTCGTACGGTTAGACAGAAATTCATGGTAGATTATAGACATTCAACGTTTTTTGTAGTTCACTCTTTAGAGCCACAAAAAAACTTCTTTAATCGAAAGTAGCTTCTAGATATGTGGGTCGGAAACGTATTGATATAACAATTAAAAATAAGAATAAAAAAAAATTATCTGACGACCCCTAGGACTCCATGTAGCCAGTGCCATGTCCTTTTGAAATGGATACAGCGTGTAGTAATTTTGAATAGCTTCAATAACTTTCAATTAATTTAATTATATTTTCATCACCAATAACTGTAGTATTTCTCTGAATCAACCGGTTTGATTGAATAAAGAATAATATTTTCTTTCGTAAAATAAAGAATAATTCATCTATTGAGGTAAATTCTCCTCTTATTATAAGAAAACAAATTAACAATATTTACTCAGACTTAAGTATATGTCAGCCAGCGAAGTGAATTAGCAGCCATTAGTTCTTGTTTCTATCTCAATTTGAGGTATGTTTAGAGGGTGGCCCGACCTTGTTCCAGGTACCCGACCGACATAGTTAGCGCATAAACAACTTAGCCAAGAGGCGCCTCTAGACCGATTACGAGGTTTTTAGAAAGTCTACTTATCAGTTGGGGTCAATATTGGATAAAGATAACATCTCGAGAGAAGAAAGTTGAACATAAAAATGTTCGTGTATCACTTGGCACCAGAAATGTATGTATTATTTGAAAGAGGTTGGTTGAAATTTCAGACCTACCTGAAATTTGAATTTTATCAATTCGTTTCAGCAATTAGTGCTAGGATAAGTGAAAAGTGTTTTCGATTATTTGAGATCAAGCACGTGAACATCATTTCTACAGAGATGAATATTCTACTGACGTTCCATTTCAAATGACACTGTATATTTTTCTCAAGTGGGTTAATTACTTACTATAATCTCTATAGAAATGAATTTTATTTTTATGTTTATTAAATTTAGATCAAAAGAGTAGTACTGTCTAGAGTCCCTGTATGCAATTTCACATTAGATTGTTTATTATCTAGTCCCTGTATGCAATTTGACATTAGATAATATACAATCTAATGTGAAATTGCATACAGGGACTCTAGTACTGTCATCATTGAAGCTTTGATCTAGACAAGACATTATAGAGCGGAGAGAATTTTCGACACATACATTTTTTTGTTTGTATTGACATGTACTTTAAGATTTTAAGTGTTTGCCACTTGCGAATTACAGCATATACCGGAAAAAAAAATTATAAAAATTTTAAATACAAAAGTATTCTCCCACAACTGCATTTTCTCTGCCCAACAATCAAGGTATGGATTTAAATCTACTTCCTCCATGCAAAACGTCATTAGAAAACCACATAAAAAGTGTCAACTACCAATGTTACTTATGGAAGAACGCACATGTAGCTAAACCCTCCACACCAACTCCAGTGGGACATGGGCGAAAATTGGAAAATGGTGAACTCAAATTCGATTGGATTAAAGGAGATCCGTTGCCACTCGAACTGCTTGACGTTCCAGAAACCTTCGAGCCATACGAATTTGAAGAAGAAGAAGAATTTATTCAATCTAATATACATATTGATTCTATATCATTTATACAATATATATATATATATATATATATATATATATATATATATATAAAACATCTTAATTTAAAACATATCATCAATAAAACAATATACCATAAAAAATTTAAAACACTAAAAAAATTTACAAAATTTTAAAAAAAATTTTACAAAATTTTAAAGGAGAAAATAATATACCAAATTTTTTATCTAAAATTGTTATTTGTGAAATATTCTCTAATTCTCTTTTTGAACATTGATAAAGTTGGGCTACTTTTTATTTCATTTGGGAGTGCATTGAATTCATTGAAACCTTTGAAAAACAATGAGTTCATTGAATTTTGTCTGTTTGTTCTTCTGATAAATATATTTGCATTACTTCTTGTGTTATATTGATGTACCTCAAAATTGAATTTAATGTACTCTCGGAAATAGGAGGGAGCAAGATCATTGAGTATTTTATATATAAATATCATGGTGAGATATAGATGAAGATGAACCAGAAGTACAAAACTTAGACGACATAATATACGAGGATGAAAAAAATTACAGTTGATTATAAAAGATATTATAAAATCATATGCTGTTTGAGATTTTTTTTTTATTATTAGACCTTAAATGAATACCAAATAAGTTCATAAAAAAACATGGTAACTAATGTACCTACCCTTTTGTAAAATTAAACTTAAAACAATTTTTTTTTTACTCTTCAGTTTTTCTTTATTTTCCGAAATATGCTGTAATTTAAGAGAGGCAAACAATTCAATTCTTCATCCGGTAGGTACTACCAACAAAAAAAAGTATAAGTCATAAATTCCCACGGGGAGGGGAGGGTTTCATATTGGTGGTTTTTGGTCTATTATCCCTGATTCTTTTTTTAGGTTCACGCGAGAAGGAAAACCCTGTATTTTCGGGGGTACTGCTCGCAATACTATCGATAGTAATTCTGTCAGAAATCAACGAGATCGAATTGCTTGGTAACATCACGAGTCCTTTAGGTCGAGTGGTGTTACCTCAAAGCAATTTGATCGAGTTTAAGATTTCCGACAGAATTATCGATAGTATTGTGAGCACGTGTAGGTATTTATTGAGATAATTTCACGAACCAACAAAGTAAAAAACGTTCCATTGTCGTGAAGACTTCAATAGTTATAGATAATGCCTGATAGACATGAAGTCTGTCAGACTGCCATTCATATTAGTAGCAAGATGATAACATTAAGTTCTCCGTTGTTGTTTGAATACGTGGTTACCATGACAAAGTGGTATTACCGGCTCGAAAGCTAGGAACTGCGTATTATCGAGGCATACGTCCCTTATTGGTCCTAATATTGCAGGAAAGGAGTGTTTCATACGGCGAGTGAAATTATCAGAGAAAAATATGCCAAGGGAACGGAGAGAAATGAGATTGGAATTGTTTTTTTATAGGTTTCGTAACCTAACAGAAATCATTCTGATAGAGGGAAGTTCAACACTTATCCATATAACCCAGACATTAGCAATATTTTTATCGAAAAAGAGACATATTGATAAAGTTTCTGCGATGTTCTAGATAAGTAAGGGAGGTCGTAAACGAGCCATTACACAATTTTTATTAGTTGTGAAGATGAAAACAAAACGGTAAAACCAAACCAAACGTGGTGCGAATCATTGATAATTCTGTTTACGAAACTAAGCTTTACGACAATTTTTGGTGGTGAAGCACCATTTTATCTCAAAAAAAAATTGATTATTTTTTCCCGAAACAAGTTTTTTACAGTCTCTATCCCTAAATATGTGAAAACAATTGGACGGTGTTATGCAATAATCGCCTAAACAACATATTCATAAAATTGAAATTTAAATTGAAAAACTCTCATCGAAAAGTATCCCTATAGGAAAAAATCGAGGTAAGTCAAATCTGGTGATTTTGCTGGCCAATTTTGTGGTCCTCCCCTACCAATCCATTTATTCGGAAAGCACATATTCAAAGTCTGTCTGACAAGGAATTTGAAATGTGCCGGAGCTCCATCCAATTGTAACCACATCCGCTGTCTGATATTTAGCGGCACATTCTCCAGAAGCTCAGGCAGATCATCTCGTAAAAATTGTAAAAAAATTTGACCATTCAAGTGACCATCAAAAAAGTGCGGTCCTATAACTGGTGTACCTACAATTCCTTCCCACACGTTCTGATGATTCAGAATAATGGAAGTTGTGTCTGTTCCACTAAGCCGTTGTTATGAAAAGTAGATTCATCAGAAAATAAAATGAAATCCAAAAAATGTTTATCCTCACTAAACGTGTCCAGAACCCATAGACAAAACTCGATTCGTCGATGGAAGTCTATTTCATATAATTCCTGGTGCATCTGAATACGGTACGGGTGAAATTTGTCTTATTTTATTACCCTAGAAATGCCCCGTCTGCTTATTCCTGTTTCTTTCTCAACCTTACGTTGACTCGTATGAGGGTTTTCTATGATATATCCCATGATAAGAAATTCATTCTCCTTATTTCCAATGATAAGTTTTGGTACAATTTCAAATTCATGTAGCAATCGTTTGAAAACCAACTTGTTTGGATGATTCCGGTCTGGATATTTTTGGAGCCAAAAGTCAATTCTCTTCACACTCACCAATCGCTAAAATCATATCTATCGGCTCTTGAATGGGATACGTTTTCATTCTCGACAAAAATAATTCAGTGAATGTTTTGAATAACGTAAAACACAACGACTGTCAATAAGAATTCTTTCAACAAGATGAATAAATGTCGTTCCAAAGCTATCTTGATTCAAAAAATGCATTGAAATAAGAACTACTATTTGAAAAAGCCAATATCTGAAAAACTCTTCAGGTTAAGTATAGGGCGCCACAATATGAAATGAAAGATAATCCAATTTTCTATTCCTCAGAGCAAAAAAATACAAGGGGGGACCATTTGAAATGACAAAGTTATCTTTGTCCGAAATCATAAAAAAGAGACAATGATTTTTGAACATTCTGTAAAATATTGAGTAACGGGTTTTATCGAAATCAATAGCCCAAAACCTCTTTCATGCATGGTCAGAATTCGAAGGGATGATTTCTATACATTTCGATGTTAATTAGTTTCCAATTGTATCTAGCATTTTCATAAAAAAATAAATAACTCGAGAACGGTTAGAGTTCGGTACATAGTACCTCATATGAAATCATTTTATTTTTTCCTGACCTATTCAAAAGTGTAACGAAATACAGGGTGTTCCATTGGAAAAAACATAACTTTGATATGTCACACTTTTTCGAGCCACCCTGTAGACTCCAAAATAATTTCCTTTTGTAGCCTCAATCAATATACTTATAATGAAATTGAGGAATTCCCGAAAAAATTAATGGTTTGGTTTACAGGGACCGTGTCGTATGGGGTGCTCCACCCTGTATAATGAATTTCTGAAACCTGGCAGTTTTGTGTCATGGTGGAAATTCTTGCAACTGAAAGAAGTGCATTCAAATCTAAAAATCGACGTTTCACAGCGAATTTACATTGGCACAGGGCGTTTATTACTAAGTTTCCATTCTGTTCGTACTGAATTCGTGCATGTATATAGCAATAGTTAATTTTAGTGTGTATGTGAAATATGAAAGTTGTTTGCAGATGTGGGTGTATGTTGTACGATAACCGTTATCTTCACCAGGTCGTTATCATATCAAAGTAAAGTGTAAACATACATAAAATTATCCGAGAGACCTCTGCAGATAACACGCTCACTTGATTCTCATTTATTATGACACGAATCTGATAGCTGTTTGATTTTGGGTATTTTCGGATACAGCAACAATTCCAATTCAATTTATTTCAGAGCATTATGGATTATTTCCTTATCGATATATCGATAAGTTTAAAATATCGTATATCTACGATTGTTTTTTTTTGTTGTTAATAAGTTGTCTTTGAAGGTAAACTAATAGTTTGATGGATTAACGCTGACATGAAATAGTATATTGTGCAACAAGTGGGGAAAGTTCAACTTTTCTCACGATTGTGGAATTTTGTGGCACAAGCCTGAAGGGCGAGTGCAGCGAACAATGAGCATGAAATGACATACATTTCCCACGAGTAGGTATATGAAATTTTGTAGTACGCTACCTACGAGTGGGAAATGGGTCATTTCATTCTCATTGTACACTATACTTTTTCTACGATCATCTGAATCATTAACAAATCTGTAATATTTTTAATAATCCTTTTTATCATAAACTCTCCTGCCGTCATTTTTACATGGTTTGTACACGTACCTACCTACGTCGTGAAACAAATAACATTCAAAATTTTCAAAATTTTGACAACTTGGAAATAAAAAAAACTTTATGCAGAAAAAATCAAACACTAATCGATTTCATAAAATGAAAAAAAGTGACTGCGTGGAATTTAACACTCGCTCCCACCATCCAAAGTCCATGTGTCATCTGCATCAACACTCGTCGTTACTAGAGCACATAATAATTTGTTCAAATTAACTGCTATATAGAAAGTATCTGTCAACTATTCAAAAATATAGAATCCGATTGTAATCGATCTTTTTATTGAAATTATTCTGGTTTTATGAAAAGAAAATCATACCTTTGTCAGAAGATAGGCATTATCAGGAGCTTCTGATATAAATTTATTGATTTGAATGTTAAATCATCCTCACTATCGCTAATCATTTTTAATAACTTAATTTTTTCAATCGAATTTTGTAATTATCTACTGATGTGAAATGTCAAATTATTAGACAGACGTAAACAAACTTGATTCGATATTATTTATGTTCATAAAATTCGTTAATTCCTACCTATAATGACAGTCTAGTAGTTCATGAAAATCGTAGGAAATGAAATATTTCGATACAGCTAGCCCGTGGGAAATGAAAATCGGAGTTACAACGTGGAAGGTTTCTTAATCGAAGACGCAATTGAAATGATCATTTTTCTTAATGGCCGTAGAAAAAGTACTTTCCACACATATTTCACAATATACTTTTCCTACAACTGCAAAAATTAAAAAAATACAATAATATATCTCAATATTTATTTTTTCCTACAACTGCACAGCTACAATAACATTAAAGTATCCTACCTCTTGACATATAAATAATTTTTTCGTATGCCAATTCATACATTTTTTTTAAATTTCCGGCAACAAATCCAACGTGACTTTCGCAGCTTTTTCCAATATCTCTGGCAGAGTATTATTTTCAAAATCGTCACTTTTGTCAATATCCATACTATTTATTACGAGTAAATATGTCTTATTGAAATAATATTCAATAGAAATTGCAATTTTTATGAGAGCACGAAAGAAAACTATCTGAAGAGTTTAAAAAAATTCTATAATCTGACAGTTCTGATAACTATCTAAAAATGAACAGCAGCCATCTACCTAGCCAACTAGTTTTTAAATTTTCGTTAAAATCTCAGTTAGCGAAGTGTCTGTTTTTTGTCATTCAGCTGAGAAATACTTTTTTTCTGAAATCTTTCAAGAATGCCCACTTTCTCGGAGCAACTTCAGGCCTCAAAATACGCTAATCTAGTATTTTAGCCCGTTGCTAAGCAACGAACTTTTCCGGACCTTTTTGGACCTAAACGGTACGGGAAAGTACTTTCCCGTATCGAAAACGATACGGGAAAATTTTTGCCGGCTTGTTTACATTTTAGACGGTTATTGAATTCACGCAAACAATATGTAGAATTCCTTAGTTTTTGATAATGCTGATTGCGATTTCAGAAAAAATAGTATGTGTACCTCGTAGTAAAAGCACATTCCCAGACTTCAATGCTTGTTGGCCTCGGCCAACAATTTACATTGTCGTCCGGAAATGTATTGCTTTTACTACTAGATACACAATATACTATTGTTCTAGAACGCAAAACACTTTGGCGTTCTAGTACGTGAATATTAAACAGTTTGTCATATAAGACCGGCATACATGTCCAGCTGTCGCATACACGAATGTCATGCCCTTGTTACAGGCATTTTGTTATGGAAAAGATGATGAATATCACAAATTTCCAATCGCCACCAGTGCTACTGGTGATTTTTGAACAGTTAACTAATGTCTGCAATGTACTTACTTCAATACATTTTTTCATTAAAAAATCTATCGAAAACAAAACGGCAGACATTTCTAGTTGATAGTAAGTGTTAAAATCCACGAGTCAAAATGTAATGAAAAAAATGATTTGAACAATTAATTAATGTCTGCCAGAGAGATATTCAATAAAGTTGACAAAGTAGAAATCAGAAAAATCATCGGCAGACGATTTGTGCGGGCACAACAAAGTTAATAATAATTATTAAGTTGGACTTAAAATTCAATATTTCTAACAAATAATTAAGTAATACTTCTAAAAATTGTTCTAGAAATTTTGCCTCGCAGAAGCTATATACGCAAAATAACTTCCATTCTTAGTGGCATAACTATCGTTTCGCATTCTATAAACGAAAATATCTATTTTGTTGCGAATTTAATTCCCCGTTAAATTTCAATTGCTCCTGTTATTACAGAAATGAGAAGAAAATACATTTTCAATTACAGACAATGATTGTTTTTTGTTAATGTGTTATATCTTTATGTATTTCTCATTTCATTACGGTTAAAATCTATTGATTGACCTAGTCTTATCCCATATACCAAACAATGTCCATCTATAATTCAACTTTATTTTGATGTAATAAAAAATGAAGCAATAACTAATCGTAATATTGTGACAAAAGTCTGAAAATAAAAGATATATACCGGGTGACACAGCAGACATGTAGCAGCCTGTAGTTTTTTTATTTGAAGAGATGAAGATTTGAAATTTGCAGAAGTTACGTAATCAATGATAGCGCTCCATTTGAATATAACGACAACTTTTTTCAACTACCTGTTAGATCGGCAGTAACTCCAACTTCTTTTTTTTTAATGACACCCTGTATATTTATCCAGACTATCTTATTTGTCTAGAAATTCTCTATTCAACCGTGTATTACAAAGTGGCATTCGTTTCTCAATTGCATTTTATTGAAAAACATCAAGTTGGCTGTTTTCCGAATTCAATAATCTTTCGACGCTTGGTAGGCTTGGAAATCCAAAGAGTATCAGTTAAACGATATAATGTCAGTTTTTTTCATACCTGAGCACTTCCTACAGATTGTCAATAATTTCTTTAATAAAAAGAAAAAACATCTGAAAATAACTGACGATATTGCGAAAACTGAGATAGGAACATGTTTTTTTCAATTTGGCTACTTGTGAAGGAACTATCTGTCTTTCTCTTTGGCCATGTAGGCATGATCTTTCCATTTGGAAAGATAAAATTAAAATTGTTCCCCTGATCCACCAATTCACAAGTCTATTAGTCTAGATATTTGCAATAATATTTTGCCTAGTAGGCGGTGTACACAGCATGTTTTGTGTTTGACAGGTAAACATCATTTGATTGTACTGATTATCTCCATCAGTTTTATGCTGATTAAAATTGCATCGTTTAATTAGATACTAAATATGTATTCAAAGAATGAAAAGGTAGATATGTTGTTGATATTCGGAGAGTGCAAGAGAAATTGTAGACAGGCTGAACAATTGTATGTCGAAAGATTTCCGGAAAGAAGCTATCCGCCTTATAATTATTTCGCTAGAGTAGAAGAACAGTTCAGAAGAGAACCGGAAAATCAAAACAATCTCCAATACATTGTCAACGAGTAAATGGAAGTAAACGTTTTGGCCATAGTACATGCAGATCCGACGATATCACTGAGACAAATTGAGGACGAAATCGGCGTGAATCGAGAGACCGCTAGAAGAGTTTGGAAAAGAACTGCTGTGAACTGCTCTTTTACTCTAGCGAAATAATTATCAGATGGGTGGAGTCTTTCCGGAAATCTTTCGACATACATTTGTTCAACCTGTCTACAATTTCTCTTGCACTCTTCGAATATCAACAACATATCGACCTTTTCGTTCTTTGAATACATATTTAGTATCTAATTAAACGATGCAATTTTAATCAGCATAAAACTGACGGAGATAATCAGTACAATCAAATGATATTTACCTGTCAAACACAAAACATTTTGTGTACACCGCCTATACTAGGCAAAATATTATTGCAAATATCTAGACTATTAGACTTGTGAATTGGTGGATCAGGGGAATAATTTTAATTTAATGTTTCCAAATGGAAAGATCACGATATGGCTACATGGACAAAGAGAAAGACAGATAGTTTCTTCACAAGTAGCCAAATTGAAAAAAATATGTTCCTATCTCAGTTTTCGCAATATCGTGAGTTATCTTCAGATGTTTTTTCTTTTTATTAAAGAAATCATTGACAATCTGTAGGAAGTGATCAGGTATGGAAAAAACTGAAATTATATCGTTTAACTGATACTCTTTGGATTTCCAAGCCTACCAAGCATCGAAAGATTATGGAATTCGGGTAACAGCCAACTTGATGTTTTTCAATAAAATGCAGTTCATCTGCGAATTGAGAAACGAATGCCACATTATGATACACGGTTGAATAGAGAATTTCAAGATAAATAAGATAGGCTAGATAAATGTACAGGGTGTCATTAAAAAAAAAGAAGTTGGAGTTACTGCCGATCAAACAGGAAGTTGAAAAAAGTTGTCGTTAGATTCAAATGAAGCGCTATCATTGATTACATAACTTCTGCAAATTTCAAATTTTTATCTATTCAAATAAAAAAACTACAGGCTGCTACATGTCTGCTGTGTCACCCGGTATATAGGACCCATTGATCTGCATTTTCGTGCTAAGAGCATAGAAATATATATTATACACTTACTCTAGAATGCTAATCCCGCCAATCTTCACGGCGAAAAGCATGCCGCGTATGCGACCCCTTTACGATGTGCGCATGTGCGTCATCAGTGTAGTTTGGGTAGATCGTTGCTGAGTTTGAAAATAATTCGGTGTTCCAATCCAGAGTTTTTTGTTATGAGGCAATAAAACACATGTCATTTGAAAGAGAGAAATTTGACAGCGCATTTAGGACTTTTTAAAACCGAAAAGAACCTTTCAGAGATGGATTACTCCGAATTTTAGGCGGGAAAGAAACTTATTTAAAACAATAAGGTACCCTATGCTACTGTAATTATAATGGACAGGAAGACTTGTTTTTAGAATTTCATATTTTCTCTTGTCGTTTTGTGTGGTGTCTGTTGTCGTTGGTTATTCTTTCATCGTTCGTGAATTTGCATTAATCTTGTTCATTTAAAGACAATTTCTAAAAAAGCCGTTTTGTCCTACAAATAAACAATGAACTGTTTAGTGTTGTGTAAAGGAAAAATACCTGAAATAAATCATTTTTGGTAGATAATGAAATTTTTTATGTGCCTATATGCTTTGCTCAAAATAGCTTAAATATTATTTCAGCTTGACTAGAAAGGCATGATTTTTGGTTATTGTTCTTAAGAAGAGACCCCAGCAGAACATTTGAGTGAAAATATTGTAATTTGTGGCATACATTTTCCTCATGAAGATTCATGTGAAAACGACAATAGAATAATTTGAAACCTGATGCAGTACGAATACTGTGTCTGCGTAAGCATGCAGGCGAGTGATACAACTTTCTACCACACCGCTTATATTATGAGTTCTAGATTCATACAAAAAGTACTAAACATACATAGAATCGCCTCAGAAAATTAATGTCAATATGGAAGTGCTTTTCTTTGATGGTAAGGAAAATGCTTCTGGCCTCACTTTTTCATGCACCCCCATTGTGGAAATTGCACTAAGGTAATACAACCAGAAATACTCGTAGAAATAGCATGTTAATCTCTTCAAATGATTTAAATTAAATACAGTTGTATATTGTGACATGAATCGTTCTAGAAAAAAAACCTCGAGCTTCCAAGCATCCAATTTTATAAATCTAATTTGAGTTGAAATTATTCATGATATTAGCTGAAATAAATTTTCATAGTTTTTTGTACTTTCAATTTATTTTCCAATCCAGTGCTTCCTTGAAATTCGCACCGACGATTTGGGGTGGTTCCGTAGGTTTTTGTTGGTTAACTACACCTGAAAAGTGAATGTGATACCAAAAATCAGTCGCTTCAGAGCGATAAATAATAATAACAACCTTACTCTACTTTCTGATGGCCTTTGCTGTATATTTGGGATCATAAATAATATGTGAAAATATGTATTCAAATCGGCTAAATACAAATAACAGGTATACGTGCAATGAGGTTTCCAACTTTATTCTCCGAGATTCAGAATTAACGTTTGTTAATCTTCACAAGTATACCATAATATTTTACTAAAACCGGGCCTGTTAGAAAAATCACTGATGACGCGCATGTGCATTGCGGACTAGCCTGAACTTTTTACAACACTTTTGACATGGAGATTAGTATTCTAGAGTAAGTATATAATATATATTTTTATGGCTAAGAGCAGTTTCACTTCCTGTCAATTGACTACGTCAAAGTTAAAGTATACTATATTATGTCAGATCGTCAAAGCTTTTATTTCAATCATAAATAAAAATGTAAATTGAAATTATTATGTATTATAAACTATAATGGTGATAGTATCCTCCATCTAAACATAAGTCCAGATGAAAGAGAGTACCGCCACCATATGCACTCCGGGGAAGAAACGGTGGCGTATTTTCTATTCCAACTGCAGGAAAAACCCGGAAAAACCTACATTAACACCAGAGGAGTCACTGAGGTGAAAGTGAGCGCACTATACGAAAATAAAAATATAAACACGACGCTCATCATCACACCGATGACCCCTGCATTCCTGCCATCTTCTGCCAATCCAGCCGCAACACTTTGTGAAAACGTTCTAGTCCATCGGTGATGTGCATGCACATGAAATCATAGTAAAAACATTTAACTCAAAAAGTGACTCAGATGGAAACAATAGAAGATATTTGAATTCAACTATGTTCGATTCATGCATGAATTATGAGTTTCAAAACCCTTCATTATTAGTACTTTTGCAAATACTTTCTTTCAGAAAACAAACACTTTACAACCTTTCCAAGCCGAAAAAGTTATTTGATACTTCTAATGGTTGATGGAAAATAATCAAACATCTGACATCCATAATTAATTATTGAATTTTTGATAAAGGTATTGTCAATTTCAATTAATTATTTTGTCAGAAGAGCTGCTAAAAAAAACTGCTAAAATTTTATGTTTTAAAAAAAGCGGTCGACATGAATCCCGATACTTTGATTTGCATGAATAGATAGACAGACAGACATACAGGCAGGCAAATAGACAGACAGACAGAAAGATAGACAGCCAGACAGGCAGACATAATATAGCAGGGCACGCTTCTGCAAAATTAGAACATTCTTAAATCGATAACCACAACAAACTCACTAAGATGATATTCCATACCGCAGATCTGATTCATTAAGAGAATGGTACACATGTTTGGAAGCTGAAAATCCCAATTCATTCGATACATCAATGCATAACAACCTGAAGAGGTTTTTACATAAAGAATTTCAGTGTGCTGCTCAAATTTTAACCTATGAAGATGTAGATCTAGGTACTTTAAACCTAATTTATTTCAAACAATGTTATTGTCCCACGGTACAACTTCAAGATGACAGCATTTTAGTTTTATTTATGTTAAATAACAATATTTTACTGTGTTCAGATCAAATCCTATAATTTCATCAAGATCCTTTTTGTTCTTGTGGTTCCACAATATAGTGCTGTCATCAGCTAAAACACTAAAGGAACCTGAAGTCAGGATATTCAATATGTCATTAATATATTATATTGATTATTAATCAGATCCGACCTGACCTAGAAAACTGCTCTCATACTAAAGTCTAAACACACAATAAGTTTAAGATTCTGTCCAAAAAAGAGCCATTCGTATCGTCGGTGATGCTGCGCTTACAATCTCGCTCACTTCTCTGGAATACCACAGAAAGGTTGGCGATCTGTCTTCACATCCCTTTGTCATCACTTTGGAGACACGCCGAACGTCTCTTTTCCAGGGCTCGTTCTTCCAACGAACGGCAAACCTTTGAAAGTCACTGCCTCGGGATGTGTTCCCTGAGTCATACAGAATGCAGAATTTCAAAAAGAACACCAATTCCTACCTACTTTCCCTTGGCTCTCAGCTCTCACGATGTTCTCTGATCCTACCACTTAGAGCCAATTTCTTCTCGAAAATAATGGACCACGCATGACGCCCTTTCACTTTCACTCTATGCGAACTATATTGATGCGATTAGGAAAATTTTCATTTGCAATCCCTCCGGTGCAGCCTCATCCGATGCATTATCCTTCATACTCATCCTTTGTAAAAGCCGATCCACCCGTTTCAGTTTTATCTGAAGAGCCTCCTATCCATTTAGAATTTCTATTATCGTGGTACACGAAAGTTGTTGATCTGTTTCGAATTACTGGAACATTTGTGTTTTGCAATATTTTCTTTGTATTTCGATACTTTTGCTTATAACAAATGTCTTGCTAAGAAAACTGGAATATATCGATCATGTGCGGTAGTTATTATACGACCGTTGTGGAATTTAACAATTCCAAATTCAATTTTGACATTAGAAAGATAAAATTCTTAAGTGCAAATTTATGCTAAATAAATTTCTGTCATAGTTCTGTCTTATAGACTAGTGCCTATAATTTTTGTGGAAAAAAAAGTAACAGGCAAGGAACAGGTGGAATATGTTGATGAGCTTCCAACTTAGAGGAAAAAATATTTAAAAACGAAACCACACAAAATGGTGAAATGGGGATGCAGTTTATAGGGGTTGAAAACTGTTTTTTTTGCGATTTGCAGCGAAACGTGACCTCTAAGTTGTAGGTAATAAAAAAATCGAAAACTTTTGTATTCAAAACATTTCGACATAACCTCAAATTAACCGTCAAAATGGCAAAAACCGATTTTTCAGTATTTAATTTTTTTCTTGCTTAGAAACAATTTAATTTACATAAAAATTTGTAAGCGTATGTCTTTTTTGGTGTATAATTTTTTCGCAATTGAGAAGACGGCTAGTTTTCGAGTTATGTACATTTTTTCCACAAACAATTGTTCTGCTGTGTTATTGTATTTCGAAGGTCTATAAGTGACTATTTTAATTGTTGAAATGTCTACTTTCTAATAGTCTATGTGACTTGGTGGTTTATTGATCGTTGAACCACTTAAAATTGAGAAAAACCGACAAAAAGTCTCTCTGAATCATGATTTCCTCAATTATTTTCAATAGTTGTAGAAAAGAATAAAAATTATATTATTGAATTTATTTTTGTAGTGTTATGTATTCCAATATTTTATTATAAATAATTTCATATAAACTATACTTTATGTTATAAAAATAACGCAGAAAGACGAAAATCATTGAAATATTGAGAAAATCACGATTCAGAGGGACTTTTTTTTCTCAATTTTAAGCAGTTTAATGATCAATAAACCACCTAGTTAAGTACATAGACCATTTTAAAGTAAACATTTCAATAATTAAAATGGTCACTTATAGACCTTCGAAATACAAAAAAAATTAAGAAAATGGTCCTTGGAAGATAAGGGTATTTTTTTCGAAAAATTTAATTAACTCGAAAACTACTAGTCTCCTGATTTGCGAAAAACTCATACTTATTCGACACAAAAAAACATGTATCTACAAATTTTCATCTGAACTAAATCATTTATAGGCGAGAAAAAAAATAGTGAAAAATTGGCTTTTTGTCATTTTGATGGTTAATTGAGGTTATGTCAAAAATTGTTGGATGAAGAAGTTTTCGATTTTTTTATTATCTACAACTTTTTTATTGAACATATTTCGCTAGGTTACCTTTCACCGCAAATCGCAAAAAAACGTTTTCAACCCCTAACTGCAACCCCATTTCACCATTTTGAGTGTTTTCGTGTTTAAATATTTATTTCCTCAAAGTTGGAACCTTAACCTACACCTGGTCCTTGCCTGTTACTTTTTTTCTACAACTATTGAAAATATTGAGAAAATCATGATTCAGAGAGACTTGTCGGTTATTCTCAATTTTAAGCGGTTTAGCGATCAATAAACCACCAAGATACATAAACCGTTTAAAAGTAGACATTTCAACAATTAGAATGATCACTTATAGTTCTTCGAAATACAAAAAAACGCGAGAACAATTGTTCGTGGAAGATAAGGGTATTTTTTTTCGAAAAATGTACATAACTTGAAAACTAGTCATCTTCTGAATTGAGAAAAAGCAATGCTCAATCCACATAAAAAAAGACATATGCCTACAAAATTTAATGTAAATTAAATTATTAATACGCGACAAAAAAAATAAATACTGAAAAATCGACTTTCGCCATTTTGACGGTTAATTTGAGGTTATGTCGAAAAAGATACAAAAGTTTTAGATTTCTCTATTATCTACAACTTTACCATTGAACAGTTTTCGCTAAGAGGCCACGTTTGGCCGCAAAACGCAAAAAAACGTCTTCAACCCCTAAACTGCATCCCCATTTCACCTTTTCGAGTGTCTTCGTGTTCAAACTAATTGAAAGTTGGTTTGATGATAATCTATTAATAATAAATTTTCAAACACTAAATAACTTTTATTCGATTCATACAGAAATACATTACCAAATTCAGGACCTGAAACTGAATGTATTGAATATTTGGGTATAATGATTGGCAGACTAAATTTAAGATGGGATTCACAAATTGACTATGTAATGAAACAATTGAGATATCTCTAATCGAAATTCAAGTAATTGAAAAAAGTTTTGAATATCCATTATCTAGAAATATTGTATTTATTCACTTGTTCAATCACAAATAAATTATTGAATTTTGGGATAGGGCAAAAAATGGATAGTAGACAATTATTTTGTTATGATACTATTATTTAATAAAATAAAAAGAAAGAAGTTATTTATTTCAATTCACATACTCAGGTACTTTAAAAATCAAGTTCATAAAACAATAGGCCAAAAAAATTGTAATTATACAGGGTGTTCTTAAGTACGTGTAGAAAATTTAGGAGCGTGTTGCTGACATCAAAATAAGACGAAAAGTTCCTATAAATATAAGTCCGCAAGTTATTCGTCTCTGAGATACAGAGGGTGATAGTTGAATTCTTATTTTTATTTTTTGTGAATAATTTCAAAATAATTTTGATATTTGGGTAAAGTTTGGTATCTGGGAATGTTTATTATTTGGTTTGTGTGAAAAATATATTCTTGGTGGAAGTCACTGAGAGCAACTGTTTCTCAGATACCAAATTTTACTCGAATATTACAAATATTTTGGAATTTATTCACCAAAAACAAATATAATAATTTAAACTTCAACACTCCGTATCTTAAAAACGAGTAACTTGCGGACATGTGTTTATGGGAACTTTTTATCTTATTTCGACGTCAGCAACATGCTCTTGAAGTTTCTACACGTACTTAAGAAACACCCTGCATAATTCCTCATTTGTATGACTCCTTATCGAATGAAATAAAGAGCATCAAATAAATTTGTTCATTGGAAAAAAAACACGCAAGAATAGATAATAAATGAAGACAGACAATTTCTCAGTAATATTTGTTAACAAAATAGAAATCAAAAAGTGACCAAACTTGTTTTTTCATCATTACCAATATTATGATTACATAAATAACTTCATTTTCTCACTCTTACTCAGTCCTTACAACAATGGAAACTTCGTATGGCTTTTACAGGTTATTTGCATAAAACATACAATTGATTATGAATATTATACTGTATACATAAATATATATTTATTTATACAAGGTGACAATTTGAAAACTTTACACCCTTGATATTTTCCTTCCAATAAATAATATGAAAAACCAACAATACAGGTCAATTATATTTTTAAATGGGACACTTTCAATGAATATTTGTAACCCTCGTGGTTTAACTCCCTAGGAGGGGTACCCCTAGAATCTTAAATTGGAAGGAGGGTCAAATGGCACATCATTTTGATAGGTGTTTAATTCTCTTTCCAATGGTACCATGACTTATGATTTTTGATGACCAGTTTCTGAAAAATAGCGACAAAAGTAATTAGAACTTGCATGAGATACATGGTTTTCAGGTTATTATTTAAACAAAAATTATTGTATTGAGTCTCCTTTTAGTAGAACTAGTTAGATTAGTTGATACCGTTCCTTTATCAGGGACAACATTAGCAATTAGCTCCAAAAAAAATACTGCCAAAAATAGTCTAATAGAAAAATGTAGATGTTAGTTAAGTTGCGTATATTAAATCCTGGATTTTTAATTATCAACGCTGAAATTCCACATAGCCCCTTTTTGTTACTTCTGCTGTGAAAAACTGTTTTTATTGTTCAGCAAAGTTTGACGATGTGGTAGTATTGTTAATGAAGTTTTACTTGTTGGACTGTTTAGTGACAACTTCAATAAGTGTATAAAAGTGTGAAAATGGTTAATATTCTTCAAGAAAAAATTTAAATGATTTCAATATATGGAGAAATTTGAAAGTCCGCACGAAGGGCGGCATTTATTTTTAATGGAAGAAATCCAAATTGCAATGTAAGTTAACGGTATGATCTTGATTTTGTGACAAATTTTTACGAAACTGGTTTGGTGAAAAATAAAAAAAGCAATAACTCCAGAGTAGTAAATGAAGAAGATGGGAACATTTGCTGCAGAGCTTCTTTCGATCAGTAGCAAAACAGACGGGAATAGCACGCGAGACTAATAAAAGCACTGAATAATAAATTGTATCCAAATAAAATGCAGTTTCTTCAAGAGCTCCAGGTGGATGATTATGATAGAAGAATAGAGTTTTGTGAAACCATGTTTCATAGAGCCAATGCCATCCCTAATCTTTTGCTAAACATCTGTTTCAGAGATGAATGTTAATTTTTCTGAATGGAAATATTTGGACAAAATTGTCGCTTTTGGAGTGACGAAAACCCTCATAATTTTCGAGTACATACACAACACCCACAAAAAGTTAATATGTGGGCTGGTATTCTTGGAAATGCCATTATTGGTCATTTATTTCTTGAAGAAGATACCATCGATCCTCTAAAAACTCAAATTGATGCAGAAGGTAATGTACTTTTGCAGGAGGATTTGATACAGTTCCAGCAGGACAGTGCCCCACCTCATTGTTTTCTTTCCTTCCGACAGGGGTTATAAACGAGAGATTCCCGGATAGATGGATTGGCGTAAAAGGGAAGCAGAATGGCCTACGAGATCACCATGCAGATTTAACTCCCGTAGAGTAATTTCCTTGGAGACATCTTAAATCCATTGTTTATAAAACACAACCTGCTGATATTGATGAACTTTAAAGAAGAATTACAGCAGAAGCATGCCAGACAATTCCCGGTGAACTTCGAAAACAGACTTCATTACTGTTCAGGCCAAAATGCTTTAAAAGATAGGCGTAACTAGACCCTGTGTTTGAAATTTCTTTCTCGCAAATTGAAAGTTTTGTTTTACGAAAAGGAAAGTAACTAACAAATAAAAAATCACATGTGTAGAATAGATTTATTCATGTTATTCAAGGGTTGGGACGGTGCTACCCACTCTTCCAACCATTTCTATTGAAAGGAAAGTCAATACAATAATACAGCTCAGGGCATGCAAGTAGTTATTACTTCTATAAGTTAGAACGCAAGTTTTCGAAAACTGCAAATAAAAAAGTAATAAGTCAGGGTATCAATGAAAAAGGGAATCAAACGCCCTTTAAAATAATATGTCACTTGACCCCCCTTTCTGATTATTGCATATATTGCTGTATATTATTGCAAACTGATTATTATTTGGGAAAACGATTACTAATTTCGCGGCAACAACGTACATCTTCTTTTGTTCTATTCAACCAACCTCGTATATCAATCAAGTGATCAGGTTAGAAGGCGCCACACAATTGAAAAGATGCTATCTAGCACGTCAACGAGGAGTACGTACCGCAGAACTTAGTATATATTGCTAAGTAACAATTTGTCAGCGATAAAACAAGATCAAGGATATTCTTGAGCCGGTATTTATGCGTTATTGTGCAGACTGCAAGAATTTACCGCGTTCACATCTTCTACTAATCTCGGCCGAAGCACAGCTGCTACGCTGGGAGGAAATTGTAAAAATAGCCATGTACATATAAATAATTATAAATTCTGGATACTCCCTCAAAAAAGCTCGGCGGGTAAAGAGTAAGAACGGATATTACTATATCTTTAGCTTCGAGTGGTGAAATGGAAACCAGGGACGGGTTTAGTTGTGAGATATTGGAGTTGTATCTTTCCTCAATGATTATGGAATCAGATGCATTTTTCAGAAAGCATATTTTCTACTCCACTGCCAATTTCTACCAGATTGTAGACACAGCGATTTTGTACATAATGTACCAGTTGATGATTAATCTCTTGGGTGAGTGAACTCCGTCAAGAGTAAATTAAAACAATTTATTATTATAATTAATATTATTTATAATTCAATTGGGCTATAGAACAGCCACGAGAAAGAACAGACATCTGTATATCACGTTTTTCCGACCTAAATTACCTAGTTTTGGCAAAAAACTGATGGCCTAGAACTCAACGATATAGGCATAATAAATTGTGTAAGCTACGGGTCCTACAAGGACTAACTTTATATCATATTTTCTCAACACGAAATATTTCTTATAAAAATGGATGATTAATTTCTTAACCATTTCAGACACACCGCAAAAAAGGGAATGCTTCATTCTAGTATTTTGGTTTTTTTATACATGAGTAATATACATTTCACTCGAATAATATTGTTTTGGAAGAAATAAATCGGTTTATTTCACCCAAATAATGGGGTAAAGTCAAACGTGCATCATCTGTGATAATGAATTAGATTTGATTGTAATGTGCTATTTTCTGCTTGATCCCTCTTGAGAAAGAGAGAAAAAATTTCCATTTTTGATATATGCAAAAGAAGGTTTGAAAAAATAGATTTATCATTCGTTGGAAAGTGGATGGAGCGTTTTTTAACCCAAATGGTATCCTCAAAAAATCGCAATAACCTGCATCAGTGGAAAAATCTTTTGTTTCTATGCATTCGTATTTGATGAAAGCCACGAGATCTAATGTAATAAAATATTGTGCTTAAACATAATTTTTATAATAAATCATCAACATTTGCTATCGTTAAAAGATCTTGAATCCTCAATAATTGATATAACTTTTTTTGATAAACACATTATATTCATTAATTATCTTTTCACGTGACATCGCAAGAAGTTTGTTGAAGAATGTTAATCAATCATTGTATCACCACTTGATGATGGCATCAATGATATTCTTGACAATATCAATAGTTATGACCTATAATCAGTAACATTCTTCGGCACAAAGTTCATTCAAACATACAGCCAAATCATGATAGATTGGCACAGAAAACCTTCCCAGGTCGATATATTAACTATAGATCGTATCACAAGCAATCGATAAAAGTTAGTGAGTAAAAATCAGTGTTGAAAATCTCCGATATAAGTTTTCACAATTGAAACTTCTAATTCACCTGTTTTTAGAACATCCACTTTTGTGAAAAATGTTCTGTTTAATACATTAACATCTCTTGAAATTGTGATTACAGACAATATACCATCCAATATTACAATTAATTTAATATTTCTCCTTACCCTACTTCAAGGACTATCTAGAATATTCCACAGTTTATCAAATATCAAAACAGCAAACAAAAGAGTCCTAATAATGAAGAAAATCCACAGCAAAGCCAAAGACACGGCACATTTAACTTCCCAAGTAAATGGTGTGTATAGTATTTATTCCTTGTCAAAATTGTGATATGATTTATGTTGGTCAAATCTCAAGATCACTAGGATACAGAATCATTGCACACAAAAGTTACTGCAGATTACACCCATAACGATGTGCCTAAGCGAAACATGTTAATAAGTTTGACCATCATAATGAACTATGATTCTATGAGAGTTCTATCCGAAGAGTCATTATTAACCAAAAGACCCTTTCTACAAATTGCACATACTTTTGAAAACAGCACCAGTATGAATTTAAAAAAGACATTAATCATTTGAGTGGAATATGTTCTTACCTGTTGACGTTAGATAAGAATTTTTCCCAGAAATAACTTTTCCGGCGATATTTCTTATTCTATCTGATCAACAAACCTCAGATGACGAGTAATGAACCTAAAGTTTCATTTCATTATTATTTGTAACTTTTGATGTTAGAAAGTGACAAATACGAAATATAATTACAAATTTTGTACGGTATATTTGAATAAAAATTTGACAAAAACATCAGTTGTTTTTCTGTTCTGCATAATGTCAATTTCTGTTGAAAAATGCAAAATCTTTGTATAAAATATGATAAATATACAAAGTACATATTTGCCTATAAGTAATATAATAATATAAGTATGTTTTAAAGAGAAACATTCTCAATTGAAAATTGAATAAATACATGACTCCTCTGGAAATGGAAAAACCCTACGATAAAATTGATGTTACTTTTTTGTTATATCTAACAGAAATCCCTTCCAAGAGAGGTTATCTTGTACGATGAAAATAGCGACTAAATTCCAACTTTCAGTCGCAGATGATTCCACAACTATTTTATGAATGATATTTTCAATGAAATCAATATAAGTATACTTATTACTATTCAATTATAGTAACTATAAGTATTTATTCAAAAAAGATTTATTTCCGCCATCCCCTGGAATTTCCCCCTTCCTCTTGCCTCTCTTGAGCACTCTAAAATTACGAATGAGTCACCAACTATTATTTCCGTCTACGAGTATAGTAATAATAATATCCCTACTCACGATAAGCAAACCAAATATTTTGCAGCGAGAAAATTATCCATTGTACTCCTAAGAATTCCACACTTACCTGAAATAAAAAAAAGGAAAATTAAAATAAGGTAAAAATATTCATATACGATAAATAAATTCCATTCCACAATCTTATCTTATCTTTCCATTACTGTTTTTTTACTCATTTCATGAGTTTGTTGAATCAGTTTGCTTTGACAGATTATTTACGCCAATTTAGTAATTTACTACTCAAAAATTATTGACGATAATTCCCATTAGAGATTGAGGCCATCTCATTAATCAGTTATTGAAATTAGTAATTGGTAGACTAAACTGAATAACTGGGAATGTCATTCAATTGGAAACAACTTTTTTCGATAACATTTTTCAATATTTTGCAAATTAATGTCCCTTTACTCTGTAGTGAATTCAGAATGTCGGCCGATTCCGCTTAGCCGCACGCCACTGATAATAACGGCTATGCGCGTATATAGTCTCAGTGGCGGCGATAAGGATTCGCCCCGCCCCGCGAAATTTTGTTAGGATATTCATATATGTGGCAATAAAATCTGGAAATAGAAGGGGCTCCTTCTGGAGCTGCGCTCCCCCCCCCCCCCGCACGGCGGGCTTTGCGGGCCCATTATCGCCGCCACTGTATAGTCTAACTGAATGCACTAACTTTTATGTGGAATGAAATTTTCTGAGAAACTATTAATAAAAAAGTTTCCCATATGGTTCCAAGATTTTTGCGGACACTGTAGACAAAAGTTCTTTGAAACGCTTTAAACAGCAACTCTTACTATTTATAAAGAAAAATGTTGGAATTGATATACATAAATCAATAGAATGAAACAAAAAATGTAAAACTGTGTTTTCGTAAGTATTTCACTTGACTAAACATTTGATGCTAAATTTTATTCTATTTATTCATTTACATTTTATTGAAAAAAGAAAAAAAAACAACTATTCAACATGTATAATTGTATTCTCGTATAATCAACTTCATCTCACCAGACATAAGTATTTATTTATTTATATTTTCTTGCAAAAAACTTTCAAATATTAATAATTGTATTTTCGTATTTATCTATTTTATCTCACCTGCCGCTTTAGTATTATAAAAATGAAAATGGATTACATAATCCAATCTTCCGCCACACCTATACAATAGGTACATTCGTCGGCAAGTCTCTAACAGAAAACAAGTACTGCTCCCTACGACCGTTGAATTATATTTGTTAAATTCTTGGTAAAGTTTTCTACAGGAACTACTTTGCTGTGCTCTTTATTAAATACCATGGCTGAAATACTGGGATATACAGGGAGATTCAAAATTTTATGTAAATATTATAAGGACGCATTGTTAGGATCAAAATAATACTTTTTCTTCACATGAATATGTATCTTAAAATGCACCCCCTCTGAGCTGAGCTACAGCCACTGTAAGTTATGTAAAAAATAAAGATGCGAAGAAAAATGGCAGGTTGTATCGCAGCAAGGGGAGGACATTTCCAATATTTATTATGAAGTTAATAATTGTTTAATGAATTAATGTTTTGTTAGTTTGATATTGTGGAAACACCCCGATTTCGTTGATTACGATTTTCTGCCAAACGGTTAGTTTTACGAAGAAAATGCAAGAGACCGAATTCTTTGATTGTTTCATGGATTGTGCTATTCGAATTCAGAGTTTCTCTTGTTAAACATGAAATTTGGCCAATAAATGTGTGGATCCCCCTTCAACTCCCCCAAAACTGGTTTTACATAATTTTTGAAGCAAAAAAAAATAGAGTGCCTAAAAAAACCCTAAAAAAACAGAGGAATGCCAATTTTCAGAAGATTTGATCCGTTACTATAGTTACAATTTTATATAATTTTTTTTTGCCTAACTTACAGTGGCTGTAGCTCGAAGGACACATGTTTATTTGAAGAAAACGTTTGATTTTGATACCAACAAAAACAGGGCATTGTTTTCGAAGGACATCTGCAACCGTATCAGTTGATGCCGGTATGGTGATATTACTGCATTAAAACATCATGGTGGCTGGAAATCCAATTAAGTGGCGGAAGGCTACATTGAAAATTCGGTTCAGAATAAAATCAGCATTTCCATTACAATATTGAATAGACTAGCAATAATGAAATAAATGTTATACTCCTTCCACTTTAAGATTAGTGGGACCTGGATTAAACTTTTCAAACTGCACAATAAATAATCTTGATATTTTTAAGAACTCGGAGTTATTATGTTCAATATAAATATAAATAGAATTTTGCAAGTTGAGTTTCTTGGGTTTTGTATTCTTAGATCAAAAATAAAAATTTTCTTTCTTTAACCAGACAACGTTTTGCCCTTGGCCAAGGGCTTCCTCAGTATTTTGTCTAAATAAGAGGTAACATAGTTTGAGCTGAAAATAATAATAGTTCTAATAATGTTCATTGTTTTGTTATTGGTAACCTTTTAGGTTACGTACCTTGGTAGTAAACTTCTTCATTTGTTGAAAACAACATCTTTGTTTCGTATCTTGAATTTGTCATGTTTAAATTTATATCGTTAAATTTCGATAAATTTATTTATCGAATAATTATTGTTGTAATTGATATTTTTTAATGATATTTCAGTGTCACCATGTAGCGTGGACTTTACAATTTCAATGCGTTTGTTTGAGGGAACGCATTACATAATTGTTGCATAACATACAATTATATTTATTTACATTGTATTTGCCACAAACAAGTAGGTTTGGTATTTCTGTGCATATTGACATATTTATTCATAATTATGTCTCTAATCTTTGTATCGATTCTATCACGAATAAATCATATTACGTCATATTATTATTATTATTATTATTCCGAGAAAATCGGCCTTTAATATACATTCCACCGAAATATCTAATTTCCTCGGAGTATTTATAAGTGTCTGTGAGAGAGGTCGAATTCGGTAGCGAAAAGCGAACGTCCATAGATAAATCGCGTGTCTCACTTCATAATTATTTATTAAGGCCAGTTTGGCGAGAAGGCACACGACGCGCTTAAACGCCGGCACAATGCAGGTATTTACTATCAACTTAATTCGTGTCGGTTCTTTTGACGCGCGCTAATCAGATAATTATTGGTTTGTTTGCGCTCACTACATATGTTGGTCAACACCGACACTATTTAATTATTGTTAGCTTTTATGGTCTTCGGATACTTTCATCTGCCGTCGAAAATTCACATTCGGCCAATGGCTGGTAATCTGGAAAGCTGTAAGTAGGTGGCGCTAGTTAGGCTGGACGTCTTGCAACTGTCAACGTCAGCTTATTTACATTCAACACGTTTTGTCCTTTTGCCTTCTTTCACTGTTACAGGGTGTTTCATAATAAATGCGCAGGACTTCAGGATGTGATAGCTAGTCCAAAAATATGAAAAAAAAGTTTCTATTAACTTACCCTCTAAAAAAAAATTATCGTTTTTTGCGAATATCTCTGGAACCGTTTATCGCACAGCAAATAGATTTCGTAGGCATTTTCTACTCATAATAAGCTATGTTTTGTGCGGATTTTTTATTTTTTCAAATTCATAGTTGGTGAAAATTTTGAAGGGGTGGTCGGTGTTTTTTTCTCCAACTTCTACGCCACTGGAAAAAGTACAGTTTTGAGCCTCCTATATGAACCGCCAATGTTTTCTACACAAAAAAGGTATTCTTGGTCATAAGCTCTAAAGTTGACCGTTTTCAAGAAAAATCAACTTTCATGTTGTTTAAATAATGTTTTTTCCTCGAAAAATTGCTGCGTGCATTGAAGCTAACGGCGGACATTTCCAACAATTCAACTGAGTATGATTGTTATTGTTTTTTATTTATTTTGCAATTAAGAAGTCAACGTTTGGTTTTGTTACTTGTTTTAACGTTTAAATAAATTTTGTATAATTAGGAAAAAAATTATTAAAAAAAATTTACCATGTTTTTCAACATGAAAGTTGATTTTTCTTGAAAACGGTCAACTTTAGAGCTTATGACCAAGAGTTCCTTTTTTATGTAGAAAACATTGGCGCTTCAAGTAGGTGGCTCAAAATCATACTTTTTCCAGTGGTGTAGAAGTTGGAGAAAAAAACACACAATACCCCTTCAAAATTTTCACCTATTATGAATTCTGCACAAAACATAGCTTATTATGAGTAGAAAATGCCTACGAAATCTGTTTTCTGTGCGATGAACGGTTCCAGAGATATTCGCAAAAAACGATTATTATTTTTTAAATTTCAACACCCTGTATCTCGAAAATAGGGCATTTTAGAGGGTAAGTTAATAAAAACTTTTTTTCATATTTTTGGACGAGCTATCACATCCTGAAGTCCTGCGCATTTATTATGAAACACCCTGTATAGACTGGTGCCTATAATTTTTGTGATAAATAAAAAATGTAACAGACAAGGACCAGATAGAAAATGTTGTAGAGGTTCCAACTTTGAGGAAAAAAAATATGTTTTCTACCTCACTAGAAAACTTTATTTTCGACCCCTAAAGAAGGGAGGAAAATGGTAGTTTTCCTCCCGCCGGGAGGAAAATAGTACTTTTCCTCTCGATTTATCAGGAAGAAGATGCATTGAAATCAATTTTGCCTGTTCAGATCTTTTGGCAGGTCGTCTTCACTAGAACTCATTTTCAAAATTTAGAAGCAACTTAAAAGGGTAAACAACGTGACAGCTTATGTCAACTGTTATGTTTGTATTACCAAACAACGCCGTAGCAACAAATCGTTGTCAACACGATGACGACGACGCAACGCTTACTTAATATTTTGTTATATAGCCGCATTATATAGTTCCACAACTTTTTGCAGTTGTTCTTATAAGTATGCACGTATTATAATTTTTAGTACGTTATAAAAATGACGACCTTAAAGGTAGTAGAAAAAACTATATACATACCTCAGGAGGAAAATGTTTTTCCTCCCGCGGATATTAATACCCTCCGCTTCGCGTCGGGCATCAAACTATCCGCGGGAGGAAAAGCATGATTTTCCTCCCTTGGTATTTAAATAGCTATAATCACGAAAACACTCAAAATGGTGAAACGGGGGTGCAGTTCAGGAATTGATATCTGTTTTTTGCGATTTGCGACGAAATGTGATCTAGCGAAAAATGTTCAATAGAAAAGTTGTAGATATTGAAAATATCAAATACTCTCGTTTTTAAGACTTTTCGACATGATCTTAAATTAACCGTCAAAATGGCGAAAAATCGATTTTTCAGTGTTTGTACATTTGTAGAAATATGTCTTTCATCTACGACAGTGCGTAAACTAAGGTTTTACGCACTGTGAATACTTTTTCGCACAAGTGCGTAAAAAAATCACCTTTGCGTAAAATCATCAAGTGTGCGTAATAGTATATTACGTAACAAGAGTTGTAAGTAACCCATTACGCACGAAATGAAAAAGTTTATGCACGAAGCCGCGCAGCGGCGAGTGCATAAATTTCATGAGTGCGTAATGGGCTTACAACTCGTGTAACGTACTATACTTTTTCTACGCCCATTCATTTTAACGTTATGCGTCTGTCGCCAATTCATTAGTTTTTGATAGGTAATTGAGTATCTTTCTTTGGATTTCAGCGGTAACAAATTATGTGTGGCAGCTTGAGCTTTTTCTAAAATCTTCGGTGGAGTGATAAAGTTGAGAAAATGTTCGAATACAATTATATTTTGTTCAAGAAATTGACAATATAAATGACATGACATTTATTTTCATAGCCTGCTACTTAAGAAAACGTGTCCTATTTTTAAAGAAATTGCATAACGTGCTGTCTACATTTAGGGGCATCACTCTTTCAATCCTAAATATATCTCGCTGATTTGACTAAAGTTGTGTAAATAGACCAAATAAAGTCTTACGTAAAAAAAAAATTTGATTGTAATTTAATTAAACCAAGAAGTTTTCTTCTCAAAACGCACGTGTATGTTATGAGATCTCATTACGTGCATGTTATTGTTATATGTCAATTACAAGGAATGTTGACAGTGCGATTTTTGACGTTTACAGACACGGGCGTAGAAAAAGTAATTTATGCATTGTTGAAAAATACAGTATTTTGCGTCAAATATAACTCGGAAGTCTTTATTTGATAATATGACGACAATTCATATCATTAAACATTCAAATTAATGATATAATTGCTACAATTGGGCAATATAACAGGGTGTCCAACAATTTTGAAAAATGATATTTCCTGACTTTTCCAGGTATTCCATGTCCGACTTTCAAGTTTTCCATGACCAAAAACGGATGTGTAAAAAAAAAACTTCACTGTCCAAACAGACACTAGGCCCAATTGTGTAGATAATTATGGTTAAGTCAATTATTTTCAGTGAATCAGATATAGATCCATTCAGAAAGTGATCATAATGTCTAATTATTAAAAAAATAATAATAAAAATTATTTCTTCTGTTAATTTTAATTGGGGGGGAATTGTAGGTAAATTATCGATGATGAAGTCTTGGGGCTCTCAAATTTATTGAAACCCTAAATTGAGCTGTAACTTGTCAATTGTTTCTTCATTTTCTTTAGTAAGGGAACTATTTCTTTGTTTCTTCATTTTCAACATTTTTCTTTCATTTTCAATTTTTAATTTTTCACTTTTTCGATCATTTTTGACGTCTTTAGTTTTTTTCAAGTGTTTCTTCATACTTTTTATTTGATATACGGCAATACCTCAACATTTTATCATTAATAATATTTTCGGTCCCACCTACATACCTAATGTTGTCATAAACAACTCTTTGTACTACAAGCGATCTCTGTTTCAAATTTTCGACAAGCAATTGCTTAATAACTGAGAAACCACTTTCTACAGAAGCGTTGCCATGAGACAATATCAAGATTAATATAATCAACTTCCATAATTAAAAAAAATCACCTTTATCTTTCAGTAATGAGTTATAATAAGAATCAAGATGTTCGTTTTTATACTTTGTAAAAATTTTTAAGTTTAAGTTTTTGATTTTTTTTAATTGTTGTTTGACTATCTCTGCTTCTTCGGCAGTGCAATAAAGAACTTCTTTTTCCACTGAATATAGTTCAATAAAGTTTTGCTTTTTGCATGAATGAAGAAAAAAAAATAAAAATGATATTAATAAATTTATTTGTATTGTAATTATGTATTCAAATATTTTAATAAAAATAATTTGACCTAAACTACTTTTTGTTATAAAAATAATGAAGAAAGTCGAAAATCATTGAAAATATTGAGAAAATCATGATTCAGAGAGACTTTTTTCTCAATTTTAGGCGGTTTTATGTTCAATAAACCACCAAGTTATATGGACCATTTGAAAGTAGACATTTCAATTATGATGACCACTTATAGACCTTCTGTACAAATAAATATCAAGACAATTGTTCGTGAAAAATAAGGGTATATGAAAAATAGTCGTCTTCTGAATTGCGAAAAAATCATGCTTATTCGTCACCAACAAAGACATATTTTTGCAAATTTTTATGTGAGTTAAATCATTTAAACGCGTGAAAAAAATTAAATACTGAAAAATAATTTTTTCGCCATTTTGACGGTTAATTTGAGAATGTAAGAAAGTGTTACATCCAATAGTCTTCGATTTTTCTGTTATCTACAAATTTTTCACTAGGAGGTCATGTTTCGCCGCAAATCACAAAAAAACGTTTTCAACCACTAACTGCATCTCCATTTCACCACTTTGAGAGTTTTCGTGTTAAACTATTATTTTCCTTTAAGTTGGAACCTCTACAAAATTCTCCACTTGGTCCTTGCCTGTTACTTTTTTCTTATTTTCACCGTTTAAAGTTCGTTTCGGCTCCAACCCAATATGTAATGAAGGCACAATGTACCTGAAGACAATTTAATGAATTATTAGATGGCTATATATAGTATCTGCGAGACAACGGTCTCATCACTTTGTCCCACAAAAAATGTTCTTTCAAGATCATCATTTCTGTCGTAAGATGCCAATCTGGAATCAAACAAATTAAATTAATTCAATATTCCGAACTGAAAAGGGCAATTTATCATTCATTGACTGGATACATGAATAAAGCGCAGTTCACAATCAAACCAAACCGAAGCAAAATGTCATTCACATCAAAAAAACGCGATTTGCTTCTCAACAAGAAAACATAACCTCGGTTTTGTCATTGAGGGCCAGTTTTATAGGTACAGTCATTGTTTATATAGATGTAATATAGTAAGCCAACCTTATGGGATCAATATTGGATACAAATGGATGCGACATTGATCTCAATGTATTGGTTGTCTTGAATGTTGTTTTTACATCATACCATGGCCAATCCGTTTTATCTTTTCAGACATATGGTATTATGTTGGTTGTTTGATGTGTATTGGGTTGAAGTATTTCTGGTGGTTGTGTTGTTTGGTTGTTGGGTGTATTATTGTTCTCAATTTCATCTATAGTTACACACACAAAACCAAAAATCACTGATGAGTGTTCCAAAAATTGTGTTTACAACATATCTTGTTCTTGTGGAAAAAGTTATATAGGTGAAACATCAAGACCTTTGACTGTGCGTAAGGAAGAACACAAAAGTTATATAAGGAATCGGAAAATAACTGGTTCGAAAATATCCGAACATATTCTGCCATCGGATGGCGATCATATGATGAAATGAAATGACACCAAAATTTTAATGAGTGAATCAAATCAAGAGAAGAGAAAGTTGAAGGAAACTGCCTGTATTTTATTATCGACGAACTGTTTTTCGACCAACTCAGTAGAAATGGATAGCACATGGTTACCTCTCCTCAGAGAAGATTTGAGAAATAACAGATTGATTGATTGATATCAGACACCCTATATGTATCCAGACAGCAAATGTCATCATAAAAAATATTTGGCAGATTTCATTTGACTTTGTCAAAACAAATCCCTCATATTCAAACTGATAAAAATAGAATTTTAGCAAGTCTTCATCCTTCGAGTTTTGATAACGGAGACAGATTTAGTCTCCGAAACATCAACGTTTTCGAAAAAGAGAAGTATTTTTAGTCAATTTAAAATTTTTTCGTCGTATAGGCCAATTTAGTATTCGATACGTTACTGACGAAATAATAAACTGTTTTCAAGACAACAGTCTTCTAAATTGATTATTGCCCCTCTACACTTGTACCAGATTTCTTTGAATTAACATTTTTTCATTTTCAGACTGTGGAAGGTTAAAATTCCCAAAAAGGTATGTCAAGAAACGAATATCCTCCACAAAAACAAACTTTCATTCAATATCTTACTTCTATTTAAACAATGGTACAGTTGAACTGAGATGTACACACATCGCATTTTGCAATACCAAAATCTAAGAAAATTCAACTTTTTGCGTCAGTTCAATTTCAGATTCTGCTTCACCAATCAGAATACGAAACGAAAAGCAAAACTCGTAAAGTTTGGTTCTGAAGTCTAATTAACCCTTCTTTTTTCCCAACCTTCGGCATTGAGATTCATCAATTCGTTTTTCAACTGCTTTACTACAGTGCAACAAACCAAATTATAACTGATTCCACCAAAAATGTGTCTCAAAACCAACGATAAGGATACAAAATAGTATATACCAAACACATGTACATACAGGGTGTCCGGTAAACCTTGTACAATATTGAAATTGGTGATAGACCAGGTCATGACTGTTCAGAATATCGGAATTTCATCTGAGCAAAAATATCACCGTTTTCGAGATAATGGGCATTTTAAGAATTTCTGGAAAATCGCTACCTAACCTTGGATTTTTGAGTGCCATGTATACAAATTGAGACAGATTCAAATATCTTTGCTGCTGAAGATTACTGATGAGTGATGCTTCTAGACATACAGAACAGTTTTTCAAAAAGTGAAAACATTTTTCAAGAAATGAAGGTAAAATGACAGATTTGAGTTTCATCAATTTTTTAAAAAAATGTTTGACATTATTATCTGAAAGAAACATAACCAAATGGAAGTGGACGTTCATTTCAAAAGAATGCTCATTTTGTCCAGACTCTACCATGGTATAAAACAAACCATAATTATTTTTGGAAGAAGTGGTTTCCATTGAATTAGGCGTGGTTTTAATCCAGGCTTCTATCAACTTTTATTCAAGAAAAAAAGTAAACTACCCAACACCAAAACTACGTCACAATCACACCCGACGCGCGTTTCGCCAACAAAGTTAGCATCTTCAGGAGCTAAAAGTAAGCTTTTAAGATTTTAAGATTGTGACGTAGTTTTGGTGTTTGGATATTTTATTTTTTTCTTGAATTGTATTTACACCAAAGGTTCCAAGAATTCATTTATTTGATCAACTTTTATACTTACGCCCAAAAATTATTTTATTCAGATTTTATCAAGATAAATTGTGGAAATAATTATTAATAATAAAGAATAGACTGCTTGGTAGCATTAAATAGTATGTCAATAAAATTAAATATTCATGTAATTAGGCCTAATAAAATAATCGAAATGAAATGTCGATTATCCGACATGGCACCGATTAATACAAATTCTTGTGATAAATGTCGCAATTGTTCAACATCCAGATTCCAACGAAGTTTCAGAGACCGACAGATATACAGGGTGTAACCAAATAAGTGCAAACTTTTTTAAGAGTTGAATCCTTCGAAAATTAAAAACTTTTGTTTGAACAACTTGTGACTTCTATCGTAGTTTTTTGAAATTATTCCGCTTGTTTCATTCAGTGGTATTTATTTTTTTGTCATGCCGTACATACGTTAAACTCCCCAAGAATATGCGCATATGCACAACATTTATGGTGAATGTGGAGGTAGTGCTACTGCTGCAGCAGCGCTTTATGCAGAACTATATCCGATTGCACAATGCCGATCATAAAATCGCTGATTTGAGGGCTATAACCTATAACGCATTTGAAAAGGTTCTTCTTGAAAATATGTCGTCTTTGCGTACGAGTGGATGGAAAATAACATATTTGTAATATTATTCAGTGCGATGTTGAATAATCGTTATTGTGGTTTATAGTGTATATCGATTAAAAAAAAACTTGAATTAGTATTTACTTCATTACATCTCATTGAATGCTTCTAAGCAGTTGATTCGTTATCACTCATAATTATTTAATCATTTCATCTTGATAGGATAAAAATAAAAGACATTACTGACAAAGTCTAATGGAGTTGATTTTAGCTCAGAATAACATCACACTCTAATATTATCGAAATTCTACTCCTTCCAAAAATAATGATAGTATGTTTTATACCATAGTAAAGCCTAGAAAAAATGGGCATTCTTTTGTAATGAATATCCAGTTCCACTTGGTTATGTTTTTTCAAACAATAATGTCAAACCGTTGTTAAAAAAATTGGTGTAACTCAAATCTGTCATTTTACCCTCATTTCTTGAAAAATTGTATCGTTTTCTGAAAAACTGTTTCATACCTCTGAAAGCATCACTCATCAGTAATCTTCAGTAGCAAAGATATTTAAATTCGTCCCAATTTGTATACATGGCATTAAAAATCCAAGGTGAGGTAGTGATTTTCCAGAAATTAAAAAAATGCTCATTATCTCGAAAACAGTGAGATTTTTACTAAGGTAAAATTCCGATATTCTGGACAGTCATGATCTGGTCTATCACCAGTTTCAATATTGTACAAGGTTTACCGGACACCCTGTATATGAAAAAACACAGGCTGTCAAACACGACTCCAACTACATTAGCACCGCTGTGCAGGAGCAATTTCGAACATGCCTGCCATTATCATTGTATACCTGTGTGTAGTGAAAATGGCATGAATAATTTTGTTGGCTTCCGCTGCCTTTGCTCGACTAGTATTTTCGAATTTTCGATCATTACTGTCTGAACTGTTGAATAATTTCTAATATCACCGAAATATTTTCGTGTTTACAAGACAAGATAATGAGGACACCATAACATTAGTGAATCGAAGGAAATTTTCAAGTCTGGACATAGCATGATATTTATTTTTGACTACTTATACACTGAAAAAACGTTCGTCTTGTAGCAAAGAAATACATTATCTTAACCAAAAATTATCTTCTGAGAAAGACATAATCTCCGACAAAAGAAACATTATCTTAGGTAAAGAATATTCATGGGTTTGGGTGAAATCCTCCATTACATTGATCATAAATTATTTTATAGCAAAGTCCGCGCCTTTTATATAAAGTTGTGCTTTTCTAAGAAGAGATCTATCCTTCTTCAAAAATCATCAAATCTTTGTTTAACAGTTTTAATCTACTCTGCTGCCACACAGCACACGCGTCTTGACAAGCTGGCTCAAGTTGTTTCAGTCAGTTCAGCTACGCCTAGTATTCCAAGGAGACTAAAATTTAACAAGGAATGTTTGTTTCCCATAAGACAATGGACACACTAGTAGAAAGAGATGAAAGAACATTTGTGACGAATGTGACGTAGTAGGACGTGTCATGGCCGCCGTTCTCTATAGACAGTGACGGACTAGCTCTTGGTATATGAGAGTTACTGCTGACAGTTTTGTTGCTAGGTTCGAGTTCGACTCTGTACTCATACCCAAGTACGTCACTATGACGCGTTGATGCTACAAGATTCTGATTGGCCAGAGCTTATTAAACCCTCCTTGTTAAATTTTAGTCTCCTTGGGTACTTTCATGATGTATTTATGTGTACGTATACATGAAATATTCGAAAAATGACGGAAGAAGTTGAAGAGCTCAATATCGATATTTGAAGGTGTGTATTTAGAGGATTATTAACGAATAAATGAATTTCATTTGGCAATATTACCATAAATATGTACATCCCATTTTAATAAAAATAAATCCAGTAAGGCGTGAAAAGCTACACTGATAAAAAGGATTTTTTGCATCAACGCATAATTGCGTGAACACTTGCTTCATAAGTTGGTTGAGGCAAGAATATTTTAGCTTGTATGATGGGCATTTTTTATGTTGAATCATGGGAGTAGGTTGAGACAAGAATATTGCAATTTCAATAATGAATACTATTCTTCTATCAACTTGGATGTTGAGTTCCAATCTGCACTTTGCACTTGGTTATAAAATATTGAATGGAAGCCATTTTCATTTTGGAAACATTAAATAGATTAAACAAAGCATAGATTCACAACAACGAACAATTCAGGTATAAATGATTGTTTTATATGAGAATAGTTTTAAGTTCAATAACTGTATTCTGAATAAAACCAGTTAGTAGTGACGCATATTGCAGTTTGATTGAATACTTTAACAACGCCACTCGCTTTTAGACACAAAACTGTAGAAGACCAGAATATATTTCACTCATTTTCACAACTGGCCCATAATGAGCCAAATCCAATTTTCAAACAGTTTCCACTAGGCACAAAACTAACATTCATATAGGTACGCATAGCTTCATAACCTCCAACCCTAATGGTCAAACTGGATGAAATCAGAAATGGAAGTCGTATTCACAGGTCGCGATGTCACCACCTGCTTTGATTGCTCATTGGTTGAATGTGTCACGTGGCACGGGTAGTGATATCTACCAAGGAATTATATTCTTGTGTCAAGAGGATTATGTTTCACAATGAGTTAATGTCTGCGTTTTCTAGGATGAAGAGTAGAATGTTTTCACTGCAAGCAAATTCATTTCAAGAGAATTAATGTAAAGAAGCAAACATCTCAATCAGTTTGAAATTGGAGTATATTCATCAATTAGAAATAATGATTCTTTTCAGAAGATTATTCTATTCAAGAGTATCTATATTTTTGATTGAAGAAATCTTTTTTATCTGTGTACTCTACTTAACATTTACAACGTAAATCTAAAAGTTTATTGTAGAAAATGGCCGCCTTTTTATTTAAACTCTCCCCAGTACAGTAAACGCGTACTTTGTGCAAAGAACATGTATTCAACATAAACCTGTAATGGTTTATAATGAAAACCAGGTGAACTTATATGAAGGATTTTTGAATTTCCTACAAGTTTGATGGCTTCCAAAGAAAATCAGGTGGCGTTACCGAGGATTATCGATTTCCTACTAGGACAACTATCTTTATCAAAGGAAGTTTGTGAAAGTGAAACCTTAAATTGAAGACAATATTTTGAGGACAATAATTAACAATAATAAAGCAAGTGTGAAAACTCAGCATTTGGTCCCCATATTAAATAAGGTAAACATAAATTCAGCCCTAATCGCAATTCACAAATTTTGAGAAGCGTAAATCTAAAAATTACAATAGATTAGATTTTTTGGAAGACTTACAAATACACTACCCTCCAATTCGATATTTTCTAAATTTCTAGTTCTTTCCTCACTAGGTAGACTTTCACGTTCCGTGGTCACAAATATAGTCATATTTTTACTTTAAATTTTCATTGTCAATCATCATGTCATCATTCGCCACTATATCTAAATTTATAATATCTGTCACATTTCAAATACTTTTTCATTTCCGTCTGCACCTCGTGGTCCTCGTATCTGGGAGTCCAGTTCAGAACGAGTATGCAATTGAGGTGAAATTTAAATTTGTAAATAACCTCAAATGGGTGCACTGAACAAATTCCATAGAACATACTGGTATAAGTATCTTCAAGAAATTGTGATAAAAAAAACAATATATTTTGGTAACCCTGAAGACTTGGATTGGAAGAGGTAAAATACTGATAAAATTTTAAATATTTCATAGTTGAAGTTGGTATATATTAATGCTATCGAATATAGTGCCCGAAATTATTTAAATATAACCATACATTTTTCTCCGTGTAGATAAATATTTTAATATGTTAAATGTGTGTCCATTCAAACAAGTGTTAACCATGGTTATGTCCATTTTTGTAGGATCTCCTGTATAAATGAAATACTTGACGAGTAAGTAATTCATGAATGTTCTAAACTTTTTCCATATATCAAAGTTACTCACTTGCAGGTATCATCGCACTGATGATGACCTAATAGCCGAAAGCACTTTGCAATTAATTGTATTAAATGTACACAAAATACAACTTCTTCATTTGATTGAACAGTTACGTATACAGGGTCCTGCAACTGCGCTCCGGTGGTCCATAGCTTCTAAACGGCGCAACTTATTCGAATGCGAGCATGTTTCCTTCTTGAGAGACTGTCTTTGGAAAATATTCCGAAGTATACAAGGTGACCCAGAGAAGTGCACCAAACCAAACTTATATTTTTTGTAATGGAACACCCTATATTTTATCACATGGTTCAATAGAGCTTACTTTGACCATTAAATAAATATAGGGTCATGTATGTTCATCAACATTATATCCGGAGATATATCGATATTACTTCAAAAAACATAAGGTATTCAACACTCTGTAACTCCTCGTGGAAAAATAATTCTAAAAACTTATGGGAGGCGAAATTACTCCAATATAGTCTAGTTTCTGTAACATGACACACAGTTGAAATTTCAATACTTTTTGTGTACCGGATAGGTCGAAACGCAAATAGAAAGATATCTTGTTTTTTTCAAGTGGAAACCCATATATTCAATTTCAGTATTAGAAAGGCCATAAAATTTTCTTTCGAATGATATATCACACTTGGTATTTACTTCACCTTGAAAATAACGTAAATTTCCAATTGAAAAATCCAAGATATCTTTCAATTTGCGTTTCGATCTATCCGATACACAAAAAGTAATAAAATTTCAACTGTGTGTCATGTTACATAAACTAGACCATATTTGAGTCATTTCGCCTCCCATAAGTTTTTTGAAGTAATATGGACATATCTCCGGAAATAACGTCGATGAACATGCATGATCCTATATTTTTTTAATGGTCAAAGTAATCTCTATTCAACCGTGTGATGAAATATAGGGTGTTCCATTACAAAAAATATAAGTTTGGTTTGGTGCACTTTTCTGGGCCACCTTGTATACTTCGGAATATTTTCCAAAGATACTCTCTCAAGAAGGAAACATGCTTGCATTCGAAAGAAATTTTTAAGTTGCGCTGTTTAGAAGCTATGGACCACCGGAGCGCAGTTGCAGGACCCTGTATACAGTTAACTCATCCTATTTTAACTTTGACTATTTTCTGATCTACCAAAGCCAACATTCCCAGTATGCGCATAACCATTAAAGAAACGTGGACAGAAAAAAGTAGTATCGCTAAGCTTTCTATATTTCCTCTTACATATCAAAGGAAGAAACATCACAATGTATGAGCTGCATGATTGGTTTTCCATTTTCAGAATAGTGTGAGTAGTTCTATTTAGAACTCAACAGCGGAGAAGAGAGAAGACATATAAAGAATGATTAGTTTTCTAATGGAACCTTAAAAAAATTCTATCTCGAAAGCTTGTCGTATGTGGCGTATCTCGTCCATTATCAGTAAAGAAATCAAATTACAGTGTGCCGAAGAGACGAAAAGGTAAGAAGCGCACCGGAGAACAGGACTTTGTTTTCAGGAGTGTCGAAGTGCATTAAAAGGACGAATACATACAGACGCGATAAGTGCCATCATGCATTTTGGATGCGACCAGAGTGAAGAAGCGACGGTGGCCTAATCGCATTTAAATATTTAGAACGTATTGGCAATTCAGCCAAAGACGCTACCTTTCAATTATTGACTCAATTCCCCCAAAAATAATTCGTTTCCCGGGATTAGAATTCACAATTGCTCTGAAAATTAAGGTTTGTTCTTGTTTCGTACTCTCGCATATCGTACACCTCAAAAATTTTCCTAACATATTCTTGTCTCGTACATTGAATTAATTATAATTAACCCATTTTCGACTCCTACTTTCGTACACCGACCAAATTTTCCTTGTGAAATAGCTATTTGTGTATTTAGTGATTGAATTTTCATATTTTGCGTGATTGTTTTTGTGTAATGATCGTATTTGTATTCCTTATATTATAATTATGCATTTCAACTCTCATTTGTAGGAGTCCTTTGTTTTCATGAATATCATGTGTTAATATTTCCAAAATAAACAAACTAGAAACAGTCAATATTTTATTTTGTAGGAAAGTTTCTCTACATGAAGTTCTATAGTCTAGATTGAAAATCATTCTCAACAGTGCTTCTGACTTTATAAAAATCATCTCTGATTCAGTAGCTACTACTCCAGACAGCAATGTTTTGGTATATAATGAATCGAATGGAACTTAGCATAACATACCGATATCAGTGATTTTGTATCTTGAGAGATTTTATCAGGTTATTTTTTTATTACAAATAACCGCATCAACTCTTTGAGTCATTAGCGGTGGAGTAGATGAATAACAATTATAATTTTTCTGAAATCGTTCAAGAATGCCCACTTTCTCGGAGCAACTTCAGGCCTCAAAATACGCTAATCTAGTATTTTAGTCCGTTGCTAAGCAACAAACTTTTCCGGACCGTTTTCGGACCTAAACGGTACGGGAAAGTACTTTTTCGGCAACCGGACACTTTTTCTCTGGGAAAGTAGCACTTCCCGGCCTAGTCCGGGAAGGACGTACTTCCCGGAAAAGGCCGGAAAGTGCTCGAAATTTAATATAAATGAGAATTAGAATGTTTCTGTTGGTACCTACCTTCTGTTCGAATTTCAATATATAATACAAATAAGAACTAATATGTTCGAAGTATTCAATTTTGGAATCACAGCCAGGGTAGTTTACTCTTGATCATAATTCTATTTTTTTATAACTTGAATATAAGTATTTCGTAATGCACCAATTTTCATTAAGAATAAAATTTTCTGACAAATCGATAATAAAAAAGTTTCCATGTGGTGCAAATTTTTGACACTCACTGTATATAGCCATGACCACCTTTTCATAGGCAACCCATTTTAGGCGTTTTCGTCTATTTATGTAACTGAAAAAAAGTATGTGTCATCCGGTTAACAGATGGGTGAAGGTCGACCTCTCTTCGTCTCTTAGACTAAATGCGTTTCATTGATTTGTTATTCTACATGGTTGCCGAAAAAATAGTGTACGCAACACGTCCGAAAACAGTTTTTTTGGTCTCGTAGACTTCAGAATTTGGTCTACTCGTCCAAAAAAACAGTATTTTCTGGACTTGTTACGTAAATTACTATTCCCGTATCGAAAACGATACGGGAAAATTTTTGCCGGCTTGTTTACATTTTAGACAGTTATTGAATTCACGCAAACAATATGTAGAATTCCTTAGTTTTTGATAATGCTGATTGCGATTTCAGAAAAAAATAGTATGTGTACCTCTTAGTAAAAGCACATTCCCAGACTTCAATGCTTGTTGGCCTCGGCTTAACGCCTCGGCTAACAATTTACATTGTCGTCCGGGAATGTATTGCTTTTACTACTAGATACACAATATACTATTCTTAGTCAAATCCAAAGCATACAAAAATGGTATGATTTTATTGGTAATACTATAGTATTGTACATTATGAGGTATGTCTTGAATGTATCTCTCTCGATTTGTAACATGGGACATTGCACTATAATATGTTTCAATGTTAGCCGAACTTCACAGATATCACAAGTTGGTTCTGATATTAGCCATTCGTGTGTGACTCTCGTGTGTCCTAAGCGGAGTCTAGTCATTTTCGCCTGTTTTCTCCTGTTTATTTATTGATTTTTCCACGGTCCAACGTTTGACTTCATTTCTCGTAGTTTTGATTGGGAGGTCTGCCACTGAGTGTTTCAAATGTCCATGATACTGTTGATGTATGATTTCACTTCAATCGAACGCTATCTGATCAGGATAGTTGATTGCTTCTCTTGAACTCATATCAGCTGTTTCGTTAACAGTTATTCCTACGTGCGAAGGAACCCTAAGTAGTACTACTTCTTTTATCAATTATTGAATTTCGTGAAGAATATCACGATATTTTATATAAATATATCGGATATATTTGATATATACAGTGTGTCTCACTTCTCATGGAAACACCCCCGTATCTTCCGTAACAATAGAGATAAAATGATGAAACTCTCAGGACTGATGGAAATGCTCAAAATGCACCTACCACCTAAATGGGGTTGGCCTAAGTGATATACACTGCCCGCCACTCGCGATGGAACAACCCATTTTTACGGTAAAACATACTAGGGGGTAGAATAGGCTCAAAATTCCTACAGATTCGTGATCAGGACCACCAACTTACTACAGAGACACGTTTTCCCTGAAAAAATTTCAGTCCTGAAAAATCCGAATTTGTCTGACTTCTCATGGAAACACCCCCGTATCTTCCGTAATTTTTTACCTAGAACCATGAAATTTCCAGGATTGATAGATACCTGGAAATGAACTCACTGCACGGGAATTGTCAATCTACGTAATATACACTGCACGCCAGCAGCGAAGGAACCACCCATTTTTCCATCGCTGCTGCCGTGCAGTGCACATCATGTAGGATGACCCGTTTTGTGCAGTGAGTTCATTTCTAGTGTATCTATCGATCCTGCAAATTTCAGGGTTCTACGTATAAAATTACGGAAAATACGGGGGTGTTTCCAAGAGAAGTGAGACAAATTCGGATTTTTCAGGACTGACATTTTTTCAGAGAAAAAGTGTCTCTGTAGTAAGTTGGTGATCCTGATCACGAATCTTTAGGAATTTTGAGCCTATTCTGCCCCCTAGTATCTATGTTTTACCGTAAAAATGTGTTGTTCCATCGCGATTGGCGGGCAGTGTATATCACGTAGGCCAACCCCATTCAGGTGGTAGGTGCATTTTGAGCATATCCATCAGTCCTGAGAGTTTCATCATTCAACCTCAATTATTACGGAAGATGGTGTTTCCATGAGAAGTGAGACACACTGTATATTTGATAAAAATCCAAATGTGATATTCATATATTATCGAAAAAACTTACAAAATGGAAAACAAAAGGCATAAATAGAGAGTTTATTCAAAACTAAATGTAAAAAAACACATGTGAAACTAAATAAAAACAAAAATCAAATTTTTCGTTTTTTCCTGTATATCTCTGAAAGTGAGAGGGCTATCTCAGATTTTTCATCATTATAGTAATGAGCTCAATAATAAGCAACTTTGCCTCAATTCAACCCTCTCTGTAGCTCTTACCGTTTCCGAGATACCCATGCATCTACTCGAATTTCACTCACCCGGTATACAGGGTGTTTCATAATAAATGCGCAAGACTTCAGGATGTGATAGCTCGTCCAAAAATATGAAAAAAAGTTTTTATTAACTTACCCTCTAAAATGCACCATTTTCGAGATACAGGGTGTTGAAATTTAGAAAAAAATAATCGTTTTTTGCGAATATCTCTGGAACCAATTTTTTCAAATTCATAATTGGTGAAAATTTTGAAGGGGTAGTAGGTGTTTTTTTCTCCAACTTCTACGCCACTGGAAAAAGTATGATTTTGAGCCACCTACTTGAACCGCCAATGTTTTCTACACAAAAAGGTACTCTTGGTCATAAGCTCTAAAGTTGACCGTTTTCAAGAAAAATCAACTTTCATATTGAAAAACATGGTAATTTAAAAAAAAAAATTTTTTTCCTAATTATACAAAATTTATTTAAACGTTAAAACAAGTAACAAAACCAAACGTTGACTTCTTAATTGCAAAATAAAAAAAACAATAACAATCATACTCAGTTGAATTGTTGGAAATGTCCGCCGTTAGCTTCAATGCACGCAGCAATTTTTCGAGGAGAAAACATTATTTAAACAACATGAAAGTTAATTTTTCTTGAAAACGGTCAACTTTAGAGCTTATGACCAAAAATACCTTTTTTGTGTAGAATACATTGGCGGTTCATATGGGAGGCTCAAAACTGTACTTTTTCCAGTGGCGTAGAAGTTGGAGAAAAAAACACCCACTACCCCTTCAAAATCTTCACCAATTATGAATTTAGAAAAATGAAAAATCCGCACAAAACATAGCTTATTATGAGTAGAAAATGCCTACGAAATCTGTTTTCTGTGCGATAAACGGTTCCAGAGATATTCGCAAAAAACGATTATTTTTTTAAAACCCTGTATCTCGAAAAGGGTGCATTTTAGAGGGTAAGTTAATAGAAACTTTTTTCATATTTTTGGACGAGCTATCACATCCTGAAGTCCTGCGCATTTATTATGAAACACCCTGTATATCTTTGCGCCCTGCCTTTTGATCGGTTGTCCTATTGGGTGGTAAACATAATATTTGATGGAACAAGTGTAAACACAGTGAATCCAATACAATGTGTACTATTTTGAGGTGTTACTACTGCAGCTTCAACTCCAAGATTTGATTTATATGCATCTGTATATATTTCTGTGAATTCTTGATGCTGGTGTAGGATTTCACGAAAATTCTATGTTATATATAATTTGTGTATTCGTATAATTTTTTATTGAACTGGGATAGGTGACTGTTGATGATTAGTTATGATATCTGCCAAGAGGGTGAATTGCTCATTTTCATGGGATAAATAGATGGGAATTTCTGCATTTGGAGTGATCTCAGGTACCTTAGAACGGTTAATTAGTTCTCGGTTACTCATATGCTGACAGAAATTGTATTGTGATTGTATTGCTGTATGTTGGAATATGGTCGAGTGAAGCTATTCTGGCAGCATATGATAGACTCAATTGCTGCCTTCTATGCCGTAGGGTTGATTCGCCGAGTTCACATACCATACTTTCGATTGAAGCAGTTCTCTAGTTGTGGAGGGTATTCAAAGTTTTTAGTACCGATAGTTTTGCAGAGGCATACGCAATTCAACTATAGTCAGTTTTGGAGCATATGAAAGCTCTATATTAGGTGAGAAGAGTCGATCCTTCTGCACCTCATTGTTTTTGGGCTAAGTATTTCATGAGATTGAGCCTTTTTTGACACGAAAGAATGCGATTTTTAACGTGTGATTTCCAGTTCAGCTGTTGGTCAAGTATCATTCCCAAAAATATTATGTTGTCTGTGAATGTTAGATTTTTACTAAATAGTATGAGTATTGGAGTATCTGCCGTAATTCTTTTCGTAAATAATATGCATTCCGTTATACTGGAGAAAAAGTGAAACCTGTAGTCTTTGTCCATATTTCGAGTAAATCAATATGTTCCTGTAGGGTGATTTATAAGTTACCGACGTTTATTCCTTCAAGGAAAATAATTAAATCGCCCTAAAGTCTTGCTTGGACTGGATTTTTCAAAGATTGAAAACATCATTGAGTACGAAAACCACAACCGCACTTTTTAAAGATGCAAATGTTCTGAACATTAGAAAACTATATGTACATAGTGTCATCATCCATCTGTATAAAAATATCATTAAAAAAATCGAACATAATTATCCAACTAGAATCAAACGTAATGAATATGTCAAGATAAATAAGTAAGGCAAAAAAAAGTGGGTCAAAGATGTTTCGCCAATTTTGCAGGCAGGGTCTTCAACTTTTTACCTTTTAAAACATACATCCACTCTATTACCTCCCTTTCACTCCTAAAAAAACGATTCAAAGCTTACCTACTGAATGTGGACTTGAAAACTATCAACCACCTGATCGATTCCTTTTCAGTTTTATACTCAAAACAATATCCTCATTTATTAGTTGCATAATGAAAATATTATAAAAAATCCCCCTCATACCACAACAACATTCGATTACATATAGGATATTCTAAGTTTATACATCAGGTTTTTCTCGATAAAACGTATGTATTCTAATTTACAGGCATGTATTTTATACAAAATTGTGATTGAACTTAACTTAAATTTATAACCCGATCTTACACATATTATTCCATTTTATCTAAATTGTTTATATTTAATCCATTTTATCTGTATATAATCTGTCCAATCATCTACTTTCTACGGGCTCTATATTCTTAGCTATATCGATAGATATTTTACATAATGTGTAAATTGTGTCCACTTATCAACTTTTTACGAATTTTTTATATCTCTTATCGATAGTGATTTTATATACTATCTATATTTAGTTTGAAATTCAAACAATTTTTCTGCGAAACAAGTGCAATAGCACTCATCGCTTTATCAACTGTATTATTTTGTATTGCCTAATGCTGAATATTTATACCTTTCATGCCATTCTCATGGATTTTGTGTTGTGATAAAGTACCGTCATGGCGGACTTGAAAAATCCTGTGGCTCATCCTGTGGCTATCAAGTAATATGGTTGATTCAATATTTTACATGTAAAATCTAAATGTTCTTGCCATGTGAAGAGTGAGTCGATCATTGTTTCCAAAAATTTTGTCGAACTATAAAAGTTCGTTTCGGAAACTGAAATTGAGGTCATGTAGAGTTCGAGATGAATTTGACAATTGCATGAACACTGTTTTGTTCAGGTTCACAACGAGTCTGTTCTTATCACACCAGTCGTTAAATTCGATTAAAACTGTATTGACTAATTATTGTTCAACTATATTGTTCTACTCGCAACCTATTGTAATTACACACTTGTAGCGTGGGGGATACAACTGCAAGACTTTTTGGGCAATTAACTAATGCATGATTTCTCAGAAAACGATCGAACAAACAACAAACTCTGTTAGTTCAAATTCTAATTCGGATTACGAAAAACACGGCCCATAATACAGCGATTAGAAATTCTGCAATAACGGTGTTCGCAGAAAACCTTTTTCCGTCATATTTTTTCTCAAAGCTTTACGAATGCAGATGATAGAAATACATTCGTTCAGAGGGCACCTTCCCGTGGGATTCCGCATCACGAATTCTCTTTGATCCCGTCCACACTCACGATACCTGCAGATTAGCGGTGACACAGTGCTGGATATCCCTCGGGATCGTGTCGTAGTGTTGCATCGGCCTTTGTCGTTTTTCAATATTAATAGGCTTTGAACCAGAATTGTAGACAGCAGATACGCAATGAAAGGGTAATTCATACAATATTCACCGGGTTCATGGCTTTAGGAAAAAAGCCCAAACACGATATTAATATCTCATTCATTTTTACTAATGAGCTACTAACTGATGTTCGTCGTATTAAAAATTAATTACTTGACTGACCCTCAGTTGGAAAGCAATGCAGGTAGGGAAAAATAACAATCTGTAGATATCGAACTATTCAGTAATAACAACGTATTGCTTCTAAAACGAGTTTACAGCAAGAAGTGTATGTAAGTTAGGAGCTTTATTAAATAGGAATTTCCTAATATTCAAAATATTAATATCAATGAACGCCTTATTTCATGTAAATTCAAATTTAAATAAAAAATGGCATAACACCGATATGGAATATAAACATACACACAAATAGATCAGATATTTGGTACATCACACCACATTTAAAATACAACACCTATATGATATAAACATAAACGTAAAAGAATAGTAATTTAATAAAATTTAAAATACACATATAAAATACAACACAGTAAAACAGTTTAACATCTCTTGGATGTTCTGACCACGGGTGTGAAGTTTTCCACATCCACAGATACACGGACAAAAAAATATCGATTTTTTTCAATTTCTATACTGGAGACTTTGTGTACCTCTAATCATTGAATATACTATTTCCCGCGGTCATCTTATCAAAAAACATGGTGCCTCGGTTTTCCAAACAGTCTCAAAGGGTGGAAATGGGTTGGAAAACCATAAAAAAACTATATTTCGGTAAGTTGACTTGGTACACTTTCCATTTTCGAATATGTTGTTTCTCGTGGTCGAATTGACTAAAAAAATGTTATGCCTGAGTTTTTCAGGCCGTCTAAGGGGGTGGAAATGGGGTAAAAATCATAATAAAACTATATTTCGGAAAGTTGACTTTGTACACCTTCCATTTTCCAATATGTTGTTTCTCGTGGTCGAATTGACTAGAAAAATGTTATGCCTGAGTTTTTCAGGCCGTCTAATGTGGTGGAAATGGGGTTGAAAACGTTAAAAAAAACTATATTTCTGAAAGTTCAGTCAATTCAACCACGAGAAACAACATACTTGAATATGAATGGTGTACAAAGTCAACTTTCCGAAATATAGTTTTATGATTTTCATCCCCATATTCACCCTCTTAACTCAGGCATAGCATGTTTCCAGTCAAATCTACCACTAGAAACAACATACTTGAATATGAATGGCGTACAGACAACTTTCCGAATTATAGATATTTCAAGTTTTAACCCTATTTCCACCCCCTTAGACGGTCTGAAAAACTCAGACATAGCATTTTTCCAGTCAAATCGACCACGAGAAACAACATAAGTACTTGAATATGAATGGCGTACAGACAACTTTCCGAATTATAGATATTTCAAGTTTTAACCCCATTTCCACCCCCTAAGACGGTCTGAAAAACTCAGACATAGCATTTTTCCAGTCAATTCGACCACGAGAAACAACATATTCGAAAATGGAAGGTCAACTTTCCGAAATATAGTTTTTTTTAAGGGTTTCAACCCCATTTTCACCTCTTTAGACGTCCTGAAAAACTCTGGCGTAGCATTTTTCTAGTCAATTCGACCACGAGAAACAACATATTCGAAAATGGAAGGTGTACAAAGTCATTTTACCGAAATATAGTCTTTTTATGGTTTTCCACCCCATTCCCACCCATTGAGACTGTTTGGAAAACCGAGGCACCATGTTTTTTTTGATGAGATGACCGCCGGGAAAAGCATATTCAATGGTTAGAGGTACACAAAGTCTCCAGTATAGAAATTTAAAAAAATCGATATTTTTTTCTCCGTCTACCTTTGAAAAAGAGGGAGAACACTCCAAATCTCCGCGTTAAGAGATTTATGTGAAGAAAACAGAATTCTTTGGGAGATCGTTCAGTAACGAACATTCGTTGCCGACCGATGATGAACCCTTTACTCCCATATACACCTACTAAGTAGGCTTATTATGGCAAGTATCCGTCAGAAAACAAAGTGTTCTCCCTCTGCTCGCTAGGTGGAGCGGTCTAGAAACCGCTTCATCGCGTGAACCAGAGTTGATCAAGCAGCGGAGTTGTTATCTTTGGCCAGAAATACTACTATTTTGAAGTTTTCGAAAATACTCACTGGAGTATATCTGGAGACGAGAGCTCTAATAGGCTCCGCCTACCAGCGTTTTTGCGATACCATTGGCCGACTTAAATGTTCGGCAATGGTATAAATAAAGGCTCCAATGGCTGTTTTAGGCACACAGTTCGATCATTAGTCGAAGCGAGCAGACGTGAAGAGGACGACGCCAGATTCGTAGTAGTCAGCCACAGGAAGAAAACCATCCGACACACGGAGGCGGCACCCACCCCAACACCGGCACCCACCCCAACACCGGCAACCGTCCAAACGACATCCGAAGATGGGACCACAAGTGGCATGGAGACCATCCCGGAAAATTCGGACAACAAGGGCCCCAAAAAACCCCCTGCAGTGATCATCAGGGACAAGTCCCAATGGCTGAAGATATCCACAATCCTAAGGATTAGGAAAATTGGATTTTTCAAAGCTCAAGCGAGACAAGATGGAATCCATCTGTTCACTAATAGTGAAGCAGACTGGAGAAGCGCCACCAAGCTGTTTGAAGAAATCAAGCTGGAATTCTTCACATACCAGCTGAAGAAAGAAATACCTCTGCATGTGGTAATCAGAGGTATTCCAGACTCCATCACGGCGGAGAACGTGAAGGAGGATCTAGAGGCAAGGAACTACGAGGTCATTGAATGCCACAGAATGACCTCAAGGAGAACTAGAGCAGTGCTCCCACTGTTCCTAGTTAAAGTTCCCAGAGCAAATCGAGAAATTTTCGATTTAAAGGACGTACTTGACCTCAAGGTCAAAGTCGAAGCTCAGCGCCCTCAAAAAGGAAAGGTCTCGCAATGCCACAATTGCCAATGGTTCGGGCATGCACAAAAGTGCTCCCACTCAAAAGCTCGATGTGTGAAGTGCGGAGGCGACCACGCCACGCACACATGCACTAAGGCCAGGGAGGAACCGGCAAAGTGCGCCAACTGTGGGGGTAGCCACCCAGCTAGCTACCGGGGATGCCCACAGTTCCCCAAACCAAGGGTTGCAACGCGACAACCTCAAAGGCAAGGACCAACTCAACAGAGACAGGGACCAGCAGCCCCAAGGCAGGGACCAGCGCCCAGAAATGGTCCACAACCACAAACGGCACTACCAAAATGGGGCCCTCCACGACGAGATGAAAGTACTGAGGCCGCAAAAACTCAGGCACTTATTCTCGAAACTCTGATAAAAGTACCCCCACAGGTACTTACCCAACTCTTGGCGGTTATCAGCGCCATGGCCACAACCTCGGGACAATAATGCCAGCACGGATTCCGAAGATCTTGCAGATATGTTCTTGGAACATCAACGGCGCAATCCAGCGCAAAAATGAACTTTTGGAACTTATCTCCAGAATCTCGGCAGACGTGGTGGCACTACAAGAGACCAGGTTGAACTCAAGCAAGGAATTTGGCATGCCAGGATACTTGGATACTTGGAGAAACTTTTTCCTGACCACCACCCAACGGTGGCAATAGGAGATTTCAACGCGAAATCTAGAGATTGGAACTGCCGCAACACCAACCCACGTGGCAGAGACCTATCTGACAACTTACTACCAGACTTTGACGACATTGCAGTGACGGCGACACACGAACCTACTCACTATCCTGGGAGGGAAGACCAACACCCGGACATTCTGGACATAGCCCTCATACAGAGTATTCCAACTCTGGTGGACATCTCTGTACTGGACGAGGGATCATCAGACCACAATCCAATCCTACTAACAATAGGGGAGGGAGAAGCGGAAATCGTGCACACGACAAAGCGGATAGTGGACTGGTCACGATTCCAAAGGGCAGTCCACAACGAAATTAACATCCCCAGGATCGACACATCACGACAACTAGAGGCGGCGGTGACCGAACTCAGACAAGGAATACTGACAGCAATGGAACGGTGCTCAAGAGACATACAGACGACAAACTTCGACTTCCAAGGAGGGATCCCACCTGAGGTCAGGGAGTTGATCAGGCTGAGACGACGTCAGAAAAAACGTTACCAGAGAACGTTGACGCCCGATGACAAGCGACAGCTCAACCACGTGTCTCGACGGTTGAGAGAAGAGCTGAAGCAACTCAGAGAGCGACAATGGTCTGAACGTTTGGACGAACTCGACGCCGAAGACAACTCCCTATGGAGGACTCAGAAAGTACTCAGACACGGCCGAAGGAAACCGTGCCCCCCACTTCATGGTGAGATGGGCATCGTTTTCACGGAGACGGACAAGGCAGAAGCTTTTGCGGACTCCTTCGAACGTCAGTGCCGTGAGAACGAGGTCGATTACACCGATGAGGTCGAGGACACGGAAACGCACGTAGACCAGACGATCCGACGGCTCAGAAGGACTGACGACACAGACATTCTCCTAGAGCCGACATCTCCAGAGGAAATCAAGGCCATACTTAGACACGCCAAGACCAGGAAAGCACCGGGCCCAGACGACATACCAGTCAGGGCACTAAAAGCCTTACCTAGGAAAGGACTAGCAGCCCTGACAAACATCATAAACGCTGTACTCAGACTTAGACACTTCCAGCTGGAAAGAAGCTACGGTCATCATGATTCCGAAGCCCAACAAGAACCACACGTTCCCGCAAAACCACCGCCCCATCAGCCTAACACCTGCCATGAGTAAGGTCGCAGAAAGGGTGATCAGGACTCGACTTGAGACAATGTCTGAAGAATTGAACATCCTACCAGATGAGCAATTCGGTTTCAGACAGGAATACTCAACAGAACTCCAGGTCACCCGGATAGTGGACGCCACCATCCAGAGCTGGAACCGCACGAGAAGAGGACATCTTACAGGAGCAGTCTTCCTTGACGTCTCCAAGGCCTTCGATAGAGTTTGGCACGATGGGCTGATCGCAAAACTGGTTGATGCCGGATACTCCATACCAATGGTCAAGCTGATAGACTCCTTCCTAAGGAGTAGACATTACCGATGCAAAGTCGGAAATGCTCTCTCTTCACGAAGGAGGCTAGAAGCAGGAGTACCACAGGGAGCAGTACTGTCGCCACACCTGTTTTCGATCTACACTGCAGACATGCCTATGTCGGACAACCCCATGACCAAACTTGCTCTCTATGCAGATGACACGGCAATCTTTGCTGAGTCATCTCATGAGAGAGGAGTAACATCGAAGCTGCAACTTCAGATAAACAAGCTGGAACCGTGGTTCAATCGTTGGAAGATCGGAATCAATGCAGACAAAAGCAAGGCCATACTGTTCACGAGGCGACGTAGGACACCCGAGGGCCATGTTACTATGAACGACGAGAGAATTCCTTGGGTAGACGAAGCCGTTTACCTAGGAGTAACCCTGGACAAGAAACTCACGTTTCAGAGGCACGTCTCCCACAGATTAGCTATAGCGAAAGCCGCAAGGCATAAGCTGTACCCACTCATCGGACGTAGGAGCAACATGGCACTCGAGTTGAAACTACGCCTCATCAAGACAATTCTTCTGCCTATCATATTGTACGCATCCACTGCTTGGGGGCAGTGCGCGAACAGTTATAGGCAGAGGATACAGGCCTTCTTCAACGTCTGCCTGAGGACGACAACAGACGCACCACAATATATGCCCAACAGGTTCATATATCGAGACTTAGACATCCACCCGGACTATATCGACAGACTGATCAGACAACATGTGGGGACTACTCTAGACAGAGTAGAGACCCACACGAACCCGCTGCTCACGGAGCTCCACGAGAACAGACGTGAGCAAGACGACAGAGACAGAGACAAATACAGACGTCCAGTAAACCAAGGAGACAACGACACCCCTGAAGAAGTACGGCGGAGGCGAGACCTTCGGCGACGCCAACGCCTACTTCAACAGGCACCAAATCACGATTAATCATGCTTTTATGTTTCAGATCCACGAAGAACCGACCAAGTAGTAATTTCAATTTCAGTTAACTCAGCACACAGCACTCGGCCCTCAGCCGAGAGTTTTTTCAGGCCTTCGCCAGTTTCAGGGGGGCACCATGCACAGTAAAGTAAAGTAAAGTCATTGTTTAAAAGTCAACTCATGTCAGATATAAGGGAGCTTCAAGCCGAGAATTGGCTGGGCAGTCCATATCAAACGGTCAGATTTTATTCTGCTGATCGCCAGTCATCAGGATGAGGAACCGCTTTAACGAGCGGGGGTGGTGGATAGGGGGGGTGAGCTTTCGAGTACGTACGAGTGCTGGGGAGTTCATCCTTCCGGGCCTCAACCTTAGGGGGTGCATGGTGGTGGTGGTGTTTTAGGCAGTCATCCAGGAGCCGCCCGAGGGCTCGGACAATTCCCAGGAGAGAAGCCCTCACTTCTGGATGGCTCAGTAGTGTTAAGTGTAAATAGTATTTCTGGTTTTCAGGTATCCTCGGCCTGGATTTGCGGATTTTTGAGGTTAGAAGTCATTTCATCAAAGCTGTTATCAGAACGCTCCCACTTAATAGAGGTTAGTATTTGCTTTTGGGCTCTACTTATGGCCCCATACAAGTGTAATCAGAAGTCAGACTGGTAGTTTATTCTGTTTATTCTATAGTGCTTGCTACTACTCTGCTTGCTACCACTCTGCTACTGCTCCGCTGTGGCTACTACTTTGCTACTGTTACTGCTTCGCCGCTGGTAGTGCTCCACTACGGTTTATTGCTACTACTCTGCTACCGCTTATTGGAGTTCCACTAATGTGATTGTTCCACTGTTCCGTTGCTACACGATTGTCTTTCCACTACTGTGATTGTTCCTGCTCAACTGTAGTTGTCCCGCTGTATATCTGTTGTTCAGCATTCCTTCGCTGTTCGTCCCCATTGTTGGTATTCTTCGTTGATGGTATTCGTCCCTAATGTACTCGTACTTAGATTAACTGAGCCGTACTCACTGTGCACACGTTCTCACCATGGCACTGGAATCATAATTTACAACTTACGATCAGATAAGTTTAGCATAAGAGTTTGCCCCTAAGGCATCAGTATTCATAATTGTAAGCTATCGTGACGTCACAGACATATCCCTCACTGGAGGTTCAATATTTTATTTATTTAAACAGTACACCACTCTCAATCTATTAAATCCATCTTGGTGGTACCATATTTACAGTAATTTCCTTCATTTTTTTTGTTATTGTGTGCCGAACGGTACACATACAGTGTGTATAACATAAATCAATATATTTTATCAGTAAGGGACATGACTATTTATTTTATTCTGGTCCAAGTTATCTAAGCGTAAGGGAAGACAAAACCTCTATTTATATATTATTTTTATACCATTTACAGGTATATTGTATAAGATTTTAGTAATATTAGTGCAGTCCGATTCCATCAGGGTGGTTTCGGATTTTTCACTAGCGATAAATCCGTGGCGCTTCGGAAAATTAACCCCATATTTCAATCTTATCGAAATCAATTTTTATTGTCGAATCCACGCCTGCTGAGCTACTGGGTATGTTAGTGGCGTGAAACATCATTGCACATTCACTGCTCTCCTTTCCTAAATTTCGCCCCTAACACACATCTTTAGCTAGATACGAGATATTATTTGCGTTGTAAAAACTTGTTTATAGCATAAAACATGGTTAACTTCACAATACATGCATTACAGCTTGGCAAATCTAGCCCTGAATGTGAAATCGCCCTGCCTATCGATGTGCGGTAGCAGAAGAGCTCAGTTTAGTCCGCAACAAGTATGTGAACTGGTCAGTTCTATCGTATCTGTCGCATCGCGAAGTGCACTGTGAAGTTTTATTACTGAATGCACAATTATACTACCATCTTTATCGTCCGAATACTTCCTCATTCTAAATTCGCGCATGTCATACGTTTCTCGACATTCATATCTAGATTTGTTAAGCTGTACTTGAATGGGCTTGCTGACGGGAACGCAGGCGACTGTATCAAGAGCGCTTCCCAAATAGAATGGTTCCTGATGCTAGCACGATTTCAAGCACCCACAGAAGGTTATGTGAATCAGGAAGTCTTGGGCCAAATCATCACTCCAGCAATTGGGGTAGAAGTTTTAAATTTGAATATCTTCATGACTATTAAATCCCTATCACATTCAACGGGTTCATGATCTACTTCCTCGAGACTTTCCATTACGAGTGAACTTCTGCCAATGGTTTCTCAAAAAAGTTACCAACAATCTTTTAACAGGGAAATTATATTCACGGTCGAAGCTAGCTTTATTAAATACAAGATCAAAAATTTTCATAATAATCATTTTTGGGCAGAGGAAAATCCGCATGCTCGTGGAATCTCATCACCAGGAGCAATTCTAATTAAATGTCTGGGCTGGAATTATTGGAGATTACCAAACTGGACCTTATTTAATCTCGCAGATGAAATGGGCATAATTATCGCCGATTTCTTGAAGATAATTTGCCAATTCTGTTGGAAGATGTTCCTATTTTAGTGCTCCGACACGCGAATATTAAAACAAAAACTTTCATAATCGCTGGATAGGTCGTAGGAGAGCAGTCATGGCCAGCTAGATCCCCAGACTTAAACAGTTTTGATTATTTTCTTTAGGGGCACCTGAAGAATTTGGTGTACAGCCAACCAATTCTGCGGAAGAGTTGCGAAACCGCGTAATAGTTGCGAAACCGCGTAATAGTTACCTGTGAAGCAATAATGAATACTCCAGGAATTTTCCAAAGAGAACGCGAGTCAATGAGAAGTTGAAGCGTGCATACTCTCAGGAGGTGGACATTTTGAACAGTATGTTTCTAAAAAATAAAAATGTATTTGTATGCGTACTCATTACAAAAACTAAATAACAGTTACCATAAAATTGTCCTTTGGTTACCACAATTGTGAAATTAATTAAGACTAAGAGAAGAAATCGCGTAGGGACAAGCAAATAAATGTATTTTATTTTCTAAATCTAAAACCGGACGAAAAAAGCAAGAGGCCATTTTTATGAGAAGATAGAGGACAAAAATAAAAGTAATATTTATTTGGAAAAAAGACAGTGGCAGACAGTATTTTGATCAAAATTATGACAGGGCATGTTAACAGGGACGACTCTGATGAAAATTAAAAAATCCTTTATCACAGAAAATATGTATTTTTATGTGTACTATGCAAGCACCAAAATTGGAATAAAAAGGAAACGCGATTTCAGATATATTGGGGAAGAACTGATTTTTTTGTTAAATTTCAACATCCTGTGTCTCAGAAATAAAGAGGTTGCGGACCTATGTTAATATGAAGTATATTTCCTAAAATCATCCAAAGATTATCGCCTTTTAGGATCAGCATTCAATTACGAAACACCCTGTATATTTTGTACAGTCAGAAATATATGGAAAAGTAAGTTCAGGATCAATAGACTAGGAGATTCCATTAAGAGTAAATTTGATTTCGAAATTAGCGGCCATACGTAATTGAGCTAGAGTGCGTGTGACCTGGATGGAGAGGTAGTTTAGTTTTAGCAAGAGGTATGAGGTGGGATTGATGGAAATATTGAATAGATGGCAAACGTACATATTAATGAGTACCTACCAAGAATAATCGATTTATTCGCAATGGTCAATTATATTTGGGATATGCATTGATCACGGGCATTTGTTGTTCGAAACAGAGCCTACACTGCAAAAAATCACGGAAAATTTCTTGATATGTACTGTGTTTTACAACATACTTACCGAGGGGGAAGTAACTCTTTCATTAGGTGTACATCATAACATTTTCATTACTTCATTAATCATTTCATATTCAACTTAAAATCGAAATCTATGTTTCTGGGGATCCGTGATATGATTTTTTTCGGTTCCAACTTGGCAAATTTATGCCGTCTGACAATCGGTAAGTGATCGCTGAGCAGACGCGGATTTTAATCAGTGATTTTCCGATGAATAGTATAACATCATTAACGGTAATTATTTTTCATTAGAGTTAATAACTGCATTATTTTCATTAGGTGTACAAAAAATGGCTAGTTACTTCCCCCTCGATACTTACATTTAGGATTTTTATTGCCTATCTAGTTGAGGATTATTTTATAACTCTTCCAGTTTCTAAGCGAAAGATGGAAAAGGAAGCTCTAAAAAAAGGGCTAAACCAATAAAAAGAGAACCTGTCATTCAGAAACATTTTCAAACCATTAATTTTTTTAAAACATATGAACTAAATCTTTAACTGTCGTTGGTACCGTATTTCCTCATTTCTATCAACGAGAATTTGAGATAATAATACACAGTGTTTTTGTGTACCACACACACACTGTTTTTGAAATGTAATACACAACTAGTGAAATGTACAATATGCGTCTTGTTTATGGCCTTGCTGGCGACAACGCACTAAAAGCCAGGGGTCGAGAAAGTAATACAGATCGCTCATCTCGCATCTTGAGCTATTTTAGTCGTTTACATCAGCCTGTTAGTGAAACCGGGAGTTTATGAAAATAAACCGCTGACAATGGTCACCCATAAACAGTTACTTCTCATATGGAGGAACCATAGAAATATATATTATATACTTACTCTAGAATGCTAATTCCACCAATTTTCTCGACGAAAAGCATGCCACGTATGTAAGCCGTTTACGATTGTGCGCATGCTCGTCATCAGTGTAGTTTGGGTAGATCGTTGCCAAGTTTGAAAATCATGTGGTGTTCCAATTCAGAGTTTTGTGTCATGAGGCAATAAAACCCAATCATTTGAAAGAGAGAAATTTGTCAGCGTACTGAGGACCTTTTTAAACAGAAATAACCTTTTAGAGATAGATTTCTCCGAATTTTAGGAGCGAAAGAAACTTATTTAATACGATAATATACCCTATCTTACTGTAATTATAATGACCGTGCAACAGTGCTTTTGCATCAACAGGAACACTTGTCACTAAGATCTGTCAGTCTTGACAGAGATCAGAGGCGGTTTTTAGAATTTCAGATATTGTCTTGTCGTTTTGTGTAGTATTTGTTGTCGTTGGTTCTTTCATAATTCGTGACTTTGCATTATTCTTGTTTCTTTTAAAACCGTTTCTTCCTACAGATGAAAAATGAATTGTTTAGTGTTGTAGTGTGGAAGTAAAAGAAAAGTACCTGAAATAAATAATTTTTGGTAGATAATGACTTATGTACCTATGCGTTGTTCAAAATAGCAAAACAAAATAGCTTATTAATATTATAGCTCGACACAAAAGGCATGATTCTGGTTGTCTTTACCCCAATGCAGAACATTTGAGTAAGAATCAGAATTAACAACGTTTGTTGATCTTCACCAGTACCATAATATTTTATCAAAACCGGGCCTGTTACAAAAAAACAACGAAATTATGTTTATACGGTATTAGCTATCTTCGGAGGATGATATTTCACTTGAATATACAGGATATGTACCAAATAACCGGCCATATATTTCAACAATTTTTTAAATCACCCTGTACGAAATGTATAAATTGTGATTAATGATGGAATAAGTAAAGTATATTGCATGTCAAAATAATTTTATCATTTTTATATCGAATTTTCAGACATTTTATTTTTCACTCTGTACATAATGATATAATCTGCACCATCTGAATGATACTTAGTAATATGAAGGTACGTTGATGATAAGAACGAAAAAAAATATGTAGTTGGCACTTTCAAATCCCGAGAAAATAATTAATATTTTTGAAAAATACAATATTTTGCCTCAAATATAACTCGGAAGTTTTAATTTGATAATACGACGACAATTCATATCGTTAAACATTCAAATTAATGATATAATTGCTATAATTTGGCAATATAATAACTGTCGAATAAAAAACTTTGTATGAAACACTTTCGTAAAGGGCTTTTTTGCACTCCCCGCTTCGCTAGTTGTATATACTCCAAACAACGCGTGCGACAAAATGGTGTCTTATAAAACTTGTATCATAATATACTATTTATTAAACGTAACAAGAACATAACCAATTATTTCAATATTCTAGTTTCTAATCTAGATAGCTTATTAAAAAACGTCATCATGTTCAGCAGGGCGCTAGTGGCAAAGGGTTGTAAAACGAAAGCAAACGGGAAAGAGTTATCTCACAAAAGTATATTATTAGTAAAAAAGGGTTGAACGGCAATTAGTAAAAACGACCTGCAGATGAACGAGTTGAAGCGACGCAGGCTATCATTATCAGACTTGTGTCATTATTTTAATAATCAGTTCGATATGGTCGGACCGCAAACCCTCCGTTCGAGCTCGTTAACCCATTCAGAGCTACACATGAATTAAAGAAACGTTCAGCGTTGTTGCTGAATAATTGAAACCTGTCCACAGCAAATGCATTCCGTTCTTAATCTTGCATTAATTGCCACACTGCTTACTACCAGTGATCAGTTGCTGCATTATTTATCTCGACACGAATTATGGAAACATTCAACATCCGCTGGTGACGCACACTTTTAATTGCCGCGCTCGGTTTTATAGTGATCTCCTTATTCTAACCTAGCAGTCATTCGTATATCTACGGTCATGGAATAATGGTCGAATAGTGTGCGGCGAGTGTGCGATAGACAGTGCTGATGGTCAGGTGTTTGCTACTTGGATTCTGTATGCGGGGTTGACAAGAGATGCGTTAGGTTATGTTTCAACTAGATACAAAAATTAATTGGTTAACATGCATGCTTTAATTGTAGATTAACTATTTGGGTGGGGGACGCAAGCGTCAGCGACTTAGGTCACAGTGGGCCTTTTCGCAATCCCCGGCATCTTCACTTATCCCATGGCGGATACCTGCTCGAAACTATTCGACCTTCATACGAAAGTCGAAATGTCCTTCCGTTGTGAGTGCAATTCCTCCACCTTAATAGTGGCAGCTCCGAAGAAGTTTTGTCTGAGCCTGCCATAAATACCACATTCGCACAGGAAGTGGAAGGAGTCCTCCTCCTCACCACATTCCGCGCATAGTGGGTCTGCCTCAACTCTGATGAGGGCCAGGTGCCTCCTGAGGCCGCATTGGATGGTTAGAACTCCCACAAGAGTTCTTTGCGCCTTAGCTTCAGTATCTTGGCCGTCCTTGCCCTGTCGGTCCCCGATATCCTCTGCTTTGACTGCCTGCAGCCGTCTATCCCTCTCCACTCTTTTCCTAATGTATCAACTGCCCACTCATTCAGGACCGTTGTTACTTCTCTCCTTGTTATGCAGAGTGCAGGGTTCGGGCCCGTAATAGGGTTGCCCGGCTCCATGCTTGGCTAGCTGGTACGCCTGCCCGTTGCCTTCAATCCCTGCATGGCCTAGGACCCACATCGGCATTATTTCCTTTTCAGTCGCAAGACAGGGCATCTCTGCACTCCTGAACCAGTTTTGATCTGGTTCTGGTTGCATTCAGAGCTCTGATGACGGCCTGTCTGTTCTACCAGACATATACATGTCTCCCTGGGCCGGACCTGACCTCTTCCATTCTGGTTGCCACTTCTGCTTGGAAAACTGTTGTCAGAGAACCTAGCGCATAGGCTCTTTTCGCTCCGTTTTCACAGTAAACTCCTGCTCCGGCTTGTCCTTCCTCCAGTTTGGACCGGTCTGTAAAACAGACCAGGCTTTCAGGGGGAAAGATCATCCTTTCCTCTTCCCACTCTCTCCTGCCTGGGATCTCCAGCGAGATCGTCCTTTTCCACCTAATTTTATCCTCTGCCTGAATCACTTTGATAGCGGATAGTGGGATTTATTTATACGCTACCACAGCGTATCCAGTATCTTTTCACCAATTTATCCCAAAGGTAGGGACATTTTTCAATCATTTCAATAAGAGTACCCTCTTCCTGGCTCTTTTTTTTTCCGAAACACAATAAACAATAACATATAACAAGTATCAAAAGTCAAAACAAATAATTATTTCTGTCATTTGTCGCACTTGCGCGTTGTGCATCTCGTCTTAATAATAAGCATAAAAATTGAAAATTGCCAGCTTTGAAGGTAAAATTCTTATGATTATGATTGATACTAAAACTAAAGAAATTGCATAAATGCTCCTAACGAAATGTACAGTTTTAATTTAATTTTATTTATTTATGCATTGTTCTACAGGTTACACCCAACTACAGAACAGGGATACATGTAAAATTAAAATATAATACAATTTCAATAAAATGACAATATCAAAATTACAATAAATAACGAGAAAACAATACACACGGATTCAACAGAGTTAAAATAAATCAAAGACTATCATAATAAAACGTGATATAAAAAAGCAAGGAAACAACTTGCTGAATTGGATTTTTCGACAACTTCGACACTTAAAAGTATCAATACCTACATACAGATTTATCGGAAATAAAAAGATTTAATCGCAGAGGCAGAACAATGAAAGATGTCAGCTCACAGCTAGCCGAATTGCATTTGACACACATGTTATGCAACGGTGAGTATTTCAAGATATTTGTACGAGGCGTTGGCAGATAAAACGGATTGTCTACTTTCGACGTTGGTCTAGGTACACAACCACGACGGAGACTCAAGCTCTTCATAGCATGTCCAGCTAATAATACATCGTGAGGAAAACCAATTGGTGGATATATGTTGTCCGCTCTATAGGAAAGAAGGAAACGCCGTTGTACTGATTCAATTTTCTCTATATACAGCTGATGAGATGGATTCCAGATTATTGATGCGTATTCTAATTTAGATCTGACGAATGCATAGTATAATGTTTTCGATGTAGATGGGTCGGAGAAATCTTTCGAGATTCAAGCTATGAATCCATACATCCTATCTGCGGCAGTCACAGTAGACTCAATGTGAGGCGCAAACGAAAGTTTGGTGTCAAAGGTAACACCAAGATCGATGAATGTGGCAGGTCTTTCAAGTGGAATATCGTCTATTGCATAATGATATAAAAATGGCTGATTTCTGAGTGTGAAGGTCATTACATTTACTAGCATTTAACGGAAGATTGTTATGTAAACACCATTGCTCAATGCGTTTCAGATTATGGGAGAGTTGAAGACAGTCCTCAGTGCAGTTAATCTCACAATATAATTTCAAGTCGTGCGCATATATCAAACAGTTGACGTCAATCACTTGAACTATGTCATTAATGAAAGCGTTGAAGAGCAGTGGGCCGAGATTGCTTCCTTGAGGGACACCTGAGGTAGCCGCATGTTCTACAGATTTGAAGCCATTGAAAGTGACATACTGACGCCTATTAGTGAAGTATGACACAAAGAGGTGAATGAGGGTCTGAGAAAAGCCATACCTGTACAATTTCGACAGCAGTATTCCATGAACAAGTCTGTCGAAGGCTTTCGAAAAATCTGTGTATATAAGGTCAGTTTGAGATCTGTGATCAATGGTCTCAGCAATATATTGAGTTATATTGAAGAGGTTCGTGGTTGTTGAGCGACCTTTCATGAAACCGTGTTGAAGTGGGGTGATTTGGTTGCTAAGATGAGGGTATAACCTGTTATAGAGAAGGATTTCAAATACTTTGGCAAAATTGCATATTATTGATATGGGTCTGAAATTTTCCACATGAGACTTGTCCCCTTTTTTATAGATTGGCCGAACTATAGATAATTTCCATAAATCTGGGATGGCACTAGTTTTGATTCAGCTATTTATCAGTGAGGTCAATGGACGAGCTAGAGCATATGCACAATCTCTAACAATAACTGCAGGAATGCTATCTGGACCCGTTGTCATTTTAGGTTTTATCTTCTTTAAGGCTGCCAACACTTCATCTTCTTCGAAGTACTGAATGTTCAAAACTAGCGAGTGCGCATTGTCATCATTCAGTTCAGTTTTTGAGCTGGTGATAAATGATTTGGAGAAAAAATCGGCAAAGCTGTTGAGAATATCCAGAGGATTGTCTAATGACTGTCCTTCATAAGACATTCTGTCCGAAATGCTAGTGGATCCTTTTTTGCTGTTTATATATGCCCAGAATTTATTTGGATTTTCTTTGATGTCTTCTTCGGCAGATTTAACATATTTTTTGTAAGCTTTGTCCACGTCAGACTTGATCTTAGCCCTCAGGTGGTTAAATTCCTCCCGGGCAACAACATTCCCGCTGCTTTTGAATGAACGCCGATTCTTATCCTTGAGGCGAATTTGCTTGAAGTTACTGGTTCGTAGTGGTACACATTGATCTAAAACGTTATAAATTTCGCGTAAAAATAAGTACAAGCATCATCGGATCTATCAAAAGCTTCAAGGAAGGTCCAGTCAATGTTAGCGATAAGTTCGTACATGCGAGGAAAATCAGCCGATTAAGACAGATTAAAACAGAAAAACAAATAAATAAAAAGTATTCTCCACTCTGTAACAAAATATGACTTATCTTAAAAATAAGTAGATTTCAAAATTTGGAAATGGAAATAAGCATATAAAATTAAATCATTCTGATTCTGAACCAATATCGATACTTTCAATCTCTTCTGTTTTTTCTATATTCTTAGCAAAAACTTTTGTTTTGAACATGTTTTTGATGTTTTAAATCATGTTTTTTAAATGTACGAAAAAAACACAATTTAAATCAAATAAAACAGTTTCAAATAAAAAAAAAACACAATGTTTTGCTTTTAAAAAAAACCAACCCTGCCTAAAAATTAGGCATATGCAATAAATTATGCATTATGAATCCGGTAAATCCGCCTTTAGACATCTTCACTTTGTTAATTGTGCATGCGTTATCGCATTAAACTAAAACTGAATATTTCTGCTGCAAAAGATAACAGATAAAAAACTCATTATTTTCATTTCAAGTCCAAAAAAAAAAATTCCTATTTATTTTCCGTCGTATGAAGTTGTTCAACATTTCGACTAGATCTTTCCTCCATTTTTTGCGATGGTCTGCATCGAGAGACAAGTTCTTATAGAATTCCTTCAGATCTCTGAATGACGAGGAATGCAAGCCATTATGCCCTTAATGGTGAAAATGTGCAATACTTAAGCTTTCAAATGTACCGCGGGATAAATACAATTTACATCTTGGGTCGGTTCACACATAACATTATCTCAACACGAACAAATATGCTTCCTCGGTACTCGAAGAAAATCAGTGTTAGAAAAGGATAGAAGTGCCTGGACACGCTAATATGATAACAGAGTTGGGTCGGATACAGGAAAAAAGGATCCGAATACCGGATACGGATACTTTTAATGTATTCGGATACTTTTTAAAAAATTACGGATACTTTCACCTAAAAATGTACTCGGATACAAGTATTCGGTTACTTTTTTCGGATACTTTTATGGATACAAGTAAAAATACTAGGCATGAATATCAAAAACAAAAAGTGATAAAAAAGATAGAAAATAAAAAAAAGAAACTCAATAAACTGTTTATATTTATTTTGTAAACAAAGAACGTTTCAAGTTAAAAATATATATTTTTAGCTTTAACGACATTGTTCGCTAGATATGACATTTATATCTATAAAAGTACCTTTTACGACATAGATTCTGATTCAACGACATAAACGGAGGAAAACAAGCCCCAATTGGAATCTACTGCACATTTTTGATACATGAGGCACTCTAATAACTCATTTTTCGAGGTTGCAAAGTGCTAAAATTGTATTTCACCGTTTTCGATGATGCCCGACAAGATACGCCTGCATAAAATGGGGCTGTTTGGCCTGGTTCTCACTCATCGAATAATTTAAAAGTATCCAAAGATCGAAAAAAGTATTCGGTAATCGGATACTTACAAATTTGGCGACGGATACGGATATTGAATACAAAATTCGAAAAATATCCGAATACAGCTTTCGAATACACATAAAGTATCCGGATACTGTATCCGAATACAGAAGTATTCGGATACTACCCAACTCTGTATGATAAGGATATAATTGCTGTTCCTTTAAAATTTTGTAAACGGTCATGTGACTAACATTTAAAGTTTGACTAATTTTTCTTGTACTTGTCTCTGGATGTTCACTAATTTCTTCGAGAACCGCCTCATCCAATTCCACAGTTCTTGTAGTCCGTGGCCTTCCTACTGCAGAATTTCTTTCAATGCTTCTAGATTCGGAAAGTCGCCGGAAAAGATTCGCAAATGTCGCTGCACAAGAAGTCAGGCATTGGGGATACCTTTCCTGATAGAAGCGTCAGCCAGCCGTATGCAAAAATCATATCAGCCATTTCAGGCTTGGTACCAAAATATCACTTTATAAACTCCGAACTGTGAATTTGTCAATGAATAATTAAAAATGTGACAGCGAACTTCTATTTTGATAAACAAACGTTCATAGCCTATTCGATTTAATTAACTTAACTTGCAAGCGGAGAGTGACAAAAATTATTGAAATCAAATTTGGCTATATTGATTAAGCAGTTTGATAATGCTCAGTTTAGAGGAAGTTTGTCCGGATATACTGCGTATAAAGTTTGATGAAAATAACTAAAATTGCAAAAAACTTATGACAAGAACCAACCATGTTTTGAAAAATGTCACAATCTGTATCTCGAAATCGAATCATTTTTCGATAAACATTTTATAGGAAAAAAGTTGTTTTTTTGACGAGATCTACAACATACTTAGTTTTTGTAATGTTCAGAGCAACTTCACTTAGCTCTCTCTAGGAGCTATGTGACATGCATCGATTTGGAAAATTGTAAATATCTCGAAAACGATCACCCCCAGCGTTAAATTGTGAAAGGCTTTCGCGGCCATCGTCACTTACATGGTGGTTCTTCGGGTAGTAAGGCCGACGTATGTTGAGAGAAGATCTCGACGTTTCGCTAACACGAGTGGTTAGCATTTTCAAGAGAAAGTTTCTGGTTTTTTATGTCGCTGTCAAATGCTTGACATTTGTTATACGTTGTCTCAATAAATACCTGTGATTTGACGTTCTTACATCTGATTGGTCCATAGCGTTAGCTGACATCATAGAATCGTTCGTACCGTTATTTTGTGGATAGGGGGCTAATTGAGAATTTTTGAGAACTGGAAGCCAAACCTTGTTCAATTGTAGTCCTTCTTCGGTTCTGTTGAAGTTGTTCTGGTGTTTCTGAATTTCAATTGCTTCCCGGAAGAGTCTTGGGTAATAGGCAGATGTTGAAGAGATGACTTGGGTTTCTTCAAACTTCACTCTATGGTTGTCGTTGTTGAGAGTATGTTCTGCGACAGCGGATTTCTGTGTGTGCCTTAACCGACAGCAAGCCTTGTGTTATTTGATTCTTGTTTTAACGGAGCGTTTCGTGGTTCCGATATAAACGCTGCCACAGGAACATGGAATGCGATAAACCCCAGAAGAGCATAGTACGTCTCGTTTGTCCTTCGCTGATCTAAAGTGGTCTTTCAGTTTTTTTGAAGGTTTATAAACGGTTTTAATCTCATATTTTCGTAGAATACGGCCAATACGATCTGTAACTCTGAGATCTTCTCTCAACATACGTCGGCCTTACTACCGAAGAACCACCGTGTAAACCCCCAGCGTTGTTGAGGAGTGTCCCTTTTTTACTTGGAAAAGGTGGGGGAATTAAGTTTTTTCATGAAAAGTAGCAAAAGTTTACTGTCAAAAATGTTAGGGAAATTTAAATAAATAATGACAGCGTACGCAGCGCCCTCTAGATGTTACATGAAAATTAATACGAAATTATGATTTCCCACGACAAAAAAACCCCGGGTAACAAATTTTGTGCAAATAATTTATTTTTTGCAAAAGTTATTTTTTAAAAACATACAAAAAAAATCAAATTCAACATACTGTATCTCCGAAACGAAGCATTTCCGGACGCAAGTTTATTTAGACTTTTTTTCTTAAAATTGTCTCAGGAAGACGTCCATTGATATTTTAACGTACTTAAGTTACACCCTGTATATTGTGTATTAGGATACCTATACAGTGCCCGTCTAAAGTTCGTTCCCCCTAGTAATTTTTGAACCTCCTGGTATATCTCAACTAAATTTGGAGGGCTTTAATAGGAGATAAAAACCAACTTTTTCATGAAAATATCAAAGCTAAAAGTTCCAAAATGGCGGCTGAGCGCCATCTTCAATATTTAAAAAAAAATATTATTATTAATATTATATTATTCCATTTTCGAAATTTGCTCATAATTCTCAACAGTTTTCTCTAATACACTTTACTCCTAAATTCAATTGTTTACGAAATATTAACGTTTGAAAAGTGACATTCCGGAATGAAATCAAGTATAGATTTTGGTCACTTCCTGTGAAATATTTTGCTAACTACACGTTGTTATTAATTTGTAGTTAAATCTCTTAATTATTTCGACTAATAAGAGGCGTAAAGAGAGTTCATTAAGGATAAACAGCACCGCTTACCGAAAAATCTCGAAGCCCACGAATGTGTTCTGTAAATTCACAATTAAAACAAATTATTTGGCGAAAAAACTATATTTTATTTTTGAATAACTCTTTTATTCAACCCCAACAATTATTTTATCAGGTGTTCAAAGTGGCCACCTCCTAAATCTTGACAATAAAGTGCCCTATTATAAATAGCTTCTCTCACGTTGATGAAAGTCTGTTCATCTATTTCTTCACATGTATCTATTATTCTGCATTCCAACTCTTCTATTGTTTGGTATTCATTGGCGTAGATTTTTTACTTTAGATACCCCCAAAGGAAAAAATCTAGAGGTGTAAGATCCGGAGATCTTGGTGGCCACTCTGAAAATATGCGGATTAGTATCGCTCCAGTATAGTACATTCTGTTTGTTGACTTTTCCATTAAGAAAAAACGTGCATTTGTCTGAGAAACATACACGTTTTAGTTGTTCAATTGTACTTGTTAGCCACTCACAAAATTCAACCCTCCGGCCTGGATCATCCTCCGTGAGAGCATGCAGGATTTTCAGTCTATAGGGATGAAACTTTTCTTTTTTTAGGACTCTTTGGACACTTTTTGAACTAACTCCACAGGATTCAGCAACTTCAGACATCGACTGAGTCGGATTGATTACCATTTCAGCAACAATTTCTACCTTTTTTTCTTCTGAAAGAGACGGTCTTCCTGATCTTGGAGCAACTTTCAGCGTACCAGTTGCTTGGAGCTTATTTAAAAGTTTGCGCAAATATATCCACGAAATAGGATTCTCGGGAAATCTCCCATTAAACATACGGACTGCTAGATGATAATTTCTTCCAGCTTCTCCAAATATCAAAACTGCTTCAAATTTATCGTCTAAACTGCGAGCCATGATCACACTTTTCATAAAATGATTGAGGCGGTCAACGGACTATTTGACAGTTACAGTAGTAAACAAGACAATGCAACCTCGATTGAAAGCAACATTAGTGTTTTTGGTTGGGTTTGAAATTAACAAAATTTCACCTTTCAAACGTTAATATTTCGAAAAGAATTGAATTTAGTAAAGTGTATTAGAAGAAACCGTTGAGAATTATGAGAAAATTTCGAAAATGGAATAATATATGGGGTGTTCTATTTAAAAAAAAAATTATTGAAGATGGCGCTCAGCCGCCATTTTAAAACTTTTGGCTTTAATTTTTTCATGAAAAAGTAAGTTTTTATCTCCCATTGAAGCCCTCCAAATTTCGTTGCGATATACACGGTGGTTCAAAAATTAGTAGAGAGGGGGGAGGAACGGACTTTAGACGGGCACTGTATTAATAATTGAGGATATAAACAAATACATAATGAATGACGTTAAAAATTAATTTATTCCATACCCAAGGACCGCACTGTACACATACTGTGTGCGATCAACATTCTTACGCATCACAGGCGAAAAGGCCCGCTGTAAACAGCACTCTTTTCCAATTTGACTTTCACAAGGAGCCCAATTTACCGAGTGGGTCCCGTCCACTCCGTCCATAACGCGGTTATAATTTCACGTTGCCACATTCTTAGGTGTTAATGCACCATGGGAAGACAATAAAATTACATGATTCACGACTCGACATACTCGAGAACCTCCGAGACGTATCTTATCGCGGGAGGCAGTGTTAGTACTACCATGGCGCCGTCAAGTACGTGACTAAAATAATTTGTTTTTTTTTCTAAACGAGTAATGAGTTATTAAAGGACAATTGAATACTCTCGGAACAATAGATTTCCGAGTCTGAAGAACGTTTGATATTTGCCAATTATATAAAATGGGATTTCAGTCATGTGCAAGTAGTTCGAAAATATTGTCCTGGTGGGTAGGGTAGTGGCACCAGTAATTGTCTCCTCTCTCTATTTCATTGAAAAATGAGAGACTATAGTTTATTTGGTATCTCACCAAATATGTTCCAACAACACTTGTGAGTGAAAACCTTTAACATAGATATCAGCGCAATCGTCATTTTGTTACCAACCAGTTATGGTGTCCAGTGAGTGTGAACATTGTTAACCTTTCTTGGAATGCTCTAAGACTCTTATCGATTTCAAAAATCTTTTGAGACAAAATCGGTACCAAATGATCCAATCAGGTAAAATTATAATTTTTTCTAATAAATTTGTTTTCTTTTAGTTTTGTAGCTATTTTTACTTCGTCTGTGATATAAATTAAATAATCAGGTGTAATTATAAATTTTAAGCTAGGATAGGCTTTATAACATGTAACAGGTTAAATCTGTTGGAGAAAGTGATCCTTTCAAGCATAACAGGTGGGTATTGGTGAACTTGGAGTGTTTGGAATGTATAGGTTATGAGAAATCCGGTGGTGACAATTACTGGGCTAGAGAAAATGTCGCAAAAAAATTAATGTATGTAAAAATTGTTTCTGAATTCTGAGGACCATGGCCAAGTTAATTGAGAAGAAGGAGTTCTTCAACTATTCAGAAGAAGCAATGTTAGCTGCAGTAGAAGCTTGCAAAAATGGTATGCCATTTTTAACTGTAAGCAAACAGGAGTCAAAGAAAATACGAGGATGTATTGATATCTAGTTAGCCTAGACCAGTTCCCTGTATAAACAAAATATTGCGTTACCGTAGCAACGAACAATAACTTATTAGAAGTGTCAGTGTAAAGTTTGACGTCAAAAAAGTAAACCAGAGTTACCGAGGGGGAAGTAACTCTTTCATTAGGTGTACATCATAACATTTTCATTACTTCATTAATCATTTCATATTCAACTTAAAATCGAAATCTATGTTTCTGGGGATCCGTGATATGATTTTTTTCGGTTCCAAGTTGGCAAATTTATGCCGTCTGATAATCGGTAAGTGATCGCCTCGGTGATCGCTGAGCAGACGCGGATTTTAATCAGTGATTTTCCGATGAATAGTATAACATCATTAATGGTAATTATTTTTCATTAGAGTTAATTACTGCATTATTTTCATTAGGTGTACAAAAAATGGCTAGTTACTTCCCCCTCGAGAGTTACGCAATAAATTAAAAGAAAAAATATGTCCACCGAAATTGTGAAAATAGAATAATTGGAGTATCGAGCCATTATCAAGGACCTGTATTTAAAAGGGTTAAGAGGTAAGCAGATTTACGAAGATATGATTAATACCCTTGGTGATCAATGTCCTTCGTATGCGACCGTGAAAAATTGGACTGCAAGCTTCAAAAGAGGTAAATTTTCCATTGAAGATGATGACCGATCGGGAAGGCCAGTTTCTGTGTCAATCCCCAAAAATATCGATGCAGTTCATGACATGATTTTAACAGACCGTCGAATTGGGCTAAAACGGATATCTGAAGCACTGAATATTTCATACGAACGCGTACATCATATAAGTTCACGTCAATTTGGACATGAGAAAAATTGCTGCAAAATGGATCCCTAAATGTTTGAATGTTGACCAAAAGCGTGCAAGGGTAGTAGCATCGCGTTCGATCTGTGCTCGATTTGAAAATGATGTAGACTTCTTAAACCGAATTGTTACTGGATGGATGGATGAGACTTGGGTACATTTTTAAGATCCAGAAACAAAGCAACAATCGATGGAATGGCGACGTTGCAGGTTTGCTGTAATAAATGTATCCAATTAAGAGGAGAATATGTTGAGTAATAAAATATTTTGACATTTGACAATTTTGTTTGGTTCTATATTAGGCTAAGAATTTTTCAATATATCCTCGTATATGTAACTGATTTATTGGTTTTTTGATGTGTAAAATGAAATCGATTAAAAAATATGTGAAATAAAAAGCTGACAACTATTGGATAAATTGATGACAACTAATGGGTAAGCCAAAATTCTTGTGTGACAACGACTGGTGAAATAACAGTGACATTTGTGTTAGGCTCTGTATCAAAACGTTTCAACTTTCAAGGAAAAATCTTGTACTATATCAAACATAGATGTCCCAACTTTCAACTCACATGTTGGACTGTGTCAAAAGAAGTTAAGTTCCCATGGAAGTGAACAGTGATGAAAAAGGTAGTCTAATAAGGTCAACTACTGGTGCCATTACTCTACGCAATATTTAAATATTTTCCATCGTACTGGGTCATCCCCAATGTAAGCACCATATGGGAAACTTCTTTATCTTGAGATTTTCAATAAAAAGTTATTCCTGATAAAAGTTTGTTAAACCCCTAAATCTAAACACGCACCAACAAATTAGAGCAAAAGATGCGTAATATACGAGGCGCATTGGGAAACTTGATTTTGAGACAAAAGTAAAGTCCCCTTATTTTGAAAAATATCGAAAAATGTTCTTTGGAAAAGTTGTTAAGCATTAAAAAATACATCTGGATTTGAAGTCATGGACATCTAAGTGAGGTTTTATTTTTTACTACTCATTATATTAATACGGTCAATTTAAAAAAATATATATTAACTTCAAAATTATTAGTGCAAATTCCTTTCATTTTTTTAACACCTAAAATTCCTAAAAATAATACAGTATTGTAACAAGAAATTAACGTTCAATAATATCGAGTGATGAAATAAAATAAAATTACCTAATATCTCATCTCAAATTGATTACATTGACTTTGTGGACTTTACATGTCAAAAATAATTGTTTTAAGTTGGCTTTGAATATAAACAAATGTTTGTCTTAAGTGCTGGACATATTTGCTACATATTTATTACGTAGTTTTTGTTAATGCTTATTTTGTTACGATTTGATAATAAGTATCTACTATTTGAATAATATTAATATGCTTATAAAAGAAGAAAAAAAATTTGTTCGTTTTATTGTGTAGTGAAAATACTCAAGCAGACAAATTGCGAACATTTTTAATGACAGGAATACTAGAGTAACACGTACTTCAAATAAATTTGAAGAAACAGGCAGTATTAACAACCATTTCAAAAAACCCACACAGCTGCAAAAGTATTAACAGAGACAGAAGAAGAGGTGTGTTTAACGGTTGTAGAAAATGGTAAGATAACAATAAAACAGATATCGACATTTCTTTACCACTACAAAAAAATCTTCAAAAAAAAAATTCAAAGCCTTTAAACCATAATTTATAAATGCTTAAAAGGAAAGTGATTTTATTCCACTGACTAACAGATGAATCACCAATTTACAGCTAATGAGCTAATGGAACAGTAACTTCACAGAACTGTAGATGATGGGCTACGGAAAACCCTAATTTCATGTAGAGTTCTGGAACCAATATTCATTTGAGGTAAATGTCGTATGTGGACTGTTAAACAATACTGTGATTGGCCTCGTCTTCTTTAATGAAAACCTTACTGCCACCTATATTTGCAATTTTTACGAAAATGTTTATAACCAATTTCAAATCAAATGCCTCGTAGACAAAGAGAAATAATTTGATATCAGTTAGATTGAGGAGAGACTGTTCGTTGTAGTTCAACAATACGAATATTTTTAAATGAAACATTCGATGGAAAATGGATAAGACGTTACTCACAGTATCCCAATGCTCACCAGATTTAACCCCAATTGGGTTTCATTGAAGAACGAAGTTTACAACAAACATCGCCGTTTTGGGAATAGAGAACATTTAAAAACTGTGATTACTAATTATTATTGTGTGAGGACCATAAAACCGGAGCACATTAAGAATGCAGTCAACGATGTTGTAGAAAGAACTAAACATGGAGACCAATACATTTCATCGTCCCCTTATAGCTAAATAAAGGCCTACCATTCACATTGATTTATATTGAGTTACATGTATTTTGGCTATTATGAAATCTGTGCAATGTTGTTTTATTTACATTTAAGTAAAGGTCATTCTAATTGAAAATGTTAGTAATATTTTGCATCACGTCAGTGCCTAACTTTTTTGTTTCTGATGTTGCAGGAGTTGATATTATTAAGGATCATTCGTCTGCATAGACATTATACTTGCATGAGTGAATCCTCTAATCAATGTTAGTCACATAAAGTGTGAAGTATAGAGCCTAATATTGAACCATGGGAGATCCCCCTCTTAGTAGTTCTCAACTGTTTTTCGTAATGCTGACACACTGTATGTTTAAAGGACGATATCCACGTATTTGCAACTCCTCTTATACAGAGTGACCACTTTTTTAATGGGATTGTATTGGTAACTTTTAAACCATAAGAGTTAGAAGGTCGGTCAAATGGAGAAAAAGTGGCATTCATAGAAGCATTGTCAAGTGGTTCAAACAAATCGAGATTATCAGGACCGGTTATTGAGATATCATAAGAAAAGTAAATTCTGTCATTTTGATTTTTCTTTTTTTCCCACTTTATTTCAAATATTATCAAAAAATGATACAGGAATTTTTTATTCGATAGTAAATTATCCTTAATTTGACCTAATCAGATTTCGTATCCAACGTTTCGTACTCTCTGGGCCACCCTCAACCTCATTTTTTTCAATACGGACCTGCATATTTTATGACACATTACGAAATAACTTTTAACGCTGAATTCAACAATATATCATACAATTTCATTCAAAGTTGATTTTCAGGTGATTTTGACCCTTATCCAAATTTCTCTGGGTCGGATCTGTATTGCATTTACCTTTAGTTTAATTAACAACATGCAATACATTTCGATTAGAAAAACAACTCAGTCATCTTAAACTGAATGGAACGTATCAGAATCAAAGCAAGAAACAAGTAATAATTATGTACATATTTCAAGAGAAGAAAAACCAAATGCAGAATAATTAAACGAAACTATCATTTATATGAAAGAAAAATTAAATGATTATTCGAAACTAAATGAAAATTAATGAAGTAAGTGTTCGAAATGTCCACCATTTTGTAAAATGCATTTTGCGGTTCTGGAACCCATACTTCTTATACATTTGCTAAATTCGTCTCCTTGAATACCTTCCAATACATTCTCAATCTTCTCGAGAGGAATCACTATTGTTGGATTTGTCATTTTTTCCGTTGAAACAGATTACAGAATCGAACTTTATTTTTAAGATCATTACGATATAATTCTTGCAAGGCTTGGTATTCAAATTTAAAATCATTGTATTCGCGTCTCTTGACTATTTTATTAACAGCTTTCGATTTTTTTTTTATGGATTCAATTGAATTTGGGCAGAATATTGATATCGTTAATAGACTTGTTTTTTCTTACATACACAAAACTCTAGGTTTATTGAATGTATTATTTTCAAGTAGTAGGCCGTGGATAAAAAAGAACATAACAAGAAATGTCATATTATTTGTCACTTCGTTCATTATTGTGTCACAAGAACTTGTCATTGAATACTTTTCTGTGTAATTTCAATTTAACTTATTCGGTATGGTAAGATACACAAATGAAGAAAAGAGAGATATGTACGAAGTGTACATAAAACTAGATAGGAATTCGTTCAAAGCACAACAAAGGTATGGTGAATTATATCCTGAAAGAACAACACCAAATATTAAAATATTTCGACGTTTATCTACAACGTTACTTGAACATAATTCATTCATCAAACCTAGAGGTCCTTATGTAAGACGAAACGAGCCAATCAATGACATCAATGTTCTAGCCAAATTCGAATGAATCCAGGAATAAGATCGAGAACTATGGCCAGTGAATGCAATTTATCAAAAAGTGCTGTTAATAAAATAGTCAAGAGGCACGGATACCATGACTATAAATACAAAGCCGTGCAAAAACTATATCGTAATGATCCTGAGAGAAGGTTGCAATTCTGCAATTGGTTTCAACGGAAGGTGCGGAATAACAACAATTTTGCGCACAATGTTATTTGGGGAGACGAAACGACATTCACAAATTCTGGCATGTTCAATCGAAGGAACAAACATTTTTATGCCACAGAAAATCCTCACTTAATTCATGAAGTTAGACATCAATATCGTTTTTCTTTGAACATATGGTGTGGTTTGTTGAATAATAAATTACTGGGACCCTATTTTATTGATGGCAACCAAACCGGAGAAAAATATGTAGAAATTATAGAAGAAATGTTGGATGATCTTCCTATACCGTATCGGCGTAATAGTCCATGGTTCCAACAAGACGGATGTGGTCCACACAACTCAAGAATAGTCACAGATTATCTAAATCGAACTTTTCCCGATTCATGGATTGGAACAAGAGGTCCAGTAGCATGGCCTGCAAGATCTCCGGATTTGAATCCGCTGGATTTTTATTTGTGGGGATATCTCAAAAATAAAATTTATGATACTACGAACCCGACAATAGAGATTCTTCGCGAGAAGATTGAGAATGTATTGGAAGGTATTCAAGGAGACGAAATAAGCAAATGGATAAGAAGTATGGGTTCCAGAACCGCAAAGTGCATTTTACAAAATGGTGGACATTTCGAACACTTACTTCATTAATTTTGATTTACTTTCGAATAATCATTTAATTTTTCTTTCATATAAATGATAGTTTCGTTTAATTATTCTGCATTAGGTTTTTCTTCGCTTGAAATATTATGTAAATAAATATTACTTGTTTCTTGCTTTGATTCTGATACGTTCCATTCAATTTGAGATGACTGAGTTGTTTTTCTAATCGAATGTTGTTAATTAAACTAAAGGTAAATGCAATACAGATCCGACCCAGAGAAATTTGGATAAGGGTCAAAATCACCTGAAAATCAACTTTGAATGACATTGTATGATATATTGTTGAATTCGGCGTTAAAAGTTATTTCGAAATGTGTCATAAAATATGCACGTCCGTATTGAAAAAAATTAGGTTAGGGTGGCCCAGAGAGTACGAAACGTTGGATACGAAATCTGATTAGGTCAAATTAAGGATAATTTACTATCGAATAAAAAATTCTTGTATCATTTTTTGATAATATTTGAAATAAAGTGGGAAAAAAAGAAAAATCAAAATGACAGAATTTACTTTTCTTATGATATCTCAATAACCGGTCCTGACAATGCTTCTATGAATGCAACTTTTTCTCCATTTGACCGACCTTCTAACTCTTATGGTTTAAAAGTTACCAATACAATCCCATTAAAAAAGTGGCCACTCTGTATACCAAATGTTCCCAATTTTGTCAAAAACTTTTCATGATTGACATGCACAACCGAATGCCCTGCTCAGGTCACAAAAGACAGTAGCAGGACATTCACCGCCTTCAATATATTCCACCATAAAAGTAAAGAATGAACTGGAGCTCATTCCTAAAGACCTCAACCTTTAAGGTTTTCGAAAACGTTGAGGTACCCTTCTGTCCAATAATCCTACAATGTAGGATGTGTTTCACATTTCTGACAGAAAACAACAAATTTTCTGTCTAATACCACGACGGGTATTGCTCAATATCTGACACTTTCTGCAATACGGACGAAACTATGGCAAGTTTTTTTGTAACCAAACATCATAGCTGCCGCTTGACTTCGACGGGGTAACCAGACCGGTTTCTAGTTTATTTGCTTATCTCTGCTAGGCCAAATCAGACTTCATTGGAGATGTCTATAACAAGATCAAGTTAATCACAAACCAAGTGGGTTGGGTATTTTGGAACATTTAGTTTGTTCAATAATTTGAGGAATGTGTCTTCACTTCCCAAAACACTTTATTACTATAAATACTCGACGTACGTTTTGCTGCCTCACAAACAAACAGATGTAATGATCGACTGTTTCAGAATTTAAGAACTAATTCTATTTATACTATGTCGTACCAGGGAATTCCTGAAACAATATAATTTTATAGAAAATTTATAGTATAGCAGACTAGGTTTATAATATGTGGGATTCAGACGTTCATACTCTCTCTCTCTCTCCCTTGGATAGCACATCCTTTGGTCATTTACTCTACTAATTAATACACTATCATTGTCCGCGACTATTTTTTACAACGCAAAGAAGGATACCGCCATCATGTGAGATCCTCTGTGAATACCAATTTAAATTCAAGGACGTCTTTGGCGAATCAAACGTTGAAACTTCTTAAAATGTATGACTGTATACCTAATAAATCTTTAATTAGCCAATTATTTTGGTATGTACAGTCGACGTTACACGGACAATTAAAATGATTTTATAAACCAAATACATTTTTTTATGTAGGCCTCATTTCCTTCCATGTGATTATAGAAGGTTCAAATATTGCATTTTATCGTTATTAGAAAATAATGCTATTAATAATAATAATAATAATAAGTTTATTCAAAGTAAATAAAAATTTAGATCGTTATGACAGGTAAGGAAATGTAAGATATGAAGTTTTCAGAAAAATCCTGCTTTGCGTTTTCCATAAACGTCAAACCTACCATCGGCCGTGAGTAACGCTGTATGTCGAAACGCAAATTACCATGACTCTCACAACCAAGCCGGGGTAATGTTGTATTTTCCTTACGAATATTTTGAACAAGAAACCGTATGATTGCATATTTTTGGGCCGATAAATCACGATTCCAATTACTGGTCGGACTGATAATCTTCTCACGGTCATCCTCAACCGCATTATTAGTGACGTCAACAACGGTGGTTAGGTTAACGATACAAAACATGCGAAATTTTATAATCTCGTTAACACATGTTGGTAAAGAAAAGAAAATTAATTTTAAAAAGTGCTAATACAAACACGTTGACTGTAAAAGGGCCAATTTATGCATCTTTGTCATTATCGTAGTCTTAATCACGCAGTCGCTGTCGTAATCATAAACTCAAATTAAAACTGTACTTTTCAGTAGGAGCATTTATGCAATTTCTTTACTTTTAGTCTAAATCATAAGAATTTGACCTCCAAAGTTGTCAATTTGCAATGTATATGCTTAAGATTAGGACGACATGCACAACGCACATGTGCGTCGATACCTATTTGACAAATGACTTAAATAATTATTTGTTTTGACTTGTTATCCTTTTTATTTGATATTGTTTATTGTGTTTCGGAAAAAATGAGCAAGGAAGAGGGTACTCTTATTGATATGATTGAAAAATGTCCCCACCTTTGGGATATTTTTTAAAAATATTCAAGCTATAATGACTGTGATGCATAAATATAAAAAATTATTGAGAAAATGACTATGATAGTGATTATGACTATGATAATGATATGTTACATAAATTGGTCCTAAGTATAGTTTTGTTCCATAAATAACATACCATAGAAATGTCAACAAAATTGACATAACAAAATTCCATCATATGCAGTACAAAAATTCAATTGATAGATCTTAATACCAACAATTTCCTGATTTAACTTTTTTTTATCGGAGCCGTCGTTTTTTATTTATCAACAAAAAACCGCTTTTCGCAACTTTGCCTTTTTTAGGTTATGTTCGGTAATCAGGGGTGGGATTCCGTGAGCCATAGAATTCTGCTTTTCATCGAATAAGTGAGGTGTCGTTATAGTTGAATTCACGGGAGAGAGAGACAAAACTGTCGACTATAGAATTCTATGGCTCACGTAATCCCACCCCAGGATCGAGTCGCATGAAATAGAAACTCATCCTGAATTTTAATTTCCTATAAGTACGCTCATTTTTTTATCAGATATTAATATTTGCACATTTAACATTGGGCCGCTTCCTCGTTTCTTGGACTATTCCTGGAAGATCAACAACAACGAACTTACTCTATTGCCTGGAAAAATGGACTAGATTCCTAGACACCTCGTCCTGTTGAAATTATATCTGGACTTTTCCTAGGCGTTTGACTAGGTTCCACGAATTAAGCTACTTCACAAACTTGATCACTTCGTAATAAGAGGTCAGCTACTCAACTGGATCGAAGCAAAAAACTTACTGCTGCTAATCAAGTGTTAAAAAATATTACAGTCGTAATAACCTACTTAACAAATGTTTCGTCCATCCTGATAGCAAATCACTGACAACAGAAGACTATAACAATTTTTGTCAGTTCATCAGTAGCTGATAAAATAATAGAATTACTCCATTTATATCGACTAGTTCTGACTACTCTACTCAAAATGTTCGTCAAGTAATACTAAAAAATATTCCTCTACGGATCTCTATGGCTTGAATGATACTTTCCTGAAAGAATCGATAGACACTTTACTAGAACCACTAATACTGTTAAACCTCTACAAAAAAAGGCGATGATGAAGAGGATGGCAACCATCGGCCAATATCAATTTTCGTTTACTAAGACAATTGAGATATTATTGAAAGTAAGACTATCGGACTATTTCGTGATGTTTAAATTTTTCTTTTTCGCCCTTCCTAATTTCGATTTCGTAGTATTCATTAGATCAAAGCACTACTTGGGATCCTTGAAAGCATAGATGAAGATTTGGTTGAAGATCGTGAACATTCATTATTGACCATGTGCGACCTCTCAAAGGGCTTCGACTGTGTTTCCCATAAAATCTTATTAGAAAAACTTGAACTCTTTGGTACGCCTTTGGAATTATTTAGTATTATTTAGATGGTCGGCAATAAGTCCACCTATCCAAAAATTCCAAATCTGAACTGAAAAAACATTCAACATGGTGTTTCCCAAGAATCTGTACTAGGACCACTAATTTTTATTATATGTATACATTAATGACCTATGCTTTCATATGATGACAAAATGTCAAATTTTACTATTTGCAGATGGCACGTCCTTTATTAGTTCTGATGCCAATGTTTCACGTTTACATGAACATATAGAGAAACCTTCATATATGAAGCAGAATCTTGGTGTGTTTATGCGAATAATCTCCAAATGAATAAGAGAAAAACTCAAAATTATGTAATTTCCACTAATAACTAAGTCACGGCAGGTAACTGTAATGAATACTCGTTTATTAAAGAGTTTTATTCAACAGGATTTACAACTAACGTTTTGTGACCAGGGTCATTACTTGCCTAACTGTCGCTTTGACATGACATCAAATTCTGTCTCTGACCACATATAGTGTGATAAGTATTCCTACATCTCTCTTTCTTGAAATAGAGATAATTCATAAAAATTCATAAATAACTGATAAAATAATTCAAAAGGTTCAAACAAAATCTTGTAAGTATGTAGGCTTCTTGGAAATTCTTGAACTTTTTCGAATTGGTTCTTCTGGGACATGTTCATCAGGAATGTGATCGATATTATCTTTAGGAATTTGATCAGATGCCACTTTACCTTCTGTAACTGTAAGTACTTTCGATTTCGCCTCAACTTCCCTGCTTCGGTTTCAACTAAGTATGATCTGGGTTGCGGCGATTTTTTAATGATAACTCCTTCTGTTTTCTTGTCTGTAATCCAAACCACGTCTCCTTCATTCAACTCATCTTGATCTTTTGCCCTATGTCGTTTATTGAAGTAATTTTCTGATTTTTGTTTCTCCAATGTCATTTTTTCTTTTATTTTCTCATGATTGAAAACTTGTTGTAGATTCTTGTCATGTATGGGAAGTATATCTCGTAGTTTCTTCGACATCAGAAGTTGTGCTGGGCTGACGCCACAGGAAAGTGGGGTATTGCGATATGCCAATAAGCCAAGATGAGGATCATCGCATTTCTTAATAATATTTTTTATCAATTTTACCGCGCTCTCAGCTTGACCGTTAGATTGAGTATATAAAGGGCTACTGCTTTTCCACTCGAAATTATATTTCTTAGCAAAATTTCTGAATTCCCAACTGTCGAACTGGGGACCATTGTCGGTTCTCAAAATTTTTGGTATACCGAACAAAGAAAATGTTTCCTTGAATTTTTCAATGATTGATTTACTACTTGTTGATTTTGTGACATTATGCACTATGGGAAAGCGGCTGTAGTAATCTTGAATAACGAGATATTTTTCTGCTCTGTATTCACAAAGGTCTGCTGCTAAGGTATTCCAAGGAGAGCATGGTATTTCAGTAGATAACAATGTTTCAGTAATTGAAAGCTTGTGTTTCAAACATTTTCTACAATTTTCCACAATATCTTCTATATGCTTATTTATGTTCGGCCACCAAACGCTATTGCGGGCTCTATATTAGCATTTTTTAACGCCTTGATGGCCAATATGTATATCTTGTAATATTTTCCTTCGGAATTTTTCTGGTATTATTATTCTCTCGCCGAAATATACAATATCATTAATTATAGTAAGGAAATCTCGGTATTTGTAATAGGGCAATACTTTTTTCTGACAATTCTGTTTGAGTGGCCAACCTCCAATTATGCAGTCTCTGAGAATTTCCAAACTATCATCTTTTCTTTGTGTTTCAACCAATTCTTTTGAAGAATATGAAGAAAACGAAGCAATTTCCTCAATAATGGAATTGATGTAAGCCACACAATCTTTTTCATCCAGTATATCCTCTCCGTTGTCATTACTTTTTTCTGGAGCTCTTGACAAAGCATCTGGCACATCGAAGCTCTTACCAGGAACATATTCCATAGTATATGTGAATTTCAGGAGTCGCATACGGAACCTCTGCAGCCTTGTTGATAAACTATTGAGATCTTTTGTTGCAAGAATTTGGAGTAAAGGTTTGTGATCAGTTCTTATAATGAACGATTTTCCTATCAACAAATTTTGTAGCCTTTCACAAGTCCACAAAATAGCTAGGGATTCTTTTTCTACCTGAGCATAACGCTGTTGTGTGGGACTTAGTGATTTTGAGCAATAACAAACTGGCTTCCAGACTTCATCAAACTGTTTTTGTTCTAATAATCCTCCAATTCCATAAGCACTGGAGTCAGCTGATACTCGGGTTTCCAGGTTTGAATCGCATTTTGCCAATACTGGTGCAGCTGTTATTTTTCGTTTCAAGAGATCAAAACAAATTTGATGTTCTCTCGACCATACGAACTGATTTTTTCTTTTCAACAGATCTCTTAGTATATGTGTATTTTCAGCATGATTTTTTAGGAATCTTGTTAAATAATTCACCATTCCAAGGAATCTTCTAAGCTCTTTGATATCTTTTGGAGGAGGATAGTCCAATATACTGGAAATGTTTTCATACATAGGTTTGATCCCATCTGCCCCAAGTATATAGCCCATGTACTTAGTTTGGTTTACTGCGAATTGACATTTGTTCATGTTCAAAGTTATTCCTTTCTTTGTCATTTGAGCTAATAATTTCATCAAAGATTCGTTGTGTTCTGATACGGTTTCTCCGAATACTAAAAAATCATCTGCATGAACGAGTATGTTAGGATCACGCAGCTCAGACACTAAATTTGACATTGCTTTCTGAAATATCTCAGGTCATGATGTAATTCCAAAGGGTACTCTTTTGAAGGCATATCTTCCGAAGGGAGTGATGAATGTAGTGAATTTGACAGATTCTTCATTCAACGAAAGTTGCCAAAATCCATTTGTACAATCCAATTTCGAAAATATTTTTGCTTTATGAAGTCTTGAAAGAGTCTCTTCGACGGATGGGAGTAAATAGCGCTCCCGTAAGATGTGTTTATTGAGTTCTGTATAATCCACACATATACGTATTTTTCTAGCTGAACGAACGACGACAACCATAGGTGCACACCATTCAGTAGGCTCATTCATTGTGATTATAACGCCATCTTTTTCCATACGTATCAATTCATTTCGAACCTCTTCTAGAAGTGGTAATGGAACTCTTCGGGAAGTGCTAACAGAATATGGAGTAGCCTCCGAGGATATGTGTATTCGATGTTCGTAGTCTCTGAGCTTTCCCAGACCCCCGAATAATTTCGGAAAAATCTTTTTTATTTTTCCTTCTTTCCATATTTCGTTGTCTGATAATTTTTGTTCAATAGACTGAATTGATCTTTTTCCTATTTGCATATCATTATTCGCCATATGTTTGCTCACTTCCAACTTGTTATCAGCCCATCTCATTAGATTCAGCTGGAGTATACCCGGTCAACCAAGTAGGTTTTCTTTTGTGTCTATAACGAACATTTTAATTTTCACTTTTTGATCACCGAAAACTACAGGGCATTTTAATTTTCCAACGGTATTCAAAGTTTTATTGCCTGGTCCCATAAGTACTACTTTTGTTGGTTTTAATGAAAAATCATCTTCAAAATCGTTGTAGTATTTTTGTGCTAATATTGTTTCATCGGCGCCAGTATCGATTTTGAAAGGTATAGACCTACCTTCAATTCTTAAATTCACCATCCAAACTGGAGTTTTCTTGTGGACTTCACTTACATTTATGATTTCATCAACCGATTCTCCATCTGAGGAGCTTTCTTCGGAAACTGTGTCGTCGCTATCATCTACTTCATTGATTGACTCGATCCTAGTTTTACAAAATTTACTGAAATGGCCCTTGATTTTACATTTTTTACATTTTACGTTACGAGCTGGACAAACTTTGATTGGGTGATTTTCATTTCCACATCTACTGCAAAACCGACTTCTCATTGTATTTGCTTCGGATTTTGAATAACTTCCTCGACGATTCTTGTTACCGAATCTTTTATTCATTCTGTCTATTCTGTCGATACTTGAACTGGTTTGTTGTCTCAGTTCATCATTTTGTTTCTTAACATATTCTGCCTGTACTATTTTTTGAATTGCTTTTTCAAGTGTCAGACTGATGTCCATCTGTAATTTTTGCGATAAAGAGTTATGCCTACTACCAGTCTATCTCTTATCAGTTCATCATTAATTGAACCAAATTTACACGATTTGGCTAATGCCATCACACATCTGCTATGTATTTTTCTGCTGGCTCGCCTTCTTTTTGGTTACGAAGGTTGAACTTTGCACGGAGATAAATAATATTGGACTTCTTTTCAAAATGTTCATTGAAAATAGTTTCTGCTTCTTCGTAGCTCTTTAGACTCTCTTGAGTCCTCTGTAAAGTGGTTAAGACTTTATCTACATCTGGCCCCATATGAAGTAATAGATTATTTATCTGAGATTCTTCTGGAAGTTCTTTTTGCTTTGTGGCATGACGGAATCTTCGATAATGATTAATCCACGATTCCCAGTCTTCTTGCACAAACGAAAATCTTCCGGGTATTGGTACCGCGTTCGAAATAGTTACGCTACTTGCAGTTAGCTTTCTACCGCTTCCGCACAGATCGTGGTTTTCCTGCAGTTCCGCAATAATTTGTTTCAGCTGATTCAGCTCTTCACGTAATTCTAGTTCTTCTGTCATCTTTTAACGATTTACACCTGACACCATGTAATGAATACTCGTTTATTAAAGAGTTTTATTCAACAGGATTTACAACTAACGTTTTGTGACCAGGGTCATTACTTGCCTAACTGTCGCTTTGACATGACATCAAATTCTGTCTCTGACCACATATAGTGTGATAAGTATTCCTACAGTAACCACTGCATATTACTGGGGGTTGTCTAGATGATTCTCAGAACTGGACACACCACATTGATCAACTTAGTAACAGACTGTTCAGTCTTTTATTTTTACTTAGGCAACTCAGCCTTTGCTTGAACTCAAACATCTTGAAAATCATATATTTTGGCCTTTTCCAGTCCCTTATCAGCTTTGGACCAGTGTTGTATGAAAGTTAAATCTGTAAAAATATTTATATTACAAAACCGACATGAGAATACTGACGGGGCTTGGATATAATGAACACTGGCAATCATTATTCAAGAGACTACGCATTTTACCAATTTCCTGTATTTACATCAGGGTTCGAAAATATCATGATATTTATATAAATATCATATCATATGATATATATCCGATATATATCATATTTAAAATTTAATTATAAAAAACATCATTGTTTCTAGCACAAACTATTGTTTAACACAAATACATTAACAAAAACCTATATTCTAAACAACAAAACGGTTTATTCTAACTCTAATTAAAAAGAAAAAACAAAAACAATTGATAAAATAAACATATTTTAACATTATTTTATTATTTCAACACAAACACACAATTAAAAACCTTTTCCAAACAGCAAAACCTTTTTCTAACATTGATAACTCTAATTAAAAAGAAAAAAACTAAAAACAAATAGATTTTAAATTTTAAATAACATTATTAACATTATTATGTCAACATTGATATTGGTATATCCTCATCAGATGAAATATTAATATCAATATCATTCCTATTATTGACAATTACGTCAGAATCTTCAGATATGGCTGGTTTCCATGCCCAGTCAAGGTTGGTTTTCTTTTTATCTATATTTTGATTCATACACTTGAACTTAAAAACCAGTCTACTGGCTTTTTGGTTTCCCAAGCGATTCCGTAAATCCGATTGAACCAAACCGAAAGAAGAAAAAAAGGTCCTTTCAAGATATTTTCGGATGTTTAGAATGATGGAAAACATTTTTAATTTAATTAATGAAATTATCGAATATATCAGATATATATCAAGTAATAAATATCATATTTATATCGTGATATATATCATGATATATATATCACTGGATATATATCCTCCGAACCCTGATTTACATACTCCAAAATTTTACACAAATTCATGCCAGGAGACACAGGACTGAAAAAGTGTCTAACTTCTATCATCGCAACACATGCTCTGCGACAGCTGATGATCTATTGGTAGTTAAAGATAAGTCAAATCATACAGAAAACTCATAGAATTTTAAATTTTATAACAAACTACCTTACCATATTTATCCATGAATGAAACACGTTTTAAAATTGAAACTGAAAAGAATGCTTCTTGATCATTGTTTCTATTCTGTGAAGAATAATAAAAAATTAAGTGAATAAGTAAGATTGTAACCTTATGTCACTGTATATTTGACCTATATGAAGCTAGCGAGACAACTTTGAAAAACTTAATAACGGATTATTCCATAATTTTCCGCTTTATATCGCTAATTAGTTGCGAAGAAAAAAATGTGTCGCTCTTTTTTTTAAAAACATGCGATGTTTCGCAAACTTCATATGAAGTTAGCGAAAGAACTTCCGTAATTTCAATTTTATCGCAGTTCTGAAATATCCGTAAATAGCCGCCTTTTTGACGCTAATTAGTTGCGGAAAAAAAATATTTGTCGCTCTTGTTTCTTAAATATGCAATGTTTCACTAGTTCGATGAAGGGTAGATGGTTTCCTCTGTCGCTACTGTGCTTGGAAGAAAAATAAGTTTTCATCACGAACGAAAATAAACGCGATAAAATGAATATCCATACGCTGGCGCTGCCGCGACACCGAGTACGATTTTATCGAAGCGTAGCGCTGCCTCTTGCTGGCGATGCCGACTTGCTAGTTTCACTCCGGTATAATTTTAAATTAATGTTAATTTCAATGTAGGTAAGTACTTTCGAGGTTTCACCATTCTGTTTTCATTCTTAGTATGAAAGATCGGAAATAAATATTGTTTACAACGCATTGTTGCTTATTTTGAAAAATTGTATAGAATACGAGGACGAACAGAGAGTGGAGAGAGTTCCTGTTTTCGTATCCAGAAACCCATGAATAATATCACTTTTGTTTTGTAACTACAAAAATAACACTTTTGCAACGTAAAAGCGGAGATTAATGAATATTTGGAAGACAAACATAACAAAAATTGTTTCCGAACATCCATGTATATTTATTGAACATCGCATATTTTTTCTTTCCACAAATGGTTACTAAAAACTACGAATTATGGATACATCGAAAACTTTAACTTACTTAATTTTTTTTACTTATTTTATTTTCAAGTTTTTGGAAAAGGGTACTGTGTTCTACTTGTAAAGACCATTTGATACCCATATTGAGGGGATTGAAAACCAAAGTAATCCGCCTTTTTGTGGTGGCGGCCATCTTTGATTTGGATTTTTTCATGGAGTGCTGTATTTCTACTAGTTCAGCTCTTTCATTTGATACCTATATTGATGGGGTTGAACAAATGACATCCGCCATTTTTGGGCGGAGGCCATCTTGCGTTTACAATGATACTGAATATACCATATTGTATTATCATCAGAAGAAGTGGGTAAAATTTCAATTACTAGATTTGACCCACAAAGACAAACAAAATTAGCTGAATAAAACCGTTTAAAATAATAAAAAATAACGGAAGTTCTCCCGCTAAATCCATTATAAGGTTAGCAAAACATTGATTATTTTTTTAAGAAAGGAGAGACGAATACTTTCGTACCACAACTAATTATCGAAAAAAACGCAGCAATTTTTGGATACCTAAAATGTGAGAGAAGATAAAATAACGAAAGTTGTCGAAACATTGTATAATTTTTTTTGAAAAAAGATACCATTTTGTTTCCTCCGCAACTGATTAGCGACAAGAAAACGGCTGATTCTGGATACTTCAGAAGTGAGAAAAGATAGAAATTACGCTTCACATCGCATAATTTTTTTCGAAAAAAAAAGAGACAATTCTTTTTTCTCCGCAACTAATTAGCGACAAAAAAGCGACAAATTATGGATACTTCAGAACTGTGACAAAATAAAAATTACGGAAGTTGTTCCTATGAAGTTAGCGAAACATCGCATTTTTTTTAAACAGAGCGACAATTTATTTTCTCCGCAACTAATTAGCGACAAAAAGGCGGTAAATTATGGAATAATCCGTTTTAAATTTTTTCGAAGTTGTCTTGCTAACTTTATATAGGATTATATTTGTCCCTACGGTTAATTGTTTATGTGAATATTATGCATACAGTGTTTATTATTTTTATATGTTTTTATATAAATTTTGTATACATTGTTGTATTCCATACACTTGCTTTAAACCATACTTTGTATGTTTCACATAGTCAATAAAGTATCTATCGATCTACCATTTAGCTTTCTTCCAAATTACAAAATTTATAACATTTGTAAACTCACAAATGTATGTTATAATGGGCATAACAGGTTATGCCTCTGCCCTTGTTGTATTTAAATAAATTTCGATAAATTAAAAAAAATAAGTAAATAAATTAGCATCCCCATAAAGAGGCTCATAAACTTGATCACACTCAGTCATCAATAGCCAGAGTACTTATTCGGTTATTTTACACTGGTAATAAAACACCCTCAGAATGTATCTCTTGACAACCCGTTCTACAGTAATAAATCCGCATATTAATATCTATAAGCACATAGTGAGAGGGTTTGAAAAATATACCACATGCTATTTTTGTAAGCCCCTATCCAGCGGGGTGTCAAATTGTTAGATGGGTTATTAAATGACTCGGTTAGTGGGTCCCATTGTGCCTGCTAATCGTCCCATTTACACTGGATTAGAGAATTGTCCGCTAATGGCTTTTTTTGCTAGGGGTGAATATGGACCTTGTCTCGCAGATTTTAATGCACTGTACACTTGAATGAATCGATTGAATTGGAGTCATTACAAATAATTCAGACAAGCAAATTGTATTTGAGGATACTTTATGAAAATGTAAATTATATTATGTAATTTTGGGAACTGATTGACAGGAAAACTACGACCATTTCGCCTAGCTCAGCTATACAAATAAGTTGTATAAACGAAAAAAGGTATACAACTGACAAAATAATGTGAATAGCTAATGGCAACAAACTGTCTTTTATGTAATGACAATATGTACGTCAAATAAGTAAAAACGATTAAAGTAATTCAAATCATTGAAATGATTTAAATCAATTGATTTTAATACATCATATTCTTTTTCAATTTAAATCATGATTAAAATAAAAAATCAGTTAAATATAAGATAAAATCAAAAATGAGTTTTAAGTAATGGTTTATTTATATTTAAAAAAATAAAACCACTGAACCTAAATAATGTTTAATTTAGTTAATTGTACAAATTTTTTAAATTTAATTTATTAATTGTAATTTTGTAGCTTCTTCTGTTCCTAACCAATTTTCCGAGTATGGAATGGACGTTGGATGAAAATTTGAGAAAATTCTCTCGAATAATGCAGAAGAAGCAGCAGCACAAAATTTCATGTATCTTTTTTATTGGTGCCTCATTTTACATATTTGAAGCATGCCTTAGCGTGTTTAAATCGAATTTTCAAAAACGCGCGCTTTTTAAATTTACCACGGCAACATCAATAACTCGAGAAATGTGAAGCCTAAATGACAACTTTTTGATTATTGATCTGACAGCAGTACCTTGTAACGTCACATAAATTTATTTATGATCTCATTTTCATGACATCGAAAGGTATACTGATGTCACATCACGAATTCAACCATTTTACGTTATCAGTTCTTATTTCCATTTAATGTAAGTAGTAATAATACCAATATTTAAGATTTCGAAGTGCTCCAATAAAAAATAAGTTATAAAGTATTCGTGGATAACTGTTCTTTCAAAAACTTTATCGAGCACGTGCTCGAAAATTTGCGCGTTTTTTAAAGACTTTTTTTATTCACTTATACTTCAATATACCTACTATTTAATTATGAAAACTCTTTTTGAATAATAGACTGGTGCCTATACTTTTTGTGAAAAAGAAAAAAGTAACAGGAAAGGACCAGGTGGAAAATGTTGTTGGAAAAAAATATTTAAACATGAAAACACTCGATTACTTATATTTCAGACGACCATCATCTTAATGGTTGAAAGATTTCTATCTCTTTCAAATTTTTCACAACGTTTCAATTGCTTGAATCCGCAATCGTCTTCTGGTGAATAATGACAAAATCGCGACTTTTATAGGTCTATAATTAAAGTGTAATTACGGTGTAATTACGCGAGGTCTTGTGGTGCGCGTGGTTTCGCGCTTTTTCTCCCTCCAAGACGGTCCATGAGCGGTTTCCATACGTTTTTAATTTCCACGCTTGGTTGATTGAAGGCACTATTGGCTTCTATATAGGTGGTTTCCACAAATTTCCGTTTGAACCAATGTTCCTCTCTATGAAGAACACTAGCTTCGTCCCAAAGAATTCGGTGGTGTTTTGTCCAGGCGTGGTCAGTAATTCCCGATTTTGATGTTTCCCCTCGTTGAGTCCACTTTTTGTGTTCGGCTATTCTTACTGATAATGGCCTCTTGGTCTCTCCGATATAGGAATCTCCACATTCACATGGGACTTTGTAAATACAGTTTTTGCTGGATTCTGTTGTGTTCTCTGGTTTCGTCTTGGTGAGGAAGCTTCGTAAGGTACTGCCGGATTGAAAGCAACTCTTGATGTTGTATTTATTTCCGATCCTTCTGATCTTCTCGGAGATACCCCTGATATAGGGAAGAATGAGAACGGGGTTTTGTGGCCTTTCTTCGGTTGTCTTGGTCTTTTCGAGTTGTTTCCGAACTTCTCCTATGAGTTTCTCGGAGTATCCGTTTCGGCGTAGATCCTTTTTGATGTGGTTAATTTCCGCCTCCAAAAAGGACCTACGCCGAAACGGATACTCCGAGAAACTCATAGGAGAAGTTCGGAAACAACTCGAAAAGACCAAGACAACCGAAGAAAGACCACAAAACCCCGTTCTCATTCTTCCCTATATCAGGGGTATCTCCGAGAAGATCAGAAGGATCGGAAATAAATACAACATCAAGAGTTGCTTTCAATCCGGCAGTACCTTACGAAGCTTCCTCACCAAGACGAAACCAGAGAACACAACAGAATCCAGAACTGTATTCACAAAGTCCCATGTGAATGTGGAGATTCCTATATCGGAGAGACCAAGAGGCCATTATCAGTAAGAATAGCCGAGCACAAAAAGTGAACTCAACGAGGGGAAACATCAAAATCGGGAATTGCTGACCACGCCTGGACAAAACACCAGCGAATTCTCTGGGACGAAGCTAGTGTTCTTCATAGAGAGGAACATTGGTTCAAACGGAAATTTATAGAAACCACCTATATAGAAGCCAATAGTGCCTTCAGTCAACCAAGCGTGGAAATTAAAAACGTATGGAAACCGCTCATGGACCGTTTTGGAGGGAGAAAAAGCGCGAAACCACGCGCGCCACATGACCGCGCGTAATTACACCGTAATTACACTTTAATTATAGACCTATGAAAGGTCGCGTAGCATCTGATTTTGTCATTATTTACCAGAAGACGATTGCGAATTTAAGCAATTGAAACGTTGTGAAAAATTTTAAAGAGATAGAAATCTTTCAACCATTAAGATGATGGACGTCCGAAATATAAGTAATCAAGTTACTACATCGTCTAAAACATTCAAACAAACGATGAAAACACTCAATATGATGAAATGGACATGCAGTTTAGGGGTTGAATACGGTTTTTTGCGATTTGCGACGAAACGTGACATTCTGGCGAAAAATGTTCGATGGAAAAGTTGTACATAATAAAAATGGAACTTTTGTATTCGGCACTATTTGACATAACCTCCATTTAACCGTCAAAATGGCGGAAAACCGATTTTTCAGTATTACATTTTTTTCTCGCGTATAAATGATTAAATTTAGATGAAAATTTGTTGAATTATGTCTTTTTTGGTGTCGAATGAACTTGGTGTTTTTGCAATTCAGAAAACGACTAGTTATCGAGTTATACAGTACCTTCATTTCAAAACTTCCCATACCCCTATTACTTCTTTTAGCAGGGAGAATTTGCCGTAGGCAAAAAACACGTCAATTTAGATATCGAGGGAGAAGTTTAAAACCAATGCCAGTGGTATTTTAGGTTTAACCCCCTTACTCCTAGCTACCCCCACTTCATAATTTTAACACATTCGGTGTTCATGACGCACCAGTGCGTCAAACCGTTTTTATAGAAATGCGCATGACGCGAGGGTGCGTCGGTTACCTTCTTGAATATAACAGGAAATTGTATTTTCAATATTATATTTTCATATTTGCGAACATCAAAAGTTACTTCTTCAGAGCTCATGACGCACCGGTGCGTTAGACAAAAATTACCTCGAATGGTTGTTTTATTTTCAAATTTTACACTCATATAAGACACATCAAGAACGTGGAATAGCCATTGCCAAAAAATTCATATGAGGCTATACGAATGTCTACAATAAAACTGAGAACTGAACGTGTTAAATGGCACCCCCCATCTTGTAACACATCATTTTAAAGATCTTAAAAATCTACACTCAACCCGGTTGAGAAAACTGAAATTGGTTGATCCGTTCTAGTAAAAAGGACAAAAAGAAAATTAATTATAATAAAAAATAAAATAATAGCTATAGCAATTAAATAAATGTACAGTTGTATTCATAGAAAATGGGTACACTAAAATTGTTATAGTGTAAATCGGGTTTGATTGAATTTGACTTAAAAATAATGTATGGTTGACATTGACAAGCCTGTCAGTGCCAAAACGTTTCAAAATGCCTCGTCATTTAACTGAAATTGAAAAAGCTCAAATAATAGCCAGAATCGTAGATGGGTGGTCAATACGTGCATTAGCAGATTTTACCGGAAGAAGCAAAAACACTATTTTAAGAATTAAGCAACGTTGGATTCAAGAGGGGTCTTTGAAAAGAAAAGTTGGTACTGGTCCGGCACGCATTTCCGTCCCTGAACAAGATGATGCATTTCTGGAATATCTAAGGGCAAATCCTTTTGAAACTGCAAGAAATGCTGTCATTGACACAGGATTTCCTGGGTCTCAACCTACCGCTAGCCGAAGAGTCAAAGAATCTGACTTAAAAAACCGCGTAGCTGCGAAAAAAATGATGCTCACAGAAGAACGGAAACAGTCTCGTTTACTTTTCGCCCTAAATTATAACTACCGCGACCATCAGTTTTGGAACACGGTAGTGTTCACTGATGAAAAGGTTTTTCAGTCAACATATAATGGACAAATTCGTGTCTACAGGCCAGACAATACAAGATTCGAAGAACGCTACACTAGCGATCTTGCTTTCAGACCTGGGCGATTATCAGTAAACGTATGAGGTTGGATAAGTGCTTATGGACTTGGTGTCTGCTGGCGATTGGAGGGAAGGTTTAACGCCGAACATTATATGTCTGTTCTGGAAGATATAATGCTCCCATCTGTTGGACAAATATATCCAAATAACTCATTCGTCTTTCAGCAGGATAACTCATAGAGAATGTTTGGGGTCTAATTGTAAAACAAATATATAAAAGAAATTTTAGACCAAACAATTCTAATGAATTATGAGAAGTTATCCACGAGTGCTGGGAAGAGCTGGATGCAAAATAAATGTTATAGGGAATTTAATTAACTCAATTCCAGGCAGATTGGTTCAAATAGTCGAAAAAAATGGTCATATGACCAAATATTGAATTTTTATAATTTAATTATAAATTATATATTACATTATAATTTAACATTATTTATACATAGTTTTCTGTTTTTATTATTGTTATTGGTTACGTTGTGTTTAAAAATTTGCATTGTAGAAATATTCTAATACATTAAAATCATTTATCACATTTTATATGTTTTTGTTTTGTCTATCGCCGTCGATAAGAAAAGCCTGATTTACGCAAATATGGCAAAATCTAGTCATAAGACTTGTACCCATTTTCAGTGAATACAACTGTACCTTACTTTATTAGGTGTTCAAAATGTTCACCATTGGTAGCTAAACAAAAGTACAATCTATTCTCGAATTCCTGTCGGACTTTTGTAAATGTTTCGTTATTAATTTGTCTGCATGTGTCAGTAATTCTGTGTCTTAGATCCTGAATGTCCAGCGGCGGAGTTTTGAATACCATGTCTTCAAATAACCCCAGAGAAAGAAATCCAATGGCGTTAAATCCGGAGATCTCGCCGGCCATTTCAGAGCGACTCTTCTGCCAATCCATTTGTCAGTATACCGTTGATCGAGCCACTGTCGGACATGCAATGCGTAGTGTGGCGGTGCGCCGTCCTGTTGAAAATGTAAATTTTGTGCATCCAAGAGCGGGTTGTCTTCTTCATCAACTTGGCTTTCTAAGGACTATGTTATGAGTGGATCGATTACATTTTCCAATAAGTTTAAATACAATTGACCAGTTAAATTTTCTTCAATAAAAATAGGGCCAATTATTTCGTTTTCCAGAATTCCAGCCCAGACGTTTATTTTTTGTGGATGAAATATTTTTTATTAAATTCGGGTCATTTTGAATTCTCGCAGTCATTATTTCACAAAATTCAATTCTCCTATCATAGTCATCCTCACTGAGTTGCTGAAGAATACTCATTTTGTAAGGAAAGAACTCGTTTAGTTTTAAAACTTTGTGTATAGAACCAACTGAAATATTTACTAACTTAGCTACTTTCGAAATTGAAGTAGTAGGCTCAACGGCAAATTGGCCTAAAATCTCAATCTGTGCGGCTTCAGTAAGAACTCTCGGCTGCTTTACAGCTTTGTTGCACACAGAACAGGTCTCTTAAAATTTTTGAAAAAGGTCTATAACATATCGGTGACTCACATTTTGGTCTGCATGCCTTTCATTAAAAACCCGGGCTGTCATACGAGCAAACCTATTTTCAGCACCATAAATAAAAATAATTTCAGTTCTTTCTTGTAAAGTGTACACCATTACGATTTGTATTACTGTCAGTGCAACTGACACCACTTGACAAACAGTTCAAAATTAGGAATAACTAATTCTGATGTTTTCACCATTTAAATTTAACTGACGCCACGAAGAAACTGTGTGCCCTTATCTCACTTTCAGCTAAAGCAAAAAACTCTGTGTAAAAAAGAAACGTAAACATACCGTTATTGAGTCAGTGGTAGCGGTTCCATAAATTCATTAATTTATTTTGCATTTTGTTATAATTTATTTTCTTTTTGCCCTATTTTACGAGAACGGATCAACCAATTTCAGTTTTCTAAACGGGGTTGAGTGAGGAGTTTTAAGATCTTTAAAATGATGTGTAACAAGTGTGGGGGTGCCATTTAAAATTATTACGTTGGGGTAGCTAGGGGTAGGGGGATTAAACCTAAAATACAACTGGCACTGGTTTTAAACTTCCCCCTCCATAAATTTACGTGTTTTTTCCCTACAGGAAATTTTCCCTGTTAAAAGAAATAATAGGAGTGGGAAGTTTTGAAATGAAGGCACTGTATACATTTTTCGAAAAACCGACAAGTCTCTCTGAATCATGATTTTATCATTTTCAATGATTTTCAACAGTTGTAAAAAAGCATAATAACGATATTAATAAATTAATTTTGTAGTATAATTATGCATTCAAATAATTTATTATAAATAATTTAATATAAACTACTTTTTTTATAAAAATAATGAAGAAAGTCGAAAATTATTGAAAATATCGAGAACATCATGACTTTTTAAAGTGGACATTTCAACAAAAAAACATCAAAACAATCATTCGTGGAAGATAAGGGTATGTTTTTCGAAAAATGTACAGAACTCGAAAACTAGTCGTCTTCTGAACTGCGAAAAAATCATGTTTATTTGACACCAAAAAAGTCCTATTTTTACAAATTTTCAAGGAAATTGAATTATTTATACGTGAGAAAACAATTAAATACTGAAAAATCGTTTTTTTGCCATTTTGACGGTTAATTTGAGGTTATGTCAAAAAGTGTTGAATACAGAAGTTTTTGACTTCTTTATTATCTACAACTTTTCTATTGAACATTTTTCGCTAGGAGATCACGTTCCGCCGCAAATCAGAAAAACCCGTTTTCAACCCCTAATCATTTTGAGTGTTTAAATATTTTTTTCTTCAACATTGGAACCTAACAAATTTTTTATCTGGTCGTTGCCTGTTACTTTTTTTTTTAGAGTTTAAAATTCGTTTTGGAACCAGCCCATAATGGATTTATTTTGTTGCGCCTTCCACCAATCTATATGTTTTACACCCTGAAGAATATTATCATTCCTGATATCAGTGAAAGATTCTGATCTGGAAGAATCTTCATTGTGAATGGTAGTAAAACACTATTTGGATATAATTCTTTAACAGCTTCTAAAGCAACATTTTTTTCACTCTATGACCTCTGTTAGTGTTTGCTGAATTGTTGTTGGGTCAAGAAGATATGCCAAAAAATGAAATGGGGTTATACTCCGTTCATAACGCCTCTTAAATTTTTGCAGATGATTTGAAGTTATGTAAATTTTGTCAAAATGTGTTTCTAATATTTTATATTCTCTCACAACACTTCTCAAAATTGTTGAGAACAAAAACGACATTGACAATATACAGGGTGTTTCTTAATTACGTGTAGAAAATTTAGGAGCTTGTTAGTTGCTCACATCAAAATAAGAAGAAAAGTTCCTACAAACATATGTCCGCAAGTTATTCGTTTCTGAGATACAGAGTGTCAAAGTTGAATTCTTATTTTTATTTTTTGTGAATAATTTCAAAATAATTTTGATATTTGGGTAAAGTTTGGTATCTGTCAAATTGCTTGGTAACACCACGTGGTTGTCAATAACGACTAGGTCTTTTCGGCTCGAAAGGAAGGAAATGCGTACTTCCAAGACACACCGTTTTGATTGGTCCTTATATCGCAGGAGATGAGAGAGGAATTATCGAAGTATCAAATGAAATATAGACACTTCTTTTATAGAAAAGTAATTCAGAAAGGAATATTTCATATTTGATAAATATACAGCAGTAAAAAAAACAATCGCGACTAGGTCATTATTATTATTATTGTTGTTTACTTGCTTATTTATGTATTGGTAAAAAGCCGAAACTATCCTCTATCAGAAATGTACCTCCAATATAAGCTACTTAGCAAAAAATATCACTCAGAAAACAATTATTTTTCCTACGGGCATTGGATTACACCTGACAGAGACTAGTGCAATGCTTCTCCATTATTTCGAACATCTCGCGAACAAGCAATAATCACTCCATATAAAAACTTCAGATGGAGTTGAGCTGAAATATGTATATACGAAAAAATTATTAAACTTTCCAAAACAGTAATAGATGTGATGGTCAATATTTCAGGTAAGTCGAAATTCTCTGTAATATCCTACAGTGTAGGTTTCGAGACAAATGGCTAGCATAAGTACCTACGTAGTCTACATAACCTACACTTTGTATAAACTTATTTAGGAGAGGAAAATTTCTACTTGCTCCCTGACATTTTTTTCTGAATATTCATAACAGTAACTTGTGTCGCATTTAACACAAGGTATTTAGCGATCAAACCTGTCAATAGAGTATTTCTAGATGGTATGCAGGTAAGAGAAGTCGCGACTGAAAACTGACCAGAAAAATTTGGTACCAACTAGTAATAATAATATCCCAACTTACGTAATGAGCAAACCACATATTTTGCAGAAAGAAAATATCCATTGTACTCCTAAGGATTCCACACTTACCTGAAATAAAAGAAAGGAAAATTAAAATTAGGTAATCAAACCAATGCAAAAATATTCATATACGCTACAGTTATTTTCCTAACAAGTGCGAAAAGTGTTACGCAAATACCTACAGTTAGGGAAACGACGCGAAGCGGAGTTCGTATAAGTTTTTGCGTGCGGAAAAGGTACTTTGCGCATGAGTTAGGAACAAAATTTTTCTTACAAGCACCATATCAGATAACAACGAAAATAAAAAAAAACTTATAACTTATTGAATAATTTTTATTTATACTTGATAGAAAGAACCACAAAACAAACAATTACATAACAATACAAAATTAAATTATTTGTTCGTGATATTTATAATAAAAGAACAATTATTTACATTCTTTGAAAAGTGTCGGTTTTCGTAGAATCTTGCTAAAAGAAACTGAGAAAAAATCTGACATGTTAAAGTAGACAAGTGCACTTACTCGTATTGTTGCTTGACAATACTGCCTAGATCGAATCATTTGTCATTATACAAGGTACTTAAAAAAAATATTTTTTTTTGTTTTGAGCTGACATACAAATATCAGGAAATACGATTGAAAGGTAAAAGGCAACGGCTTCTCATATGCAGGCCCGGATTAACCATAAGGCCAACCTAGGCCATGGCCTAGGGCGCACGCTTGCGGGGGGCGCAGCGCAGGATTCGGGAAAATCCGACATGCGAGCGTCCGAGCACCGAGTGACTCACCCGACGACGCCGATCACGTCCTCTCCAAAATCAGAGGAGAACAAGAAATACTCTGGGACAATAAAAAATTGGCTGTAAAAATAAAACGCTTATTTTGAGACCGCAGTACTTCTAGTACTAGTCCTAGCACCACTGTTCATAAGATGCAGTCTTTCACTTCAGGAACAGAATCGGAACCAGACACAAAATTTGAATCTGAACCACAGGAAGACACTGAGAGCCCCTCCAATAGCAATGAAAATCCAACACCAATTCAACAGAGATTAGAACGTGAACCTGGAACATTTAGTTTTGATCCCGTCGATCCCGATCCAGCAAACTGGGCTGTGAATAATGAACTACGTGGTTACGTAATACGTATCCCAACATGGGTTAATTCAAAATAAAGAAGCTAATTTTTCAAAGGCAAAGAAAGATTATGGTAACCGTTTTGAAGTTTTTCAGGTACTCATTTTTATAGATATTTAGCAAATGGGGAAAAACAAGACAGAGCATGGCTTGTGTACTCTGAAACTAAATGTGCATTTTTTTGTGGTCCTTGCCGTCTTTTTCATTCGGAAACACAATCGGAATCATATTTTGAGAAAAATTGTTTCAGTGACTGGAAAAATGTTACATCAAGGCTCAAAGAACATGAAAACTCCCACATAAAACAACACCATCACTTTAAAACAGAGAGGAGCGAAACTGGACAAGGTTAATTCCCAACTAACTGAAATGATAGATAGAAATATCAAGTAATTAGCTACTGGCAAATGTTGATGCAAAGAGTTGTAGTGGTGATAAAAGCTGTAGCTTCTATTTAAGGCATTTCTTAATTTTAATTGAATAACCTGATAGAGGTTGAACTTGGGTATATAACAACTCATCCTAAAATTCAACTTTCTTTTGAATGTTTAAGAAAAAAATGGTAGGTGCCATTTGAAAAATTTGAGTTTTTGACAATTTTATAATGCGACATTCAAAATTCGCCTGCGCCCATATGGTACAAAATGGGACCGTCGAAGGGACATCAGGTGTTAGCCTGGACTACCAGCTAACTGCTCTTCAAATTTGGTTTCCTCATTTTGAACGGTTTGCGGGCTACACGTGTTTTCGTAAACTACTACAGCGGATTTTTTTTAAAGAAAAATAGACATATCTCAAAAACTGTAATAGATAAGTTAACACAACATAGGTTTTCTGAAGTCATAATCAGAAGGCCAATCGAACCATGCCAAAAAATAAGGTTTCCATTCAAAATAAGAAAGTTGGTACCGACTTATGGCATACGTTTCTAATGCACGGCCTACGTAAATCACGCTATATACAGTGCTGTTTATTAAACAGTGTGAGTGTGTTTCATTTTTTAACATGTTTTTTTAGTCAATATTTGCTTTTCATACATTTTGGAATTTTAATAACTCTTATTGCGTGATTGATACAAATTATTTTCTTGGAAAACAGTTAAAGATGTTTTCAAAACGACTAAAAATAAATATGTTTCAATAGCTAATAACCCCAAAGAAGCTCTAGAACGAGGTTTACAGTTAAATATGCCAAAGAAAATCCACACTCCCTAGATCTCCTGGAAGGGGGAGTAATTTAGAACTTTGGCCTAGGGCGTAAATAGCTGCTAATCCGGGCCTGCTCATATGTATAGAATAGTCTACAGCAACTAAAATAAATATAAATTTTTCATGTCAGTGAGATATTTTAGTACTTTTAATTTTCCGCATTCAGTGCGGAAATAGTATATTGTACAATGAGCATGAAATGACATACATTTCCCACGACTAGGTATATGAAATTTTGTAGTACGCTACGCTACGCTACGTTACGCTACGCTCGTACTACAAAATTTCATATACCTACGAGTGGGAAATGGGTCATTTCATTCTCATTGTACACTATACTTTTTCTACGACCATCTGAATCATTAACAAATCTGTAATATTTTTAATAATCCTTTTTATCATAAACTCTCCAGCCGTCATTTTTACATGGTTTAAATAATTTTTTCTTTCTTCACCCGTTGAATGAAACATCTATTTTCTCTTTTTGTACACGTACCTACCTACGTCGTGAAATAAATAACATTCAAAATTTTCAATTTTTGACTACTTGGAAATAAAAAAACTTTATGCAGAAAAAATCAAACACTAATCGATTTCATAAAATGAAAAAAAAAATGTGGAGGCGTGGATTTGAACCCTCGCTCCCACCATCCAAAGTCCTTGTGTCATCTGAATCAACACTCGTCGTTACTAGAGCACATAATTTGTTCAAATTAACTGCTGTATAGAAAGTATCTGTCAACTATTCAAAAATATAGAATCCGATTGTAATCAATCTTTGTATTGAAATTATTCTGGTTTTATGAAAAGAAAATCATACCTTTGTCAGAAGATAGGCATTATCAGGAGCTTCTGATATAAATTTATTGATTTGATTGTTAAATCATCCTCACTATCGCTAATCATTTTTAATAACTTAATTTTTTCAATCGAATTTTGTAATTATCTACTGATGTGAAATGTCAAATTATTAGACAGACGTAAACAAACTTGATTCGATATTATTTATGTTCATAAAATTCGTTAATTCCTACCTATAATGACAGTCTAGTAGTTCATGAAAGTCGTAGGAAATGAAATATTTCGATACAGCAAGCCCGTGGGAAATGAAAATCGGTGTTACAACGTGGTAGGTTTATTAATCGAAGATGCAATTGAAATGATCATTTTTCTTAATGGTCGTAGAGAAAAAATCTTATACGCACGGTGTGCGGAAAAGTGTAGCGCACGCAAATGTATGCTGAAAAGTACAACTTTGCGCACGCTAGTAGGAAAAATAAATTCCATTCCACAGTCGACAGAAAATAAAAAATTGTATTACTGAAATGACGATAAAAATCAAAAGTAGCGGAGGGTGGTTGTATCATAAATGGCCACTTCATAAATGGTATAACACTGGCAATATTCTGAAGTGCTTGGGAAGATGAAGAAATATTTCCTCGAATGAGAAGACGCGAAAACGATAATTTGCATTGAAAAATCCTTGTTAAATTCTTGAAATCAGTTTTCCTCTACGGAATGGTAATCGTAAATCTGTTGAAATCAGTTGAAGGCATTCATACCTCGTTGAAGAGAAAGTAATGACACATTTATTTTTTCAATTCTTTCTTGTAAATCAGTCACATTTGATTCAGAAATATACACAAGAGAATTCGCTTTCTCGTACCATGAGGGAGGGGGGGGGGCATGGGGTTGGTAAGATATCAAAATTGACTGATAAAATAAATAGACAAAAATTGATAGCATTCAAATAAGGACCAACTATATAACACCACTAGGCATATCTTCTTTTATCTAATCGTTTCTGTTCAAATGAAATAATGTGATGCAGCTGATAGAATGGACCGACCTAATTAGTTGTTCCACCAGCAGAGTGTGCGTGACGACATAAACACTAGTTCTCAGCATTTTAGGAATGGTACAAATTGAATAATTCTTTCTGAATGAATTGTAAGTTGTAATATCACAAGAGAGTGAGAATAAATTGAAAATAATTTCACAGAGTTTCTAAAATTTTTGCCAGGCAATTGGGAATTCAACATTAGATGCCAGCTCCAAAGTGGCATTTATTATGTATTGTTTATCTTATATAAACTTGTGTTTTTCCTTTTTTATAATATGTATATTTTGTATAAGTTTTTATACTGTTATTCATTTCAACACTCAAATGAAGTGATTTCTCCAAGTCGTGCGACAGCTTCATTAGCAAAAACTCCCTTAGAAGGAATATAAGTAAGTAAGTGGCAATTAGCTTGCGAAGAATATTTTTTCAAGGGTCTGGACTGCTTCACAATCATTGAAGTCATCTGGAATTTTCTTAATAAAGTGTTCATCAACATATTCACTTATTTGTTCTTTCATACAGTACAGTTAGGCAAAGGTTTTCTGTTTTCAGTACATATATCGAAGCCTACCGTGTGTCTATAAACTCTCTCAATTCTACAGTGGTCTGTACCGAAATTATTCTTTCATTTCCTTGCGCAAAATTATGAAACCTATACCAGTTTAAGACAGCCGAAGAATCACACTGAGGAACTCAACAATAATGGTTTGAACCCAAAGTACTAATTTTTCAATTTAAAACTTCGGTTACTAATGCTACACGTGAAAAAATGCAAAAACATGAAAAAAATTACTGTAAACATAATTCTTGTACCGACTTCCATTCGTATAATATCAAAGGATCCCCGAGATATTGAACTGTAATCAGTTCCCTTAGGAGCCAGCATCCGGAATTCGTTACCCAATTTCTAGAACAATCTGTATATATACCAGAATTTCATTACAAATCAATACTCATCAAAGATTTAACAAGATTACATAAACAATGGCCAAAATAATTTTAACGTGAACAGTAATTGTCCTAGAACCTTAATGAACTTCATTATGTCACTAAAATACAATGACATAACGATGTTATTATGACATGCCAGCAGATAAATAAATTTTTCCCGCTGCCGACACTGTAAATAGTCCATACATGCTTAGCAACAAAACAGGTAAATGGCCTATATCATTCGTTTACTAATTCATCTTGACAACGGAACTTAATAGTGTCATTTACATGCCTAGGGTAATAATGACTTTGACAAGTAATACCTTCAGCTTCATTCATATCAATTTTTAGGTTATGAGACCTTTTGAATATTATTGTTGTCTGCTTATTCGGTAACTTAGTTACACGCACAAGCAACTTAGAATGAAATAGCGAACGAATAATCATGAAGGAAGGGTAAGAAAACAAACTTCAATTCAGGCAAATTTTGAGAAATGTCAACAAGCAGCGGGAAAAACGTAATAAGTAACACGGAATGTATCGACTGTTATCATCCTCGGCAAGCGACAAGCCTCGGCTTTGCCTCGGCTCGTACTCGCTCACCTCGAATGTTAACGTCTTTACATTCCTTGTTACTTAAATAACTATTTCCCGCTGCCGACACTGTAAATAGTCCATACATACTTAGCAACAAAACAGGTAAATGGCCTATCATTCGTTTACTAATTCATCTTGACAACGGAATGTAAATAGTGTCATTTACATGCCTAGGGTAATAATGACTTTGTTAAGTAATACCGTCAGCTTCATTTAAATCAATTTTTAAGGTTATGAGACTTTTTGAATATTATTGTTGCCTGTTTATTCGGTAACTTAGTTACGCGCACAAGCAACTTGGGATGAAATAGCGGAACGAATAATCATAAAGGAAGGGTAAGAAAACAAACTTCAATGCAGGCAAATTTTGAGAAATGTCAATCAAGCAGCGGAAAAAACGTAATAAGTAACACGGAATGTATCGACTGTTAACATCCTCGGCAAGCGACAAGTCTCGGCTTTTCCACGCATCGTACTCGCTCACCTCGAATGTTAACACGTCTTTACATTCCTTGTAACTTAAATAACTATTATCCGCAGACGTCACAAAAGTAACAACATTCGTTTAAATGTTTGGCATTTGACCATGGAGTAAAAGTTCTATAATTTGGATATGAATAATCCCCGTTTTCAAGACTATTCTACGACACAGTAAACTACAAAACCTGGGAATGCTGCAGTGTCATAACAGCCCCCTTCAACCACCTAAGTACGCTAATGAATAGGGTTTGTTTACCTGACGCCACTGTGGTGCTGCTTTGGTCAAATTTTGCTTGTTTCTCGATTGATCATCGTACTTTGTTTATTGGTAATATTACTTTTATCTGCAAACGTCACAAACGTAAAAATTCAAATTGCAATTGTTCCAAAACTAATGGTCAGACAGCGCCTGTTTTGGGCACACATAAAGTACACATGATCCAATATTTCCATGAGAAGGGCCACAACTTCAAAAATGGCGGAGTTATAAATTTTTAAAACAATCGCAATATTTTTCGGTCTTTCTAGCTTTTCTCCGTTACTAATGATCTGATCGGGTCGTGAAAAATGTCAGATTGTTCGTATTTCAATTCTCTAGAATTTTTCTGCTGTATTAGTATTTTAATGTTTATAACAAATTAACAAATGACAGTTGCGAGTAGAAAACATAACAGAATATAACTACGGACTGTCTTTCATGTGATAGCAAAGTCGTTTCGTAAAAGCAGTTTTGTTAAAAATTCACTAATTTTCTCTATTGATTGGTGCACTGTTTGAAATCATTGCAGTAAATACCACTTCTGGTTCATCCAAGACTACCAACCATTTCCTAAGAGATGCTTTTTTTGTTCTCTTCTTTTTCAAAACAGGAGCCACAACGGTAATTAGTAATGTTTTTTTCTAATTTTTGGATGTTCGCGTCATTGTTATGATCTCTCAAAATTTTTCATTCAATGAATCAATATACCTCAGAAATCAATGTCAAGTTTCCTTATGTTTGCAGGTCTGCAATTACTGCCTGAAACATTCATTAAAAAGGCTGATGTATTAGTGCCAGCGATCTGGAGAAATTTAGTTTACAAATAGCCATGAAAATAGTCATAAAATAGACACGAAAATAGTATATATTGTGCAACAAGTGCAGAAAAGTGCTAATTTCTCACGAGTTTGAAAAAGTTGCGGCACGAGCGCAAGCGAGTGCTGCAATTTAAACGAGTGAGAAATTGCATTTCTGCTCGTGTTACACACTATACTTTTTCTACAACACCCTTTTTGCTAAAAATAATACTATACTATAAGACGGAATGAAATGTCAGTGACTCATTCTTATATTTTCCTCTTGAAGTTGAAGGTAGTAAATTCAATGACAATGAATTAACTTGTTCTCTTAGTTCTGGCGGAGTATTTTCAATTTCAGAACTGTCGCTATCCATTTTAGTTCAATCTCATTAAAAAATGACGGGACAAGAATATTTTACGAATATTTTATGCTTGACGTTTGTTGACATTCAAATGATTCGATAGATGTTGCTCCGTTGCCTAGCAATGGATAGTGTGTATGTGGGTGTTTGATACAGCAGTAGTGATGTCTATCATTTTTGTACAGAATATTATGAATTTGTACGACAATTTCCCTCATATTATATAAACCAATAGACTTTGTCTATTCATTCTTGAAGTTGCCTGATCGAATATCCCTTCGAAATGCAGAATTTTCAAAATATACTTTCACCTTGCTGTCACGAAAACTGTATTGCTTAGAAATTAGGTACTGAAAAATGTTGGCACAGAAATGTCACTTTGTGGCACAGAAATGTCACTTTGCGGCACACTAATGTCAAATTTCAATTATTGTGAGAAATAATCATGTTTGCGAACGTAAAACTATGCAGAAAAGCATGTTTTGGAGTGTGCTTGTAGAAAAAATAATAAGGGTTTCAGTGTTAAATCAAACAAAACAAAACAAAAGCACTTTTAACACGAACATCATACAATGTTTTTTCTACAAACACTATGAAAAGACCATCAAAATAAAAAATATCGGGAATACAAAATTACACTCACAAAGTTTCGGATCGCGTGGTGCATAACATAATGTTATAATAGTCACCATTTGCTTTTTTTCAAATACATAACAACCATTTTTTTATTGTTATTAGTTGCCAGAAAGCTTGTAATTTTTCTAAAAAGCGGAATTTCACTCAACTTTCAATTGTTTTCTACGTTCATGCAAAAAACAAACCTTTATTGAACTGTATTTAGTGGCAAAACTAGTTCTTTATTGCACTCATCTGTCATTCTGCTACAGCGTTCTGTCATCATGACAAACATAAGAGTCAAATTGACGCCATATTTAGTACATTTTCTGTGAGATTGTATTACGTTTTAAACAGTTGCATATTTTATATTATTGTCAATCATATTCAGTACATACTGGGATTAGAACATTACTAGAAAATGCAATTTAATATACATAAAATTTGTTTATTTGAATATTATTATATTACTTTCAGCAGCTAGATTTGAACAAAGAATGTCTTCCTTACACTTCAGTACCACCTAAATGAAACAGTTTTTGGTTTTTGCACAACCGTAGAAAAAATATGGTATGCAACTCGTGCAAAAATTGTTTAATGTACTTGAAGTGTTGTCACGTCGAGTGCAAAAACACTTACTTTTTGCACTTGTTGCATAAATAACTATTGTTGGTAACTAAGGTCAATCAATGTCACCTAACACAGCCACTTCACACCAAATGTGATGAAAATTTGCTCAAATTAATGAACTTAATAAAAATGGAAAAATATATATTTTTAACACTATATTGTTAAAAGTAACTCATTTTTAGTTACAGCATTAGTGTTGAAAGTGAATGAATTTCAATACTATTGTTTTACAATGACATTTTTGAAAAAAAAGTGGTTTTAAAAGACGATCTTTTAATAGTGTTTGTAGAAAAACAACTTTAAGCAATGGAGCATCTAAATCCGATTTGACAATATCAACACTGTTAAATTTTCTGTATAAGATGATCAGCAAATATAAAAGAGAACTAAGTATCCATCCGTATATAGAGCTATATCTGTTCAATAATAAGTACAGCATAACACTAAACATGATCTCATAAGTATGCGACTGGATTAGGTTACTGAGACAAGAACGAACACTCGTTTATCACACATTACTGAACATATTGGTGAAAGCGTTTATACCTATCTGATATGAATACCTCAATGAAACAACTTAGTACAGATTACAACTCGACAAACACGACGATAGGAAGCGTTTTCATGAACATGACGTCACGCATTGTTATTTGCGTTTCGGATTAACAAATGATTTGAAAATTACGCTAGCTGTGCACGCAACCTCGTGGCGTATGCTCCGGTGTCGCCTGGCGGTTCCATATGTCTGTTGTTTCGCCACTGGTCAATATAGTTTTATTCGGGTTTCATTTGTATCAGAATCATTCATGAACTGCGCAAAACTAGTGCGCATTTGTTTCACACTTACCTCAAAAACTATCTCTTTATACGGGGCAATTCAAATTCGACCCCCACCATTGGGATCTCCTAAACTACAAGAGATACGTCTAAGCTTAAATTGGGGCAAAGTTGCGTATTCTGGTGCTTAACAAAATACTGTTTTGAAACTTGGAAAATTCCGAGTATTTCCGGAAATATCGGGAAAAAACTGAAAATTGGAATTTTCGTTTTTATTTTTTTCTATCGTTATTTGATAACATAGCTCAAAACCAAAAGTACATTTTCATTGATACTTTTTTTCAGCTACACGTTTTCATGTTCAGATTTACTTTCCGACGTTTCGTCTTCTGGCATTCATCATCAACTTCTTTTTCTGTTATGGGCGCCATATTGTTTTTTTATACAGAAAAATAGTGATTCTCATTCTGATTTCATTGATGTATAATTTGTTATGATTTGCACTTCTGAAACCACAGATATTAAAAAAAAAACAAATTCATCTGAGATGGTCATGACTCCAACGAAAAATTTTGTTTAATAAACACTAGTTGTCAGAACTCATTAAACATCATAAGTTTGCACAAATACTTCAGTCGAAATGTCCTCATTCTCAAATGAAGAAAAACGAGATATGTTGAAACTTTATTATAAATTTGGTAGGAAATGTAGGAATAGAACGAAAACAACACAAATTTATTTTGAATTTTATCCGGAAAGACAACAGATAGAACATTATTCGGAATTTTGGGCAAACACTTGGCTGAGTACGGTGCGTTTCAAAAAACAAGAATGAAATCATGAGCTTGTAAAAAATGCACAAAAAGTATTACAACAAGTGTTCGAAATGATGGCCTTCCTCTTGAATACATAACCGAGCTCGTCGTCTCAAATTAAGAACAGCCCTAACAATATCCCTTCTTCTGATAGACCTGAATTGCGTGATGATATTGTCTCTAAGTTCATCTACTGTGTCATATTCTTGCTCTCCATAGAATCTGTTCTTTAAAGTGCCCCACAAGAAAGTATCCATAACTGTAAGGTCAGGTGACCTTGCCGGCCACCTCACTGGTCCAGAATTTCCTAACCACCTATTAGGAAATCTTTGGTGTAAATATTCGCAAACTGCTCTTTTATTGTGTGGAGGAGCCCCCGTCAGCTGTTATAATTAACAAGGGGAAACGTATCCATATATTCTTCGAATTCGTTTCTTAAGAACCGTAGATAGGTTTCCCCGTTCAAAGTATTAGAGAAGAAATGAGGTCCAAGTATTCGGTCGTCATAAATTCCAGCCCACACATTCAAACGAAACCGAACTTGTGGTCTGACTTCTCTGAAGTGTCGTGGATTATTTTCACTCCAAATGTGCTCATTATTTCTATTAAAAACACCACAGTTCGAAAAAGTACTTTCGTCGGTACAAATAATGTTTTTCAAGAAGTATGTAGGGTCTACCCTATTCGAGAGCCAGCTACAAAATTCCATCCCTCTCTTAGGATCACCTGGATGTAATTTTTGTGAAATATGTATCTTATAACATTTCAAACCACTTTTTTTTAATTCCATCCAAACGTTCGTCTGTGGCACATTCATTTCTGCCGAGACTTGATGTGTTGATTTGGAAGGATCTGCATTTATCTAAAAAAGAACCAAAAATAATTATACTTCTTCGAATATGGAATGAACAATTATTTTACCTCGGCTAATAAGTTACGTCTAATCTTTTGTTCCATTCTGCTTCCATATTTTATTCCATTCTGCTTCCATATTTTATTCTTGGTTTTTTAAACGCACCGTACTCAGCCAAGTGTTTGTCCAAAATTCCGAATAATGTTCTATCCGGCTGTTGTCTTTCGGATATAATTCAAAATAAATTGGTGCTGTTTTCGTACTATTCCTATCAAATTTATAATAAAGTTTCAACATATCTCGTTTTTCTTCATTTGAGAATGAGGACATTTCAACTGAAGTATTTGTGCAAACTTATGATGTTTAATAAGTTCTGACAACTAGTGTTTCTTAAACAAAATTTTTCGATGGAGTCATGACCATCTCAGATGAAGTTGTTTTTTTAATATCTGTGGTTTCAGAAATCAGATTAAGAATCACTATTTTTCTGTATAAAAAACAATATGGCGCTCATAACAGAAAAAAAGTTGATGATGAATGCCAGAAGACGAAACGTCGGATAGTAAATCTGAACATGAAAATGTGTAGCTGAAAAAAAGTATCAATGAAAATGTACTTTTGGTTTTGAGCTATGTTGTCAAATAACGATAGAAAAAAATAAAAACGAAAATTCCGATTTTCAGTTTTTTCCCGATATTTCCGGAAATACTCGGAATTTTCCAAGTTTCAAAACAGTATTTTGATAAGCACCAGAATACGCAACTTTACCCCAATTTAAGCTTCGACGTATCTCCTGTAGTTTAGGAGATCCCAATGGTGGGGGTCGAATTTGAATTGCCCTGTATATTATGTAAGACTCTGCAAAAGGAGCAAATAAATCAAATTTTCCTGCTGAGTGGAGTAGTCCGAGAGAAAGCTAGATAGCAATACCTACAGCTTGACAAATCTAGCTCTGAATGTGAAATTGCCACGCCTATCGATGCGCGGTAGCAGAAGAGCCCAGTACAGTCCAAAACAAGTAGGCTTGAGTTACTGTTTGTACTGGTCAGTTCTATTGTATCTATCGCATCGCGAAGTTTTATTACTGAATGTACAACTATACTACCCTCTTTATCGTCCGAATACTTTCTCATTCTGAATTCGCGCATATCATACGTTTCTCGACATTCATAGCTAAATTTGCTACCTATTAAATTCGTATATTATACGTTATTCATTTGAAATTAATTAAAAGGCAAGTACGGCCAATGTAGGTATATGATGTTTTGGTAAGATTTATCGTTGTTTGAGAAAATGACCATAATGTTAAATTGAAAATATACTATGCAAAAAATGTGCTAAAAATAATGTAACGTGCCCCTTGCTCAAAAATAACAACAGTTTCATAAGAATTAGCTGTATGTTTAACCTCCGGTATTTAATTCCACTTCCAAACGATCATTTTTTATTAATGAGCCGTGCACTATCGCTTCAAAAACGACTTAATTTGTAAACATTTAAACGAACATGTATTCGCGTATGAAGTCACCAATACCTAATGTCGGTACATGTATTTTGGACGGTTTAATCCTTTCCTGATCAACGGTACAAAATTTGGCAAACAAGAACTGAAGTTATTATTATTACATCCATAATCCGTTTGAAATGTTGAATATTAGGTAAACTCTTCAGTTTTCAAGAATGTTGGTTATATGAACCAACAGACATGATCAATAATAATAGCCCATCCTATTTTTTTCAAATGAAATTGATTACAATAATTAGTGTTCGATTTTTGAAATATTTTACAATGTTTGTATCTTCAATTCCCTTTTTAGGTTGTATGTATTATGAGAATCATGAGTCCTTGTCGCAGTTAAGAATTATATAAAATGAAAGAAACCCACGTCAACGATATGGTACTTACTGCCTTAATAACAATCTCTGATCCTAAAAACAAATAATTACCAGGAAATTTGCAATAACAGAACAGTTTTACAAAATAGTAATGAAGTACATGTACCTTCGGCCCCTATATACTAAGGATGTTTATTTTTTATTTAATTTTTTTATTTGAGTGTACGGGAAAACAAATTGCAGCCTGTAGCATGTAAATTTTCGCAACTTTATTTTGTTACTTTTTAGAAAGCTTTAGAGCAATGTAGAATTCATCCTTTGGTGATCTACTTTCAATGAGCCTTAACGCAACTAACATATATGTTTATAGTTGCAAACTTCAAATACAAGGAATTATTGAACGGATGAAAAGACTGGGAGGGATGTCAGAAAACGGAAGCAGTTATATTAGATAATGACAATAGTGATAGTACTGATATATATTGCCAGTACCAGTATTGCTAGTACTTGTTCAGGATTAGGACTAGCTTTAAATAACTTACGTCCGTTTGCTCGGATTTTAGTTAAATTCTAGTTAAAATTAAATCCACAATTTAATCAAAATATCTTTGCTCCACATGGTTTGATCTATAGTTATCATGTTAATAGTTTATCCTTAATTAAGGCATAAGATGTCCGGAGGACTGCTCATTGCTATTATCCTATACAAGAGGAAAGAAAATCCATCAGAAAGCAACTACTTTCCTGGCTAATGCCACGACGAACATTGAATTACATGTGATGAAATTTCCGTGCAGAGTTCCTACAAGGTTATCTCTGCAATTGCTTGTTGCATGGAAATGTTCATCGAAACATTCGGACCACCTATATATCGATTTCGGGGTGTTGCCCCTCATCAGTATAGGGTAGGTCTAGCAGTCAATAACTAATGACTGCAACGAATGAATCGGTCTTGAAATGGATTTGGTTATCGATTCATTCGTTGCAGTCATTAGTTATTGACTGCTAGACCTACCCTATACTGATGAGGGACAACACCCCGAAATCGATATATAGGTGGTCCGAATGTTTCGATTAACATTTCCATGCAACAAGCAATTGCAGAGATAACCTTGCAGGAACTCTGCACGGAAATTTCATCAGATGTAATTCAATGTTCGTCGTGGTATTAGCCAGGAAAGTAGTTGTTTTCTGATGGATTTTCTACTCAACTTTTCCTATTGTATAGGATATTAGCAACGAGCAGTCCTCCGGACGTCTTATGCCTCAAGTCATAAGCTCATTGTTTGTGAATTAGTTTTCTTATCCTTAATTAGTTAAGCCGAATTATAATTCAAATTGGTGCAAACGGCCGTTTGTTTTAACCCTTTGAGGCCGAAATTAATTCGAAAATTTTAAAAGTGAAAAATAATGAGAATTTACGATAGAAACGTTCGTTAACATCAGCTTCAGTGGAAATAAGACGTAAATAAACAAAAAATAAACAAATTATCCTGCAGGATGTGGTAACTACTGCTAACCACTAGCAACTAAATCGTGCAAAATTGCAAATTTGCAACTTAACAAATGCCTCAAAATTATCATTTTTTGTTTACAATGAACTGAAACTTAATTATTCTTTCATTTTGAATAAAACAACGCAAAACAGTACCGGTCTTTATTTAGGAAGAACCCAACTTGGCACGTTAAACCTTTCCAAACTTTGGGCTCGAAACGCCATCAATTCGACATGATATAAATGTCACTAAAGACTACCAAAACTCGTTGCAATCGGCAAGAAGAGTAAAAATGATGCGTAGGCAACACTATAAACACTGTGGCTACGATGTAAAACCGGTAGGAAAATAAAAGTATGGCTATTAGTAATGTGGTTTTCACTGATAACCAGTAGTCCTCAAAGGGTTATAAACCATATTCCTTTTTTGAATTTCTTGATGAGGTATCTGCTTCGGTGACTTGTTTTTGCAGCAATTTACAATTTCATTTAAATCAAGTTTAAACTTGAAAAAATCATGATTTAAATCGTTTGATTTAATCTTCGCAGCCCTGCTTTCAGGTGAACGTAAGATTTCGGTAGTGCCAATACTGCAAGTTGGGTACGACACTGGTTTTGTCGTATTCAGGAGTCCAAATTACGAAAAGAAGAATAACGCCGAGAACCAGTTCTGTACTATGAACAGCTCTGCTCTATCGCGACGTAACCCAAAAGACCGGTTCAAAATTAACGGGGCTGATTATTTATCGTGCGGTTGTTAACCGCTCGCGTTATGACTGTTTTTACACGTTAGTGTAGTTTACTCGTCGAATTTTATGGACCAGAAGGTATCGCATTATCCATCCAGAAAAGTTGATCCATAAACAAGCTCCGGAGGTAACTGTCAAATTTTCAAAATCTAAACTGTCAGGTGACGAATGGGTATGGATGAATGATCAACATTCGGAAATCTATCTTTGAAATATTGTTGAACTGAGTTTATTCGGCTGAGTCTATTATACAGGGTGTTTATTAAGTATACTTGAACAAACTTTATAGGGTAAACCTTTGACTAATTTTAAGATAAAAAGTTCATATAAACATGTGTCCGCAAATGTTTCGTTTCGTAGATACAGGGTGTTGAAGTTAAAATTTTGTTTTCAATTATTTTGAATAAGTTTTTCAAAAAAAAATGTTTGCACAAAACTTGGTGAAAGGGGTTGTATTGAGGTGTATAAGGCGCTTCGTACAATCAATCAAGATATACTTTATTGTCGAAGAATATCATTCTCATAGACAAAGCTTAGTTGAGACAAGGGTAAAAGTGTATAAAGGATACTTGCAGTACAAACATCTTAAATATGAAATTCCATACATAAAAGAATTTATATAGAAATCAAAAATTAAAAATATCGAAGGTGTGGTACTTAATTCTGGATTATAAATTTTTACGTCATTATCGTGTATAACGATTTGTAGAACAAGCGTTAAAAAAATATACATACATACAAATACAATAATAGCTACATATATACTATAAAAATAGATCTATAAAGTAGTGGTGAAGTAATCTTCAATATCGCAGAAAGCTTGCTGAATCAATAAATTTTTTAGATTTTTTCTGAACTGTCTGATACATGTTATATTCCTTATGTTGATTGGCATTGGACCTCGTACCAAGTACTCCGAACCCATGGGACACTTCCCAAGCATTTTTCAAGCGGAAATTCACGCCATAGCAAGATGCATTCATTTCAACCTCGACAGGAACTACCGGAACAAGGAAATTGCAATCCTCTCCGATAGTCAAGCAGCCATCAAAGCGTTGAGCTCATATAACACCAACTCGAAGATGGTCTGGGAATGCCTAGAAAAACTTAATGATCTAGGCAGGAACAACAAGGTGATCCTCCTCTGGGTGCCTGGGCACGTCGGAGTAGAGGGCAATGAACAAGCAGACACCCTGGCACGAAAAGGGGCATCAACGCCACTGATCGGGCCAGAACCATTCTGCGGACTTGGAAAATCTCACTTCCAAGAAGAACTCAATAAAACTGAAGAAGAAATGAGAGCAACATACTGGCAAAGACTTCCAGGGCTAAGGCAGGCCAAAGATCTCCTCGGCAATTTCAACCGAGCAAGATCAAAAACACTGATTAACCTCAGCAAAATTAGTCTAAAGACAATCACAGGATTTCTAACGGGGCATTGCAGACTCAAAGAACACCTAAGGAAGCTAGGCTTGGAGGGGGACAACACCTGCAGATTCTGTGGGGAACATCCAGAAACACCTCACCACATATTGATGGAGTGTTATGCCGTACACCACAAAAGATTAAATATACTGGGATCACACCAGCTGACTGTGGAAGAAATACCACAAATGGACCCCCCTCAAAATCCTAAAATTCCTGAAGGAATTGAAGCTTGAGGGGCTGCTGTAAACGAGAACACCTCGAGATAGCAGAAGAAGATGGGGCACAATTGATCTAACTAGGTCGTAGCGCATCAGTCACCATCCATACCTACCAATACCAATATGTTGATTGGCAGGTTATTGTACATTTTAATACCATTGTAAATTATAGAATCCTTCAGAGCTGTGTTTCAAGGTATTGGTAGTTTGAGGGAGTTGTTCTGACGCGTGTTGTATTGTGAGTCGACTCTATCTAAAGTAGTTTTATTCTTGTGGATCAGACTGACAGCTTCCAGAATGTGTGAAGAGAAAACAGTTAGAAATATGTGTTCTTTGAATAGCTCTCACCCCCGTAAAGCTAGCAGAACCTCTTCAATTGTGAGTGATATCGCGGGTTCTGCTAGCTTAACGTTAAGCTGGCAGAACCAAACCGCCAAACGAATGATTATGAAAAGTCTAAGCTCACCATAATTTTAGGCTCATTTTAGGCTCACGTTTGAATCCATCGCCGATTTTTTTGGAATGCGTTTTTATTTAATCCTGGGTTCTGCTAGCTTTACCGTTAAGCTAGCAGAACCCAACCATACAAAAGCAACTCAGAACAAATCCAGTTGGACAATAATTATAGGTTCTACTTATTCAGGCTAATTTATTACCCAATTATATTTTTTTTTGCTCTTCAGCTGGAGGAGAAATCATGGGTTGTGTTAGCTCAACACTGAGTTGGCAGTACCAAAAGACTTACCGAATCGTTATAAAATATCTGATCGCACCAAAATTTTATGCTCACGTTTGAACCCATCGCCGATTTTTTTGGAATGCGTTTTAGAAAAGATCCTGGGTTCTGCTGGCAGAATCCAACCATAAAAAAGCAGCTCAGAACAAATACAGTTGGACAATAATGGACAATAATAGCTTTACCTTTAAGCTAGCAGAACCCAGGATTTAAAAAAATAACGCAGTCCAAAAAATCGGCGATGGGTTCAAACGTGAGCCTGAAATGAGCCTAAAATTGTCGTGCGATCAGAATTTTCATAACGACTCGGTCGGTTAGCCTTTTGGTACTGCCAGCTCAGAGTTGAGTTAACACAACCTATGATTTTCCTCCAACTGAAGAGCAAAAATATATAATTGGGTAATAAATTAGCCTGAATAGAGCCTAAAATTATTCTCCAACTGTATTTGTTCTGAGTTGTTTTTTAAGGTTAGGTTCAGCTAGCTTAACGGTTAAGCTAGCAGAACCCAGATTTTTTAAAAAACGCATTCCAAAAAAATCGGCGATGGGTTCAAACGTGAGCCTAAAATTATGGTGTGCTTAGACTTTTCATAATCATTCGTTTGGCGGTTTTTGTTCTGCCAGCTCAACGTTAAGCTAGCAGAACCCGCGATATCGCTCACAATTGAAGAGCAAAAAATTTGGGAGTAGGGTAATAAATTATCCTAAAATTACGGCCCAAAAAATTTTTGAAAATTTTAAAGTGGTTCTGCTAGCTTTACGGAGGTATAGCTCTCTACAAGACTCATTACTACGATATCATTACTTATTTTAATTTGCCCTAACTTGTTTTACAGTAAACTTTTGGTGTTTTTTATATTTGATTACTCTCAAAACAATCCCGTTCACTAAATGTTGTGCCAAAAAAATCCCCGAATATAAATCTGTAGGAAAGTAAATCCACAGTAGAAAAATCCTCACAAAATAAATCTTTAAAAATATAAACTGTATAGTATAATGTTTATTATTCATAGAACTATTCAATGTATGTACATCACAAAAAAGCTTTTACCAAATTTTACATATTAAGGTCCCTAAATCTAATGATATGAGCAATTAACAGCAGTCAAAAAGTTTTCGAGGCTACATGTTTCATTAACATGTTCCAGGACAAATTTTTTTAACATGTCTTGCAGAATTCGAATCTGTGGTCTCTCAGTCTTTTTATTGCCGGGTGTCGTATACTGGGCCGATTTTTGAGTTGGTGGCAAAGAAGATGAGTGATTTTTAGTCTGTTCTATCCAGAAGGTACTAACATTACGTAGACGAAAAAATTAAAAACGAAATTTTTGCGATGAGTAATTTTTTGCTGGTGATTTCTTTTCCGGGAGATTATGATCCAGGATTTATTTTCCAGTTGCTTTTTTCCTTGTTACCGTTGAGTCCTATAAGCATGTCCGTAAAAGAACGTCTAGATACTAACCTGAACTGATATGATTTGAAGTTTAAGGAAACTCCAACCAATTCCTTTAATTTTATGCAACCATAAAAATCAAAGATTAGAACAACCCACTTGGAATTGGTTTGTTTGTATTTTTCTTACCAATGCATAGCAAAGATAATTTTAATGATTGGCATGCGATTGAAATCAGTCGACAGACAGATGAAGTGATGGATACTCGAAATTTCATTAGTAACAAATTATAAACACATAATAAAACGCTTGAGGATTCCAGTGGTTAGGCTAACCCTTAAGCTTGATATTTTCACCACTGGTCAACTAACCATCAGCTGCTAGAATGTTGAACATTTAAACAACTAGTTAATTATACGAAGGAAATAATCTGAGGCGAGATTTTCAAGCCCGAGAGCAGGTAGGCTGGATGGTTCAAAAGAACCAGTAACGTTCATCATATGGTCATTTGCATCCAATTTGGTGAGCAGTAATAAATTATTCAGTTGCGGTTACATTCCAAATCTAAATGACTGGCTTCTCATAAAGTGACTATTTAAATTAGATTTCCCATTTATTTTCGTATATATTTATTGCTCTGGTTAAAATCCATACAATCGAATTGTTACTTAAATTTGTCATTACAATTTTTGTTAGTCGTCGGTGAAACATGTTAACCTGCTAACTCCTGTTATAGGTTGAAATACGTTTGTTATATCGTTAGATAGAGATAAAATACTCTGTAAGTATGAAAAGCAGCTATCCCCGATAAAATCAAAATAATGTAGGTATCTTGTCTCGATATTATAGGGTTTTCCAATAAGAGGTGTTATTTTGAATAGCCCGCTAGATCGGCAGATGTAACTTTTGGAGCTGTCATTTTTGACATTTGACAAGTAGCAACTACGCCAACCTTCCGATACTCGCGCGTATCTCACAGATACACGACTTGCGTCAAGAGCATCTAGAGTGGGAGGTAATTTGTGGAGGGGACCTAGCTCTGATTTATGCTCTCATTGGAGTGTGTTACATCGTGTTAGTTTACTCCCGAGTCTCAAAGTGTTGATTTCGCTGATTCATCCACATCTGTATCTCACAGATATTCCGCGACCATATTCGTAAGTTTTAAAATTTGTTTCATATATAATTGTAAACTATTGAAATGAGATGGTATGCATACATTTTAACCCACAATGTAATGTACTGTATACGATTTTCAATACTGAATTCAGAAAAGGGATGTGGATCTAAAATACCCGCAATATTTTTTTCAATCTATCCACCGTATTTATTTACAGGAAAATGTCCAACAACAGGAAATATTATTACAATAATCCAGAAGATTTTGCTGAATTGGAAAGATTGCTTCTTGAAGACGACAATGATGATTCAGGGGACCTTATTGAAGAAGATAACGATACTGACGCATCTGAACATATAGAAAGAGAAGAAGTTGACAGTAGTGAACGTAGTGATGTTGATGAAAGTTCTACCTTCGATGAAAGTTCTACATCTGATGACGAAACTGGTGATGGTACCTATGTAGCTACTAGGAAAGTGAATAAATTACAGATAGATAAATTCATTTGGAATAAGGTTCCGTTTACTGCAGTGCGAAAGACCCAGAAACATAACATTATAACTAAACTACCAGGTGTTGTCGGTGAAGCTCGCAAAGCTAATACTTGTATAGCTGCATGGAAATGTCTGTTCGATGACCGTATTCTCGATAAAATAGTGCTCCATACGAATCAATATATAGAAATTATTCAGTCTCAATTCAGCCGAGCAAGAGATGCTCATAAAACTGACACTATAGAAATAAAGGCATTCCTAGGTTTACTATACCTAGCTGGTTTGTACAAAGGTGGTCGGCTGAATTTGAATGATTTTTGGGATACCAATGGAAATGGTGTGGAATTATTCAGGCTCACCACGAGCTTGGTACGTTTCAGATTTCTATATCGTTGTATCCGGTTCGATGATCGCGACTCTAGAACCGAGAGAAAGAAAATAGATTGCCTTGCGCCCATAAGAGAAATTTTTGAGATATTCGTGGATAATTGTGTCAAAAGCTACTCATTGAGCGCTTATGTTACCATTGACGAAAAGTTGGAAGCATTCCGTGGAAGGTGCAATTTTGTACAATATATACCTTCAAAGCCAGCAAAATATGGTATCAAAATATTCACACTTGCTGATGCGAAAACATTTTACACTTATAAAATGGAGGTATATGTTGGAGCACAACCAGATGGCCCATTTTCTGTAAGCAATAAAAGTGCAGATGTCGTAAAACGATTGATTTCACCCATAAGTAACACAGGCAGAAATGTTACTATGGATAATTGGTTTTCTGACGTGGTATTGATGCAAGAGCTGGCAAAAACCCATAAGCTATCAATGGTTGGCACTCTCAAGAGGAACAAGTGGCAAATTCCATCTGACTTCAAAAATTTAAAACAACGCGAGATTAATTCGTGTATTTTTGGTTTCCACAAAGAAGGAACGTTAGTATCATATATGCCAAAGAAAAACGAGCATGTGGTGCTTATATCAAGCATGCATTTTGATGCGAAAATTGATGAAGACACTGGCGAGAAAAGGAAACCGGAAATTATAACATTCTATAACAAAACAAAAGGGGGTGTTGATGTTGTAGACAAGCTGTGTTCTTCATATAATGTAGCTCGCAATACAAAACGATGGCCAATGGTGGTGTTTTTCTCCATGATGAATGTTGCGGGAATAAACTCACAGATAATATATACCGGCAACCAAAATGAGTGCAAGTATCGTAGGCTCTATATTCGATCTCTAGCTAATGAGTTAGTAAAAGATCATCTACAACGAAGGTACACATCGAATACCGGTTTACCGCTAAATATAACTTCACGCATCAAAGAAATCATCAAAGTTGATGATGTTGCTGATACGGGAACTGCAAATACGCGCAAGAGATGCAAACCCTGTATGGGAGAACACCGAACTAGACTGACAAAATACAAATGTTGCTCATGTGAAACGTATTTGTGTCTACAACATGCAAAATTTGTTTGTGGCGATCAATGTCAAACACCATTGAACAAAAGACGCAAAATGTAATGTATTTTTCAATAAAAAAATTTGATTAATAGTCTCATTTATTTAAATTTATATTTTAAAAACATAATTCGAGCCTCTAACCACCTAAATTGTCTTAGTTTTTATGAACAAACATATGTGTATCTGAGAGATACAGCGCGACTATTTTTGTCGGGCAGGAGCCGCGAGTAACGGAAGGTTAATAAAAATGGAACGATACACGCTTCAACAACGCATTGACATTATTAAAATTCACTATAAAAATGGTGAAAATTTGGCAGAGACGGTTCGTAAAACTCGAATATTTTTGGGTCGTCGTGAAGCACCTTGTCGGACCGCCATACGGAAATTGGAGGAAAAATTCGAGCTGTTGGGACAAGTTAGTGATGTGAAGAATAAAACCCGTGCACGTCGCTCAAGAACAGCCGAGAATATTGCTGCTGTAGCGGAAAGTGTTCAAGAAAACCCAGGTTTGTCCATTCCGCGTCGTTCTTTGGAATTACGCATTCCAAAAACGTCATTACACCGTATTTTGAGTAAAGATTTGGGTCTTAAGGCTTATAAAGTTCAGTTGACACAAGAACTCAAGCCAGCCGATCATTAACAACGTCGTGTCTTTGCCGATTGGGTCCTTGAAATGCATGAAAATGATCCGAAATTCCATCGAAAAATCATCTTGACTGATGAGGCCCATTTCCACCTCGGTGGTTTCGTCAACAAGCAAAATTGTCGCATCTGGGGCTCGGAAAACCCAAGAGTTATTGTTGAAAAGCCTCTCTATCCTCAAAGTGTGACTGGTGCGGTTTATGGTCCGGAGCGGTCATTGGACCTCACTTCTTCGAAAAAGAGGCTGGAGCACCAGTTACGGTGAATGGATTGCGCTATCGACAGATCATTAATGATGTTTTATGGCCGGACCTGGATGGAACTGGGAGATCTTGTGATTTAACACCTTGCGACTTCTTTTTTTTGGGCCACGTGAAAGAGAAGGTGTACGCCAACAGCCCAGCGTCGATTCAAGAACTCAAAGATGGAATTCGTGAGGCTATCGAGGACATAGGGCATCAGCCACTTTGCGATTTGGTTATGGAAAATTTCATGAAAAGGATATGGTCCTGTAGACGTGGTCGTGGTGGTCATTTGGCTGATGTTATTAACGGCACACCTTTCTCTTTATAATCAAATAAACATCCGATCATTTATCTCAAAAAATGGCATTTTCCTTTAAATATCAAAATAACACCTCTTATTGGAAAACCCTATATATGCTATCTCCAAATGTTTCGAAATTACAAGCGAAATACTGCCATCTCCACAGCATTCCTTCCAGCAGATTACCACAGGTTTTATGATAACCTACCTCGTGCATAGTTGTTTCTGTATTGTCTATTATTCGATACCAGACATAAGATTGGGCGAGAATAGCTTTTTGTCTAAAAATTGTTGAAAAAATCTAATTGAGTTTTATTTCTAAAGAATGAAAAGCAGCTAACTCCATAATAATGATCCCCGATATTATTTTTCAGGGTTCGAAAATCTGATATCTCCAATTTTTGTGTAAAATAAAGAATAAAATAACATTTCTACCTTTTACTTGTTTAGAAATTAGTCTATACGGTTTTAATGATCTCCTGTAAAATTTGGTTATATGGAGATAGCTGTTTAACAAGTTTCACCGACGTAGTAATATTATTAATATGACACTAAGGTAAACACGATTAAATTTCCACAGATTTATTGTCTTCGCGACATGTTTCGATACACTGTATCTTTTTCAAGCGAATGTTATACATTAAATTATTCTACCTTGAACTTTACTTAAATACCCTTCTTAACAATTGAGGTAATTAGGAGCTATCTATGATAAAAATAAAATTGACAATACAATGTAGGAAGGTACCTGTAAATCTCAAAACATATCTACTACTTAATTAGTTGAAAAGGTTTAACAAAGGGGAACTATTAAGTCCAATTGATCATTTAGTAAACAATTCGAATTTTTCAATTTATTAATTTCCAAGAATTCTAAATAATTAAGTCTAATACCTTTATTTTCAACATGAAGGATTTCAAAGTTTTCATCGAAGTCATGGTCTTCTTCCAAAATATGATTGGCATATGTTGAATGTGTTTTATTATTTACATAATTCATACGGTGCTCACGTACGCGGCTTTTGAATGGTCTACCAGTCTGGCCTACATATACTTTGGAACAAGATCCACAATTCAATTTATAAACTCCTGATTTTTTAGATTTTTTTGTTTTATCTTTATTATTTTTAATAAACCTTCCCAACGTGTTATCTGTTCATCTTTCTGAAGAAAATTTCTGCAAAGAATTAAATATTATAAAACAGATAGCAGTTAACAATGGATATCAAGTCAAATTAATAGAGAATATTCTTGCTAAAAAATTACATAGAAAGGCTATCCAAGAAGTGTACCCCACTATGAGGAACCTTGACAATAATTACAGAACTTTAACATATTCAGGGTCCGTTTCAGAAAAAATAGCGTCATTTTTGAAAAAACAAAATTTAAGAGTAGCATTCAGAACAGATAACACGTTGAGAAGGTTTATTAAAAATAATAAAGATAAAACACAAAAATCTAAAAAATCAGGAGTTTATAAATTGAATTGTGGATCTTGTTCCAAAGTATATGTAGGCCAGACTGGTAGACCATTCAAAAGCCGTGTACGTGAGCACCGTATGAATTATGTAAATAATAAAACACATTCAACATATGCCAATCATATTTTGGAAGAAGACCATGACTTCGATGAAAACTTTGAAATCCTTCATGTTGAAAATAAAGGTATTAGACTTAATTATTTAGAATTCTTGGAAATTAATAAATTGAAAAATTCGAATTGTTTACTAAATGATCAATTGGACCTTAATAGTTCCCCTTTGTTAAACATTTTCAACTAATTAAGTAGTAGATATGTTTTGAGATTTACAGGTTATCGCTTTTAAACTAACTAAATAATAAACGAAGAGGGGGTTTTTGTATAAAGTGTATAATTCCTAAATATGCAAAGCGCTTTCGACTTTCGTCATCTTCAGTGCTTCCTGAAATTAAATAAGGTAATTGGGGGGAAGATGCCTAATCTAATTATTTTGGACAATACTCAATAGATCGCGCCACACACGGCTACGTTGTTATTTTGTTTATTATTAGAGAACATCATAGTATTCGAAGCGCTTAAGTGCACGCAACTGTTCCTTGATGTGATCTTGTGTTTTTTTATGCCGGTAAGTTTTTTACGATAGAAATTCATTATGTGATATACAGTGTTAAATGTTTTTTGTTTGTGCTAATATAATTTATGTAGGGTTTTGGCATTCATTACAATACTCCTGTCCTATTTTGAATGAGAAAAAGGGTTTTGTTATTTTGATTTGTGGGTTTGGCATCTTATACCTAAGGGTTGGGGTAAAACGCCAAGATCCGTGTGGGGTAAGATGCCTTATCTTAATTGCACTGTAAACTTTGTAACTCTTGTTTTTTCTCAGGTTTGCGTCTATTTTGGTTAGTGATTTCCTTTCAGTACGTCTAATTGAATAGTTTCTTAATTTATCTTGTTTGTTTTTGGTAAAATTCCACGAACGTACGTCAGAAAATCAACTAGAGGCGATTGGACTGAAGAAGACCTTAGAGCAGCTGCAAATGCTTTACGTCAGCAGCCAACCCTGAGTGCAAATGCGATTGCTAAAGAATATAGAATCCCTCTACGAACCTTGATGAGACGTGTAAAGAATAACAACCTTGAAAAGGGCAGTCTTGGGCCAACCGCGTCCTTAGGTATTGAAAATGAACTTAAATATAACGGTTAGAAAAAATTGGCTATGCTCCAACTTTAAGACGTAAGACACCTTGCTTTTACCTTTTCGCAAAGGAATGGGTTAAAATGTAGATTTAACCAAGAAAAAGAATTAGCAGGCTACGATTGGTTTAAACTTTTTTTAAAACGATACCCAACCCTAACTATGAGAGTAGCTCAAGGTCGTTCAATTGCTCGTTCACTTGGTATGTCTGCCGCAGAAGTAGATCCATACTTCCAAATGTTGAACGATACATTTACGACGCTCAATTTGTTTGATAAACCGGCAAACATTTTCAATATGGACGAGACTGGCTTGCAATTATGCAATAAACCTACCAAAGTCATAGCCACAAAAGGAGCTAGAGATGTTCAGTCGGTCACAAGCTCAGAAAAAGGGGAAACAGTTAGCGTCATCGCTTGCTGTAATGCAGAAGGTAACTTTTTGCCTCCCTACGTAATATTTAAAGGCAAAAACAAAAAAAAAGGAGTTTGAAGATAACATGCCCCCTGGATCGGTAGTAGTGATGTCTCCAGAGTCCGCCTATGTGAAAACCAGTATCTTCTCATCATGGACTAAAGACCAATATTTGCCTCGTAAGGGACCAGGGCCTGCAGTACTAATATTAGATGGTCATGCTTCCCATTGTAATGACGTGGAACTTTTGGACTTTTTGGCTGAAAATGAAATTCATGTGGTTTGCTTACCAAGTCATACGACTCACTGGCTTCAGCCTCTCGACCGTTCATTTTTTAAACCTTTAAAGACCTTCTGGAATAGCACTTGTAATCAGTGGATAAGAAATCATCCAGGGCGTCGAATAACTAGGTAATTTGATTTAAGTAAATAAGTTTGAAAGAGATTTCTTTCTTTCTTGTGCTTCACAGGTATCAGTTTGGGGAACTATTAAACCAAGCGTGGTCTCAAGCCGCAACGGTTCAGAATGGTGTTTCTGGATTTCGGGCTTGTGGAATTTATCCATGCTCCAAAGATGCAATTCCCGACCATGCATATGCTTTAGCTGAGCACCAAACTGGAAATTCACAGGAAGAAGTGGAACATGTCGATGCAGAAAACTCTGACGAACATAGCGGCGACGTAGCTGTAGTAAATTTTGATGATATTGCACCAAGTAGGCCAAACGTTAGACAACAACATGCAGACTACCGCTAAAAGAAACGCAAAAAAATTGAAGAAAAACAAAAGAACCAACAAGAGAAGGCAGCTAAGTTAGAGAAGAAACTTCGTAAAAAAGGTAACAAAAAAAAAAGAAGAATGTAGCACACGATAGCAGTAGTGAAGAAGTCAGTGGAGATGAAAATATTGTCTCAGACCATAGCTCTGATGAACCTGACAGTGACAAGGACGACTTCTGTGCAATTTGCGTTTACTTTGACAAAAAGGGTCCCAAAGTTGACTGGATTTGCTGTGTGGTATGCAACAAGTGGCTACACGAAACTTGTGCTTCGGGGCCGAATATGTGCGATCCCTGCGCAAAAGTCACTAAATAAAACATTCAAAACCCTTAGACTTGGTGTAAGATGGCACTTTAGCTGGAGTATGATGGCCAATACAATGTTTTCTGTCTATTGCATCACACCCCCAAATTTGTCATCTCACCCCAAGTCTGTCGGCATCTTACCCCGTAGTTGGGGTAAGTTGCCGAAATGACAGCTGTCAATGTTTATCCAACTTTTTCGTTTATTTTTAAGAAAATAAAAACTTTTTTGTGTTTAATCATTTGTTTATTGTATTTGTAATAGAATACACAGTTTTTGTAAGTTTTGAATAAAGTTAATTATTTTTTTTCGATTTTTAAAAAAATGTTACGCGTCTTCCCCCCAATTACCTTACTCTGGTTGTGATGGATTCTTGAAATTGAATTTATTGATTTGTAGGTTATGAAATTTGGAAAAATGTTTTAAAGTTAGATGAGTACTTACAAGTCAGGTAACAGGAAGAATTACAATTTTTGAAGTCATCTTATACGTATTTTATAAAATTTCTGGCTTAATTCCTACGAAAATCATGTTAGAATTTGAAGGCCATGTGGGTATGTCAAGTATTTTGAAAGACAAAATTACGTCATCTGTCAAAGTCAAAGACTAAAATATAATACTAACTTGTGTTAGTAGTAAATTGAAATGTTTGGTTCAATTTACTACTATCACAAGTTGGTATTATATTTTAGTCTTTGACTTTGAAAGATGAAGTAATTTTGTCTTTCAAAATACTTGACATACCCACATGGCCTTCAAATTCTAACATGATTTTCGTTGGAATTAAGGGTGGATTTAGTCAACTTTAGCACAAGCATTATCATAAACATAACGGCAACATCAATGTTTTTAGCATAAACCATTGTTGTATAAATGGCGCAATTTGATATAACAGATTCAACTTTCGCTTTTGACATATACTTAAGCACAATATTAATATAATGTTGAGTAAATGCACCTTAGCCAGAAATTTTATAAAATACATATAAGATGACTTCAAAAATTGTAATTCTTCCTGTTACCTGACTTGTAAGTACTCATCTAACTTTAAAACATTTTTCCAAATTTCATAACCTACAAATCAATAAATTCAATTTCAAGACTCCCTCACAACCAGAGTATTTACTTTCAGGAAGCACTGAAGATACACTTTATACAAAAAAACCCCTCTTCATTTATTCTTCGCAAGTGTATTCAGCTTCCCAAATCAAACTAAATAATACACTTCTCGTTTCCATACATGTTATCTTTAATGTTATCATTACTTCCAATACAATTTCACAGCATCCATTGGTCGTTCTGTGTCGTTACTATAGAAACGGTTTGTTGGCATGCCGCGTGTTTGACTGTGTTTGCTCTTAGTTGCTGCAATTTCAAGTTATTTTCAAGAAAATGGATGTTGATTATGATAGTGGTAGTGATACCCCATCAGATATATCTGAGTAAGCAAATGCAATAGTATCTAATATGTTACCGGCCAAATCCAAGTAATATATGAGAAATCATATGTCCAATTTCGTGAATGGTGCGACAAGAAACATGTAAAAAAGGTTTCTGAAAATGTGCGTTGTGGAGTATCTACTCAATGTTGAAAAGTACGTTGAATGTTAAGGAAAATATTGATATAAGGAAGTTTTCAAAATTGGTCCCGCTCATTAAGAACAAAAGCGTCGGATACCGAGGAAAGAAATCTAAAGTTTTATCAATAAATTTATTGAAGATGCTGACAACGAAACAAATTTACTTTATAACGTACAGATGTAATCATAATTTTGTAAGATTAGTAGCAATTTAAATATTTTTTATTTGTTACTTGTCCTAATTTTGAGTGTCAGCGGTGCTTGTCGCCGTGAAGAACTATTACATATTACTATTGCTGCCACTGAAGATGCTGGATCTATATTGATTGTTAAAATACCTGATACGATGATACGAAGACCTATTGCGCAAGAACATTCACTGTTTCAAATTCTGATTATATTGAGATATACCGCAAGTATAGAGCACTTCGGTCGCCTGATACAAAAAATAACCGATTATTTATAGTGTACCAAAAAGCCTGTTTAATTTGGGTTTAGAATGAAACGGGGTCTATCAGGTCTTTAACATGATTTATTACAAAAGTTCACGTCTACCCTGCTGGATCCCGCAAATACCTGGATCCAGCGGGATTGCATTCCCTAGATAACGCCCAAAATCGTAGATCAAGGTATTCAACTGCGCGCAGTGCATAGATAAATCAAATTAAATAGCAGTGAAAACTTAAAAACCGAATACTTGAAAATAAAGAAAGAACATCAAAACCTTATTAATGAGACCAAAAAATCCTTCAATGACAAATTGTACAGTCAATCAGTAAATAAATCATAAACAGCTTGGTATATTATGAATAACGATATTCAACTGAAAAAGAAAAATACCAGTGAAGCATTTTACACAAACGATCAGCATTTAAAAATTACAAAAAAGCAGGAGGCCTCATCTGAATTCAATAAGTTTTTTATCGAATCAGTTGAAAAGTTAGTAACGGAGTCCACAATCTCCAGAAATAGGAACCATATTGCTAGAAACCATAATTCAATGTTTTTGACTCCTTTTACAGAGAGGGAAATGAGAGAAATCATTATCTCATTGGACATAAGAAGAAGATTTTTGCCCATATCTCCGCAGCCGTTTGACATAATCCCATCAAACCTGGTATCACTGGATTTGTAATGACGATCCCTAACCAAATATGGAAAAAGACACTGGGTATTCCATTTAAAAATACCACTAAAGTAATTTTTTCTCGAATGCGGAAAACCCTATATATTCAGGGTGGGGTTCAAAAATTGTCCAATCGGAAAAGAAAATCGACGTGTTCGAGGAATTTTCCAAAATATGTTTATATTCTGAAATAATGAATTTATTCCATACATTTGCATGTATACAAGGGCGGGAAATGATTGAAAGTATAACTTTAACTTTCATCACTAGAAACGAAAGTTAACGTTTTGAGAATTTTTCTCACTTGCGACAGAAATTACGTTCTCGCTGAAGGTATGCTATTACAAAGTGACGCCTTTTCGTGAAGGGACGTAGAAAAACTTTTTATCCAATATGTTATACAAACTTCATGGAGGGCTCTGTATATCATATGAACTCTTCAAAAAAAGTTTAAAACCCGTTTCTAGGTAGATATTCGCAATTCACTTGTTTTTTCGTTATTCAAAACTCATAGCAAAACGCTTTCATTTATCCTCATATCGATAAATCAATCCAAAACGGGAAGGGACCAAGGAAGGGCCGAACATACAACTAAGCCATAGAGCTATTTACACAATGCCAACCCTCATCCCCTATATACAAAATCAGTTCCCAACGTTCCACCTGTACGAATTGTAAGGCTTCAATACACCCTTATGTCAACACACTGTAATCTGATTTTGTCATCTCAGGTGAAATTAACCTGGTGAATGTGCCAATTTGACCTTTGTATACGGCGAAACGAAATTCACTGAGAAACCGGATGAAACAATTTCTGTAGGTGAAATAAGCGAGCATTTTCTTACCTGTTCCACAATAATTCGAATTTGCCGAGGGGTGAGGGATATTTGATAATATACGAAAAGAGGCAATGCACAACAATTATTATATGACAATGGCATGGCAGTTCATGGCGATTTATTGTTAGAAATATCTCAATCGGAAAAATTCCGGATAATTAATACAAGGTGATTTACCACAAATTAGATGGGGTACTGGTACCTATATCATGTGCGAAAGCACCTGTAAAATTTGAGAACTATCCGTGATGATTTCCATTTTTTTTGTAGGTCAACCACAATGGATACGCCACTGCACCATTGTATTTTAGGAACCATGAAAACAATCGTGTTTCTGTCAAAGATGTCATTAGAACTAAAGCATTGCAGCGTTGCAATGTTACTATCTCCGAGTGCAAAATCGCTCATGGTCGTTGTCTACTTGTTCCCGATTTGTCAAATTGGTTGTACACTTATTGTAGAACGAATACCCACGGAGTATGTGGAAACACAATTATCCCTCGACATAACCCGTTTTCTCCAGATAAAGCAATTATGAATTGTGATAGTCCTAAGTACAGAAATTTCAGAAGACTTGGCACTGGTGCACGTATTTATGTCACCCGTCAAAACATCGTCAGCTTCATTTGCAACAGTGATCGTATTTTGACGTCTTTCGTAAATCGTTACTGTTCAATATGCCAGCGTTCACCTCTAGCGAATATTGTGATAGGAATGTTACATAATATGGTGCAGTGAATGAAAATGCCATTGCTTGTGATCAAGAATACGCGAGAAAATTTCCAAATAGGCGCCATCCAAACTCCATTCGTCGCTTGGAATTGTGTATTGACGTCATTTGCAACAGTGATCGTATTTTGACGTCTTTCGTAAATCGTTACTGTTCTATATGCCAGCGTTCACCTCTAGCGAATATTGCGATAGGAATGTTTCATAATATGGTGCAGTGAATGAAAATGCCATTGCTTGTGTTCGAGAATACGCGAGAAAATTTCCAAATAGGCGCTATCCAAACTCCATTCGTCGCTTGGAATTGTGTATTGACGGTAACGGAGCAACATTCAAACTTTTGCTTTCACATGATAAAATATAATTCTGTTGTGCTGTGTCCTGTAATTTGCAATATCAATATCTTCAAAACGCATTTGTTGTGAATAAAATGCAAAAACAGGTCGCTTTTTAATCCAAGGGGGACATCTTCCTATCATAATCTCAACTGAGATTTTCAGGAGCGGTAAAATTCTGATTCTGTTACGCACAGAATAACCTACGTCACATATCTAAATAAAATATTATTTCCTAATTTGTATAAAATCTTTTTTCATCAATTCAATTAATTCACTGTAGTCATACTGGAAACTTGTAAAACCTTCATATGCCAATTTTGAATCGAATCGAACCACAATTACTAATTTCGTCCGCCATCTTGGTTTTTTGCATTGACTAAAATATCATAATTTTTCGCCCTGAAAATCCCCACATATCAATTTTGATTCGAATTGGACCAGAATTACAAATTTCGTCCGCCATCTTGGAGCCACCATCTTGTTTTTTTGCATTGACAAACAAATCATAATTTCCGACCTTGAAAACCACCACATATCAATTTTAAATCGAATCGGACCATAATTGCAAATCATGTCCGCCATTTTGGAGCCGCCATTTTCTTTTTTCTCTTAGAAAAATTCCATAATGCATTGTCACCGAATTTATGTCAAAATAGCTTGCAAATGCAGTATTATAATTTGGAATACGGAACAGTTATTTTTCCCGCAAGAGGGCGCCAATATAAAAAGTTAGGTGGCAAAAATTGACATGGCTGAATTCCTTATGAAATTACCATTTCAATGATGTGTCACACTTACTACTTTCCCTATTCAAATTGTTTGGGTGATAGTGCCCAAGGGGTGGGGGGAGAGGTATGCCAGTTGAGGTTATGATAGGAAGATGTCTCCCTTGGATTAAAAATCGACCTGTTTTTGCATTTTATTCACATGCGTTTTGAAGATACTCGATCTGTTTCGTTTTCGGTGCCCCACCCTGTATTTTATTTATTTTTGCCATTTTGTAATGAGAGTCTGTACGGTTCCAGGTGGGCAGTTACTATCCAGTGGCGGAGCGTACCTACAAATTATTCAGATAATGTTTTGTTCCATTTTTGTAATTTCTTTTGGTTTCATCAACTTCTTTTGGAAGAGCACACTGACAAATTTTGTGTAAGTGGTGGCAAATTAAATCGATGATGAAATACAAACATACGTACAGATTGACAACAAATCAAAAAACAAAAAATCGAATGAGTTCCCAAAAAAAAAACGATTTGTTCACAAGATTGTTCATAGTTTTTCTAAAAACTATCGAAGTGATGAAAATTACAGAACGAACCCCCCAAGGAATCAAATACCCACAATGATGATTTCCATGGATTTGAACACTCCCACACAGCGCACAAACGTGTATCACTGTGCAAAGGAAAGATTTCGGATTTTTTCAGAAGTATTATGCCGTTAAAAAATTAACCTCTAAGAAGGGGTTGACAGGTCATAATTAGAAACAAGGTTTTTCTAAGTAAAATTTATAATGGTTCTGCCCCTGTCGCAAAAAATAATTTAGTGGTCACTACGTCAGAACATTTAGGATTAGAAGCAGGAAATGGTTACTATTCGTCAATTAACTTTTTCCATTTGGACAACTGAAGTGTATGGATAGAAAATATGACTCAAACGGTTTTGTATTTGACTTATATTCTACAATATCTTACTGTGTGATATGTGTGAATGTAAATACATTTTTGAATGGTAAGTACTATGGCAGAAAATCGGATATGGTGTTTTAGAATGTTCTTTATGTGTGTATGGACTTTAGCAATCAAATATATTGTGTACTTGTGAATACACCCCAATGAAAAACTCTTCGACCACGCCACTGCTTTATGTTAAGTCCAACCTAGGCATACAGTTGTTCAAGAAAAAATGTCGGTTTCTTGAAAAGCAACAGGAACGCGCACTCAGTGATTTGGAGTTTCAAGCAGAATAACATAATTTTCATCACCTAGTTTGGTGCAGACGAATTCCAGAATTGTATTCTCATTGTTTTCTATTAACATAAACATAACATAAATGAAAAATTTGAAGAGTAATATGTGTTATTTAATTTTTGAATGGCAATAAGACAGAAAATCCAATTCAAGCCGTATTTCATCGAGGTTCAGAATTGATTACAGTCTTCTTACAAGCTTCTACTGCGTGTCTTTTGGTGCGTATGGACTATATCAACCATAGAAATTGAAATTTTGAAGAGTGGGATGTGTTTATAAATCTTTGAAACGCAATGACAGAAAATCCGACTTACACTGAATATCGTTGGGTATTAGAATGCATAACACGCTTCTACTGTGTGTCTTTTGGTGGGCATGAACTATATTGACCATAGAAATTGAAATTTCGAAGAGTGGAATGTGTTTATTAATTTTTGAAATGCAATATGACAGAAAATTCGACTCAAACTCTATTTCATTTGGTATTAGAATGCATTAAAGTATTCCACACGCTTCTACGCATGGACTAATATATTAACCACGAAAAATAAAAATTTGAAGAGTGCTATTTTAATAAATGTTTGTATTGCAATATGGTAGGAAATTCATCTTGACATTGACATGAAAATTCGAATGCCTTTCAGATAATATTCTACAAAAGCAAGTAAGACAGGTTTAAAAGTAAGTAAGATGGGTTTTAAAACATAGCAGGAAGATATAGTAAACCAAGCTACACCAATCAATAGAGCATAAAATGAGTTATTTTTTCAAAAAATTACTACTAGGAAACTGTTTTAGACTCACAACTGCTATTTATTAATTTGTTATAAAAACTTACATACAAATAATGTGTATTTTACTATTTTGCTTATACAATGAAAACTTATACAGCAATCTGGTTGCTCCAATGGAGAATTGAAATAAGAACAAAATGAGATTTTTTACGAACCGATCAGATCATTAGTAACGGAGAAAAAGCGGAAAACCTGTTTTTTTAACTCGTAACTGCGCCATTTTTCGAGTTGTAGGGTTGGCCCTTCTCATGAAAGTATTGAATTAGTATTGGCACAATTGCAATATGATTTTTTTTGGCACCATCTTGCAGCGTGCCTGGATGCTCTATAGTCCAAGAAAAGAGGAAGCGGCCCAAAGTTAAATGTGCAAAAATTATTATCCGAAAACAAAAAATATGAGCGTATAGAAAATTGAAATTCAGCATGAGTTTCTATTTCATGCGACTCGATCCTGATTACCGAACATAACCTAAAAAATTGGCAAAGTTGCGAAAAGCGGTTTTTTGTTGATAATTAAAAAACTACAGCTCCGATCGAAAAAAGTTAAATTTGGAAATTGTAGGTATTAAAAAGATCTATCAATTGAATTTTTTGATATCATTGATACTTATCGAGTTATATCGGAAAATCCGTAAAAAATCGGTTTTTCTATAACTCGTTTATTGTAAGGTATTGAAAAATGTTATTTACAGTTTTGTGTAGCCTATGGCAAGCCAAAAAAATTGATGAATATTGATTATTTTTCAAAATATATGAAGTTTTCTCAAAATAGGTGCTCCCTCAATATGGCTACTCTTGCTCGGGGAAAGGTGCTACAGTAACGATTCAGGGCTTATTTTTTTCTGTAAGAGTTGTACTTTCATATTATCGAATAAGTATATTGATTTTATTCATTTTAAGTGTCAAAAAATTACTTAAAAATATTGCACAATTTTTTACAAGTTTTTTCTAAATAAATTTCTTAATTTTGATTTTACAGAAATGACTTTTATGGAAATAGATTTCTAGTATGACTTCACGCATTAAAAAAAATTGAATTCCTACGATCACTAGCAGCCAAGAAATTTTTTTTATTTCAAAAGAATCTAGAAGACGCAATAATCATCGTACAGCAGTCACCTTCATGGATATTGAGGTTGAATACCTATATTTTCGATAATAAAATACTAGGATATGTCTAGTTCATTTGCAGCATTATTAATTGATGAACAAAGTGAGGCGTGCAGGCGCGGAGCGATGCAATTTCAGCGTGTGGCGCAGTGGGGATACAAATACTATTGACATTAAAGACACTTTCGTCCTGACAGTGTTATTGAAAAAAAAAGAAAAGTTATTGGTTCAATTTCAAGTACTAGTGTACATTGCAAAAGAAAACGTACGTGAACAACAATCCGAGATACTCAATATTTTTCAAGCACAAGCCACTTTGAACGAACGAAATAAGTTTTCGGTGCTATCCCCACTCCGCCACCCGCTACAGCTATCGCGATCCGCGCCTGCACGCCTCACTTTATTCATCAATTAATAATACTGCAAATGAACTAAAAATATCCTAGTATTTTTTTATTGAAAATATAGGTATTCAACCTTAATATCCATGAAGGTGACTGCTGTACGATGATTATTGCGTCTTCCAGATTATTTTGAAATAAAAAAATTATCTCGGCTCCTAGTGATCGTAGGAATTAAATTTTTTTTTCAGAATGCTTGAAATCATGCTAGGAATCCATTTTCATGAAAGTCATTCATATGAAAACAAAATTGAGCAATGTATTTAAAAAAAACATGTAAAAAAATTGTGCAATTTTTTTAAAGTCATTTTTTGACCCTTAAAATTTTAAAAATCAATATACTCATTCGATATTATGAAAGAACAACTCTTACAGAAAAAAATAAGCCATGAATCGTTACTGTAGCATCATTCCCCGAGCAAGAGTAGCCATATTGAGAGAGCATCTTTTTTGAGAAAACTTCATATATTTTGAAAAATAATCAATATTTATCAATTTTTCAATGAAATACTTTTTTGGCTTGTCATAGGCTACACATAACGGTAAGTAACAAGTTTGAATAACTTACACTTAACGAGTTATAGAAAATCCGATTTTTCACGGTTTTTCCGATATAACTCGAAAAGTATCAAAAATATCGGAAAATTATAAGTAATTCAATTGATAGATCTTTTCGATACCTACAATTTCTTAATTTGACTTTTTTCAATCGGAGCTGTAGTTTTTTAGTTATCAACAAAAATCCGCTTTTCGCAAGTTTGCCAATTTTTTAGGTTATGTTCGGTAATCACGATCGAGTCGCATGAAATAGAAACTCATGCTGAATTTCAATTTTCTATACGCTCATATTTTTTGTTTTCGGATATTAATTTTTGCACGCACTTTTCCCTGTTGCTTGGACTACTAGTGATAATTTCACTCGCTGTATGAAACCCTCCTCTCCGCAATATTAGGATCAATAAGGACGTATGCCTTGATAATACGCAGTTCCTAGCTTTCGAGCCGGAAATTTCCCTCACGTGTAAAATCGTCCATAAGAGGAATGCAATTACCGCTGGCTCACAGCGATAATTGCACTGTAGTGACGCGTTTCGCGTCACGGCAGTGCAATTATCGCATTAGATGTCAATTCAAGTGAAGTCGCGCGATTTTAATGTCAGAAGTGAGACTTCAAATGTGTCATCTAAGAGTGAGGTGTGAAATTTCCTACGAATACCACTCGTGCATTGAAAATTAACCAGATAATTCTGAAAAAAAAACGTGTTTTTTTATAAAAAACCGCACTCGGTTATTTTTTCGTTGTTTCAAAAAATTGCCCTCCTCCTTCGGAGTCGGGCAATTTATGCTTTGAAACAACGAAAAAAATAAACTCGTGCAGTTTTAAAAAAAACACGTTTTTTTCAGAATTATCGGTAATTTTCAATGCACTTGTGGTATTTATTACCCCCGGTAATACCACTTTGTCATGGCAACCACGTATCCAAACAACAACGGAGAACTTAACATCATCTTGCTACTAATATGAATGTCAGTCTGACAGACTTCATGTCTATCAGGCATTATCTATAACTATTGAAGAATTCACGACCATGGAACTTTTTTCACTTTGTTGGTTCGTGAAATTATCTCAATAAATACTACTCGTGCTCACAATACTATCGATAATGCTGTCAGAAATCTTAAACTCGATTAAATTGCTTTGAGGTAACACCACTCGTCCTAAATGACTGGTGGTGTTACCAAGCAAATTGATCTCGCTGATTTCTGACAGAATTACTATCGATAGTTTTGTGAGCACTCGTGGTATTACCCCTGATAGTCCAATTTCAATTTCTCAAACAGATTTTGAAACAAAAAGTATAGTACCACGTTTGGCGCTACAATGCTGCGAAATGGGTGAAAAGTGCTTGCAAACATGACTGAAAACGGCCGAATCCGCTTAAGCGGTCTAGTAGGAGAGACCGGGAGATGAGAGGAATTCTTCTAATGAACAAGAGGAGACATCCATCGATTCTAGAGATTTATCAAAAACTTCGACAGGCACTATGCATACTAAAATCGATGATAACTCGAAGCTTGTTATTAATGGAAACGAAATGTCTATTAATATAAATGTTAATATTACAAGTAAAATATGATTGATTCCAGATTGTATATTTCATTATTCCACTAGTGGATAAAGTGGTACTTTATACGTTTCATAAGTGTGGATAAAACTTCAATTATAAGGTGATCGTGGATAAAGGAATTAGGTATTTGAGGTGTACTAAAATCGAATTCATTCTCTGGAGAGAATATTGCTCGATTCTAACTCAAGAGAATGTTGTTCAGTTGAAAGTGAATGTGAAGAAAGTCGATTTCAAATTATTTTCTCCCGGTTATATTAACAAATTCCTTCCCTTGAATCATGCCCATAACGATACATCCGACAGGCAGGTAGAGATCCTTCTCTCGTCGAAGGTCACAGTAACAATGGCCAGGTCAGAAAACACAACTCAATGAAATTTATGTTGGTCGTTAATATTCATATAACTGGGACTGTAAATAGAAGTTCCTTCACTAGAAATACCATAAAAATTCTGTTTACTCCTTTATTGTTATTCGGGGCTGAGGTGCAGCCGGGTAACGAAACGCTTGCTAGGCGTTTTTCAACAGTCAATTTGAATGTCTGCTGATTCTTACAACAAGGGAAAGGAGACATTTATACTTTGTAAAATATACAGGGTAAATCTCGACGAGATAACGCTATCTATATACAGTGTGGTCCACTAAGCGTGCAACAAATGGGAAACTTGTTTATTATCGATTTCTCAGAAATTTTATTCCTGATAAAAGTTGGTGCATGTTCCAAAATGTACCAAGTGTACCTGAAATGGCTTTATGACAAACACCATACAGGATAGGCCAAAAAATATAAAGTTCGTTCAAGAGTAAAGTACCATTATTTCAAAAAATATAGAAATATGTTGAAGAGAAAAGTTGCTTAGAATTAAAAGTTATGTTCAGATACGAAGTCATGGCCTGCTACTCGGTTTTTTTTTCGTTTGGAAAATATTGAATTACCCCCGTATGATACATATTTTTACTATTTTGATTTAATATATATGTGAAGTAGCCACAATCAAATCAGGTTGGAGTATTTTTTATCAAATTAAAGTGTATTTGTAAAATTTACTTGGATTTGTATTTTTTTAGGTGGCCGTCAACTTCATGTTTGTTGCAACGATATTTAATAGAACTCTAGAATAAAATAAATACTTTTCTTAACGAGGCAAATACTTTACTAAGTAAATGTTCATATGAATAAACTGTCAAAATCTATCGCGGATAGCCATGAACAAAAAAGAACCAATAAGCGATAGTACAGAAACTTACAGTAGGTAACTGAGCAGGTGCTAACAATAAAAATTATCGAAGCGTCTCTGTATGTCCACCTTCTCTTTCGATGCATCTAATTGTTTGCTCATAAAATTCGTTTACTGTAGATCGCAACACATTGGCGGGAATATTTCTGCAATGAACTCGTATTGAAGTTTCAAGCTCAGCAACATAATTAAATGGGCGATCTCTGTAGACTTTTTGTTTTAAGTATCCCCATAAGAAATAATCCAGAGGTGTAAGGTCTGGAGAACGAGGCGGCCATCGAGGATCGGTATCAAGCTCAGCAACATTATTAAAAAGGCGATCTCTGTAGACTTTTTGTTTTAAGTATCCCCATATGAAATAATCCAGAGGTGTAAGGTCTGTAGAACGAGGAGGCCACCGTCCTAACCATTTATTACGAAATGTCCTATTCAGCCACTGAGAAACATTTCTATTAGAATGGGCAGGACATCCGTCATGCTGGAACAATACTTTTTGCCGTTCTTCTAATACCATATCATCCAAAAACTCTCCTATTTCAGTTTCCAAAAAGTTCAAGTGCCTGTCACCATTCAAATTCTCTCGAAAAAAAACGGACCTAGTAATGTATCATTTAATATACCACACCAAACGTTTGTTTTCTGATAGTATTGATTTTTGTTGTCAATAATAAAATTTGGGTTGACATCTGACCACCATATGCAATTTTGTGATGATAGAACCCCATTTGTTGTAAAAGTCGATTCATCTCCAAACAGAATACATCGATGAAAATCTCTTTGTTCTTCTATTTCACCCTGAATCCACATGGAAAAATAATATCTCAAATCATAGTCTCTTTCTTGCAATGTACAAATGAATGTAGGTTTGTAAGCATGGTACTTATGTTTCTTGATAATACGCTGCACAGAGGTTTTTTTAGGCCGGTATAATCACTAATTTCTTGGGTGGACCTTCTAGGATTTTCTACTACTGCTTGAAGTACGTCAAGCTGGTTTTCTTATGTGCATACAGGTTTCGTACGCTCCGTATTATGTTTATATTCTAGTGAGCCGGTCTGTTTGAAATTCTTTGAAATTCTTTGAAATTCTTTAAAATTCTACTTACACTTGAATAGCAAATTTGTTTGTCTGGATGCCGCTCGTTGAAAATATCTGCAGCTTCGCGCATTGTTTTATAACCATCACCACAGATTAAAACTAATTCTGCCTTTTCAGTTAACGTTAATACTACTGGGAGAGGCATTTTTAATTAAGGACAAATATGAAAACGTTTGACAGACAAGTTTCAAGACGCCACACTATCAAACTACAGTATTGTTTTCGGTCGTAAATAAGGGTACTTTACTCTTGAATGAACTTTATATTTTTTGGCCTATCCTGTATGGTGTTTGTCATAAAGCCATTTCAGGTACACTTGGTATAGTTTTGGAACATGCACCAACTTTTGTCAAGAATAAAATTTTCTGAGAAATCGATAATAAACAAGTTTCCCATTTGTTGCACTCTTAGTGGACCACACTGTATAGTAAACTAGGTTGGCAGGTTGACAAAAAATGTGGAAACTCAAAGAAACCTACAAAAAATAATAGCCCCGCATATCCCAAATAAATGTGGAAGGAAACTTAATTGAAAATCCTGATAATAATGCAGAAACTTTTAATGATTTTTTCGTGATTACAGGCAATAAATTGTCTCAAGATATCATCATAGATAAAGATTATAAAGAAAAGAAAATCAAATATCAAAATTCAATTTTCCTGTTTCCAGCTGCAGAAATAGAAGTTATAAACACAGTGCTAGGACTCAAAAATAACAAATCTTCAGGCCCTGGTGGCATAAAATCAGAATTAATCTATCATACCACAAATCATAAAGCCACTAACACACATTATAGATCAGGACAGTTTCCCAAACTGTTCAAAAATTCAACAGTTATACATATACTTAAGTATGGAGAACGTACAGAAAGAACAAATTACCGACCAATTGCATTGATGCTTCAGTAAAATTTTAGAAAAAATAACCAAAAATAGGATAACCAACTTTTTGGCATCTGAAGGAAACATCATAAGTTCCGCTGATAACACGGTCATTTTACGTGAAGAAGATCCATGATCGCAATTATAAAAAAAAGTAGAATCTGATCTCCCTCTCATCAAAAAACGTTTTGATAATAAACTATTATCAATTAATGTACAGAAAACGTTCTATGTGCCTTTCTGCAGTTATAGTTGTCAACTTCCCAACTACAGTACAATCTGTTTGCAAAATAATTTTCAAATAAATTGCTCGAACTCCATGAAATATTTAGGGATTAAAATAGACAGTCACCTGAAATGAGACAAACAAATTAACTTTTTCTCTGATTGGCAGCAAATATTAATTTTGCTGACACATATCAATCAGCAAAGTATTACTTTTCCTGCCTATGCAGCAAAGTGGGTACTTTGCTGCCCTAGGCAGCAAAGTGGTTACTTTGCTGCCTAGGCAGCAAAGTGATTATACTCAATGGGAATAAAACATTTGACGTAAACATTTATTAGCAATTATTACATAACACTTTTAACAAGAATTTAAAAAACATGTTTAGTTGTTATTAACATTGATGGTAGAGTTACTACAATTTTGAACGAATAGGCCACCTTTTCTTTCCTCAGGTATCGTTCTCTCTACATTAATTATATTACAATCGGAGAAAAAATTATATGTTCAACTCGGCAGCAAAGTAGATTGACTGCCTTAGCTAAATTCCTAGCCTCGCTACGCTCGGCTATGAATTCAGCCTCGGCAGTCAATCAAAACTTTGCTGCCTAGTTAAACAAATAACTATTCTCCTCAAGAAACTAAGATGCGTGGTGAATAAGATAAAGCCAGTTTCGAGAATACTGGAAGAAAACCAATTAAAAATGTTGTACTATACGCTTTTCGTACCTTGCTTAAAATAGGAAATCATCGGTTGCGGAGCAAGAATGAATGTTCACATGAAAAAATCGAAGTCATTCAGAAAAGAATAATAAAAGCAGTAGCACTACCTCCACATTCACCATAAATGTAGTGCATATGCGCATAGTCTCGGGAAGTATAACGTGTGTATGGCATGACAAAGAAATAAATACCACTGAATGAAACAAGCGCAATAATTTCAAAAAACTACGACAGAAGTCACAAGTTGTTCAAATAAAATGTGACAGCCACCTACTAGATTTTTTCAATTATATTTACAGAAGAACCGTTCATGCACAATGGTGTATTTTAGTTTTTCATTAGGAAACTATTGCTTCTACGGACACAAAACAGGAGTTAGAAAAGTCTTTAATTTTCGACAAGGATTCACCTCATAAAAAAAAATTAACTTATTTGGTTACACCCTGTATATCTGTCGGTCTCTGAAACTTCGTTGGAATCTGGATATTGGACAATTGGGACATTTATCATAAGAATTCTTATTAATCGGTGCCATGTCGGATAATCGACCTTTCATTTAGATAATTTTATTAGGCTTAATTGCATGAAAAGTTAATTTCATTGACACATTATTTAATGCTACCAAGCAGTTTATTCTTCATCATTATTAATCAATTCCTCACTTTATCTTGATAAAATCGAAATAAAATAATTTTTGAGCGTAAGCATAAAAGTTGATGGAAGTCTAGAATAAAACCACGCCTAATTCAATGGAAATCACTTCCTACAAAAATAACAATAGTTTGTTTTATACCATGGTAGTCTGGACAAAATGAGCATTCTTTTGAAATGAATGTCCACTTCCAATTGGATATGTTTCTTTAAGACAATAATGTCAAACTTTTTTTTTTTAAATCAAATCTGTCATTTTACCCTCATTTCTTGAAATTTTTTTCACTTTCTGAAAAACTGTTCTGTACGTCTAAAAGCATCACTCATCAGTAATCTTCATCAGCAAATATATTTGAATCTGTTAGGTTAGGTAGCAATTTTTCAGAAATTCTTAAAATGCCCATTATCTCGAAAACGGTGATATTTTTACTGAAGTGAAATTCCGATATTCTGAACAGTCATGACCTGGTCTATCACCAGTTTCAATATTGTACAAGGTTTACCGCACACCCTGTACCTATATGGATATTTTTGTGATCATTTTATTGTTTTACTTCTAGGATGAGATAGTTGCAAAAGTAAAACAATGCAAGCAATGTAGAGTTATAGTTTGTGACCTCTTATTAATTATAATTGACATTATTACTTCTCCCATTACAACAAGCATGTCGTTGATTAACTACATTTGCTTCACAAATTTGTACATGAAAAATTTGAATTCCAGCTTTTGTAGAATTTCATTCAATCTTTAGTATTAAAACATGCGTCAGAACTAAATCTTACCATGTCAAGCGTTACTTCAGGAAACATTTCCAAATCGACAATTCCAATAAGGTATGGATAAACACAATTTAATTTATAGCTTTGATTTTGACTCTGTACAGCTACTAACTGTACTGCATGTATAGTATCAACACAGGAACTTCTTAACGTCAATAAATAATCGTTTTTCCATTAGAAGTCATACTTTTTACTCAAAACGAAGATAAACAAAATAACTGGCTAATATCCACGTAAACTTTGTTTGTAACTCAGCGGCCATTTTAAAAGGACCGTGATCACGTTTTCTAGATTGCTCATTTCCATCTCCAGTTGTTCACCATTATTTTGCAGATTATAGTACAGAATTCAATGTGTGAAAACATTTTCATAATAACCCTTTTTCCTGTATGGTGGAGGAACATACGAGGTTACAATTAATAATAATAATAATAAACGCTTTTATCGGTAGAAGCAGAGGAAAACAAATATTGACAATGAAGTATACCAGATCTAGAATTGACAATTTGACTCTAGCCTTGTCTCTCATTTACTTCACGAATTACTCTGAACTGCATTTGAAATCAAATCATCGTTTATGAGAATTGCTCCGTGTTCAAAATCCAACAGAAACTATTTTGATTCCACAAAACGTCTATTTTTTCTGAAGTAAATTTGGAACTCACACATAAAACGAAACACTAAATTGGGTCATAAAATCGAACAAAACAACAATTTCCTACACTGATAATGCTCTCGCAAGTGCTTCGTAATAATTAAAAATTCAATTGTTATTATGCGCTCTCCGTTGTTCCAGATGAGTTAACAAAGTTTCGCCCAGCTTCAGAGTTCAGAAGTCGAACGTTGCCCTATATTCATTTAAAGCTCGCATAAATATCGAGTAGAAATACATGAATGAAAAAGTTCAGTTGTTGTTAATGCGAAATTAATCGTTTGTTTATTACTTCCGAAATGTTTGTTTATTAGCCTTCGATTTTATTGGCAAACTGAAAATCGGATGAATGATACCTACTAGAAATAGAAGATGCATCTCACTTATCAGAAATTTGCCAAAACACGAGAGAATGTAAAGAAAGTAACTTAAGAGGCCATGAGCGCGATCATATTTGGGACGGTTTTTTTTGGTAAAATAGTCGATAACTCAAAAACGGTTCGTCGTATCGATTTTAAACAAGGACAGGCTTCTAGAGGACGTTCGATTCTATGTACCTATACGAGGATGTATTGATATCTAGTTAGCCTATACCAGTTCCCTGCATAAACAAAATATTGCGTTACCATAGCAACGAACAATAACTTATTAGAAGTGTCAGTGTAAAGTTTGACGTCAAAAAAGTAAACCAGAGTTACGCAATAAATTAAAAGAAAAAATATGTCCACCGAAATTGTGAAAATCGAAAAATTGGAGTATCGAGCCATCATCAAGTACCTGTTTTACCAGATTTACGAAGATATGCTTAATACCCTTGGTGATCAATGTCCTTCGTATGCGACCGTGAAAAATTGGAGTGCAAGCTTCAAAAGAGGTAAATTTTCCATTGAAGATGATGACCGATAGGGAAGGTCAGTTTCTATGTCAGTCCCCGAAAATATCGATGCAGTTCATGACATGATTTTACCAGACCGTCGAATTGGGCTAAAACGGATATCTGATGCACTGAATATTTCATACGAACGCGTTCGTCATATAGTTCACGTCAATTTGGACATGAGAAAAATTGCTGCAAAATGGATCCCTAAATGTTTGAATGTTGACCAAATGCGTGCAGGGTAGTAGCATCGCGCTCGATCTGTGCTCGATTTGAAAACGATGTAGACTTCTTAAACCGAATTGTTACTATGGATGAGACTTGGGTACATTTCTACGATCCAGAAACAAAGCAACAATCGATGGAATGGCGACACTCCGGTTCTCCAAGACCTAAGAAGTTTCGTGTCCAAAAATCTGCTGGAAAAGTTCTTGCTTCAGTTTTTTGGGATTGCCATGGAGTAATCATGATTGATTTTTTGGATAAGGGAAGAACAATAACTGGAGATTACTATTAGATATTACTGACCACTCTACGGGAAAAAATTAAAGAGAAAAGACGCGGAAAGCAATCCAAAGGTGTTTTGTTTTTGCAGGACAACGCCCCTGCACACAAATCTCATGTTGCCATGCAAAAAATTCGTGATTTAGGGTTTGAATTACTAGAACACCCCCCTTATTCACCAGATTTGGCTCCGTCCGACTATCATCTCTTTTCTCAACTGAAAAAAAGTTTAAAAGGTCGTAAATTTTCTTCCAACAAGGAGGTAATGAAAGCTGTGGAGGTCTGGTTTGCAGAGCAAGAAGAAACATTTTTTTGAAAGTTCTAGAGACGTTGCAGGTTTGCTGTAATAAATGTATCCAATTAAGAGGAGAATATGTTGAGTAATAAAATATTTTGACATTGAAATTTTGTTTGGCTAAGAATTTTTCAATATATCCTCGTAAGTCTGCGGCAGCTCCTCGCGATGCTATTCACAGATAATGGAGGTAGCTGCAATGATATTTCTCTTCCATTAAAATTTGAAGCAATCTTTATCCAATCGAAATGAATTTGGTATCAAAAAAACATTGATCTATGTTCGTGCTGTAATGTGTTTTTGAAATTATTTGTTCATCTACCCAAAAAATTGCTTCAAAGTAACTGCATTTATAGGACAATTTTTAGATTTTTTTTTTGTGAAAAAGTGAATTGAAATTTCAATTTCCATTACAGCACGTACCTCGAACGTCCTCTAGAATCCTGTCCTTGTTTGAAATCGATAAGACGAACCGTTTTTGAGTTATCAATTGACTTTTCAACCTGAAAAGCGCCCCAAATATGATCGCGCTCTAGGCCTCTAAACCCTTTGAGGACGAAATTAGTTCGAAAATTTTGAAAGTTAAAAATAATGGGAATTTTTTATAGAAACGTGTTTATTAACATAAGCTTTATTGGAAATAAGTCTTAAATAATCAAAGAATATACAGAATTATCCCGCAGGATGTGGTTACTAAAGCTAACCACTAGGAACTAAATCGTAAAGCCACCAAGATAACTTTCCAAAGTTGCAACTTAACAAAATGCCTCAAAATTAATCTTTTTCTTACAATGAACTGAAACTTCATTATTCTTTCATTTTGAGTGAAACAGTTCCTGTCTTTATTTAGGCATAACCCAACTTGCACGTTGAACATTTCCAAATCGTCCTATGAACATGTTTGAGTGTACTACATTTAGCGCACCGGACTGATGTAGATCTTTCAGGCATATGCAATGCAATACCATAACGCACTTTGTATGGTACAACCTTTTTAAAATTACTTGAAGGTAGTTCCGCGATTGGTGGGTTCAGCGTCCATATTTTTCAAGTCAGAAAATTTACATGCAGCCATACCTATTATCTGAAACCTAAAGAGTTTACATTGCTAAAATATGTCTCATCACATTTGTTGTAAAATGTTAGTATTAAGAATACTACAAACCTTAGGACTAAAATACCAGACGAAAGAAATCATGTTTCAAAATAGTGTTATACGTTCCTAGTGGCCATCATGAGAAACCACACAAAAAACGGCTCAAGTCAAGTCCTTTCAGGATAATAAAGAATATTTTTACAATAGATACTAAATATGGGTATATCGGAAAACTTACCTGCTATTTTTAAGTAAAAATCTCACCAAAAATGTAAAAAAACTACAAAACTAATGCATATCCTCGAACGCACTCGAAACGCTATCAATTCGACATCATAAATGTCACCAAATAGGACCAAAATTCGTTGCAATACTAAGGAAGAATAAAAATGATGCGGAGGCAACACATTAAACACTGTGGCTACGATGTAAAACCGGTAAGAAAATAATAGGAAGAATATTAGTAATGTGGTTTTCACTGATAACCAGTAGTCCTCAAAGGGTTAAATGTTGGTAGAGCTTCGCCTTTCAAGCGAAGGGTCGAGGGTTCAAATCCCTGCATGGTCATCGGTCTCGTGCATGGCATAACACGTTAAAAGGTAAGGGCTGCGTCTTCCCTAGCTCACTCAAGTCTCTCGATGACTTCCGAGGGTTGCGCGTAGGGGTGCAATCGGTTGATGGAAATAAAAATATGAACAACAATTTTTTAACTGTGTGATTCTCACTTGTAATCTCCCTAGTGCTTGGATTATTACCGGAAATGTATGAATGATTTAAAAATTATCCCGAGTCGAAGACCTTATGATAATTCATAGTAAAAAAATATTTTTCATGGCAGATGTGTCATATTTGTTAAAAAATAGTCGATCTTCGATAACAATTTATAAGTGCTAATTATTTCCTTAAAAAATTGAATAACCCAAGTAAAGGTACATTTAGTCACCGGTGTGAAGTTAGCAGCCACTTTATAGCAGCCGTTTTTATCTAGCAGCCAATTTGCCAGTGGCGCCGGGTGTGAAATTAAATTCGGCTTTTGATCCCAATAAACTTCACTTTCTGAACTACTGAAAAGCCCGAGAATAATATACCGAGAGATGGTTGATTTGCAGGCCGTCTAAGGGGCAGTTTGTACTTATCGATTTTTGGAAAATCATTCTGAAACATCGCTCAAAAATGTTTAGCCAAGTTCATTTTCCGTATATAGATTACTGAGAAGCCCTAGAATGATATACCGAGAGATGGTTGATTTGCATGCCGTCTAAGGGGCAGTTTGTACTTGTCGATTTTTGGAAAATCATTCTGAAACATCGCTCAAAAATGTTTAGCCAAGTTCATTTTCTGTATATAGACTACTTATAAGCCCAAAAGAAAGTAAAAATACAATTATAGTAAAACTGAAGAACGTGCTTTACTCCTGACTGAAAAGTAGAAAATAATTTTAAATATAGTAATTACTCAATTGTAAATTGTTTAGTAAATCGACAAGTACAAACTGCCCCTTAGACGGCCTGCAAATCAACCACCTCTCGGTATATCATTTTAGGACTCTTTAGTAGTCTATATACAGAAAATTAACTTGGCTAAACATTTTTGAGCGATGTTTCTGAATGATTTTCCAAAAATCGACAAGTACAAACTGCCCCTTAGACGGCATGCAAATCAACCATCTCTCGGTACATTATTCTCGGGCTTTTCAGTAGTCTATATACAGAAATTGAACTTGGCTAAACATTTCTGGGGGATGTTTCAAAATGATTTTCCAAAAATCGACAGGTACAAACTGCCCCTTAGACGACCTGCAAATCAACCATCTCTCTGTATATCATTCTAGGGCTTCTCAATAATCTATATACGGAAAATGAACTTTGCTAAACATTTTTGAGCGATGTTTCAGAATGATTTTCCAAAAATCGATAAGTACAAACTGCCCCTTAGACGGCCTGCAAATCAACCATCTCTCGGTATATTATTCTCGGGCTTTTCAGTAGTCTATATACATAAATTGAAGTTTATTCGGATCAAAAGCAGAATTTAATTTCACACCCGGCGCCACTGGCAAATTGGCTGCTAGATAAAAACGGCTGCTAGAAAGTGGCTGCTAACTTCACACCAGTCATTTAGTCAACATAAACGTAACTTTGGCACCAAGTACTGTCATAAACATAAACGTAAAATTAATTTTGTGTGAAACCTATATTAAACAAGTTTTAGATTTAGGCATAAAATTAAGGATGACAGGTATATTTATATTTTTATAGACAATCATACATTACTGGAAACCGATTCAGACGGGGGTAACTTTATCCACAAAAACAATTTTGAATTTACAAGAACATTTCCTGAATTTCCAGGATTATAAATTTTTACTTGCATCTCGATTTTCCCGAGACAGGTTACAAAATTTATTGAGTCAAAAGAGAAGGCAACCAGTACCCACAGCTCTTCAGGTTCAAAATCTTTTGAAAAATGTATGTGTGATATAGTACATAAAAAATAGAGTTGAAGGGAAATAGTTACACAACTATTTATGATCACGACTTACTGGGGCTTAATGATTTACTCCATGAGAATGAAACAGATGGTCTCAATAAAGTAATTTTGAAGTTACCAGTTGGATAGAAAGAAACTGATACATTTTTAGAAAAAAAATCACAAAATAGTCTGTATTATTATTCGAAATATATTTTGAGAACGATATACGGAAATTTAAAATGCAGAATATGGCACAGAACACTTTTCACTGATAAATGAATAGAAATTTTTCAAAAGTAACAGTACTAAAAGAAAACAAGAAACAAAATCACCTGTTATATCCGAAAAAACTGCTTTTGAGTTGTTTATCTCTCACCAACCAAAATAAACTAGATATCATGAGTAATTTATATTTCGAAGAAATGAGAAAATCCAACAAGATAAAAATATTTTGTTGGTAAACCACAACCATAATTTGCCGCCTTTTGTCGCTAATTAGTTGCGCAGAAAAAAAATTGCCTCTCTTTTTTTTTAATATGCGATGTTTCGCTAACTTCATATGAAGCCTGATTTCTATCTTTTCTCAGTTCTGAAACACCCAGAATCTGCCGCTTTTTTGTAGCTAATCAGTTGCGGAGAGTAACTACTTGTCTCTTTCCTCAAATAAAAATATACGATGTTTTGACAACTTCCGTTATTTTTATCTCCTCTCATTTTATAGGTATCCAAAAATTGCTCCTTTCTTTAAAATAATATGCTATATTTCGCTAACCTTAAACGAAGTTAGCGGGACAACTTCCGTCATTTTTTAATATTTTGAACGGTTTTATTCACCTTACAGTTTTGTTTGTGTGGTCAAATCTAGAAATTGAAATTAACTCCCTTCCTGTTGAGCGATTGATCTGAAATTTAGTGCACACCTTTAATTCTGATGACAATGCAATTATGTATATTTAGTATCATTATAAATCCAAGATGGCCACCACCACAATATGGCGGACATATTGTTTTCCAACCCTCTCAATATGGGTATCAAATGAAAGGGCTGAACATGCTAAAAAGATGAAAACTTATTTTTTATCGAAGCCCATTAGCTACATAGGAAACCATGTACCCTCCATCGAAATCGAACTAATGAAAATGGATCATTTTTGGCCTCAGTTAGATAATGTGATGTAAAAAAAATAATGCTTCCATCACCCTGCAAGTTACAGCTCGACACGTTCATTTTGATACAAAACTACAACTCACAAGGACTCACTCTGTAATAATATAGCATGCCTCAACCGAGTTCAACTTTGCTCACTTGTTATAAGTCTCAGAGTATATCGGCTAAGTAAAATTTGAGGAGGGGACGTCACAAAAATATGGTAGAAGTGAATTTACTTCTGTACGGTGCTTCAACATATTCGGAACAAAAAAGCAATAAATCAAATTCAATTTGCTTATGGTACTACTTACCGCACACTCGTGAAATATCATTTTGAAAGGAATTCAGTTACAAAACAAAGGTCTGCCAAAATTTTATTTAACCGTTACCTGAAATATGTCATGAATATCTTCTGAATCGGAGAACAATTTAATTTTATTCCAAAAGAGATCTCATTGCATCATACTTTTATCATCATAACCTCAAACGAAGGAACCCCACTTGCTATAGTCAAATCATGGATACTTCAAATTGATAAAAGGTAGAAATTGCGGAAGTTGTTTCGTTAACTTCAAATGAAGTTAACGAAACATCGCATATTTAAAAAGAGCGACAATTTCTTTTTCCGCAACTAATTAGCGACAAAAAGGCGGCAAATTATGGATACTTCAGAACTGTGAAAATAGAAATTGCGAAAGTTGTTTAGTTAGCTTCAAATGAAGTTAGTGAAACATCGCATATTTCAAAAATGAGCTACAATTTTTTTTCCGCAACTAATTAGCGACAAAAAGGCGGCAAATTATGGATACTTCAGAAATGTGAAAAAATAAAAATTATGGAAATTGTTTCGCTAAGTTCATATGAAGTTAGCGAAACAAAGCATATTTTTTTAAAGAAAGAGCGTCAATTTTTTTTTCTTTGCAACTAATTACCGACAAAAAGGCGGCAAATTATGGATATTTTAGAACTGTGGAAAAATAAAAATTAGGGATGTTGTTTCGCTAACTTCAAATGAAGTTTCGCTAACTTCATATGAAGTTAGCGAAACAACGCATATTTTTTAAAAAATAGAGCGACAAATTTTTTTTCTTTATAGACAAAAAAGCGGCAAATTAGTTGTCTCGCTAACTTCATATAGGTTAAAACTAGTAAGAGTAAGGGGATGAAAAGATAGAAAGCGATAGGAAAATAAATGAAATTGGTGAAATTGATGACTGATAAAGAATTTTTCAAATAAATATGATTTGTTTTCATTTTTGCATACGGTAATGGTCGTCAATTTGATATGGCAAATCAGACAATGCACGTGTGTCTCATTCTACACAAGCTCTTGTTTGACTGATATAATTCGCAATTTAAAAATTATTTGGTTTTATCTAAATTTTAGAGACGTAACCTAAAATGTACTTTTTCGAAGTCCTGTCAAAGTGGCCCTACTCTATACAATCTAGGAAAGGCTGGTTGGAAATGAGTGTTTGTTGGTACATCAAAAATTATGTTAAAATTTCCTGTCATTTTGTAGGGTCAATCAAGTGTAGTATTACAAGTGAGTAAAAATGTCGCGTTTTGGAAACGAAAATCAAGAGAATATTAGAAAAGAAGTTTAAAAGTTAGTGCCACACATACAAAGAGGAGTACAAAGAGTGTGTGTGGAGACAATTTTTGCAGTTAGGTTTTGGAAAATCTTATATTAACAATCCATCTGTTTCGATTGAAGCACAGAGTTAAATTTTAGAAGTCTATACATTTAACACATGAAGAAAAAAGCTAAGGAGGGTGTTGTGAAAGTTATGTGGAATGGCACAGCAAAACAGTTGAAAAATAATATATGTTCTTTTATAATTATTATAAAACTAAAATTGATCCATTTTCAGATCCCAAATTTGCAAAGACAAGAACATTGCAGAAGAATCCTTTAAAAAAAATCAAGTTCACTGACACTATCTAACGAAGAATTTAACTAAGTTATAGAAACATGCGATGAAGATTGTCCAGATGGTCTTCAATGATTTTTTTTATGTTGCTTCCCTTCAGCTAGCCTGGAGGGGAGGGGAAGGGTCATCAGCTTGTATACAGTATTTTATCGAGTACGTTAATGATGAGGGTAATTTGAGTGAAAGAATAGAATACAGTTTTTTCGAAAACAACTCAAGGGGCTTCAAAAAATTAACTGATAGTAAGTGGCTAGTCACAAACAACAACGATCCAATAATGTATCCCATTCGCTTATTAAAAAAATTATTTAAAAAAAGGGGTCACAACATAAAAACTAAAATATTATTTTTAACCCCTAATCTAACTTGGAATGATAGTCAAAGACAAAATATACTTTAATGTCAGAAGTTTTTCAACTTATCGACAAAGCTTTCAAGTATAGATAAAAATGTAAATTGAAATAAGTATGTATTATACAGTGAGCACGTAAAGGTTGGAACAAATTCGTTAAACGCTTGATATGGCCATTAGGAAAAATAAGCTCAGACACGTCGATTTTATTTTTCAGTTGCGCCTTTTTGGTCTAATCATATTCTTGATGACGTCATCTCTGTTCGAGCTATGACGTCATTATATATTTTTTTAAATGGCATTACCCTATTTTGATAATCCTTTAAAAAATAACGCATTTTTCTGTGTATGGATGTCACATTTTTTCTTATGTTTTTAAAGATAAGAGATGTAGTAATTGTTTAATTTTGACTAACACAAAAAGTAAACGAAAATTCTACTTATTAATTTCATCTAGAGTACCCTGGAGGATAAATATTTCCGGAACAAAGCAAAAAAATAGTTTCTGATCTGCTTAAAACTGGCGATCTGAAATTTTCAATGAAATATGCGAACACGGAAATACAACCAAGGGGAAGATGAAACAAGGAATCCTGTGGACAAAAGCGACAGAATGAATTCGATGCCGGTAATTATGTCGAGTTTAACTATTAGCAAATAGCAGTTAAATGTGTTTACTGTGCACTTATCTCGGTGCAGACGGCAGACTAGAGACCACATGGACAGACACATGCAAGTATAACATTAGTTACGCTAGCCGTGTCAGACATAATCCAGTCCTATTAATTGATGATAGTATAATTGACGTCTTGGACTTGCTGCCACCACTGCGAAGCGCGAACATGAGACGTACATTCGGAAAGGTATCTGATCGTATGTAATTTGTTTCGTTTTATTTACGGCTAAAAAACGATAGAAATATTACCTCATCTACAGGGTGATTTATGTTACGGAAAATAAAATAGTGTGTTTGTCTGTTCTACCTCAAGGATCCGTTCATGGCCCGTCACTATATCATCTATATGAACTATCTCTTTCACTGTATGTCCCCTGTATGTCTCCTAATAAATGTGTTGCATACGCCGACGGCACGACATTAATAAACACTTCTATTCATGCACATAGTCTTTTGAATACCATGGCTGATTCTTTGAATAGGGCACAGGACTGGTTTATTGCTAACAGTCAGAATAAAAGGTAATGATAGAATTACAAAATCCCTTGAAGTGACCTGTGGTGTTCTACAAGGTGAATCTTCTAATTTCGTTATTTTTAGCTGATATTAATAAATTTTTCTATGCAAATGGGGCTCAAAGGGTCAATGTAGACGACAGAAACGATGTTCTAACCTTACTCTATGCTGATGACCTTGTTATTCTTGCACATTCCGAGGTTGATGTAGCAAGAAAACTCAAAGATCTGGAAATGTATACTGCTCTACTGGACGTCACTGTAAATTCCGCAAAAACTAAAATCATGTCCTTTTCAGGAGGTGGATTCCACCAAGACAACTATAAATTTTACCCCAACAATGAACCACTTGTAAGGGGTATCCGGGTGTGATATTGACTTCTTCGTGTCTATTTAGGAAAATGGCTTCAGTAACCATTGATAAGGCCAAGCAAATTGTAAGTGCAATTTTGCCAATTACGCGTAAAGCCAAGATTGACACCTGGTTTCCTCGGATGAAACTATTTAATAGCTTGCACTAACAGCTATTTGCACCGGTTCTCCTTAATAACAAACTAAGCTTAGTGGAGGATCATCTTTAAGGTAGAGATGGTTTGCACCGTTTGCACCGTTCACTCCTTGCCTGAACCTTAGCTGAGTATTAGAAATGTTTGGCAACAGCGCAAATATGATCACGTAACCAACGACGAGGCGGTAAACAAAGTTTTAAGTTCTGTCTAATTTGACAGGCTGGCGGGAGGATGGCATGTGATTTGGAAAATCTGTCTCTACCGGAAAACTAGCCACAATATCGCCTAGAGATTGAAAAGACTCGCCATTCCATTCCTCGAGTACAAAGCAACAGATTAATTTTAAGTTCGTAAGTAATATAAAATAAATTAACATAGTATACCAATACACATTTTGTATTAGGATATAGGTACAGTGTTAAATCTGAAAATAATTTTTATACTTTCACGTCATAGGGATATTCAATTTCAGCCTCAATCAGGTTTATATATAGTAGGTATATAGAGAGCTGTTGGTTTGATCGCAATAAATCGCGGAAAAAATGTAAGTTTGTCATACATGCAAATGATGTACCCACAAGGGCATATAGTATATATAGTCCATATACTACACCAGGGAATTGAAGATCTAGCACCAGAACTATGCAGACTTGACTGGATATCACAAACCTGGAAATCTGTGAACGTGATCTTCATTCCGAAACCTGGCTGAAACTCATTCGACCAGGACAAGGATTACAGAACAATACGCTTATAATCCTTTCTCCTGAAAGGACTGCAAAAACTTATAGACTGGGACATACGGGACATACACTGGCCTTTACTTGAAAACCAGCATGCCTGTCTAACAGGAAATCAGCCTGCGAGGGCGAGGGCAGCTAAGGGCTGCTATGGTATATTGTGTAACAACGGCAGAAAATGAGCTTTAGCAGCACGCGGCTATTAGCAGCTCGCGGCTATTAGCTGCACGAGCGAAGCGATATTGTGTAACAAGGGCAGAAACTGAGCTTTAGCAGCACGCGACTATTAGCTGCAAGAGCGAAGCGAGGGTAGCTAATAGATAAGGCTGCTATAGTATATTGTGTCAGAACGACAAAAACTGGGCATTAGCAGCCCGCGAAGCGAGGGCAGCTAAGGGCTGCTATGGTATATTGTGTAACAACGGCAGAAAATGAGCTTCAGCAGCACGCGGCTATTGGCTGCACGAGCGAAGCAAAGGCAGCAAATAGCTAAGGGTTGCTATAGTATATTGTATAACAAGGGCAGAAACTGCTCGCTGCTATTAGCTACTGTGTCACATGGGCAAAAAATTATCTTTAGCAGCACGCGGCTATTAGCTGCACAAGCGTGCGAAGCCAGGGTAACTAATAGCTAAGGGCTGCTATGGTATATTATGTAACCAGAGCAGAAAATGAGCTTTAGCAGCCCGCGGCTATTAGCTGCACGAGCGAAGCGAGGGCAGCTAATAGATAAGGCTGCTATAGTATATTGGGTAACAAGGGCAGAAACTGAGCCTTAGAAGTCCGCTGCTATTAGCTGCTATAGTATATTGTATCACAAGGAAAGAAATTGAATCTTAGCAGCCCGGGAAGCGAGGGCAGCTAAGGGCTACTATGGTAACAACGGCAGAAAATGAGCTTTAGCAGCACGTGGCAATTAGCAGCACGAGCGAAGCGAGGGCAGCAAATAGCTGTAGTATGTTGTGAAACAAGGACCAAAACTGAGCTTTAGCAGCACGCGACTATTAGCTGCAAGAGCGAAGCGAGGGCAGCTAATAGATAAGGCTGCTGCTATAGTATATTGTGTCAGAAGGGCAGAAACTGGGCCTTAGCAGCCCGCGGAGCGCTAAGTCAGAACAACGGCAGAAAATGAGCTTCAGCAGCACGCGGCTATTAGCTGCACGAGCGAAGCGAAGGCAGCTAATAGCTAAGTGTTGCTATAGTATATTGTGTAACAAGGGCAGAAACTGGGCTTTAGCAGCCCACTGCTATTAGCTGCTATAGTATATTGTTTAACAAGGGCAGAAAATTAGCTTTAGCAGCACGCGGCTATTAGCTGCACAAGCGTGCAAAGCCAGGGCAGTTAATAGCTAAGGACTCCTATGGTATATTATGTTACCAGAGCAGAAAATGAGCTTTAGCAGCCCGCGGATATTAGCTGCACTAGCGTGCGATTCGAGGGCAGCTAATAGCCAAAGGCTGCTATGGTATATTATGTAACCAGAGCAGAAAATGAGCTTTAGCAGTACGCGGCTATTAGCTAAGGCAGCTAATAGATAAGGCTGCTTTAGTATATTGTGTCACAAGGGCAGAAACTGAGCCTTAGCAGCCCGCAAAGCGAGGGCAGCTAATAGCTAAGGGTTGCTATGGTATATTGTAAAACAACGGCAGAAAATGAGCTTTAGCAGCACGCGGCTATTAGCTGCACGGGCAAAGCGAGGGCAGCTAATAGCGATAATAGCCGAGGGCTGCTATAGTATATTGTGTCACAAGGGCAAAAAATGAGCTGTTACAGACCTCAGCTATTAGACGCACAAGCAAGCGATATAAATAATATAATATACATCTTTCAAAAACACTACATGTACAAAAAAATTACAACGTTTCTAAGCACACCAGACGTACTACTTACTACATTTTATGTAATTACTGTGCTATATAATACAACATTGATATTGTAAAGAGAAACATTCTCAATTGAAAATTGAATCAAAACATGACTCTCCCTTCGAAATGGAAAAGACCTACGATAAGTTGAAGTTACTTTTTTGTAATATCAACAGAAATCAACTACTTCCCAGGCAAAAGCGTGGATTTTGCTATTTAGAATAACAGACGTGAGGAACTTTATCAATTAAATGTTTTTTCTTGAATTGAATGGACAAATTTATGCCTTGAAACAGCATTAAAAAAATAGATAATTGATTAGAACAATTGCATACGGTCTTCTATTCTATAACTTTTTGCAAACATATTTACAAGATTTAAAAAACGTTTAAAATCGTTATAAGATAAATAGCAATAGTTGACTACGATAAATAGTCCACAAAGTGCGGTGGCCAACTCATGTCAGCTTGGGCGCTAATGAAATGTGTGTTTTATAGTCGCTCAACGACGAAATGATTATAATTTTCGCAGACGCAGTCCAGATCAGACCAGGTAGACCGTTCCCATTTATCCGCCGACAGCGGCCTTATTCCACCGAAATTAATTTCCACAACCAGTTCTGTGTGTGTGTGTCGTTCTTTGTTTTAGGTCGAGCCTTGTCTCTCCGTTTTGAAACGGCTCTTGTTTATTGTTTCCTTGGTGGACCATATCCGAACGCAACTTTTTATATCGCCGCACGCCGGACGGCTGGACGGTGTTGCGCCCCGGGACTTTGGTTTTAACGCGGACGCGCTTTAGTCGCTTCTTCGGTCGCTTCTAACATCTTCCTAGTTCGGTTCGGACCGGAGGAATTTCATTCACAAGCGCTATCTGGTCGGATGGAGTTAAATCTGGACGCTGTTTCAGTTTACGCGTAAAAGAGGCGTATGGCTGTCTCTGTCCTGTTAGCGGAGTTGCCATGTGTGCCCAGGCCTGCCTTCCAGCAGCGCGCGTGATAGTTTTTCAGTGTGGGTACGAGTGCATGAAATTTCGATAGGGACAGCAGCGACCGAAAATTATTTAATGTGGGAATATTTATTCAAATAGGTACATGAATTTATGACGAGAAAAATGTTTAGAGCGACAAAGGTGATATGGTAAGCATCAAAAACTAAGTCAGCTGATTTTTTTTAGGGCAATCACAATGTATTTTATTGCAAAAAGCAGTATCGGTGTTACCATTCAAAATGGTATTTGGTGTGTTTGAGATCTCGGAAACTATGAGAGATACAAAGATGGTTAAATTGGGGCAAAGTTGCGCATTTACCGGACTAACAATATGCCGTTGAGAAAGTTCTGAAATTCCTAGTATATCCGGAGATATCTGGAAAAAACAGAAATTTCGGTAAATGGTTCTTTTTTTCTGACTTTATTTTTCGAAGGATTCGAAAATAAATTGCACGACCACAGTGCCTCTTTTTCCATGCTACATAATTGGAGTTTTCAGATTTGATATCCGTCGTTTCGTCTTCCGGCCACCATCATCAACTTTATTTTTTCTTATGGACGCTACATTGGATTCTTTCTGTTTTGAATAGAACCGGATTTTGCTTTTTCAATGATGTATCATAAGTTATCATTCTTTTTCGAAAAATTGGAGATATTGAAAAAATGTATTCTTATCATAATAGGCTTTGACTTTGATGTTTCTAAAGTTGACTTTCAATTTGATACACTCAATGACATTTTGGCTTTCACGAATGAAGAAAAAAGAGATACGATACAAATTATTCACTGCAGGATTAATTTCCCTCCTCCTCAATATCTCTAACAATGCTGTGTTGAAGGTCCTCAATATGTTGATATTCCCTCTGACCATAAACTCTATTTTTCAGTGTACCGCATAAGAATTATCTATAACATTTAAGTCTGGACACCTTGCTGGCCACCTCACCGGCCCATTATTCCCTATCCATTTATCACCAAACCTGTCGGTCAGGTAATTAGATACTCGTCTGGTAGTGTGCGGTGGAGCACCATCATGTTGAAACCAGATGTTGTTATAGTCCTCTTGAAAGATGTATTTCTCACTGCCAAAGTCCGATATCAGAGGCCAATGCCCTATTGACTGATATATTCCTCACGGCCAATGTCCAATATCTTCCACAAATTAAGAAAACAGCTAATATATATTTAATTATTCGTAAAATAATACAAAAGAATAAGTGTTAGAGAGACTCAAACTCATGTAATGTTATACAGATCTTCAAGACGAGCATGATTCTATACAGAAAATCTTTGCACTATTTTTTCTCGAAACAGCGAAATTGGACATTGACCCTTTTTCTTCCAAGGTACAGAAATATACTACATTAGGAATAAACAGATAAAATAGAGGAAATTCAAATGGTTGGGAAATGGTGAAATGTTGGCCAAAAAGTCTTCCCGTTGAAAAACAGGTTTTCTAGCCCCTGAAGAAAGAAGCTCCATGCAAGTTTGGAAGCCTAAGTTGAACCCAAGTGCAGTTTTCGATTTTTCAACTTAGCCGCTCCTGCGAGTTTTTTTATTTGTTTATTTGGTCAACCCTGAGGCCGGGCCCTACTGAAAAAGTGTTCCACTCGGATTTTCGCGAAGTAAAGACCATAACAAAGTGAAGGAACACAAAATTAGGCATATATGAGACGTCAAATTTTTGCGATGATCGATTTTGGGTTTTTGGAATTTGCAAAAACTGGCTTCGAGTAGTGCGCCTCAACCAAATCGTCTTCCGCTTTGTCAGATGATTACTAGTCACTTCCTAAACAAAATCATCATAGCGGAAGACATATATACATTGTCAATAGAATCGATAGACATTTTTCCTTCGTACTGGAGTCGGCCCTGCACGATTTAAAAAATATTTGGCATTTGGGGTTTTCGAGGGATGAACTATCACCTCACCAAACGGAAAACGCATGTGAATCATCGCGTCTCAGAACCCGCTGCTATAAATGCCATTTTCGAAAAAAGTTATTTATGTATCAAGGGCGTAAAGTAGGATTTTATGGCCTGAGGCGTAAATAGTGACCTAATGGCGCAATGGCGCCTGTCGAGGGCCAATACACGCTAAAGGCCATAATAGTTATTTTTGTATCTAGTGCGCGAAATGCTACTTTGGTGATCGAGAACTGATTTTTTTTAACGAGGCGCAGCCGAGTTAAAAAAAATAGTCGAGATTACCAAAGTATTTCGCGCATGAGATGCAAACAAAATTTTTTCTACAAACGTCAAAAATATTGTTCTAAAATAAGTAATAACTATGAAAAATAGTATTGAACTGGCTTAAATAATTTTTCCAAGTCAAGTAATTACTGTAACTATGGAAATAAAATGGCATTTGTTGACAATTATTTCAAAGTGACAGTTCTTGATAATTATTTTGGAGTGACTTTTTATTCGCGTCAATTTCGTGCGTGATATTTATTATTGTAAAAGAATGGTAATTTCGAGCGACGATGAACTAAGCAGTACCCCACCTAGCTTGATAGATGCGGCCAATTCCGTAATTTCCAACCTTTTACCGGAGAAATCGAGGCGGCAGTATGAAAATGCATATCAGCAATTTAAAGAGTGGTGTGAAGCAAATAAAGCCAGAAAAATATCTCTCACAATTTGAAAGCCTTAATTATTGTTCTACATTAATAAATAAACGATTTCTTGTTTTTTGCTTGATTGAGGAGTTGAGGACCATATAGGTTAGAATATGAAAATCCCATATAGTTTACATGCAGTGTGCGAAATATATTTCGCACATTACTTCGCGCACGGTGTCATGGTAACGAATGAAAATGAAAAAAAGTGCCACTTCGCATACTGTTGTCAATGCGCGAACCTTGTCATTTTTTGGCGTTTGTAGAAAATAGTTATTTATGTATCAAGGGCGTAAAGTAGGCGTTTATGGCTTGCGGCGTGGATGATGGCCCGATGGCGTTAGCCGAGGGCCATCACACGCCGAAGGCCTTAAACGCATTTTACGCACGTGATACATACAAAATTTTATGCACTAGCGGTTTTATAGCGCGAATCACAAATACTGACTTGAATTGCAATGGTCTACACGTTTCATACGTTATGCATACAATAATTAAGGGTAACATAATATGAGGAATCTGAAACTATAGAAGCTGAGTGCTATATTGGAGAATCTATTTCAAATAAATAGATCATCACCGAAAAAATTGCCAACGATTATGAACAAATGTTAGAAAGAGTATTCTATTGAACTGAAATGATTCTAATTCGTGTTAGGAATTGCATGAAATGATGTGTGAGTATAGACAATTTGAGAATTTTGTCTACTTTACGGCCCGCTGGGCCGTAATGCGCCCGCGGGCGGTAAAGTGCCACTTTACGCCCGGCGAACCGGGCGGTAAAGTGTACTTTACCGCCCGCTAGTGCATAAACGCATTTTACGCACGTGATTCATACACAATTTTATGCACTAGTGGTTGAGCGAGATTCACAAATACTGACTTGAATTTCAATGGGCTACACGTTTCATACGATATGATTAACTTCAATAATAAAGAGTTTGAGGTGTAATTCATATAAATATATCGAAGAATCGATTTCAAATTGAAGTGTAAATATTGTCAATTTAAGAACATTGCCAACTGTACAGCCCGCGGGCGCTAAATTGCCACTTTACGCCTGTAAAACCGGGCGGTAAACTGTATTTTACCGCCCGCTAGTGCATAATAGTATAATATGACACCATTTCGTCGCACGCGTTGTTTGGAGAGAAAAAGTGCGGCAATGTGTCTTATAAAACGTGTTTCATATATTATTTTTTCTATTTGGCATTTTTTGTAGTTTTTTATTGGAGAAAATTGGATTTAATATTAATAAATAATATCAGAAACATCGGGTTGGTAACATTGATAAAATATTTAAAATTTGAAGAAAGCTGTAAGGTAATTCTTTTGTTATTAAATTATTTGAATTCTCAATGCAAATATCAGTAAATTACCTTTTTTTTTAAATGACTGATGAAGAAAACTCAAGTTGCACCCCTCCTGAATTGAGAGTAATTGCTCAAACGGATGTTAATGATTTGTTGCCCAAAAAAATCTCGTTCAGTTTACGAAAAGGAATTTCACAATTTCGAAGTATCCGATGCCTCACCACACCCCCACTGCAGTCAAAATAACTTTTCAAACAATCAAACCACTGAGCATAATTTTGTGAACCCAGTCCAAACAACAACAGCTAATTCAATTATTAACGCCCGAGAAACCACTCATGTAACAATTAAAGTTTATAATAACTGCACCATGCAAGGCAACAAATAACACCACAACATTCAAAGGTTATTCTTCTTCTTTGTTTAATATCTGAAAATCCCATCCTTCGTGTCTGACGTTCATCTGACAGTTTTAAAAATTTTAAATGCGGATCGAAGTAGAAGCCATTTCGATACGTATTTGGGTTTCAAAATGACTTCATTTTAGACTCCAAATAGAAAAAGATAATTATTGGCTGGTTTATTTCTACATTAATCTGTTTCTGTTTCCCATGCACCAGTTGTATTTGAAATATTGAATTAATTGGATTAATAATCGCGAACTGCTATGCGAAACGCCAACACCATAATTCTCCAATTAATTAGATTAAGAGCGAAGAACGAAAATTAATGGAATTTGATAAACTTGATTTCGTCTTCCAATAATTTCAAGTTGAAATAATTGAACGCACTATTCGGAAACAATATGATTAATATACGATTTTATCGTCCGTACATTAGTGTATCTCCAGTAATTGGTTTTCCAGACGTTGAAACATTAATCAAGTCATCAGTGGTCTCCATAAATCGCCGAGGCTAGGTCGGGCATGGAAGAGAGTATCTGGACATCAATTAATTCCGTAATAGTTGATACAATACATAATCACAAAGTCACAAATCGGCTATTGAACTGCCAACCTTCGATCCCTGTGACCCAACTTGTTTTGCTGGGTACTAAAGAGCGGCCAGGCCTTCTTAATCGGTATACGAATCATGTGTGGAAGTGGACTCGGTATGGAAATGAAATAACGTGCATGGGTATTCACTTGTCGAGAGACGACGGGCAGGTAGCGAATTCCTGAATTTCTACGGGCGATACGACGCGGCCACTTGAAATCCACACAAAACAAAAAGGTGTTTTCTCAAGATCCATCTCAAATATTTACACGCCGAGTGAGAAAAGCCCAGCAGTTTATGATTTTTCGAACCATCTTAATATAGTGTTACAAAATTCCGAAACATACAGGGGATTCCACGACCAGTTTGTTCGATCCATACAGTAAGGTCCATAGGTATGGAATAAATTCCTTTTTAGCGTTATTATGTATTTGATTAACTTCGAAAAAGTTCGGAGGCTTTGCCGGAGAGCGCAATCAAGTAAATGTATGAATAAAATCGATAAAGTCGAAGTACCCTTCTCTCCAAATGTTTCCACCATATGAGGCAAAAATCTGACAGAAAACAACTACTTCCCTGGCAATACCACCATGAGTCACTATCTACAATTTCCGAACAGGACTGTACAGGAATTTTACAAACAAGAGCCTTCAGATGACCTCATAAATAGAAACCTAGAGTATTCATATCAGGTCTGTGAGTTGGCCCAATTTTGAGGTCCTGCACGTTCAATCAGGATTGGTAGGTGATGTCAAGATGCTGCCGAGCAAGAACAGTAAAATCTGCTGAACACCCGTCGTGCATAAACCACATGTTGCCTCTTACAAGTACGGGTACTTCTAACAAAATGGGTAAATGATCTCGCAAAAAGTCCGTGTAGAATTCACCTGTTAATCTTGATGTTAGAAAATGGGACAATTAGGTACCAATTAATAATTCCTACCCAAACGTTCAGCGAAAATTGTTGCTGAAAAGGATTTCCTCTAGTAACTGGGGATTTTTATCGGCCCAAAATTGGGAAAGTTCATATAACAGCATCTCGTGAAAAATTTACCTCGCCCGTAAATAAAATATTTGGTAAAAACGATTATTGTGTGTCATCGTATGAATCAACAACCTGCAAAACATTATTCTTTGGCGAAAATTCCGACGCAGTAGAGCTTGGACCCGCTTTTTAGAACTTTCTGAAAGGTTTTTGGCCTGACTCCAAGCTGCAGTGCAATCTTCCTGGATCTATTTGAAGGATCTTCTTCTTTCGCATCAAATATAGCTTCTTCTAGTTCAGGTGTTGTTATCGTTTCTAGTCTTCCAACAGCTGCATTTTTATTAAAACTCTCAGTTTCACATAATCTTACATGTAGCATGTTTTAGCACATCGAATTACTCTATACTCTGTTAGGATATCTGTCCTGGTAAATTCTCCATTCTTACGCATTTCCATTTGCTAATCCATAACTAAAGTGCATTAGTAAAATTATTCATGATGGAATCACTGCTAATTGACAACTCTAAATTTTACTAATATGACAGTAATATCACTGTCAGCTGGTCTCCTAAGCAGCTATTAAAGATATGCAATAGAGTGGATTCAATTTTTTTCTCTCGAAAACTGAGCTTGATATGAAGAAAACACAAGAGACCAAAAAGTTGTATTTTTTGTTACTTAACCTTTCCGTGACGGGGCCCATAGAAATTCCGTAGTCGCCGGTGCGTGGTAGGAGTGCCACCCCATTCTAAAATCGTACTTATGAGCAAGAATTAAATGAATTTGAATGAATTCACGTTAACTTTCAGTTTATTTTTCACCACATTCGCCACATTCAGGGCACAACACTTCCTTGCGTATTTGCCTATGAATTACACAAATGAAATTTTGCAATTGGTACAAACGATTTTCTCGTAGTTCGTTGCCAGTCAAATATTTTTGTTTAGGCATTGCTAATAACTCACAAACTCACAAAAACGTATAGGATATTACTCGCACCTGTACGCCTTTTTCGGTCACTGAACTCAATCTGTCAAGTAGGTGTAGGTACCTCAATTGCACCGATTTGTTACGTGTGACGCATGCGCGGAGTCGATAAACATGGTGATCAAGTTGAAATGTTTGAGCCGGAGGGGGGTATGTCGCCTACCCCAACGCCTAAATCTCTATCTTACGTTCAAAATATTCATGATACCTACAATATCTAATTATTATATTGTCGGTAATGAATCGTTTGAGGATAAGCTATGAGGATAAGCTATAAGGAAAAGCACGATCCTTTTTTATAGCAGAGTCACAAGGAATAATATAAAGTTGGGGTATGCGGCATACCCCGCCCCGTCAAGGAAAGGTTAATCTACAAACTGCAAAAAAAGTCAGTGGCGTACTTTCTTCTCATTATTGTTTGCTATGGTGCCCACTGAGACGCCACTGGACCTAATAATTTCAATCTAGTTAGGGCTAAATAAGCGCCTTATTAGTTCAAATAACTGTACCAAATTTCAACCAAATGGATAATCATGACATTTTTTTCAAACTTCAGCACTTCAGTTACTTACTGAGTTGTGTGATAGGTACATTCGACCCGAGTCTGTCTGTCAATCAGTATCCCTAAATATTCAACAGCTCTTGCTTCAGGGATTTCGACTGCTCCCAATTTCATTGGTGTTTCAATGGTTATTAGATGAAGTGAATGTGAGATAAAAGGTTTCTGTGAAATTAACTATTGATTTTTATCAACTTCAAGATCGACATAAAAGCTTTGAGGCGATTTGCTACTATCCAGCGAGCTATATATTTTACTCGTCACATGAGCGATAGCATCTTCCGTGGATTTTTCTTGTAAAAATTCCATTGGTTTGTATTCCATGATTGACATAAGTTGAGATTAAATAAAACAACAACATTTTCTTCCCAGAAGTATCCTCGATAACCTAAACCCTGCTTCAAATCCATAAATTTAAACTGCACTCAATGAGCACTCCTGACTCCCACCAGATACGCCAGTGATTCTGGACCCATAATCATTAGATTCTTACCTACTCTCCGGTTAGTTGGTCTCTGGGAACAGTCACCCTATGTGAGATTCAAGCGTATTCTAAAGGTCATTGTACAAAAAATTACTTGTCAGGTGCTTCATCTTTAACAAGTGGAGGGACAGGTATATATTTGGGTTACGAGGGTTAGTCGATGAATTTCCATGAAAATATGAAGTGGACGGCAATATGTTAAAATTAATTAGTTATAATAACATGGTACGCGCCACAGTTTTGAGCCCCAAAGATACAAAATTATTCGTAATGAGATTAGTAGTTAAAAGAAACGACCTAGTGGAATTACCGGTAGTTTCTCATTTTTTTTTAAAGATGTAGATTACCAGTTCATTCAACATCGTCTATTCCGAATAAAAAAGTGATTGACAGGTTCTTATTATTTCAACATTCAATCATCGATACTGTATACATAATAAATACTTCATAATAATCCAACCTTCCACACATAAGTTGTGGAAATAGCTATTTATGTACCAAGTGCATTATATAGATCCTAGTCAAAACCTAGACGCTTGTCAAAATCGTGTCCGTTAACGCGTTATAGCTATTTATGTAGCAAGTGCGTTATATCGGGCAACATTCATCCCTCGGGCTAAAGGCCCTCGGGTGAATGTTACCCTCCGGGCGTTAGGATCTATATTGCGAGAGCTAGCAACGTCGGAAAAACAAGAATTTCAGTAAGGTCAGTTTTCAGATATGCCATCTCTCTCACTCTCCCGGACGTCATATGGAACATCTGGCTGGCGGTAGAGGTTGCGTTCATCAGTGCGCATCGTTCCTATGCAAGTAAAATATTGACTTTTCAAATTAATTTAAGGTTTCTTTTCTTATTATTATTTCAAATGAACTCTTTGACACATGAATCAATTATTGCCAGATATTTTTATCATTGTTTAGACTGTGCCAGACGCTAATTTTGAATATTTTTTTGTATATATTTTAATGTGACTGAAATTTTCATATGATGTTTTGTAATTATCTACAAACCCATAATTAATTTGCCAAACAATGATTGAGTTGTTAAACTTCCAGCTAGACCGATTTAAAAGTGAGAAGTGATGTGGTATTATTTTAAGAACAAAATGTACCACATTGTACTCTGAGAATCATCACCAACTTCAGTTATTGACATGATTTCACAGACCCCATAGAACATGATCCACTGTGAGGCTTATGCGCATGCGCATCAACGCATCGCTGGCCAACGCTGCAAGCAGCTGTTGCCGTTTATCTCGCTTGCGCAACTCTTCTAACATGCCCATTCATTTTCACTTTCAAATCAGTCTTGCTGGAGGTTTAACAACCGAATTATTGTTTTGCAAATTAATTTTGGGTTTGTAGATACTTATAACATATCATATAAAAATTTCAGTCATACTGAAATATTTTGAATCTTTGTTTTTGTTCATTATTCAAAATTGGCGTCTGGCACAGTTTAAACAACGATAAAAATTTCTGGCAATAATTGATTCATGTATCAAAAAGTTAAATTAATCTAATAAAAACACGAAACCTTATTGAAGTTATTTGAAAAATCAATATTTTACCTTTACAAGACAAGTACAATGGGCACTGATGAACGCAACCTCTACCGCCAGCCAGATGGCCCGTATGGCGCCCTGGATACTGAGAGAGATAACATATCTAAAAAATGGCCGACCTGAAATGCTCTCTCGAAAACGTTGCTAGCTCTTAGATTACGCTCGTGGTGCATACAAGATTTTATTTTTCACGAAAAAATTATCTTAAACGACGTTGTTCACTTCATAAATTTCTTCTCATAGTATTTACTGCGTTCTGGTCGGCAACTAAGCACAAGTGAGCTTCTATGCAATTGCCATGGAAACATTGAAGAGGTTGCTAAGGGTTGTTTAACGATTTCAGAAAAAGTACTTTCCCGTACCGTTTAGGTCCGAAAAAGGCCCGGGAAAGTTCGTTGCTTAGCAACGGACTAAAATACTAGATTAGCGTATTTTGAGGCCTGAAGTTGCTCCGAGAGAGTGGGCATTCTTGAACGATTTCAGAAAAAGTACTTTTTCGGCAACCATCCGGGAAATGTTCATTTCCCGGACACTTTTTCTTTGGGAAAGTATTACTTCCCGGCACAGTTAGCACTTCCCGGCCCAGTCCGGGAAGTACGTACTTCCCGGACTAGGCCGGGAAGTGCTCGAATTTTAATATAAATAAGAATTACAATATTTCTGTTGGTACCTATCGAATCGAATCGAATTTCAATATATAATACAAATAGGAACTAAAATGTTCGAAATATTCAAATTTGAAATCACAGCCGGGGTAGTTTCCTCTTGATCAAAATTCTATTTTTTGTTCCCCCGTGTACACCGTTTGGAAATTTAGAATGTTGATAACATGAATACAAGTATTCCGTAATGCACCAATTTTTATGAAGAATAAAATTTTCTTACAAATCGATAATAATTTTTTTTTCCATATGGTGCAAATTTTTGAAACACACTGTATATAGTCACGACCACCTTTTGATAGGCAACCCATTTTAGACGTATTCGTCTATTTATGTAACTTCATAAAAAGTATGTTTCATCCAGTTAACAGATGGGGGAAGGTCGACCTCTCTTCGTCTCTTAGACTAAATGTGTCTCATTGATTTGTTATTCTACATGGTTGCCGAAAAAATAGTGTACGCAACACGTCCGAAAAGAGTTTTTTCAGGACTAGTTACGTAAATTACTATTCCCGTATCGAAAACTATACGGGAATATTTTTGCCGGCTTGTTTACATTTTAGACAGTTATTGAATTCACGCAAACAATAACATAAAAATCGACATAAAAATATGCTTGCAGTGCCGAAATTCAAAACAGAAATTTTCAGGCGGTCTTTTAGGTACCAAATTTGTCAAAGATACAATTCTGTCCCCACGTCTCTCAAGCAATTAAATTTCATCAAATTCAAAACTAAATATAAGAACTACTTGTTCGACTGAAATGAGAGGAAATGTTTGATATATTGTTCAGATTAGGTGAACTACATTCGTTTGGTAAGGTGTTTGTTCGTATTCAAATTATAAATAGTATTATATAATAGTATTATAATAGTATTCTGTCACAGGTTTTTTAGGGTTAAGTGGAAGAACATGTTCTGTGATGCTTAGCATTACAGACGATGAACTTCGCCCTTTATTTCGCTGATAGCTTAAATATATTAATTTTGTTAAGTTTTCACTTTATGAAATAATAAAGACGATATTATTATTATTATTATTATTATTATTATTATTATTATTATTTTTTTTTTTTTTTTTTCTCCTTAGGAGTGTACCAGTCAGGCCCTGTCTCCGGTGCTCCGACCCATCCGGAGGGCGCGCTGGTGTCGTTAACCCCAATAACCACTCCCTACATCCGTAGGGTGAGTGATTATTGGGTCCGAGAATCGTGTGCCCTGAGTAGACGAAGCGAAGATTTCTGCCATATTACGGCAAGCAGGTATTATTTTCAAATTGGAGAGCAGTGTGTCCATCATTCCACCAAGGACTCCTATGATCAGAACCACCATTTTGACAGAATGGTCCGGATATAACCTGCGGAGTTCAAAGAGAAGATCTCGATATTTAGTCCGTTTTTCCTCCTCTTTTCGAACGATATTAATTTCGCCTGGAGCGGAAAACTCCATGACGAATATCGTTCTACTTTGGTGGTCGAGGAGGACAACATCAGGCTTATTGGCTTGTATTTGCCTGAGGGTGGGGAATGAGTAGTTCCAATAGATTCGGCATCTCTCATTCTCCACCACGGACTCAATATCCCCCGGAGCATAAGGCAATACCGGTGTCTCGTCTATACCGTACGAGTGTCGTAGGTGGTAGTACAACACTCGTAGCGCCGCGTTATGCCTGTGGATATAGGCTGAGACCGCATAAGATGGGCATGCTGATAGCAAATGCATTACGGTCTCAGGTGCCCCACGACATGCCCTGCATCGGGTGTCAGGGACGTCTATACCCATCACGCGACTACGGTAGACAAGGGTGTTGAAGACACCATCCTGGCAGGCCATTATGAATCCCTCGGTCTCCGACTTTAGCTCACTCGACCTGAGGAAGGCAAAGGTCAAGCTTTTGGATAAGCCAAGGTCTTCGATGTTATGAAAGAAGACACCATGCATTGGCTTATCCATATGTAGCTGTAGCAGGACCTCTGTCTCCGCAGCTTTTATCTGAGCTTTTTGCTGAACGGGTCCCAACTCGGTGACAGAGTTTGGGTTAGCCCGTTCAGTGTCGAAAACGAGACCGAGTTCATCGGCCGCACGGGTAGCTGCCTTAAAAAGGAATGCTCCAATCCCTGCTTTCTCATGGTCGCGGACCATGCAGAGAAGGGGATCTGAACTCCTGATGACTTTACAGGCCCCATCCAGAACCATTCTGTTATGCAGACACTCCAAACTCAAAAGTCCACGGCCTCCCCGTTGTCTGGAAAAGTATAACCGTGGAACGGACGATTTAGGATGCAAGCTCCTATTGAGATGCATCATTTTGCGAGTCTTAACGTCAAGTTGTCGCAGCTCTTCCTTAGTCCACTTCATCACTCCGAAAGAGTAAAGAAGGATCGGAACGGCAAGCATATTAGTTGCAGCAACTTTGTTCTTCCCCGACAGTTCTGATGACCAGATCTGTCGAAGTTTATGCTGATACTTGCCGCGGAGAGAGTTTTTAACTGCAAATACCTCTTGGGAGCGGCGTTGTTCCACCCCAAGGTCTCTCCGGCATCCAGATGATGTAGGATGCTTCCGTCTACGAGCTGGACATCCTCTCCGTATTCCTCGCATCGTCCTCTTTTGAGATGAACCGTGGCACATTTGTCGATCCCAAATTCCATACCGATAGCATGCGTATATTCTTCCACCACCCTAAGGGACTGATGTAGGTCCCTTTCTCCAGAGGCATACAATTTGAGGTCATCCATGTAAAACAGATGGGTGACATTATGCCTCCGGTTGCTGGGGGTGCCGCAGTTGTACCCACGGGTATTCCTGAGCGCAACGGACAATGGCAATAGTGAGATGCAGAAGAGAAGAGGGCTAAGGGAGTCTCCCTGAAACACACCTCTTCTAATGATGACCTGCTCTGTTTGGACTATGTCTCTACCAGATCTTATGGTGAAGCGAGTCCTCCAGAGCGGCATCAGTTGTCCAATGCATCCCACTATTTGACCGGGTACCTCAAGGCATCTGAGCAAATGCATGATTAACTCATGTGATGTTGTATCAAATGCCTTGCGGTAATCGATCCAGGCCATCGAAAGGTTACGCTTATACTGCACGGAGTCCTGCGTGATACATCTATCGATGAGCAGGTTCTCCTTGCACCCGGCGACCCCTTTCTTTGACCCTCTTTGCTCATTTATCCGTTCATACACCGGATCAACTGCGGAGAGAATGCGCGTGTATAAGATGCGCGTAAACACCTTATAACACGCATTCAAGCATGTTATCGGCCTGTAATTCTTTGGATCAGACAAATCTCCGTTTTTGGGGATGAGCACGGTTCGCCCCTCGACAAACCACTATGGAATCTGCTGCTCCCCATCTAGCCATGAGTTGAAAACTCTGGCCAGATGGCGGTGGGTTGTTGGAAACTTTTTCCACCAATAGTTATTCAACCCATCAGGGCCTGGAGCAGCGAAATTCTTAGAGCCTTTTAGGGCCCCTCGTACTTCTTCCGTGGTTATCGGAATGCGCAGATCATTGAGCTCAGGCTGCCGAAGCCTCCTGCAAAATGCTTCGAACTGCGCTAGGGCTGGAGTATCTACATTGAGTGGTTGCGGATACTCATAGATATTCTTCCAGAATGTTTCCACCCGATCTGCAGCCGGCGGGTTATCGACAACACGTGGAGGCTCTTGGAATAAGCGAGAAGGTTTATCGCGGAACTTTATGTTTTCCGCGATACCTCTCGCCCGCCTCACTAGTGACTTCCTTGCAGCCACTAGCATTCGTATCCTATCAAGGCAGTGCTGTTTGATGGTGAACAGCACACCTTGATTTAATGTGTGGTGAGCTCGTCTCAGTTTTGCGGCAATTCGCCGCACTGCGGGCGTGAAAGGCCTATTGGCCGCCACGAAGTCCACCACACACTGGATACGAGACGCGTGTTGTCTCGCCGACTTGATCTTGGCTTCCATCTTGTGTACACGTCGTTCATGCCTCCCTAACAGAGCGGTGGTGTCCCTCCTCTCCGTTTGGGATAGAGCATGAGCGGCGTCGTACACGACAGAATTGATCTGCCAGATGTCAGCCTCTTCTGGAAGAACATCGCCAATCTCCGCATCCACCCGTGCCAGTTCTTGCGGCTTCAGGGGCTTCATATTGTGAAGCGCCCTGCGGGTTCTGATATCCTCCATCAGTGGAACAATGCGATTCTCCTCCACAGCCAAACCGACACGTGGCATATCTGCCACTTCGATAACTGGCTGAGGAGGAGCTCTAACGTAGCCTCGAGCCCGAAGATGGGATACATAATCCCTGAGATTTTGTGCGGAAAACGCTGCATGCTCTGGGTGTCTCTCACACCACAGAGCATGCATTCTCGCCATGTATCCTCTCCGGGCGGGCTCACTGCTCTCGTAGCAATGCAGAAGTCCGTCCCTTAATTCGTCCGTCCACTCAAAGCGTCCGTTGTTATCGCGGTCGTCATCGTTTGGCAAATCGTCGTTGGCCCCACCACCTTGCCTATGACCCCTAATCCGAGGGGGTCGGTTGTGGGGGCCTCTTCCTCGATCGTTTGGAACCGAGTAGTAGAGTTTACTGGGGGGTTAACCCAGTAAACCCACGGCCGACACCGGAGGGAAAGATGCTTTTTCCCTCCCGGATGCGCATGAGCTGCCGGTCCGATTTTGCATCCTTTGCTCGGGTAGGTGGTGTCGCTACTCACCAGGGCCTTAGGTGTTGGTTGACCCCCCTGCCTATATTATTATTATTATTATTATTATTATTATTATTATTATTATTATTATTATTATTATTATTATTATTATTATACGTAGAATTCCTTAGTTTTTGGTAATGCTGATTGTCGTCCGGGAATGTATTGCTTTTACTACTAGATACACAATATACTATTTTTTAACCTACAGAAATAATAAATGCATTGAGTTACCTGTCGGTAAAAATTCTATAGGAAGTGTTCCTTCTATCATAGCGAAATACCTTAATTTGGAAACGCTGAACGTCGTCAACGCTTCTTGTTCAAGGTGGTGCTTCCTTTGAAACACTAAATTACAAGGAAAATGGAAGATTAGTACGGTAGCGGAGAGCTATATTGAAGAAAGTATCTCCTCGAAGAACAAAATTGCTACAATGATAGCCCAGTCCGTTTCCAAAAAAGAAAATGTTAACGTTCCGAATGAAACCGAATGCACATTTAGGAGTTCATCAACTCACAGAACTTCAAACTTGGTACTAATTTTTCAGGGACATTTGAAAATTGTAATTTCTATTTGAGAAAAAATAATTATTCCCTTTTATATGTACAGTTATAAATAAAACTTTTCTGAGTAATTAATTTATTGAACTACAGAAAAAAACATTTAGCAAGCGTTATGATTCATAATGCCCTCCATAACGCCCCGGAGCGTTATGGAAAAATAAACCAATTTAATAAGAAACAGATTCAAACATAATTTTCACCGCATAATTTTTTCATCATAATTTGATACTCTTGATTGGGAAAGAGTTAAAAAACTCGATGATTGGTTCAAAGCAAAAATAGACTTACCATTGACACGGGGATGGGCCCTCCTGCTCCATTAGCGTAGCTGTATGGTGAGACGAGGTATCCCATGTTAAACGAAGATGTATGGGGTACATGTTCAACTTTGCCTATAAAACAAAAACAAAAATTTAATAAAAATAGTTCATACGAAATGACAATATATTTTATTTAGTTCCGTTTTCAACAAATATACATAGTATTGCAAATGTCACCGAAAGAACTAATATTTATATAACAGATGGAAGACTGGAAGAGAGAAAGATACAGATACTGTTTTTACAACGAAAATGAACAAACGGTTTTCACAACGACAAGAATTCATTAAGGGTATAAAAACAGTTTTCTGTCAAAAATGTTTTCAGGATTAACTTGAACGAATTGAGGGTTTTGATAGATTTTACGCAGTCTGGTAGGTAGTTTGTTAAACAGTTTCAAACCCATATGGTCTGCTGAACAGTAAATTATTTCATTCCTCGACAAAGGTATACGAAATTGACTTCTTTGTCTGATGAAATAATTATGGAAGTATTCATTGAGTGAAAATTGTAGCTTAGTTTTGAATACATACAGGGTGGGCCAATGGAAACTTTCCACCTTAATTTGTAGGATTTGAAATCAAAATTTCGGAAAACAACACGTCGATGTTTGATTTGAGGGGGAACTAATTTTCAGTTTTTTTCACGCCCGTAGCTTTAACCCTGTAGCTAGGGGGTGAACAACCCTCAAAATTTGAATAGGGAAAAGGGGTAGTGCCATACCTCTTTTTGAAGGTCTCATTGAGTTCTTCATGACCCTTTAATTTTGCCTTATTATTTTCATCGATAACAAAATGACAGGTTGTCAAAATCTTGGAGATAGACTATTGTTTTCGTAATAAAAATACCAAATAATTAAAGTTTCAAGTTTAATGAGGTGTACACGTCAAATTTATGATATAACAAACGTCAAATTTATTTTATTATAAATTTGACGTGTCCACCTGATTATTGAACTTGTAACTCTAATTATTTGATATTTTTATCAAGAAAATAGTATTCTATTTTCTATTTCCAAGATTTTAACAAACTGTCATTTCGCTGTCAGTGAAAATCATAAGGCAAAATCATAGGGTCATGAAGAACTCAATGAGACCTTCAAAAAGAGGTATGGCACGACCCCTGCTAAAGGGTTAAAGATACGGAGGTAAAAAACTGAAAATTAGTTCTCCCTCAAATCAAATATCGATGAGTTCGAGCGTTTTCCAAAATTTTGATTTTAAATCCTACAAATTAGGGTGGAAAGAAAGTTTCCATTGGCTCACCCTGTATATACATAGCTCATAGATGTAAAGACAGCTTGGTGAAATGTTAAACATTGGCAGAACAGATTTCTACATGACAACATTTTCGAAACTTTTGCTACACATTTGGTAAAGCTCTTCTGTGCAATGAATACCTGTGAAATGGGTGTAGCATTACCCCAGAAACAAATGCCATAAAGTAATGTAGACTGCACTTGTATGTAATGCAAATTATTAGGTTGATTTATTTCTAATACATTACTCAAATTTATGAAAAGAAATTTCAAGGAAAATAACTTCGGTCAATTTGTGATAGTGATCTCTCCAAGCCATGTTTTCATCTAAGGTAATGCCCAAGAATCTAACAGAGCTGTGAATATATTGCATTTGACTCTTGATTATTTGATAATTATTATCAAGTTAAAAGATAAAGAATAAACAATACGGTTGAAAAAACCTGAAATATTGGTCATTAATTTAGTACACTTGCTCTCAAGAGTAATGTCGGCTGGCCAGATAACGAAATAAAAATGCAGTGTAATGATTATCACCAATAAAGCTATCAAGGTGATTCACATAAAGTATAAAAAGCACAGGTCCTAAAATTGTAAGACTATCTAAAGTAAGACTATCCGAGTTTAATTACTGAATTTCATTATCTTCATGAGCTTGTATTAATAAAAACTGTTTACGGTTTTCTAGAAATGATGAAACTCAGGATAAGGATTCACCTCGCAAACCAATTCCAATTTCCCTAATAGTTTTTTGTGATTAACGCAGTCAAATGCTCTGCTCAGATCGCAAAATATCGCAGCAGGACACTCGCCTGCATCAATTTATTCGATAATTTGTCTATAAAATGAGAACAGCAATTATTGTCGTAGATCTTTCCTGTCGAAAACAATGTTGTTTGGAGTTTAAAATATTAAATCGCTCTAAGAAATATGTAAGCCTGTTACGTGTGTATTATAATTTTTCTTGAATAATGGTACCACTTTTCCGGTTATGATTTTTTCGGAAAAGAACCAGTCTCAAATGATTTATTTATCAAAAAAGTTAGGGGCTATTAAGATATCGTTGCGAGGATATTTTCAAACGGAATCCTGGAACATCATCATTCACCACCCCCGTAAAGCTAGCAGAACCAATTTGGAATTTTCAAAATTTTTTTAGGCCATAACTTTAGGCTAATTTATTACCCTATTCCAAAATTTTTTGCTCTTCAATTGTGAGAGATATCGCGGGTTCTGCTAGCTTAACGTTAAGCTGGCAGAAATAAACAGCCAAACGAATGATTAAGAAAAGTCCAAGCACACCATAATTTTAGGCTCATTTAGGCTCACGTTTGGACCAATCGCCGATTTTTTTGGAATTCGTTTTTTTTTAAATCCCGGGTTCTGCTAGCTTTACCGTTAAGCTAGCAGAACCCAGCCTTAAAAGAGCAACTAGGAACAAATCCTGTTGGACAATAATTTTAGGCTCTATTCAGGCTAATTTATTACCCAATTATAAATTTTTTTGCTCTTCAGTTGGAGGAGAAATCATAGGTTGTTAGCTCGACACTGAGCTGGCAGTACCAAAAGGCTAACCGAATCAATTATAATTAGGTAATAAATTAGCCTGAATAGAGCCTAAAATTATTGTCTAACTGGATTTGTTCTGAGTTGCTTTTTTGAGGTTGGGTTCTGCTAGCTTAACGGTAAAGCTAGCAGAACACAGAATTTTTTTTTCAAAAATGAATTCCAAAAAAATCGGAGATGGGTTCAAACGTGAGCCTAAAATGAGCCTAGAATTATGGTGCGATCAGATTTTCCATAACGATTCGGTTAGCCTTTTGGTACTTCCAGCTCAGTGTTGAGCGCACACAACCTATGATTTCTCCTCCAACTTAAGAGCAAAATAATTTATAATTGGGTAATAAATTAGCCTGAATAGAGCCTAAAATTATTGTCCAACTGAATTTGCTCTGAGTTGCTTTTTTAAGGTTGGGTTCTGCTAACTTGACGGTAAAGCTAGCAGAACCTAGGATTTTTTTTAAAAGACGAATTCCAAAAAAATCGGCGACGGGTTCAAACGTGAGCCTAAAATTATGGTGCGATCAGATTTTCCATAACGATTCGATTAGCCTTTTGGTACTGCCAGCTCAGTGTTGAGCTAACACAACCTATGATTACTCCTCCAACTGAAGAGCAAAAAAAAATATAATTGGGTAATAAATTAGCCTGAATAGAGCCTAAAATTATTGTCCATCTGGATTTGTTCTGAGTTACTTTTTTAAGGTTGGGTTCTGCTGGTTTAACGGTAAAGCTAGCATAACCCAGGATTTAAAAAAAAACGAATTCCAAAAAAATCGGCGAAGGGTTCAAACGTGAAAAATGAGCCCAAAATTATGGTCCGATCAGATTTTCCATAACGATTTGGTTAGCCTTTTGGTACTGCCAGGTCAGTGTAGGGCTAACACAACCTTTGATTTCTCCTTCAACTGAAGAGCAAAAAAAATTATAATTGGGTAATGAAGTAGCCTGAATAGAGCCTAAAATTATTGTCCATCTGGATTTGTACTGAGTTGCTTTTTTAAGGTTGGGTTCTGCTGGTTTAACGGTAAAGCTAGCAGAAACCAGGATTTAAAAAAAAAACGAATTCCAAAAAAATCGGCGAAGGGTTCAAACGTGAGCCTAAAATGAGCCCAAAATTATGGTCCGATCAGTTTTTCCATAACGATTTGGTTAGCCTTTTCGTACTGCCAGGTCAGTGTAGAGCTAACACAACCTATGATTTCTCCTTCGACTGAAGAGCAAAAAAATTTATAATTGGGTAATAAATTAGCCTGAATAGAGCCTAAAATCATTGTCCAACTGGATTTGTTCTGAGTTGCTTTTTTAAGGTTGGGTTCTGCTGGCTTGACGGTAAAGCTAGCAGAACCCGGGATTTAAAAAAAAAACGAATTCCAAAAAATCGGAGATTGGTCCAAACGTGAGCCTAAAATGAGCCAAAATTATGGTGTGCTTAGACTTTTCTCGATATCTCTCACAATTGAAGAGCAAAGAATTTGGGAATAGGGTAATAAATTAGCCTAAAATTATGGCCTAAAAAATTTTTGAAAATTCCAAAGTGGTTCTGCTAGCTTTACGGGGGTTCATTCACCTCAGAGTACTTATATTCCATTCTCGCTTTGAGGATGAATAACCAAAAATTCGCTTTCAGAAACTGAATTCAAAAACATGATGTGTGTGGGTCCATTTACAAAAAATGTATTAAATTCAGTTGCCCCTATTTTTGGATCACTATAAAACTCTACGACTTTTTTAATATCAATTTCATTGTAATTTTTCTTCTATTTATTTGTTAATTCCCTCACAATATTCCACGAAGAACGAATAATATTATCAGAGTTCATCACTCTCCGTTGATAAAATCCATTTTTTCGCTTTCAATAAGCTTTAAAATGCTTATGATTTGGAACGAATTTCCTAAAAGATTAATGACAATTCATAATATGTGGTGTAGTGGAAAGAGGAAATTATTTTGAGTAAAATTTTGATTTTCCACCGCATGCATTGTTTGCTGCGAATTACGTATCATAAAATCCAAAGTGAAACACAAATATTACTACAGTATTTGCAAATACCTCTTTGATGTGCATCAAACTAAAACTATCGAGTTATGGGGATTTGATCTTTATTTGAAAAAACTACATTCTTTATTTATCTAAAAAATTTGGAAGATTTTGTCTTTGAGCCGATTTCACTTACCGAAGACGGGGCTGTGGTCAGATCGCTGCACATTTTTGATGGAAGTATGGTAACTCCCATGTCCAGATTTTTCCTGAAAGAATACAAAAAAAAATTTAAATTCAGTCCACTTTGGATTTTATTTTTTTACAAGCAAGCCACAGCATTGAAAATTATTGATCAACGACCCTGAAATTCTGCTGTTTATGGCGCAATTAGCATACAGGAAAATATCACAGAATCACCATATGCTGAACATCAGAGCTGTGTAAGTACTTTAAAAGTAATTACAATTACAAAGTACTTTTTCAAAAACGGAAGTAATAACAATTACAAAGTGGTTTTAGGGGAGGAACCGTGACTTCAATAATGAGATATGATCAAGGAATGGTTCAACTAACTTCCTGAAAAATTGCGCATATGTCAGTTTTTGCGTGTTGATGTTATTATAAATAAAAAAACTCAAAAAATCCCGCAAACCAGGTTTATACTGTCCTTTGCGATTTTTTTAAAGAAAAAATAGGAAACGAACCGCGACCCCAAGAATGAGATATGATCAAGGAATGGTTCAACTAACTTCCTGAAAAATTTCGCATGTCAGTTTTTGCGTGTTGATGTTATTATAAAAAAAACGCGAAAAATCACGCAGACCAAGCTTATACTGACCTTTACGATTTTTTTACAGAAAAAATAGGAAAGGAACCGCGACTTCAATAATGAGATATAATCAAAGAATGGTTCAACTAACTTCCTGAAAAATTTCGCATAATATGTCAGTTTTTGCGTGTTGATGTTATTATAAGAAAAACGCGAAAAATAACGCAGACCAAACTTATTCTGGTCTTTGAAATTTTTTCAAAGAAAAATTACGAAAGTAACCGCGACTTCAATAATGAGATATGATCAAGGAATGGTTAAACTAACTTCCTGAAAAATTTCGCATATGTCAGTTTTTGCGTGTTGATGTTATTATAAAAAAAACGCAAAAAATCCCGCAGACCAGGTTTATACTGGACTTTGCGATTTTTTAAAAGAAAAAATTGGAAAGGAACCGCGACTTCAATAATGAGATATGATCAAGCAATGGTTCAACTAACTTCCTGAAAAATTTCGCATATGTCAGTTTTTGCGTGTTGATGTTATTATAAGAAAAACGCGAAAAATCACGAAGACCAAACTTATCCTGGTCTTTGAAATTTTTTCAAAGAAAAATTACGAAAGTAACCGCGACTTCAATAATGAGATATTATCAAGGAATGTTTCAACTAACTTCCTGAAAAATTTCGCATATGTCAGTTTTTGCGTGTTGATGTTATAAGAAAAAAACCGCGAAAAATCCCGTAGACCAAGCTTATACTAGCCTTTGCGAATTTTTTAAAGAATAATTTGGAAAGGAACCGCGACAGCAATAATGAGATATGATCTAGGAATAGTTCAACTAACTTCCTGAGAAATTTCGCATGTCAGTTTTTGCGTGTTGATGTTATTAGAAAAAAACCGCGAAAAATCCCGCAGACCAAGCTTAAACTGGTCTTTGCGAATTTTTTAAAGAATAATTTGGAAAGGAACCGCGACTGCAATAATGAGATATGATCTAGGAATGGTTCAACTAACTTCCTGAGAAATTTCGCATATGACAGTTTTTGCGTGTTGATGTTATTAGAAAAAAACCGCGAAAAATCCCGCAGACCAAGCTTATACTGGCCTTTGCGATTTTTTAAAAGAAAAAATTGGAAAGGAACCGCGACTTCAATAATGAGATATGATCAAGGAATGGTTCAACTATCTTCCTGAAAAATTTCGCATATGTCAGTTTTTGCGTGTTGATGTTAGGTATTATAAGAAAAACGCGAAAAATCACGAAGACCAAACTTATACTGGTCTTTGAAATTTTTTCAAAGAAAAATTACGAAAGTAACCGCGACTTCAATAATGAGATATTATCAAGGAATGTTTCAACTAACTTCCTGAAAAATTTCGCATATGTCAGTTTTTGCGTGTTGATGTTATTATAAAAAAAACGCAAAAAATCCCGGAGACCAAGCTTATACTGGTCTTTGGGATTGTTTTAAAGAAAAATTAGGAAAGGAACCGCGACTTCAATAATGAGATATAATCAAAGAATGTTTCAACTTAACTTCAAGAAAAATTTCGCATATGTCAGTTTTTGCGTGTTGATGTTATTATAGAAAAACGCAAAAAATCCCGCAGACCAGGTTTATACTGGCCTTTGCAATTTTTTTACAGAAAAAATAGGAAAGGAACCGCGACTTCAATAATGAGATATGATCAAGGAATGGTTCAACTAACTTCCTGAAAAATTTCGCATAAGTCAGTTTTTGCGTGTTGATGTTATTATAAAAAAAACTCAAAAAATCCCGCAAACCAGGTTTATACTGGCCTTTGCGATTTTTTTAAAGAAAAAATAGGAAACGAACCGCGACTCCAAGAATGAGATATGATCAAGGAATGGTTCAAATAACTTCCTGAAAAATTTCGCATATGTCAGTTTTTGCGTGTTGATATTATTATACAAAAAACGCAAAAATCCCGCAGACCAGGTTTATACTGGCCTTTGCGATTTTTTAAAAGAAAAAATAGGAAAGGAACCGCGACTTCAATAATGAGATATGATCAAGGAATGGTTCAACTAACTTCCTGAAAAATTTCGCATATGTCAGTTTTTGCGTGTTGATGTTATTATACAAAAAACGCAAAAAATCCCGCAGACCAGGTTTATACTGGCCTTTGCGATTTTTTAAAAGAAAAAATAGGAAAGGAACCGCGACTTCAATAATGAGATATGATCAAGGAATGGTTCAACTAACTTCCTGAAAAATTTCGCATATGTCAGTTTTTGCGTGTTGATGTTATTATAAAAAAACTCAAAAAATCCCGCAAACCAGGTTTATACTGTCCTTTGCGATTTTTTTAAAGAAAAAATAGGAAACGAACCGCAACTCCAAGAATGAGATATGATCAAGGAATGGTTCAAATAACTTCCTGAAAAATTTCGCATATGTCAGTTTTTGCGTGTTGATGTTATTATACAAAAAACGCAAAAATCCCGCAGACCAGGTTTATACTGGCCTTTGCGATTTTTTAAAAGAAAAAATAGGAAAGGAACCGCGACTTCAATAATGAGATATGATCAAGGAATGGTTCAACTAACTTCCTGAAAAATTTCGCATATGTCAGTTTTTGCGTGTTGATGTTATTATACAAAAAACGCAAAAAATCCCGCAGACCAGGTTTATACTGGCCTTTGCGATTTTTTAAAAGAAAAAATAGGAAAGGAACCGCGACTTCAATAATGAGATATGATCAAGGAATGGTTCAACTAACTTCCTGAAAAATTTCGCATATGTCAGTTTTTGCGTGTTGATGTTATTATAAAAAAAACTCAAAAAATCCCGCAAACCAGGTTTATACTGGCCTTTGCGATTTTTTTAAAGAAAAAATAGGAAACGAACCGAGACTCCAAGAATGAGATATGATCAAGGAATGGTTCAACTAACTTCCTGAAAAATTTCGCATAAGTCAGTTTTTGCGTGTTGATGTTATTATAAAAAAAACTCAAAAAATCCCGCAAACCAGGTTTATACTGGCCTTTGCGATTTTTTTAAAGAAAAAATAGGAAACGAACCGCGACTTCAAGAATGAGATATGATCAAGGAATGGTTTAACTAACTTCCTGAAAAATTTCGCATATGTCAGTTTTTGCGTGTTGATGTTATTATAAAAAAACGCAAAAAATCCCGCAGACCAGGTTTATACTGGCCTTTGCGATTTTTTTAAAGAAAAAATAGGAAAGGAACCGCGACTTCAATAATGAGATATGATCAAGGAATGGTTCAACTAACTTCCTGAAAAATTTCGCATATGTCAGTTTTTGCGTGTTGATGTTATTATACAAAAAACGCAAAAAATCCCGCAGACCAGGTTTATACTGGCCTTTGCGATTTTTTAAAAGAAAAAATAGGAAAGGAACCGCGACTTCAATAATGAGATATGATCAAGGAATGGTTCAACTAACTTCCTGAAAAATTTCGCATATGTCAGTTTTTGCGTGTTGATGTTATTATAAAAAAAACTCAAAAAATCCCGCAAACCAGGTTTATACTGGCCTTTGCGATTTTTTTAAAGAAAAAATAGGAAACGAACCGCGACTCCAAGAATGAGATATGATCAAGGAATGGTTCAACTAACTTCCTGAAAAATTTCGCATAAGTCAGTTTTTGCGTGTTGATGTTATTATAAAAAAAACTCAAAAAATCCCGCAAACCAGGTTTATACTGGCCTTTGCGATTTTTTTAAAGAAAAAATAGGAAACGAACCGCGACTTCAAGAATGAGATATGATCAAGGAATGGTTTAATTAACTTCCTGAAAAATTTCGCATATGTCAGTTTTTGCGTGTTGATGTTATTATAAAAAAAACGCAAAAAATCCCGCAGACCAGGTTTATACTGGCCTTTGCGATTTTTTAAAAGAAAAAATAGGAAAGGAACCGCGACTTCAATAATGAGATATGATCAAGGAATGGTTCAACTAACTTCCTGAAAAATTTCGCATAAGTCAGTTTTTGCGTGTTGATGTTATTATAAAAAAAACTCAAAAAATCCCGCAAACCAGGTTTATACTGGCCTTTGCGATTTTTTTAAAGAAAAAATAGGAAACGAACCGCGACTTCAAGAATGAGATATGATCAAGGAATGGTTCAACTAACTTCCTGAAAAATTTCGCATATGTCAGTTTTTGCGTGTTGATGTTATTATAAAAAAAAACGCGAAAAATCACGCAGACCAAGCTTATACTGACCTTTACGATTTTTTTACAGAAAAAATAGGAAAGGAACCGCGACTTCAATAATGAGATATAATCAAAGAATGGTTCAACTAACTTCCTGAAAAATTTCGCATAATATGTCAGTTTTTGCGTGTTGATGTTATTATAAGAAAAACGCGAAAAATAACGCAGACCAAACTTATTCTGGTCTTTGAAATTTTTTCAAAGAAAAATTACGAAAGTAACCGCGACTTCAATAATGAGATATGATCAAGGAATGGTTCAACTAACTTCCTGAAAAATTTCGCATATGTCAGTTTTTGCGTGTTGATATTATAAAAAAACGCAAAAAATCCCGCAGACCAGGTTTATACTGGCCTTTGCGATTTTTTAAAAGAAAAAATAGGAAAGGAACCGCGACTTCAATAATGAGATATGATCAAGGAATGGTTCAACTAACTTCCTGAAAAATTTCGCATATGTCACTTTTTGCGTGTTGATGTTATTATAAAAAAAACGCAAAAAATCCCGCAGACCAGGTTTATACTGGCCTTTGCGATTTTTTTAAAGAAAAAATAGGAAAGGAACCGCGACTTCAATAATGAGATATGATCAAGGAATGGTTCAACTAACTTCCTGAAAAATTTCGCATATGTCAGTTTTTGCGTGTTGATGTTATTATAAAAAAAAACGCAAAAAATCCCGGAGACCAAGCTTATACTGGTCTTTGCGATTGTTTTAAAGAAAAATTAGGAAAGGAACCGCGACTTCAATAATGAGATATAATCAAAGAATGTTTCAACTTAACTTCCTGAAAAATTTCGCATATGTCAGTTTTTGCGTGTTGATGTTATTATAGAAAAACGCAAAAAATCCCGCAGACCAGGTTTATACTGGCCTTTGCGATTTTTTTACAGAAAAAATAGGAAAGGAACCGCGACTTCAATAATGAGATATGATCAAGGAATGGTTCAACTAACTTCCTGAAAAATTTCGCATAAGTCAGTTTTTGCGTGTTGATGTTATTATAAAAAAAACTCAAAAAATCCCGCAAACCAGGTTTATACTGGCCTTTGCGATTTTTTTAAAGAAAAAATAGGAAACGAACCGCGACTTCAAGAATGAGATATGATCAAGGAATGGTTCAACTAACTTCCTGAAGAATTTCGCATATGTCAGTTTTTGCGTGTTGATGTTATTATAAAAAAAAACGCAAAAAATCCCGCAGACCAAGCTTATACTGGTCTTTACGATTTTTTTACAGAAAAAATAGGAAAGGAACCGCGACTTCAATAATGAGATATAATCAAAGAATGGTTCAACTAACTTCCTGAAAAATTTCGCATAATATGTCAGTTTTTGCGTGTTGATGTTATTATAAGAAAAACGCGAAAAATAACGCAGACCAAACTTATTCTGGTCTTTGAAATTTTTTCAAAGAAAAATTACGAAAGTAACCGCGACTTCAATAATGAGATATGATCAAGGAATGGTTCAACTAACTTCCTGAAAAATTTCGCATATGTCAGTTTTTGCGTGTTGATGTTATTATAAAAAAACGCAAAAAATCCCGCAGACCAGGTTTATACTGGCCTTTGCGATTTTTTAAAAGAAAAAATAGGAAAGGAACCGCGACTTCAATAATGAGATATGATCAAGGAATGGTTCAACTAACTTCCTGAAAAATTTCGCATATGTCACTTTTTGCGTGTTGATGTTATTATAAAAAAAACGCAAAAAATCCCGCAGACCAGGTTTATACTGGCCTTTGCGATTTTTTTAAAGAAAAAATAGGAAAGGAACCGCGACTTCAATAATGAGATATGATCAAGGAATGGTTCAACTAACTTCCTGAAAAATTTCGCATATGTCAGTTTTTGCGTGTTGATGTTATTATAAAAAAAAACGCAAAAAATCCCGGAGACCAAGCTTATACTGGTCTTTGCGATTGTTTTAAAGAAAAATTAGGAAAGGAACCGCGACTTCAATAATGAGATATAATCAAAGAATGTTTCAACTTAACTTCCTGAAAAATTTCGCATATGTCAGTTTTTGCGTGTTGATGTTATTATAGAAAAACGCAAAAAATCCCGCAGACCAGGTTTATACTGGCCTTTGCGATTTTTTTACAGAAAAAATAGGAAAGGAACCGCGACTTCAATAATGAGATATGATCAAGGAATGGTTCAACTAACTTCCTGAAAAATTTCGCATAAGTCAGTTTTTGCGTGTTGATGTTATTATAAAAAAAACTCAAAAAATCCCGCAAACCAGGTTTATACTGGCCTTTGCGATTTTTTTAAAGAAAAAATAGGAAACGAACACCGGAGTGAAACTGGCAAGACGGCATCGCCAGCAAGACGGACAGCGCTACGCTTCGATGAAGTTGTGCCCGGTATCGCGGCGGAGTATGGGTAGTCATTGAATCACGTTAATTTTTGTCCGTGTTGATGAAATATTATTATATGAACCTGCTGAAGAGACAAGAACCGATCACATATTCAAAGCAGTATAATTAATTGCTACCAAGAAAACTATGTATCTCTTCATTGAACTAATGAAATAGAAGTTGATTTTGTATCACTCATTTGATCTCCTCCCATAATGTTTCTGACTTCAAATAACATCTTGTTGCATTTTATTCATAGTGAATAATGAAACATGATTTATTGAATACGATGAATTTGAAATTTGATTTTGTAGCATTCATTTGACGTCCTTCCCTCTTTCTAGAAAAATTGGAAAAAAATGTTTCTGCCTGTCAATATCATCTTGTTGGGATTTTTATCGTGAATAATATTGAGAAAGGATGTGTTGAATACGTTGAAAGTGAAATTTGATTTTGTAGCATTCATTTGACCCCCTTCCCCCACTCTAGAAAAAATGAATAAAATGTTTCTGCCTTTCAAAATCATCTTGCTGTGATTTTTTTCGTGAGGAATGTTGAGAAATGAAGTGTTGAATACGTTGAATGTGAAATTTGATTTTGTAGCATTCATTTGACCCCCTTCCCCCACTCTATAAAAAATTAAAAAAATGTTTCTGCCCTTCAAAATCCTCTTGCTGGGATTTTTTTTCGTGAGGAATGTTGAGAAATGAAGTGTTGAATACGTCGAATGTGAAATTTGATTTTGTAGCATTCATTTGACCCCCTTCCCCCACTCTATAAAAAATTAAAAAAATGTTTCTGTCCTTCAAAATCATCTTGCTGGGATTTTTTTTCGTGAGGAATGTTGAGAAATGAAGTGTTGAATACGTCGAATGTGAAATTTGATTTTGTAGCATTCATTTGACCCCCTTTCCCCACTCTAGAAAAAATGAAAAAAATGTTTCTGACTTTCAAAATCATCTTTCTGGGATTTTTTTCGTGAGGAATGTTGAGAAATGAAGTGTTGAATACGTTGAATGTGAAATTTGATTTTGTAGCATTCATTTGACCCCCTTCCCCCACTCTAGAAAAAATGAAAAAAATGTTTCTGCCTTTCAAAATCATCTTGCTGAGATGTTTTTCGTGAGGAATGTTGAGAAATGAAGTGTTGAATACGTTGAAAGTGAAATTTGATTTTGTAGCATTCATTTGACCACCTTCTCTCACTCTAGAAAAAATGAAAAAATGTTTCTGACTGTCAATATCATCTTGTTGGGATTTTTATCGGGAATAATATTGAGAAAGGATGTGTTGAATACGTTGAAAGTGAAATTTGATTTTGTAGCATTCATTTGACCCCCTTCCCCCACTCTAGAAAAAATGAATAAAATGTTTCTGCCTTTCAAAATCATCTTGCTGGGATTTTTTTCGTGAGGAATGTTGAGAAATGAAGCGTTGAATACGTTGAATGTGAAATTTGATTTTGTAGCATTCATTTGACCCCCTTCCCCCACTCTATAAAATATTAAAAAAATGTTTCTGCCCTTCAAAATCATCTTGCTGGGATTTTTTTTCGTGAGGAATGTTGAGAAATGAAGTGTTGAAGACGTCGAATGTGAAATTTGATTTTGTAGCATTCATTTGACCCCCTTCCCCCACTCTATAAAAAATTTAAAAAATGTTTCTGCCCTACAAAATCATCTTGCTGGGATTTTTTTTCGTGAGGAATGTTGAGAAATGAAGTGTTGAATACGTCGAATGTGAAATTTGATTTTGTAGCATTCATTTGACCCCCTTTCCCCACTTTAGAAAAAATGAAAAAAATGTTTCTGACATTCAAAATCATCTTTCTGGGATTTTTTTCGTGAGGAATGTTGAGAAATGAAGTGTTGAATACGTTGAATGTGAAATTTGATTTTGTAGCATTCATTTGACCCCCTTCTCTCACTCTAGAAAAAATGAAAAAATGTTTCTGACTGTCAATATCATCTTGTTGGGATTTTTATCGTGAATAATATTGAGAAAGCATGTGTTGAATACGTTGAAAGTGAAATTTGATTTTGTAGCATTCATTTGACCCCCTTCCCCCACTCTAAAAAAAATGAATAAAATGTTTCTGCCTTTCAAAATCATCTTGCTGGGATTTTTTTCGTGGGGAATGTTGAGAAATGAAGTGTTGAATACGTTGAATGTGAAATTTGATTTTGTAGCATTCATTTGACCCCCTTCCCCCACTCTAGAAAAAATGAAAAAAATGTTTCTGCCTTTCAAAATCATCTTGCTGAGATTTTTTTCGTGAGGAATGTTGAGAAATGAAGTGTTGAATACGTTGAATGTGAAATTTAATTTTGTAGCATTCATTTGACCACCTTCTCTCACTCTAGAAAAAATGAAAAAATGTTTCTGACTGTCAATATCATCTTGTTGGGATTTTTATCGTGAATAATATTGAGAAAGGATGTGTTGAATACGTTGAAAGTGAAATTTGATTTTGTAGCATTCATTTGACCCCCTTCCCCCACTCTAGAAAAAATGAATAAAATGTTTCTGCCTTTCAAAATCATCTTGCTGGGATTTTTTTCGTGGGGAATGTTGAGAAATGAAGTGTTAAATACGTTGAATGTGAAATTTGATTTTGTAGCATTCATTTGACCCCCTTCCTCCACTCTATAAAAAATTTAAAAAATGTTTCTGCCCTTCAAAATCATCTTGCTGGGATTTTTTTTCGTGAGGAATGTTGAGAAATGAAGTGTTGAATACGTCGAATGTGAAATTTGATTTTGTAGCATTCATTTGACCCCCTTCCCCCACTCTATAAAAAATTAAAAAAATGTTTCTGCCCTTCAAAATCATCTTGCTGGGATTTTTTTTCGTGAAGAATGTTGAGAAATGAAGTGTTGAATACGTCGAATGTGAAATTTGATTTTGTAGCATTCATTTGACCCCCTTTCCCCACTCTAGAAAAAATGAAAAAATGTTTATGCCCTTCAAAATCATCTTGCTGGGATTTTTTTCGTGAGGAATGTTGAGAAATGAAGTGTTGAATACGTTGAATGTGAAATTTGATTTTGTAGCATTCATTTGACCCCCTTTCCCCACTCTAGAAAAAATGAAAAAAATGTTTCTGACCTTCAAAATCATCTTGCTGGGATTTTTTTCGTGAGGAATGTTGAGAAGTGAAGTGTTGAATACGTTGAATGTGAAATTTGATTTTGTAGCATTCATTTGACCCCCTTCCCCCACTCTAGAAAAAATGCAAAAAATGTGTCTGCCCTTCAAAATCATCTTGCTGAGATTTTTTTCATGAGGAATGTTGAGAAATGAAGTGTTGAATACGTTGAATGTGAAATTTGATTTTGTAGCATTCATTTGACCCCCTTTCCGCACTCTAGAAAAAATGAAAAAAATGTTTCTGACTTTTAAAATCATCTTTCTGGGATTTTTTTCGTGAGAAATGTTGAGATATGAAGTGTTGAATACGTTGAATGTGAAATTTGATTTTGTAGCATTCATTTGACCCCCTTCCCCCACTCTGTAAAAAATGAAAAAAATGTTTCTGCCCTTCAAAATCATCTTGCTGGGATTTTTTTCGTGAGGAATATTGAGAAATGAAGTGTTGAATACGTTGAATGTGAAATTTGATTTTGTAGCATTCATTTGACCCCCTTCCCCCACTCTAGAAAAAATGAAAAAATATGTTTCTGCCCTTCAAAATCATCTTGCTGGGATTTTTTTCGTGAGGAATGTTGAGAAATGAAGTGTTGAATACGTTGAATGTGAAATTTGATTTTGTAGCATTCATTTGACCCCCTTCCCCCACTCTAGAAAAAATGAATAAAATGTTTCTGCCTTTCAAAATCATCTTTCTGGGATTTTTTTCGTGAGGAATGTTGAGAAATGAAGTATTGAATACGTTGAATGTGAAATTTGATTTTGTAGCATTCATTTGACCCCCTTCCCCCACTCTAGAAAAAATGAAAAAAATGTTTCTGCTCTTCAAATTCATCTTGCTGCGAGTTTTTTCGTGAGGAATGTTGAGAAATGAAGTGTTGAATACGTTGAATGTGAAATTTGATTTTGTAGCATTCATTTGACCCCCTTCCCCCACTCAAGAAAAAATGAAAAAAATGTTTCTGCCCTTCAAAATCATCTTGCTGGGATTTTTTTCGTGAGGAATGTTGAGAAATGAAGTGTTGAATACGTTGAATGTGAAATTTGATTTTGTAGCATTCATTTGACCCCCTTCCCCCACTCTAGAAAAAATGAATAAAATGTTTCTGCCTTTCAAAATCATCTTTCTGGGATTTTTTTCGTGAGGAATGTTGAGAAATGAAGTGTTGAATACGTTGAATGTGAAATTTGATTTTGTAGCATTCATTTGACCCCCTTTACCCACTCTAGAAAAAATGAAAAAAATGTTTCTGACTTTTAAAATCATCTTTCTGGGATTTTTTTCGTGAGAAATGTTGAGATATGAAGTGTTGAATACGTTGAATGCGAAATTTGATTGTGTAGCATTCATTTGACCCCCTTCCCCCACTCTATAAAAAATGAAAAAATGTTTCTGACTGTCAATATCATCTTGTTGGGATTTTTATCGTGAATAATATTAAGAAAGGATGTGTTGAATACGTTGAATTTGAAATTTGATTTTGTAGCATTCATTTGACCCCCTTCCCCCACTCTAGAAAAAATGAAAAAAAAAAAATTCTGCCTTTCAAAATCATCTTGCTGGGATTTTTTTTCATGAAGAATGATGAGAAATGAAGGGTTGAATACGATGAATGTGTAATTTTATTTTGTAGCATTCATTTAACCCCCTTCCCCCACTCTAGGAAAAATGAATAAAATGTTTCTGCCTTTCAAAATCATCTTTCTGGGATTTTTTTTCGTGAGGAATGTTGAGAAGTGAAGTTTTGAATACGTTGAATGTGAAATTTGATTTTGTAGCATTCATTTGACCCCCTTCCCCCACTCTAGAAAAAATGCAAAAAATGTTTCTGCCCCTCAAAATCATCTTGCTGAGATTTTTTTCATGAGGAATGTTGAGAAATGAAGTGTTGAATACGTTGAATGTGAAATTTGATTTTGTAGCATTCATTTGACTCCCTTTCCCCACTCTAGAAAAAATGAAAAAAATGTTTCTGACTTTTAAAATCATCTTTCTGGGATTTTTTTCGTGAGAAATGTTGAGATATGAAGTGTTGAATACGTTGAATGTGAAATTTGATTTTGTAGCATTCATTTGACCCCCTTCCCCCACTCTGTAAAAAATGAAAAAAATGTTTCTGCCCTTCAAAATCATCTTGCTGGGATTTTTTTCGTGAGGAATATTGAGAAATGAAGTGTTGAATACGTTGAATGTGAAATTTGATTTTGTAGCATTCATTTGACCCCCACTCTAGAAAAAATGAAAAAATATGTTTCTGCCCTTCAAAATCATCTTGCTGGGATTTTTTTCGTGAGGAATGTTGAGAAATGAAGTGTTGAATACGTTGAATGTGAAATTTGATTTTGTAGCATTCATTTGACCCCCTTCCCCCACTCTAGAAAAAATGAATAAAATGTTTCTGCCTTTCAAAATCATCTTTCTGGGATTTTTTTCGTGAGGAATGTTGAGAAATGAAGTATTGAATACGTTGAATGTGAAATTTGATTTTGTAGCATTCATTTGACCCCCTTCCCCCACTCTAGAAAAAATGAAAAAAATGTTTCTGCTCTTCAAATTCATCTTGCTGCGAGTTTTTTCGTGAGGAATGTTGAGAAATGAAGTGTTGAATACGTTGAATGTGAAATTTGATTTTGTAGCATTCATTTGACCCCCTTCCCCCACTCAAGAAAAAATGAAAAAAATGTTTCTGCCCTTCAAAATCATCTTGCTGGGATTTTTTTCGTGAGGAATGTTGAGAAATGAAGTGTTGAATACGTTGAATGTGAAATTTGATTTTGTAGCATTCATTTGACCCCCTTCCCCCACTCTAGAAAAAATGAATAAAATGTTTCTGCCTTTCAAAATCATCTTTCTGGGATTTTTTTCGTGAGGAATGTTGAGAAATGAAGTGTTGAATACGTTGAATGTGAAATTTGATTTTGTAGCATTCATTTGACCCCCTTTACCCACTCTAGAAAAAATGAAAAAAATGTTTCTGACTTTTAAAATCATCTTTCTGGGATTTTTTTCGTGAGAAATGTTGAGATATGAAGTGTTGAATACGTTGAATGCGAAATTTGATTGTGTAGCATTCATTTGACCCCCTTCCCCCACTCTATAAAAAATGAAAAAATGTTTCTGACTGTCAATATCATCTTGTTGGGATTTTTATCGTGAATAATATTAAGAAAGGATGTGTTGAATACGTTGAATTTGATATTTGATTTTGTAGCATTCATTTGACCCCCTTCCCCCACTCTAGAAAAAATGAAAAAAAAAAAATTCTGCCTTTCAAAATCATCTTGCTGGGATTTTTTTTCATGAAGAATGATGAGAAATGAAGGGTTGAATACGATGAATGTGTAATTTTATTTTGTAGCATTCATTTAACCCCCTTCCCCCACTCTAGGAAAAATGAATAAAATGTTTCTGCCTTTCAAAATCATCTTTCTGGGATTTTTTTTCGTGAGGAATGTTGAGAAGTGAAGTTTTGAATACGTTGAATGTGAAATTTGATTTTGTAGCATTCATTTGACCCCCTTCCCCCACTCTAGAAAAAATGCAAAAAATGTTTCTGCCCCTCAAAATCATCTTGCTGAGATTTTTTTCATGAGGAATGTTGAGAAATGAAGTGTTGAATACGTTGAATGTGAAATTTGATTTTGTAGCATTCATTTGACTCCCTTTCCCCACTCTAGAAAAAATGAAAAAAATGTTTCTGACTTTTAAAATCATCTTTCTGGGATTTTTTTCGTGAGGAATATTGAGAAATGAAGTGTTGAATACGTTGAATGTGAAATTTGATTTTGTAGCATTCATTTGACCCCCTTTCCCCACTCTAGAAAAAATGAAAAAAATGTTTCTGACTTTTAAAATCATCTTTCTGGGATTTTTTTCGTGAGAAATGTTGAGAAATGAAGTGTTGAATACGTTGAATGTGAAATTTGATTTTGTAGCATTCATTTGACCCCCTTCCCCCACTCTAGAAAAAATGAATAAAATGTTTCTACCTTTTAAAATCATCTTTCTGGGATTTTTTTCTTGAGGAATGTTGAGAAATGAAGTGTTGAATACGTTGAATGTGAGATTTGATTTCGTAGCATTCATTTGACCCCCTTTCCCCACTCTAGAAAAAATGAAAAAAATGTTTCTGACTTTTAAAATCATCTTTCTGGGATTTTTTTCGTGAGAAATGTTGAGATATGAAGTGTTGAATACGTTGAATGCGAAATTTGATTTTGTAGCATTCATTTGACCCCCTTCCCCCACTCTATAAAAAATGAAAAAAATGTTTCTGCCCTTCAAAATCATCTTGCTGGGATTTTTTTCGTGAGGAATATTGAGAAATGAAGTGTTGAATACGTTGAATGTGAAATTTGATTTTGTAGCATTCATTTGACCCCCTTCCCCCACTCTAGAAAAAATGAATAAAATGTTTCTGCCTTTCAAAATCATCTTTCTGGGATTTTTTTCGTGAGGAATGTTGAGAAATGAAGTGTTGAATACGTTGAATGTGAAATTTGATTTTGTAGCATTCATTTGACCCCCTTCCCCCACTCTAGAAAAAATGAAAAAAATGTTTCTGCTCTTCAAATTCATCTTGCTGCGAGTTTTTTCGTGAGGAATGTTGAGAAATGAAGTGTTGAATACGTTGAATGTGAAATTTGATTTTGTAGCATTCATTTGACCCCCTTCCCCCACTCAAGAAAAAATGAAAAAAATGTTTCTGCCTTTCAAAATCATCTTGCTGGGATTTTTTTCGTGAGGAATGTTGAGAAATGAAGTGTTGAATACGTCGAATGTGAAATTTGATTTTGTAGCATTCATTGACCCCCTTCCGTCGCACTATGCCCCTTGCATATTGCATATTGGTCTTTCACCAAAGTTTTCAATACAGTTTACCTATCATACACATTTGTAAGAAAACAGGACTCATTCAATGATAGGTAAATGAAGAATTTCAGTAATTGAAATTGACCTACATGGACAATGGAATTCAAGTGATTTTTGGGTCTGCCCGGAAGTGGTTATTAGGATTAATCAGGTACTCAATAGGATTTGCATGATTGTTGATGGGCTTAAATTCCTTGAAATTTGTCCCTAGAAAGGGGCGGGCAAACCTTAATATCTATCCTGATGCATGATATAGTTCTGAATAACAGTTTCAAACACTGATTGATACAGTTAGTTGATATCTTTAGTTGATTTTTTATTTGTGCCGTTCCTGTGTTTTCATAGTCGTTTCGTTCCTGTGTTTTCATAGTCGTTTCGTTCGCTACTCCTAGTTCATTCAAGTGGAATCTTTTGGTAAATATACAGTTGATTTGAATATTTTTACTAACAATTTATTCATTAAAGAGTAAAAAATTTGGGGAAAGTGTTGGCAAGGAGAGAAAGGAATGTCTGACAGAAAAAAAATCACTTCTTCATAATCCTAGCAAACCAGTTGAATTGAATTTATAGTTTTGCGAATTATTAAAATTCAAATGTAGAACGTCAAAGTTATATTCATAGTTATGAGACTGTCTCTTGATGGAGAATGAAATATAAAAAATAGCAATTTCAAAAAGTTATTTATGAGGAGTAGAACACAGAAGCTAGTGATAATTTTGATTTTTATTTATATAATTGAACACGTTAAACAATCACCTATTCAGAACTATCAGAGTTTATGATAACTAAAAAAAACATTCCTATAGGTCTAAGATCAACTCGCAAACAATATCTCCTACATCGTACGAATTTTTAGATGAGATATAAGTCAAAGAAATTAGTATTTGTGTGAACTGTATAATATAGGCATAGCTTTTGTCAGAAAATCGACCAAGTTCATTTCAATAATTTGCGAAATTTTGTAGTGAACGATAAAAATTATCACTTTCTCAGATTTTCAGGTGGAATAGTTTGTGCTAACTTTATATTGAGTTAGCAATGCCACTGAAATGAATCCAAATTTATTGTTGGGTATTTGTCGTAGTTCACTTGGCTTCAAAATATTTCTTTTTACTTTGTAGTATGTCTTTTTTGCGAAATTGCTAATTACTTGTTCTTGTGACCTCCGCCAACTGGTCCATTCGTTGGGTGGGCCAGAATGACTTTAATGTTGTCGGACCTAACCTGATGAGAGTTAAGAACCTTGAAACTTGTCATGTATGAGGGAGGTCATTCTCAACCAGATGGGGGATAATATTAATGCTTGATTGCACTTACAATAATATCCTCCTGGATGAACATTGCACAAATAAATGTCAGATGTAATCCAATGTCCGCAAGAGGAAGTAGTTGTTCTCCGACAGATATTTGCCTGATATTTTCCACTTTTTGGAAACTTGTGGAGAGAAGGGTATTTCAACTTCGTCGATATTTTTCGTTCCATTTATTACAAGTTGGGATGTAGTGTATCATTTCTGCATTTTAATTAGAGTATTTGATGTTCCAGTTCTCGGTCAAGTCAGTCGCCAATACCTGAAAGTTACCAAGGTATTCAGCTTCCAATCCGTAGGTCAATATGGATAAACGTATTCGAGGTAGACCATCATATATTGATGTGAAGGCCATGGCAACATTCTTGTCAAAAAATTACTCATCATCTTATGAAGACTTGAGAAAACTCACTGCCACCAGTCTTATAATACAACAAGCTGGTGAATTTTTTTTCAACAGCTCTGACAGAAAAGTTTGTTTTGCCATTGTCATGACCATCAGAAGAAATAACAGAGGATTTTGTTCCTATTTATCAAAACCAAAGATTAATATTCTTCAGAATATCGTGATAACTCCTGAAAATATGGATACTTCATCAACTGAATTATTAGAGAACATATCAGAACATACACTTTCCGTGAAACCAACTAATGGTGTGTTCACAGCAACATCATCAATAGTTGAGATGGATACTATCTTCAATGATTCTTCTACTGATATCAAATCAGAATCTGAATCACAGTATTCTTCTCTGTCGGACAGAAAAGAAGATCTAACGACAACTAACGAAGAAATTCCTGAAGAACTTCTTATGTTAGACAAAATGACCCCTGTTTCTACTAAAACACTTCCTACAAATGCCACGAATCTAAAAGAACAACCTCCAAATGACACTGGTGGATATGGAGATTGCATTCATTTCGAGGGCTCTTGTCTGATAAGCGTAAATGAATGGAATGCTGTTTTTCAAAATGGCCGCCTTACACCGGGGTGGACATATCTCATAACAAAAAAACTTGAAAATGTCAATAACGTTTGTGTCATCAATTTCAAGTCCAAGCATTACAACAACGCAAGGAATACTTTCAAAATCTATGCATACTGCGCGCATAATAATTGCAAAAAATTCAACATTTTTATAAAGAATGTTGATTCGCAAATCGACCATGAAGTTGATGTTTACAGTTCTAGTGTGAATTATTATCATTTAAAACCTATTACTAAATATTTGAAAGGAACAGAAAGAAAAATTGTGCGGCAACATCTGAAGTTCATGAAACCTTCCAAGTATCGTGTTAATGTAATAATGAAATCATCTGTTCCTGTGATCAAAGAAATGAATCTTCAACGTATCAAATCTGATGATGTAGTTGAAAAAGCCAGATCAGAAATGTTGGGAAAGAATAATAGAGATAAAGATGACTTGATTGATGTCATACTGATGCAACGGGATAACTATCAATATATAAAACAGGTTGGACAACCTTTTCATATTTATATGTTCAGTGAACAACAACTGGAAGTTTTGGATCGTTGTAGCTATGACGATTTACCAGAATTGCATATTGATGCTACAGGATCTATTGTACGAAAGCCAAAGTTTGTAGCCAAGAAAATTCTTTATTATACCGGGGTTATAAAAACAAGATTTAACAAGAGAATATTTCCAATTATGGAAATGATAAGTTGCGACCACGACTCTGTGTCTATAGGCATGTGGCTTTCAAAATTCAAATCTTTCTGTTTGAAAAGGAGCAAAAAGTGGCCAATATTTTCAGCTATAGTCACAGATTTCAGTTTTTCTTTAATCAATGCCATTACCATATTCTTCAATAATTTATATTTACTGCAATACTTGGAGATTACATTTGATCACTTGAGAGATGGAAATGATTTGCCAAATCACATAATACCACTTCACATCTGCTGTGCACATTTTCTCAGAATAATTGTGAACGATATCAAAAAGCATATAACTGATGAAGCCAGCAACAAAATTATGAAAGAAATAATAGCCTCAGCATTCAATTTTACAGATTTGAATAAAGTGCTTGCTTGGTTTGAAAACCTTGTCCCCCTATTGTACAACGAATATAAATCGGCAGAAGTAGATAGAGCTTTAATAAACCTACTGCGTTTATGTTGTGATGGATGTGTTATAGTTGATGAAATTTGTTCCGAGTATAAAGACACAATTCATCATAAGCAGAGTGAAGAAGGTATTTATGTAAATTCTCCGTACTTCAAACTATTTAAACATCGTCAAGATGAGATCATATCGAATATGAAAAATCAAAAAATTAATGCAAAAAACGAGTATTTCAGCAGGGAACTTTTGAATACTATTTTGAAGAAAATAGCCTACTTGCCAATGTGGACAGGAATTTTATTCAAGAATAAACCGGAATCTTTCAAGAGGTTCAGTAATGCAGAAGTTGAAAACTGGTTCAATGTAGTTAAACATTTAGTGCTGGAAAACCTTGAAAATCAGAAGTGTAGCCGAGTTATTAGAAAAATACGCAAAACCATCTTGTCGACACACAAAGAAATCATCTCAAATATCCCAAAGTCAGCCTGCACATCCAGAAAACCAAAAAAATCTATCAATAAAATTTCCTACGACTATGTTGACAACAAGGAAGAGTGGAACAAAAAATTACCACCCAAGAGCAACACCTTCACAAAAAAACATCTTGGAGCATTACACTCCATCTTGAAAGCACCAACCAAATCACTAAATGCAAAATTGAGCGAGTCAAAAATAACTTGTCTTCAGTTGAGAGAAACAGATTCCCAAGACGACAAAACAGATGATGAAGGTTGGATTTCCCAATTAGATGCTAGAAAAGTACCAGAAGATCTTGGGCAAAAATGTTACAGATATTTGGGGGAGTACATCTTTATTGATGAAGATTCAATCAGAGAAATAGAAAATGAAACGAGAGAACAACGAGAGTGTGCCTTGTGGTTTTCTGAGAGAAAAATTAGGTTGACGGCATCAAATTTCGGAAAGATCTTCAAAGCTAAATCTGAAACCTCAAAAGAAAACATCGTGAAACAACTTCTTTCCGAAAATAAAATTTGTTCGTTTGCAGTTGAACACGGCATTAAATACGAAAAGGAGGCAATTGATGATTACAAAACACAAACCGGGAGCAAAGTATCGCCAAGTGGATTGATTATAGATGAGGAATATCCCTTCTTGGCATTTTCCCCTGATGGGTTCGTTGGAGAAGAAGGAATTATCGAAGTGAAATGTCCATACTCCATTCGATATGAACACCCTGAACTGGCCATCAAAAACGGTAGACTGAAATATTTCCATAAAGAATTAGGTCTCAAGCCAAATCATTTATATTTTTACCAAATTCAAGGGCAGCTGAATATTACAAAAAAAAAATGGTGTGATATGGTTATCTGGACTTGGGCAGGACTATTTACATACGGAATAACCAGAAATGAGGACTTTTGGTACGAAGTGTTACCCAAACTAAAAGATTTTTATTTATACTACATGCTACCTCAATTAGTGGCCCCAAGATCAGAGAGTTTCTGTAAACGAGAATGGTCACCTCCAAATTATCTAGAATCGTTGACGGAAATTAACAACAAGAAAAGTGAGAAAATACAAAATGAGAATTTATTATTTTTCAATAATGGATTAATTCAAAATGTTGGGTTTTATCAAAAATGCAACGAATATGGAAATTATACAGTTGCCAAATACTCAACAAATTTCTCCAATGACCTCCTATATGAAGATTTTAACTCATTAGACGATAAACAATGGCTAACTGACTTTGCTCTTAATTATTGTTTGAATGCTCTAATGAAATATCGACAGAGCTCGAAAGAATTTGTTTTATTAACAACAGATCAAACATGTGCCATATTTTACCATTTAGACGAACTCCAAGATGAGTTTTACGAAGGACTAGTTTCAATATCAAAATCATCAATTATAATTATGCCTATCATAATCGGAACAATTTCAAGTCGAAACCATTGGGTTTTAGCGGTAGCTGATTTACAATATAGAGATTTTTCGTATTTAGACGCCAGAACCTCTTCATCGCATGATGTGGAAAAATACAGAACCAAGTTCGAGATCTTCATTGAGCGATATCTGAGATACAGAAATCTCCATGACATTCCAAAAACTTTTGAAGTCAAAATAATTTCTCATATACAGCAAAGAGATGGCTATAACTGCGGAGTATTTGTAATTTATTTTTTCAACCAGGTGCTCCTTGCGCAGAGTTTGTTGATACCCAAGAATATGGATGAATACCGACTAGAACTCAGATCTCTATTATTGGAAACTGCTGACGAAAATCAGATGAACTGGTGTTTGGTATGTGGCAGTGAGAAATGGAAGTAAATAAATGTTCAATATGCAAAAGGAATTTTCATATTAATTGCAGTTCTTTCATTTCCTGTTGCTGTCTTTGTGATAAATTTATGTAGAGGATTGGAGTATTGGTTTTAGAAATTATTTTGTTCTTCGATTATTTTTTGGAAAATATATTAATTTAGTGAACTGGCAGCAAACCTGAACAACCAATATGAAAAGACGGAAAATACATTTCGTTATAGTTGAATATTATTTTAGCAATGGATAATTTTTTGACTTTATTTGATGTACTTATGATTTGTCGATATTTGTGATATATGAATTTTTTACTATGTGGTTATGTGAATTTTCTTTGTTTGATATGGATGCTGTGATGTTTTTTGTTATTATATTTGTTGTTTCACATTCATCGTATTCAACCCTTCATTTCTCATCATTCTTCACGAAAAAAATCCCAGCAAGATGATTTTGAAGGGCATAAACATTTTTTCATTTTTTCTTGAGTGGGGGAAGGGGGTCAAATGAATGCTACAAAATCAAATTTCACATTCAACGTATTCAACACTTCATTTCTCAACATTCCTCATGAAAAAAATCTCAGCAAGATGATTTTGAAGGGCAGAAACATTTTTTGCATTTTTTCTAGAGTGGGGGAAGGGGGTCAAATGAATGCTACAAAATCAAATTTCACATTCAACGTATTCAACACTTCATTTCTCAATATTCCTCACGAAAAAAATTCCAGCAAGATGATTTTGAAGGGCAGAAACATTTTTTTCATTTTTTATAGAGTGGGGGAAGGGGGTCAAATGAATGCTACAAAATCAAATTTCGCATTCAACGTATTCAACACTTCATATCTCAACATTTCTCACGAAAAAAATCCCAGAAAGATGATTTTAAAAGTCAGAAACATTTTTTTCATTTTTTCTAGAGTGGGGAAAGGGGGTCAAATGAATGCTACAAAATCAAATTTCACATTCAACGTATTCAACACTTCATTTCTCAACATTCCTCAAGAAAAAAATCCCAGAAAGATGATTTTGAAAGACAGAAACATTTTATTCATTTTTTCTAGAGTGGGGGAAGGGGGTCAAATGAATGCTACAAAATCAAATTTCACATTCAACGTATTCAACACTTCATTTCTCAACATTTCTCACGAAAAAAATCCCAGAAAGATGATTTTAAAAGTCAGAAACATTTTTTTCATTTTTTCTAGAGTGGGGAAAGGGGGTCAAATGAATGCTACAAAATCAAATTTCACATTCAACGTATTCAACACTTCATTTCTCAATATTCCTCACGAAAAAAATCCCAGAAAGATGATTTTAAAAGTCAGAAACATTTTTTTCATTTTTTCTAGAGTGGGGAAAGGGAGTCAAATGAATGCTACAAAATCAAATTTCACATTCAACGTATTCAACACTTCATTTCTCAACATTCCTCTTGAAAAAAATCTCAGCAAGATGATTTTGAAGGGCAGAAACATTTTTTGCATTTTTTCTAGAGTGGGGGAAGGGGGTCAAATGAATGCTACAAAATCAAATTTCACATTCAACGTATTCAAAACTTCACTTCTCAACATTCCTCACGAAAAAAAATCCCAGAAAGATGATTTTGAAAGGCAGAAACATTTTATTCATTTTTCCTAGAGTGGGGGAAGGGGGTTAAATGAATGCTACAAAATAAAATTACACATTCATCGTATTCAACCCTTCATTTCTCATCATTCTTCATGAAAAAAAATCCCAGCAAGATGGTTTTGAAAGGCAGAAACATTTTTTTCATTTTTTCTAGAGTGGGGGAAGGGGGTCAAATGAATGCTACAAAATCAAATTTCACATTCAACGTATTCAACACTTCATTTCTCAACATTCCTCACGAAAAAAATCCCAGAAAGATGATTTTGAAAGGCAGAAACATTTTATTCATTTTTTCTAGAGTGGGGGAAGGGGGTCAAATGAATGCTACAAAATCAAATTTCACATTCAACGTATTCAACACTTCATATCTCAACATTTCTCACGAAAAAAATCCCAGAAAGATGATTTTAAAAGTCAGAAACATTTTTTTCATTTTTTCTAGAGTGGGAAAAGGGGGTCAAATGAATGCTACAAAATCAAATTTCACATTCAACGTATTCAACACTTCATTTCTCAATATTCCTCACGAAAAAAATCCCAGAAAGATGATTTTAAAAGTCAGAAACATTTTTTTAATTTTTTATAGAGTGGGGAAAGGGGGTCAAATGAATGCTACAAAATCAAATTTCACATTCAACGTATTCAACACTTCATTTCTCAACATTCCTCACGAAAAAAATCCCAGCAAGATGATTTTGAAAGGCAGAAACATTTTTTTCATTTTTCCTAGAGTGGGGGAAGGGGGTCAAATGAATGCTACAAAATCAAATTTCACATTCAACGTATTCAACACTTCATTTCTCAGCATTCCTCACGAAAAAAATCCCAGAAAGATGATTTTGAAAGTCAGAAACATTTTTTTCATTTTTTCTAGAGTGGGGAAAGGGGGTCAAATGAATGCTACAAAATCAAATTTCACATTCGACGTATTCAACACTTCATTTCTCAACATTCTTTACGAAAAAAAATCCCAGCAAGATGATTTTGAAGGGCAGAAACATTTTTTTAATTTTTTATAGAGTGGGTGAAGGGGGTCAAATGAATGCTACAAAATCAAATTTCACATTCGACGTATTCAACACTTCATTTCTCAACATTCCTTACGAAAAAAAATCCCAGCAAGATGATTTTGAAGGGCAGAAACATTTTTTAAATTTTTTATAGAGTGGAGGAAGGGGGTCAATTGAATGCTACAAAATCAAATTTCACATTCAACGTATTCAACACTTCATTTCTCAACTTTCCTCACGAAAAAAATCCCCGCAAGATGATTTTGAAAGGCAGAAACATTTTATTCATTTTTTCTAGAGTGGGGGAAGGGGGTCAAATGAATGCTACAAAATCAAATTTCACTTTCAACGTATTCAACACATCCTTTCTCAATATTATTCACGATAAAAATCCCAACAAGATGATATTGACAGTCAGAAACATTTTTTCATTTTTTCTAGAGTGAGAGAAGGTGGTCAAATGAATGCTACAAAATCAAATTTCACATTCAACGTATTCAACACTTCATTTCTCAACATTCCTCACGAAAAAAATCTCAGCAAGATGATTTTGAAAGGCAGAAACATTTTTTTCATTTTTTCTAGAGTGGGGGAAGGGGGTCAAATGAATGCTACAAAATCAAATTTCACTTTCAACGTATTCAACACATCCTTTCTCAATATTATTCACGATAAAAATCCCAACAAGATGATATTGACAGTCAGAAACATTTTTTCATTTTTTCTAGAGTGAGAGAAGGTGGTCAAATGAATGCTACAAAATCAAATTTCACTTTCAACGTATTCAACACTTCATTTCTCAACATTCCTCACGAAAAACATCTCAGCAAGATGATATTGACAGTCAGAAACATTTTTTCATTTTTTCTAGAGTGAGAGAAGGGGGTCAAATGAATGCTACAAAATCAAATTTCACATTCAACGTATTCAACACTTCATTTCTCAACATTCCTCACGAAAAAAATCCCAGAAAGATGATTTTGAAAGTCAGAAACATTTTTTTCATTTTTTCTAGAGTGGGGAAAGGGGGTCAAATGAATGCTACAAAATCAAATTTCACATTCGACGTATTCAACACTTCATTTCTCAACATTCCTCACGAAAAAAAATCCCAGCAAGATGATTTTGAAGGACAGAAACATTTTTTTAATTTTTTATAGAGTGGGGGAAGGGGGTCAAATGAATGCTACAAAATCAAATTTCACATTCGACGTATTCAACACTTCATTTCTCAACATTCCTCACGAAAAAAAATCCCAGCAAGAGGATTTTGAAGGGCAGAAACATTTTTTTAATTTTTTATAGAGTGGGGGAAGGGGGTCAAATGAATGCTACAAAATCAAATTTCACATTCAACGTATTCAACACTTCATTTCTCAACATTCCTCACGAAAAAAATCACAGCAAGATGATTTTGAAAGGCAGAAACATTTTATTCATTTTTTCTAGAGTGGGGGAAGGGGGTCAAATGAATGCTACAAAATCAAATTTCACTTTCAACGTATTCAACACATCCTTTCTCAATATTATTCACGATAAAAATCCCAACAAGATGATATTGACAGGCAGAAACATTTTTTTCCAATTTTTCTAGAAAGAGGGAAGGACGTCAAATGAATGCTACAAAATCAAATTTCAAATTCATCGTATTCAATAAATCATGTTTCATTATTCACTATGAATAAAATGCAACAAGATGTTATTTGAAGTCAGAAACATTATGGGAGGAGATCAAATGAGTGATACAAAATCAACTTCTATTTCATTAGTTCAATGAAGAGATACATAGTTTTCTTGGTAGCAATTAATTATACTGCTTTGAATATGTGATCGGTTCTTGTCTCTTCAGCAGGTTCATATAATAATATTTCATCAACACGGACAAAAATTAACGTGATTCAATGACTACCCATACTCCGCCGCGATACCGGGCACAACTTCATCGAAGCGTAGCGCTGTCCGTCTTGCTGGCGATGCCGTCTTGCCAGTTTCACTCCGGTGAAACGAACCGCGACTTCAAGAATGAGATATGATCAAGGAATGGTTCAACTAACTTCCTGAAGAATTTCGCATATGTCAGTTTTTGCGTGTTGATGTTATTATAAAAAAAACGCAAAAAATCCCGCAGACCAAGCTTATACTGGTCTTTGCGATTGTTTTAAAGAAAAATTAGGAAAGGAACCGCGACTTCAATAATGAGATATAATCAAAGAATGTTTCAACTTAACTTCCTGAAAAATTTCAAATATGTCAGTTTTTACGTGTTGATGTTATTGTAAAAAAAATACGCAAAAAATCCCGCAGGCCAAGCTTATACTTGCCTTTGCGATTTTTTAAAAGAAAAATTAGGAATGGAACCGAGAATTCAATGCCAAGGTATAATTAGGAATTGTATTAACTAACTTCCTGGAGAGTTCCGCATGTGTCAGTTTTTGCGTGTTGATTTTACTGTAAAAAATACACAAAAATCCCACAGTTCTAATCCATTTCTGAGTTTGCAATTTTTTTACAAATAATTGATAGGGGGAATTTCAAAAGTATTCTTGGCAAATTTTTCGAGTCTAAGTTCTTAATTAGGTATGGAAATTATGAGAAAAATTCTTGATAATATCCTAACGATCTGAACACGTTTATATATCCCACCAATATATCTCATTTATTGAATTTCTTCCTTAAATTCATCACAATGATAATTTCTATTCGAACATATTCATAATATTGTAACAAATAAATAGTTTTCATCTGAATTATCAATTTTCCAGGTAGAAGAACTATCGTTAATATTTGCTGGCGGTTTCAGTAGGTATCGGAACCACGAAACGCTCCGTTAAAACAAGAATGAAAGAGCACAAGGCTTGCTGTCGGTTAGGGCACACACAGAAATCCGCTGTCGCAGAACATACTCTCAACAACGATAACCATAGAGTGAAATTTGAAGAAACCCAAGTCATCTCTTCAACATCTGACTCTTCCGGGAAGCAATTGAAATTCAGAAACATCACAACAACTTCAACAGAACCGAAGAAGGACTACAATTGAACAAGGTTTGGCTTCCAGTTCTCAAAAATTCTCAATTAGCTCCCTACCCACAAAATAACGGTACGAACGATTGTATGATGTCAGCTAACGCTATGGACCAATCAGATGTAAGAACGTCAAATCACAGGTATTTATTGAGACAACGTATAACAAATGTCAAGCATTTGACAGCGACTTAAGAAACCAGAAACTTTCTCTTGAAAATGCTAACCACTCGTGTCAGCGAAACGTCGAGATCTTCTCTTAACATACGTCGGCCTTACAACCCGAAGAACCACCATGTAAATGGTAGCAGAAACTTTGGAGGGAAACAATTTCCGTTTTTGAAAAGTTTGATAGAAGACTCGCAAGTTCGTAGTAACTGTAAGTATACCAAGAAGACTTTTTAATGTTGGTAAAATAATTTTTTTAAGAATTTTATTATTACTCATGTGGAGTCGCGATACTCTGTGTGACAATCGCAAACATATTTCCGAAACATAAAATATAAGTGACATGCATACCTATATATCAAAAGCAACAATTAGAATTTGATAAGCGATACTTCTTTCTATACGAGCTTCTATTATTGACAACGGTTCGTCCGAATATAACATACATTCAGATTACCAAATTTATTTCAATTGAGGAGATTCCGCAGTGACCAAAGATCGTACAGGGTGGGAAACAATTTCGACTGAGGAGTTTAATTATCAGAGGAGGGTATGCTTTTAATAGGGAAATTTGGGCGGTCCTTGAAAAAAAAAATTCTTTCAAATGTTCAGTTCGATCCAAATTGAAAGTGGAAGAAAATTTGAGATTTTGAAAAAAGTTTCTACCTGTCATAATAGACATGGATGATGAAATGTGTTTGGCTGCTTCTTTGTAGCGTTGATTTGTGAATAAGTTGAGTCTTTTAAGACATTTAAATTAGGGATCGACCGATACCGATATTTATATCGGTCTATCGGTGATATCGGCCTCATTGGCCGATTATCGTATAGGCCGATATCAAAAACCGATATACCGATATATTTTTTTATTGGGAAAAAATTCAATTTGAAAAATTAATTTAAAAAACTACACTTCCATCAAAAATACATCTTTATTGCCAATAAAAAGTATGTAACGTAAAATCAACCAAATTCTTTGACTAGTAATTAAAAATTAATAAAATAAAACCCTATGCGGATTGCAACTATAAGTTAAAATTATTTCACCTTACTAAAATACAAAAATATCTGATTAATACTGATAATTTAGTTTTGGTAGGTTGTGATGCAAAAACAATAAGCTTTCTGCCCTATCAGGAGTTAGCCTGCTACGTTTTGCATCATAAATATTACCAGCTTCAGAGAAAACTTGTTCGCTGGGGACACTTCCTGCTGGTGCAGACAGGTATATGGCAGCCTGCGGAAAAAGATTGGGAAATCTTAATTTATTGTCGTTCCACCACTGAACGGGATTTTCATTTCTGGAAATTATTGGATGACTTTGATTTACCTAATTTAATTTCATCATCCAGTACCTCAACAAAAGCAGACCTTTGTTTTCGTTTTCTTCGAACTTCCTGATGTGCCTCCACCAGCAAAATGTTCGTAAGATTCCCAAAATTAATCACGCACAGTCTTTGATGCACCTGAATCCCTTTCCATAGCTAGCAATTTTACTAGTGGCATATTGTCCTCCCCATCACTTTCACCTTCCGTAATAGTTTCGATTATGCCGCTGCCTCCCTCTTGAACAGTAATTTTTCTTTTTAAAATTTCATAGATTGGTCTGCCTTCATTGTCAAAAAAACTGTTCTTGAAACGTGGATCCAACAACGTGGCCAGCGTAAAACTTTCTTCTGTAAAAATATGATTGAATCATTTTTCCAAGTTTTTTTGTAGATCACTCCTCAATGTGTCTACACCAGAAAATATGGCACTTTTTGAACGGTTGCTCAAGTACGAATTTAATGTTTTTCTAGGGGTATCACCTCTGATATGCAACACTTCCTGTTACTTGAGAGTTTAGTAGTTATTTCCTCAAAGGGTTGTGAAAGTTTGATAAGCTTTTGAACCAAATCCCATTGGTGGAATGTTAGGTAAGTAAAATCTGGATCATCCAAGATATAAATACTGATAACATTTTTTTGTTCTGGTAATCGTTCCAGCATGTAATAGGTTGAGTTCCATCTGGTTTGTATATCTTGGATAAGTTTTTTTGTTGGGACATTCATTTGTTCTTGTAGCTTTTTGAGTTTATCACAAGCAGTTGCAGACTGATTGAAATGAGTCACAATTCTCCTTGCTTTGGCAATGACATCTATTACTGCCCTTTGGCACTCAATGGAGTCTTTTATTGTAAAGTGTGAACAAAACAACCCTGATATTTCATTATAGCGCCGACGATCCCTTTTTTCATATTGGAGGCGTTATCTGCCAACAAGAGGTGAATTTGGCTTTTTTTCAATTTCCATTGGTCTAATAGATCTTGAAGCATCTCAGATATGGTGTCACCTGTATGGGTGTCTGGAAAACCTCTACAAGCTAGAACAAATGACTCTCGGTGACCAGATACATTTTTATTCCAAAAATGAGCCGTCAATGATATAAAAGAAGATATAATTGTTGTGGTGACATGTCCATATATCTAATTTTTCCGATCATCTATTATTTTCTGCACACGAGATTTGCACTTTTGAAAAATGTCTGGCACTACAGTTTCACGGAAATATTTGTCTGATGGTATGGAATATAAAGGAAATCCTTTTTTTAATAAGCGTGTAAAACCAGTATCCGAACAAATGGAAAATAGTTGATTGTCGGTAGCTATCATTTATTTCACCAATTAATTTATGAATTTCCTTAGCCTTTTCTGAATTTATATCCCATTGTCGAATTATGGACGTACATGTTTTTACGGTTTCAGCTATGTTAGTACAACTCTACGAACAACGATGGAAAAAAATGAACGGCCGATAGACCGATATATCGGTATTTTAAATATCGGTATCGGCCGATTATCGGTATCGGCTAAAATTTCTATATCGGTCGATCCCTAATTTAAATTGCAACTGAGTTCTTTTAATCACAACCTTCAGTCTTTCAGTTGATGTAATTTGGCGTTCAGTCATTTAATTCCCTATCTTGAGTCCTTGAGTCACTTATATTGATTTTAAGTCATTTCAGTCCCAATCTGGAGTCATAAATATTTTGAATCTTGTACACATTTTAGCTAGATGTTTCCCTCTCGCTATCTCATCAGCTTTGGTATTTTCTACATTTGGAGATGTTCACTCACAAATAATGTACTGAACAGTGCTGTAGTTTTGAAAAAAAAATCTTTTATTTCTTTCAATATTAAAAATATCGCTTTGGTTGAAACAATTTATTAATTATAAAATTCCAAACCAAAATATAAATATAAAACATATAAAATGAAATCAAAATGCGACTAAAAAAACCGGGACTCGTCGTGATGGCGCATTCGCCAACATAGAAAAACCCACAACACCATCAGAGTTCAGATCATCAACTTGTGGATAGAAAAGGACATACGCTCAACGGGAGATAAGTGAATCTGCATTGGAAAGTACACGGGAGTCATTGAATAGGTAGAATAGGGATGATATTAAAATGGTATATTCTGTAACAAGGTTAGAAGTAATAGAATCAATCTGCTTTGAAAAATATTACGGAAATTATTTCCAATGCACATGTTTTTAATTTTACTTAGCTACCTACTGTGCCAACACTATAAATATAAATACTAATAAAATGTAATATAAATCTCAATAAATAACTTGTGAACAGTTAACCCTCGAAGTTACAAGTCCTTACCTGACCAGGTGTTGTTTCTACTTAAAAATGCAAAATCAGGGTGCATGGCACAAAAGAGAAGTCAAGAACTTGTGACAGACACTCAATTTCATTCATATTCGTTGTCAATACTTTTTATTCAAACACATTTCAAAGTAAAGTTCATTAGACGAAATACGACTATTCATTGAAAAAATAATTCACCAAAGATACACGTTACAACTTGTTTTGTTCAGATTTAATTTGTTTGTTTTTGATTCATACTTTCTTGTCGTGGAAAAAATATAGTCTGTTATTCAGTTCCCGCGAGTTCTAAATTTTTTTATTTAGTCAACCCTGATGCCGGGCCTTACTGAAAAAGTCTTCTACTCGGATTTTCCCGGAGTAAAGACCATAACAAAATAAAGGAACACAAAATTAGGCATATATGAGACGCCGAATTTTTGAAATGATCGATTTTGGGTCCCAAAATTGTACGCCTCAACCAAATCGTCTTCAGTTTTGTCAGATGATTACTGGTCACTTTCTAAACAAAATAATCATAACGGAAGACATAATATATAAATCGTCGAAAAAATCGATAAACATTTTTACTTCGAATTGGAGTCGGCCCTGTCAGATTTCAAAAATATTTGTCATTTGGGGTTTTCGAAGGACTTTCATCTCACCAAACGGAAGACCTTCTCATCGCGGTTTTAGACTCGCGGCTCTCTACCTATAGTGTGTACCTACATGAATTTTCGGCGTCATCTGCTGGGGAAACAAATCTGGCTAAGACTCAAAATAATTCGAAGACTGATGACTCAAGCATGGGATTGAAATATCTCGAAGCCAACTCCCCAAAACAAAGATTTAAATTGTCTAACTTAAATCAAAATGTCTCGTAGTACCTACAAGAATTGTTTAATAAGATGCCTAAAAACCCTTATGTGTCGAGTGATTAGATTCTGTTTAGATTTTTCAGAAGAGAAAACAAATGAAATAGTGTCCTGTTCCAGAGATGGCGCCCTGACATAATTTTAGCCCTGTCAATATTCCAGCTGATTGGTGATTGTTGTGAATTGAATTTTACGGAATCTCAATAAACTTCAAATAGCATTTAATAGTGAAAAGTTGTGGCAGAATCTAAATTTTGTAGAGCAATTTCCTTGTATTGTTGACTATTATTAATGTGTTTCTACACATTATTATTTTGTTGTATAATCTTAAGACTTTCACCATTCATTCAATAATAATTTAATTTTTCTGATTGACTCGGCTTTAACTTGATGAAGATCCATAGTAATTGTATAAACTACATATAAAAAACTATTCGATTTCCACAAACTTTATTTAGGTATTCAAGACAATGAAGAAGCTACTGTGCTAGCGAAACATGTCTGATTATATAAAGTTTGTGAATTTAGCATCGTTTTCTATTTACTTTGTACAATAGAATCATATGTTCCGTTTTTGTATCATTTGTCAATCCATTCGGCAATCCAGATATACGAACATTATAATTCATCAGTATCGAAAGTGAGTACCGTCATATTATAAAGATTACCACATAATATCCTGTAGCATAACTATCATTAGAAAACATTTTAATAAAAACGAAGATATCACACAAGGAACGTTGCCCTTCCCGCTCATATAAGCACAAAATTGACACTATTGACAGGAACTAATGGTATATTTTCATGAAGCTTAATTTCAATACTTTTAAATGAAATGCGTGGTTATTATTATAGTTAATTGCATTTCAGTAAAAACATGATATGAATAAGTCAAAAATGTTACAAATAAAACTGATTGGTGACAGTAATTCAGAATATTCCAATAATTATGTTGTTTTATTTATTTCATTCGTAGGCAATACTTGAAACTTCTGTTGTTGTAAATTAACCCTAACAAGAAAAACGACCGAGGTGGTACACGCAATATTGCGGGATATTTGGGAAACAGATTACGATTTCATTTGTCTTTTCTTAATCAGGCTAGCGAACGTATCCCGTTTTATCCTTCAGTTTTGCAGGTATGAGTTGACACACCACCACAGACATCTTAGTTTGAAATTTTCATTTGTTTCACGACAGGATTACTAACTTGAAAAGCTAGACTACTCTACCCCTAGTGATAGTAGTGATACATCAACCGATGTCAAACCACTGTTTGTAAACAAAATTGTAGGTATTGTTAAATATTCTGCCCAATACTTTACTTTACTTTACAATTACTTACTTTACAATTACTTACTTTACAATTACTTACTTTACAATTACTTACTTTACAATTACTTACTTTACAATTACCGGCAGTTTGGTTTTGCAAGAAGAAAGAATTGCAGAATGTTTCTGTTACACAAAACGAAATCGGAGATTTTTCATTTGCATTTTCTAAATACATTTCATATAACTTTGTAATGCTCATGTGATTATCACTTGTTTTTAAAATTGTTTTAACCTACCTACCTGCAAAGCTGTGGGATCAAACGTAAGACATTCGCCAGCTTGATCAAGAGAAAACAAATAAAATCGTGGTCTGTTTCCAAAATATCGAAATTGAATCAAATATGAGGAATCTCTACAGTAGGTGCTTCACTATATCTAGAGGATTGGAAATTTTAAAATCTTGCTTGGTGAATTATTATCCTGAAGATACGACACAATCATTCACCGTGATGCAACTTCAGTTTAACATTTTTTTTGCAGATATTCAGAACTAATAATACGCATCAAATGGCAAACATTTTCGCTTCCAAACACTCTCTGTTTCTGACCAAAATGTTTTTGAATAACATAAGCATGAAAATGGCTCCCCATCTATAGCTCTGAAAACATCAATAACGCCAAACACCATACACAACTTTTATATGAGTTGAAAAATGTCGAATAGCACATATAATGATTTTGAAGATTTTTGAGGATTACTTAAGTAACAGCTGGGCAAAATTTTGAAATTTTAATAAATCAATTTTGATAACATTGCCATTTGGATTAATGATCCAATTTCATGATGTGCCTACCTAATACTTATTAAAACTGTTTAAATTTGTAAAATGATGTTCAACAACTGTAAATCACAATCACTAAAACTCTTCAAATTCAGCAAAATCACCACAAGCGCTATTTAACATCTTGTGACAGTGCTTTGACGTGTATGCTATTATCAGAACTGTACAGTAAGCAATCATTTTCATACATATTATTCAAAAACCTAAATGGTAAACGTAAAAAAAGTTTTTGGAAGCAAAAAAGATTACCATTTGTTTTTCATACAAGTTTTTAACAATAATGAAATTAGTGATTTTATTGAAAATATGAACCGGATGTTCATAAAGTCAGTTGTGGAATTATCTGTGACTGAAAGATAAACTGTAGTCGCTATTTTCCATCGTACAAGATAACCTCTCTTGGAAGGGATTCATGTTGTAAATTGAACCAATACATGACTCATCTGGAAATGGAAAAAACTACGATAAACTACTTCCCCGGCTAAAGCCACGCTGGACATTGAACTACATCTGATAGATATTGTGAAAGACCCTATATAACTTGAGAGACAAAATCTGGAAGCGAAAATTTGCATTTTCATTCAGATAGTTGATTATTTCTAAGATGTCCAGTTTCCATTGGAGATTATTATCTATAAATGAGATAAGGGAGAATGGTTCCCTTTACAAAATGAAATTACTGTTTCGCCAATTGAAGATATAATATAATAATGAAATGCTAAATCATTCAACTATTACACTATAAACAAGTAAGTAATCTTTAAATGAATATCTCTTCATTTTTATAAATAAAGTAATCATTTAAGTAACATGGAAATGTCAAAAATGTAACCATTATATTGAGAACGAGTAAGCTTGATATACCTAAGCATCTTTTAATTTTTGTTATAAATTCATATGGGTAAGTAACATTTAATCCAAATATCGGAAACAAGTAATTTCCACATGAAAATGTTTGTGTGCTTTAACAATTATACAATTTTTTCGAAAAATATACCTTGATCCTTCTGAGAAGGTTGCTATGCTGGCGCCTATTCAATTCCGAATGCTTTTATAATTTTGTATAAGTAACAGCTAATAGATATTTCTCTCGGTATATGAAGGGACTCAAATCGAAGATTTAAAGTCTGAAATGTCACTAAAATAAACCAAAATACCTCGGTGTACCTACAAGAAATGTTTCCCCTTGTTTACCTGGATCACTTTAATGTTTGAAACTCTCATTTGTTTCACGCCAGAATTACCTACCTGAAAGGCTAGATAACTCTACCCCTACTCATATATCAACGGATGTCAAATCACAGTTTGTAAACAACAAAGTAGTAGGTGATTTGGCAAATAATTCGCCTTATAACCTACTTGAAGCGTTTTTCTTGAAGAACCGCGTTCAATGCGCATTGAGACCAAACATTTTCTCCTTGAACCAGAGACATCACTAATGAACACGGTTAATTCTATTTTAATGCTTCCATAAGAACGGTTCGAAATCAAAAGTAGTTAGATAAGAGATGATATTCTCAACAACTACTGTTTAAAACAGGATGATGCTTTAGGATCCTGAAGAGCAGTAAAAAATCATAATCCTATTTCTCCAGCCATTCTGCATAATTCTCAACTTTCTGTTGTTGTAAATTGTAAAAAAAAAAACAAGTATTTCGAGATTATCTCTTTCTAGGTATGCGCTGATTCAACATTTGAAGATGATAATCACTGTTGAATCTGTTTCAATGATTTCTAAGCTTGTTAGGGTTCGATTTTGAAATTTTCATTTCAAATTAGTCTGTTTTCTTGAGGAAATGAATTACTCCATCACACTTGAAAGCGGTTCAAAATCAAACTGGAATGTGTTTCATCAAGAAAAAACGCCTTTGGTTTACCGGAAAGTTTGGGTTCGCAAGAAACCCGACTTATTTTGTTATTATGCATCTCTCAAAACCACAACAGAGGAATTTCTTATCTGCCTTCCGACGGCAAATATTCTTCGGGTTTCCTGTAAAATTCAAAAAGACATGCATGTACCTCCGACTCGGTGAGGTCGATGAGGCTACTCTTCTCCTCGGTGAGGTTCTCAGAGGACCTCTTTTCGTCCTCCCCGTCGCCCTCGTCCTTGAACACCTTAACCTCATCGGTGCTGCCGAGATCATCGCCGCCACTGGACGAGACGTGTGGCATGGTTCACTCGAACTCGCGGGATAGCGGCATATCACAGCCACACTACATAGCACCACTATCTGCATTCGCCCGTCGTCATCGTTGTCGTCGGCGTACTGTCACTCACAATAACAAAAGCGCTCGTCACAATCACTACTAGATCGAACGAAGCGGGACGACGACGCGAGCACGTGTTCACATATTTCACTTGGCCAACTAAGCACTACTGGCGGTGTGCGGCCCAGGCAAGCGCGTTCCAAACGTCTCTGTCGGCGCCGACCAATCACCGGCGGCTTTGATCCACCGAGGCGGCTCGCAGTAATGGCAGCCCCGGACGACTGCGCACGACCTACGACGAAAGGAGACTCGCCGCTTTTTGAGGTCAGGACCGGATCTGATGGTTTTGTTTGATATTGCACCTGATGATGACTTATTGCATCGTTGCCGGTGGCTGATAATACCACATATTTGATGATGAAAACCACATAAATTTAGTAATTATTGTTTGATTATTGCAAATTACAAATTTTTTATTTTGTGTGTCGCTCCCTGAGCTCTGGAAAGGACACCTTAAGTAAAAAAAGTCTTCCTCAAAATCTTAAAATTCCGAGTTGTAACTCAAAATTTTGAAAGTCAAAATACCAAGTTACAACTCTGAATTTTATATTATCAATCTATAAATTTTAATCATTATTCAACTAAATTAAACATAGAGCCGCTTTGCCTTCTTTTACAAATCCGAAAAATCTGAAATTTTGCATACATATCAAGGACCGAGAATAATAATAAAGATAATAATAATGTGAATTTGTAGAATCAATTTTCATCTACTTCTAATCGTACGAAAAATCTAAAATTTGGTACACATATCAAGGACTAATGACAATGCAAGATTTTCATAGTAGGACTGATGATAATAATAATAATGATGAAATAATGATGAGCATTTGTAAATTCAATCATCACCTACTTCCAGTCCGAAAAATATGATATTTGGCACACATATCAAGGACCCATGACAATACAAGAATTTCATAAAAATATTATGATAATAATAATAATGTGAATTTGTAGAATCAATTTTCATCTACTTCCAATCGTACGAAAAATCTGAAATTTGGCACACATTTCAAGGACCAATGACAATACAAGAATTTCATAATAAGACTGATAATAATAATGATAATGAAATAATGATATGAATTTTTAAATTCAATCATCACTTTCTTTCAGTCCGAAAAATATGAAATTTGGCACACATATCAAGGACCAACGACAATACAAGAATTTTATAATAAGACTGATAATATTAAAAATAATAATATGAATTTGTAAATTCAATTTTCACCTACTTCCAGTCCGAAAAATATGATATTTGGCACACATATCAAGGACCCATGAAAATGCAAGAATTTCATAAAAATATTGTGATAGTAATAATGATAATAATAATAATCTGAATTTGTAGAATCAATTTTCATCTACTTTCAATCGTACGAAAAATCTGCCACTATCATATTTCTCTAGAAAAATCAAATATTCATTAAAAAACACAAAGTTAAAATATGAATCAGTGACGGACCGTTGGAGGGGTCAAAATCATCGTAAGAAAATAGAAATATTTCAAAACTCGAAGAAGAAAACGGACTGTCATTTTCATATTTCTCTGGAAAAATCAAATAGGTATTCATTGAAAAACACACAGTGAATTTGAATCAGTGACGGGCCGTCGGACGGGTCGAAATCATCGTGAGAAAATAGAAATAATTCAAAACTCGAAGAAGAAAGCGGACTGTCAAATTTTCATTGAAAAATACACAGCGAAAATAAGAATCAGTGACGGCCGTCGGAGGGGTCAAAATCATAAGAAAATAGAAATAATTCAAAACTCGAAGAAGAAAGACGACTGTCACTATCATATATCTCAATAAAAATCAAATATTCGTTAAAAACACAAAGTTAATATATGAATCAGTGACGTGCTGTCAGAGGGGTCGAAATCATAAGAAAATAGAAATAATTCAAAACTCGAAGAAAGCGGACTGTCACTATCATATTTCTCCAGAAAAATCAAATATTCGTTAAAAAACACAAAGTTAAAATATGAATCAGTGACGGGCCGTCGGAGGGGTCAAAATCATCGTAAGAAAATAGAAATAATTGAAAACTCGAAGAAGAAAACAGACTGACATTTTCATATTTCTCTGAAAAAATCAAATATTCATTGAGAAATACTCAGAGAAAATATGAATCAGTGACGGGCCGTCGGAGGGGTCGAAATGATAAGAAAATAGATATAATTCAAAACTCGAAGAAGAAAGCGGACTGTCACTATCATATATCTCAACTAAAATCAAATATTCGTTAAAAAAAACACAGCAAAAATATGAATCAGTGACGGCAGTCGGAGGGGTCGAAATCATAAGAAAATAGAAATAATGGACCTTTCCAAGAGATATGAGGTAACACTGAAATTGGAAAGTAAATACGCTAACATCACTCGGGATTTTTTATTATTTTTTTCTGACCGCTAGTTCATCTATAATCAGAAGAAAAGTGGTTTCATGACGTCACGTTCATCAAAACTAAACTTGGCAACGTTGTTAAAGTTGTGCACCAAATTCTCATTCAAATAAAATGTGTCGTATGACAGTTGTCATTTGATACCAGATGGGTTCTTTCGTCTGTTTCACGTTGCGATCAATAAGAATAGTTTGTCTCTGTCTAACTCATTTGACTACCCATTTGATACAAGTGAAGCAGTTCCATTAGATCTAAACTTAACGAAGACTACCTTGATTTATTTTTTGAGGTTAATGAGTTTTCTAAGTTTTGAGAGCTTTTGTTGTTTGTGTTCTAAAATTTGTTATTAATTCCTGTATCTCCAGTACCTGTATCCCTGCAATACCTGAACATGTCGAAAAGGTGCTTTGTACCTCGGTAAATTATCTGAACTTCCCTTCACGAAGCCTTATTCCATATTTTTAATACACAATTACACAAATAAATTCACACCAAATCGTTTATGATAACACGTCACTACACTATTATCGAATTTATCAGTTGAATGTTGATTGTTGAATATAAATAAAATAAACATTAACCTCACATCTCCATATAACTTTTGACAGTTGAGAACTGTCATTACGACTTGCTGTGTTGTCAATGCTCATTCTTCATCAAAAGGATGGTCTGTTCGGAAAATTTGAAAGTTACAAATACAATAAAAAATAGCTAATATGTGGATTTTTATCTATGAGTTGATCAAGTGACAATGTATTGATTATTTCTTAACGGCTTTATATCATGCTAGAAGTTATATTTTTAAGGAGGACGGTATTGCCTGTTTCGGAACGTGGATTATGGTGGGAGATATTTCCGATGAACGTGACGTCAGCGGCACACTTTCAAATGTGATATTTTTTTTAAAATGAAATAAAAATAATGGAACTTTTTGTTAAATGGACTTTTCAGACTAACGACTATCGATTTAAACGAGTTTTGTAATTTATTTTCCGTAAATGTAAAGGTCCATTCAAGACTCGAAGAAAAAAGCGGACTGTCACTATCATAATTCTGTAGAAAAGAAATATGAAAATGACGGCCCGTCACTGATTCATATTTTAACTTTGTGTTTTTTAAAGAATATTTGATTTTTCTTGAGATATATGATAGTGACAGTCCGCCTTCTTCTTCGAGTTTTGAATTATTTATATTTTCTTATGGTTTCGACCCCTCCGACAGCCCGTCACTGATTCATATTCACTGTGCGTTTTCCAATGAATATTTGATTTTTCCAGTAAAATATGAAAATGACAGTCCGTTTTCTTCATCGAGTTTTGAAATATTTCTATTTTCTAACGATGATTTCGACCCCTCCGACGGCCCATCACTGATTCATATTTTAAATTTGTGTTTTTTAATTAATATTGGATTTTTCTAGAGAAACATGATAGTGACAGTCCGCTTTCTTTTTCTTCTTCGAATTTGAATTATTTCTATTTTCTTATGACTTCGACCCCTCCGACAGAACGTCACTGATTCATATTTTAACTTTGTGTTTTTAACGAATATTTGATTTTTCTAGAGAAATATGAAAATGACAGTCCGTTTTCTTCTTCGAGTTTTGAATTATTTCTATTGTCTTATGATGATTTCGACCCTCCGACTGCCCGACACTGATTCATGGTTTAACTTTGTGTTGTTTGATGAAAGAATTTTTTAATATTCCATTTGGTTTGTTTTTCTTCCAATCCAAAATCTGGCTCGTGGGACCAAAATCCGGCCCGAAGGCCAAAAAAAAATGCAATGTCGAGAACGGGAAGAGCTGGAGGGATGGGGTTTTTCCATTGGGTTTCTATTGAAAATACTCATTCAACTGGTGTGTGAACATCATGTTTCACCGATTGAGAAAAAAGGGAAGTCGCAAAAATAAGAAAAACCGGCTCGTAGTATGTACCATTGGGTTCACAATGAGTTTTCACACCACCTGCATCTACTGATAAAGTCATTAAGAAACGATTTTTTTCTGTCCAAACTTCGATCTCAAGTTTCATAAAACGCCACTTACAGGACGATATGAAATCTTTTCCCATTTTCTAGTTGTGTCCAAAATACCGTTCTCGATCTCCTCTATCGATTCAACCCTAGAACACCTATTTTCAAGGCTCAATTAACATCGGAGATATGAAGAAAAAAAATTCATAAAATTATCACCAAATCCGTTTCAATAGATGCATACAACAGTGCATTTTTTCAGATAAACTGAAAATTGCAAAAGTAATACCGATTCCTAAAACAAACGACCTTAACGTAGTTGACTTATTTAGGCCCATTTCAGTGCTTCCAGTTTTTTCAATTTTTTTAAAATGTTTACTGAAATCTAGGACAGTTTCATATTTTGAAGATAAAGAACTATTTGCAAAGGAGCAGTATGGTTACCGCTGTAAAAAATCAACCACCAAAGCAATATAACAGTCATTTTGGAAAAAAATCTTGGATGCGATTGATGAAAATAACTTTTCGTGTGCCACAATGTTGGATTCATCTAAGGCATTTGATTGCGTCACACATTAATTAATTATACATTAATTATACATCCCTAAAAATCTTTAACAAATTACCAAATGCACTGAAAGATGCCCCTATCAAACAGTTAAAGGCAGCAATCATCAAAATTTTATTAAAAAATGCATTTTATTCCCTGGAAGAATATTTCGAATTCATTTTTGACGAAACAATTGTTTAATATATAGAAATTTTTATGTCTGTATTCTCTGTTATGATGTAATTTTGAATAATTTCAAATTTTATATAAATTATATATTTTTAAATTGTATGTACAATGAAGTACTCTGAATTTCATATATACATTATGGTTTTACGCTTTTTAAATTTTAATATTATTATTGACATTTCTTGTACCTGTACTTGGTTACGATATTTTCTATTTCTTGTATACTTTGACAACCTTAAATGTAACTCGCATAACTTGGGCTAATAAATTATTATTATTATTATTATATATTAAAATTTCATAGGAACTTTTTGTATATCTGTTTGAGCACTATAAAACTGTTACTATACATTTTTTAGATGTCCTGTTTCCTTTTCAAGTTATTGATGTTTTTGGTAAAAAGTGGTAAAATTTCCTTAATTTTTCGTTTTTTTTTCAAATATTTCTCGGACTATCGATATTACGGAAAAAAATCATTTACGTTTTCTGTAGGTTTTCAGAACGGATGGGGGGGTAAATAATCAAAATTGTGGGCGTGATGAACCCGAAAAAATTTGGGGAGGGGGGAAATGGGAAAATCTGGGAGAGACACGCCAGGAAAATTCCAGGGGGGTTACCTGTTCAAGGACTATAAAACTATTTTATGTAAAAAAATTCGATATCTGGTTTTGTTTTCGAGTTTTTGATGATTTTAGAGAAAAAGTACAAATTTTATGTTTTTTTTTTCATTTTTTGCGTTAGAGAAAAATGGTTTAGAAATATCGATGTGGCTTGCAAAGACGTTTACGAAGCAATTTAAGGATTTTCCTTTGTTTCATTAGTACGGTCAATATCTCGATTTTCCACTATTACTATTGATTAAACGGGAAAAGTTTGTGGACAATTTTTGTAGATTTTTGGAAGGTGGTCAAAAAAGATATCTTCGTAAATTGTAAAAATATAAACCATTTCTGAGATAGGTATTTGGTATTTTTTAAAATGCAAGTTTTTATTTTCAGATTTTTCAAGGTTTCCCCGGTTTTCCGATCATTTTCGTAAAAAAAACAGTTCGAGTAGAATTTGTGTGTATATTCGAGCTCTACCCGTAGTATTTTTCAAAATTAATTTTGAATGAACGGAATTTTGGTTAAATCGATCTTTTCTGAAAAATCGCCGGGAAAATCCAGTTGGCATTTTCCGATCATTCTAAAAACTGTACACTTATTATGTAGGATATATTGAAGTATATTTCAAAAAATATGGAATGGATCAAATCAATTGTTGAACCTGTATCGAGTGAAGTAAAAACGAAAAAAGAAACGGGAAATCCCCTTAAACTTTTTCCGGACTTTCCTATTGCTGAAAAATTGAAACCGACAAATATTGTCCTCGAGTCATTAAATAATTCAAATAGTCCAAGCAATAGGGAAAAGTGCGTGCAAAATTAATATCCGACAAAAAATATACGAGCGTATAGAAAATTAAAATTCAGTTTGAGTTTCTATTTCATGCGACTCGATCGTGATTAACGAACATAACCTAAAAAATTGACAAAGTTGCGAAAAGCGGTTTTTTGTTGATAACTAAAAACTACAGCTCTGATCGGAAAAAGTTGTATAAGGAAATTGTATGTATTGAAAAGTTCTTCCAATTGAATAACTTATAATTTTTCGATATCATTGATACTTTTCGAGTTATATCGGAAAAACCGTGAAAAATCGGGTTTTCTATAACTCGTTAACAGTAAGTTATTCAAACTTGTTACTTACCGTTATGTGGAGCCTATGACAAGCCAAAGAAGTATTTTTTTGGAAAATTGATAAATATTGATTATTTTTCAAATAATATGAAGTTTTCTCAAAAAAGATGCTCTCTCAATATGGCTACTCTTGCTCGGGGGATGATGCTACAGTAACGATTCATGGCTCATTTTTTTTATAAGAGTTGTTCTTTCATATTATCGAATAAGTATATTGACTTGTTTAATTTTAAGGGTCAAAAAATAACTTTAAAAAAATTGCACAATCGCAATAATCGCAATAATCATCGTACAGCAGTCACCTTCATGGATATTAAGGTTGAATACCTATATTTTCTATAAATAAATACTAGGATATGTCTAGTTCATTTGCAGTATTATTGATTGATGAATAAGGTTAGGAGTTCATGCGCGGATCGCGATAGCTGTAGTGGGTGGCGGAGTGGGGATAACACTGAAAACTCATTTCGTGCATTCAAAATGGCTTGCGCTTGAAAAATATTGAGTATCTCGGCTTCTGTTCAACGTACAAAAATCCCTTTGTACTTAGTTTGGGGTAGGTCGTCGAGAAAAAAAAAGAATTTGATATTCACAAAATGATAAAATAACTATTACCTACCTATATACAAAACATTTATGAAATTATAACAGAAAAAATATTCATACATTATATTGATACAGATTCACTAATTTTCCTTCTTTCAATTGGAGAATTGTCCTCTGAATCATTTGGCTCTTCTTCTTTGTCTTCATCTCTTTCTTCCATATTGCGTGTGATCAGACTATCCATGAAGTTGGGTAATTCTTCATCTATTTCGATGATAGGCGTATAAAAATTTTCACATCCACTTGAATCACATAAAATATCACATAGATTACATACTTCTTCATTAGTCTCTGCCATCGTATGTAAATATCTAGAAATAAATAAATTAAATTTGAATTAAAAACCGTTCTGTTTAATAAAATGAGTACTCACCAGAGGCAATAAAAAAACTTGTAACTTGTTGTTCACGTACGTTTTCTTTTCTAAAGTACACTAGTACTTGAAATTGAATCAATAACGACTTTTCAATAACACCGTCAGGACGAAAGTGTCTTCAATGTCAACAGAATTTGTATCCCCACTGCGCCACCCGCTAGAATTGCATCGCTCCGCGCCTTCACGCCTCACTTTGTTCATCAATTAATAATACTGCAAATGAACTAGACTTGTCCTAGTATTTTTTTATTGAAAATATAGGTATTCATCCTCAATATCCATGAAGGCGACTGCTGTACAATTATTATTGCGTCTTCCAGATTTTTTTGAAATAAAAACATTATCTCTGCTCCTAGTGATCATAGGAATTCAATTTTTTTCAATGCGTGAAATCATACTCGAAATCAATTCCTATAATAACAAAATTAAGAAATTTATTTAGAAAAAGCATGTAAAAAAAATTGTGCCATTTTTTAAAGTAATTTTTTGACACCTAAAATTTAAAAAAATCAATATACTTATTCGATAATATGGAAGTACAACTCTTACAGAAAAAAACAAGCCCTGAATCGTTACTGTAGCATCATTCCCCGAGCAAGAGTAGCCATATTGAGACAACTTTTTTGAGAAAACTTCATATATTTTGAAAAATAATCAATATTTATCAATTTTTCAAAGAAAGGCTTTTTCGGCTTGCCATAGGCTACACTAAACTGTAAGTACCAATTTTCAATACCTTACAATAACAATTATATCGAAAAATTATAGGTGATTCAATTGATAGATCTTTTCAATACCTACAATTTCCTAATTTGACTTCGATTGGAGCTGTAGTTTTTTATTTATCAACAAAAAACCGCTTTTCGCATCTTTGCCAATTTTTTAGGTTATGTTCAGTAATCAAGATCGAGTCGCATGAAATAGAAACTCATCCTGAATTTTAATTTCCTATACGCTAATTTTTTTCCGTATATTAATTTTTGCACATTTAACATTGGGCCGCTTCCTCGTCTCTTGGACTAAAATTTCAAGGCGCTATCTCCAACGGTTTGGAAAATATAGCGATTTGAATGGAAAACAGACATATAGACAGACAAAATTTCTCAGCCTGGAGATCCGTAGTATACAACTCTTTATAAAGTCGAGTATAATTATTATTATTATTCATGATAAATTGACAAAAAAATGTTAAATTTGTTTTTATGAAACTCCCAGGTTTTTCGAGAAAAACCCTCAAAAGCAGAGCTTGCTGTGCGAGCAAGGGATATTTCAATCATCAAAACCTATACAGGCCGTTTTTTTAGCTGATCCCACTACTGCTATCTCGGAAACAGAGAGACCTACATGGTCGGTTGAATTGGATAAGAGTTTCCTATTTTGGGGAGCAATAATAAGGTTTTTCGAAATCTTAAATGTCATTGGTTGTTTTTGAGATATTTGCCAAAAACTGAAATTGTCGAATTTCGTTTTTTGGTTCTACCGCCCCCATTTCGAATGATATAAGAATAAGTCAGGGGAACTTTCAATGATGTTTCATATTTGTTATAATTTGATATGAATCAATTTTAAACGCGACGTTTCGTTCATTAAATTCCATCTTCAACTTTATTTTTTTAAATACGGACCTAGTTTTTTTTGTCAATTTTTGTAGTCACTTTCATAACAAATTCAGCTATGTATTACAAGTCATGTATTTCTCGACATTTTTGGAAGATTTGCCTTTGAATATCCTGAGAAAATATCAGTTTTTCCAACTTGATGGAGCTCCGCCACATCACAGAAATATTTGTAGAGATTTCCTCAATGCAACTATGCAAGGAAGATGGATAGGAAACAATGGTCCTATCAAATGGCCACCATACCTTCACCTGACCTGACCCATTTGGATTTCTCATTGTGGGGTTTCATTAAAGACAAGGTATTCGGATCAACTTTTGGCAATATTGACGAATTGGAAGAAACAATAAGCAGGCAATAACTCCACAAATGCTGGAAAATTGTCATAAACATACTATAGCAATAGCGAATATGTGTTTGAGAAACGATGGACGACAATTCGAACATTTAATGAGATATCGTGAACGACGTTGATATAGTATTTTGACAATTCCTTCTGTTTGTTACTTGGTATATTACATTTGCTTCTGATATTGGAGTTTATGTATATCTTTGAGTTCTGGACCCAAAAAATGATGATACTTACTTTTTTGAGGTAGCTCTGACCGGGAATTGTTTGACTATACAATGATCATGAGAAAAACGTCGAGAAATACATGAATTGTAATTAATAGCTACATTTGTTAAAACAGTGGCTACTAAAATTGATGAAAAATACTAGAGACCAATATTTAAAACAATAAACTTGACGATGGAATTTAACAGACGAAACGTCGCATTGGAAATGGGTTGGTTCATTTAAGATTATAACAAATATGAAACAGTATTGAAACTTTCTTTGACTAATCTGACGGGAATTCTATGACCAAATGTTGATGTTTTTTCGGAGAAAATCGTCGAGAAACACATGTATTGTAATATATACAGGGCAATTCAAATTCGACCCCCACCATTGGGATCTCCTAAACTACAGGAGATACGTCGAAGCTTAAATTGGGGCAAAGTTGCGTATTCTGGTGCTTAACAAAATACTCTTTTGAAACTTTGAAAATTCCGAGTATTTCCGGAAATATCGGGAAAATACACGCTTTCATGTTCAGATTTACTATCCGACGTTTCTTCTTCTGGCATTCACCATCAACTTTTTTTCTGTTATGGGTGACATATTGTTTTTTTATACAGAAAAATAGTGATTCTCATTCTGATTTCATTGATGTATAATTTGTTATGATTTGCACTTCTGAAACCACATATATTAAAAAAAACAACTTCATCTGAGATGGTCATGACTCCATCGAAAAATTTTGTTTAATAAACACTAGTTGTCAGAACTCATTAAACATCATAAGTTTACACAAATACTTCAGTCGAAATGTCCTCATTCTCTAATGAAGAAAAACGAGAAATGTTGAAATGAAACTTTATTATAAATTTGATAGGAATAGTACGAAAACAACACAAATTTATTTTGAATTATATCCAGAAAGACAACAGCCGGATAAAACATTATTCGGAATTTTGGGCAAACACTTGGCTGAGTACGGCGCGTTTCAAAAAACAAGAATGAAATCATGAGCTTGTAAAAAATGCACAATAAGTATTACAACAAGTGTTCGAAATGATGGCCTTCCTCTTGAATACATAACCGAGCTGGTCGTCTGAATTGCGTGATGATATTGTCTCTAAGTTCATCTACTGTGTCATATTCTTGCTCTCCATAGATTCTGTTATTTAAAGTGCTCCAAAACTGTAAGGTCAGGTGACCTTGCCGGCCACCTCACTGGTCCAGAATTTCCTAACCATACCTATTAGGAAATCTTTGGTGTAAATATTCGCAAACTGCTCTTTTATTGTGTGGAGGAGCCCCGTCATGCTGAAACCAGCAGCTGTTATAATTAACAAGGGGAAACGTATCCAAATATTCTTCGAATTCGTTTCTTAAGAACCGAAGATAGGTTTCCCCGTTCAAAGCATTAGTGAAGAAATGAGGTCCAAGTATTCGATCATCATAAATTCCAGCCCACACATTCAAACGAAACCGAACTTGTGTTCTGACTTCTCTGAAGTGTCGTGGATTATTTTCACTCCAAATGTGCTCATTATTTCTATTAAAAACACCACAGTTCGAAAAAGTACTTTCGTCGGTCCAAATAATGTTTTTCAAGAAGTTTGTAAGGTCTACCCTATTCGAGAGCCAGCTACAAAATTCCATCCTTCTCCCAGGATCACCTGGATGTAATTTTTGTGATATATGTATCTTATAACATTTCAAACCACTTTTTTTGAATTCCCTCCAAACGCTCGTCTGTGGCAAATCCATTTCTGCCGAGACTTGATGTGTTGATTTGGAAGGATCTGCATTTACCTAAAAAAGTACCAAAAATAATTATACTTCTTCGAATATGGAATGAACAATTATTTTACCTCGGCTAATAAGTTACGTCTAATATTTTGTTCCATTCTGCTTCCATATTTTATTCTTGGTTTTTGAAACGCACCGTACTCATAGTCCGGGAGCCAGTGACAGATTTCCATGACCAAGTTCCTTTCAAGCGAAAATTAGTGGAATGCATCAGAGAGTTATATTATAAAGCTTCGTGAACGTCAGCTGCGGTTCCGTGGGGGGGATGAGCGTTGGTAGCCTCCCACGCACAAAGAAAAAGAAATGTATTCAATTTTGTTTTCCTACCTGAAAACATGTTAAATTATCGCTAAAGCAATATCTTGAAGAAAGAAAAAATCAGCTGACCATAGCATGGTGTATTATACGACAGCTAGTTGGTCGAACACAAAAAAAATTGTACCTTCTTTGATATCTTCTCAAATAAAATTTTACCTTATATTCGGATTGCGTCCATTTAACATGTTTCCGGGAAGGAGGACATAATTGAATATATTTTTTTTCTTCGTGCGTAGGAAGCTACTGTGCTGATCATCCCCCCCCCCACCAACGGAATCGCAGCTGACGTTCACGAATGTTTATAATACGACTCTCTGATGCATTCCACTAAATATCGCTTGAGAAGAAATGACTGACCAAATTTTTACCGGGCTCCTGGACTATCAGCCAAGTATTTGTCCAAAATTTCGAATAATGTTCTATCCGGCTGTTGTCTTTCCGGATATAATTCAAAATAAATTTGTGTTGTTTTCGTACTATTCCTATAAAATTTTATAACAAAGTTTCAACATATCTCGTTTTTCTTCATTTGAGAATGAGGACATTTCGACTGAAGTATTTGTGCAAACTTATGATGTTTAATGAGTTCTAACAACTAGTGTTTATTAAACAAAATTTTTCGATGGAGTCATGACCATCTCAGATGAAGTTGTTTTTTTTAATACCTGTGGTTTCAGAAGTGCAAATCATAACAAATTATACATCAATGAAATCAGAATGAGAATCACTATTTTTCTGTATAAAAAACAATATGGCGCCCGTAACAGAAAAAAAAGTTGATGTTGAATGCCAGAAGACGAAACGTCGGATAGTAAATCTGAACATGAAAACGTGTAGCTGAAAAAAAGTATCATCAAAATGTACTTCTGGTTTTGAGCTATGTTGTCAAATAACGATAGAAAAAAATAAAAACGAAAATTCCGATTTCCAGTTTTTTCCCGATATTTCCGGAAATACTCGGAATTTTCCAAGTTTCAAAACAGTATTTTGTTAAGCACCAGAATACGCAACTTTGCCCCAATTTAAGCTCCCATCCATATATATTGAAAAATGGGCGATATTTAGTGGGAGTTCCGGTGAATTCAGCAAGAGGTAGGTTGTCAAATAATTTGGGCAAGTGTATTCATTACAAATTCATTTTACTTCTTCTTCAGTGTTTTTCTCAGTAAACATAGCCCAGACATACAGTGACATTCAAAAAGTACACAACAAATGGAAAAAAAAACTTTGTGATGTTAAAAAAAAAATATCATCTGATACCTACTTATCCCCTACATACATTGAGTGATTTTCAGTTTCTAAAAATCCGCATTTTACAAAATTAAATTAAACAGTATCAAGGCGAAAAAATGGAATTTGTCGTGAAATTTTACTACAATCGCTTTTTTATTAATTATAAATTTTGCATATTAGGACCTGATTTGAAAACTCTGGTTTTTATGATGACCTCATTGATGTAATGATTGGCAAAATCATTAAAATTCATCAAGTATCTCATAAGATTTCATAGAATTTATTCAAGATTAAATTTTGTTCGAAAACGTAAGGTTTTTGGTGCAAGGCACTTTTTTGGCAAAATTCCTTCGGCCAGTGAATTATTACAACATAAGTTGTGAAAATCTGTTTTACAATTGGCTTCGAAATGGAAGATCTTCTTGATTCTGCACTCACACAGCCAAGTTAATTGACTAGGCAACATTAATAGAGATAGAAATGATATGGACAGGTTTCCTGTAAAACTCAATTGACTATGCGTTATTATTTGCAATTTTGACGATTCCTTCTCGGTTTTTTCAATAAGTGAATCCGCTAATAACAGTTTTCTTAGAGTTATTTTTTCAATTGAAACCGTAAGAGATACAGGATCAACATATCTCGTTTTCCTTCATTTGAGAATGAGGTTTCGACTGAAGTATGTGTGCAAACTTATGATGTTTAATGAGTTCTGACAACTAGTGTTTATTAAACAAAATTTTTCGATGTAGTCATGACCATCTCAGATGATGTTGTTTTTTTATAATATCTATAGTTTCAGAAGTGCAAATCATAACAAATTATACATCAATGAAATCAGAATGAGAATCACTATTTTTCTGTATAAAAAAACAATATGGCGCCCATAACAGAAAAAAAAGTTGATGATGAATGCCAGAAGACGAAACGTCGGATAGTAAATCTGAACATGAAAACGTGTAGCTGAAAAAGAGTATCAATGATAATGTACTTTTGGTTTTGAGCTATGTTGTCAAATAACGATAGAAAAAAATAAAAACGAAAATTCCGATTTTCAGTTTTTTCCCGATATTTCCGGAAATACTCGGAATTTTCCAAGTTTCAAAACAGTATTTTGTTAAGCACCAGAATACGCAACTTTGCCCCAATTTAAGCTTCGACGTATCTCCTGTAGTTTCGGAGATCCCAATGGTGGGGGTCGAATTTGAATTGCCGTGTATACTTGATTGGTACACTGAATTAATTAATGAATTTTCCAATTCTCGTTTCGTACATCGACCACGCAAATTTCCACGCACTCAAATGTCTAGGTAAGGTTAGTTCGTTCTGGTTAAATCATACTAAAAAATTACTCTTCACAAAATGCATTTTCACAAGAAAAACTGTTTGCAAAACCTACCTAACTACGTTATCAATTTCACGAACTCAAGTGTCTACGTAAGGTTAGTTCGTTCTGGTTAGATCATCCTAAAAAAGTACTCCTTACAAAATATGTTTTCACAAGTAAAAATGGGACGGTGTACCAAAGGACAAGACGAAAAAGGGTTACCTAATTCAATGTACGAAACAAGAATATCTTAGGATTCTTAGGAACATTTTTGAGGTGTACGAAACGCGAGTGTACAAAACAACGAAACAGGAACAAACCTTGGTGTGGATGTACATAAAAAATGGACTAAATCATTTGAACAAATGCCTTGAAGTTAACAGTACACAGAGAAAAAGGAATGTTTGAATCTAGTATTTCGATATACCTATTTGAAAAATAAATACTTGCTTTGAGTAATATTCAATTCAGTCAAACATTATTATCTTGGATGAAATAAATCGGTTCATTTCACCCAAATAATAGGTTTATTTGAAAGTAATCATGAAAATTACTTAAATCAATGCAAATATTTGATAAAGTCAAACGTGTCTCACTTGAGATAAACAAAAATTTGAATTACTTGGTATTGAAAAATATTTGCTTCATTATTTTATTACATTTCCTTGTAATGCAATTACACATTATTTGATGACTGATTCTTTTTGAGAGAGAGAAAGGAAATTTCCATTCTCAATATAAGCATGACCATGACCAAAGGGAATAGAAAAAAATCCACACTCAATTTTGGTTTCGTTTCCTCAATAATTATAATTTGGTATAAATACCTATACTTTTATAAACAAACATAAACATATTATTTTCATAAGTATCTTTTCACGTGATATCGCAGAAAGTTAGTTGAAATAAAAGGTAATTTATATCTTTGACTCAGTACTTTTTCATTTGTATCAAATGTTTTATTTTGGGAATACACTAGGCCGGCTGCTTTCAGTTTTACACACAATGCTCACTCGTCGCTGTCTTCGCCCCCTGGCATGCGTCATAGTCACGTGATCAAAGCGAGGTTCGCTCTTCTTGTACACCAGACAGTACCGGACACCGGTAACAGATCTCAGTAAGTACCGGGGCTGATTGTAGTGTGGTGTGTACGAGTAGTCCGATTATTTTCGCATTTATCTAAGACCTAGTCAAATTTCAATAGCATTGATTAAGTAGTGAAAATATTCTGTGATACAATTGATCAGTTGTCCTTTGTGCTGTGAAATGGATGAGGTTAAAAATTTCAGGAGGGAAAATCATTTGCAGGAACTCGAAAGTGTTTTTCGAAGTTAAGCTGGTTCTCAATTAGATTCAGGTATTTTCATTCGAATTTCGAATTGGTTAAGAATTTGATTTGGTTCGATTCAGTATTTCATTTCTTTCGATTCAGTATTTCATTTGTATGGATTCTGTTTTTAATTTTTTTTATTCAGAATTTTATTTATTTTGATTTAGTATTTGATTTGTTTCGATTTAGTATTTCATTTCTTTCTATTACGCTACGATTTAAAAAACCTGCTTGACAGTAAATAATTCATTATTTATTATTGTTCTTCTCGAATATTTCAGTGCATTGAAGTGTAATAGAAAATAACTGGGTTAAATTAGTAAATTTTCAGATCACTGAGGAAGAATCTATGAATGAATTGATTTTGGATGGCACTCCATGTGAAAGGGAAATAATCATCACAAGGAATATTGAACCAAGAGGAAAACACCAGTTCATAAAATATATAGAAAATCTACCATCAGTTGTGCATTCAAATATTATTTCTATCCTGAATGAATATTTAAGATAGTGAAGTTTGTGCGACATTTAGACTTGTAGGGGACACATTATTATTTCTGTCCCAAACTTGTTAGATTATGTAATATCACCTCTACAAACTGTGTGCTTCCGATATCTTGTAAGTAAAACAACTTTTCAAAAATTAGTGAATTGTGGCAATTGAACTACATCTGACAAATAATTGTGCAACGTTCCTCCAAAAGGACCCAACTGCAAGTGCTTATTGTATTCAACAGTGAATTATCCTTCATTTGGCTGCAGAAATATTTCGATGTTATTGCTTCTCGTCAGTGCTATGGTAGGTCAGATAACACTAAATATGTCCTCTGTCTCTGCACAACGAAGTTTATTTTATTTTTTTCACAAATGAAGTCGCGACTTCATTTGTAAAGAAAAAATATTGAAGGGGAGATTATCATTTATTAGGTAGGGACAATACGACTCTAATGTTGTCCGAACTCCCTGTCACTGACGAGAGGCAAGATCCTCGAAACATGTCTGCAGGTGGTCATCCCCTGCCAAATTTAGAACAATATTCAATAAGCCATTGCAGTTGGGTTTTTTTCGAGGAACTTTGCAGATATTTCTGTCAGATGTAGTTCTATATCCTTCGTGGCATTAGCCAGGAAGTTGTTTCTGTAAGATGTTCACTTTGTATATTCCACTTTATGGAAATATTTGGAGAGGTTACTTCGACATTTTTATTCCAAATAAAAATAAACTTTTTTGAATAATACTAAGTATCACAACTAGAGTGTATATTGTTTGATGCCAAATTTGAATAACGTTTGAAAAATATTCAACTTCATATTTCATACAAGAGATCGTAAGCACTTAGGTTACAGAGGTGACTGGTTATTGGGAATAGAATTTAAAAAAAAAACTCTTATAACTTACTCTCTTGTAACTACTTCAACAAAATTTAAAAAAGATTCACGTTGCCAATAATTATATTTTAATTTGAGAAACTCAAATATACAATAAATGTTTTCTAAAAAGTAGATTTTTTATTTTTCGTATTTTTCTAAAAAATCTGAGGATGTATGACGTTGTCTTAGAGTACGTTAGTGACCTCTAAATAGCAATGTATCAACATATTGTATTTAACCCGATTCCCGTTCCAAGTAAAACATTGGTAATTCTGATCATTATCAATGTCTTGAATGAATTGTTTATTCTACAGGATTTTCTAACCCCACAAATATTGGGCTATAGTTCAGGAACATGTGGTATTAGTAAAAATAACGCTGGAGTTCTTTTCGATATTTCCCTTTTGGAGTTATTTTCTGCTAGAAAATTAGTCATCAAAGCTTTTTATGATAATACCTTTCAAATTATTCCATAAAAGTGGATGGAATTGTTTGGAAGTTTTTATCAACAATTTGCTTCAATGACCGCACTATTTAGGGGCAAATAACACTGGAACGAGTGCCAACGGAAAAAAATAAAAAGGAACTTCTAGTGGTATTTTTACTAAAAATCCATGTTTCTGAAATATTTCCAATATTTATGGGTAGCTCTGAATACTATGAATTTCAAACAAATAGTAACGGACGCGTTTTCAGACCAAACAATATGTTTTCTCAATTCAAAACAATATTTGTTTCCTACAAGTATTTCATATTCTTGAACTGGTTTTATCAATTCTGATTTCACCTAATTATTTATTTGGTATCAAAGAACAACACTCTGAATTCAATACTATATGTTCTGAAATTAAATGAATATAGAAAGAAAACAATACATTTTTATGCCACATTATCGGTCATAGCTTTGAACCAAAGTAAGTATATGTTTCCTCAACTAAAATAAATATTTTTTTCATTTGAGTGACTCACATTCTGTAGTCCAATATTTCATATTTTTGAACCAATTCTTTCAATTCTGATTTTACCTAATTATTCATTTGATTCGAAATAACACAATTTTTCATTCAAAACTATATATTTTCAGATGAAATAAATAAAAAGCAACAATATTAAAGCATTGTGATTTGTGCATCAAATAAACCAAAAGAATTGGCTGAAAGAAATTTAACACTCGACTTTATCCAATGTTTTCTTTGTAGCAAAAAAATATTTGCATTGAAAGTCAAATAAACCACCGTTTTCTTTGAAATAATAGGTTTATTTCGCCATATTGAAACAACAAATTTGTTTCACTGCAATATATTTTGTTTGGTTCAAAACTTATTTTTTTTCTGTGTATATTGAAGAGAAGTGAATTTGACAATGCCACTGAAATTTACTAAGAGTCCAAGAAATGAATTTAATTGCATTATTCAGTATTTTAGTGCGAATAACATAAGAACAAATTGATTAAGACCTAACTCTTTGAGGGGAAATTTCAATTGTGTGAGAGCGAATGACATAGGAGCAAATTGAATGAGAGCAAATTGGTTGAGAGCAATTTGTGCGAGAGCAACTTGTTCGAGAGGAAATTGTGAGAGGAAAATTTTCGAGAGGAAATTTACTGAGATTAAATGACATGGACCCATAAAGTTTTTCATTTTTTTATTATCTACAACTTTTTCATTTTCTGCTAAGAGATCACGTTTCGCCGCAAATTAATAAAAAGGAATTAATGATTATTCCAGAAATAATGAAATAAAATACTTCAAACCCCTGTATAATTCAAACCGTGGCATTCGCGAGGTAGGCACTGTGGAACTTTTTGATCAAGAATGATTCATCTACATTATGTCAGAAAATAAAAAAATGCACGGATGATTTTAGAAATCATTTCAATATTATTCCGAAACATCCCTTCTCCATATTTTTTTGACCATCGCCGCATAACTTTAATTGGATTCAGATTAGTGAGCGCAGACGTTGACACATTTGTATATACATTAGCTACATAGTTTCAAAAAATTTGCTAATTATATTGGTGGAAGCTAGCTATACAAAGGGTTACATTTTTCCGAAATTGAAAATATATTTTTGATCACCCCGTGTCTTCCAAATACTTAAAGTTGGATGGTTGGTTAAAATGCAAAATATGATCGCCCTCTCATGTACTGTAAGTAACATCAATTGCATATGAATCTGCAGGAAAACGAATATTTTCTCGAAAAAAGTGCGATAAAAATTACCAAAAACGAAGTTTAACTCTCTGTATACCCGCCAGTTTTAATTCTAGAAACTTTTGTCATTTGAACATTTTGATGCACATATTGTGGACTATTCCATTATAAAAATTCAGATCGATACGATAAAAATTCAATTTTCGGATTTTTCGTCAAAATATCAAACTTTGACCCACTGTAGAATCCAAACGCCGGCATTCAGAGAGTTTGCGCAATGGTAACTTTCGTTCAGGATGGCATGGGCTACATCATTTTGAAATTTCAGAGATATTCTTCAAAACCGGTTTTCCTTAAAATTAGTCTTTCATATCATTTGCTGTTTCCATGAATTCATTCAAAAACTTCATCCAAATGTTACTTATTTTCCAAACAATATAACCTTTGTGATTTTGATAATTTAAAAAAATGCGTTTTTTAAGAAACTGAATGTACCTATACTTATCTGAGAAGGGCTAAATAGGTTTTTGAAAAATCATAAAGAATACTTTAATAATATTTTTTTACTGTCACTGTATAGCTCAGTATAAACATTATGAGGAATACCTAGTAACATCTTTCTTCAATTACCGAATCCTTACTCAAGTAGAGAAATTGGGTAGAACCAATAAAGGTTATAGACGTTTACATAATAAGAAAAAAAGTGGTGTTACTTACGTAGTTTTATCACCTGAGCACGAATCTGAAGAAAAAAATCGCGGGGTATTCAATACTTTTAGATGGGTCATTATCAAAACAAGAATTTTTCAATAAAAAATTACACAAACGCGTCCTTTTAGTATTTGTCGACACTTTTTTTCAAGACATATATCACAATAATTACAAGCACCAAAACAAAACTTTTTACACAAAAAATCGATCTTCTGTAACAGATTAGAAAATGCTTACGAACCAGCAGTAATAGATAAAAGCTAATCTGTTGTGAACCAAATTGAAAAATTCTTTAAATCTCAACAATGTTCTTCTTTAATAAATATAATACAATATGGCTAAAATTAAACAATTGAATATGTAAATGTAGGGAAAACTATTTTTGCTCATAGTTGATTTCGAATAGTTAGCGGTGCCAAGTGACCAACTTATTACCACAAAAATGAAAATTAATAATGTTATAAGCAGGTCGGTTTTTTATGTAAAACGAATGGTTTTGGTGATTGTTACTGTGAAATGTGAGCAGATACTCATTAATTCCTATTTATTGAAATGGGCTCAACTTTTGGAACCTATTTTTCCACATTATAATATTTTCAGTAAATCGAAGTGCCTTATTACGAAATGACGTTGAAAACGCACTTAGGATCAGTTTAATTTATATGAGCAAAAGAAAGTTAACACACCAACCAAAAACACCCAAAAAATGCATGGGCTCTTACGGCAAACCAACCATTGTGGAGGCCCAGTGACGTCACTCATAGCTGGTGGCAAACCAAGGAGACTAAACGTTATTTTTTCTTTGATGTCTTGGCATCGACTGCTATGGTCATTAAGAAGGAGAGTTTAATCCCCATAAGACAATGGGGACACTAGTAGAAAGAGATGAAAGAACATTTGTGACGAAATGTGATGTAGTTGGACGTGTCATGGCCGCCGTTCTCTATAGACAGTGACGGACTAGCACTTGGTATATGACTATGAGAGTTACTGCTGACAGTTTTGTTGCTTGGTTCGAGTTCGACTCTGTACTCATGTCCAAGTACGTCACTATAACGCGTTGATTTGATGCTACAAGATACTGATTGGCTAGAGATTATTAAACCCTCCTTGTTAGTTTAGTCTCTTTGGTGGCAAACGGGGGGAAGGCAGATAAAATCACTGAAGGACGATCCTTTGTAGTGTATAATCGTTGACCTATTTATTAACACCTCGTTCATATGACAGCTTTTCACATTAGAGTATAAAGCGTACTTTTTTTTGATTAGCAACTCAATGAGAAATTCCCAAACAGCATCTAATCAGGGGTGGAAATATGAACACTCGATACGGCATCTGTCACGACACGTAGTGATATACGCTGTGGTTTCTTTATGACTCGAAATTCATTTATGGTATTTCCTGCCGTGAGTGTTTATAGTTTCAGAATCCGATAACTTGAAATGGAGGTGGAAGTCAAACATTTTATTACCAGGCGTATTTGCTCTGTGCCCCAATGCTGAATGCATCATCAATAGTACCGCAGATAAAATTTCTTCTCATTATTGTCTGATCAAAAACAAAGATTTATGCAAAAAGTGGCAATGCCTGAGTAGACGAAAATGTCTGATAAACTTATCTTTCGACATCTTCAGTAGTTTTTATTCGCGTAATATTTCGCGCCTAAATTCTTATCGCCATCTAGCGGGAACTAATTTCGCGAATATTGTTCTATTCCTCGAACAAACATGGCTGCGAGACAAAAATTCGTGGATTTTTCCTGCCCATTTGGGTTTCAGTAAAGCATTGTTTATATAGAAGTAAGATAGCCAACCTTATGGGATTAATATTGGATTCAAATGGATGCGACATGTAGATGGCGACAGTGATCTCCCATCCAAGTCATGTCGTAACTTGATTGAAACAATGGGACAGCATTAAAAGCAGGGCTTCTTGAAGAACCCTGCATTAAAATGACGTTAAATATTCATGTTTGTAACTAATCACGCTAGATGACACTAGCGTTTGGGTCCAATAATTTTTCCACAGGCATTGACTACCTTACTTCTATTTAAACAAAGGTACTAGTTCTTACTGTTGTTGTAGTTATACGGGGCTACAACTACAACCAGATAACTACTTTTTTGACGCCTTTCATAAATCAACAAACAATATTTAAAAAAGCAGAGGTTTGCGACATCTATAATTATTTGGTTGAACTGATATATCAGGTCATTCTTTCCATAAACGGTAGCTTACATCATCTTACATCATTGTTTATATAGAAGTAAGATAGTTAGCCAACCTTAAGGGATTTATATTGGATTCAAATGGATGCGACATGTAGATGGCGACACTGATCTAGCATCCAAGTCATGTCGTAACTTCAGTGATCTGGCCTCCAAGTCATGTCGTAACTTCAGTGATCTGGCATCCATGTCATGTCGTAACTTGATTGAAACAATGGGACAGCTTAAAATCAGGGTTTTTTGAAGAAACCTGCATTAAAATGACTTCAACTATTCACGCTAGATGAAACTCGCGTTTGTGTCCAATGCCTTTTCCACAGGCATTGACTAACTAATGTTTATATTCCTGCCTAGGTAAACATGTCTGATAAACTCATTATAACTTTCAATATCTTCGAAAATATCTAGGGTCTTTTATGGAATTTTGCAGCCGATTACCTATACTGTTTTGAGTCTTAAATTTTGATCGCCATCTAGCGGAAATGCATTATTTTAGCAGCTAACTTCACATTGGTCAATGACTGACGTGTTGAAATAGTCATTAGACAAATGACGTATTTACAGTTTTACAGATTCTCAGAATAGTGACAAGACCAAGGAGACTAAAATTTAACAAGGAGAGTTTAATCCCCATAAGACAATGGGGACACTAGTAGAAAGAGATGAAAGAACATTTGTGACGAAATGTGACGTAGTTGGACGTGTCATGGCCGCTGTTCTCTATAGACAGTGACGGACTAGCACTTGGTATATGACTATGAGAGTTACTGCTGACAGTTTTGTTGCTTGGTTCGAGTTCGACTCTGTACTCATATCCAAGTACGTCACTATGACGCATTGATGCTACAAAATTCCGAATGGCTAGAGCTTATTAAACCCCCCTTGTTAATTTAGTCTCTTTGTGACAAGACGACAATAAATTGCACGGCACGGCACGCTCTGTGATTGGTCACTGTAATGTAATGGCGGTGAGTTTAAATGACAGACAAGAAGAAGGAAAACAGAGTTCAAAATTAGAAGCCAATCCAATCTAACCTAACCTGTAAACATTACGTAGACAGAATAATCATTCAAAATTGGTATCGATTTAACAACTATTCATCCAAAATTGTTAATAAACTAACATTGGTCGGAGCGCTTATGCCGTGCATTTTATTGTATAGTATTTATAGTAGACAAGTTTTATAAAAAAATCCACAGATCAATCGATTTCCAAAAATCCCGAAGTGCATTGATGGAATGACCCACTGGAGTGAGGTGTAATAATAATATATAGCAGGTGAATGGATTGACAAGATGCTCATAACTAAACCCATAACCAGCTCAAGATTCATGCCATGTGTATGGAAAATTAATTTCATAAGACTTTTTTCCATATCTACGACAAATTTGAAAAATGTTAGTCCCGAAGTATTGAAATCAAAGCCAAAGAAGGCAAGCTCTCAACAATGGCTTTCAAGACATTTATCGGATCCCTATGTTGAAAAGGCAAAGAGAATGAATTACAGATGCCGAAGTGCCTTCAAATTGTTGGAAATAAATGAAAAGTTCAGTATTTTGCGACCAGGTAATGTTGTTCTTGACATTGGTGCATCCCCTGGGTCTTGGACACAAGTAATAGTAGAACGTGTGAATTCTAATGGTCTCAATAAGGATTTGCCAAAGGGCACAGTGATAGCAATTGATAAGCAGCAAATATTTCCAATTGAAGTAGGTAAATATATGTAACACATTATACTGTTTTAGTTTAAATAAAAGTCCATTGTAAGATGTCTAGAAAAGAAATACTTGTGTATTGACTTATACCTGAAAAACTGGGATCAAAAGTTAGACATTCAACAATTTGATTACGAGATAACAAACTTCCCTATGTTGCTTTTCCTTACATTTTCATAACTGAAATTTCAAATCTTGTCTACCAATGTGAAATTAATAATCAGTCAGTTCACCAAGGTTTTTAAGACATCTTGGTCTATAGTTAATATGCATTTTCAGGCTCATCCCTGTTTTGCAATAGTTCAATGCCCTCGAGACAAATCAGAATTTTTTTGCCTCACTTTTATCAGTTTCCAAGTAAGTGTCCTTCAAAAGTCCAAATAAGGAGGAATTTCAGTGATTTGATCTACTAAAAATAGGTAAGAGTGTCCCTTCATTGCACAAGTCAAAATATACTTTGCTGTCAAAAGTTTTACAACTTATAGACAAAACATGATATGCATACTCCACACTTGTCTTATACACTTTAAAGTCTCTTGCTCTTGTATTCACTAAATTTCACTCTTCTATTCATAGTAACACTATGCCATCTAACGGGGGTTTGATGAGTTTCTACAACAAAATTACATATTTTTTTAATTTCTGGTAAGAGCCAAGCGAACGTCGGTTGGAGTTAATGTTTTAATTGAAGTTTTGGAGGCAATGAGTTACAAAGCCTTGCTTTTTGTCGAAAAAATGAACCATGGGACACAAATCCCTAAAATGACAACAAAGGGGTGTGAAGACTGAATTTTTCGAGAAATCTCAATTAAACTGCTAATGGTGGAACCATTGATGATGTTTCAGATGAACACTGTTCATGAAAATACCTATATCTACAATTTTCTGCAAGTGTTCCAGAGAAGAGAGGCATCAACTCGTGCATCACCAATGAGACAAGTTGCTCTTTGTAGGATAGAATCTATAAGTTTTGAATTAGTTTTGGAGCTGTACATGAAAAGTTTTCCAATGAATCTGTTCTTATAGATCATGAGCAGCTGAAGAAAAGTGAAATAACACAAAGAATAATAAAAATAACAAATGAATTATAAGCAGGTTTTAATTCAAAAGGCAATTGACCAAGGTCCGACAGCCTTTGAAAGTACATTGATATTAAACATAACAAAAAAAGTCTAGGCCAATATGATATAACATGTATGTAATATTCCTATAAACTAGCTCTTATCTGTAAATTTTCAAGTTGAGTGCGTTCTGGGTATTTGTGAATATTTCCATTCTGGGATAGTCTTGTTACCGCGAGCTTTTGGATCACTTCCATCTTTTGAGGGTTTTTAGCAAATATAACAGATCGCTGGATACATCCCAGACTCTTTGGCACTCACACGGGCCTTTTAGCTCCTGGTTGCTATGCAACTCTTCAAACGCACCCGTCTAAATCCGGTTGCGCGACACCTACCTAGGCTGTGATACTGGGGGGAAGTAAAAAAGGCTCACTCCGAAGCCCATGAGAAACCGCGTTCATTTTGGCAGATTTCCTGTTCTATTTAATTCGAGATTGTGTGTCTCTTTAAAAAGGTTATTGGTAACTAACAACTAAACGCAACTTTGCCGCTCTTCAGTTCGTGCCGGCATATTTATTTAGGTAGGTAGAATTTCATTTAATGGGCGATCCTATTGTAATTAGTTTTCTCTTTATTTAGTCAACACGATAAACCACGTCGTTCTATTCCGTCGGAGTAAGTATAGCTCCAATTAAACCTTCAATCTTCTCTACGACTTTAAATCAGTAACCTGCATCCCTGAAAACCCTGAGATCCAGTTCAAAATTTATTTATTTATTTAGCAAATAGTAGAACAGAACTTATTACTATAATAAAATTTACATTTAGTACTCAGCTTGTTTTATATACTAGAATTTGCACCTAAAGTGATTTAACCCTTGTTTTGTGCAAATACAATTATTACCATACAGATACTAATTACAATTAATATCACAATACTACAGTTACTAATTACAATTATAAATTTCAGATACAATTATTACAATTACAAATAAAATTTCTGGAAATGATCAGAAAAGAGAAATAGAGTTTGAACTGCCATAGATGATCTCAATCGTTTCCATCTGCATTTCTATTTTATTCGATTTATGAATAAATAGAAGTTTTTGTTTATATAACATTTACAAATATTCGAGAACTTTTTGATATTTTTCTTATCTTTACGGGTAGCAAATTATAAATCTTAGGGGCTAAATAATGAACAAATCTCTGGTTAATATTTCTCCCAGTAGCAGGTATTTTTAGATGCCTTTTGGTCATAGTAACACATACGTCTAGTAAATCTTTATTTTGATAAATTTGGATGGTTCGATGTAGAACAATGGGACAAAAAAAATTTGAGTGGTATAACCACTTACTGAGAGAAGATGCATTGTAATTACTTGACAAATAGCGCTGGGGGCACATAAACTTGAAAACTTTGAAAGGCAAAAAGATCGAAATTGTGAAAATATGTATTAACCAAAATAAAAAAATTTATATGGTAAGGTTACTCCTGACATAATTACAATGGGCATTGTGATATCAGATTTTCTTGAGAGTTTTGTTTGAGTTAAATTCTACCACTAGCTCATGTTGGAAATCTGAAAGATAAAACTGGGGGGGAGGTGTAATATGAATCTCGTAGACTCGGTTTTTGTGCTACAAAAATATGTGTGCCAAGCAAAAATTCGTGAATATATTAGTGATTTTACTATTGAAAATGAATTAGTTTGAACCACTAAGACCACTTTTATTACACTATATATTACTTAAGCTGTACTAAGACGTCGAATAAATTGAAAATACTGGACAATGATAAAGTCATTTGCTTCAGAAAATCAAAAACTATCGCAAATGAATCAAGGAAATCACCCCAGGATCCAGGATGAAAGTATACAATAAGAAAACAAAAAACTGATCAGGATTAAAGTGCATAAACCAGAGGAGAAAATTGCTTCATTGAGAAATAAACTGTAAAACTTGATTGAAAGTTTGACCTTGTGGAGAAAATTCGTTTCTTGACATCATCTCTTTGGGATTTTAACCTTACACAGCCTGAAAAAATTACGGAAATGTACACAAGTTTAGAATAGAAAATAAAAGTGCAAGTGCAAATTAAGGAATTTGCCCTGATAAGTTACAGTTTTTATAGGATTTTTCTTTACTTAATATAATATGATGGAAACGAATAACACCAAAATATTAAAAACAGAATTAAACCAAGATAGGAGGAAGTTGAAAGAAACAGCTTGCATTCTTTTATCTAAAAACAATTTTTCAAAAATCAAAATGCACCGCACATGGTTGCCTTTCTCAGGGAAGACGTAATAAAAAATAGAATGGTGATTGACTGATACTGGACACCCTCTGAATCAACATAGGCCAATCAATAGAGCATTTTTTCCTAACAAAAACAGTAGTAGAAAACCGACTGTACCATCAAATGGAAGACGGTCCGTAGTTATATTCTGATATGTTTTCGACTCGCAACTGTCATTTATTAATTTGTTATAAACATTTAAATAACAAAAAACGTGTTTTTTTAAATTGTTTTGTTTATAAAATGAAAACTAATAGAGCAATTTGGTTGCTGCAATGGAAAAAATTGTAGATAATTGGAAGACGAACATAATGGGATGATTTACGCACTTGTCGGATCATTAGTAACGGAGGAAAACTAGAAAAACCGGAAAATTTTACAATTTTTTAAAGAATTCATAACTCCATTTTTCAAGAAATAGGGTTGGCCCTTCTCATGAAAGTATTGACTCATGAGTACTTTATGTGTACACAAAACAGGCGCTGTCGGATCGTTAGTTTTGTCACAATTGCAATTCAATTTCTAAAACAGATTTTGAAAGTAGAAGTACAGTACCGCAAAATGTATATTCTCATTTTGTGCTAAAATGCTGCGAAATGGGTGAAAAATGCTTGCAAACATGAATGAAAACGGCTGAGCTGGTGAAAGCGGTCGAGTGGTAGGAGTGAGCGGGAGATGAGGGGAAGCGTATTATCACGATATCACGTAACCCGTTCATTAGAAGAATACCCCTCATCCCTCGGACTCTGCTACTACTCGGCAGCTGACGCGGGCTCGTCCGTTTTCAGTCATGTTTGCATGCATTTTTCACCCATTTCTTACCATTGTAGCGCAAAATGAGAATATACATTTTGTAGTACTATACTTCTACTTTCATAATCTGTTTGAGAAATTGAAATCGGGCTATCACTAGAGCATCCAGGCACGCTGCAAGACAGCGCCCGTTTTGTGCACACATAAAGAACACATTTCAAAAAAAAAATTCAAAATTCTTCTTTTTCCTTAAAATGACAAAAACAGGTTTTGTATAGGAATAGTCACAAAAATAAAATCAAAGGACGAAACAATGTAAAGACTAAAAACACAAGAAACAAAAAGTAGGTGTAATTAAATTCACAAACACTTTAAAATCACTACTCGGTTTGGCTGAAATATTCATTTAGTGTATTAAAACATTTATTCAATAAAAACAATTTCAAGGTCTTCTTGAAGTCCGTCATTTTATTGACAGATTTTATATAACTTGGCAAATTATTGAATACTCTAGGGCCCATGAAATCTGCAGAATTTTGAGTTGTTTTGTACTTGGCAGCAGAAGTATGTATAAATTCCGAAAAAAGGAATTTATACATACTTCTGCTGCCAAGTACAAAACATGACTCAATACTTTCATGATAAAGGCCAATACTACTCCTTGAAAAATGGCGGAGTTATGAATTTTTAAAAAAATTGCAAAATTTTCCGATTTTTCCAGTTTTTCTCCGTTACTAATGATCATTTCAAGTTTGAATATTTCGAACATTTCAGTTCTTATTTGTATTATATACTGAAATTCGAACAAAAGATATGTACCAACAGAAACATTCTAATTCTTATTAATATTAATATTTGTATTAAAATTCGAGCACTTCCCGGACTAGTCCGGGAAGTGCTACTTTCCCAAAGAAAAAGTGTCCGGGAAGTGAACACTTCCCGGATGGTTGCCGAAAAACATGTTTTTTGTTATTTAAATATTTATAACAAATTAATAAATGACAGTTGCGAGTCGAAAACAACACAATATAACTACGGACTGTCTTTCATGTGATGGCATAGTCGGTTTCCTACTAGTATTTTTGTTAAAATCTCACTCATTTTATGTTCTATTGCTTGGTGTAACATAGCAAATGTCACCCGAAAACATATTTTGACAGATTTCATTTCATTTTCGTCTAAGAAGGATTTTAATATCCCCAGATACAATACAACTAGAGTTTTCAACAAGTTTTGGTAACGGATACAGATATTGTCCCTGAAACGTCAACGTTCTTTGAAAACAAGAACTATTGTTCAGTTATTTTGAACATATTTTTTAAGATATGCCAATTCAGATTACGATAAATATTTTTTTTTTTTAGGCAACACTCTTGCAAACGCAGTAACTTATCAGGGAAAATTTGATATGCCCTTCTACACTTGTATAGAATTCCTTGTTTTTACATTTTTTCATTTTCAGACTGTAAGAGATTAAAATCCCCCCTTAAAACATGTCAAGAAACTTAGAAGAGGATTCTGAGAAAAACGAGAGAACTACCAAAAGAGACCATGGTCATGTTGCGCAAATTATTTAAGAACAATTTCATGAAACTGGTTGATGAGATCCAACGTTTAAAAATAAAAGTAAGTTATTTGAGGATAATAAATAAATCTGTAAACAAAAACGATCATAAATATTGTTTGGCTCAGATCAGACTGCCTGGAGACTGTTTCCCAGCTTCTAGACTGTCTGAGGTACAGGGAAACATGTTTCTGTGACTTCGGAGCTGTCTAGCTCTACCAGGCCGAATGAGGCCCCATTTTTGCAGCATGGAAAAACCTGACAGCTGTCTGATAATATTTATCAGAACGAACAGCTAGTACCGTTGCTTTCTAGATTCATTTGTCTGTAAAATGTTTGATAAGTAGAAAGACAATGCTTCCTTACAACCTCTGAATACTTGTCTTCAGTTCTGATCATTTAAGTCTATTCTCTACGGTTCCTTTCAGGCATTGAATTTCTCGGAGTTTACATGATTCCAAAATTTTCTTGGGATTATCATACTGCCTATTTCTATTTTGGGGCCACTACTGTTTGGTATCTGTACAAATAATATAACAACATGTCTCACACATCAAAATCATCTAGCATGATATTTGGTAAGGAAAAAAGACATATTGAACAATGTTCAGTCTACTCCACTGATTTAAATATAAGTTAGATAGTAAAAGCATAATATAGGTGTTTTATCCGTCAGCAAAGAGGAAACTTATTTAGGCGCTAATTCTAATGTCAAAATTATATCTATTTCACGCGTATTTTGAGTTGAAGTACGCACATTTTATGGAGCATGCTGATAACGTGAAATCGCCGTATTCTGTTTACGCATAAAAACAAAGTGACAGATCGGCGTCAAAAATTGGAACCGAATGTCAGTGTGACGTTCAGAAAACGAGTCGATCGCCAGCCGCTTTATAAACCGCAATACAGTCTGCACAAGAGTTGAAGAAGTTACCTACTCATTAATTCGTCTCTGGAAGGATTTGGTGAGTGCTATTTCAACTTCAACCGCTATTAATTACATCCGCATTTCGCTTATATTCAACATTTGGTCCTATTCGAGCCAAGGATTATTCCAGTCGCGTTTTTTCTACCAAACTAAATAAGTTTCCTCAAGTGGTGATTTTTTCACGAGAAATCATTATTTGATATACCATACGTTCAATTTTCTATGAAATAATAAATCTTTTCATGAAAAATTTGAATAAGGCCATTCGATAAAGTATATTGAAGGTGTTTTTGCTGAAGCCTATCAATCCTTCAGACAGTGTCCAACTGATTCGATTAAATCTAAAAATTTCTTGATCTGCTCATTGTTTATTCATAATGTCAAACGCGAATAAGTTAAAACAGTATAGGGCTCTTCGTCAAATAAGCGTTAGTCAAATAAAAGAAATCAAAGAACTTGCTGACAGAGCAAAAACTGAAGAATCAGAACGTTAATATTCAAAATGCGCTATCAAGGCCTTCAACAGTGTTGCGATGATTTCAAAAAAAATTATGTCAGTTTAGTATCTTTAGCTTCAGTTACTGATGAGGATTTAACCGATGATGAAATTGTTCGCAAAAACTTTGAATACGATTGTTCATATATCGAAGCAATCAATTACACGCTATTCGATATCAAATCTGATCCAACTGTGGCCAGTTCATCAGCAAATTATTCTGGTAGTAACGTAAAATTACCCAAAATTGAAATCCCTAAATTTTCGGGAGATATAAAATCTTTCAAACCGTTTTTGGATATGTTTCAGAGCCTTATTCATGATAACGCAAACCTAACAAATATTGAGAAATTCAATTACCTTATTTCATCCCTACGTGGACCACCACTCACGTTGGTTCAAACAACTCCCATGTCTAGTGCCAACTATGACATCGCTTACGATGCGCTGTTACAGCGCTACGACAATAAAAGATTAATCGCTTTTGCACATCTACAAGAAATCGATCATGCACCGATTGTCACTAATTCAAAAAATACGCGATCACTTCGACTACTTTTAGATACCTTTACGGAAAACTTAGCTGCCTTGCAAAATATGAAATTTCCGGTAACAGAGTGGGATTTTCTCTTATATTACTTATTTTCGAAGCATCTCGATCAAGAAACCGTTACTCGATTCGAATTAGAAAACCCTATCGCTAATGATGCTACACCAACATTTGAATCTTTAAAAAAATTCGTACTAGATCGATGCAACGCATTGGATGCAGTTGAATTTTCGATGCCGCAAAATACATTACTTTCAGGAAAAAATAAATATTTTCAAAATGCTTCGATAACAAAACCCAAACAAACTTCATCATATTTGTCAAATACCAATTCAAATAAGATTTCGAGTCCAAATCCATCTTGTATGTTTTGTAAACGGAATCATTCAATATACCGATGTTCCGAATACTTCAATAAACAGCCTCAAGAAAGATTAAATTTTGTCAAGCAAAAACAATTATGTTATAATTGCTTGAGTTCTCAGCATTCAACAAAAAATTGTCAATCGACGTCAACTTGCCGTTTTTGTGGAGGTTTGCATCATTCGACTATACATGTTAATAAAGTTTGGACGTCCAATAATGACTCACTTCACACTATAACCTCAAAACCCCAAGAAAGTTTACAGGGTCCTTCCACTGCTCAATATCAAAATACCTTTGTCGGTATCGTATCATCTTCCAGCAATGTTTTATTATCAACGGCCATTATTGAAGTATTAGATGCACGCAATAACTATCAAAAGGTTAGAGTTTTACTTGACAGTGGTTCGCAGACCAGTTATATTTCACAAAAGTGTTACCATAAACTAGGTTTAACTCGCTTCAAATTTTCCATGTCTATCCAAGGTTTGGGGTCAATGAATGAAATAACTTCTAGTGGCGGAGTAACCTGCACATTAAAACCTGTTGGCAAGAATAATCCAGAACTAACAGTTGATGCCATTATTCTTCCTAAGTTATGCGCTAACATGCCAAGTTCATCCCTTGATGTTTCAAATTGGTCACACATCAGAAATCTCAAACTAGCCGATGAAAATTTCCACAAATCAACATCTATTGATATGCTTCTTGGCGCTGAAGTTTTTCCCCATATCTTAAAACAGGGGCGTATTGTAGGAAATGATGATGAACCTGTAGCCATAAACACAATTTTCGGATATATACTTATGGGGAAGGTAGCGTTCAATAAACCAGAAGTATTTTCGAATAGTTCCGCATTTTTCAGTACTGTTCAAACTGACACTTTCGCTATAGACAATTTTCTAAAACGATTCTGGGAACTCGAAGAAATCCCAAAAATAAAGGCAATATCGCCTGAAGATGCTTTGTGTGATGAAATATATTCCAGTACACATTCTAGAAATGAAACTGGTCGTTATGTTGTCAATCTTCCATTCAAAAATTCAGAACCAATTTTCAATATCAACGATACTCGTCCGCTCGCTTTACGCCGCTTTTATTCTATTGAAAGACGCCTTTTGCGTTCACCGGAATTACATAAATTATATTCTGACTTTCTACAAGAATATTTAGACTGTGGGTACATGGAAGAGGTAGATAATAATTGTTATGACACAGAACACTGCTTTTATCTTCCACACCACTGTGTATTAAAAAACAGTACAACAACTAAACTGCGCGTTGTTTTCGACGCTTCCGCAAAATCCACACAGGGTATTTCACTGAATGAAACCCTGTTAGTGGGTGAAAAATTACAAAAAGATATTTTCTTGGTTTTATTGGATTTTCGAATTTACCCTATAGTTTTTACGGCAGATATAAAGAAGATGTTCTTGCAAATTTTAGTTCATCCTAAACACCAAGACTATCAGCGAATATTATGGAGATTCTCCAGTAGTGAGGGTGTAAAAGACTATCGCTTAAAAACTGTAACTTTCGGTCTTTCTAGTAGTCCATATTTGGCCAATAAAACAATCCTTCAATTAGCTCACGATGAGAGAGAATATTTTCCATTGGCAGCTAGTGTCTTAGAAAACAGTGTATATATTGATGATATATGTACAGGGTGCTCGTCATTAGACGATGCAAAATTAATTCGAGATCAATTAATTGAAATTTGTAAAAGAGGAAATTTCGAACTACGCAAATGGACGAGCAATAATCAAGCATTTCTAGCTGATCTACCAGAATCTCACCTCTATAACAAATTAATTTCTTTTGATAAAGAAGTATCATCAGTTCTTAAAATTTTGGGCTTACAGTGGGAGCCATGTTCAGATATATTCACTTATAATATTGATTTATCAGTTAGTAGCTGCACAAAACGTCAAATATTATCTGATATCGCCCGCGTTTTTGATCCATTGGGTTTTTTAACTCCAGTCACTTTATTCGCTAAACTACTTATGCAGCACCTATGGAGTCTCGGAATTCAGTGGGATGAGGTTCCACCTAAGGAAATCATCAACAAATGGACTCAGTTCAGAACAGAATTTTCTTTATTAACAACTTTACAAATTCCTCGCCACATGTTACTGAACGATTTACAGTGTCAAGTACATGCATTTTGTGATGCCTCGAAAAGGGCTTACTCTTGCGTCATATATTTCAGAGTTCAGCAAAGTGAAGATTCATTCAAAACCTATTTCGTTTGTGGCAAATCTAAGGTTGCACCAATGAAAACAATATCTGTCGCCCGCCTTGAACTATGTGCTGCAGTTCTTCTTGCAAAGTTGCTTTCAACTGTTATGAAATCATTCAAAAATAAAATAAAGTTCCTTCAAACATACGCTTACACAGACAGTTCAATAACATTAAGTTGGATTCAGTCTTCACCACACAGATGGAAAACTTTCGTTAGTAATCGCGTAACATTCATTCAAAAAAGAATTCCTCCTTCTCTATGGCGACACGTATCGTCCAAAGACAATCCAGCTGATTGCGCATCACGTGGCTTACTCCCTTCAGAATTAATCAGAGATGTGATGTGGTTTTCGGGACCTCCGTGGTTGCAACTTAAGAAAGAGCTTTGGCCAACTTCATTTAAAACGGAAGAAGGTTCATCACCTGACGCACTCTCAGAAGAAATTAATTTAACGCTTTCCACTTTTCCGGTAGAAAATATTATCCATGACGTTCTGAATAGATATTCTTCCTTGTCGAAAATTAAAAGAATTTTGGCATTCATTCTTCGGTTTTCGTATAACTGCCGTAATCCTGAGAACAGAAGAAGCGGTAACTTGTCGCTCTCAGAGCTTCAGAATGCAATGATTTTAGTTGTGAAATGCACTCAGATTTCACACTTCCCTATCGATATTGAAAACTTGAAAAATGGAAGAAACGCATCAAAACCTTTAAGAAAACTCAATTCTTTCCTAGATGAAAGTGATGTTTTGCGAGTGGGTGGACGTATTCGAAATTCCTCCTTATCGTACAATAAGAAATTTCCTGCCCTATTACCTAGAAATTCTCGACTGACTGAATTGATAATTTCCAATTTTCATAAAATATATTATCATCCAGGTAGACAAACCCTACTGTTTTTAATAAATGAACAGTTTTGGATCATGTCCCCCAAACGAGCTATTAATAAAATAATTTCAAATTGCAAAAACTGTTGGCGTTTGTCCCCTAAATCTTATCAACCTCCAATGGCTGATCTTCCAAGTTTAAGAGTTTCGCAACTCAAAGCATTTTCTTGCGTTGGTCTAGATTACGCAGGCCCCTTTTCTATAACTATGGGTAAATTACGACGTGCTAAAACATACAAGGGATATATCTGTCTGTTTGTGTGTTTCGCAACAAAGTGTATTCACCTTGAATTAGCATCCGATTTAACCAGTGAAGCTTTCATTGCTGCGCTCCGAAGATTTATCGCTCGTAGGGGGCGCTGTTCTACCATAACATCAGATTGCGGAATAAATTTTATCGGAGCAAACCGACAAATTTTAGAAATGGTGAAACAAGCAGCAGAAAGTCATTCAATAAACTTTAAATTTAATCCTGGTGGATCACCCCATTTTGCAGGTCTAGCCGAGGCAGGAGTGAAGTCTGTTAAGACTCATTTGTATCGCATTGTGGGTGAACAAATTATGACATATGAGGAGTTCTATACTCTTTTAACGCAAATTGAATCATTATTGAATTCTCGTCCTTTGTATCCACTTAGTTCGGATCCAAACGATTTTTCGGTGTTAACGCCAGGACATTTTCTGACGCTTGAGCCACTCAGTTCAATTCCTGATCCTGACTTAACACATTTAAAACTCAATAAGCTTAATCGATGGCAATTGATACAACGGCTCCATCAACATTTTTGGAAAAGATGGAGTAGTGAGTATTTGCATACTCTTCAACAGAGAGGCAAATGGCTTGATGCCTCACGTCCTGTATCAGAAGGAACAATGGTCCTAGTGAAGAATGAGGCAACTTCACCACTGAAATGGCCTCTTGGTCGAATAGAAAAACTTTATTATGGTAAGGATGGTATAGTACGTGTTGCAGATGTCCGTACCAAACAATGTACTATCAAAAGAGCATTGGTGAAATTGTGCCCATTACCAAATGCTCATAGTTCTGATTAAAAATTATAATATAATTTTTAGTGGGGGGAGAATGTTCAGTCTACTCCACTGATTTAAATATAAGTTAGATAGTAAAAGCATAATATAGGTGTTTTATCCGTCAGCAAAGAGGAAACTTATTTAGGCGCTAATTCTAATGTCAAAATTATATCTATTTCACGCGTATTTTGAGTTGAAGTACGCACATTTTATGGAGCATGCTGATAACGTGAAATCGCCGTATTCTGTTTACGCATAAAAACAAAGTGACAGATCGGCGTCAAAAATTGGAACCGAATGTCAGTGTGACGTTCAGAAAACGAGTCGATCGCCAGCCGCTTTATAAACCGCAATACAGTCTGCACAAGAGTTGAAGAAGTTACCTACTCATTAATTCGTCTCTGGAAGGATTTGGTGAGTGCTATTTCAACTTCAACCGCTATTAATTACATCCGCATTTCGCTTATATTCAACAAACAAAATAAATGTATAAAAGTTTGTGATAAAAATCTGACTTGCACAAATAATGTTCAAAAATCTCGGACTTGTGTGGGATACCGACTTACGGTTTAAAAACCATGTCAGTCAATGCCTGCGAAGAGGTTATGTGTGACTTAAAATATTCTCAACGTTCTCTACTTTTGAAAAATCTCGAAATGAAGCAGACGGAGACTCTGGTTCTTAGTCATTTCAGTAATACTGTGATGTTTTCTATGGCCTGAGTCTAGACAACATTGAAATAAACCGAATTGAATAAATACAAAAGTCATAATTACGTTTCATATATGGCATAAGGAAGTTTCATCCTGTCTCAAACAAGTTGAAATACTCTATGGCTCAACATGCAGTAAAGACGCAAGTTTCACTCCTTGTTCTTGTATCATAAGATCATTACTAATGAAATATCCTGCATATTTAACTAATAAAATTCAGTATCGCACCGATGTTCATAATTTGAATTTGAGATTTATGGGTCTTATCATCTCACCACCACCACATAGAACTACATTTTTTCGTTGATGTTTTTCTTATAATATATCCTCTCTATATAACCATGAGTCGGTGCTATTGAAATTCGTCCAGCTCAACTGTTTTGAAATCAAAATTGAAGAAAGAACTTCGTAACTTGTCTTAGCCCTGTTCATACTGCAAATAAATAAATAATTTTAACACATCTCTTCTCTTCTGATCAAAACCAGAAATGGCACTGGCTATTTGGGTATCATTCTACATAACGCCTTTTTAGCTGGATTTAAACTTCCAAAGGAAAATATTTTCGAAAGTAAAATTAAGCAATTCCTTCTCAAGTCGCATTCTAATCGATTGACGAGTTTCCACCCAGCAATATGGACATGATCCGTTCTCTAATTGTATTCGTATACCATACTAATTATTTAAATCTGGACCCCAATTCAGTTTACGTTATTGTATAATAAAAAAATACTTATACTAACTACTGCAACTAAACATTTATTCACATGGTTAAGTGGAAGAGCAAACATTCGTGCCAACAAATAGTTTGACATTTGATGAGACAAATATATCTTTAAAAACATGTAAAAAATTTGTAGTCTTTTCAATAAAAACCTTTATCATTCTTATCACGCTGCCAATGAAAGTTGCCCTTGTCCACGCACCCTTTGAGCGTATCATGTGTTCAACAATATCACCGGGACCTGCTTGAGTGCCTGTGTCCACTTCGTAGTCAGTTTTCTCTCTACGCCATCTATCGCAACTAAAGAAGGTGTGCTCCGCATCATCAACGTCCTGGCAGATTGCACTGCACCTAAGTAAGGCTTTTGGCTGTGTATCGCACAATATATTAATTAATAAATTGAAATTTTACAACTTTTCCGAAAATAGCCAAAAAATGATTAGGTCCTATTTGACGGACAGAATTCAATTCGTTAATTTTAAGGATGTCAGCTCTCAATCGATTAACACTAAATATGGGGTACTGCAAGGCTCTGTTCTAGATCCGGTCCTATTTCTTATTTATGTCAACGACCTGCCTAATAGAGCTCCTTCAGCAAAGTTTACTCTTTTTGCTGACGACACCTCATTAGCCCATCCAAAAAGAGATTTTAATATGCTGTTAACTGAGGCCAATAACAGTCTGTCCTTGACACAATCTTGGCTAAATGACAATAAGTTAGTCCTAAACAAAGAAAAGTCTGATACATTTATTTTCACTGACCTAAATAACTCTCATTGCGTTAAGTTTTTGGGTGTACGCTTGGACGGTAAACTCACTTGGGAAGAACATACGACTTTTGTCTGCAAGAATATGTCACGAAAAATCTTTCTAATACGAAACCTGCGAAATTGCTTGTCACATTCAGCATTCAGCACTCTTAACAGCTTACCACGCACTCGTACAATCCACAATATATTATGCCCTATTAGTATGGGCTACTCAGCACATGCTTCAGCAGTCTTCTCCATGCAAAGGAAGGCGGTCAGAATCATTGTTGGTTTGCCTTATAGAGATGATTGTGGGAGAGCTTTCAAACATTTTAAGATACTAACCCTGCCGTGCTTAAATACTGCAATATCTTATGCTTATAAAAGCAAACTTGAAAAACTATAGGACAAATGAAAGTTCACATTCATACACAACGCGAAACAAAGATATGATACACCAACACTATTTCAGACTTTCGAAAACGAGAAATGGGACTAGCTATTATGCAATCAAGTTCTTCAATGTTCTACCACATGATGTCCAAGTTCTCGAGTGTGGTCGATTCAAATCTGTTATTAAGCGGTTCCTGGCTGATATGCATTTTATGATTTTGATGAGTTCCTATCAACCGATTTTTCACAACTTATACATTAAGTGATGTATCGTAACTTATTGCTGTTTGTTAAATTTTATTGTGCTAGTGTTTTTAACTACAACCATTATTTATCTTTTGTGATTTTATATTATTATTTAATTTTTAGTTTTATTTTATTACTGACTTGTCAAAGCACTATTGTGTAATATGACCAATAAAGATCTATCTATCTATCAGAGGTTGTCAGTTGCTTTGCCTGTTTTGACAGTGAAGTTTCTGAAAAAACCATGTCTGGTTATAAATTGGGAAAGGAAGTAATTCGTGTACCTGTGCATGCATTCCAGCCAGTCCCTTGAGTTTGGAATGAATTTTTTTCCACTGGGCATCCTGGGTGTTATAATTTCATCTGACCTGCCAATTCTGGCCGTGGTCGTGGTTCTTTCGACCTCCTTTTGGGCAGTAGTGACCTCTTCAACTTTTGTATCCTACCCCATTCCCTGACCAATTGGTGTCACTCCAGCAACCACACAGATGGCTGAAGTGACCCTAAGAAGCATCTTCCTCTGAGAGGCCCTGCCATGTTTCTGTACTTTTCAACGTTCATTACCCACTACCATACCGTTATACGTTGACGGTATAGTAAATGCGGCTGGACGTTGTTCCATACATTAATTTGCTGAAGATACCCTCATCTATTTTACATGTTTAGATAATGAAGAGTTGGTAACAACACTTTATACTACATTGGAAAATTTCAACAACTGGTGTTCCTCTAACCAGTTGAAAATAAATACAAAAAAAAAACAAATTCATGTTAATGAGCAACGAAAATAAGTATAGATTGTTCTGCGAGAGTCAGCTAGATTTTACTGTAAGTGACGAGTCAATTGAAATGGTACATAAATTCAACAAATTCAGGAGTAATTATAGATAGACAGCTCAAATTCAAAGAACATGCTAATAATTTAATCAAAATTATTTCATATAAAATCAATTACTTGTATAGATGTACTGATTTTCTGAAAAGATTGGCCATAACTATTCTTTTCAACACCCTAATATTACCTCATTTCACCTACTGTTCCACAATACTTTATCTACTAAATCAAAATGAACTCTATTCCGATTTAGAAAACTGCAAAATCGAGCTGAGAATAATATTAACATGCTCAAGGAGAACATCTGTTGAAGGAAATGCAGGGGTTATCAACAGATGAGTTTTTTGAGTACAATACTCTGATATTCAAAATAAAATCAGGTACTGATCCAAGTTACTTGAGGAAAATTGTTAATTACAATTCTGATGCACATGTCCACAATACAAGGTCACGAAATGATTTCTACATCCCACCGGTTGCAAAGAGACAGACACAAGCATCTGTATTTTTTAAAGGCTTGAACAGATTAAACCATCTGCCTCTAGAAATCAAATCCTCAGATTCCTTGATCAAATTTAAATATAATTTAAAACTTTTTCTTCGCTCGTCTAGGAATGTAGTCTGAGGCAAAAATTGAAATTATTGTTGCATTATTTGCATTATTCTGCACACTTTGTTTTCTTCTACAAATGATTTTGTGTTGTTTTTATCTGTGTTGTATCGGTATCTGTTGATATGAATCTGTTTATATGACCAAATTTTAATCTTTTAATCTGTATGTTTTAAAATAGTGATTTACATTTATTAGTTCTAAAGGCTGAATTTGTAATGTGTAGTTTTTAAATGTATTTATTAGTTTATGAAACTAAATAAAGGAGTTTATATATATATATATATATATATATATATATATATATATATATATACCACCTTTTCCATTGTACTGTTTCACTCTAAAACGTGATGGTTGACGTTTCGGAGACTTTTGAGAAAATAACGATAACCGATATTCTTGAAAACACTATGAATTCTTGTTTTTATATATTTATATTTGTAAAAGACTTAATACGTAGAAAATATTTAACACACTCAAGATAGGTTCAGATGTTGAAAAAAAATATAAACAAATTTCGAAAAGCTTAAAATTTTATGTATGAATGAACATCCTATTTTTCTTTTTCAGGGTGCAACAATTTTAGGAAATATGGATTTTACAGAAAGCAAAGTTCAGAAAATACTACTAGATCTTCTGAATACTCGTAAAGTTGATGCAGTATTATCTGATATGGCCCCAAACGCTACAGGTGTACATGAAATGGATAATGAGAACATCATAAAATTATGTTATAGTGTTATGCGATTTGCACTACCAATATCCAAACCAGATGCAACCTTGTTGGTTAAACTATGGCAGTGCCAGGAAATGAAAAAATTTGAAAGTAATATGGCTAGGTTCTATGAAAATGTCAAGATTGTTAAACCAAATTCGAGTAGATCTGATTCTTCAGAAATATTTTTGTTGGGAAGAAATTTTAGAGGGATAGATCAATTGTGAATTTAAAATAATCATAACAAAATTAATATTCTTAAAATAAAAATTTTATAACAATAATTGTGTCACAGAAACGTTTGTAATTTAGAAATATTCAAATTAACATCATGTAAATTCTATAGAAGCAGATGATGCCATTCAACAAAGGATTAATAATAATGTAATAGCAGATTTTAGAAACACTAGGAAATATTTCGAAAAATCTTCACTTCCTGTTAGATGATATATTCAATAAAAGCAACGAAATTACTTGTTTTACACTATCAATGAAAATAACGTTTTATTTTTCATTTTCATATTGGGTATTTCTTTATTTTGTTCAGTATGGAATGACTAAAATGATATTTCTTCACCAAATCATAAAAGAGAATGACCAATATGAACATTGCTTATAAATTTATTTATTGTTAAAAATAACAAATGTGTCGATATGTAATAAATAGATGTCGGGGCGTGGCGTAGTGGTTAGAGCGTCCGACTTTGAGTCGAAAGGTCCGGAGTTCGAGCCCCAGTTACGGCTGGGATTTTTTAATTTAATTTGACAGATTAAATTATTTAAATCTCGTGGCTCGAGAAGGGTGAGTACTGCACGATTCACTGTTGCGTTCCAATTAACAGTGCTGCTCCTAAGGTGCCGCATGGAGTTAGTAACAAGGCCTATCCAGAACACGTGGCTAATGACAATAGCAATCGATGCCAAAATCACCAAAGAAAAAAAAATGTAATAAATAGCAATACATTTCTTTTGGAAACATGATCAAATGAGTTAAAAACTTGTCCATGATCAAGTAAAATTAACGATGAGAATAATTACTAATAGTAATAATTAAAATTATCAATTGTAGAAGCTTAATCTCGGGCCTGGGATGGACAAAGTTACATAAAATCGATTAAATGGATCGAATGTAACTATCACAGTGTGTTTTCTCAGGGAACCACACCAGTAACTTCCGTAACTTTTGACGTAGAATTGTGAAATTTGCAAATCAGATAAATACATCAACAATGAAGAAAATTACCAAGGAGGGACCAAATTCAAGTGTTATACAAGCACGCCGACCTTTCGAAATTATTCTTAAACTAAACTAGATGAATAAAACGATAAAGTAATAAACTAATTTCATGCAACTGGGCACATAATTCTAACGAAGGTGACTGTATATATAGAGAACATGGAACGAAATGTAAATATAATTTCACCACAAAAAACAATAACTTGTTTCAGAAATATCGCACCTTCGAAATAGTACTAATAGAAACGAAAAACAACTACATTGGGAAAACTAAATGGACTAAAACATGCACAACTCCAAAAAAAATGTGGAAAACATTGAAAACACTCATTCATGCAATTAATCCTAAAATAAAATACCAAGTATTCTAAAATTTAAAGTAGGGGAAACAATATTTTGATAAAAAATTATGCAGATAAAGCTGGGAACATCAACGTATATCACATCAACATTTATTTTCTTGATAGTAGGTATTACATAAATAAAATTTTCTCCACGATCATCACAGAATTTGCCAATTCTGAAATCAAATTTGATTACAGAATGCTGGAATTCTCTCTCTTGAGATTGAAGAAATATTCTGCAACACCTCTGCCCCCATGCAATTTAAATGTATTTACATTCTCTCTCTTGTGATAGAATAGGTGCGTTTTGTTGTGCCATAACCCAACCATGTTATGGTCTATATAATCGTTTTGTTGTGCACTCAACACCATTCCCACTCCTATTTCCATTCCTCCTAAAGAGATGGTTTGAAAATTGGAATAACACTAATGACAGTAACGTGGAATGTGACAGCTGAAAACGAAATTTCAAAAAAACATATAAATTTCGAACATTTTCATTAACAGAGAACGGGAACCCTTGAACGGTAAAATTATTGAAACTGATGATGGTCAATATATTCGGTACAATGCACAAGGTAAAAGTTTTTAATATTTTAAGCAAGGTTTATCGAAATATTTTTTAAATTTTGTCGCCTTTAGGAAAACTGACAACGGGTTTCAGTTTATTTTCAAAATCAAAAATCAAAACAGCGAAATGATAATGATATTCGTCAAATGTCAGTCTTTCAACCCGTTTTCTTGGGCCAGCTCATTCAGTCAGTTCTGGAATGACACAACAAAACGCACCAAATAATATTCTCACACTGGTTAGCAATAATAACATTAGCCTTGACGCAGTTGATTGTCATCGTAGTGGCAAAATTTGAGTAAGTGTCAAAATTATTGCTGTCACGTTAACTATCTTTGATCGTGGAGAAAGTATAGTCTGCTACTCGGTTAGAATGAAAATTCGTGATGCTTGTGGTTCCTCACGCTTGCCTTCGGCTCGCGCTCGGAACTTTCCACTCGCATCAAATTTTCATTCTAACCTTGTTACAGAATATACTATTCTATCTTTAGAAGAACAATGTGCTAAGATATAGAACTTCCTCAGATAGCATGTATGATATCATATTTTGACAAACTAACCCTCACCATCTCAAAAGTTTATTAAGTGATGTAGATTTTAACTCTGATATTAATACTGATGGTAAGTAGGGTGTTGATAAATAATTCCAGTAATTAGTTATGTCATTTTGAATTTCATCAATACCTAGCTTGTAAATGGTACATTTCCACATCAACTTAAAACTAGTAGTCCAGGATATACGGTATATTTTTACAATTGATTACTATCAAGCTAATTTTCCGTGAGGAGCAAAAATGTATTACCAACTGTGGGTTTTTTTGTTAAATCTCAAGATAATTATCTAAATTATTTGAAAAAATATTTGTCCTACAAAATGTATGGTTTGACCAAAGAGTTCCCTCCTTCCAACATGTATCGATAAAGAGGTCTTCAAAAATGATTACTTACCAGCTGATTGTTTCACTGTTGATATGTTAATATTTATATAATTAAACAGCCACATTGTCCTACAAAATGTTATCCTGGAAATAGAACTAAAATGATCTAACAAATTCGGTACTACAAAAAATAATCAATGATGAATTATCAATCAAGGTTTAGAACAAGCCACTGGTGTGAAATATCCTCAAATTGGGAATAATTAATGGATGAGGATAAGAACATTTTAATAGTTTTTTTTTTGCATTTCAATTGAGCCTTTGGAACGATAGATATTTCAATACTATGGGTTTGATGCTTATGTTTTGAAATGGTTTACAGACGAACTAATCGGTTTCGAACAACAAAGATATGACGTGAAATCACAAAAAAAAAACAGTAATTTCTGGTATACCTCAGTGTAGCGTACCTCTATTTGAACGATATTAGATATTAGTTATGTTGAATGAACCAGAATTCAATATGCAAAAGTCCAGGCAATAATAATGACATCTAAATATAAATTTAATCAAATCGACATAGACCAGATTAAAAGAGGAATTTATAATGATAAAATTGAAATAGTTACAGAAATGAAATACCTAGGATTCACGATTGATAGTAATAATTTTAATTATGTAGCAAAAAACCTCATAAGTCAAAGTCAAAATAAACTTTAATCAGAATAGATAAAAATGTGAATTGAAATTATTATGTATTATCAACAATAATGGTATATTTTCCCCCATTTAAACATAAGTCCAGATGAAAGAGAGTACCGCCACCATATGCGCTTTGCGACTTTACATATTTGCTAATCCATCTGCAAGAAAATCAGGAAAAACATTACTACCAGAGGAGCCACTGAGGCAAAAATGAGCGCATGCAACTATACAAGAATAAAAATACAAACAATATTAGTTTTCATATCCATCATTATAGAACGAAAATAAGCTTGTCTCTGTTTTTAAGCTGTGGTCAAAGACTCCAATCTTTGTTTTGGTCATTGTTTAGATATTTAATTTACACAATGTTTATTATGGTGTCCTATGATATGATATGCTTATATTTTTGCTGCCATCTATATTTGAGAAGATTAATTTCGCATTCTTTATTTTTCAGAAATCTACATCTATGTAAGGTCGTTTAAAATAGTAGTTGTTCACTTTAATTACTTTACTCAGTTTAATTCCTTGTCATTTAACAACTATGAAATGATCATTTATCATTTCAAATAACAAATCAACTAAATGCAAGCCTACGGAGAAAGAAGAAATGGCATTTAATAATATATATTAACAAAGATATAATAAAAATACTCCTTCATAAACACTTGTAGAGTGTATCCAAATGCCTACCCTGTAGGGGATGGGGACAGCTATAATTATTATTTGCAGTGACGCTCTTTGGCGACTTACTAATTTTTGCTGGCGTATTCACCTTTCAACCGGGAAAACCTAGGCACTCCAAACAAGCCAAAAGAAATTATTTATAGGGCGTCTCTGACATCTGGAGAGTGACCAAAGTAAGATGTTATCTCAAAGCCCTACGGGTTCATCAGAAGGCGACAGTAGTATGACCAATAACTGCCTTTTTATTTCTTCATTCTATAGGGGGCAGGTAAATTGAATAAAATAAAATGAAAGACATTGATAAAATGTTTACTACCAGTTTTTACTAGTAATAATTCAATAGTACAGATACATAGACAAACCAAATCATGAAACACCTGAAATATTTTCAAGACTGTAAGACTTCATTTCCTCAGGAGTAGATGGTGCTCCATTACATCTGTTTCAATGTGAAATATCTTCAAATTTTCATAAATATATAATCAGTCATTATAAATATGAACCTGTTTCATATAAACATGTGCTAACCAATATATTTGGTGTTTAGTTTTCTTCCACTCATTTTTAAGGTTTTCGCATTTGGTTTTGCTAATACCAAACCCTGTTTCTGGGCCTGTGAATGGTGATTCAGATGCTTGTCTTGCAATTAGGTCTGCTTTTTCATTGCCTTAATGTCCAAGGACCCATTCAAGTGTAATCTTGTTGTTTTGTCAGTTCGTTGAGACTCAAGGCATTTCCAACTTTGTTTTGACTTCATCTGTAACGAATTCAGAGCATTTATTGTGCTCTCGCTGTCAGATATAATGTAGATGTGTTTTTTTCTTTATACTCACTATCAAGATTCATCTATATGTATGTCCTTATAGCTAATTATAACCGCACCCACTGCCGCAGGGAGGTTTACCGGGAACAGGGCATTAAGAATTATGTGAAGAATTTTGAAAAGCAGGTCTGTGCCCTGTTACCAGTATGATCTGATCTGGCTTGGGATGTTTGAAAGAAGATTTGAACCTTACTCTTTTAACCGGCAATCTCAAGCACGACCGAGAATTAAACTCATGCCCGTCTAAAGCTAGTTGTATAGGTCCAGTTAAACTACGAGTGGACTTAACAATTGTTTAGAATGTGAATGACATTTATTAAATGATGTGCAAAGGTTCACATTCTAACCATCCCAATTTTAAACTGAACTAGTTATACATCTGGCCCTAAGGGCCAGTTGTATAAACTGCGGATGGACTTATCAATTGTTTAGAATGTGAATATCGTTAATTAAATGATGTTGTAATAAGGGCTCACATTCTATAACTATTAGAGTAAGTCGATTAGGAGTTTGAACTGAACGTAATAGGCCGGCCATAAGTACGTCAGTGACCTATCCAAGAGCTGGGCGCAGTCCTGGTTACTTAAACTTCAGCTAGTACAGCATGGCAAACATAGCTGCAATTGTGAAAATATTCACGCCCATGATGCGCATTAGTCTAACCTTGAACTATCCAGTGATATTCACGTGATTTTTCGCGCAAGAAGTGGGAATTAAACAATCTCAGCTATGTTTGCCAAACTGTAACAGTATTTGAATCATCCTTCACAGTACGATTTGCAACAATGAATTGAAGAAGTGATTCACCGACAATCCATGTAGGCCAAGCTGTAGATAAAAATAAGAGGCTCTTTTCACACAAAATAAAAGACGCAAACGGCCTTTACTATTTTTTATAAGATCGTTCGTAAATGAAAACCTCGGTTTTCGCCACAGCAAAAACGCTTTAAGGAATTTTTTAAACAAGAAATAGTGAAAAAAATTACAACTTTTTTGTGTTTTTGGTGATATTTCAAAAAGTATCTGATGAATCGTTTTACAGTCAATAGAACTTTTGTAGAGACTTATAAAACCTACAAAATAGTTTTTTATACGACCAGATCGGTGCATTTTTCACTGAGAAAATCCGGGAAAACCTCGAAAAAGAGAACATTTTTCAAAAATTCATAATTTTTATAAATCAGAAGCGGGACAAACAATATTACGGAAACTGATAGATAATAATATGTGGTTCAACTGTGCGCAAGATGGTTTCCGTCTGATGTGTAGTTTTTGCACAATCGCGTTATAAACAATTTAAGGGCAAATTTTTCTAAATGCGCCGATTAAAGGAAAATCATCTTATTCAAATTCTGTAAACGGCATTTGGAAGTAGAGATCAATATCTACAATTTTTAAATTTTGGATTTTCACCTGAGAGGTGAGAAATGTGTTGAAAATGTCACTGGAAGTTACTCTAAATGCTTCAAAGTGCACCCGAAGTCGCCTGAACCAAACTCCCAGGTGAAATTCCAAAATAAACGAATTGTAGATATAATAATAATAATAATATTAATATTTATTTACTGTAAATGGTACATGATAAACAGATTATAATATAAAAATGAATAAAATTTACGATGTAAATAAACAAGTAATCACAGAAGTTGAATGTACCTAGATAGGATATAAACAACTTGTGCGTGATATTTTGATATGTCCAATGCATGGACCTACTTAAAGATAATTACATAAATAATAAATAAGTGTTCACAGTTTGGGTTTCTTTTCTTAAGTCTCGGTTTAGGTTTTTCAGTCTCATTTGGGTTTTTGGGTCTCAGTTCGGATATTTTGTCATTGTTTGGTTTTATAGTCTTGTTTGGGTTTTGTGGTGTTATTTATTATGTCAGTTTCGGTAAGTGTGGAGTCTGCGATAAAAAAATGTGTATTAAGATAAATTGTTAATAATGTGAGAAAAAAATACTCTATCTTTCGACATAATCCATTTCTTGAGTCTATCCTTGAATATTGTAATTTTTTCTATTTGTTGAAAATCGATAGGTATATTATTAATAAATTTTGGGCCCAAGTAATCGAAGCAACGTTGCCCCACGGTCTTTTCTCGTTTAGGCAGAAGATATGTTTTATTTTTATTTCTTGGTATTGATCTCTACTTCCAGATGCCGTTTACAGAATTTTAATACGACAATTTCCCTTAATTCGGCGCATCTTGCAAGATGTGCACTTTAATTGTTTATTACGCGATTGTGCAAAAACTACAATTCGGACATAAAACATCTTGCGCACAGTTGAACCACATATTATAATCTATCAGGTTCCGCAATATTGTTTGTCAAGCTTCAGATTTATAAAAATAATTAATTTTTGAAAAATGGTCTCTTTTTCGAAGTTTTCCGGATTTTCTCAGTGGAAAAGGCACCGATCCGGTCGTATGAAAATCCATTGTAGGTTTTATAATTCTCTACAAAAGTTCAGGTGACTGTAAGACGATTCCTTGAATAATCTTTGAGATATTTCCAAAAAAACAAAAAAATTGTTATTTTTTTCACTATTGCTTGTTTAAAAAATCCTCAAAGCGATTTTGCTGGGGCGAAAACTGGGGTTTTCATTAAAGAGCTATCTTATAAAAATTAGTATAGGCCATTTGCAACTTTTATTTTGTGGGGGAAGAAACCTCTATAGCTTGGGCTAATGATAGAAAGCACGTGTAGATTTTACTCTCAGATATTCGCCAATGAATTGAAATTTCATGTCTAAAGGATTTTCAATCTCGATTACACATACATATAGTAAATTCAGAGTAATTTCGTAATACGGAATATTTATTTTATACTTGTGGTCATGTGGTTATTCAATTTCATTCATTCTGCATATTGCAAAATTCCGCAGGATAATGCGGTTTCAACACCTACCACTTGTTCGACGTTTTTATCAGGAAAATGAAGATCCGAAAAAATAACGTAATAAAAAACCAATTTGTGAAACACAGATAATACTCACTAAACAAGATAATAGCCTCACCACTGGCTATCTATAAATGATTAATGAGTAGTTGATTTGTAATTAATGCCATCCTGTTTGACATCTGTTGAGAGGCTTCCATTCGTTCAACAAACATAACTCGATTTTGCTGCTACAAGTTATACCTATACAGCGTGTTTCATTGAAAAGGTTTATCTTAATTTGTTCTCAAACGGTAAAAGTAATAAAATTTCGAGTTGAGTTGATATTGAATTTCAGTCATCAGCTAATTGTAAATTCCGCAGAAAAGGGACGTTCACAAAAAAACGCGCAATGAAATCCTCGAATATGACCTGTAAATCAAATACGAAAAGTTTTGTGAAATTCTAAAGGAGCTTTATACCCAAAATCTCTTTGTGAAGTTCGTTTGAAGGCACGAAATACTCTCAGATTGGCCTGCAGTGGGACTCCGATAAAATTAGAAATGTTCATATAACCGAAATGTGACGTCATGTTCAAAATATCGGTACTTTGAATACCATTTCTAACGTAATTTCCCTTCTCCGTCAACGATAAAATTTGTCAACTAAAAATGTTCGTATTGACCAATGACTCATTTCTATCGGCGTTAATGGGGAAAAGAAACACATTTGGGGAATCAGAGAACAGCGATTTGGAATATGACGTCACATTTTGATTCTATCTAACATTTCTATTCAACGAAATGCCCACTGGGTCTTAGTTCTTGGCTAACATGAAATTTATAAGGATGATACTTGTTTTGTGCTTTTTAGGAAACATATTTATTCGGAGTAAGGTTATTCTGGATTTTCATTGTCTAAAAAAGAACAAAGAAAAATTCAATTCTCTGCAATTTTTAATCACGACGTTTCAACTGTTAAAATCTACAGTTGTTATCAAGTGTATAATGCGACAATCTCAAGGATACTTCTTATATACGCTGTGGATAATTTTGTGTCATTAGCCTAGGGGTAATTTGGCGTTATTCAGGTAAGCTTGTTAATTACAGTGCCAGGTCCCTCCGGTACAGCATTGTTAATTCTTATCGCAATTTCAATTGATCCATGCCACTAATTAAGGGTTTCCACACATTACGGATTTCTATGCTAGCTTGACTAAAGACTTTGTTGTTCATAATATATGCACTCTCTATAAACTTCCTTCTATACCAGCCCTCTTCTTTATGGATGACTTCGGCTTCAGTCCATTTTATGTTGTGTTGGGTCGTCCAGATATGATCCGCTATTCCTGACTTTGATTTTTCTCCTCGTTGAGTGTTTCTCTTAGTTTCTCCAAGATAAGCTTCGCCGCATTCACAAGGGATGCGGTAGATGCAGTTTTTGGAGTCAATGTCAGCGTTACGTGGTCTGGTCTTTGTGAGATGGCTGCGAATAGTGTTACCTGACTTGAAACATGTCCGTACTTTGTATTTCGACCCAATTCACTTTATTCTTTCCGATAGGCCTCTAACATACGGAACGCACAGGGTTGCTTGTGTCGGATCATCTGGTTTCTTGTTCTTATCCCCCCTGCGGGCTAGAACCTCTTCTATATGTTTTTTGGGGAAGCCATTTCGTCGCAGATCTTTCTTGATATTGTCCAATTCGATGGTAAGACTTTTATCTGTGTTACATAGATTGTAGGCACGGTCCACCAGCGATCGAACAACCCCTCTCTCTCTAGCACCATGATGGTTCGATTAGAAGTTCAGGCATTGTCCGGTATGAGTCGGCTTTCTGTATACTGATGTTTGGCACTTATCATTGTTCTTTTGAACTTTCACGTCTAGAAAAGGTAAACCGTCTTGGGTCTCCTTTTCCATCGTGAAGTTTATGGACTTTCTGATGTCAAGACGTCAAGGTCCTCGTCTCCGTGGTTCCATATGACAAACGTGTCGTCAACATATCTCAACTACATAAAGAAAATAAGTAAAACTCGAAGTCGTCTCCATATATATATATATATATATTTGTCCCCTAGGGTAGGAAAGGGAGCTGTTGTCAACGCAGTTTTGGTAATAACTTGTCAAAACTCAAAAGTGCGGTTGTGTTGTACCAACATAAAACTATCATAAACATGGTTTTGAGCATAGAAATGCTCATCAGTAGACCTACTAATTTAGATTAAATTATTAACGAAAAAATTTACATTAATTCTGTTTTCTCAATCTGTTCAAAATAAGGAAAGGTTGAATTGAAGAAGTACTAGCGTGGCCTGTAATTTGAATGAATTGCTGTTCTGGTAATCTGGATTTTGCCAGTTGAGAAACTGCAGTTGATCTGCAGGAATAGTGGTAATTTTCAATTGGTTGGTATCTGAACCCAATTCATTCGATTTTGAAAGTTAGTTTTTCCCAACAGGCGGTTTCTTGTACCACAATGAGTTTCCTTTTTTGCAGAATGGATTTAGAGTTAGGAACATACGTAGACATTTGAATCCTGGTCCTGTTTTTTCAATAAATTTATTGAAAAATCTAACTGCACAGCGCTGTGGGATTAGTTCATTTTAGTAAGCCACGTGCTGTTTGCTCATTTATGGTTTCCACCTTGACAGGTTTTTGTAAAAATAGGTGGTATTCTATACTACCTGATTCATTACCATCATTCTGAATTTCAAATTTGAAATGTTCAATCAAAGCTGGACAACCTTCGTCCCACGCCATGCTAATTCTACTGAAGCCAAGTAAGTTGTAATTTTTTTTAAGTCCATCTGGAGTTTATTCATCGCATTTACCAGTAATACCAAACATATTTTCTATACTTCCGTTTCTGTTTTCCTGATGTTTCTACAGTGTTTTTTTACTGTTGACCATAAGATTGTTGTGTGAGCATTATTGGTAGAATTCTTGTACAAACGTATTTGATAAACTTGCGGAGTTCAAAAGTGCTTCATTGGTTACCAGTTGATTGGTGTCATCAGCATATATGATTGTATTGTTTGCAGTATTGCACGTGTATTGAATATCAGCCGTGAATATTATAAAAAACAAAGGACCTAGAATTGAACCCTGTGGCACTCCCATCTCTTACGATTTGCCAATGATGAGGCTCAAATGTCAACTGCCCTGTATTCAGCAGTTATTGCAAAAATTCGGAACTGTCTTGTCCTAACGAAAAAATGGTTGCATGGTCAAGAAATCATACGGAGAAAAAGAAGAAAACCTTTCAGATAATTGAAGTTGTCTGAACGTATACTTCAGTTCTAATAATAACTGGAAATACTTTTATTATTCGATAATTATACGAGGATATATTGAAAAATTCTTAGCCTATTATAGAACCAAACAAAATTTCAAAGTCAAAATATTTTATTACTCAACATATTCTCCTCTTAATTGGATACATTTATTACAGCGAACCTGCAACGTCTCTAGACCTTTCAAAAAAGTGTTTCTTCTTGCTCTGCAAACCAGACCTCTACAGCTTTTATTACCTCCTCGTTGGAAGAAAATTTACGACCTTTTAAACTTTTTTTCAGTTGAGGAATGAGATGATAGTCGGACGGAGCCAAATCTGGTGAATAAGGGGGGTGTTCTAGTAATTCAAACCCTAAATCACGATTTTTTTGCATGGCAACATGAGATTTGTGTGCAGGGGCATTGTCCTGCAAAAACAAAACACCTTTGGCTAGCTTTCCGCGACTTTTCTCTTCAATTTTTTTCCCGTAGAGTGGTCAGTAATGTCGAATAGTAATATCCAGTTATTGTTCTACCCTTATCCAAAAAATCAATCATGATTACTCCATGGCATTCCCAAAAAACCTGAAGCAAGAACTTTTCCAGCAGATTTTTGGACACGAAACCTCTTAGGTCTTGGAGAACCGGAGTGTCGCCATTCCATCGATTGTTGCTTTGTTTCTGGATCGTAGAAATGTACCCAAGTCTCATCCATAGTAACAATTCGGTTTAAGAAGTCTACATCGTTTTCAAATCGAGCACAGATCGAACGCGATGCTTCCCTTGCACGCTTTTGGTCAACATTCAAACATTTGGGGATCCATTTTGCAGCAATTCTTCTCATGTCCAAATTGACGTGAACTATATGATGAACGCGTTCGTATGGATTATTCAGTGCTTCAGATATTCGTTTTAGCCCAATTCGACGGTCTGTTAAAATCATGTCATGAACTGCATCGATATTTTCGGGAACTGACACAAAAACTGGCCTTCCCGATCGGTCATCATTTCAATGGAAAATTTACCTGTTTTGAAGCTTGCAGTCCAATTTTTCACGATCGCATACGAAGGACATTGATCACCAAGGGTATTAAGCATATCTTCGTAAATCTGCTTACCTGTTAACCCTTTTAAATACAGGTACTTGAAGATGGCTGGATACTCCAATTTTTCGATTTTCACAATTTCGGTGGACATATTTTTTCTTTTAATTTATTGCCTAAAGGTGCATTTAGTCAATATCATTTTAAAATTGTGCTTAAATAAATGTTAAAAGCAAAAGTTGAATCTGTTATATCAAATGGCACCGTTTATACAACAATGTTAAGTTTATGCTAAAAACCTTTGATGTTACCGTTATGTTTATGATAATGCTTATGCTAAAGTTGACTAAATCCACCCTAACTCTGGTTTACTTTTTTGACGTCAAACTTTACAATGACACTTCTAATAAGTTATTGTTCGTTGCTATGGTAACGCAATATTTTTTTTATGCAGGGAACTGGTCTAGGCTAACTAGATATCAATACATCCTCGTATGTGGCCCCTGAAAGTCTCCGTCATAAATAGCGGTTTTAAAATTAAATAAATTATTTATCTTTTGTAATCCGTGTTCATGATCTCTAAGTACACTTGGGCTATAATCGTATCGATAGCACATACATTTCGTACACGCGCAATCCGTTGCTACCCAGTAGACTACTTGTCGATTTTTTCCAGATATGAGATTCCAACAATTTTGATTCATATCCTCGAATGATAGGAAATCATTTTATGACATTGAAATAGATAAGATAAGATTGAATCATCGCTCGGTAACATCTTTACTAATTTCATCAGACATTTTATGGACAAATGCTGAAGTTAGGACTGATAAGAAAGCGTACATAAAAAAATAGGAAAAGTTTTTCGTCATTCTCAGCATAAATTGAAAGAGTTATTTATACAAAAAAAAAGCAAATAGCGAGTTATGAAACCTCGCAAGTGCAAAAAAGAGGCCCTCTGAGATACAGGGTGTAAAAACCCAGGTAGCACATCATATCGGCTGAATCTTGGTTCCATATTGGGCCAATATAGATATATTGTAAATGTAAAATCAATATTGGTCCAATATGGATGAATATTCAAAAAACAATATTATATTAATAATATTGGTGGGATATTGGTTGAACTAGTTTTGAATGTAGATTATCACACGAAATATTGGGTCAATATTGGTTGAATAATTTCTACCAATATCGATAATATAATATTGGTTATATATTGTTTTCCACATCTAGAATAAATATTGCAATTCAAATATTCCATTCATATCGATTATAGGGGAAAAAAACTATATTGTATTTCCAAGTTTGTTAGAATATTGGTTGAATATCATTTCCACTTTATTTGACAAAATGTAATAACTCATATTGAGTCAATATTGGTTGACTGATATTTACCAATATCGATAAAACAATATTGTCTTCACATCGTTTTTAACATCTAGAAAAAATATCGCAATCCCAATATTCCCCTAATATCGATTCTAGGAATAAAAACTATATTGTATCTCCAAGTGCGATTACACATTGGTTGAATATCATTTTGCCAATATTCAACAAATCTTATTAATCAATATTGGGTCAATATTGTTTCAATAATATTTATCGATATCGTTAAAACAATATTGTCTTCATATTGTTTCCAACATCTAGATTGAGATGAAATTTGAATATTGGCCGAATATTGAATAAAACATTTTGAAATTATATCATGATCAAACCTAGATAAAAATCCGCTAGGTGGTTCTACATATGGAACGTCTTCTAAAACCTACGAAAGTATATCAAATACTTCTCACAACTTGTTTCAAGTCAGCTCACTCAGTGGTTATGGCGATGAAAAGGCAGACTCTGGTGTCACGTTCATCAACTAAAAGACATTTAATAATTTCCCAAGGTATATTGACATCCACCAATATATCCAAATGATATTGTACCAATATCGATAAATATTTTGGGGCCATTATAGCTTCAAGAATATTTCACCAAACTATTTCTAAAATATTCAAACAATATTCAGCCAATATCGCAATATGTTCACATTTTACTTCTCGACAATATAACTTTTGAATATTGTGCCAATATTGTCAGCGATATTGTACCAATATCGCCGAACATTTTGAGGCCAATATCAGTTCAAGGATATTTCGCCAATATTATTCAAGTAATATTGGACCAATATCGCCGAATGTTCACATTTTTTTTCTCGCCAATATTGCATTTCAAATATTTCGCCAATATGTTCACAATATTGTATCAATATTTTACCAATATAGGTGTGCTACTTGGGAAGTACGGAAAAAAAATTAGATTTAATTTTTTTCTCTACTACTGCTCAAGGAAAAAATATCAAACTTGGTACACTAATCAAGGTTTATCAACGTGATAATTTGAAGTTATAATTTTTCATTTTCGTGAATCAGTGGCGTAGTTACGATGTGGTCATATTTTCCTTCATATTTTCTTTGAACAAGTGAATGGATAAATGAGCGTTTGATATGAGTTAGGCTCATTGATACTGGACCTAAAAGTCATACATTCCATGTGCCTAAAAGTGAAGGTTTCTGAGATAATAAAAAAAACTGAAGATATGTCTGAGTAGCAACGTAATTTCATATGTGCAATAATCGCATAATGATAATTTCTCTCAACATATTAGAATATTTGTCAACCTCCTAAACAATTTTCAATGTTGGAAGAATCAGAAACATAGTACGGGTGAGTCAGAATAAGCATAAGATTTGATAAAATCGAAGTCGTGGAATAACTAAGTTAGTTCTCATTCTGACTCACCAGTACTATGTTTCTGATCCTACTCACATTAAAAAATGTTTAGGAGGTTGACAAATATTCCAGTATGTTGAAAAAATTTGTGTTATGCAGGTTATGCTATTATAGTACAGAGGAAACTATGTTGGGACTCAGGACATAACTTCAGTTTATCTCAATTATCTCAGAAACCTCAACATTTATGTACCTACATGGAATGTGTGTGAACTTTCAAGTTCAGTATCAATGAGCCTAACTGATGTCAAATCAAATGAAAATATACTTTATTATCGAAAAAATCAAGTTTTTGTTGAAAAATTAAAAGATAAACAATACAAAGATAATAAAAAGATGAGAAAATATAAATAAAATTAATGTACCTACCTATAAAATATTATTTGAACATTTTGTCAATTTTTCGACGTATCAGCTATCGCTCTAAACGAGTATACAATAAAATAAAATAAAAGTGAGTAAACCTGGAAATCATGCCTCAACAATGAAAATCACAAATGAGAAATACAGTTCACATTTTTCATTAAAAGTTGTCATTGTAAAATTCTAACAAATTATAATAGGGTTTGCTCACGAGTAGTTTTTTAAAATATTTTTTAAAGCTTTCAATACTATCGTGGCTCTCTCTAGAAAATCTCGTATAGAAAATGGAGTCCTTTACCAGGGATGAGGAAGGTAAGGGTAATTTCTAATAATTTTTAGATTTTTGGCGAGTATTATGACACGATGAAATATTTTCAAATTTTGAAATATTATTATGTTTGTGTATAAGACATACAGTTTCCATAACGAAGAGAGCCACTACTGTCAATATCTTTTTCTCTACAGATAATTGCCCACATTAATTGCGTGGTCCTAATTTGAACATATATCTAATGGCTCTTCTGCAATTTGAGTACTGAATCCCCCCCCAGAAAGGTATAGCATATCTTAGTTGAGATTCTATTAATGCAGTCATGGCTGTGACAGTACCAAGCTCCCTTGAAATAACTCTCATTGCATAGCACCCTGAGGAGATTTTACTCTTCAGTTGTTTGACGTGTCCTTCAAACTTCAATTTGCTGTCAATGAAAAGATCCAAGAATTTTGAGCAATCTTTATTTTCAATCATCTCATTTTCTAGAGGCATATCATCAAGAATGCATTTGAAAGGTACTATATTTGTTTTTCTATTATTAAACGAGAGTATCTTATTATTCAAATCGTTAACAGTTTTACTATGCCATAAAATTGCGGTGTCGTCTGCAAATAAGGTAATTTTTCCAGAAGTGTGTATACTCAGTAAATCATTGATATATACAAGAAAAAGAGTAGGTCCGATAACCGATCCTTGTGGCACTCCAGAATCAATGTTAATATATTTTAAAATAGTATCGGTTTTTACGAATTGACTGCGGCCAGTTACTCCCTCACAGCCGTATCGATGCAGTTTACGCAAAAGTATTTTGTGGTCTACACAGTCAAAAGCTTTCTTGCGATCACAGAATACTGCTGCAGCTACATCTCCGGCATTTATATCTGAATATACCTCATACAGGAAGGAAAAAATTGCATCTTGGGCTTTTCTTGGGCGTCTTGGGCATATTTAGCTTGGAATCCGAATTGATTTTCGTTGATGATTTTATGAGCAATGAGGAATTCATTGAGCCTTTTTTCACAAGTTATTCAATTATTTTTGCCAGAGTCGGGATAAGGGATATTGAACGATAATTTGAGGGATCGTCTAAGCTACCGCCTTTGTGCAATGAAATTACCACAGACTTTCAAAAATGAAGGAAATTTACCAATGCGAAAGGAGAGATTAATTAATGAGACAAGAGTTCCGAGTGCTTCTCTTGGAAGATTCTGAAATATGTTCATGGACATGTCATCGTATCTAGTTGATTTTTTATTCTTTCTTGTCCAAAAAAAAATGAAGAAAAATATGGTTTACGAAAATTAAAATTGTAACTTCAAATTATCACCTTGATTAGTGTACCATGTTTGAAATTTTTTCCATCAGGAATTTTTGAGAAAAAATATTGAGTCTAATTTTTTTCGTACATTTGTCACCTCAGAGAGGATGCATTTTAGGACATACCTTGATAGGAACTTTTCACCTCGAAATGAGGTGAGGAATCTGTAGTCTTAGTTTGTCGGTCTTATTCTGACTCACCCTGTATATAATAATCGCTTGTCTAGAGTTCCATATATAAGATCCCGTCTGTGATGATGAAAATGTTTGAAAATTGCTGATGTAGTAGTAGTAGTATCGCATATAAATATGAGATTAATTTTGTCATTTCGAATAAGCAGATAAACATTTCTATAAATATAATTTTGTTTGTTGTTGAGCCTTCCGAAGTGTCAAAAAGTAAACAATCTCATCAGAGTTGGAGTTCATATGCATTCAGTAGGATTTACAAATCAACATCTTCATCATCAATTTGTTGTATTGAATTATTGAATTGTTCTATTGCTGTTGCAGTTATGAGGAAATCATCATCATTATCAGCTTTTGTTTCACTAAAATATTCACAGCTGTAAATTTTTCAGATAATATTGAAATGAAGCGAGATTTGTTGTGAGTATTTGTAAGAAATTGTTGGTTTGTTGGAACTGTAATAAATTGATCATAAAGATGGTTTTGTAGCTTGACGACGTTGTTCTGCAGTTTAAATGTTTTTCTTACAGTTAGTATAACCATCAAATACTATAGTCACCCCATTAAACCGTCAGATAGTGACAGATTTAGGTGCCCCATTTTCACATACAAGCCTCGAATAGGGATGAAAAGTACATCGACGTTGAGTAAAATGGAGGGAAATTTACGAGTGGCTCCTGGGGAGAACACATGGAAAATTCGATTTTCTGTATTTTAACGCGAGCCGTGTTCACCTAATCATCAATTAATAGATCTTGGCTTCGGAATGAGTGTTGCAGATGGCTAAAGGGTTAAAGTGAGGGCGTAATCTTGTAAAGAAAAATCGAGAATTTAACAGATTTTCCCACACAAGCCCATCGAAACTATGAAAACCTACATCGTCATACTAGACCGAAAAACATAATGGCTATCACTAATTTTTTTCAAATCATGGTGAATGAAATAAGTTTTAAATGTATCAAGTAACTTTTGCTCGGGAAAATAAGGATACAATTTCTATGGATAATTTCAACAACTTTTGTCTTACCTATTGCTATGACACCGATTACGAGAGAAAGTATTGTACCTGATACCTAAACCAATCTTCATCTCTGTGCGAATTATTGTACACTTACCACTATTTCTTGACTATTTTGACTGGATGGTATTCTCAAATAACAAAAGTTGGCTGTGTTCCCGACCATTTGCATCAAACATCGGGGCATTGGTCTTTGTCTTGTTGATTATCAGCCAATGACTTCTATGACGCTATGTCATTTTCTATTATTAAAAAACGTTTGTGTCAAGGGCATTACATTTTTTTATGTTCCGGTTTCCACGAAAAAGAAAATCCTGAAATGTTCAGAGACCATCGTGAGAGCCGACGGAAAGTAGGTAAGAATTGGCGTTCTTCCTGAATTTGTGCAGGCTGTATGCCTCAGGGAACACCTTCCAAGGTAGTGAGTTCCAAAGCTTTGCCGTCCGTTGGAAGAACGAGACCTGGGAAAGAGATGTTTGTCATGTATCCAAAGTGATGTGAAGACTGACGTCGACGGGTCAGTTTCAATAGGACCGATTGATGATTTGTCAGAAGAGCATTATTTTCCACGAAAATATCTGTAAAACAACGACAGATCGCCATTCTGTATGCAGTGTTCAACAAGTCAAACAATTTTCATTTGCCATATGGCAGACATTTGTGTGTTTACTGGGTTGTGTTTATTCAAATATGAAAGGAGGTCATTGAAAAATGCTAGAAATGAGCCTAATATTGATTCTTGAGGAACACCTTGAGTAATTCCTAAGGAGTGACTACTGATGATGTTCATTTTATCAATTTTTTGTCTGTCAGATAAATATGATTGAAGCAACTGCAACAGAGTTCCCCTCAATGGTTGGTTGGTTGGTTAAAGGCTGACGAACGATATACCGGGTTTACCTTGTGGTTTCCCTTAACACTGAGACCAGCTGGGGTCTGTTGTATTGTTCTGTCGTCAGGGGTTCCTAGTTAAATAGGCCTGTGTTTTTCACCAGGTTCAGTAGTCTATTTACTAGGTGTTTCGGATTCATGCCTGTTTCTAGGTTAATCTGTCCGAATATTCTGTTGCACTTGTTCAGCAGCGCGTCGCACTCGAAGATGATGTGAGAGGCTGTTTCCTCCTCGACACCACAGAGTCTACAGTCCACGGTTTCTGTATTTATTCCCATGGTGTGTAGGTGTTTTCTAAGGCCGCAGTGTCCGGTTAGTAAGCCGGTGATCGTGCGGATCTTAGATCTGTTAAGGTTGAGTGTGTCAGCCGTTAGTGTTTGGCTCAGGTGCCTCACCATTGCTGTGCTGTGTCGATGCCCTTAGATTTGGTCCCAATACGTTTGGTGTTTTGATTTCTTCCACTCAATGATTAGGTTTCCGCATCGGGTTTTGCTAATTCCAAAAGCTGGTTCTGGACCTGTGAATGGTGGTTCAGATGCTTTCTTTGCAAGTTGGTCTGCTTTTTTATTGCCTTCAATTCCCCTATGCCCGGGCACCCACACAAGTGTAACCTTGTTGCGTTTCGACAGTTCATTGAGGCTCTGAAGACATTCCCAGACTTGCTTAGACTTTATCTGTTTTGAGTTCAGAGCTTTTATAGCGCGCTGTCTGTCAGATAGAATGTAGATGTGTTTTCTTTCATACCCACGGTCTAGATTCATCTGTATGCATGTCCTTATGGCATGTGTCTCAGCTTGGAATACTATGGTGTTGTACCAAGTGGGACTATTGCGTTCCTTTTTGGCCTCACCCCGTATATTCCTGCTCCTGTTCTTTCATCTGTTTTTGAACCATCTGTGTACCAGATAATGTTTCCAGATGATAGTGATTCTACTCCCGTGTCCCATTCGATCCACTTGAGCTGCGTTTTGAATGGTTTTTCGTACGAGTATTCTGGTAGCATGTAGTCTGATATCATTTCCAGTTCGGTAATGTTGACTTCATGGATGATTTTGGTGTGCCCAGTTTGTGGTTGGGTTATCCAATTACCTGTTTGTTTAAGTCTGTATTCACTCATCCTCGCCTCCCCCATGACTGTAATGTATAAAGGTGGGAGGTTTAGGATAATTTCCATGGCAGCGGTTGGAGTGCTATTCATACCACTCGTGATACACAGACAGGCGAGCCTCTGTATTTTACCAAGGTTGGTTTCGACTGTCTCTGTTTCATCTTGGGCCACCACAAAAGTGAACCATATGTAATTCTGGGTCTTATGATCGCGGTGTAAAGCCAATGCATGACTTTCGGTTTCAGTCCCCATGTTTTTCCAAAAGCTCTTCTGCACATCATGAACGATGCTTTGCTTTTGTTGACTACATGTTGTAGATGCATGTTCCAGGTTAGTTTCTTGTCCAAGAACAGCCCTAAATATTTGACATGATCAGCAACTTGTAGTGTTGCGGCAAAGAACTTGGGTGACTTCAAGTCCCCCTGAATCCTTTTGCGTGTGAAGGGAATGAGTGTGATTTTGCTGGGGTTTGCCCTCAGTCCTTCTCTTTTGCACCATTCCTCTACGGTCCTCAGTGCATTTTGCATTAGCTCAGAGGTTATTTGGGCATACTTTCCCAGTACAAGGACTACTATGTCGTCCGCATAACCTTGGGAGTAGTATCCCTGATTGTTTAAAGATCCCAGAAGTTCGTCTACTACCATGTCCCACAGTAGGGGGGATAGTATCCCTCCCTGTGGGGTTCCTCTGGCAATTTCCAGATTCGCGGAGTCTTCAAACATATTGGTATGGGCATGTCGATTTTGGAGCATTGACTTTATCCACCTGCAGGTGGTTTCATCAACGCTTCTCCTCCTGGCCGCTGGAACCATACTTTCGAAGGATGTATTGTCAAAGGCTCCTTCGATGTCTAGAAAAGTACATAGTGCTATTTCTTTTTTCGCCAGAGTGTCCTCCAGCCTTGATACCAATTGGTGCAGGGCCGTCTCGCACGATTTTCCTGTTAGATAGGCATGCTGGTTTATGTGTAATGAATCTCATGACTAAAGCAGTCGAAATGCTTCAGAAAAGTCTGTGAAGAGGCCAATTACAAAAAAATTTATCATCAAGAGAATGAATTATTTTATTTTGAAATTCACGTAGGCTGTAAAACCGTGGTTGCTGGAAATTGTATCATTCTGATATCATATCAAATAGGTACAGGATGGCTGAAATTCGAACCTCATCATTGGGATCTCGTAAACCGGAAGAGATACAGGGTCAATTGAATCGAGGCAAAAAGTTGTGCAATTTGTTGCCGAACAAACTGCCTTTTCAAAATTTGGAAAATTCCGAATGCTTTCGGAGATATCCGGAAAAGCCTAAATTTCATAATTTTTTTTGTGTTATTTGAAGATGAACTTCGTCGAAATGAATGACATTTTATCATGGCCACGTTTCCTTCCCTACAAGATGGTGTTTTCAAATTTGAAAAGCGATGTTTCGTCTTTCAGGAACCATTATCAACACAAAAAAAAATCAAACGGGGCTCCTCAGGGCTCAGTTCTTGCCCCCCTTCTTGTCGCCATAAACACCTCAGACTTTTCGAAATCTCTTGAACATTTTAAAATTCAAACATATGCTGATGACAATATCTTGTATTATAGAGATGAATTAGATAACTTAAGAGATCAGGATAATAGTCTCAATAAGGACATTAGGAATTTAGTGGAAATATCTAAAACTCACTCTCTCAAGTCTCAATATATTAATCCAAGTTCAAAACTTATACTCAAACAGACATTATCTCGATTCATTAATCTTATCCATTTTCAACTACAGTGATATTGTTTACGCCCTTTTCTTGATTTTGTTACCTCAGCCCGAATCCAAAAAGGATAAAATTCATGTGTACGACTATAATGGAGCAATTCTATTCAAGTTAAATGCCACTACAAGTTATAACACCTGAAGTATTAGCAAACAAACTCATACCTCTCCATAAAAAAAACTATAAATATAAGATTATTAACCAAAAGAAAAAATATTACTCTAGCAAGATAGAACAATCCGTAAACAAACCTAGGGTCATTTGGCAGATTATCAAGCAGCCCCTCTCCAAAGAGTCCTCACAGGATACTCGGTTTCCATCTAATGAATTGAATGATTACTTTGTAAACATTAGTAGTAATATTTTTAAAACAGCTGGAGAAACCCCGGTTGATCCAGTGAAACTTACTTCATCTTATATACAATTCCATAAAAGTATTTTCTTCATTCCTATAGACTCCACGGAAGTTGAACATGTAATCTCTCGGATAGTACCGCCACAGCTTACTAAGCTATGGTACCGCTCTTGATATGTACGGATTAAGTAACAAGAAGTTGAAGAGCATGAAAGACGGATTAGCAGAACCTCTCACCAAAATAATAAACAAATGCTTTGAGTCAGGTGTCTTTCCCGAGAAGCTCAAATTCAGTATAGTGACCCCTGTATTCAAAAAGGGGGACAAAAATGAGATAGAAAACTATCGTCCCATCTCTATAATCCCAACTTTATCAAAACCTATTGAAGCTGCAATGAATAGTAGAATAATACAATTTGTGGATTCGAACGACTTGCTCTCAAAATCCCAGTTTGGATTCAGACAAAATCTATCTACATCGCATGCCATATCTGAACTGGTGCGAGCAACGGTGGATTTCTTCGAGAGGGGGAAGCAATCACAGCTGTATTTTGTGACCTCTCGAAGGTGTCGCACTCGATTTTAATCGAAAAACTTCCTTATTATGGAATTAGGGGGAAAGTAGCTGATTTGATTAATTCTTATCTATCCGAACGAAAGCAGGTCGTGGAGCAAAGTAGTGTGAGATCTCCAGCAATGAGTGTAACAGCAAGTGTGCCCCAGGGGTCAATCTTGGGACCCCTACTATTTTTAATATATGTTAATGATCTTCCTCACCATATGAACTCTCTCAATACCATTCAGTATGCCGATGATACTACTTTTTATGAAAATCACCCTGAACATGAATATCCAAAGCAACTGACACAATTACTTTCACACTAAAAGAGCTAAAGGACAGTCAAAAATCCATTAAGTTTTTAGGGATAACACTGGATCAAAAACTCAATTGGAAAGACCACATCAAAGATCTCACTACTAAGCTGTCCAGTATTCTTTACCTGCTTCGAAGAATCCATGAATTTGTTCCTTTTTATGTTTCGAGAGCAGCTTAATGGGGCTATTTCAGTCTAAGCTGTCATACGGATTGGTTTTCTGGGGACTTTCAACTGATTGGGAAAGGGTATTTATTCTACAAAAAACGGCTATAAGGATTCTGGGAAGGTCAAAACGGACTGACAGCTGTAGACCTCTATTTGAAAAAATTAATATCTTAACTATTGCGGCTCTATATATATTTCAATGTCTCGTCTACATCAAAACACAAATTAACACCCCTAAAGTTAATCGCAACCACGAATATTTATCCAGAAATGGCGACAATCTTCTTATGCCACAGCATCGACTGGCAATCACTCATAAAAGCTTCCTTACTGTGGCGATAAGGCTCTTCAACCATCTACCATCATATATGAGGAATTTATATATGAATAAATTCAAGAAAAGTATAAAAGGGCTGCTGGTTGATCTTTGCCCTTATGACGTTAATGAGTTTCTCAACTGCAAGTTTTAATACTCTACCTTTTTAATGTGTCTGTTTCGTACTGTATATATTTTTTTTTACGATGCTAAATCTATTGTACTGATAATAAGCAAATAAATTGATTGATTGATTGATCAATTACACAATAGAGATCTACGACCGAAGAACAAACTCACCATACCCAGTTTTCTATGAACGACCTTTCCATATCAGTCAGCATCGAAATTCAATAACTATCAGGAATATATGAAAAACCAGCCAATTTTTTAAAAATCAGTGCAGAAGTTGTTCGACGAAGAGGCTTAAATTATATGTCAATTTTATTTTATTGTTATTATACAGGGTGTTTCATAATAAATGCGCAGGATGTGATAGCTCGTCCAAAAATATGAAAAAAAGTTTATATTAACTTACCCTCTAAAATGCACCATTTTCGAGATACAGGGTGTTGAAATTTTAAAAAAATAATCGTTTTTTGCGAATATCTCTGGAACCGTTTATCGCACAGAAAACAGATTTCGTAGGCATTTTCTACTCATAATAAGCTATGTTTTGTGCAGATTTTTTATTTTTTTAAATTCATAATTGTTGAAGATTTTGAAGGGGTAGTGGGTGTTTTTTCTCCAACTTCTACGCCACTGGAAAAATTACAGTTTTGAGCCTCCTATATGAACCGCCAATGTTTTCTACAGAAAAAAGGTATTCTTGGCCATGAGCTGTAAAGTTGACCGTTTTCAAGAAAAATCAACTTTCATGTTGTTTAAATAATGTTTTTTCCTCGAAAAATTGCTGCGTGCATTGAAGCTAACGGCGGACATTTTCAACAATTCAACTGAGTATGATTGTTATTGTTTTTTTTAAATTTGCAATTAAGAAGTCAACGTTTGGTTTTGTTACTTGTTCTAACGTTTAAATAAATTTTGTATAATTAGGAAAAAAATTATTTTAAAAAAATTACTATGTTTTTCAACATGAAAGTTGATTTTTCTTGAAAACGGTCAACTTTAGAGCTTATGACCAAAAGTACCTTTTTTGTGTAGACCACATTGGCGGTTTATGTAGGCGGCTCAAAATTATACTTTTTTTAGTGGCGTAGAAGTTGGAGAAAAAAACACCCACTACCCCTTCAAAATCTTCACCAATGATGAATTTTAAAAAATAAAAAATCTGCACATAACATAGCTTATTATGAGTAGAAAATGCCTACGAAATCTGTTTTCTGTGCGATAAACGGTTCCAGAGATATTCGCAAAAAACGAAATTTTTTTTTGAATTTCAACACCCTGTATCCCGAAAATGGTGCATTTTAGAGGGTAAGTTAATAGAGACTTTTTTTCATATTTTTGGACGAGCTATCACATCCGGTAGTCCTGCGCATTTATTATGAAACACCCTGTATATCTCCGAAATATGGTTACCTACGCATCGAACATTTCTATTATGAACTTATCCTGGTTGAGTCGAAAAGTAGCGTCAGCTAAACTCCGCCGGGTTAAATATTATTATTATTATCAAATTCGGACCTGAATTTTTTATTGCACTTTTTGTTCCCTTCGGACACCCCAAAAGCTAGACTAATCACAAATTTCGATTTTTAAACGTTTGTATAAAAAAAGTTGACAATTCCAGTTTTTTATTTATTATTCAACACGACTCTGTTTATTTATTTCAATATTACCAGAAAATGGAAATGGCTGCCTTGATATTTAACGACGAAAAGTCACATTCGCTTGTCAAAGTATGATAGTTTAATGTTTTAAATAATTTTAGAGAACAAAAATGGCGTTTTCCAATTCATAAAATGCAATACCAATGGTGTGGATTTATTAAGTTCAAACCCACGACGAGAAAAGGATATGAGATTTTTACCTCATAAGATAAAAATCTCAGTAAAAATGTTTTACGAGGGCTGTTTGGTAACTCCGTGACTATTTGAATAAAGAAAAAAAAATTGGCAAATAAGCGTTTTATTTTTCAACATAATCTCCTTTTAGATCAATACATTTAGTCCAGCGTTTTTCCAGTTTTTTCATTCCTTCCAAATAATAGGTTTTCTCAAGGCCCTCAAAATAGGTGTTTGTTTCGGTTATAACCTCTTCATTCGACCGAAATCTCTTACCACCCAGCCATTTCTTCAGGTTTGGGAAAAGAAAATAGTCGCAAGGGGCTAAATCTGGAGAATATGCTGGATGGGGTAGTAGTTCGTAGCCCAATTTATGAATTTTTGCCATAGTGACTACAAACGTGTGCACTCGTGCATTGTCTTGATGAAGCAGCACTTTTTTTTTCGCTAAATGTGGTCGTTTTTGCCTCAAATCAATATCGAATCTGTCTAAAAGCTCTGAATAATATTCGCCGTTGATCGTTCTACCCTTCTCTAAGTAATCTATATGAATGACACCGCGTGCATCCCAAAAAACTGTGGCCATAACCTTGTTGGCTGACAGACGCACCTTAGCCTTCTTTGGTGCACGTTCACCAGTTGACACCCACTGTTTTGATTGTTCCTTGGTCTCTGGGGTATTGTGATGGATCCATGTTTCGTCTACGGTTATATAACGGCGTAAAAACTCGCCCGGATTGCGATTGAACTTTGCCAAACACTCCTTTGAAGTGGTCACACGGTTGCGCTTGTGGTCGAGTGTGAGCAATCGCGGCACCCATCTCGCGGATAGCTTCTTCATGTCCAAATATTCATGTAAAATGTGATGTACTCGCTCAGTTGAGATGCCTACAGCCTCAGCTACCTCACGTACTTTTATTCTCCGATCGTCCAATATCATTCCATGGATTTTATCGACGATTTCTGGCGTGATGACCTCTTTTGGGCGACCTGAACGTACGGCGTCACTTGTGCTGGTACGACCACAACGGAACTCAGTAAACCACTTCTTAACCATTGAAATTGATGGTGCAGAGTTCCCATAGTATTTATCAAGTCTTTCCTTGGTTTCAGTTATGGTTTTTTTACGCAAAAAATAATGCTTAATCAACACACGAAATTCACTTTTTTCCATTTTTGTTAAAATTCACGAGGTTGTCTGCTTCTAATTGCTGTCAAACACAAACCAAATGTCGCAGCTTGCTCAAAATTTGACAGTAGTCTATTGAAAGATGGTGGTTGACAGCAGCAGTGTTGCATTTAAAGTTACTGCGCGGGAAATTTAAAAAGTCACGGACTTACCAAACAAGCCTCGTATCGTTGTGGTCGAAACAGCCTTGAGACACCTGCGATATTTGATTTCAGATAGTCTCGTGAAACAATGTTTCATGCGAGTTGAGTTGCCTATACAAGTTTCAACGTGTAAACACGATACATTGTGCCAGTCGCCCAGTCGTCTACGTCTGAATCTGAAACATTAATAAATTTCACTTCCAGCACGTGGGTGATGTCGTTGATGAAACTTTCTAGATAGTGGCGTTGTAGTAAATATGAAACATTTGTTTTTACTGCTGTTTAAATAAAGACTTTACGTTTGTATCCTGGAAAATAACAAAAAAAATTGCCAAAATACTGAAAACAAAGAGGTGGAAAAAGGAAACAATCCACGTTTACTGTGAACTGGACTATGAACATGATAATTGTACGGTTTATTGAACTTTATGAGTCCTATACACATTGTGTATTTTGTTTTGTTACTGCAAACCTGATTTTGTCTAGCAATTATCAAAAATCTGCAGCAGGCATTCTAAGAAAGTTCTTATAACATTCCTGATCTTTCCTGTCCAGTTCTTGTAATAACATTTCCACAATATTGTGATATTGTCTTCTTTTAATCCAGTCTCTCAGCCTATATCAATAAGCATGAGACCTTTCGACTGTCCGAAACTTCATCACGTATTAATAGTAAAAAGCAATAGCTTTCCTCCTGGCCTTTTTTGTCATCATCTTGCTCAAAATCAATCCACAATTTGCAATATGTGGGTGTGTAGTGAATGGGTGTTTGTCAGAGCAGCCAATTCCTTCATACTGCCTTCTCGTGAAAACCCTGGTAGAGCTGGTTCTCAGCAGGGTGGTGCGGTGGCCGCGGATGATACTTTTCCATGGCAAACTGTGACCACTTTAATTGGGAAAAAATATATTAAGGATCTTTTATTGAAAATTAACCCCAACTCCTGGTTTTGGGATGTCCCAGAACACCAGAACTCAATGTTGAATCATTGAAATTTACAGGGTGTCATATGTAGCTGGCAATATCACCAACTCTTATTCATCCATTATGGAAGAAATATTTCATCGTTCAATATTCCCAGCTGTTTCAGAAAGAAATCCTACATTCGGAGGAAACACTTTTGAGATAAATATCTCATAAGACTTTTCTCATGAAATTCTCTTCTCGTGGATGAAATATCTCATAAGACTTTTCTCATGAAATTCTCTTCTCGTGGATGAAAATAAAAAAAAATGTTTTTTGCGTTAACCAGCTGTCCCCCTCTTACGAACTGTAGCCCTCAGAAGTAGAAACCAAGGATTAACGAGGTCTTACCTTTTTCCTACCACTTTCTAGGGACATCAGAAAAATGTCTGCAGTCAAACCATAGCTTTGAAACTTCGACTGGCAGCTAAAGTAATTGAAATACTGCTCTTTAACCACTCGGCTATATGACCCTAGCCAGCTACTGTAACGAACTGGAGACGGACCTGTCGTCTCACCGACAGCGATGATGTACTATTTAGAAGCGAGCAGTCGAACAGCTAGCGACCTGTCTCGGTCCCTCTTGTATTTACTAGAGGGCCGCGAATATTCGAGAGAAGAAATCCATTAGGATAGAAATAGACAGCCGCAATGAAAGAGGGCAGATACAGTACAGAGTTCAGCATAGACAGTATGATGTGAAATGAAATAATGTGATGAATTGTGATATGGATTAGAAGTTTGATTTTATTTTTACAAATAAATTAAAACCGTAGTAGTAGTTCTTTGGGGAGGCCGCAACCGCAGCCAGGCAAGTAGGCCATCATGGATCCTTTTTGCTATCCCCTGTTCTCCACTTATCTACATTCATCTTCCTAGCCTTCCTTTTCGAACCTTTGTGATCTCCTAGACTGAAATCGTTGGCAGCCTCATCAGTTCCTCCAACACTGCGGTTGGACTGGTTGGAGTCGTTCTTATTGCGCCCCTTATCACCAAACAGGCCAACCTCTGGACCTTGATGCTAAGTCTTCGCCCTGTTGTGCTGCTCTGTGCGCCTGGCCACCACGTGGCTGACCCATAATGGATCGTATAGAGTACTTATTACACTACCTTTATAGTGATACACTAGTGTTATGTACCCTTGAAAAGGACATTATAATTACGAACATTCAGTATATAAATAATATTTCCTTCGTAATGTTATTTTGCAGGAAATGTTTTCAACCTAACTAGAGTAGAATTCACATATTAGATAAGAAGGCATTATCGCGCCCACATACGCGTCTCGAGCAGAAATGCATTTTGCTGTGATGACATTTTTGATCTTTTGTTCGCAACTCGGAATGAAATGTGACATTATTATGTTTCTGACTCTGCTATCCAACTATTGTATAAACATTGTTTTTTATTTCCGTTTGTGAATGAGTATCTGATTTGAGCTAATAAAGTAACTAGTAATATCCAGTGAAATTATTTGGAATCTCCCCGGTACACAACACTAGAAACTCGAAAATTTCGTGTGAAAGATATTTACAATAATATCCAGAACGTCCACAACCACATTAAACGTATTTAAATAATTTGGACAGGAGGTTGGATCTCTTTGGTAGTTTTAGTATACCCCGAAGAGTTGAAGCTGAAGATGAAAGAGCTGTTATAAATGCTGTAAGTTTTGGTATGACATAATAATATGCATTTTATTACATTTAATATTTGCGATATTTCATCGAAATTCTACACGACAACTAGAATTAAATTTGCCTAGAAACCGAATACAGAGGATTCTTAAGAAACACAAGTATCATCCTTATAAAATACATGTCAGCCAAGAACTGACCAGGGGATAGTGAAAGAAGGCTTGATGCACTTGGCTTGATGAAAAATTGCACCAAAATAAGATTTTAACATTTTGATAACATTATCTGGTCTGATGAATGCAAATTTTCCACGAGCAGCCGGTTCAACAAGTATAAATAATGAGCATTATTATGCAGTGGAAAATTTGTACCAAAATCGGCAAGTGCGAAGGCAGGGACGGACATTAATCAATGTTTGGATGAGGCTGAATCAAAACAAAATCTTGGGGCCAATTATTTACGATGGAAACTTAAATACGGAACGTTACCTTGATATAATCCAAAACTTAGATGATCTTGAAGACGTTAAATATACTTCAACATTTATGGTGGCAACAGAGGATGTGGCGCACCACCCCACAATGGAAGAGCAGTTACGCAGTATCTCAATGAAACATTTACTGGAAACCAAGAGGTGTTGCGCTGACCTGCCAGAAGTCCCGATTCATCCCCGATTGATTTCTTTATGGGGATATTTAAAAAACCGTAATTTGAAGGATACACCATGTGACATACATATTTTACTCCAACATTTAACGTTAAAAGTAATAACCCTACGAGCAAACTATCGGACTTTCCCATCGAAACATTTGAAAATCGAAAATTTTTGTGATTGGTCATAGCTTTTGGGGTGTCTATAGGTGACAATAAATTAAATGAAAAATCCAGGTTCGTATTTAATTTAATTTCATTCAATTCGAGATGAAATAGGGCCATATCAATTCATTTTTGACAAAAAAAAATGCACACCCCCACTCCCAAATATGAGATACCCATTATTAATATTTCATTTGAGAAAAAACCTTACAGGTCAGCCAAAATCCTTGAAGGTTGGACTGAGTTGAGATGCAAGTTGACCATTAACTATTGATAATGGTAATGACAAAAAAAGTCATACTTTCTGTCCCAAATATGAAATATTGCTGTATTCATATTTAAGCTGAGAAAAAATCTTGCAGGTCGGCCGAAATTCTCGCAGGTTGGAACTACTCGAAATTCCAAGAGATTCCAAATATGAAATTTTGCAATATTCATTTTTAATATGAGTAAAAACCTTGCAAGCCGGCAGAAATCCTTGCAGGTTGTACCAATTTGAGATAGAACTAGGCCATACCAATACATTTTTGAGAAAAAATACTCCCCCATGTCTAAATATGAGATTTTACTATATTAATACTTCATTTTAGAAGATATCTTGCAGGTCTGCCGAAATCCTTGCAGGATTGACCTATTCGAGATGTAACTAGACCTTATCAATACATTTTTGGCAAAAGTTATATACCCCCACTCCTAAATGAGATTTTGCCATATAATAATATTTAAGTAAAAAAAATACCTTGCAGATTGGACCGAATTGAGATGAAAGTAGACCATATCAATACCTTTTTGACAAAAAAATTCTATACCCACACTTCTGAATATGAGATTTAGCTATATTAATACCTATTTAAGTTCAGGAAAAACCTTTCAGATCGGCCAAAATTCTTGCAGGTTGAAGCGAATTGAGATGAAACCAGACCGTATCAATGCATTTTTGACAAAAAATTCTATACCTCCAATACCAAATACGAGATTTTGCCATAATAATATTCAAGTTGAGGAAAAAGCTTTGCAGGTCGGCCGAAATCCTTGCAGGTTGAACCTATCGAGATGAAATTATATCAAGAAATTTTTGACAAAAAAATGCATATCCCCTCTCCTTATTTAAGTTGCAGAGACAGTTTCCATACGTCTGGCGAAGATATTAATTTCACTTTCATAATTGGGAGAGACAAATCAAACCTTCTGATTTGAAAACTGTTTGACAACAATATGATAGAATACCAAATTAAACAAATTAGGATGTCATACAGCGAGAAATGATAAGCAACAAAATTGTTTCAAAAATCAGACGAATATGGAGTAAAAAATCATTAGGTACCTAAAACACATATAACAGAATTCAGTGATTATTCACAAAATCTTCCCTGGAAATTTTGAAGAAATGCCAACAATAAGATTTCTCAAATGATAGTAAATAATTATTGGGATCAGTTTCAGCATGCTTTTTGGGACCTTCCTGCAAAAATATTGGTAAAAGAGGTACTTATATGCGCCAAGTTTTCCCACTGGTTTCATAAAGCCTATATAGGTATGAAGGAAGAAACTACCAAAAAATACAAATGCACAATCTGTAAGGAATGATTTTATTTGTTCATTCCATAATTATTATTATTGAGAGAGAGAGAGAGGGGGGGACTTTTTATATCATTTATTGTGTTCACTCATTTGATGAGATTACCTACATTTCATTTCTATTATTCTGTTGAATATTATAATTGAGGAACTGAAAAAAAAATATGTAGAACAAGAGCCGTTATATTAAGAAACGTCATACATGAAGATGAGTTCTGAAAATGTTGGTAACAAAAATATTTGCCACTTTCTCACAGTTGAGTGTGAGGGTTGTATTTTCGAATTGGTTCAATATAGAAAAAAAAATATATTTGGGTATGAATTTATATTTTGTAAAAATGTTTGGATATGATCCAGTTTCAATTCAAACTAGTCCAACCTGCAAGGATATCGGCCGACGTGCAAGGTTTTTCCTCAACTCAAATATTATTATTCAAATATCTCATATTTAGGCCAGAGACCAGGACATTTTATTGTCAAAAATGTAATGATATGATCTAGTTTTATCCCTAATCGGTCCAACCTGCAAGGATTTTGGCCGACTTGCAAGGTTTTTCCTCAACTTAAATATTATTATGGTAAAATCTCATATTTGGGAGTGGGTGTATAGAATTTTTTTGTCAAAAATGTATTGATATGGTCAAGTTTCATCTCAAATCGGTCCAACCTGCAAGGATTTCGGTCGACTTGTAAAATTTTTCCTCAACTTAAATATTCTCACAGCAATATCTCATATTTGGGAGTTTTGAAAAAAATTTAGTGATGTGGTCCAGTTTCAGCTCAACTTGGTCCAAGTCGTCCAACCCGCAAGGATTTCTGCCGACCTGCAAGGTTTCTGCACTGAACATTTTGCTGACCTGCAAAGTTACACCCGAATGGTCATGATAAAGTGTCATTCATTTCAATAAAATCCTTCAAATATCGTCAAAAAGTAATACATAAAGTTTTATGAAATTTACCTTTTTTCGGATATCTCCGAAAATATTCGCAATTTTCCAAATTTCGAAAAGGTATTTTGTTCTGCAACAAAATGCGCAACATTGTCATAATTTAAGAGACCCTGTATCTCTTACTTTTACGAGATCACAATGATGTGGCTCACCCACCCTGTACATCAATAGGTATAAAAAACTACCTATAATCTTATTGAGTACCACAAAACTTCGGAAATTTTAATGAAAAGCCAATAACAACAAATAAATTGAGCTCTAGTAAAGTCCTTTACTATCTTTAGTATAATCCATATCTATAGATAGGTTTGTAACAAACAAATTAAAACAAAATATTAAAACTGAAGTGTACAACTGATACAACTAATACATTCCTATATTCTAATAAATATTATTTATAGATGATAACTTTCAAGGTAGCTCAAATCCCTCTATTCATTTGTTTTACGAAGCCCTCGCTTAAATTTCATCATTTCCATCAGTTGAGAGTTCAATGTTAAGGCAGAAAGATGTTGCATCATGCTATCTCCAGAAACACATCAGGTTATTTTAGATTTAAATTTCCGAATATGACATACATTCAGTGGCGTTCTGGTGGGTAACAATTTCTTGAAATCCCCATCTGAAAAAGAGTTCAATGTTGCATCATGTAAAATGAGATACTATAACAAACAATTATTATTGCCGATTTGTTTGCCTCTATTTGTGACATGGGCGGTCTGTTTATGGGATGCGGAGGTTTCAAAAACTAATAAAATGAAAAAAAATATGTATGTTCATCTATGACAGGAGTATCTTCAGCGGACGATTGTTCAATTGTTCAATTGCTCGCAAGCTTAGTAATAATATAATTGTCTCTTACGACCCTCTTATCAACGTCGAAAATTGGCACACCGTAGATACTACTGATATTATTCGATACAAATCTTTATGAACTCTTTGAAGTTCAGAATAGAAAATCAACGGGACACGATGAAATCTCCCTTAAAATATTTCAGAATCTTCCTAGAGGACTCATGTCTTATTAATTAGTCTCTGATTTCGTAACGGCATATTTTCCACATTTCTCAAAAAATATGTGGTAGATCCTTTGCACAAAGGTGGTGACTTGGACGATCCCTCAAATTATCGGCCTATATAATATATAATATAATTTAAAAACTCGTCAAAAAAGACTCAATGAATCAATTCATTGAAATCAATGAAAGAAATTCAATTCGGATTCCCATCCAAAAAGAACACTCAAGAAGAATTTTTTTCCTTCCTAGGTATATGAGGAACATTCTAATATAAATTCCTGGGATGTAGCAGCAGCAGTGTCTTGAGACCTCAAAAAAGCTTTTGACTGCGTGTGTAGACCACAAAATACTTTTGCGTAAACTGCTTCGATATGGCAGAGGAGGAGTTATATACTCTCGAATGGTTTGAGTCCTATCTAACTGGCCGCAGTCAAGTAGTTAAAACCGATAAATATAAAAATATTGATTCTGGAGTGCCACAAGGATCGGTTTTAGGACCGAGACTTTTTCTTGTATATAAGGTAGTGTTGGGTAATAAGGCCCACTCAACATTTGCAATTTTTGTTTTCCTTTATATTTTATTCAAAAAAATCCGAAACTTGATGAGTTGATTGCTTGTGATGTTTACCGCCATGTTAACATCAATATTCGTCTCCTTCAATACCTCAGTAACCAAAATAAGACAAATTTCAAAAACTTGCTGTTCGGCCTTATTACCCGCCTATTAGGGTAATAAAGCCCCATAGTAAATATGCAGAATTTCGTTTATTTATTGTATATATAAATATATACAGATCATTTTTATTAATAAGAAATGATAGAAACTCAATGAAACACTTATGAAAAAACAAAAATAAACATTATTTTCTACAAAAAGTGATAAACTTAACAAAATTCAAACAAGGAAATTAAATTATAAAAAAAATCTAATAAACTGAATTCTAAGAACATTCGCTACCGTAAAAATCCTCAACATCTTCAGCCGTCAGTCTTATGCAAGTTTCGTGTAACCAAGTTCCACATTCTAGACAATTTCGCATGTTGCCCGCGGGCCTTATTACACGATCGTTGGTGGGGCCTTATTACCGGGCGAGCACTATTTCTTAAACATACAATTTCCAGAAAAATTAACACTTTTTTAAATTTTTCTCTTAGTGCGAAATATAGTACCAATGTTATGGTAACTGATGGAGCACTATTTGTTTCTTTAAGTAAAATAGGTTGAATTAAAAACGACGTCTCCCTTCTTGCGAACTTATAATCTGTGCAGCCTAAAACTGCACATTCACCTAGTGTTGTTAATGGCGAAATGAAGTCAACGATCTTTTAATAGAGCTTTACCATTACGATGATGAAACTAACCATGTTGACAGATTTGAAAAAATGTGCCAGTCTTCAAGGAAAATGACATTGGGCCTTATTTACCGCCGGGCCTTATTCCCCAACACTACCTTATACGATCTACTAAGTATACTCATATCTGGAAAAATTACTTTATTTGCAGACGATACCACAATTTTATGGCATAGTAAAACTGTTAACAATTTGAATGAATATCGTCAAATCCTGGTGCGACTCAAACCTTCTTCCATTTAATATAAGAAAAACAAAAATAGTAGCACTCAAATGTTCTCTTGATGATGTTCATCTTGAGAATGAAATAATTGAAAATAAAGATTGCTCAAAGTTTTTGGTTCTTTTCATTGACAGCAAATTGAAGTTCGAAACACATGTTAAACAACTGATAAACTAAATCTCCTCAGGGTGCTATGCAGTTAGGGTTATTTCTAGGGAATTAGGCACTGTCGCAGCCAGGACCGCGTATTATGCTTTAATAGAATCACAACTGATATATGCTATACCTTTCTGGGTGGTATGTAACTCCTCTTTTCTAGATTCGGTACTTAAATTGCAAAAGAGAGCTATTAGATATGTGTTCAAATTAAGACCACGCGACTAATGCAGGCAATTATTCGTAGAAAAAATATAGTGATGGTTGTGGCTCTCTTTCTTTTCGGAACTGTATGTCTCATAAAAAAAATAACTTTGAAAAAAAAATTTAAAACATTTCATCCTGTTATTGTTAGGTTGGTAACATTGTAAGAAACCTAACCTAAATCTGGTAGATACCTCCAGAGGGTGTTCCATGTTGTATTGCGTCAGGTCATGGCGTGCTGGTACTAAATAATAAACAACTTTTGTCACCATGTGCTTATCAATTATTTTCACTTATCATATCTAAACAGTTATTATACTCGTCAAAGATCTAGAAACGATTTAAAATTACCGTTATACATTGGGAGATGGTGACAGATTTCAGGTGACGATTTTCTCGTTTATGCCTTTGAGACCGGTGAAAGAGATGACAATTCTGACCAAAATGATGAAAAATGTGAGCGGTCGCCGCGTGGCCTTCATATAAAAAATTCAATTCCGGCACTTAACCTCACTTCGACATCTGCAAACCTTATGTCACTTTTTTATGAGACATTCATGAATGGAAACTTCCATTATTTCAATTGGCAGCAACGAGAAAATCATCTAGAATTAAAAAAAAAAAAATCATAAGTTTACGCCATCATACCCTTTGGCCACGTGCAACCCTTATGCCTATAATTTTTCGCTGCTATTGTCTATCTTAACATGCCGTTGGTGTACATGGCAGCGGCGATAAAATCGTCCCAAAACACATATATTTTTTAATGAAAATCGAATATTTTATATGAAAACCACGCGCCGACCTCTCAAATTTTTCATCATTCTTGTCAGAATTTTCATATCTTTCACTGGTCTCAGAGGCATAAACGAGAAAATCGTCACCTGAAATCTGTCACCATCTCCCAGTCTACTCATCCCTGATAAAGGACTCCTTTTTCTATAACGGTGTCAAGATGTACTATCATTTACCATCTCATACTAAAGAGAGATAATATTAATAACTTCAAGAAAAATATTCAAAAACTACTCGTGAGTAGACACTATTATAGTTTGCAAGAATTTTACAATGAGAACTTTTAACTCAAAAATATAAGCTGTACATTTCATTATTAATGATATTTATTTTTTACAAACTATTTGCTATAACACTTTTATTTCATTGTATACTCAAAAAACAAATTGACAAAATAACATTGTTCATACTTTTTAGTTTTTTTTACTTTTACTTGTAAGTACTTCTTATTCATTTATTTGGATTTTCCTATATACTTTTTAATGCATGAACATGTGCCGTTTTTTATCTTGTATTGTTTATCGTATAGAGAGAGCGATGCCTGACAAAATGTTCAAATCACATTTTTCAGGCTTATAATTCATTAATTTATTTATTTATCAGTGTATCATTAGGAAAAAAAATTAAAAATGACACCATTATGTGTCTGTCATTATTCGTGATACATTTTAAGTCATAATCATAGACGTTTATTATTGGCATACATCCACGAATAACCAACACAATATTCATAGAACCCAAAACCGTCAGGAAAGTCGAACAAATTATACAATCGCTCAAAACAGGTAAAGCTCTCGGACTAGATAACATAAAATCTAAGATATTCAAAGAGCACTCAAATCTCATTTCGGTTCTTATAACTCACATAATAAACAAGTCCATAGATATTGGCATATTTCCAAGTATTTTCAAAAACGCGTCAATAAAACCTATATATAAAGCAGGAAACAAAAAACAGGTAATGAATTATTTGTCAATTTCCTTAATAAATAGCGCTGCGAAAGTCCTTGAAAAGTTCCTGAAACTGAGATTCGATATTTTCTTTAAGAAATACGTCATGTCAGAAAAACAATAAGGATTCAACGAGTCTAAATCAACTGAAGATGGATCTGACTGAAAAATTCTATAATTTTATGGACAAATAGCAAACTATGCCTCTGCATCTTCATAGATTTGGCCAAAGCCTTTGACACGGTCAACCATCAAGTCAAGTTAATGAAAAGCTAAAAGAAAGCAAATGGCTAATATCGATGGCACGAGAAGTTCAGAAAAATGCTGAAATACGACGTACCACAAGGTACTGTGTTGGGGCCTATACTATATTCACCGCTCCATGGGCTCGAAACAAATATATCGAAAATCCAGAATGTTTTGGTGGTCTATTTAGATAATCACTAGAGTGCATCATCAATGCCCTCTATAATGATCTACCATCACCTAGTAACCCTCTTGAGGAAAGAACATTACTCAGCTATCTGTCAGATAACTGAGATATAATTTAGAGCCCCGCGGTATTAGTCAGAAGCACTTGAATATTTGTCTCATATCCTACTTTATAGAACTATTGGCGAAAAGAGGATTTAGCTCCGTCATCGAAACTAGTAATCCTATTTCGGTCAAACAGAAACAAAAAAAAACTACCTTCCCTTACCAACCCATTAACAATTTTTATGTCCTGACCACAACCTCATCTCCACTCTTTGCGATTTTTCTACACCATCGATCAGCACAACACTGCTTCGTCTCATTTGGCACTATAAGAGGTGTGTTTGCCCAGTGAGTAGCTGGTGCCAGTACTCGGATTCCTGGAGAACACTCTGAAAGTTATTCAACCTCTCTTATAATTTGGTGGTATTTCCATCAACCAGTTCCCGAAAAAGGATGAAAAAACCCCATCTAGCAACAACAGACCTATCACACTGCTATCTCTAAAGTTATGGAAAAAGCCATCAACATCCAGATAATGAAATATCTTGAACGATCAGGAATTGTGATTGATCAACAATATGGTTTCCGTCATCAAAGATCAATTTGTGGCAACTATCCATTGAAAAATATGGTGAAACTGGCCGTGGCATTTGATCTCCAAGTCATTTGATGGCGTTTGGCACCAGGGACTCCTCGCCAAGCTTCCATCTTATGGTTGCCCCCCCCCCCCCCCCAGTTGAGCTCTTTGCTATCTAGCTTTCTCTCAGGAAGATTTCTCCGTGGTACTTGATGGAGTTTCATCTGATACTCTACCTATAAATGCTGGTGTCCCGCAGGAATCCATTTTAGCACCAACACTGTTTCCACTTCACATCGCAATGATGTATGTTAGGAGCTACCTCATGCCCAGTACATAACTTTGCGGATGATACTACTCTTCATAGCGCATTCTTTTCCAATATCAGCTTGTGAAACTAGAAGATAAAGAGAAAGGAACGTGAACGATTTAAATACGGACCTAGCAAAAATTCTAGAATGGGGATCCAACATGTATCTAGTACTTACCAAGTTCTTTACAAAATATTGCAATTTGGGTCATAGATGCATAGGACCAATTCATTAGACAGAGAGGCTCTGAAGTAAGATCCGTACGGATACTTTTATTGAATGGACAACCCTGTATATTTTCACTTATTTGGAAAGCTGTGACATTTCCTATTTAATTTTGTTATCGTACAGTTGTGGAGTTATGCTCATTTAGGTTATGAAATGTTTGAATCATCATTAAATGAAAAAGTATCAATGTCGAACAAATGTAGAAATAAGTAAGGTACTGAATCATTAGATTAAATGTTCAAAATGTTGGTCACTACTTTTCAAAACACTCGCTTATGCGAATATCAATGGCATCCATTGTAGCTCTTTGAATTTAATTTGTATCTGATTCCTGAAACGCTGAAGTTACTTGATATAGAATTCAACAAATGAAAGTCTAGGGGCCTAAGATCAGTGGTTCTGGGAGGTCAGAATTCAATGTGAATAAAACCCAAGCATGTCTTTTCTCTAGAAAGGCCGATCTCACCCTAGTTAACACAGAATGGTCTCAGAGATGGTAGTGGGATTCAAACGTCTTTTCGGTGTCCCGTTGGTCAGTTCGAGACATCAAAATATGATGCAAATTAGCCCAATGTGATATTAAATTTATACTTCGAAATCGGCTGCACATTGAGACCCTTACGATGTAACAATGTGAAATTGAATGGACTGGTACTTATTTAAAAATGCGCTTCACTTTCTGATTCCCCTGTATGTCAAGAATAAAACAAAGCTCACCATGTTTCAACATAAATGGAATTTATACCTCAATAATATTATTCTTGCTGATGAATTACGGTTCATATGGAATGGAATGCTAGAAAACAAATGCGTGACTTGATTCCGTAGTACATACTTTTCACAAACAAAAAAATTTATCAAACTATGTATAAAAGATGAAAAAAAACAGTATACAGAAATATGGCAAAATCTATAATTCACCTCCAATCCTCTGGACTGCATTTTCTTCGCGGCGAGATCAGTTCCTATCCTGAAAATGCCAAATTCTGTAAATCACTGAATTTACCTTTCTAAGTTTCTACTCACCGTTCCGGTAGGTACTTGAAGGGATACAGTTCTTGGTAGAACTAATAATTGGGCAATGTTAATAAACACATTTGATTCAACTATTGAAATAAAAAGACTCAAACAGAACACTACACATTGCACTATCAGCAGTACCTATAGAATATTTAAAGATTGGCGTCAAGTTGACGAACGGCAAAGATTTGGAATTCATTGCTTTGGGACCCAGACAGCACAGTATATCCATTAGACATCCACAGGATATCATTTATGGATATCCAGTATATCCACTGGATATAGATGGATATCCTATAGACATCCAATAGATATCCATATGTCCGCCTATATCCAGGATGTAGGAGATATCTTATGGATGTCCGTGAAGATATCTACTGGATATCTTGTTGATATCCCATAGATGTCAATAGGATATCTTATATTCACATATGGGATATCCATTAGATATACAGTGAGTCCAAGATAAGGTTGTCCACCACGAGGATATCTGAAAAGGAAATAGATTCAGTTTTGGTTAAAGGGCCATTTACATATGGAGGTATGAAAATTCCAAATATAATTTTAGTTTTCACATTATTCTGTAAAAATTGAATTTTCCACTTTATTTTTTTCTGGCGTAATCGACAGTACTTTGTTCCAGCTCTGACGATTACACCAGAAAAAATCAAACTAGAAATTGAAAGATTTCGTTTTTACAAAATAATTTGAAAACGTACTTCCATATTGATGACTCTTCTTTTGAGCAACATTTTTTTCATTTAACTAAAACTTATCTATTACCTTTTTAGATATCCCCATGGTGGACAATCTCATCTTGGACTCGGATTTCGGACTCGGAGTCAGAAGGAACAAATGAAATGAAATTTTTCATAACACACTGGTATTATTTTGACATGAAGAAATAATACTATGGAATATAATGATAAAAATACTTTATTTGAAATATAGACAAACCAAGCGAATAAATTGCAAGTAGGTACAGGCGTAATATTTACAAGTATTTTTCTTTTGTTGTTTAACTTTGTAATGAAATCACTATAACAACTTTATATCACCCAGCTCATCTATTCTAGATTCTTCTTTCTGTAAAAAAATATATTGTTGATTATCAAGGTCGGAGCTTGGTGTACAAAACAATTCATTCTTAGTACAGTTTCACCGAAACTGTAGCTATAATGGCCAATGAGCAGATGAAATTCATATATTTTTATCAATTCCATAGAAAATTCACACGATTTGGGAGTGATTATGTATTTCAAATAAAAAAGCTTGTACAGTTCGTTTGGAAGGTACAAAATTATCTTTCAAATTTAAAAATTGGAACAATTCATTAATAAAGTGATTTTATTTTATTTATTCAAAATATACCCTTGAAGATCGAGAAACAAGAATTGAAATGCACTTACCTACTGGTTACTATGATCTATCGTTCTTGCCAAGGCATTTTTCTTCGCTGTGATATCTTGTTCCGTTCCTTTTGCATTTGGACTCAGGATAACTGCTTCTGAAATATTCAAAGACACAATATACCCATCAATTATTGGAACAATAAAAAAATAACTTACTTCTGATATAATGTGACAGTATTGACGAGGAGAACATTTTCTTTCTTGATAATCCTTTGATAGTCCTGCTGATACTTTTCTATGTATGCCCAGTCAACACACGGACATTCGATGGATATCCACTGGACATTCATTTTGGACATTTGGGATATCCAGAGGACATCCAGTTGACATCCGGTGGATATTTTATGGACGTCCGATGGATGTTCCGAGTGGAACAAGCTGGACGTCCATGAGATATCCCAGAAAAATATCTCATGGATATCCCAGAAGGATATCTCATGGACGTCCAGCTTGTTCCACTCGGAACATCCATCGAACGTCCATAAAATATCCACCGGATGTCAACTGGATGTCCTCTGGATATCCCAAATGTCCAAAATCTGGGATATCCATAAGATATTGTTCACAGATATCCAAAAGATATCTTTTAGGGATTTTTTTAAATAAATAAAAATTACAATTATGACAAAACAATAATAATTTCAATTAAATAAAAACGAGAGGATAAAAGAATGTATTTATACTCATATTGATGAAATAACATTATGATATTAAAAAGAATAAAAAATGTGAATATATTATATTGTAATAATAAAATATTCTTTTTGATACCAAAAATAAATTAAAAACAGGCCACTCAGAGAATGACAATCTCGGTTTCTTCTTGGGGTTTTTCCTGTTTTTTCGAAGCTAGCAGATGTCTTTGTTTGGCCATTCGTAGCCAACTTTTTGTTGCCACTTCTGACATTTTCCTATATTTGCTGCCAGACCATTGGAATTAGCTGCGTCTCAAATTAATTGAGTAAACACTAATCCTATATACCACATAAGGGAAGAAAATTCAAGCCGGGATAAGGAATACATTTTCTAAAGATTGGGAATAAAATCAAATTCTATTGAAGAATTTACTATGTGTATTCTTCATTATAGGCAGAACTTTATATGAAAAATGTTCTCATTACCTAGTAAAAGTTTAGCCAATTTGAGTTCAACAAAAACTCTTTTTTTGCCCCATACCAGCTATATTCTGATGCAAAATCATTTGTTATATTGGATGAAAGACAACGTTTTATAAAATCATATAATGGTGAACCTCCAATTTTTGAAACTTCATCGACCTGAAAAAGATATTTTTGATAAAAAGATAGGTAAAACATTATTCACTCACAACAGCTCTGAATTTCTCCCTGTTGTCCAAATACTCCACCAATTGTTTGATTTTCTCAAGAAACCAATGTGGAAATAATCAATTTCTACAAATATCGATAAAACATCCCTACATGGTGCAGTTATATTATTCATCTTATCTGTTCGCATGTTTCATATCTGTTAGCGAGTCTATTAGTTTCATGAAAAGTATTTTCTGTAACTGAATTGAATACGAATCCATTATCCAAAGAGGAAACCTCGTCTGCAGAACTATCAAATTCTATAACAAAAGAGTTGATGAATAATCAGAATTATTATTTTCAATAGACATTATTTCATTATCAGGAATGCATGATGTTGAAGTCGACCATTGACGAGATGGAACAGGCGTCATTTAGTGAAGTTTGTAGACTTCATAATACTCATTCGGATTCCAATTTTTATTTTTTATAAGTACATATCAGCCTTTTCGTTTGATATTTCTTTTGATGTTATCCATTTTCTCTCACCTAATTTTGGCACAAATGCATTGATTGAAAATAGTTTAAATATTATATTTCTACCACTTACCATCAAAATGTATTTGAAGGAATGAAAAAATCCAATTGCACAAAACCAAAATCCTCAAAATCCACGTGAATTAAACCAGGAATCAGAGACATAACTATGTAATGGAAAACCAGTAAAACCACAAAAGTAAAAGTAAGCAAGTAAGGTTAAGTTTCTCTTTTGCACAAATCGCACAGCCAGCATGCCAGCAACCACAGAACATGACAAATAAACTGCATGACGTGCATGATATGATATACGCGCTCTGCGATTGGTCACTGTCATGGCGGTAAGTTTAAATGACAAGACAAGAAAGAAGAAAAACTGAATTAAAAATGAGTGAATCACCAGTCAACCTAACCTAACCTGACTAATCTTACGTACATATAATGTTAGCGATTTATCGAATATTCTTCCAAAATTGTTAATAAAAGCAGCGTTGGTCGGAGCTCTCATATAGTGCATTTCAGTACAGAACTTAAGAGTGCAAAACATTCATTATTTTATATTTGCTTCGGATATTTTATAGTCATCTGTAGAATATCTTCCAACGGTTCAGGAAAATGATTATTTTCATAAAGATACAATTTGTGTACGTTGAAGAGAGAAAAAAACATCGATATCCAAAATTCAGCTCGACATTTCCCAGATAACACATGGACATCTAATGGATATCCACTGGACATCTGTTATGGATATGCTGGATGTACTATGGACGTCAGGAAATATCCAAAGCATATACTATGGACGTCCAATGGATGTTCGGGGGGTACCAACCTGTACATCCATAAGATATCCTTCAAGGATATCCATAAGATATTCCTGAACTATATCCATAGGATATCCATATAATATATCTTATGGATATCCATTTCAGATCCAGTCGGAAAACGAAAGATGAGAGTATTCTTGAAATGCTTCTATTCGTGTACGAGCATGGAAGAAACTCAGAAATTGATAATATCAAAATAAGTCTTGCAATTCAATCACATCCATAATAACTGTGGATATTTTATGGATATCCATAGGATATTTGCTGAAGGATATCCATTCCAAATCCTTCGATGGATATCCAATGAATATCCATTTCAGATCCAAGGATATCCCGACCAGAATTGGACATAAAATGGATATCTATAGGATATCGTGTGTTATCTGGGAATGCTACTAGGTAGATATAATCCAATCAATCATGAATACCTACCTATCATAAAATATTCGGAACGAAAAACTATTCAGATTTAGCAAAGAAACATACCTTGTCCAATCCACCAAACAGCGAAAACAATAAAAAACCACCCTGATTTGCTCAACTTTCACTATTACCAGTTATAATAGAATAAACACAACACAACACAACAAAACAATATGGCGTTGGCTTGTCTATCGCGGACATCGCGACTCGACTTCGTTCGCTTCAATTCGTGTTGTGTTCGACTTCGACAACTCTCCAGATTTACGTACGGTCTGGCATCTCTCTCTCTCACATGTAGAACCGACATCAAAGTGTTTAGTCCATAACGCTTACAGCTAACGACCAAAGACCAAATAAAAAAATCGCTCCAATAACAATTAGAATGGTAAACCTGAGGTGACTTGGACTCCGGACGGGCGTTGAAGATATGTATTAGAGCTTCCTTCTGAACTATTTTCCATATAATTTTTCGATATATTATCAGTTAAATATGTATATAAAACAAGATTTTTAATCAATATCCATAGAATATATTCAATGGATATCAATTGGATATATTTCATGGACTGGATATTCAGTGGATATCTAATGTATATTGTGTGCTGTCTGGGGAGGTGTTCCCTGAGGCATACAGCTTGCAGAAATTCAAGAAAAGCAGTAAGTAATTCATACCTACTTTCCCTAAGTTTGCACGATGTTCTATCATTCTTAATTATCCTCCAATAATTGGAAATAACATTTTAAAAAAATCAGTGTTTACAAGATTATAATTTAGTTAGGAAACACCTACTACCTACACCACTGTAATATTTTCAGCACGTCTCTGTCTCTGCCACAGATTAAAGTTGATGAACATTTGATCACGTAGGCACACAAAGACCGAACTCACCCGATCGTCTTTCGGGCACACATCGTCCAAGTGGGGGACCAGTTACCAGTTCCTTTATAAACAAAGCAAACAGCTGATCTGGTTTTCATACAAGTTCTTTGTGGTCGTACGAGTATCGATATTTTGACTTGCTTATTTTATGTATTGTTCTCAGAGTGTCAAAGTTACACTTAACTTCTTATTTCTGTAACGTAGTATATGGAATTATTGTGAGACAGTGAAATATGGAAGTCCTATCACTTGCGAAGTATAATAGTTCAGAAGGTATGTATGTCCCTTTGTTTTGATTTACTATTCCTTTGTTCAAAAAAAAAATTATCAAGTGACAACTCGTGGGTAGGTATGATCTTTAAAGGATTTTTATCATGAACTAACCACACTCAATACCTATTATCCAAATAAATAAAAACAGAACAAAATAAATAGGTATCCGAATGTAACAAAGGATTTTTGGATGAAGGTAGGACAGGTACCTACAAAACTAATTATTTTTGGTGAATCATAGCGTACACAAACAATGAACTGAATTGTTGATATGAAAATTTCATTTAAAAAAATGTTTACATAATTATTGTTGCCGTTGCTATGCCGGCTTCTTTTCAGCGAGAGCCGGCTTTCGAATGGTAACCTCTGATGACCTCGAAAACTTCGCTTAGCAACACAAGTTTCACTTGGTTTCTTTCATTCAATTAGCTTTTTGTATGCAACTCTGGCTCATAATGAATCTGTCAAGAGCTGTGAGCATCAAAAAGGTCTTAATTGGTTTCAATTAATTTAGATTCCTAATCGCAATTTGCTTATATAAATAGAGACCTGCTATTTTGCTGCTGGTTAGTATTATGAAATTGACCTCTGAATTATGCTAATTGGTAAATGGGAATTAAATAGGTAACATAAAGGGCTTGATGAAAGATTTTTTTGTGAGTATGGTATTGTCAATATTTGATTTTCAAAGAATTGAATGGTTTCTGGAGAATTAGTAGACTACCTACTACTTGTTTTCAAAAATAATTAGATTGTAGGTACCTACCTAGGTATAAGTATAGGTACCTACTATAGTTTAATTGGTACCTATAAGTACCTATCATTACCCTTTCAATAATATTGTGGTTGAAGATCAATAAATTAATTATTGCTTATATCTATGGATACCTAATTTCTTTTGTATGATTTTCAACAAATTGACCTACATTTTTAATTTCCTTCGTGCAGACCTACCTAACCAATTTCATATTGCTACTACAAAGACCACGGGCCGACAAATTTTGACTTTCATCAATAATTAGTATTTGAAAATTAGTCGCTTCAGGGCTTGAATTCATAAATTACTAGCGTTGTTCAAATGTAGAGTGACTTTTTTATAAAAATACCTAAGTATTTATAATCTATGGAGCCTATTGTTTTGAATGTCTTGTATAGGTATTCAAAAGGGCCAATCAGCATTCATAGATACAATACAAGAATTTCAAAATAATATTCTTATAATAATAATAATAATGTGAACTTTAACTAATTTTCCCCCACTTCCAGTGGTTTCAAATATTTAAAATTTCACACACGTCATATCAAGGACTGATAAAACTAAATATTGGAAAATAAAAATCTTGATAGTTTTGAAAAAACTAAAAAGAAGCACGCTTTTATATTAGTATGGATTGAAGAGCAAAAAATAATCTTGTACATTTTCATAATCACATATATCATTTACTCATAACAACTAGCTATAACAATAAAAAATAAAGATAACTAATATCAAGCACCATACAAACATAAAAGTTAATTTTAAAAGGTTATTTTTGACTTAGTCCATATTGCTATACAAGCGTATTTTAGTTTTTTCAAAACTATCAATTTATCATCAGTAACAACTCCATTTTTGACAATATTCTTATAAAAATATATTGAACTAAGGCGATGAAAATACGTCAGGATTTGAAATGTTTACATGCAAACTTTGCCATAAATGTTACTTCAATGCATATTGTTGGGATGTCCAAAAATAATAAATTTAGGATTTATTTTTTGTAAAAAAAAAATTGTTAACAGTGTCAAATTTTATTATCAATAAAATTCTATGTTGTTAGCTTTAATCTAAGTTATTCGGGAAATAATCTAGCCATATACCTCTCGACCTATAAATTTAAATTAAAAATTAATTAAAATGAATTAAACTCTCTAAAAATATTTTTTGCATTATTATGATTTTTGGAAAATAGTTTCATGCACAATAATTTTAAAATAAAAACCATCGACCGCTTCTCAAAATCATGCTTAAAATATTTCGAGAGTTTCATGGATTAAATTCATAGGTCTTCTGATATAATAGATGACTATTTCATCTGTTGTAACCTACCTATTACATGAAAAAAATTTGCAACAGAATTTTTATTCTAACTATATCGGTTATACAGGGTGTCCTCTAAGACGAGTATTAACTGAGCTACGACTGCTACGAGGAGTTGAAAGTGGTAAAAAAAATGTTTTCCAAAATGACTCCATAAAAGCTTCTTTCTTTCTTAATTCTAAAAATTTTCTATTCAGAAATGAGAGAAATTTCGTTATCGAAAATGTCAACGGTTTTCAAGATATTTGAAGTTTAATAAGTGCTTGTGTAAGTGATGTAGTTTCTTTGTTGATTATTTGTAGTAATTTTTGAAAAACCGAAAACAAAAAATGGAATGCTTATCTCGATGGCAGTAATTAGTTTATTTTTTCATTTCTCCAATGGATTTAATTTGCTTGAAACAATCTCAATTAATGCACATTTTATTTTTTCTACAGCTGCCTTATAAGAACACTTCCTCTTCTTTCGTCACTACTAGCAAAACAAAGGATGTTCCACATGGAAAAATGAATTATTCACGAAACAGTGAGACAGTGGAATTTTTTTCGTTTTGATAGTTGGTGATATTTTTTCACATATCCCCCTTCTTTCCCCCTATTGCTTCTCAAGAAACGTTTTACAGAAACTACCCAAGCACAAAACCTGGATTTTCTATAATGAAAAAGCCTCAATAGCTCTAATACACCGCTACAACTTAAATTTTTTTTTTTTTTCAAAGCCAAAATCCTCTTTTTTAAAATAAAATTTGACTACGTAAATTATAATGTTTCACACATGTGACACACAGGTGACACACAGGACTATTGTCTGAAGTATGAATATAATATGAATAAAGATTATTATTCTACATATATTATTTCGATAGCGTAATTTAAATTTTTATTACGCTATTATGAATCAGAGTTTTTCATGAAATTTTGATAACACCCATTCGAAACTATAACTCAGTGGCATAGTTACATGTCTTTAAAAAACGTTTGTTTTGGTTATTTGCCTATAAACTGAATTCAAATTTTTAATTTCATTTCAAAGTTTTGACACTAATTCAGAGCTACCGATGCTTAATTATTTAGGAGAAAAATCGTCCAAATCGAACAACAAACACCTCTTTTAAATGGGTCACTCTGTATATGAGAGGTAAAACTTTGTTTCATAATAAAGCTAATCATTTCTACGAAGGCTTAGTTAGAACGGATCCGCTATATTTTTTCTTAATTTCGAGCTGTAACTCGAAATTAGTGTTAATTTCGTGTTATAACTCGAAATTAGCTTAATTTTCGAAGTTATAACTCGAAATTAGCTTAATTTTGGAAGTTAGCGAAGGAAAGACATGCAATATTTTTCTCAAAATTAGCTTAATTTCTAGTTACCTACAACTTGAAATTAGCCAAATATAGAGTTAAAACTCGAAATTAGTGATAATTTCGTGTTATAACTCGAAATTAACTTAATTTTCGAAATTAGCGATGGAAAGACATGCAATATTTTTTTCAAAATTAGTGTTAATTTCGAGTTACAACTCGAAATTAAGTAGTGTTAATTTTGAGATACAACTCGAATTTAGCGAATGAAGGACACACAATATATTTTTCTCAATTTCGAGTTGTAAAACGAAATCAACACTAATTTCGAGTTATATATAAAAAAAATATAGCATTTCTTTTCTACGCCTTCGTACGTTTCACCATAAAATTTATTTGAACAAATAGTTTATGATAATTGGAAGAACATTTTATCGTCAACCTTCAGGCAAATGATTTTCAATAAACAACATTGCATTTTTTTTTCAGAGCAACAGTCAGAATACAAGGAATTCTCTACGCCCGAAGAAACAGCCTTAGTCGAATCATTATCAAAAATATTAGAAGGCGAACTCAGAAATGCGAAACGAACTCACCTTTCGGCCGGAGAAGTTCTTCTACCCAACGGCTTGACGCATTCTATAGCTCAGGATATGTTCCAATTGGCAGATACCGAGCCTTGCGGTCTGAGAGGTTGTATATTATACATCAATTTCGAAGCAGATGATGTGAAGACGAAGCTGAGTATGGTCAAATGTGATCCCCTTACACCTACAACTTTCGAATTGTACCTCAATCTCAAGCAGTCTACAGCCGGATGGAATTCGTTCCTGCCACAATTTCTCAAGTGAGTACAACAAAAGAGTAGAAGTGGAAAAAGGGATTTAATTTGTGTAATTGATGACTTGTTTATTTTGTGGAAATTCATTATCACTTTAATGAAACGAGAGAAACACACTTATTTGCACTAGTTTTATATTTTCACGACCGGTTTCGGGTTTTATGCCATTATCAAGTATGAAAACTAACTAATTCAATTGAACTCTAAAACCTAGTTTTATAGGGAGTTGCAGGTAAACTAGATGAAGAAAGATGAATGAAATTAAGTGAACAGGGGTGAAATGATATAAACTCAATACTGGAGGTTATGGAAATTACCTGGGTTGCCAAAATTATAAATTCAAAAATGGAGACCTACATAAATCGAGTTGCTCCTTGAGGGTTCTATATTTCGGGTTTTTAATTGATTTATTTATTTCCATGGCTTCCAACAGATTAATTTTCTTCCCTTTTTTACATGTGTGTAGGATTTTGAGATTATCTTTGCTTATCTTGTGTTTGAATTCTTGCAGATGTTCGTACATTATTGATTTTTTGTCGAAACAGACGTGTTCACGGAGCCTTACTTCAAGATTTCTACCGGTTTTGTATGTATATACTGCAGAGCATTCCCCTCATTCTAATCTATCACTGATTTTTTCATTCTATCTCGTTTAGGTTTTGCATTGAACAGAATTCTGCCTATATTATTATTGCTTATGAAAGCTGTTGATATTTTGAATTTAGAAAAATAATTTTGAATGTTTTCTGAAATTTTACCTAAGTAATTTACGTTACGGTTATGAGTGAACTATACCCAAATATCGAAGAACACAATACACGTAAATATGGTAGCCAATTACTCAGGTAAAATTTCAGAAAACATTAAAAATTATTTTTCTAAATTCAAAATATCAACAGCTTTCATAAGTAATAATAATTTAGGCAGAATTATGTTCAGTGCAAAACCTAAACGAGAAAGATCCATGGATATATAGATTAGAATGCAGGGAATGCTCTGCAGTATATACAGGCCAAACCGGTAGAAATTTTGACGTAAGGCTCCGTGACCACGTCTGTTTCGACAAAAAATCAACAATGTACAAACATCTGCAAGAATCCAAACACAAGATAAATGAAGATAATCTCAATTGTATTAGTTTTTATACTTGATAATGGGGTAAAACCCGAAACCGTCCGAGAAAATATAAAACTAGTGAAAATAAATGTTTCTTTCGTTTCATTAAAAAAAAGGAATTGATGAAAAAGCAGGATGGCCAAATAGAAACTAATCATGAAAGAGATAGAAAGGTGTTTGTATGTGAAATGAGAATTGGAGAAAGCTGGAATGAAAGTAAAAAGGCAGTGTTTGTAAATATCGTGATATTTATATAAATACCAAAATATCGGATATATTATATTGATCTTTATCAAACATGGATATTTATTTACTTTTTTTGATATGGATAATACCAAAAGAAAAAGCATATATTTTTTAGTTTTTAAAGAAAACAACCAAAAATGAACACCCCCTTCAGATTCATCAAAAGTGTGCAAATGGTTTTCCATGCGGGAAGGAATTTCCTGCATCTCCTTCTTACATTTCTTGCATTTAGCCTATTTCCCAAGGCCAAGCTGTAGATAAAAATAAGAGGCTCTTTTCACACAAAATAAAAGACGCAAATGGCCTACACTACTTTTTATAATATAGTCCGTAAATGAAAACCCCGGTTCTCGCCCCATCAAAATCGCTTTGTGGAATTTTTTAAACAAGAAAGTATAGTTTTACAGTCAATAGAACTTTTGCAGAGAACTATAAAACCTACAAAATGGTTTAAAACCTACAAAATGGTTTTTTATACTACCAGATCGATGCATTTTCCACTGAGAAAATCAGGGAAAACTTCGAAGAAGAGACCATTTTTCAAAAATTCGTGGAAAGTGGTTCAACTGCGCGCAAGACGGTTTTTGTCCGATGTGTAGTTTTTGCACATCGCGTTATAAACAATTTAAGGGCAAATTTTTCTAAATGCGCCGATTTAAGGGAAATCATTTTATTGAAATTCTGTAAACGGCATTTGAAAGTAGAGATAAATATCTACAATTTGTATATTTTTGGTTTTCACCTGAGAGGTGGAAAATGTGTTGAAAATGTCACTGGAAGTTACTCTTAATGCTTCAAAGTGCACCCGAAGTCACCCGAACTCAACTCGAGTTAACTTCAGTGTGACTTCGGACGCAGTTTGAAGCGTTTTCATCAACTTTCTGTGACATTTTCAACGCATTTTCTACCTCTCAGGTGTAATCCAAAATATACGAATTGTAGATATTGATCTCTACTTCCAGATGCCGTTTACAAAATTTGATACGACGATTTCCCTTAAATCGGCGCGTCTTGCAAGATGTGCTCTTGAGTTGTTTATAACGCGATTGTGCAAAAACTACACATTGGACAGAAAATATCTTGCACACAGTTGAACCACATATTAGCATCTATCAGTTTCCGCAATATTGTTTGTCCAGCTTCAGATTTATAAAAATTATAAATTTTTGAAAACTGGACTCTTTTTCCGGTCGTATGAAAATCCATTTTGTAGGTTTTATATATCTCTACTAAAGTTCCATCGACTGTAAAGCGGTTACTTGAATAATCATTGAGATATTTCCAAAAAAACCAAAAAAGTTGTAATTTTTTTCAATATTGCTTGTTTAAAAAAATCCACAAAGCGATTTTGCTGGGGAGAAAACTGGGGTTTTCACTAACGAACTATCTAATAAAAATTAGTATAGGCCATTTGCATCTTTTATCTTGTGGGGGAAAAAACCTCTAGAGCTTTGTCTATAGATAAAAAGCAGTATGAAAAAATGAAAAATAATCATGAAAGAGAGTTGTGTGTATGTGAAATGAGATTTAAAGAAAGCTGGATGGAGAGTAAAAACGAGAGATATAATGTGAGAACAGGGGGGAGGTAGAGACGAATAAAAGGGCCATAAGAATAAAGAAACATCAGGATATAATTTAACAGTTTTCTTTTTTTTTCAGAAAAATAACGAGGAGTGGCACAATAATGATCAGTCCGGAATATGACCTCCATAAAGTACAGTTGTATCGATCAATTATCGACTGAAGTTTGCCATTAGAGCCCTGTGATATGAGGTTTATTTGTATTAAGTCATGATTTCATTCACTTCATGTATGGGTTGTTTGAAAATGTATGTATATATTTCTACAGGTAGAGAAATCATCCAGTTGTAGGTTATTGAGTCACCATGACCAATTCCTTTTTTTTCAATATTTTTTTTCTACAGATTACAAATCAATGAATTGTCATTTGGAAAAATAATTTTTTATAATTACATCCATAATGTTCCTGAAATAACTGAATAAATCTGAATGTCATGGGATCAGATTAATGATACACATACAGGGTGTTGATGAAAAGATGAGTTTTTTGGTGAGATTTTCTGGAAGTTTTAGTGAAACATACAAATGTTCGAAACATTACCAAGAAGGTTTAATCAATGTTATAATTTTTATTTGGTCTTTCTTTGATAATTCTCAACATCTTTTCTGGTTAGAAAAGAAACAGTTTAATTATTTTTCAGTTCAGATTAGTTCATTTGTTCTCTCAAAGGAAATCAAATCTTGATCAAACAAAATTTCACTTTTAAGAAATTCAACAAATACACAAACTTTTTTGAATATGTGTCAACACCTGTAGAAATTAATAGAGCAATTTTCCAGAAAACTTCATATTCAGTTCATTTTCGAAGTATTATTCATGTGGGATCTGCATATCATAGTGATAGATAAGGTTTTAAGCTAGGGTATGGTTTTCCAAAACCCATATTTGTGATAAGTGTATAAATTCGAAAAAGAAAAACTTTATAATAATTTTGTGTTTGTGATATTAGTATGATAACAGTTTGTGTAGAATAGAACCTTTGCTGTTTGCCCAGAGAGGAGAATATAATTGTTGATTATATAATATACGAATAGATTCAGTATTATTAAGTTTGATGATTTCTCACAAAATATTTAAAGAACATTGTGATCTCAAATAAAATTAGGTTAACTTGTGAGACTTTTTATACATTTCAATGTGTGTAAAGTTCGTAGATATGTACTTCATCACTAAAATTGTGATAACATAGTTTATTGACATTTTTATAAAACAAATAAATAAAAAGTGATATTTTTTTGTCCAATGTGGTAGTTATTTTTGTACCTTCCCAGATTCTATGAAAGAGATTGCACACAATGAAGTAAGTGATTATCTCGCTTAAAACTGAAATTTAAACCAGAAATAATGACAGATTCCAAAAATTTTTATATATCAAATCAACAGGATGAAAATCTCCCAAATTGAATACAAATTTTCTCTACAAAATTTGGTCAAAATTACAAATTGTGGTATGAACAAAGGTTTTTCTTTCAGCCAGAGCTCTGTCAAAAAAACAATAAAATTTGGAAAATCGCCACATTCCAAGTAAATGAAGTTCTTCACTGACTGAATGTTTAAGAGAGTCTCAAAAAGTTATTGTCAGATTTCATTGTGTTGAAGGACCAACTCTTAACCACTAACTTAAGAGAACAGTTAAGGAAATTCTTTTGGAACAGACGTTCTACAGTGTAGATGAATTTTTAACTTTTACATTTTGATACAGATAAATACTTATATTCAAATTGATTATTTTTCTATGTATGTTATGCTTTTGTGTTGTATGTATACATTTATAATAACTAGGTACTTTGACTGACTTACTTCATATCATGTAAATGATCGAAGGAATAAGTAAATTTATTAATATTATGGCGGGGCTGGACCAGAGCTGGTTTTTGGGACTTACGGACATTTTTTGGTCTTACGGACCTTTTTCGGTCTTACGGACCTTTTTCGGTCTTACGGACCTTATTCGGTCCCTCCTCTGGATAAAAATTGATAAAAAAGTGCTTATAATAAAAAATAGATATCGACAAATAAATTGAACTATTTGGGAACGTAGGTATATAGAATGGGTTACCAAAATACAACGAAAAAATTGTATTAAAGAGTAATTTATACATCTTTATCTGTGACAAAAAATTGCCAGACGATTCGGACGGGTATAAGACCCTGCCAGACGAGCCTAAAGTTCCTTAAAGGGGTATATTTCATAACAAGGTTGAAATTTTGAGGAAATACTCACTAAAAAGTACGTAGAAGATTAATTGACAGCCAGATATTTTCGATGGTTGCGAATACGCCCTAGATCAGTATACAGGGTGGGGCACCAACATACGATAAGTTCTTTGGACGCTAAACGAGTAATTTGTTCGGAAATATGTCCACGTCACACTTCAGTATATGAATATAGATTAGAACTACTAGAAAAAATATAGGATTGTGGATTATATGAACAAATTTTAAACAATTTCTAACAATCAATTGATGGAGCTGACTCTCAATATCTCAATGTCCATTCAGGTGTTCCACAAGGATCTATTCTGGGACCCCTTCTATTTGCTATTTTTACAATAAATTTAGTTAACAGTCTTCAGCATTGTAAAATCCATATGTATGCCGATGATACTCCACTTTATTACAGCTTTCCTCATCAAGTAGTAGAAAGTGCTTGTACTCGCATAAATGAAGACCTTGCATCTTTTACTCAAACAGCTTAGAATCACGGCTTGATCATAAATAATGATAAGTCAAAAGCTCTTGCTTTCGTGTCAAGAAACAACCGTAACATCGTTCTCAATTCTGTGAATATAAATATAAATAATGAGAATCTCGAAATAGTCGACAGTGCGAAAAGTTTGGGTGTTTTGTTAGACTCTGATTTGAAGTTTGAGAAGCACATCAATAAATTAATACAACGAGCATATTTCATGTTAAGAGTGATTTACAGTCAAAGGCAATTTCTCCCAAAGAGATTAAAAGCTACATTATGTGAAACACTTGTGTTATCAAATTTTACCTACGCAGACGTTCTATATAGCACTTTCTTAATTCAATTCTTTATTGGCCAGTTGGGTACAGAATTGTACATATGGCAAGTCATTTTTTACAGTAACATACAATACAACATACAATAATTGTATAATATAGACGTATCACAACCACAATATATCAAATATGTCCTGTTTTTACAGTAATTAATACAATAAATTATATAACAAACATATACGTATAACACCTACAATATAGAAACGTTAATAGTTACAATCATTCAGAAATTCTTCACAGCTGTAGTAACATTTGTCTAGTAAAAGAATTTTGACACGCCTATAGAATAGCTTGTCTGTTTTAATTTGTGTAATAGCTGGCGGCAGCGCATTGTAAAGACTGACTGCATTATACATATAGTGGTGAGTCTTTAAATTTTGATGTTCTGTGTCTAGGCACCTTTAATAAGTTTCCATTACGTGTTGGATAATCATGGCTTGATGAGGTTTTTTCAAGCATTGACTCATTATTTCTGGCGTAGTTTACACATTTGTATATGTATATGCAGGGAGCTGATAGAAGCCTTTCTCTGATGAATACTGGCCTACAACTCTCAGTGTAGTCCATGTCAAAAATCAGTCTCACTAGTCGTTTCTGTAATATAAAGATCCTATTGAAGTTATTTGCACTTCCCCAAGTCATCATATTATAAGAAATGTGTGAATATGCCATGGAATAGTAGACACTGAGTAGACTTGCCCTGCTTATACATTGCTTCATCTGTTTTATAGCAAAATATGCTTTGTTTAATTTACAACATACATTATCGATATTTAATTCCCAATTCCAGTTGTTCATCCAAAATTGTACCTAAAAATTTAGCTAGGTTGTTAATTGAAAATACTTAGAAAATATCAACTGTTTAGTATCTACCTATAGTTTTGTGAAAACAGTTTTTAAAAATTTGTCATATTGTCAAAATATTATATTTCATCTTGAATAAACTTCCATTTTCCGAGTGTTCTTTCATCTGGTTATGGGCCCAGATCAGTTTTAAGTTCCGTTCACGTCCTTAAGTAATTGTACCGTTGTTTGCATCAGCGCTGTTGACAATCATTTGCTGCAATGTCTAACATATTACCTGGAATCGAGAAACTGAGAGGAAGAGAAAATTTTGATAACTGGATGTTTGCAGTACAAAATTATTTAGAACACGAAGAATTATGGAAAGCCGTATTGGGAGAAGAAACCGACACACTCAAAATAACCAAGGCGAAATCAAAATTAATTTTATTGATTGAACCTGTGAATTATGTTCATGTCCAGAAAAATTTTACATGAGAGATTTATTTAGGTCAAGCGAATTTTTTTTTGGGCCTAAGAATAACCAGAAAATGTAACCAAATTTGTATTGATCAACAACAATATATCGAGAACATGTTGGAAAAATTCAACAAGACCAATAATTGTAATGTATGTTCAACACCAATGGATCCGAATCAAAAATTGAGTAAGGAAATGAGCCCCAAAACAAAAGAAAATGAGGAGGAAATGAAGGAGATGCCCTACCAAGAATTGATCGGCAGTTTGTTGTTTTGCGCACAAGTATCCAGGCCAGATATCAGTTATGCCAGTGTTATGCTGTCAATTTTCTCAGCCGATATAATAGTAATCCAGGAATATTACATTGGACAGCAGCAAAGCGGATTTTGAGATATCTCAAGGCAGCAATCACAAAGAAAATAATTTTCAGTGGAACTGAAACTAACAGTGTTTCATTGAAATGTTACTGTGATGCAGATTATGCGTCTGATAGATGAAAGGAAGTCGGTCTCCGGTTTTGTATTCATGATTGAAGATGGAGCCATCTTATGGAATTCTAGAAAGCAGTCTGTTGTTGCCTTATCCACTTCAGAGGCCGAATATGTTGCTCTAAGTTCTGCAATGCAAGAAGAACTCTGGCTAAGAGGATTAGCTAAAGAACTATTTACAAATTTTGGTGAAACGGTTATGTATTGTGATAACCAAAGTGCCATTTGTTTAGCACAATCAAATCTTACTAGTGTTAAAACAAAGCACATTGATATACGTCATCATTTTGTAAAAGATATCGTGGCAAGTGGCGATATCGAGATAGTCGCTGATATTTTTACTAAGGCGTTGCCAAAGAAAAAGAATGACTTTTGTTCGACCCAAATGAGACTTCGAGTTTTTCCTTCAAGCAGTTGATTTTTAGGGGGAGTGTTGTTAATTGAAAATAATTAGAAAATATCAACTGTTTAGAATCTATAGTTTTGTGAAAACAGTTTTTTAAATATTTGTCATATTATCAAAATATTATATTTCGTCTTGAATAAACTTCCATTTTCCGAGTGTTCTTTCATCTATTAGCAACAACATCAATATTAAGTGAGCCGCATATGTGATTTGGAAAATTACTTCTTCTGTTATAAAACCTCATAGAAACTGATTTGGTAGTGTTTAAGATAGGATGGTTATGTTGACACCATTTGGAGAATGTTTCAATCACCCAATTAATTCGTTCTATCAATATTTCAATATCACTTCCCCTGACACAGCGATGGTCGTGTCATCAGCAAACATTGTGATTTGACACTGACAATTTAATAAGTGTTCCGGCAGATCATTAATAAAAATAAGAAATAATAGGGGTCCCAATACCGACCCCTGGGGAACACCTGAGTGCACGTTGAAAGATTTGGATAACACATTGTCAATATGGAGGAAAAATTCAAAAAGTTCAAAACTCTTGTCTACGACTTATTTATGGCATAATAAGACGGCAACAAAGAATCTCACATAAATTGAAAGATATTGGCTGGTTAAATATGAAAAATAGACGAACTCTACATTCTGCAATTATCTTCCACAAACTCATTACAAGTAAAACTCCTTCATATCTGCATAGGAATTAGTATATTGTACAATGAGCATGAAATGGCATACATTTTATGCTCATTGTACAATATACTTTTTCTACGACCATCTGAATATAATATATCCTTTTTATCATAAACTCTCCTGTCGTCATTTTTGCATGGTTTAGATAATTTTTTCTTTCTTCACCCGTTGAATGAAACATCTATTTTTTCTTTTTGTACACGTACCTACCTACGTCGTGAAACAAATAACATTCAAAATTTTCAAATTTTGACAACTTGGAAATAAAAAAACTTTATGCAGAAAAAATCAAACACTAATCGATTTCATAAAATGAAAAAAAAAAGTGGCTGCGTGGATTTGAACCCTCGCTCCCAACATCCAAAGTCCATGTGCCATCTGAATCAACACTCGTCGTTACTAGAGCACATAATAATTTGTTCAAATTAACTGCTATATAGAAAGTATCTGTCAACTATTCAAAAATATAGAATCCGATTGTAATCAATCTTTTTATTGAAATTATTCTAGTTTTATGAAAAGAAAATCATACCATTGTCAGAAGATAGGCATTATCAGGAGCTTCTGATATAAATTTATTAATTTGATCTGTAGAAAATGTTTTGGATTTCCTTGGTTGATACCCGTCGTTAATACCTACCTATAATGACAGTCTAGTAGTTCATGAAAGTCGTAGGAAATGAATATTTCGATACAGCTAGCCCGTGGGAAATGAAAATCGGTGTTACAACGTGGTAGGTTTCTTAATCGAAGACGCAATTGAAATTTTTCTTAATGGTCGTAGAAAAAATCACTTATAGAGCTGATGTACACAATCTCAATGTGAGGAATAAGGGATTACTTACCCAACCCAAATTCAAATCAGAGTTTTTCAGACGTAGCTTGAGCTTTCAAATATGCACAATCTACAATAACGTACCTGAACATATAAAACGAAGTGGGTTACAGCGATTTCGACTGAAAAACAAAAGTCATTTATTGAATTTACAATAAAATTCCGACCTCATGCCATTTCATTCATTTCTTTTTCATTTATGAATATTTACATATTGGACAAATAAAAAAAAATTATTTCATGGATACTGACTGCAGCATGTTTAAGGTTAAGTGGAAGAACAATTAATAGCGGCTGGTCTCAGGATTAGTCTCTATAAAAATTGAACTTCGCCTTTTATTTTCATTTCAAATCATTGTTATTATATATATATATATATATATATATATATATATATATATATATATATATATAAATATATATATTTGCATTTGCATGTTCATATTTGTCATTGTCTGCATTACCGATTTCGGTAGTTGCCAACTGAGACAGGGACATTGGTACCAACATATGCGCACTTGGTCCGGGCGAAGGATGTACAATGGACGTCCAAAGGACATCCCCTTTTTAATCTGGATTTTCAGTCAATTTGGACAAGAAATGGATGTCCATTGGATGTCTCCAAACGTATATCCATTGTACTAGCAGAAATGGACATCCAATGGATATCCATTTAAAGTCCATGTCCACAAGGACCAATTATGGACATGAAATGGATATCCATAGGATATCCTGTGTTTACTGGGCAGTAATTGGAAGACGTTGGTGTTAGAGGCAATTGCTCAGAACGCTTCAAGAGATACTTAAGTTAGGGAACACAGGCTGGGAGTGTTGATGGCGTGGTTAGCGGTTCCGAAGCAATTGACTATGGTGTACCACATGGAGCAGTCCTAGGACCCATCTTACATTTATGTCAATTCTCACTCGACAGTAGCGGGGAAATTTTTGGAGTCTGACTTTCACTCAATGAAAAAATGGTTCGAATAAAAATTACTCACGATCAACACAGAGAAAACGTGTTATTTACTATTCAGCTGTAACTCTCGTGGTCTGCCTAGTCTCGGCAAACTAGATATAAAAAATGAATTATGAAAATTTTTTATAGAACCTGTGGAAGAAATTAAATACTTAGGCTCCATCATTGATTGCCATTTGAAATGGGACTCACACATAATGTACGTAATGAAAAAGTTAAGATGTGTATTTTATAAATTCAAAAAATTTCATTCATTCAAATGAAAACGCTTTCACTCTCTGGTAGAAAACCATATGCGGGATGGAATTCTGGCATGGACTGAAAATTCATCTGGACCAGTTGAAAATCCAGATACTCATCGGACTCACTCTATACTGAAACCAAAATCTTCGACCTGAGACAATTAATTACACTTCTTCATCACTTGCATAAAATATCACGACAGTGTAAAATTAAAGACTTGGGGGTAAATCTACAGGCTGATTTAAAATTTAATACACACTACAACTACATTGTAAACAGAGCCTTCAAAGTACTTGGATTTGTTATCAGAAATACAAAGAAATTCAGCACTAGTACCACTATCCGATTATACAGGGTGTTTCATAATAAATGCGCAGGACTTCAGGATGTGATAGCTCGTCCAAAAATATGAAAAAAGTTTCTATTAACTTACCCTCTAAAATGCACCATTTTCGAGATACAGGGTGTGGAAATTAAAAAAAAATAATCGTTTTTTGCGAATATCTCTGGAACCGTTTATCGCACAGAAAACAGATTTCGTAGGCATTTTCTACTCACAATAAGCTAAGTTTTGTGCAGATTTTTTATTTTTTCAAATTCATAATTGGTGAAAATTTTGAAGGGGTAGTGGGTGTTTTTTTCTCCAACATCTATGCCACTGAAAAAAAGTACAGTTTTGAGCCTCCTATATGAACCGCCAATGTTTTCTACACAAAAAAGGTATTCTTGATCATAAGCTCTAAAGTTGACCGTTTTCAAACAAAATCAACTTTCATCTTGTTTAAATAATGTTTTTTCCTCGAAAAATTGCTGCGTGCATTGAAGCTAACGGCGGACATTTCCAACAATTCAACTGAGTATGATTGTTACGGTTTTTTTTTCATTTTGCAATTAAGAAGTTAACCTTTGGTTTTGTTACTTGTTTCAACGTTTAAATAAATTTTGTATAATTAGGAAAAAAATTATTTAAAAAAATTTACCATGTTTTTCAACATTCAACTTTAGAGCTTATGACCAAGAGTACCTTTTTTATGTAAAAAACATTGGCGGTTCAAGTAGGCGGCTCAAAATCATTCTTTTTCCAGTGGCGTAGTAGTTGGACAAAAAAACACCCACTACCCCTTCAAAATCTTCACCAATTATGAATTTAAAAAAATAAAAAATCTGCACAAATCATAGCTTATTATGAGTAGAAAATGCATTCAAAATCTGTTTTTTGTGCGAGAAACGGTTCCAGAGATATTAGCAAAAAACTATAATTTTTTTAAAATTTCAACACCCTGTATCTCGAAAATGTTTAGAGGGTGAGTTAATATAAACTTTTTTTCATATTTTTGAAAGAGCTATCACATCCGGAAGTCCTGCGCATTTATTATGAAACACCCTGTATAATGCTCTAGTTAGACCACACCTAGAGTATGCATCAGTAATATGGGTGCCCCAGACTAATAGTCATAAAGATATGATAGAAAAAGTTCAGAAACGCTTTCTAAGATACTTGTACCTCAAAGAAAATCATATTTACCCTTGTAGGGTGTCTTACGAATCCATGAGGAATACATTTAAATTACAGTCTCTAACAGAAAGGAGAATGCTACAGTCTGTTGTATTCATATATTATATCGTCATTTATATTAAGTACAAGGAATGTCTACTGAATAATTTCATAGAACTAATCTTAGGATACTGAATAAATCATTATTTTACATTAATAGATATATAGCTGCTCGCCTCTTAGTTCAATGCTCCGGGAGTGCAACACATTTTTTGAAAAAATTTGTGATATAGATATCTTTAAAACAAGTTTGAAAGATATAAAAAATATAGCTATTTCACAGTGATCTCTGTATGTGATATATAGTTAATACTTTAGGAATACTATACACAGAATAGATCTTACCATATCTGTTTTTATATCTTAGGACTCTGAATTGTATTTTATACCTTTTATGTTTTTTTTTTGCATTTATACAATTTTATACATTGAACCATTGGACTACCTACTTAGTTTAGTCAGTAAGTTGCCTTGCATGTAACTACCTCGTGTGTTTGTAACAATAAAGAATAAAGCATCAAAACCAACTGTCAACCCACAACTACAATACTCTGAGAAAAACTCATTATATACCACCCTTGATGATCAAATCTCCCACAGAGAGAATTTTCCTCTACTTAGCACCTACGTTATATGTACATGTCCCATAAAGACCACGTTAAACTTAAGTACAATAGCTGGCCATACACACAGAGTTCGATCTGTCGGTTTTAACCGCCAAGGATTAGTCTGCCGGTTTTATCTGCCATGTACTAAAACCGTTGTCATCCACAAACGCAGAATAAAAATCCGGGTTGAATCTTATAGATGGATCCGCCTCAGGCAATAGCAGTAGCCTAGTACATTTTCGTTTCACTACGATGGGCTAAATTTTAGGAACAAAAAAATATACTACCTAAACTTCCCAAAAAATATTTCTAACAGCCCCTCTTTAAAATGTTCGGAGTATGTTTTTAATGTAGACGTTAGAATAATCTTTCATAACTATTTTACTGAAAAAATTAATTAGAACGTTGTAAAATTGTACCACCTCTGCACAGACAAAACTGCTAAAAGAGGCAAGAATTCATTGTTTTTATGAAAAAAAAAACAAATATTTCGAAAACGGCAAGTTCATAGTGGTTATTTTTTCATAGCCGTAGGGTATCCTTTGATCTACATTCTCCTTAAGTTTGACGTAGTTTTTACGGGACACCCTGTATAATAGTACCCCTAATGTATTGAAATGTATAAGTATCTGCAGAAAATTCAAACGATTGAAAGAGTTTACAAAAGAAAATCCTAGGCATATAATACGTACGTATTTCTTTTTGAGAACTGGAATAGATAAAAAGTTATTTGATTAATAAAAATGAGAAATGGGGAAATTGTTGGCATTTTAATACATATTATCATTAATGTTTTCAAATACTCATTGGTTTCTCGGAACCAGTGTTTAGTCATTCATCGAGTAATTTATATATTTTATCTTTATTATTCTATTTTTACTTTTCACTTTTAATTATGTCATTGTAAATTGCTAATGGATATATTATAACTCATAACCTGTCCTCATCGTTGGTATCACCATTGTATTTTACTTCGTGATTGCTTCATATTTTTAATGTTTTTATAATCTTGTTTGTTCTTTCAAAGAGACCAAATAATTTTATACTGATTTACACTGATTCACACTGCCTTATCTCTTTTTCCTCATTGGTAAGTAACTACAACTCTCAATTTTCTTATAGATCTATTTTGTATTTTATATTCCGACGTTAGTTGTTGCCTTGTAAGCACAAGGTCTTCTAACCGAAGCCACAAATGTGTGGTTGGCTTCCTGTTGTTGACTTCCTTTGTTTCTATTTTTACATCCAAGTGTTGTACATCTTCGCACTTGATTTTACCGTACTGATGAGAGCTTAAGCTCGAAACACGTGTCTACGGTTGCAGAACATTTTGAGGGTTATACCCAATAACTTTTCTACTTATATTTTCATATATTGCCCCTCGCTATATCCATCCTTATTTGAATTTATGATATGTATATGTGTGAATAGGTGTTTGTGTGTTTGTCTGTCTTATTGACATATTACTATTTTTATTTATACAGTGCGGCTTTTTTAAGTCCCCCCCTCCTGTTAACTTTTGAACGGTTCGACGTACAAACATGAAAAAAAAACCGTTTGGAGGGTTTCACTACTACTACTACTTTTTGAAACAAAAAATATGGTGATTGCTCCACAGGGGGCGCGGGGAGACACATCAACTCAAAATTTTTAAATGGCATGGGGGGTCGAGTGTCACATCGTTGAAAAGATAATTCAATTCTCTTTACAACCATCTAAATATTTTTGAATTTAGTTAAGGAATTTTTTCCCAATTTCGATTTTTGTGCCTATCGAAATTTTCTAGTTGATGTGCCCCCAGCGCCATCTGTACTGTAATTGCAATATTTCTTCTCTCAAAAAGTAGTATCGATAATACCCTTTGCAATGTTTTTGGTTTCATTATTCCACAACAAACCGTTCAAATTTATCAAGCTATGACTAGTTTTCAGATCCGCATTTATTTTTGATATTTCGAATTTGAATTGCAAAAAAAATATTAACGAAATTAAAAAAAAAATTAGATGGTTTTAAAGAGAATTGAATTCTCTTTTCAACGATGTGACACTCGACCCCCCATGCCGTTTAAAAATTTTGAATTGATGTGCCCCTCCGCGCCCCCTGTCTAGCAATCACCATATTTTTTGTTTCAAAAAGTAGTATCGGTGAAACCCTCCAAACGATTTTTTATTCATTTTTGTACGTCGAACCGTTCAAAAGTTAACAGGGGGGGACTAAAAAAAGCCGCTTTGTATATAATTGTTATGCTTAATTTCATATATGTTTATTTTTACTCAAAAAATGTGTTCTCCATTCTCCAATTATTTATACCGGGTGTCCCACGAAGATTAGGAAAGGAAATATCTCGCAACTCGAAAGTAGTGGAGAATTGGTATTTTGGGGTTCTGAATTAAAGCAATTGGTGCAGCTTTTTTTGATATTATGTTACCCAATGAGATTTTTGTCGTGGGACAAAGGATATAGAAGTACCTGTATTTCTTGAACTAGTCGTTGTTTGTTGGAATTGTTTTATCGGGAGGAACATAGAAATACGAAAATGTACACGTTGTCCTATTCATATATAGTTTTGAATCTGATGTCACGTGACCGAAAACAAAAAGCTCATTGGGTAACATAATATCAAAAAAGCTACACAAATTGATTTAATTTACAACCCCAGAATTACAATTCTCTACTTCTCTCGTGTTTTCCGAGATATTCCATATCCTAATCTTCGTGGGACACCTTGTATATTCGTGAAACAAGTGCATTAGCACTTATCACTGTTTTTCTTTATTCAAGAAGATTTGTGTAGGTATATTTATTGTATATTTCATTTGCATGAAAAAAGCTTATTATTTCACCAGGTGATTCAAAAATGTAGGAGACATCAAAGTTGTGATTTTTCGAATGAAAGGGTGGTCCAAAAATAATATTTTCTTTTGAGGTAACTATTACGTATCCAACTCTAACCGTTCTCGAGGTTTCGATTTTTTTTGTGAAAATACCAGGTACAATTTGGAAGCAAACGATAGAAAGAAATTATTCTTTATAAATTTGACATATTGAGCTATTGATTTCAATACAACTAATTTCTCAACATTATAGTGTAAATATGTTAGTAAATCATTGTGAATTTTTTATAATTTCGAAAACTGAACACCCAATGTTTTTTTCGTCTGAGGAATAGATAAATCTAACTATCTTTCATTTGATATTGAGATAAACATTTCTAATTTTATGGCAAAGTTCCGGATTTTATGGACTTATTTATAGCTTAGATAAGAGTGAGATTATGATATTTTTAATGCTTTTCATCAAAAACATATTTAGCTCACAATAGTCAACACTAGTTTAATTTATTATAATCACGCAGTTAGTTTATTTTCAGCTTGAGAGAAAGTTATCGTGCCACCAAAATGACGCCTTTGTGTTCGCAGAGTTGCATATCGAGCAGGGGTTAGTGGCAGTCAATTTGAAGAAACAGGTAGCCACCAGACCTGCCTTTGGGTTAGTAGTTGTGCTATTAGTTCGCAGGTGACGCCTCCGACAAAAATCAATACTTCAGCCTTTTCAATTCATTTCACAAACATTTCCATCTTCTTAAGACAATGGTTCCATCACAGAACACACATACATAGAAAAGACTCTCTATAGGACTGCCCACCGACTTGACCTGGTTAACCAAGTAACCAAGTAACCAGATGCTGTGCTCACCGGGCAGATGGCGCAAGTGTATGGTTTTTCTGACATTCAAGCAACCCTAATTACACTGTCTTTTATTTCTGCACTCAACTGAGGTGTATCGTGGTGTTTTCTCGAAGCAATTCAGTTTCGTTCAGAAATGAATCGACATCAGACTTATCGCGAAAATTCAATCACTTCTGGTATTACTACTGATAATACCTACGACGACAATTCATATCATTAAACATTCAAATTAATGATATAATTGCTACAATTTGGCAATATAATAACTGTCGAAGAAAAAACTTTGCATGAAACACTTTGTTGAACTCGCGCGGTTGCGCCTCATTCAACAAACTTCACGCTCATACAAAAAAGTCCTACTTTATGAACTTGTATCATAAATTGCTATTTTGTTATTATCAGTATAATTGCGTTTAGAATTTTCTGCATTAAGTTTTATTGCTGTTGTTGATGACGTGTTCAATTTTCGGAGAATTAAATAAGTTCGGGAGAATTGACTTCATTTTTCTATTTTACTATGTTGAAGAATAACCGAAAAACCTAAATGATCGAATTTTGTTTTTTTTTGAATAATTGAAAAAGTGGTAGAGGTTTTGAATAATTAAAATTTATTTTTCGATTACTTATTGTTGATTAGGTACTTATTTAAGAAAGAAACAAGGTGTCCTGCCCTACCAGGTACAATAAGTAGGTACAATAAGAAAAATTTAAATTAAATAAAAACAAATACTTTCCTGGCTGATACCACGACGAACGTTGAATTACATCCAATGAATTTCCGTGAAGAGTTCCTACAAGGCTATCTCTGCAATTGCTAGTTGCATGGAAATGTTAATTAAAATATTTTGACCACCTATAGATCGATTTGGGGTGTTGCCCCTCATCAGTATAGGGCAGGTCTCTGCAGACAATAACTAATGTCTGCAACAAATGGTTCAATTATCAATCCATGTCAAAACAAAAGCTAAGACGAGCGCTCATTGTGAACAATGCAGATTTTCTTTGTCAGTTACTTATTTTATCTTATCAAAACATATTTTTTTTTATCTCGCATGCATAAAAAATGTCAGATAGGTACCAGTTATTAAATTCAATCGCTTTTTGTTGTTGTTGTAGAGTATACTGTACAACTCGAGTGGATTGTCCATATCGCGCACGGACGATTGAGAACTAGCTTTTCAAATGACAAATATTGATTTCTTTGATTGAAATATTCGAATAACTGAATAATTATTGATTCTCATTTTTTTTCCTAATTATTATTCACTTTCTATGCTAAAAGAATTGTACAATTTATAGAAATAAACACTGAATATAAATTCACTACAGATCTAATCCAATAAAACTTGGATTACTTGAATGTTGATTCAACTAAAGATCACGGAAACTGTTATTTAATAAAATTTTGATCACAGTCTATATTACTCGAAACCCTTCTTCAAATGGCATTGTATGATACACCTCTGAATTCAGAATGAAAAGTTAATTCCAACAGTGTCATAAAATTTCTAGGTCCGTATTTGAAAAAAATAGTTGTCCTGAGAATACGAAACGTTGGATACGAAATCTGAAGACGTTGAATCAAAGAGAATTTCCTCTCGAATAAAAAGCTCAGAAATATTCTTTGATATTTCTGAAAATAAATGAAGTAAAACCGAAAAATAGAAATGACCGAATTTACTTTTTTCGTCATATTATTTTCTCAAGAACCGGCCCTGATATTTTCGATTAGTTTCTACTAAGATGTCTAAAAACCCTGGTGTGTCGACTCATACCTGCAAAACTGTGGGATAAAACGGGAGACAATTCGCCTGCTTGATTAAGAGAAAACAAATGAAATCGTGACCTATTTCCCAAATATTCCGTACTTGCGTGTACCGCCACGGACGGTTTTCCTGTTAGGGTAAAACAAGCACAGAAGTATTCAAGTATTGCCGACGAATGAACTGAATAAAAAAACCCAATTATTGGAATTTACTGAATCACTATCACCAATCAGTTTTAATCGTTACACTTTCGACTTATTTATATAATCTTTTACTGAAATGCAATTAACTACAATAATATATAACCACGCATTTCATTTGGAAGTATTGAAATTAAGCTTCATGAAAATTCACCATTAGAACCTGTCAATCTTGTGCTAATATAATCAGGAATGGCGGGATTCCGTGAGATATATTCGTGCCATTATTTTCATTAAAATGTTTTCTAAAGACGGGTTTCCACTAGGCGGAAAATCAGAAGCGGATTTTCAGTGTCAGGGTACTATTGGATGATTTGAAACTGAAAGATTTTGCCGCCAATTTAATTGCGGATACGCAAATAAGTTGACATCGCTTCAACTTTTGGCGGATTCCACTAGATTTATAAATTATAATCTCGAAATATCGAAAAAATATGGACATAGCCCGTACCAAAGATTATTACAATTACCTACTCCAATATGATCATTGAAAAAAATCGATCAATTTATGTGTTTTATTAATAAAAAAAGAAAAAGGCAACACAGATTTTGGATAAGAGAGATTTTCAAGCATAGGAGTGAAAGTGGCCGTTTTCATTGTTTGATACGAGAAATGAGATGTGACCAACAGGCCACAACTACAATTTTATTATATGCGAATAAGCGCAGAGCATTTCAATGTGCTCCTAAGGAAAGTTGGACCGTTACTAGAAAAACAAAGGACCTATATCTGCATCTGCAGCATGCACGTTGAGGTAATTGTAGTGTATGGCCCCGTATACTGATTACTAATAAAGAATTGGTGGTCGATTACATAAGCGATAGCTATCATCGATGACTAGGGAGTCAGTAGGTGCGAGACGTTTGTGGAGTCGAGACTAAAGTGTGCAGTTAAATAAAGTGTTTTATTTCTATTTCCCAACGAGCAAATAGTGAACTTTACATTGGCGACGAGGATAAAACTATACCAAGTAAGTACCAAAATATAACTTAAATGGACATTGAAGGTGTTAAACACCGGATAAATAATAAAATGGCATGGAGCCGTAATGGCATCGGTGTTAAACTCCGGATGCATTACTTTATTCAAAGCCGTAATGGCAAAGGTGTCAAACACCAAATAAAAACATGACTGTATAAAGAGTAAGGGCATCGGTGTTAAACACCGGGTGCATTACAGATTTATTCAAAGCCGTAATGGCATGGGTGTTAAACACCGGATGCATTACAGATTCATTAAAAGCCGTAATGGCATATGTGTTAAACACCGGATGCGTTACAGATTTGATCAAAGCTGTAAGGGCGTAAGTGTTAAACACCGAATGCATTACACATCCATTCAAAGCCGTAAGGGCGTAGGTGTCAAAAACACATGACTGTGTGAAAACGTACTGGTTACACACAGAAAAAATTTGAATTCTAAAACGTTTTTACATACTATGTAAAAGTAAAAGTACACCAAAATGTGCAAGCTTCCGAACAACTGAATGAAATGCAGCTGTTGTATTTCAGAAACGATGTCGATCATTCCATCTCTCGAAGCATTCGATTGTGATGGAGATGTCAGTTCTGTTGGACTCCGATGGAGAAAGTGGATAAGAGCCCTCGAAATATACTTGGAAGCTGCCTCTATAACTGATCCGAAGAAAAAGAGAGCGAATCTTTTACACCTCGGAGGACTAGGAATTCAAGAAATCTTTTACAACTTACCTGGTGCAAATGTCACAGATACTGATTGTGAGGATGGTGATTCATATACTATCGCCATTGAAAAACTTGATCAATATTTTTCCCCGAAGCAAAGTCGAATTTACAAGAGACACCAATTTCGACTTTTGAAACAAGAAACAGGAGAAAAATTTGAGAAATTTTTAGTAAGACTGAGAAACCAAGCCGAAAAGTGCCAGTTCATGAATGTAGAAGAACAAATAATTGACCAAATTACCGAGAAGTGCCTCTCCGTTGAACTTAAAAAGAAAATCTTGGCTACTGGGGATTCAATTACTTTGGAAAAAATTATCGCCGAAGCAATCTCGTCAGAAACTGTTGATAGGCAAATATCGGAGTTCACCGAGAAGCCGGGTTGTAGTTCAGCTACAACCGTCAATCTACTTCGTCAGAAGAACATACTCTCAACAGCAAAATGTATGAGATGCGGATCTGGAATAGAAAAGGGCCAAGTACACGATTGTCCAGCAGTCAATAAAGTATGTCGGAAATGTAACTTTAGAGGCCATTATGAAAAGTGTTGCCGCTCAAAAAAAATTAATAAGAACCAGAGGGGACCGCCACCAAAGAAATTCAAGCAAAGACAGCCAAGAAATGAAGAAGTGGACTACGTAGAAAACCAAGAAGATGTGGAGTATGTATTTCACATTGACGATGACGATGTGGTAGATTGTAAGGTAGGAGGTATTGTAATTAAGATGTTGATAGATTCTGGATGTAAATCCAATATCATAAATGATTACACTTGGAGATCCCTAAAGAAATGCGGAATAGTAGTTCAAAATCAAATAAAAAAGCCTAACAAAGTATTTTTCGGTTATGGATCTAAAGATCCCCTAGAAATTTTGGGTTCATTTGAAGCAATAATCGAAATTGGACCTCAAAAAGAAGTGGCTTCTTTCTATGTCATAAAGGATGGAAAGAGGAATTTGTTAGGCAAACAAACAGCAATTTCTTTAGGAGTCCTCAAGATAGGCCTGAACATTAATAACTTGAATTCTGAAATTTTCCCAAAATTCAAAGATGTTCTCATTCACATTCCCATCGATAAAACCGTTAAACCTGTGAGCCAACCTTATAGGAGGATACCCATACCTCTGGAACAAAAAATCAACCTGAAACTTGAGGAGCTTATGCAAGCTGACATAATAGAAGAGGTAAAAGGTCCATCTGAATGGGTATCACCCATGGTTCCTGTTCTCAAAGAGAACGGTGACGTCAGAATATGCATCGACATGCGCAAGGCTAATACCGCTATCTTGAGGGAAAATTATCCTCTACCCACTATGAACAGCCTTTTACCAAATTTTCGAAAAGCTAAATATTTTTCCAGACTCGATATCAAGAATGCGTTTCATCAAATCGAAATTTCTCCGAGATCACGGTACATAACCACCTTTATTAGTAGTAAAGGTCTCTTCAGGTACAAAAGGCTTATGTTTGGAATAACATCTGCCCCAGAAATCTTTCAAAAGACTCTGGAAAAAATGCTACTACCTTGTCAAGGTACAGTTAATTTCATTGATGACATCCTAATTTATGGAACAAGTGAAGAAGAACATGATCATAGGGTTCGAAATACATTGAATATTTTGCGCGAGAACCATGTACTTCTGAATAAAAGTAAATGCATTTTCAAAATTACGGAAGTTCGATTTCTTGGATATAGGGTGTCGCCGGAGGGGGTCAGACCATTAGGAGATTACGTAAGCGTAATACAATCTTTTCGGGCTCCAAAAACAATAGAAGAAGTACATAGTTTTTTGGGTTTAGTCGATTTCGTCGGTAAATGGATACCAAATCTCGCTACTCTAACATTGAGGAAATTATTGCGGATGAAATTGAGTAAGCACTCAAACATTATAAAATACTGGGGGGAAGACCAAAACAATAACTTCAAAAAACTCAAAGAATCACTGTCACATATCAAAACCTTGGGTTACTATGACCCTAGCGATAGAACCCAAGTGGTAGCAGATGCAAGTCCAGTGGGTCTTGGAGCAGTTCTCATACAGTTTGATAAGGAAGGCCCCAGAATCATCGCGTACGGCAATAAAAGCCTCACAGATTGCGAAAAAAGGTATTGCCAGACTGAAAAAGAAGCTCTAGCTTTGGTATGGGCAGTAGAGCATTTTGGTATCTATTTATATGGAAAAGATGAATTTGAACTGGTCACAGACCACAAACCACTTGAAGTTATATTCTCACCTAGATCTCGTCCGTGCGCAAGAATAGAACGATGGGTTTTACGATTACAATCTTTCAACTTCAAAATCATTTATAAGCCGGGTAAAACAAACATCGCTGATCCTCTATCTCGATTGTGCCAAACAAATCCTAGCACATCCTTCGAGGCATACGATCAGGTTAGCCAAATTGTCGAACTAGCTCGCCCCGTAGCAGCAACGATGCAGGAAATACAAGAATCGTCACAAACTGATGAAGAGATATTAGAACTTAAAGATGGCATTCAAAACAACAACTGGTCTGAGTCTGTGAAACGGTGCCAAATCTTCCAGGAGGAATTTTGTCTGTGTGGTGATATTCTCCTGAGGGGTACAAGAATAGTGATTCCAAAGAACTTGCGACAGCGTGTACTAGACGCAGCGCATGAAGGTCATCCGGGAATAGTGGCTATGAAGGGTAGGCTCAGAACGAAAGTGTGGTTGGTGGCCAAAGATAGATGAACATGCTGAAAAGATCGTGAAAACATGTAAAGGGTGCCTGTTAGTTTCAACACCCACTATCCCTCAACCAATGAAAAGGAGGCAACTGCCAACAGGACCTTGGATAGACGTAGCCATGGAGTTCATGGGCCCTTTGCCTACAGGAGAAAATTTGTTTGTAATAGTTGACTATTTTAGTCGCTACAAAGAAATAAAAATAATGAGGAGCATCACCTCTATGAGCATAATAAACATCTTGAAAGATATATTTTCAAGATTGGGGTTTCCCATGACTATCACATGCGACAACGGCAAACAATTTATAAGTGAGGAAATAAAAACGTATTTTGAAGAAAACGGCATAAAAATATTCAACTCCATTCCATACTGGCCCCAGATGAATGGAGAGGTTGAAAGACAAAACCGGGATATCTTAAAGAGGCTTAAAATTAGTCAAGCACTCAAGAAAAATTGGCGACAAGAACTGGTAGATTACCAAATGATGTACAATAGTACTCCGCACTCAACAACTGGAAAAACACCAAGTGAGTTATTCTTTCGACGCCAATTCAGAGATAAGATCCCTAGTTCTGGTGATACCGAAAATAGCATATTTGAAGAACATGCCAGAGAAAAAGACCAAACACAAAAACAAATAGGAAAAGAATATGGTGATAGAAAAAGGAGGGCTGGAGAAACGGACTTGGAATTGGGCGATAAAGTCTACAAGAAAATATTGATTAGAGAAAATAAAACAATGCCAGAATTCGACCCAAGCACACACACAGTGGTCGATAAAACAGGTGGGGATGTTGTGATTCGAAATGACGACTCTGGTCAGGAATGTAGAAGAAACATCGTCCATCTGAAGAAAATAGAAGGAAAATGGAGTGTGTGTGACGATTCAAATTGTTAAAACTTTATTGTTTTCAGATTATTGTTCAGGTCACTAATATTTATTTCTTTCATTATTATTATAAGCTATTTTTATTATTGGTCTTTGATGCATACTTATATGAATTGTTATTGTTATAACTTCTTTGTCGTTACAATATTGTTCAGGTCACTATTACTTATTACTTTCATGATTATTATTATTTGCTATTTTAATTGTTGTTCTTTGATACATACTTATATGAATAGAATACTTATATATGCTTTGTATTTATATTAAGTTAGCCATGGTAATATCAGGTTGTGAAAACGTATAAATGTTCTTGTTATTTTCACATATAAGTTACATTAGAAAAAGGAAGAGATGTAGTGTATGGCCCCGTATACTGATTACTAATAAAGAATTGGTGGTCGATTATATAAGCGATATCTATCATCGATGACTAGGGAGTCAGTAGATGCGAGACGTTTGTGGAGTCGAGACTAAAGTGTGCAGTTAAATAAAGTGTTTTATTTCTATTTCCCAACGAGCAAATAGTGAACTTTACAGTAATAAATTACATAACTTTGGAAATATTTTCTCGTAGTGATTATCAATTATACTTAATAATTTACAGATATCTAGCCTTCTTTCTTTTCCTAAATTTGGTGTCTTATAAAAAATCCCTAGAAATTGTTGCCGACAAAAAGCTGGCAATGGAAACCTTTGCATATTTTTTTGGCCGATATTTAAATCCGCTTCTGATTTTCCGCCTAGTGGAAACCCGTCTTAATAATACAAGATACAATGTGATAATCTTCATGATATGGTGGTACTCACTTTCGGTACTGGATATAGATTAATTATTTTGTTCGTCTCTCTGGATTGCCCACAAATGATACAAAAACGGAACATGATCAAATTATTATTGTACAAACTACACAGAAAACGATTGGATATTCATAAATTTTATTCAATCAGACATGTTTCGCTAGCACAGTAGCTTCTTCACTGTCTGATTGAATAAAGTTTGTGGAGATCGAATCGTTTTCTGTGTATTTTATGAATGGATCTTCATCAAGTAACGGCCGAGTCAATCAGACAAATTGAATTATTATTGAATGAATGAAGAATTTCTAAGAAAATATACAGCAAAATGGAGAAACACATCAATAAAAGTCATCAATACAAGGAAATTGCACTATGAAATTTAGATTCCGTCACAACTATTCATTTCTGAATAGTATTTGAAGTTTGTTGAAATTCCATAAAATTGACAACAGTCATCAATCACCATATCCCTGGAATATTGACAGGACTAAAATTCTATAAGGGTGCCATCTCTGGGACCGACTAAAGAAGCAGACCACTATTTCATTTGTTAATTTGTCTTCTGAAAAATCAAAACAAAATCGAATCACTCGACACACCAGGGTTTTTAGGCATCTTAGTTTCCACCGATAGACTATGCATCCAGATGTGCAACTATTTCTCCATTCAACCTTCTTACTAGTATGGTTTGGAATATATTATACAATCCCATTAAAAAAGTGGCCACCCCACCCCGTATACTTATATATTTTATTCACGTCTACGTATATCCAGACACAGGCTAGGTTCTAGGTCCCCAGTGGCAGTATGGGAGTTTTCTCTTTTTATTTCTTGATCGATAACAGTGGACTGTTGTACGGTGACAGTGGCAACAAAATGAAAACATTGAAATAAAAGTTAACAGAAATAATGTGACTCTATGAATACGTTCAGTTTGTGATCAAATACGTTTCTGGATGGATATTGTAAAACAGCAGATATCTGATCTACCTGTGTTTATTACTGGTGGTCCATCGTAAATCCATCAAAGTGGTGTAGTAGTGATTTTCGTGTTGTGACAGAACAAAGTGAGGTTAGTTGCACTTTCATGGGTACTTTTTTGTTATGCATATTCATCTACGTTTTGAATACACATACCATTTTGGATCTGCTATTTTACATTAATTTACAATTCAGTAACCAGGTAAGACATGTTTATTTCAGAATACTGAGTGTATTCGTAGAAATATTAATTTTTCTATGACTATGTCAGAAACACCTTATATTACTATTTTAAATGAATGCGTTTTACTCTGTCAACCACTCTACTCAGGTACCTACTATGGCAAAAACCTTACACTTTAGGTGTAGTTCTGAATTTCTGAACATTTGCTGAAGATTTCAACAAATCATTTGAAGTTGAATGTGGTGTATTCCAAGGTAAATCTCTGAGACTCCTATCATTCGCTTTATTCATTGCTGACATCGAACAATACTTTTGATCTATGGGAGTCGAGGACATAAACATTGATAATAAAAATTATCTCCTGATGCTACTTTACGCAGATGATTCGGTGATTTTGGCACTCTTTCAAGTATACACTGATATTTACTTACCTAACAATTAAGTATTGTGGACAAAACTGAAGTCATATGTTTTTCTAAAGTGGGCCACTATACAAGCAACTATAGCTATTTCTTGAATAATGACATACTCAAAATAATACGCAAGCATGTCTATGTTGACATTCCTTTTGTAACATCTTCTGTATTTTCGTGAAAATGGCAGTGAACTCATCAGAAAAAGAAAAACAGGCAGTTATGGCTAGAAAACAAAATATTTCTTGGCTTCTCTTGATTGAAACTCTTCGAAACAATACTAAATAATATACCTACTATCAAACTGCATACCAGTTTGGGGTTTTAGGTAATCTGATATCATAGAACATGTTCAGATTAATTTTTTCAAACGCCTGTTGCACCCACCTAAAAATATGTTTGACTACATAGTTTGATTAGAAACTGGACGAGTGAAAATATCCTACAATATATTCTTGGCAAGATCTGGTAATCTTATAAAAACACCTAGACATCTTTTGACTAATTCTTAATACTTGAAAGCTTTGTCGATAAGTTGAAAAACTTCTGACATTAAAGTGTATTTTGACTTTGAACTCATTGTAAATACGACTCTTCAGTATTCTTTCTGTCAACTGGAAAATCCTCAATGGACTCATATTCAAATCCAACCATTAAAAATGATCCAGTGAAAGAGTATTTGGTAATGAAAATTTAACATTGTGTATCATAATATTTTACTGCTTTCTGTTCCGATTGTTACTAATTATACAGTGTGTTCAATTAAGTCGGGACCACATGCGAAATTTTTTTATTACATATTTGTCTTATTAAAAAAGTTATTCCTGATAAAAAGTTATGTATGGCCAAAACCCAAAATGAAATAATCAGATAACTTTTTGCATTTGTAAATTACGTTTAATTTTGCGAATCATGAAACATTTCCTATTGTACTCATTGAAAAACATGACTATATTTCAGTTCAATGATAAGTTATCTAACAATTTGCTATTACATTAGAATAATGCATGCATATAATCATAATTTATTTTACCAATGAAAAGTTAAACAAAAGATACTCAACAAGTTAACAAAAAAGTAACATTAATAACATTGTTGAAAATTAAATAATTTGTATTTTGCTTCAATACAATAGAGCCCCAATATATCCACTATTTCTTTCAAAACATTTGTTGGTTTGTTTGTTAAATTCCCGTAATACATCCTTAATAATTTTAGATAGAATCTTCAAATCGTGTTAAATTTTTAGGAACCCTTTTCGATTGTAACCTGTCTTGGACTGATCAGACTGACATTATTTGTAAAAAACTCAATCAATGTTACTATTTATTAACTACTTTAAAATCCATGCTTGACACCGAAACTCTCATAAATGTTTACTATTCTTATGCTTATGCTGCTATTGCTTATAACATAATCGTATGGGGACAAGGGCGAGACATAGAAAGAATTTTTGTCTTACAAAAGCGCATTTTGAGGCTTATTTTTAAAATACCATATCGGTTTTCTTGTCGAGACATATTTAAACGAAAGAAAATCCTCACTGTCACATCCATCTACCTGTTAAAATTATTAACCTACATATATTCTAACCAAAAGTATATTGTAAAGAATAGAGATATACACGCCCATGACACTAGGCATAAAAATGATTTTTTACTAAATAAAGTAAATCACACCTTTTGTCAAAAGTCTCCAGTTAGGGCTGGCATTCGTTTTTTTAACAAGTTACCTCTGTCTCTCAAGGAAAGTACATCTAGTGATATGTTCAAAAAAAGGTTAAAAGCAATACTCGTAGATCAATGTTTTTATAATCTTAACGAATTTGAAAGGTCACATATTTTATAGTAACATTCCTTCAAATTATTATTCTCTTAATTGTGATGCCTTGGCAAATATGACATTATGTATGAAAAACATCTGTTGTTACCTTTGTAATTGTAAATGCTATACACTTTTTTGTATTTCTGTTTGTATACTCGTATGTGTGTACTTTTCTGACACGTCTTATCTATTGTAACTAATAGCGAAAGGACAATAAAGAATTGAATTGAATTGAATTTGGAGTAATTCTCTGAAATTTATCTGAGGTGAGTGAAATGATCCTCTCCAAACAATCATTATTCTAAAAGGTCTCTGCTGGTGAACCATTTGTTTTAAGTAGTCCCTTAGGAAATAATCCAGAGGAGCTAAGCCTGGAGAACTAGAAGTATGTCCTAACAGCTACTGTACTATGACATGTAGCACCTTCTTATCGATAAATTCTTTTGTAAAAAATTACGATAGAGTTTGCCATTCATTGACCGTCGAAAAAAAGGTGGACATACTATTTTATTCTTGTAGATACCACTTTACACTTTTGTCTTGAAACAATATTGATTATGAGTCTTGATTGTAAAATGGGGATTGCTGTTACACTACCGGCGACATTTTTGGGAATTAACAGTTCCATTGGAAGATAATGTCACATCAGAAAAAATTTCATATATCTTAATAAAAACGGTTCCTTTTCTAACTTCCCTTGTATTAAAGAGCAAACAGTGTATCATATTCAGTTTCTTTCAATGCATGAACAAACTGTGGTTTGTATGGATGATTTATATGTTTTTTTTTTAATATTTGACATTGTACCTCTATTTAACTACTTACATTATTTTCTATCAAATACATTCTTGGATGTTCTGTGATACATAACATCACTTGTAATTGCTCGTTATGATCTGCAAACCGATTCCAGCGTTTTATAATTTAAGTTATACACTATAGCATAATTGTGAACTACCAGATATTTACTCTGAACTGGCTTAGTAGACTTGAAGTACGAAGATAAGCGACTGCCAAAACTTTGCTTTTTGTGTCAAGAAAACTGGATCTCAGCAGCAGTGATTGGACACTTCAAGTAAAGCAATACTTTCAATAGACTCTGGAATGGACTGGAGTGCAATGTTCTCAAACTCTAAAGAAAATATCTTCTATCAGAATACTATCAGAAATTATATGAAAAAGATATTTCCTTTATTGAATTCATCTTTTCTTACATTTCATCTAAAGTTAAGTAACCCAGCTACCTAAATCCCACAGTTGAAGAACCTTATATGCACTTTTCATCTACTTACTGGATCATAGATGGCGACAGTAAAATTTTGTGTAATTGATTGCCTATTTTTAGGATATGAAAAATCGATTGTCAAAAGTTGTGTGATGAGCAAAGAAAGAGATCTTTGTTGTTAGACTTGTGAAAAAGGATAGAGTGAGTTCAGGTGAAACATTGGTGACGTATATGCAGTTGCTAGGCTCCCGTACACGGGTTTGCTCAAAAAGATTAAAATCAGGAAAGGGTGTGGCCACTGATGCCCAATGACGCCGTTTGAAACTCTTTAGAATAATTGCAATCCCGTCCGATAGACCTTTGTTACGGAATGGACTAGTTTTCATTCATTCGTTCATTTTATTATGGTTAAATTCTAAAAATTTAAGTAAAATGAAACATAAATGTGAAAGAATCATTGAAATGTCTCAAGAAATGAAAAAGTTATGGGACTTTGAAGTTGCGCTTGAAATAATAATTACATAGTACGCAGCGCGTACTATGTGTGTGTGTGTGTGACGTCACGCCACATGAACGAGGCGACTGGTATTCGCAGAGTGCTTACAAATTTAACGGTGTACAATCACTTGCGCCGTTCGTGTCGTGTATTGTTCATTACACGATAGCTGAAATTAAAAAAATATCCTACAAATATTGTATTATGCCTATGTGTGAAACGAGGGGGAAGTAACTAGCCATTTTTTGTACACCTAATGAAAATAATGCAGTAATTAACTCTAATGAAAAATAATTACCATTAATAATGTTATACTATTCATCGGAAAATCACTGATTAAAATCCGCGTCTGCTCAGCGATCACCGAGGCGATTACTTGTCAGGCCGATTGTCAGACGGCATAAATTTGCCAACTTGGAACCGAAAAAAATCATATCACGGATCCCCAGAAACATAGATTTCGATTTTAAGTTGAATATGAAATGATTAATGAAGTAATGAAAATGTTATGATGTACACCTAATGAAAGAGTTACTTCTCCCTCGGTGTGAAAGCACGACTATTAAAAACTCCTATAAATTGTTTATTCATGTACCAAATGACATGAATAAAAGGAAGAAGTGGTGCAAACTAATGAGTCGTGACTTAATTGGACCTAAAAGTACTACATATGTGTGCCTTGGCGCGGCTAAGGATCTAAAACGTAATTATTTGTGGTGTGGCTATCTCATACATGTGGAGTGACGTCACAGACGAGTAGGAGACCAAAGACGTCCCGCGCTAAAATACTTAAATTTAAATAATCTATATCTCAAAAAACACTGATTTAGTAGTTCTGATCTACAATATTTCAATTCCATCGCGTCAAATATAGTATTTTCAACATCACTAAACTAGTCCATGAATTAAAGAGAAACATTCTCAATTGAAAATTGAATCAATACATGACTCCTGAACATCCTGTTCATATTTTCAATGAAATCAATAGTCCATGAAATTGTGACCTGTAATTTCACCCTGGGATTGACTGGAAAAACAAGAAAATACTAGGCCTTACAATTTCCCGCGTTCGGGATTCTAGACACGTCCCAATTTGTATATTTTGCCTTGACTCCATCCTTCACAACAATCGAACATCACCATCACATCTCTCTTGTTGAAGTCATGTGACATGTGACGGCCAGTTCATTTGTTCATTTTGACGATTTAGACTGTCAGATAGTGACAGATTTAAAGTTTCCTCAAACCAACGCGGGAACGCGGGAGCGGGAACGAGATGAATCCGAGACTAAATTCGATAGTGGGACATACCATGGACTTATAACCGGTGTGATTATTCGTAGGTAAAGGTAAAGTTATCGGGCTCATTCTCCAAAAAAAAAAGTGAAACTTACGTAGTTTTGTCTCCTGAACACGAATCTGAAAGAATTTTGTGGAGGTCTCATTTACTTTAGGAGTTATAGCCATTTTAAAGTCGAAAATTGTAGATTTTCAGACACGAATTTTGCAGTCAAAATTTGCACAAAATGCCTCCTTCTTTTTGTTGACACTGTCATTAAACACTATCTATCTATCCATATTTCACAAATACAAACACCAAAAATTAAAATTATACTCAAAAACTTGACCTTCTTTTACTAGCGATTCTAACCCAACTTTTGTTTGGTTTTTAGTAATTTTCATGATTGCAGTAGGTTGGTTACCTGAGATTTGCGCCGCCAACTATTCAAAACATAAGAATGAAGGGGAAGTTATTATGTTATTGCTCATATTTGAATTCAAATAGTTGACGGCGCAGATTCAGTGATACCAACTTCTTATGAGCATGTAAATAACTAACAAATACTTAGGTTAGAATCACTAGTAAAAGAAGTTCAATTTTTTGTGTGAAAAAATTAGTTTTTGTGTTTAAAAACGTGAAATATGGATAGATTAGTGTTTAATGACAGTGTCAACAAAAAGAAGGAGGCATTTTGTGCAAATTTTGACTGCAAAATTCGTGTTCGTGGAGACAAAACTACGCAAGTTTCACTTTTTTTTTTTTTTTTTGGAGAATGAGCCCGATAACTTTACCTTTACCTATTCGTATTCCGAAATGCATACAAGCAACGAAATATATATGGTTTGCTACGTGTAGTTTTTCTAGCAATTTGCACGGTTCCAAAGTTCCGTTCCCGCTCCCGCGTTCCCGCTTTGGTTTGACGGAAGCTTTAGGTGACCCATTTTCGCATACAAGCCTCGCATAGGTTTGAAAAGTTCATCGATGTTGGGTAAAATCAGTGCCGGATGAAACCAGCGCGGGGCCTGTAGCAAATGTGAACAAGAGGCCCCTTTATCTGAATTAGATAATGAATGTTGGAATATAAAATAAAACAGCACATTAACACAAAGAATTTTCGTGATTCAATCTGGGAGAGATAAAACTCGTCAAATCAATATTTCTAAGTAAATAATTTTCTATGTTCATTATGGTGAGGTCATTTAGACGTTCTTGTCCCATTGTGTAGTTGGTGATCATCAAACTCAAGTAAATACGTAACACTATTATTTCTACATTTGGGAAACACGATTCTAATGAATTTTCCGTTAAAAGTTTATGAAATTGAAGTCCCTGATCCTCATGCTCTTTTTGCTGTCAATATCAGCATCAGCTACATCTGTATTGAGCAGCTCAGCAAACTGAACCAGTTCATTGCCCAGACTGTCATCCACATCGTCTAAGTAAGAATTGAAAATAATTGGAGTTCTTTTCAAGATCTCTTCTGATGCCGTTAAAGACTTTTATGCACCAGCGGGCGGTAAAGTACACTTTCCGCCCGGTTCGCCGGGCGTAAAGTGACACTTTACCGCCCGTGGGCGCATTATGGCCCGGCGGGCCGTAAAGTAGACAGAATTTTCAAATTGTCTATACTCACACATCATTTCATGCAATTCCTAACACGAATTAGAATCATTTCAGTTCAATAGAGCAATACTCTTTCTAACATTTGTTCATAATCGTTGGCAATTTTTTCGGTGATGATCTATTTATTTGAAATAGATTCTCCAATATAGCACTCAGCTACTATAGTTTCACATTCCTCATATTATGTTACCCTTACTTATTGTATGCATAACGTATGAAACGTGTAGACCATTGCAATTCAAGTCAGTATTTGTGATTCGCGCTATAAAACCGCTAGTGCATAAAATTTTGTATGTATCACGTGCGTAAAATGCGTTTAAGGCCTTCGGCGTGTGAAGCCTGATTCACATAATGGCAGTAGCAGTGGCGTCACCCCCCTCTATTAATAAGATAACCAATGGCAAACATGTTTAGACGACTGCTGAAAGTTTGATTCATTTAAACTTTTTGCAGTAAAATCTAGCAGTGTTCGCATTTCTAACCTTAAAATTATCATGAAATCGGGATTGCTGTTATGATTCCTTTCTACTACTTTTAACAAACAATTAGTTGAAAATTTTCATCCCAATGTCACTCATTCGGATAACAGCGTCAAAAGGGGCGGAGTCACTGCCTTTAGTGCCACTGCTACTGCCATTATGTGAATCAGGCTTGATGGCCCTCGGCTAACGCCATCGGGCCATCATCCACGCCGCAGGCCATAAACGCCTACTTTACGCCCTTGATACATAAATAACTATAATTGCCGAAGTACCTATTCCAAATACACTGGTCACTTGATGGTAAAGCTTCCAATTATGACAATAAAGACATGAATTTCAAAGTGTTTGATTATCTACATCTTCATCGAGTGTTAAGTAGAGCTGCTGCTGAAATGGTCGGACTTTATTGTATTTCGCTTGCTAATACGAACAGCTTGAAGACAAATATATTAGTGGATTCCCTTGGATGTGGCCAGCATTTCAGAATAACTACTACTTTTTTTTTTAATTTGCGTACAGGCGCGAGGCCCCCAGGCGCGGAGCCCGTAGCATTTGCTACTCTTGCTACGTGGCTAATCCGGCACTGGGTAAAATGGAGGGAAATATACGAGTGGCTCCTGGGCAGAACTTATGGAAAATTCGATTTTCCAGAACAGAAATAAAAGGAGGATGTTGCCCATATTTTAACGTGAACCGTGTTCACCTAATCATTAATTAATAGAATCTGGCTTCGGAATACCAAAGCAGGTAAAGGGTTAAAATGAGGGCGTAATGTTGTAAGGAAAAATCGAGATTATAACAGATTTCCCCATACAAGCCCATCGAAACTATGAAAACCGACATCGTCACTAGACCGAAAAACATAATGGCTTGAGTGGATAAGTAGATTTTGTCGCCGGAAAATTTAATGGAAATTCTTTTTGAATTGGCTTCAAGAACTTCAATTCCACACTTGGGCGAGAAGTTGATAAACAGGCTTTAGAAAATTCGCATATTCTGCCTCATCCTGTAAGTAGGTATGCACACCATTCAAAGTCAATTGATATTTTTCACAGCATTTTATACCCAAAAATCAAGAAAATCAACTTACGAACTTACAGACAGTATTTTCCATAATTGACATTAAACATTCAACCTAATATTTTAGCTCACCCTGTAGGGCGAGAAAAAAAGTCTAATGAAGAAAGTTGCTACTTTAACCTCTAGAATGATATATCAAAAAAAAATCTGTCTAGCCCCAGAAATACATGTATCCAGGGCCAACGCCACGGACTGATGCTGAAATTCTTTTAAAATATTTCGTTGTAAACATTAAGTAATCAAGCAATAATTACTTACTTTCGATTCTCTGAAATGAATACGCAGTATTCATAATTTTGGTAAAAATATCTCTCAACACTCAACATTCCTCGAGATAGTTGTGAATCACTGGGAAGTCCAACGGTTGCCTAAGTGGAGTGTCAATTTCTCCAAAACAGTCGATTCTTTCGAGTTTACAATAGTATCAATGCAGATTGCAAATTGAAAGATCTTATCTAAAGTTCCTTTTAAATATACGTCGCATCACTCGTGTATATTATATTATCTTTGCATGAGGTAAACATTCTTGTAAGGGTTTTGTTGAACAAAAAAAAGTTCATCCAACAACTAACAGTTTTGCATCTAAATTCGTATTATCGGTAAAATCTTTCAAAATTTTGTTTTTCGAAATTCTTATTTTTGAAATAAAGGTGGACGATTAGGTTCTCCATAGTATATCTTGGTAGGATGGGTGAAGAACTGATGAAAAATTCAACTAAAATATTTTCGTTTTTTGACATTTTCGTTTGACCGTTACACTCCGGAAACACTATAAGTACTTAGACATGAGTTTTTTTTCTCCAACTATGTATGAGGACAGAAAACATGTTCATTTAAAAAAAAAAAACCTCTTCATTTTGATAGTTTTTCATGATACTGTGGCGAAGCTGCGGGCGATGCCGGGCCTGAACGTTCACGCAGAGAGCGAGTGAGCGCATATGACTTTCGAGACGCTATGCACCGAGAAGAATCTGGTTGAATCGAAGAACGTTCCTAAGGCTTACCAGAAATATCAAGAGAATTCGGCGAAATGAACTGTGTATATAAAAAGAACCACGCAGCAGAGTTAGCCAGTCAGTGAAGGAGAAGTCGAACATAAATAGTCCAGTGATTGTGATATTGTGTTGAAATTGTTGAATCATTGTATCTAAATTCTTATTATCGGTAAAATCTTTCAAAATTTTGTTTTTCGAAATTCTGGTAGGATATCTTGGTAGGATGTGTGAAGAACTGATAAAAAATTCAACCAAAATATTTTCGTTTTTTGACGTTTTCGTTTGACCGTTACACTCCGGAAACACTATAAGTAGACATGAAGTCGCCTGAGTTTTTTTTCTCCAACTATGTATGAGGACAGAAAACATGTTCATTTAAAAAAAAAACCTCTTCATTTTGATAGTTTTTCATGATACTGTGGCGAAGCTGCGGGCGATGCCGGGCCTGAACGTTCACGCAGAGAGCGAGTGAGCGCATATGACTTTCGAGAGACGCTATGCACCGAGAAGAATCTGGTTGAATCGAAGAACGTTCCTAAGGCTTACCAGAAATATCAAGAGAATTCGGCGAAATGAACTGTGTATATAAAAAGAACCACGCAGCAGAGTTAGCCAGTCAGTGAAGGAGAAGTCGAACATAAATAGTCCAGTTATTGTGATATAAATTAGAGTATTGTGTTGAAATTGTTGAATCATTGTATCTAAATTCTTATTATCGGTAAAATCTTTCAAAATTTTGTTTTTCGAAATTCTGGTAGGATATCTTGGTAGGATGTGTGAAGAACTGATAACAAATTCAACCAAAATATTTTCGTTTTTTGACGTTTTCGTTTGACCGTTACACTCCGGAAACACTATAAGTAGACATGAAGTCGCCTGAGTTTTTTTTCTCCAACTATGTATGAGGACAGAAAACATGTTCATTTAAAGAAAAAACGTCTTCATTTTGATAGTTTTTCATGATACTGTGGCGAAGCTGCGGGCGATGCCGGTCCTGAACGTTCACGCAGAGAGCGAGTGAGCGCATATGACTTTCGAGACGCTATGCACCGAGAAGAATCTGGTCGAATTGAAGAACGTTCCTAAGGCTTACCAGAAATATCAAGAGAATTCGGCGAAATGAACTGTGTATATAAAAAGAACCACGCAGCAGAGTTAGCCAGTCAGTGAAGGAGAAGTCGAACATAAATAGTCCAGTGATTGTGATATAAATTAGAGTATTGTGTTGAAATTGTTGAATCATTGTATTTCGTCAAATAAATTATTTTAGAATGAATTTGTTTAAATATACGCTGTCTGTTAAAAAATAAGGTGAATTTTCATTTTTCTCAAAAAATATTTATTTATTCATCAATTTCTATTCTGTCCCCTTCAAAGTAGTTTCCCTCAGATTTAATACACTTGTGCCAGCGTTTTTTCCAATCCTCGAAGCAGTTCTGATATGCACTTTTTAGTATGCTCTTGAGCTCTCTCAGCGATTCGGTTTGTATCTCCTCAATCGTCTCAAAACTCTGTCCTTTCATGGGTCTCTTCAATCTTGGGAACAGGAAAAAGTCGCAGGGGGGCAAATCTGGTGAATACAGTGGCTGAGGCATGATTACGGTGTTGTTTTTGGCCAAAAAATTACGAACAAGCAATGACGAGTGAGCAGGTGCATTATCGTGATGCATAAGCCATGAATTGTTTTCCACAATTCTGGACGTTTTTTTCGTATTGCTTCACGCAAGCGGCGCATAACTTCAAGATAATACTCCTTATTGACCGTACGGCCATGTGGTAAGAACTCCTACTGCACTACGCCACGGTAATTTTGGCCTTGGCTCTCCTGGGCTCTTCCATTGGGATGATTGGACTTTGGTTTCGATGTCATAACCATATACCCATGATTCGTCACCAGTTATGACCATTTTAAGCAAATCTGGATCGCCGTTGACGCCATTCAACAATTCCTGAGCGATGCTCATGCGACGATTTTTTTGGTCAAAATTCAACAATTTTGGAACAAACTTCGCTGCCGCACGCTTCATGCCCAAAATTTCCGAAAAAATTGCATGGCATGAGCCAACAACAATTTTCTTCACTTCAACATTTTTATTGCTTGTTGATGCGCTGGGGGTCCATGGCGAGCGTCGTCATTCACATCTTCTCGACCTTCTGTGAAAAGCTTGTACCACTTGTAAATATTTTTTTGGCTTAAAGTGGACTCACCGTATGCCACTTTCAACATTTCAAGTGTATTGGAGCACTTAATTCCATTTTCACAAAAAATTTAATGCAAACTCTTTGATCCATGTTTATCGACAGCAGAAAATCGCCGAACACGCAAAACACTTCTAATTTTTATACCTCTCACAAACAAAATAAATGTGCTATATAGCTAAAACTGTGAACATATTATGTTCGAGACGAGTGTACCAACATAACAAAATAAAAAAATCGATAATCGAATGTACGTAGCCCGCGAAATTTGAAAATTCACCTTATATTTTGAACATACCTCGTACTATAATACTCACAATTGTGTTCGGCATACACGGGACATGCACACACACGAAGACCTTAAAACAAATGAAATATATAACGTTTGGAATTTATTATGAAAATTTAAAAATACATGTTAATCAAAAAATTACGAATAGAATAAATACTTTCGTTTTATTCATTAACAAGTTTTATACTATGACATTTCAAAATACAGTTCTGACTTTTGTTCATACATATAAGTAGATAAAACTTACCCTTGCCGCATGAAACTCTAGATGTAGATACCTTGACAAGATTCGAATTTACAACATGAGGTTTTTTTAAATATTCCAGAGTAGGCCAATGATTGAAACCATCATATCTTTCGTCACTGCAAGGAAAAGGGGAAGGTCTGTTTTTCTTTGAACGATGTACATCGAATTCATCCTCTGCATACGCATTATAGACCACAAGCCCAGGCACAATTTCAGGGGTGATTTTATACACCACGGGTCATATATAATGTTGAAGTATTGGTCGAGAAACAAACGTTAGGCACGATGCCGTCAATTTTCCGCGGTACAGGTGAGTGTACAGGCGAGTTGAAATGTCGTAAAAAAGGGGGTACATTTTGATTACTTTATACATGACGGCACTATTCTGGTCAAAGAGGCAATGAAAAAAGAATGCTCTAAAACCCAGTGCCGTCAAAAAATAGCGGTACAGGAAGTCGGAATTTTTTTTGAAATCGGTGATTTTACCCCCCTCCCCAGTTAATCGAATACTTGACGGCGTTGATTCAGTTAACTTTGCCTTTCCTTAAAAAACTATAATACATCTATGCCGTCAGAAAATGGTGGTACATGGGGTCAGAAATCGCGAATCAAAACCCGATTTTTACCCCTTATGGGGGTGGTCATTTAGAATTTGACGGCACCGATTTCCAGCTTTGAGTTAACATTTATTGAGTATTCTAAACATGGTGCCGTCAAAAAATTATGGTTCATGCAGAAATAAATCAAAAATATAATAAAATTTTAGAGCAAAAAATCAATGTTTTCTTATAAGGTCATTTATTTGAGGACGGCATACGGTTTTTTTTAAAGCAGAAACTACTTATAATGGCTTTATAATTATGCCGTCAATAATTCATGGTACCCAATTGAAATACAGAATAAATATAAAAACGAAAAAATTAAAAAAAATTGTAAATTGTCTGCACATTTATAAGAGTTTATTTTTGAAATATTATTGTGGATAGCACTTTATTAAACATTAAAAAACATAAAAAAGTTGGTGCCGTCAATTTTCCCTTGTTATATTTTATGCATTTGACGTGAAATCTCTTGCTGCTTTTGGCTTATTTCACCTACCATTTTGGTCATAATTTTGGTCAAATATTACAAGACGACATTAACAATATAATATTGACCATATTGAACAGTAATTTAAAATTGTGGTGCCGTCAACATTAAACGGAAACTCTTTGTAATAAGAGAATTTCAAAATTTTAACGATAATCTTGGTAATATTCTTTTTCGGTCCAAAAATCGAATAGCGAACGTTCATGCACTGATATGTGATTTATCTTCAAAAAAGTAGTATAAAATATATTATAAAATAAGTGATTAAAGATTTGTGGTACCTATATGTATGTTAACCTTTGCTCTACACACAGGAAAGTGATATAACTGAAAATTTCACACCTCACTTTTGTAGCCAATCAAAAAATTCGTTCTTGTTTAGATACCATGGCAACCCTAAATTAGGAATGTGTGTGAAAATATTTTCTTCACGATTATCGCAGAAATTGTCAATTCTGAAATCATATTTTAGAAGCAGTTCAATACACCATTTGTCAGAACGTTTTATAAGAAGTCCCGTAGCTCAGCGGTAGTGTTGCTGCATATGAGTCTGTAGGTCGATGGTTCAATCCACGATCGCAACACATTTTTTTTTGTTCCGAATTTAAACACATTTATTGATGAACATTTTGTTAAGTATTTTACATATCAATATTTCAGTGGTAGTATATAAATGTATATAAATAGTTCAGGTGAAACCATCGTTAGTTATTTCTTAGGAATTGTTGGGTGACTTTCATTTCTCGGTGTGAAATTTTCAGGGGTAATATAATAAGTGGTATGATTATTACCGATAATTTTTTGGAATATTAATGAATAGCAATCCTAAAGCTGAAAATACAACTCGTCCTGCGGACTCGTTGTATTTTCTTGCATTGGGATTGCCAATGAATTGATATTCCAAAAAATTATAGGTTAATCATACCACGAATTATATTTAGGACGACAATCTATCGATTTGAAAATTGTTGAATTGCCTGGTAATTGATTCTTTATTTCTGGCCATATTCAACGGAATACTCTTTTCCACTGCTTCATCTATGATACCAATAGCCATTTGTCCCCAACGATCGCTCATATTGATTAATAAATATAACTAGTCAAAACACAAAGATTTGACGTTTATAATTTAAATCATTATTTTCACTTGACAGCTAGTAAAGCAAAAACTAAGCAGGTTTATCACCGTGAAAATACAGCGACAAGCTATATTTTCACTGTAATTCCGATTCTATTTGCTGAATTTCAAAATTTGAAATAAACTGATTGGTTGTTAAGCAAGGAGATATATTGTCTTACCGAATCCACCGCGTGCTTGAATTAATTGCCGGAAATTTTTCGAGTACATGAATTTTCTTCACTAGGGAGATTATATTCTCTAAAAGTGGAGAATAGAAAGGAGAAGTCAAAGTGGGGATATGTATGCGCACATGGACTACGCTCCGTTTTTCGTGCTCAAAAACTGGCGGCAATTACACGCGATGGACATTCAACTATTTAACTCTTCAATGGATGGTCCTCACTTCGAGCGACCTAGAGACACTATCAACATATTAGAGAATAGGGATATGTCTGGCTTCTCAGGAAACGAATTTTGTTTACAACGTTCCATTGTCTGCGAGAAATTATTTGCTGCCATAATTTGCCATAACGTCATTTAAAATAAATTACATTCTACGAAAAAAATTATAATCTTAACTTCTGAAAAATAAATTGAAATTCAACTAAAACAAAAAATATCTAATATAATAAAGTTTAAAAAAATAACACCTTCTTGTGCCAAACAATAGCCGAATCTGTGATACAGAGATAATCTCATATCACGGAGTAGATTTGGCGTAATGTAGGCACAAAGTTGGATAATTTTGCCCTTTAATTCATCAGGATTCTGAAATGCATGTCGATACGCGGATTCTTTCAGATATTCCCAAAGAAAGAAATCATTTAAATCTGGTGATCTGGGAGGCCACAATATCATACCACATGTAGATATTAAGCGATCACGAAATGTGTTTTAAAGAAATTGTGTCACTGGTCGTGACTCGTGACATTGTGACTCGAACAACCATTCTGTTGAAACCAAATGTCCCCAAAATTAATAGGAAGTAGCTGCATTGTCGGACTAATTTGATTTCGACATGAAAAACACATTTTTCAGCGTATTGTACCATATAAAATTGACGGCATAGTAAAATATGTTATCTTTGAAGGATACAGCATTGATACAGCTAAATTTTAGGTTGTATAAAATGAACACCCCCACAAGGGGTAAAAATCGGGTTTTGATTCGCGATTTCTGACCTCACCTTTTTCTGACGGCATAGATGTATTATAGTTTTTTAAGGAAAGGCAAAGTTAACTGAATCAACGCCGTCAAGTATTCGATTAACTGGAAAGGAGGGGTAAAATCGCCGATTTCAAAAAAAAAATCCGACTCCCTGTACCGCTATTTTTTGACGGCACTGGGTTTTAGAGTATTCTTTTTTCATTGCCTCTTTGACCAGAATAGTGCCGTCATGTATAAAGTAATCAAAAAGTACCCCCTTTTTTACGACATTTCAACTCGTATGTACACTCACCTGTACTGCGGAAAATTGACGGCATAGTGCCCAACGTTTGTTTCTCGACCAGTACTTCAACATTATATACGACTCGTGGTGTAAAAAATCACCACCTGAAAATGTGCCTGGGCTTGTGGTCTATTATCTTCTGTTGAAGGTTTAGTCCCACTCAGCGAGATAGAGTGGACCCTAAAGATAAAACACCTGGATATCATTTGACTTTTTCAAAAAAAATCGTTTACTCTTTTTGCAATTATAAACCGTTCACTTCCAGCCCTCACAAACGTGATGTTGTTCAAAATCTTCCTCTGAGATTCTTACCATGATTTAAAATTGAATTATTGGGGTATGTGAATAAAATTAATTTCAAGTAAATGCTTATACTTTATTTAAACAGACTTATTCATTTCATAGAGAAATGAAAGGGATAACTATATAGTATGAGCATTTCCTAGATTTTGTTCACCTCACCCATTGTATCTAAACATGCAAATATATGCTAGTTGGAATAATCGTATGTCAAATAAACTGCATAAAAACAAATAAAAATATGTACTTACGTCTGGAATTCATTTTCGATTACTTAATTTTTTTAAACGAATTTTGTAGAAACTGATATGTCAAATTATTGTTAGCAAACTTGAATCGATTTTATTTATGATCATGAAATTTGTTAATGTAGTGACAGCACACGTCTTAAAGGAAATGAATATTTCGATACAGCTAGCCCGTGGAAAATGGTAGGTTTCTTAACAGAAGACGCACTTGAATTTTGCATTTTTCTTTATAGTCGTAGAAAAACATTATTTTACGCAAAGTTGATGTTTTTATCGCACAGTTGATTTTTTACGAACTTGTGCTAAAAAGTACCACTTTACGCACTGTGAACAGTGCGTAAAACCTCATTTCACGCACTGCTGTAGAAAATAGCTATTTATGATACAAGTTCGTAAAGTAGGACTTTTTTGTATGAGCGTGAAGTTTATTGAATGAGGCGCAGCCGAGTTCAACAAACACGCGAGTACAAAAACGCCCTCTACGAAAGTGTTTCATACAAAGTTTTTTCTTCGACAGTTATTATATTGCCAAATTGTAGCAATTTTATCATTAATTTGAATGTTTAATGATATGAATTGTCGTCGTATTATCAAATAAAGAGTTCCGAGTTATTTTTGACGCAAAATACTGTATTTTTCAACAATGCATAAATGTATGAACAGTGTGTAAAAAATTACTTTACGCACAGTTAATGATTTCACGCACAGGTGATTTTTTTGCGCACTTGTGCGAAAAATTATAACTTTACGCACAGTGAACAGTGCGTAAAAGCTTAGTTTACGCACTGTCGTAGAAAAACATTATTTAGGTACACTGATTGTATTTTTTTGAAATAATAAACCAATTATTAAAACCCAAAGTTTTTATTTTGTCTCAATTATAACTTATCAGAAATTTTGATTTGAATCATGTATTACCAGTGTGAAAACAGAAAAAGTTGCAACGCCAGAAACGAAATATTAGTACATGCGCAAGGGTGTCATATGTTACTCCTTAAAAATCTTCCGAATTTATATTGTAATTGTTGTTTTCTACATTATTATCATGAAAATGATCAAGTTGAATGAAGGTTTAAACACAAAAATGATGAAATTATGATAATGGCGCTTTTAATAAAACATGAGATCATATTTATCAGTGGCTGGGACAATCACATATATCATGGGATGAAATGGGGGTGCGTTTCTGGAAATTTATTTTTCAGTGTATATTCAGAACGATCTGATAAAGCATAGCTAGCCCATTTCAGATTTTGTATCTCAATACGAACCCTGGAAAGAAATTTCTAGAAACGATGAATTATCGCTATTCTGTAGATTTTGGTGATTACGGGGGTAGTTTCCAGGTTGCGTATTGAGAAACAAAATTTGAAATGGGGTAGGTATGTTTCCTCAGAGTGTTTCGAATATACAGTCAGAAAGAAATTTCCAGAAACGATGAATTAACGCTATTCTGTAGATTTTGGTGATTACGGGGGTAGTTTCCAGGGTGCGTATTGAGATCACAGACCTCATAAAAGAAGTAGATGTATCATGCTAAAATCCTGATGGCACCTTCGTGTTCGTCGCCATATGCAATCCGTATTATGTTGGTACTACTGAAAGTCAGGGTTGGTGTCATGTATTTTATGATTTTTATGGTGTCATTACTTCAAACTCTATTCGAATTTCGGATCATTGTTCAATTTGTTCTATTATTGTTCATGTTCACTGTCCTGTGGTTTTTTTTGGTTTTGGATGACTGCAATGTATAGTTGTTTCATGTAGGTATTTTAGTTTAATATTTAAATCATATATCATACACAAATTCGTATATATCTATGTATTTTTCTTTATTTTATGTTTATTAGGATGCCTAATTAAATAAATATCTATCTATAGCACTCATCTAAGTTATCTGAAAACCACCCTCTTATAAGGGTATTAAGTTCTATAACCATATTTACCCACATACATCAAAAATGAAAACAATGTTCATGCTTTCAAACGAAAATTGAGGATAGGATTGGAAGTTTTTATTATCTAGAATAATATATGTCTCGAAGATACCCTGATTCATTTTAATATGTTGTGTTGTACAAGTCCCACAGGTTTACTTCTTTTTTATTGATGCATTGACCTGACTATTATCACTGTTGTGATCTTGAGGGTAGTAAAGTATTAGTTCAAATTAGAATTTCATTAATGTTTCATGTTATTTCATATCCTTCACTTACGGTGTAAAATTTTCAAGAAACCCATACTTGTATATGGATTGTTCCTATATTTTTTATAATTAGGACTTTGTGATGTATCACCAATTAACACTGAATAGATTACCCTGGGATTTTCAAAGAATGTATACATGAATGCTGTAAAGAAACACTTTTTCTCTCAGTTTATTATCGTGGGTAGGTTGTCAGGAAAATAATATGCGAGCTGCACTCTGGGGAAACTTTACTCTGTGACAATATGGAGTGATGTAACACCGTGTAAGAATCGTATAACAATCACACAGCTAGAATAAATATGCAATGTGACCAAATAGTGAAAAACAGCAATATCGATAAATTAATTGTGTCATTACCCACCTAGAATAAATATGCAGTCGCAGGTTTCCACAATACCATAAGTATTATTTAATACCATCAAAACCCAAAGCAAAATCTGTTTAGCTGTGAGACCAGAGGAATCAGCGTATTCAAGTTCGTATTCGTATGGAAAGTCAAACAAAATCTATTTAGCGATCTACCGAGGTTCAAATGGCAAATAAAAACCGCCGGGTGGTTTTTATACAATGCTAAACATCTAATGAATAATAATCCCAGATATTATATTATTTTCTGATGTGAATCTGTCTTTTGAATTCATTATAATAAAATGTTGAAAATCTTTGTATACTCATTGATGACGGAAAAAAATGTAAATAATTAGATGTCCTTCTGATTCCATTTCTCATGACATGAATTGAAAACCAGCATTTATTGAAATTCACGAAACAGAATAAAGCTTTAGATCTGTCACATAGTAGATTATTCTGTTTTCTTTCTAGTGCATTTGAATAACTACTTGTTTTTAAAGTTTTTTGTCATGAGCAAATTTGATGCTTCGTCAACGGAATGATGGGCATCAACGATTTTGAAAATACAATTCCATTTGTTTGTGGTATTATTATATTCGTTAGAAGAGTACAACCGATTATAAATCAGTCGTGCCAACGTAACGCGGAATCAATATGGCGGCCATGGATGAGGAGCTATTTTATTATCATTGGAAGAGTGGCCATGTCATATCTACTTCTTTTATGAGGTCTGTGATTGAGATACAAAATCTGAAATGGGGTAGATATGCTGTATCTGATCGTTCTGAATATATACTGGAAAATTAATTTCCAGAAACGCACTTTTCATCCCATGATATATGTGATTGTCTCAGCCACTGATAAGTATGATCTCATGTTTCATTAAAAGCATTATTATCATAATTTCATCATTTTTGTGTCTAAACCTTCATTCAACTTGGTCATTTTCATGATAATAATGTAGAAAACCACAATTGCAATATAAATTCGGAAGATTTTTAAGGAGTAACATTTGACACCCTTGCGCATGTACTAATATTTCGTTTCTGGTGCTGCAACCGTTTCTGTTTTCACACTGGTTCATGTATTTGAATCAATTGATTTAAATCATTTCAACCCTGTTTCGTGAGCCATTCTTGCGCTCCTCGTATAAAGAATAATCATTACTGAAGAAAGCTCTTATAACGCCTTATACAGTATTTCAAAAATTCCTATTGGTTCAAGAAATATTTTTCTATCCCACTGGTCTAGGGTAATAATAAGAATAATAACTTTATTGTCCCAAGAAACATTACATCTTTATGACTAGGGACTATAATCTAGTAATACAAATATACGAATTGAGGGAAGAAAGTTATGGGATCAGGAAATATATTGTCTATTGTTTTGATAATTTAAAAAATTTCCCTCCACGTAGTATCGTAATTGAAAACTATTAGTTTTTATTATCATTTTGTCTCTACGACGTATATCCTGTATTTCTATTTTAACTATGAACGGAGATCAAAAGTCAATTTCCCAATTTATTCTGTAATAATTCTTAATGAACAAAGATTGACATAACTGTTTTAAAACGAAAACCAGTGATTTATGGACGACAGAGTGGAACAATAACAAATGACACTCTTCACACCTACTGATCTTCCATTTTATCACGTCCCCTAGACTTTATGAGTACTCATAAAATTTCAGAACTTTTTTAACAACTAGATTCCCGAAAGGGCCCGACGTTTTTTTAAATATTTACTAAAAAGTATGAATGAACTATTTTATTGCTATACTCATTTTACTACAGAATCTCGTTTTTATTGCCGTATTACTCTGGAAAAATGTCCTACTCTGGCGTGAGAAAGTCAATAAACATAGGACGAACATGCAAAGATGAATGAAGAATTGACAATTGAATGATTGGCGTATCGAAACGAATTGAGATAAAAAATTAAGTAATTCCTGGAAGTTGAAACCAATGCAAGTACTTTTAGATGTTTCTGTAATGGCAGTAGGTAAGTCACGTATCTGACTTTTTGAGATTTTTTTGAAATGTAGGTAAACGTCATGTACAGGAAATAGGAAAAAAAACTTATTATTATTAAGTATAGATGAGAGAATTCAGATTTGGTATTTTGAGATAAGATCAAAATGTATTTACAGCAAGACATTATTTTTTGTGAGCTGAAACTTATTTAATTTTGAACGACAGCCAAAAAAATCAGGGAAAAATTACTTTGAATCTAGGAAAATAGGATGAGTACCACCAGTGTGTTTATACAGTGTCCTTCAAAGAGTTGGCATCATATGGGAAAAACTTTTAATAATGATTTAATTTGAAATTTGACTTGGACGTTAAGTTTTGCCTTGAAAATATGAAAAATGACGTACTCGTATGTGGTCACGTGACTTTTCGCTACCTGTCAAACTAATAGTTTTTCAAAGTAATCGCTGAAAATAGGTTTAATTATGTGAATTGAAAAAAAAAAATTAATGAGAATGTTGTTCCTATTCCGCTTTTACATGTCTCGAATTTGAACGTTTTATTGCTACTTTCACTTTTTATCATTTTGTTTATAATATTGAAATATGGAATATTAAAAAATTGGTAACTTCGACAAAACTGTTTTATACTAGTGGCTTTAATTTGCGGATAATATACAAAAATATGAATTTCTCTAGAAAATGTGAATTACTGCTAAAAATTTCTGTTATGTTTTATGCAAAGTTATCTTCAAGCTTTTAGGATAGAACTTCATTTAAGTGTTTTTTTTTCAGTATTAAAATAATAATATATTAAATGAACTTACTAAAGCTTATGGTTTCAAATGAATTATGATGATATTATATTATTGATATATTTTATGGTATATATTAACATAATAACAAGTATTAAATGTGATGTTTTATTGAACAATTACAACTCCATGAAACATTATGACCACTTTGATGAAATATCCTTGATTCCATTATCCATGGAACTACACCATTGGCACAAATTTTATGAAACAAAAATCGGTGTTGTAATGTTATACATCCCTATAGATACTAGACCACTTCCTGACCAGGCCTCTCCTATTAGACCAAGCTATAGAGGTTTTTTCCCCCACAAAATAAAAGACGCAAATTGCCTATACTAATTTTTATAAGATAAGATAGATAAGATAAGATATTTTTATTTAACTACGTACATATACAATGTATATTTGTAGCAGGTCCAGGAAAAAACATTCAAAATTAAATTAAAATTAGAAAAAACATTGAATCAGTCACATAAACATGTATACAACGTGAATCTACTATTACACATATATATTAAAATATTAAAATAAAATGAAATTATTGACTGTAGTAACTTCACATATCACTGACCGGTGTGTCCATATACTCCTGAATTGAATAAAACCCATTTTCTATAAGATATCTTTTCAATATTTTTTTGAAGCGAGGCTTGTCTAAAATCTTCCAACTGGAGGGTAATTTATTATATAGAGCGATATCTAGGGTATTATTTGCGGATTTATTTAATATATATCTCTGTGGTCTGAGATGCCCAGCACCGCGAGTGTTATAGTCATGAAAATTTGAATTTTTACTAAGTTCATCATTTTTAGTATGAATTTCTAGTATTTGATGGAATATATAAAGAGCACGTAGTGTCACGACTTTAAATTTCTGGAATAAAGGTTTACAATGGTCCCTGAAGGCAACATTAGCAATAATTCGGATAGCTTTTTTTTGAAGCCTAAATACTTTTACAGAGTCAGATGCATTACCCCATAGGGTTACCCCATAAGAAATGTGCGAGTGAAAAAAAGCATAATAGATATTCATTAGTGTGTCAGAACTTAGTACATTTTTTAGTTGTCTCAAAATGAAAATTGAGCTAGAAATCTTAGAACAGAGCTTCTCGATGTGAAATGACCAATTCAACGAGGGATCTAAAAAAATTCATAACAATTTTGTGGGTTCATTAATTCTTGTTGACTGTGAAGAAAATATCATTTGATTGGTTTTGCTTGCGTTGAGTTTCAAACTGTTTTGCTGCAAACCAAGATTCGGCCTTTTTTTCAGTAGTTTCATTTTTTGTTTTCTCGTATATATTTTTATGAAAAATAGTGGTGTCATCTGCAAACATGATACAGGTTGAGTTAACTAGATGGTAAAATAAGTCGTTTACATATATGATAAACAGGAGGGGCCCCAGAACAGAGCCCTGCGGTACCCCATATTTCATTGCTACTGTTTCTGACGTAATACCATTGAAGCACACCGACTGTTTTCTATCCTTGAGGTATGAATCGAAAAGAGCTAAGGGAATACCTCTTACACCGTAAAGGTTCAATTTTTCTAATAACAAATCGTGTTTTACGCAATCGATTGCTTTTGTTAAGTCAAATAGAGTCATTGCAGATTTCCTGCCGTCTTCAAAACCTTCTACTATGTTTTCAACTGCCTTTTGTATAGCTTTTATGGTGGACATATTTTTCCGAAATCCAAACTGATTTTCGTGCAGCAATTTGAATTTCTCAAAGTACATGGATAACCGATTCTTCAAAATTATTTCGAATATTTTTCCTAAAAAAGGGATGAGAGATATAGGTCTGAAATTATTTGGTAGATTAAAATCACCAATTTTATATATTGGGATGACTTTACTATATTTGAAAATATCTGGATAAACACCTGCACTAATACAGGTATTGAATAGATTTGTCAATGTAACCACTGTCAAATCTATGGTATTTTTTAATATTTTTGTATTTATCCAAAGATATCCGTAGCACTGGTGTCCTTCAAAGACTTCACCGCCGCGAGTACTTCTTCCTCAACAACAGGTTCTAGAAAAAAAGAGTCCTGGGTAGTTGGTATACTTACGAATAGTTCTGAAAAATGTATATTGTTCATAGGCAAGGTTCTTATAATTTCTTCCGCTGTGACCAAAAAAACTGTTGAAATCGTTGGCATTTAAAGAAGTGTCAATTGATTTATTATTCGGACGATTCCTCTCGTAATGTATTAGTTTCCACGTATCCCTCATTTTATTGGCGGACGTATTTATGTAATTGTCATAAGCATGTCTTTTTGTTCTTTCAATGGCACATGTATATTGATTTTTTAAATTTTTATAGACTGAATAATCCATTTTGTCTTTAGTAACATCACACACTGTTTTTACACATTCCAGAGTATTACGCATATTTTTTAATTCAGTAATAAGATAGTTCGTTAATGAAAACCCCAGTTTTCGCCCCATCAAAATCGCTTTGTGGAATTTTTCAAACAAGAATAGTGAAAAAAATTACAACTTTTTTGGTTGTTTGGAAATATCTCAAAGATTATTCAAGGAATCGTTTTACAGTCAATGGAACTTTTGTAGAAATTTATAAAACCTACAATCTGAAGGTGGACAAACAATATTGCGGAAGCTAATAGATAATAATATTTGGTTCAACTGTGCGCGAGATGTTTTCTGTCCGATGTGTAGTTTTTGAACCATCGCGTTATTAACCATTTAAGGGCAAATCTTTCTAAATGCGCCGGCATACCTATGGAAGAAAAGATCAATATCTATAATTGTATATTTTGGGTATTCACCTGAGAGGTGGGAAATGTGTTGAAAATTTCACTGAATGTTGATCAAAACGCTTCAAAGTGCATCCGAAGTCATCCGAAGTCACCCGAAGTCGAACTGAAGTTAATATGAGCGACTTCGGGTTACAGTTTACGAGATCCCAATGATGAGGCTCAAATGTCAGCCACACTGTACATAAAAATTCAGTATGTTCGCTAGGGGCCCTTTATAAGGCGTTAGGATTTTTTGAAAATACCAGTAAGGTTAGTATTACGGAATACTTGAATTGGTAATTCGAATAAATAGAATCGCAAAGCGCATACTGTATTTGAATCATTTTTATGATCGTTAAGGATTTAATAAATTTTATTATTATTATTATATTCTTCTATAAACTAGTACTGATTTTTGTTATTTGTTTATTCCACTGCTTAATTCTTATCATTAAAATTTCAAATTTTAATTCCGATAATTTTTTTCTTTTCAGTGGCCTCCTACAAATTCATTTACGATATCATATAATTATTTTTCAGAACATGATGGTGAAAGTCTATTATCAAAACTGTAATGGTTTACGCACAAAGACATCACAATTTTACCAGAACCTATTAAGTGAATCATACGTTATTATAGTACTCACGGAGACGTGGCTTCTAGAGGATATAAGAAATGGAGAGCTGTTTGATAGTACCGGGTGTTTCACAGTGGATGGACCATTGGAAGTATCTGGACTACAGAACAACATTTCATTTCAAAAATTTGCGGGCGTGAATATTCAAACTTGTTCTATCCGCCTAAAATGGCAACATAGTGTTGCCGCTTGTATCAGAAAGTAGCAGCTACTTTGTTATTTCAAATGGAACACCCCGTATATTATATCATTTTTTGGAATCCTTATAGGATTCCCTGGTAATTCCCTATACCTATCTGTGGTGGTTTTCCAGATAAAAATTATATTGTCCAATTTTTGTGCAAGACCTGACCATTGAAAAGTAACAGTTTTTTCCCAATGCAAATTTGCACAATATTGCAATTTGGGTCATGGCTGCATAAAGCCATTGAGTATTCTGTCGATAAACTTGATCTCAAATTAAGCATACAGTGAGTTTCTTCCGGGAAAATTACAGAAACTCAGATTTTTCAAATGAAACATCCTGTATATTATTACTTGTTTAGAAAGCTGTAACATTTTTCAATTCAATTGTGTCTACTTTCCCTATACCTATCTCGTACATCTTTTTAGTTCTGATCATTTATGTTATGAAATCGTCTTCAATGAAATAAATATTGGGCCCTTTACTATTTCTATTGTTCATAAATGATTTATCAGACAATATCCAGTTGTGGTGCAACATATATGTATGCAGACGATATATCAATAATAATAATAGATGAAAATATGGAAGGTTTAAAATCAAAAGCTACTACTGTTATTCAAGAATTTGAAGCCTGGTGCTTTAGCAATTCACTTATTATAATGTAATATATTTATAGTCCAATTTACTCTAAAATAATGTATTTAACGAAAAACAATGATACAATAACACAAAACTCTAATTTACATAACAATCACGGAAGTAGGTATTTATATTCGACTTTCACTTCACTGACTGTTTTTCTGTCCGCTGCGTAGTTCTTTTTATATCCGACGTTGACTTCTCTGAATGCTCCAGAATTTTCCATCGAATCGCCCAGACTCACTGAACCGCCCAGATTCTTCTCGGTGCAAGCGCATCGACAGTCTCCCGCGGTTGATCGCTAGCTATAGTTCAGGTCCGGCATCGCCCGCAGCTTCGCCACATTGCCCCCTTCTTAGAGATATTTCATCCCGAAATGTCATCCTTGGAGTGTGTCGATATTTGCAGGATTCCCCATATCTGCATCGTGAAGTTCGATGAAAATAACACTCCACAGTCTTCATGTTAGGTCGTGGAATAGGATTATAACAAACCAAAATCTGGATGCCGCTGGATCGGAATATCGTCTCTAACATACTTCTTATAACTCTCCAATCCAGCCCATCAATACCACAGGATAATTTTGGGATTGCCAAGTCCACCAGATTCTGGTCCACCATCGTATCTCTTAGTTGGGTGAGGCTCCTCCAGACATCTTCATAGGACGGTTTGTCTTGGGAATGCTTCTTGGTCACCAAGTAGTAGATGTTCCTCTGGCCCTTCTTCAGCTGTAGCACACCTCCAATTTCTGGATTCTGTTTCCGTAGTGTTTGGAGTCGGCCAAATTTCTTGGAGAACACTACAGCGATGCCCCTGGACATTCGAAGATCTTCTGCGACGCAGTGTGCTAGGGCGTAATCGACTGGCACTTTGAAAAGGTCCCGTGGCTCCTCTCGAGTTACCCCGTGTGACACTTTCTGTCCATTTGAGTATAAGGACATGAATTTCTGGATCGTCATCGCATCCTCTGGTGGTCTGAGGGTGCGGACTTGGTCATGATTTCCAGCGTAAGGGGCCAACCTATTGAAATGAACGACCCTGGGTTTACCTCTGGGTGGCTTGTGGATTCGGTAAAGCAGGTCGTTTATCCTCTTGATGATCTTGTACGGACCTTCCCATGAATTCCGTAATTTCGGTGACAGGCCCCGGCGACGCATCGGGTTGTACAGCCAAACTAGGTCACCAACCTGAAATCCTCCAGTATCGGCATTGATGTCATAAGTCGCTTTCATTCGGTCGCTGGCACTCTGGATGTTCAAACGGACTCGTTCGTGGATGTCTTCCATTCGCTGACGGAGTTTGCTGATGTAGTCCTCTCCCGCGGTATCCTGTCCTGGTGGCGTCCCAAACTTTAGGTCACAGGGAAGTCGCAGCTCTCGGCCTATTATGATACTAGCAGGGGTTTGGCCGGTCGACTCGTGTACTGCGGAACGGTAGGCCATCAGGAACAAATGAAGATACTGGTCCCAGTCTCTTTGATGGTCAGAGACTACCTTGGACAAGTGGCGATTGATAGTCCTGTTCATCCGCTCAACCATTCCATCGGACTGTGGATGTAGAGCTGTGGTTCTCGTCTTGCGGATGTTCAAGCAGTTGGCAGATTTCTTGGAACAGGTTGGATTCGAAATTTCTGCCTTGGTCCGAGTGCAGCTCCAAGGGGACACCGAATCGACATATCCACTCTTTCACCAAGACGTCCGCGACGGTGATGGCTTCCTGGTTGGGCAGGGCATAGGCTTCGGCCCACTTGCTGAAATAGTCCATTGCCACAAGGATGTATTTATTTCCGTGATCTGATACGGGGAACGGGCCGGCGATGTCAATGGCGATTCTTTCGAATGGACTACCTACGTTATACTGACGCATCGGGGCCTTGGGTCGTGTCCGAGGTCCATTGCTGGCAGCGCAAACAGCACACTTTCTGCACCAGTCATTGACATCAACTTGACAATTGACCCAGTAAAACCGTTGCCTTACTTTCTGCAGGGTCTTCGTCACACCCAGATGTCCTCCAGCAACTCCATCATGGATCTCTCGGAGTACTTCCTGCCTTCTGTTCTTGGGCACCACTATCTGACGTCTGTCTTCCCCACCATCTTCGGACTCCAATACACGTTTCAGGACCCCATTGTCCAGGGTAAGGGAATTCCATTGGGCCCAGTAGGATTTGACTGCTGGGGAATATCTTGCGATTTCCTGCCATGTCGGTCTTTGATTACTCTTTTTCCAGACTAAACCAATATCTGGATCGTTTTTTTGGTCTTTCTGGACCTCGTTGTCATTCCAGTTGTTGTCAACTTCCGTGGTTCTACAAATCGCTGCTTCCTTCTCTTCTGCTCGTCGGCAGTGTGAGCAGTCGTCTGGGCATGGTCTCCTTGACAGAGCATCTGCGTTCTTGTGGCCACTCCCTGCTCGATGTTCGATCTCGAAGTCGAATTCTTGGAGTCTTTCGATCCAACGTGCTACTTGGCCCTCGGGGTTTTTGAACTGTAGAAGCCACTTAAGGGCTGCGTGGTCGGTTCTTAACAGGAATCTTCTCCCGTACACGTATTTATAAAAGTGTTCTACTCCCTTGACAACAGCCAACAGTTCTCGTCTGGTGACACAGTAGTTACGCTCCGGTTTACTGAGAGTTTTACTGAAGTAACCGATGACATTCTCTTGCCCATCCTGGATCTGGGACAAGACAGCTCCAAGTCCCACGTTGCTGGCATCCGTGTCCAAAACGAATTTTCCATCGAATCGCCCAGACTCACCGAACCGCCCAGATTCTTCTCGGTGCAAGCGCATCGACAGTCTCCCGCGGTTGGTCGCTAGCTATACGTGAGAGTTCAGGTCCGGCATCGCCCGCAGCTTCGCCACAATGAACTCAAATAAAACGATCTGTATCCACTTCAGCACAAAAAAAGGTAATGAAAATCAATTCAAAACACTACACCTAAATGGAAAGAAAGTTATAGTTTCAGTAACAACTAAATTTATTGGGACATGGGCTAACATGGGCCTCAAATATCGACTTGACATTTTCAAAATTGGCCAAAGCAACCTTTGCCCTATTGCAGTTAAAAACTGAACTAACTGAAAAAGATCTCATTACAGCATACTTTTCATTAGTATATTCGGTATTATGCTACAATATCATAGTGTGGGGTCAAGCCACGGAATGCACTAGAGTCTTCATAACGCAGAAACGAATTATCAGAAAAATTTTCAATCTTGAATACAGAGAAACATGCAAAAATAGATTTAAAAATGAAAGAAAGCTCAGTTTGCCATGTATATATTTATATAAGATATTAATTTACATTCGCCAGAATCTCGCAAAACTTATTCTAAATGAAAATGTTCATAATTATTCAACAAGACAAAAGCAAAATATCTACATTATGCAACATCATTTATCTAACTATAAAAAGTCACCGGAATGTGCTGGAAGTAATCTTTTCAACAAACTACCCAAAAAAATAAAAAGTATAAAGCAATACAATGCTTTCAAAAAAGAGTTGAAGTCATATCTAATTGAGAAATGAGAAGATTCCCTGACAGTCACGTGAATTTATATAATATATAATAGGTAGTAGCAAATATAGGTTGTCAGTACCGTAATAATTGCTATTTTTTAATGTGAAATTTAATGTGTATTTTTAATGTGTACTTATTGTAATGTTGTGTATGTAGTACTAATATTATTATTTATTATTCGCTATAAAGTTTCATTGAACAGAAAACACAAATATGTTTAATTATTATGCATTAACAATTTATATTTCAAAAAACGTAGGATCTATAAACACAGTAAGATTTAAATGTTGCTTGATTTCTAACCCATCCTCTCTTCTTAATGGTGAATAGGAAGGTGACAAATTAATTAAATGTATGTGTTTTAAGACATATACAGTGACCGCCAAAAAGTATGTACCATATGGAAAAAATTTTTATTATTGGAGTATTGGAAAAAATATTCTGGGGAAAAGTTTGTGCATTTCCGATAACCTAAAAATCGATTTTGACACATGTCACGTGATCGCTAGAATGGCGGCAAAATGAAAAAAATTGCAATGCAAAGGCAAAAAAAGGGGTAAGATGGCAAGATATCAAAAAAAGTTATTTGAAAAAGTCACTTAGAATTCAATTTTATACACATAAACGAAGTTTCAAAAGATAATTCAAAAAAATTGAAAATAGCAATTTTTAAAAATATTTTCCCATCTATCTAAAAATATTATTTTTTTTCTTATGAATAGCTTGACTATACTGAAACATTTGCATTTTAATGATAATGACAAAACTTTCTCATTTTCTCCACACCAGAGGGCACTAAATTAAAAAAATTGGTTTTTGCCAGAACCCTCGCTGTTACATTGGTTCTTATCTAACAGTTATATCAGAATTCCAAGACTATTGTGTTGATATGGCAATCTAGAAACACCATGTTTCCTGATTTTAATCAAGTTTCAATAATAATGCTGTATGAGCGTTTTACTTTGCACATAAACTTTAAGAATCTTTAATTTGACGCACTATTTTCAAGTTTATGTGCGAAGTGAAACGCTCATGCACGATTATCATCGGAACTTGATTATAATCTGGAAATTACCATGTTTTTGGAGTGTCATGTCATCACAATGTACCGATGTAACAGCAAGGGTTCTGACAAATTCCCATTTTTTCAATTTAGTGCCCTCTGGTGTGGAGAAAATGAGAAAGTTTTGTCATTATCATTAAAATGCAAATGTTTCAGTATAGTCAGGCTATTCATAAGAAAAAAAAAGTTATATTTTTAAATAGATGGGAAAATATTTTTAAAAAATTGCTATTTTCAATTTTTTTGAATTATCTCTTGAAACTTCGTTTATGTGTATAAAATTGAATTCTAAGTGACTCTTTCAAATAACTTTTTTTGATATCTTGCCATCTTCCCCTTTTTTTGCCTTTGCATTACAATTTTTTTCATTTTGCCGCCATTCTAGGGATCACGTGACATGTGTCAAAATCGATCTTTAGGTTATCGGACATGCACAAACTTTTCCCCAGAATATTTTTTTCCAATACTCCAATAATAAAAATTTTTCCCATATGGTACATACTTTTTGGCGGTCACTGTATATATATATATATATATATATATATATGTGTTCGGATAGGTTTCCGCGGTCAGATATTTGAAAACTAGAAGTTCGGGCTGAACCGCGTCTGGAATTTGTTGAAATTCGACGTTTCGGCTCCGATTTTGGAGCCATTTTCAAGAATAAGAAGGATAGGTATAGTGAGGAAACGTGATTCTACACTGAGATCTCAGTCTGCCTACTCCTCAGGTATTATCGCGTTAGGATTTTGTGACTTGACGTCGGGGTCTCAAACTGTCTACTCCCCAAGTCTCGTCACTGGCTCTCTCTAAGGTCAATGGCAAACATGAGATTCTACTAAAATAATCGCGGGAATCATGGAAATGAGGGTTGAAAGTAAACATGAGAGTATTGTTTCAATTATTATTATTCAAGAATTTCATTAATTTTTCATTCTTGATTAATTATTATTCGATTATCAAGTTTATTTGATTTCAAATGCATTTTCCAAGACAGTTAACGTTAGCCGAGAAGACTGAATTAGTTTGAAAATGTGGGGATATATATGAACCAGTGCGTGTGAACCAGCAATGAACGTTATCCATACAAAAAAGTTCACTATTCAACTGTAAGCAGAATTCTATTTAATTTCAAACAGACAGGGTCTTTCGACTATAAGTATAAAAATGAAAGTACCAACTGTATATACTGAAAAAAAGCAATTAGAAGTATTTTAGGCAGTTGTTGAAAACTCTAGAAGATCCACCCAAGAAATTTCTGATTATACGATAGTTGAAAAAAACTATGTAAAGAAGTTGCTTAGGAAGAATAAATATCACGACTATAAGCCAATGTTTATTTGGACCGTTTCAAGAACGACATTGGGACTTGCGGTATGACTTCTGCTTTGGATTCAAGGACAAATAGACTGTAAACCTGATTTCCATAGACACACTCTTTTTGGGGATGAATCCACGTGCACAACAAATGGCGTTGTTCTTCACAAAATTGTAGGTGGTGGTCGGACGAAAATCCAAACTTTGTCATTGATAAAAAAACCAGTATTATCAAGAAACAAACGTGTGGAGTGGTATTATTATCGACAAATTAATAGGGCCGTTATTTTTTTCGCCAATACCTAACTGGTGATACCTATTTGCAGTTTTTGGAAAACGAACTGACTGATTTTTTTGGATAATATGAGTTTACAAGAACGACATAAATTATGGTTTTTACATGATGGATGTCCTGCTCATTCTGCTTCAATTGTTTCCGCATCTTTAAAAGGGGATTTTGGTGATAAATGGTTAGGACTAACTAAATACCGATCTACGGTGGACTCCTCGTTCGCCAGATCTCACGCCATTAGATTTTTTATTATAGGGATATTTTTAGCAAAAAAGCTTACAAGGATCGACCATTCCATACGACTTCATTGCAGAAATATTCCCGCAGGTGTATTGCGATCTACTCTTAGTAAATTTTATGATCGGACAATTAGATGTATTGTACGAAAAGGTGGACATACAGTGACGCTCCGATAATTTTGTTCACAGATAATTATATTTTTTCTATATTTTGAATATTTTCTGTTTTAATTTATTTTGGTTCGTTAATTGTTAAGTTATAATAAAAAGAAGCCGATACAAATTGGCAAAACAATCGGCACCACAAACAAATTTAAAAAAAAAATGTATTCTTGCTTTTGAGATTTGGGTGCGTTTAGTGCGTACATAATGCATTTTCATTGTTTTGTTAATAATTAGCCCTATGCTGTATCATTTCCGTTATGTTTAGCGGTCAGACGTTATCCCAACTTAATGACAAATTACCATTAAGTTGGGATAACGTCTGACTGCTAAACATAACGGAAGTGATACAGCATAGGGCTGAATGTTAATATTAATTCATAATATGAATAATGTTTACTTTCAACCCTCATTTGTTTTGCTTCATGGGTTTCAGCAATTATTTTAGTAGGATTTTATATTTGCCGATTAATTTGTACAGTTTTTTAACAAAAATTAAAAAAAAATCACTTTAAATGAGAATTTCTTCATGCCTGTTTTATCAATACTAATGTTATACGTTGTTAAACATAATGTTTGCGAAATTAAAACAAAAATTGAAATCTAAGTTAATTTCACAAATATGCTTCAATCTGAACAAAGTTATGCTCAATTGATTGATCATTGATTTATGATTTTTTTTTGAAAATTTGCGAAATTATTGATGTTTAAAAAAATTAAAGCATTTCTTAGGAAAGCATTTGTTGGATTTAGGCCTACATTTCAATTGTAAACAACTGTTCCTAATAACATTTGATGAATTTTCTGAAATCAGGGGTCTTTTTTTTGACCTACCCTATATGCTGTTTGACTTGCAACCATTTTGAGTGCACCTATTATGATTATCGGCAATATTTGTACTTTGGTAGAGCAATTAAAAAAAATCCCACATGCTGCACACCAAAATGGTCACACTATAGATGGACGTATACTTATTTTTCTTTCAGTACTAGTATTAATTAAGATTTAACTGAAACTTGTACCTAGATGTTTGTTTCTTCATAAATGATTAATAATAACTGTCTTTATTTACCACAGCAATTACACGGGTACAAAATTATATGGTATAATTATAATAATAATATACAGGGTGTCCACGAAGATTATGATAGGGATTAAAAAACGTCGTGGGACAAAGGATATTGAAGTACCTGTAGTTCTAAAACCAATCGTTTTATACCACAAGTGGTATAAAACCTTGTTCTGTGAGTGATGGTCTCGATCCACTGTTCTGTGTCAATTTTGACATAAGAGTATTCATGACAGGGGTTCCGGCTGTGCTGTCAGATGTCACTTGCCAGTTCATAATTATATCCGTTCTGTTCAGTCAATAACAATAATCACGTGTATTGATTTTATAATTTTGATCGATGTTTAAATCAGTTATTTCCCCTATAGGATTAAGGGGGCCAAGGCCTTACAGCCTCCCCTACCTATACTTACTTTTGTTGTTTTCGCAAAAAATTTTGGTTGTTCAAACACCACAAATAATTAACCATGTGGTTATTTAACTATATTTAATATTAATTATTTAAACAATTAGATATATACTTATTTCACAACATTATTTTTCTTCTCCATGTAAGTAATCTTATATTGACCTTGTTTGTCTTTAGTACATAGTCTTTCTTCTATTGTAGAATTTTCTTGAATAGCTGATGATGGTCCTATATAGGATCGAAACATGTACTACTTCTACTTTTGGACTGCTATCTGATTGATAGCGGTCAGTCACCGTTTTACCATCCTATTCAACTAGATGGGAAATTAAATTGTGGAGACGACTTTGCGTTTTACTGATTTGTACAAGTGTGGTAGTTTGTTGGAATCATTTTATTGGGGGGGGGGGGAGGGGGGCGTAGAAATTCCAAAATATACGGGTTGTCCCATTAATAATTTTGAATCTGATGTCACGTGACCGAAAACGAAAAGCTCATTGGATAACATAATAATGGGAGATAGAAACCTACTTTTTCATGAAAAAATTAAAGCCAAAAGGTTTAAAATGGCGGCTGAGCGCCATCTTCAATATTTTTTTTAAATAGAACACCCCATATATTGAGTAAGGTTATTCTGGACTTTCATTGTCTAAAAAAGAACAAAGAAAAATTCAATTCTCTGCGATTTTTAATCACGACGTTTCAACTGTTAAAATCTACAGTCGTTATCAAGTGTATAATGCGACAATCTCAAGGATACTTCTTATATATGCTGTGGATAATTTTGTGTCATTAGTCTAGGGGTAATTTGGCGGTATTCAGGTAAGCTTGTTAATTACAGTGCCAGGTCCCTCCGGTACAGCATTGTTAATTCTTATCGCAATTTCAATTGATCCATGCCACTAATTAAGGGTTTCCACACATTACGGATTTCTATACTAGCATGACTAAAGACTTTGTTGTTCATAATATATGCACTCTCTTCAAACTTCCTTCTATACCAGCCCTCTTCTTTATGGATGACTTCGGCTTCAGTCCATTTTATGTTGTGTTGGGTCGTCCAGACATGATCCGCTATTCCTGACTTTGATGTTTCTCCTCGTTGAGTGTTTCTCTTGTGTTCAGCGAGTCTAACGCTAAGTGGTCTCTCAGTTTCTCCAAGATAAGCTTCGCCGCATTCACAAGGGATGCGGTAGATGCAGTTTTTGGAGTCAATGTCAGCGTTACGTGGTCTGGTCTTTGTGAGATGGCTGCGAATACATGTCCGTATTTTGTATTTCGACCCAATTCGCTTTATTCTTTCCGATAGACCTCTAACATACGGAACGCACAGGGTGGCTTGTGTCGGCTCATCTGGTTTCTTGTTCTTATCCCCCCTGCGGGCTAGGTTTTTTGGCGTACCCATTTCGTCGGAGATCTTTCTTGATATTGTCCAATTCGATGGTAAGACTTTTATCTGTGTTACATAGGTTGTAGGCACGGTCCACCAGCGATCGAACAACCCCTCTCTTTGTAGCAGTTTTGATATTTGGAGAAGCTGGAAGAAATTATCATCTAGCAGTCCGTATGTTTAATGATACATTTCCCGAGAATCCTATTTCGAGCATATATTTGCGCAAACTTTTAAATAAGCTCCAAGCAACTGGTACGCTGAAAGATGCTCCAAGATCAGGAAGACCGCCTCTTTCAGAAGAAAAAAAGGTAGAAATTGTTGCTGAAATGGTAATCAATCCGACTCAGTCGACGTCTGTAGTTGCTGAATCCTGGTGGAGTGAGTTCAAAAAGTGTCCAAAGAGTTCTAAAAAAAGAAAAGTTTCATCCCTATAAAATGAAAATCCTGCAGGCTCTCACGGAGGATGATCCACACCGGAGGGTTGAATTTTGTGAGTGGGTAACAAGAACAATTGAAGGAGAACGGGGCTTCCTAAAACGTGTATGTTTCTCAGACGAATGCACGTTTTTTCTTAATGGAAAAGTCAACAAACAGAATGTACGATACTGGAGCGATACTAATCCGCATATTTTCAGAGAGGGACATACCCAGTTTCTTGAAAAGGTGAATGTTTGGGCGGGGATTTTAGGCAATCGCGTTGTTGGGCCGATTTTCATCAGAGGCAATCTTACAGTTCTTTACAAAAATCTTTTAGAAACTGAAATTGAACCCCGAATAAGGCAAATTGAATCGAACAATCAGGTTTCCTGGGCGATGGATAGGTCGCAGGGAAAGTACAGAGTGGCCACCAAGATCTCCGGATCTTACTCCTCTAGATTTATTCCTTTGGGGGTATCTGAAGTCAAAAATCTAAGCCAATGAATGCCAAACAGTAGAAGAGTTGGAACGCAGAATAATAGATACATGTGAAGAAATAGAAGAACAGACTTTCATCAACGTGAGAGAAGCTATTTATAATAGGGCACTTTATTGTCTAGATTTAGGAGGGGGCCACTTTGAATACTTGATAAAATAATTGTTGGGGTTAAATAAAAGAGTTATTCAAAAATAAATAGTTATTTGTATGCTAAGGCCGCGAAATAAATACCTTTTTAACGTACCGAAAGAACAGTTATCGCCGAGGCCGCTTGCGGCCGAGGCAAGATAATCTTGAGGTCGTTAAAAAGTTTCGCGGCCATGGCATACACACTATTTTTCGTGCAATCGTTAAAATTATTAAAATAGATAGTTGTAAATCAATATATTATTGCTCTAAAATCAACAGCAGTTCAATTTATTTAACAATATCACCGTGTGCTATGGAAATGATATGTTTCAATATATACAAAATATTATGACAGTTCTTGTCAAAACGCAAAATGTCTAATACTGATAGCGATATTTCAGTACCTTCCACTCCTCCTGAACTCAAAAGCGTTGTAAATTCGGCGCTTTCCGTTTTAATACCCGAAAAATCTAAACGGCAGTACGAAAAATGTTACGGCGAGTTTAAAGATTGGTGTGACAAACAGAAAGTTAAAACGATGTCTGAAAACATTTTTGAAAGTGACGTTTGGTTTCGCGGCCGTTGCTATGGGTAACGGCCACGAAATTAAATTTCGCGGACTGTGCTCAGAACGCGAAATACTGACTTCGCGTGCGATCGCACGAAAAGATAATTTTTTAGTCAACTAATTTGTTTTGATTGTGAATTTACAGAACACATTCGTAGGCTTCGAGATTTTCCGGTAAGCGGCGCTGTTTATCCTTAATAAACTCTCTTTACGCATCTTATTAGTCGAAATAATTAAGAGATTTAACTACAAATTAATAACAACGTATAGTTAGTAAAATGTTTCACAGGAAGTGACCAAAATCCATACTTCATTTCATACCGGAATGTCACTTTTCAAACGTTAATATTTCGAAAACAATTGAATTAAGGAGTAAAGTGTATTAGAGAAAACTGTTGAGAATTATGGGCAAATTTCGAAAATGGAATAATATACGGGGTGTTCTATTTAAAAAAATATTGAAGATGGCGCTCAGCCGCCATTTTGAAACTTTTACCTTGTTTTTTTTTCATGAAAAAGTTGGTTTTTATCTCCCATTCAAGCCCTCCAAATTTAGTTGCGATATACCAGGTGGTTCAAAAATTAGGAGGGGGGAACGGACTTTAGACGGGCACTGTATAATGCTTAGTTGGTCAAACAATGAAACAAATAAAGGCTAAATGACAACAATCGCACATAGCTTCAACTAATAGATTCTACTCGTGATTTAAGAGAAGAAATAAAAACAAAAAAAAATTGGTTCATTGTCAATTGAATTGAATGTTTTGCCAGAAAGATTTTGTATAATTTGGATTTAATAAAGCAAATTGGTGAAATCGTTTTGAGGGATTCTGGAAGGTTTTTGTAAAATTTGAAACTGTTGTAAGAGAAAGATCTTTCAAACATGGAAGTAAAATGTCTGGGTGCAATGATTTTTCCTGAATCTAGTATTCAAACCGTGAATTTCATTCCCAAATGTTACTACTTGAGAAAGGTAGATAAAGGTTTTTTGTATGATTTTATTACTTAAAACACAACTAGGGAGAATAACTATGAAGAATAGATAAACAAATAAGAAAATTTGTTCCTGTTTCACGGTACAAAAGTGTTAAATAAATTCTGAAAGCCGATCCCTCGACAATAACCCGACGTCCTGTCACTGGTAAGTGCACTTTCAGAGTGGATTTGAAACGTGCTCAAACGTTCAATGAAGTCAGTTTCAGTCATATGACGAAGAGTAAACCTTCCTGATCTGATCGAGATCGAGGTTCATCGTCACAGTGAAGATAATTTTGTTTATCGGTCTTAGTTCTTGAAGAACATAAACTTTCTGTTATTGGTGATGTTGTTCGAGTTAATCGTTTGGATATCTTGATGCTTTGTGCCCAGTGGTTTACTTTCAATGTGAGTACCTAGTATATAATTTATAACTATATCTCAGTTGATATTACTTTTGTTTTCGTTTGCCTTGTTGACCTACCTACTTTTACTCCTAAATAGGTAAACCTGTATGTAATCGCGCTGGATTTTATTGATTGGTCAGACGTCATACGTTTGATTGATTACACACGATACACAGGTTGTTTCTAATAACACGTAGATGTATTGTTTATAGATTCGTATTGACAAACATTGGAAAGTGAAGGAAATTTTACGTAAACTTGAACCCTGCATGGTCTCTATTGTTTCATTCTCGAAAAACACATGAAACCACTGACAAGTGATATGATTTATAGTTCAATAGTTTTATCAATTGAATAGGTTGCAATGAAAATTTCCGCGTTTTTAGTACTAATTCATAAATCATTTTGTTTCGTCATTTGTACTTGCACAAACTCACATTTGTTGAGAGTAGTGGATGTGAAACATCCATTACAAATTGTTTTTTGATTGTAATGATTCGTATTTGGAATAATCTTTATGATATGAATGAATGTCCAAAAGCTTGTTCACACTCGTGTTTACATTAGATTTTTCGGTTTATATTCATTCAACTCAAATGAATATTGGGCCACATGATTCTAGCACGACTGCATTGACTCAAGTGAATTATCAGTTCTTACTTTTGATTATGATCAAATCGTTAATTAGCATGTTCGGATAAATCGTTACTATGCATCCCGGATCACTTGATTTTTGGTGGTGGATTCGTTATAGGATTAGGGGAAACCCGGAAAAAACTTCAGCGTTACTCCGGAAGTCATTCCAAGTAAGTACTACGCACTAGGACTGATATCTGAATATCTGATCTAAGCAATCCATTCATTAACTTGTATTGTCACTGCGTACACTTTTCAAGGAAAATTCCGTAACTTTTGACGTATAATTATGATATTTGAAGAACCGATAGATAAATTAAAAATGAACAATTTGACCTAGAAGGGGTCATTTAAAGTGATATACACTGCTCGCCAGCAGCGTTGGAACCATCGCCATTTCAGAAAAATATAGTAGACGGTAAAATAGGGCGAAAATATTTTCGGATTAGTAATCGGAACATCGAGTTTTCATGCACTGTTTCTCACGGGCCTTGAAATGAGATGAAAATTCCACGATTTTCCATACCAATATCTTGTTCATGATGCTATAAGAAATAATTTTCTTTTATTGGGGATAACAATAATGATGAACACTATTGATGTCATTTAGGGTTGATAAATGAATTTTTTCAAAAAAATTGATATTTAATTACGCACTGAAAATGCTATATTTTTTGTTGAAATTGCATTGAAGTTTACACATATTGTGCGTTATATATTAATATGATCGTAGGCAAAATAAATGAGTAGATCAATCAATGAAAAACACTGAAACAGTAATAAGAATTATAATGATGATATAATAAACTTAAAAAATATTTTTAATGACAAGCTTTTATTTATAAAGTATTGAGCTGACAAGTAAAAAATAATATTTAGTTAATGAACAAAGAAATATGAAAAAAAATACATTTTTTCAAGTATAATAATGTTTCTCCTCAAGCTTTTAAGGAATTCTTGAAATTTTTTTTTTTATTCATGCTTAAGCTCAATATTTTATAATTAAAAGTTTGCTTTAAAATAATTGTTTAAGTTTATTTTATTTTGTACCTAGCAATAGAATTAATTTAATTATCCTTCTTAATAGTGGTATGTATAAATTTGCTACCACGAAAATTATTCGACATTTTGGCGTTCTTCACTATTTTAACGCATTTTTCCAATTTTTTTTTCATGAGTTTTCGCAATTTTTTCGAGAAGGAGAAGAGTCCGAGCCTACCGACTGTCATTTCTTTTACGTCGTAATTTTTCAGGTCCGAAACCGTCGGAAATTTTTCTGAATTCCTACGCATTCTCTATCTGGCCTTTAGAAGGGTAAAGTGCTAAATTCAAAATTCAATTATTCGACGATCCGATGTTTTTTACTATTTTCAAGGATTTTTTTTCGTTTAATTTTTTCTAGTATTCGCTACTTTTTTGAGAAGGTGGGGGATCATTTTCGACGTAATGTTTTCGAATTCCTACGCGTTCTTTAACTGGCCTTCGGAAAGGTAGGGGGGGATTTAAAAAAAAATTATAAACTATCTTAACAATCACAAGAAATCATTCGAATTGCCTTGTTGACCTACGTACTTTTACTCCTTAATAGGTAAACCTGTATGTAATCGCGCTGGATTTTATTGATTGGTCAGACGTCATACGTTTGGTTACGCTTGAGACACGGGTTGTTTCTAATAACACGTTGATGTAGGTATTGTTTATAGATTCGAATAGAGGACTTCGGATAAGGATGCAGTCATGCCACCACACAACTTTTGGTTTTAAAACTACTGGCACATTTTTCGGCATTTTTTCTTCATGTCAGCGTTCCTGGCATCCTAAGGAACCCCGTAATATTATTGAAATTGTTCATAGCTACGGAAGTATTGAGATTTTCCATAAAATACAAAACACTAGGGACTTTAATTTTGCTTAGGGATTTTTCTTTCAAAATGGCGCTAATTTCAAAATATATCATTTTCCTGAATTTAAAAAAAATGCGTATTTCACGTTTCCTAGTTTCCAAATAGTTGATCGATCTAGAAAATATTCTGAGTGGTAACTTTCACGGATAAACTAACCTTATTACCTTTTTGATTAAAATGCTCTTGGCCTTTCATTCAATAACTTAACTTTGAGGTTACATCACAGAATTTGTATCAGTTTTGAACTTAGCGCCATTTTGAAAGAAAAATCCCTAAACAAAATTAAAGTCCCTAGTGTTTTGTATTTTATGGAAAATCTCAATATTTCCGTAGCTATGAACAATTTCAATAATATTACGGGGTTCCTTAGGATGCCAGGAACGCTGACATGAAGAAAAAATGCCGAAAAATGTGCCAGTAGTTTTAAAACCAAAAGTTGTGTGGTGGCATCACTGAATCCTTATCCGAAGTCCTCCATTGACAAACATTGGAAAGTGAAGGAAATTTTACCTAAATTTAAACCCTGCATGGTCTCTATTGTTTCATTCTTGAATAACACATGAAACCACTGTCAAGTGATATGATTTATGGTTCACTAGTTTAATCAATTAAATAGGTTACAATGAACAATTCCGCGATTTTAGTACTTATTCACAAATCATTTTATTTCGTTATTTGTACTTGCACAAACCCATATTTGTTGAGACAAGTGGCTGTGAAACATCCATTAGAAATTGTTTTTTGATTGTAATGATTCGTAGTTGGAATAATCTTTATGAGATGAATGATTGTCAATTGTTTACACTCGTGTTTACTTTAGATTTTTCGATTCATGTTTATATTCATTCAACTCAAATGAATACTGGACCACATGATTCAAGTACGACTGCATAGACTCAAGTGAATTACCAGTTCTTACTTTTGATGATGATCAAATCATTAATTAGCCTGTTCGGATAAATCGTAACTATGCGTCCCGGATCACTTGATTTTTGGTGGTGGTGGAGGTGGGGGATCGCAAGCTCCCCTACCGACATTCCTCTTTCGACGTAATTTTTTCCAATTCCTACGCGTTCTTTATCTGGCCTTCAGAAAGGTAAGAGGGGATTTAAAAAAAATGTTTTGTTATCGGTTACATAGATAGATAGATAGATAGAACAAGGTATGTGGACGGACGAAGCCATAAGCATGTAGGCTTCTCAATCGGGCCCGTTATGCACCCACTACTGCTGGAAGTTGGTTCAGTTTTGAAGGTAGCCTATCTCGCGAGCGAAAGAGGCCAGCCTTCTGACCTATACCACCCTCACACTCTCCGGGTTCAGTACGATGATCCCGAGGTGTGCTTCCCGTATTGCTGCCACTGCCGGGCATTCCGTGAAACCTAAAATGTTGAGGTGCCTGTTGAGGTGGCAGTGTCCCGTCAGGAGCCCTGTCACTAATCTAATTTCCTTTCTGCTCAGTGTGAGCAGAGTCTTGGTCCTCCTGGTAGAAGGGCCTCCGATGTGGAGTTTATATCTGTACCTCAGAGCCTGTTGGACGTAAGTCACATCGTGCTAACTTTACAGGAGACCAATAAAAGTGAAAATAATAATTTCATCGTTAAGCTACAAAGCTATTGTTCGAGATATCATATCAAAATTCATCAAAAACATTGAAAGGGTCGAACCTTATTCATTCATGTACAATTTTTGTGTGAATAATTTACAATTGATATAATTATCGTGGTTTAATTAGGCAGGAGAGGACTTACGCCATTATGGCTCTATATCAAGAATCTTTTTGGGACTTAGTGATAATAAGATATATTATAAAAAATGATTATTACGTCGTTTTAAGTAAACATAACTACGCAAGCATTCATTTAAAATTTTTAATTAACATAAAAAAACATAGACGAACTACAATATAATATTTCATTACTCCAGAGCAGTGGAGTCATCCTCAGGAAAGTCTCCTTCCGTCTCTCCATGTGGAAGCCTTTCAAAGAAGGCTCTATATTATTCAGGAACCCACTGCATCAAATTCATGAGATCTTTGTATTTCTCGTTACTTATTTTCTTCTTTGTTTTTCTCACTTTTGGTATCGCCGCTGGCATAACGACCCTTCCTCTTAGATTTCTTTTGAATTCGACAGTTTTGAAGTCCTCATCTGCAAAACTTGTTTTATAGTACAACTTGCTGTCACCTTTGCGAAGCTGCAACCACACTACACGGGATATCAAAAATGGTTCCTTGTCTGTGTTTTTCTTCCTTGCAACAAATGAACCATCTCTGCTTCTCATGTAGAGGAAATCAAGGAAGTCTTCGAGTCACATCCTCCTCACAATGAAGGGGTCATTTTTTGAACATGAAGCGATAAAATTTACCCAGTTGTAAAAATAGTGTGACTTTTCACATTCTTCTTCGCCCTCTCTATCACACTATGCTTAACATCGACTTCCATGTGTGTGTGTGTGCCCAGCAAGTCTTCTGCTAGGATCCCTAATTTTTCTAACAGCCACAGATACATGAATACCATATTAATATTTCTGTTTTGCCCGCTGCAATTATCTGTCCACACTGTCAACTTCTCCGTAGATCTTTCAGGATTTCTTAGTTCTTCCATCGCCCAAACGAATAAACATGAGGCTATTTCATTATCTCCCCGACCAGCTGTTGTCTCATCCCACATCATACACCAAGTTCTGTCAACGGTCGTGTCATAAATAGTACTATTTAATGTCCAGAGCTTCCTTGAGTAGAAACTTTGTGAATTCTTCAAATCAGGCGTTGGAAGACATTTTTGGAGATCAAACATAATCACTCTGGAACCTTGAGTAGCACGGGCTTCCAGTTTATCTTCCCTCTTTAACTTATACCTATGTGATGCATCTTTAAGGTGGTTTTCTTTTTGCAGAGTTAGTCCAATAAGATTTTCATCATTCTTTTCATATTTCACAGTCAAGTTTATCGCAAACATCACAAGTGTCATTGTCTGGTAAGTGGAAAGACAAGTTGAAATCTTCATTGAATACTTTGGAATAAACCCACATCTTTTCTGGCATAAGATTTTCTTGTTTGCACTCATCTACATACAAAGAGTACATCCTGGAAATGTTCAGATGATTCCCCAAATACTTGGATCTTTCCCTGCTATAGTAGCTTTCGTAAACTGGAAACTTCGAAATATGGCTTCTGATCCGTTCTAACCTTTCACTCGACAATTTATTTGCTGGGATATGTTTTCCTCTAAGGTCTGGTGTTACTAAACCAACGTCACTGCTTTTTTTCAAAGCAACTCTCATAAATGTTTCCGAAATGGAAAGTGTGTTTAGAAAATAAGTTTTGCAAACGACTTCTTCTTTACAATTCAAATTAAAAATGAATGAGTGGCTCTTGGTTTTGCCTGTTCTTGTGCCTTCTCTTTTCCGTTGTCTAACAACAGGCTTAGTTCTTATACAAGAGATCACAAACTGACGTTTTGAGTCCCAGCTCCTCTCCGCATTCCAATAGTCAGAATGTATTTTCAACCTTTGGTCTTCTGTAATCCTTTCGTTGCAGGCGACACTTATCATGGCAGGGAGGCCTCAGAGATTTTTTACTTGTGAGTACATTTTTTGTATTCACATATTCCTTTCCACATAGCCTACCCTTTTTCCTCGCGTTCCTTTTCCAGGTGTTTTCATTTCTTGTTCTCGTTTCTTGCCTTGTTTATTATTTTGCGTACTGATATTTTGATCATCTTCCGTATCAGTATCACTATACGGGACCAGAGTAACTGCATTATCCTCAGCTTTATTCAAAAAAATGTCTGGGCCTGCGGTAAAGGAATGCATTGAACTTGAATCATGTTTTGAAGCTGCTTCAGGAGAAAACGTAGGATCATCAAGGTCATCGTCTGTATCGCTCAAGGGTGAGTCGTTCACTGAGGATACATCAGAAGAATAAGTAGGCTCAACGGACTCGTCATCTGCCAATTGAAGGTAATAACCAGCTGGTCCTTGCGCTGGAGCTTGGTCCACTGCCCGTACACCTATTTCGAAGTGTTCCTCTGAAAATAGGTTTTCTTCGAACTGGTCCTCCGTACGTACTTCTACTTCAAATTCTTCTGTTTCAGAACCATCAGATAGAAAATTGTCCACAAAACCTGGATACAGTGCCTTTAAAAAAATAGTTATTACTTTTATATTGAAATACAAAAAGTTTAGGATTGAGAAGCTTCATTCAAAAATTGTTTCATTCTTACCGTTAATTCTGTTAGCGATGGAGCCGGACTCGATTCTCTAGAAACTGAATCTTCTTGTTGATTAATATCACTCTCGATCATTGACAGAATCAATCTGCCTCTGCTTCCACTCATCTTTCAATATTCCAGAATATACGTGAACACCTGTTATACACCAAATATACAATCTTTATAATAATATAAACTACACCTTGTCTGCCCAAATAATCAGCCCGTTCGTTTCCAGGTACTCCGGTATTCCAGGTACCCAAAGTAGCTTTACTTTATTGGCGGAAGATAGCCTTTGCAGATCATCGATGCATTCAGACACCAGCAACGAAGTGACTCTATATGATGTGAGAGCCTTGATCGCCGCTTGGCTGTCGGTGCATATCGTGATTTGCTGGCCGCGGTAGCCTCTGTTGAGATTTTCTCTTACACAGGCGAGTATGGCAAACATTTCTGCCTGAGGTACAGTAGCAAAAGTTCCTAGAGCGTAACAAAGTTCCGCTTTCGGAGACTGCCCGTATACCCCGGCGCCGGCTGAGTTACCCATTCTGGAGCCATCCGTGTACCAAATGATCCCCTTGGTGGGAAGCAGGCGGTGCCCGATCCGCGCCCAGTCTTCCCTTTTGGGAATTACTGTCAACGGCCTTTTACTGAATCGTATGGCAGGTAACGAACTGTCACCCGGCATTTCAAGAAGGGGACAATCCCTTACCGTCTGATTCCATAATCGAGAATGTCCATACATTCCCTCGCTCCGCCATTGGTTAGAACTTCTTAGGCGAGCTGCGGCTTTGCATGTCTCATGTTCGATAAGGAGGTATAAGGGGGGCAGTCCTACGAGCGTATCCAGCGCCCTGGTAGGTGCCGTCCTCATTGCACTTGTTATCGCAAGGCATCAGGCAAGCCTTTGTACCCTATCTAATTGGGTTCTCGACTTGCCGGATGTTGCACCTTGCCACCACACTATGGCTCCGTACGTAATCATTGGGCGTATGAGAGTTGTGTAGATCCAATATAGAATCTTGGGGCCGAGCCCCCACGTACTGCCAAATGCCTTTCTACATCGGTTACATATGGATTGAAATTGGAATGAAAGTTTAGAACCGGAAATACAGGCAAAGAGACATATGAACAAAGCCAGTTAAATAAGAGCTTGTAATAAAAAAGATGAAAAATAAAAACAATTTTAAATTATCTTAACAATCGCAAGAAATCATTTGAATTGCCTTGTTGTAGGTAAACCTGTATGTAATCGCGCTGGATTTATTGATTGGTCAAACGGCATACGTTTGATTACACAAGTTGTTTCTGATAACACGTTGGTGTATTGTTTATAGATTCGAATTGAAAATCATTCGAAAGTGAAGAAAATTTTACGTAAACGTAAACCCTGCATGGTCTCTATTGTTTCATTCTCAAATAGCACATGAAACCACTAACTGTCAAGTGATATGATTTGTGGTTCACTTGTTTAATCAATTGAAAAGGTTTTCAGTACTAATTCTTAAATCATTATATTTCGTCATTTGTACTTGCACAAACTCACATTTGTTGAGAGAAGTGGCTGCGAAACATCCATTAGAAAATGTTTTTTGATTGTAATGATTCGCAGTTGGAATAATTTTATGAGATGAATGGATGTCTCAAAATGCTTGTTTACACTTGTGTTTACATTAGATTTTTCGGTTTATATTCATTCAACTCAAATGAATATTGGACCATATGATTCAAGCACGACTGCATTGACTCAAGTGATCTATCAGTTCTTACTTTTGATGATGATCAAAACGTTTATTAGCCTGTTTGGATAAATCGTAACTATGCGTCCCTGATCACTTGATGTTTGGTGGTGAATTCGTTTTAGGATTTGGGGAAACCCGGAAAAAACTTCAGCGTTACTCCAGAAGTCATTCCAAGTAAGTACTACGCACTAGGACTGATATCTGATCTAAGCAATCCATTCATGAACTTGTATTGTCACTGCGTACGTACATTTCTCAAGGAAAATTCCGTAATTTTTGACGTATAATTAGGATATTTGCAGAACCGATAGATAAAACAAAAATGAACAAGTTGACCTAGAAGGGGTCATTTCAAGTAATATACACTGCACGCCAACAGCTATGGAACCATCGACATTTTAGAAAATAGTAGGCGATGAAATAGGTCTAAGATGTTTTCGGATTCGTAATCGGAACATCGAGTTTTCATACACTGTTCCTCACTGGCCTTAAAATACAAATACCATGATTTTCCATACATCTGTTCATGCTATACGAAATAATTTTCTTTTTTTGGGGAAAAACGTTAGAACCGAAAATCATTATCATTTATTCTATAACAATGATGATCACTATTGATGTCATTCACATTTGATATGTAAATTTTTTCTCAAAAATCTGTCAATGAGGTGCAAAGACATTTTCCTCAAAAAATGTTTGCATCTTTAATGGCTGATAGTTCTTTTCAAATAGCATGGAGGAGGTCAAGGAGTTTCATAATATTTAATTAGATACACCATACTTCTTGAAAGTGCTATATTTTTTTGTTGAAATTGCATTAAAGTTTCCACATATGAATGTTCTATTGATACGATAGTAGGCAAGATGAATGGGTAGATCAATGAAAACAATATAACAGTTATAGGAATTATTATAATAATGATAAAATAAATGTAAAAAATCTTTTTAAAAACAAGCTTTCAAGTATTTATAAAATATTGCGCCAGAAAGTAAAATGAATGAAAAACCCGTCGGAATTTTTTTCAAATTCCTGCGCTTTCTGTATCTAGGTTTCAGAGGGGTGAGGGGGGATTATCTTTAAATTTTTTGTTTTCATCGGTTATAAATGGATATAAATTGGAAATGAAAGTTTAGAATCGAAAAGACAGACTGTCACATACGAACAAAGCAAGTTAAAATAGTAGGGGAGATCGGTGACGGTTATAACAAAAATTACATTACATGTTTTTCTGCCCTTATAGTGAGCCCTAGCCGACTCATTTTTTAAATATAATTGCCTTATAATCTTATGAGTGGCCTGGTATTTTTGAAGTTTCGAAAAAAATTAAGATTTTTTGGGTAAAAATTCAAAGACACGTCACTGACAATTATTACAATTGACACCCAAAAGGTGTCAGTTGTAACAGGGGTAGGAGTCGATTGTAACAAGCATCTCGTATCGGAAGATAATTCAAATAAAACACTTTTTTGATACTATTTATTGACTTCCAAAAATGGTTACATAATAAAAAACAAACAAAAAGCATTCTGCAAGAAGAAATAAAAAAATATATTAATATGTTAATAAATCTAACATTAAAGTTTCTAATAGTTTTTAGTCAGAATCAACAGAATCAGCAGAGTCGCAATTCTGAAAAATAAAAAGACGATTATTCTTGGCACATGTAGCATGAGCCCATTTTCTGCACTGTCAACAATGTAACCAGTCTTCAGAGCTTTTATCGTACGAATCTGAACAAACTATGCAATATGTGTCTTCCTCTTCAGATGTCGAGGATTCCCTATGTTTCTTAGGTTTTTGTTTCTTCACACATTTTTTTGTTTTGTTTTTAGCTGGTGCTTTCCCCATGACTCTCTTCTTAACAGCTTTGGTATTTTTATTAGTAAGACATTGTTCTATCAGCATTTTCTCGGGAGTGTCAGTGAGTAGGGCAGTTTTATTTTTTTCAAGAGGCCTATCGGTTACAGTGCTAGGCGCAAAATCTTCGTCTCCAAATATTTCTCTATTAAATGGCCATATTTCCGTACATCTGAAGCCAGACATTAAGTTCTGAGGGGTAATGGCTTGAGGTGAAGCATTTCGAATTATACCTGGAATGTTATAAATAGTCATTCGTTTCCCGGGGTTGTTTCTCATCCAATTGTCACACTCGTTATTATAAGCTCTTTTAAATGGCCCAAATACGGTACGGTCAAGCGGTTGAAGCTTGTGGGAAGTGTGGGGAGGTAAGGAGGCAGTGCTATGAAATTATATCTGCAAAAATGTATCACTGGAAGGGATAGGTGAGAAGAATGATTATCCAGAATTATCAAAACTCTACTGTACTCCGAGGGCTTAGCATAATTTGCGAAATGCCTAATATCCAGCCGCTTTTGTTAGCTGCTCCGTGGCATCCGGGTGGCCCATCTCTGATATCTAGCCAAAGGAAATATCAACATAGGTGGGACACTGTTCCTATTGCACTAACAGCTAAACACATCGTTACCAAAGTACCCCTTTCTTGAGAAGTTATATAGCCTACTTGCTTAACTCCCTTTTTAGCTAAAACTTTGGTTGGCTTCTGTACAGTGGTGCAGCCTGTTTCGTCTACATTATAAATATTTTGTGGTTCGAAATGATGCCGATCGCACACATCAGCCAGGTTGTCAAAAAAAACGTTTAACATTTTCTTTGTTAAAATTCATTGCTCGGGCCAAGCTTGTAGATTCAGCCGTTCTGATTGACAAATAATGATTTCGTTTGAGAAATGCTGTTAACCAGTCTTCACTAGCCATTTCAAATTCATCCCAGTTTTTTGGGTATTTTAATTGATTTACAGAGGCAAACTGATATGCCAGTTTTCTCATGTCTCTCGTGGAAAGACCGAAATACATCTTGGCTGCATCCTGTACGTACCTTCCTAACTCTTCTTCCTGTTCCACAGTAAACACCTTGTTATGGGCCCAGTATCCAACACGTGGCTGCTCATTATTTCTCAAAGAAGGTACTGGTGCAATGATACGTAACAAATCCCATGTTGCCTTGAAGCAGCTCTTACAGAAAAATTATCATTCACAACCTTATTTGCAGACTCTTCACATGTATCTTTCGGTATATTGCCCCTATTTGTTTTTCTCCCCCTTGGTTACATTTTGCCTAGTGAATAAAAAAACTGTAAGAATTTATATGGAATTTTTATTGGTGTTGGTTGTAACACGTTACAACCGCCACCCGTGGTAATGTTACAACTGGCACCAACAGAAACATCAACTTAATGTTCACCAAACAAACTATCTAACCTTAAAATTTAATTTCACTTAAATTGATTTCATACACAAATATAAGTTGATTCAAACGGTCTAAATAAAGTAGACATAAAACATATGTGAGGAAGATATTCACAAAAGAATCTAAAAATTAATACTTACTTGATGTAGCAAAAACAACATTTTCTTACATTACGACTAGTCTTATTCGTGTTTCGCAAATTACCAACCGGCAATACGTCGGGTATCGAAATGTGTTAAATGTGACCAAGTTGCTCGCGCTTACGATCATAGATGGCGGCTGTAGATCGAATGGTACAAACGACACCCGTTACAACCGTCACCGATCTCCCCTACTTGTATTTATTAAGCACCAAATTAAGTTAATCTATAGAAGCATACAATAGTAAATGTGCGATTAATACATGTAGAAGAAAGAGTTTGTAGAACCATATCTTATATATTGATTGATTTTCATCAGCGGTAAGTTAGGAATTGCTGGTTCACTTAAATTTTTCGAAAACTTGTCTGAGAAATATCAATATCAAAAATCTTTCTTCTGAAGATGGCCATGATATGATGTATTTTAGATTACTCTGACACACATTATAGTACCTATCTTCTAATGGAATTAACATCACTTATAATAGTAAAATTTTGGTATTATTCTAGTAAGTTCAAGCACAGCTGCATTGACTCATGTGAATTATCAGTTCGAACCTACTTTTGACGATGATCAAAACGATAATTAGCCTGTTCGGATAAATCGTAGCTATAGCGCCCTGGATCACTTGATTTTTGGTGGTGGATCCGTTATAAAATTTGGGAAAACCCGGAAAAAAACTTCAGCGTTACTCCAGAAGTCATTCCAAGTAAGTTCAACGTACTAGGACTGATTTAACTACGTACACTTCTCAAGGAAATTATCCGTAATTTTTTACGTAGAATTATGATATTTACATACCGATAGATAAATCAAAAATGAATAATTTGACCTAGAAGGGGTCATTTCTAGTGATATACACTGCTCGCCAGCAGCGATGGAACCACCGACATTTTAGAAAAAATATAGGCGACAAAATAGGTAGAAAATGTTTTCCGATTCGTAATCGAGTTTTCATACAGTGTTCTCGAGTGTTTCTCACTGGCCTTGAAATGAGATACAAATTCCACGATCTTTCATACATCTGTTGATGCTACGAAATAATTTTATTTTTTGATGAAAAAGGGAAAAACAGAAAATCATAATCATTAATATCAGAGATAACAATGATGTCTATGACTATTGATGTCATTTCCGTTTGATAAGTGAATATTTTCATAAAAATCTGACAATGGGGTGCAAAGTTACTTTCCTCAAAAATGTCTGCATATTTAATTGCTGATAGTTCATTTCAAATAGCATGCAAAAGTTCAGGTGATGGAAACAAACTGAGATTTGAACTTTAGAAATTTACTTACACCCTACTTTTTGAAATTGCTTTATTTTTTGTTGAAATTGCATTAAAGTTTCCACAAATGAATGATCTAATAATAATAATATAATATAATTTTTTAGTATTAATTTAATTTCCATAAATGTTTCAACATTATCTTTAATACAATGAAGCTTTGTCAATAAGTTTATTTATTTTTTTATTTATTTATACTGAGTACAAACAGACTAAGTCTAATAATATGTATCAGTTAAAAAATTACAAATATACAGAAACATGCATGGCATTTATCCTAGACACAAACATCTGTAGACAATGTCAAATTATTAAAAAGAATAATAGGTATACCAACATCACAAGGCACTTAATCTCATTATAAATATACAGGAGCAATGTATGACATTTATCCTACAATCACAGCCATATATAAACAAATCAAAATATTAAGACTAATATACGAACATCATAGAGCACTTAGTCTATCCTGGATGGATCACAAATGGGAGAGTAGTGAGGTCTTCGAGATATTAAGGAAATCAATTTCACAGTTTCTCAATAGATTGTTAACACTGACTAAGCAGTTGTCAATAGGGGCGCTTACATTATGAATTTTGAAGGTATTATTTCTGATTCTCAGTCTTATGTCAGGTACATTAAAGTGAATGTTCATTAGTATATCAGTAAATATACGTTGATCAAATTGTGCAAAATATCAAAGACAAAAAGAATCTGGATCCTTTCACGTCTTTGGCTCCAAGTCATTATTTCAAAATCTCTTCTTTGGTTTTCATATGATATACGCATTGGGTATATTCCATATTTTTTGAATTGCATGGTTCTCAGAATTTTTTTTTGAATCTTTTCAAGCATCTCAGAATATGTTATGGTCTCGGGGTTCCAAATGATGCAGCAACATTCCAACTTAGGTCTAACATAGGAGTTGAATAGTATCATGGATGTTTGTTATTTAAAATCACGGCTTGATCTCAAGATGAAGCCGAGTGATCTGTAGCACTCAAAGCTAATTCTGCTAATGTGTTCATTAAACGAAAATGTTTTAGTAAAAACAACACCCAGAATCTTGATTCTATCTAGAGTTTCCAGCTCAACATCATTGATGGTATAGTTTCCACGGAGATCTGTTTTTTTTTTCTAGTGTATGATACTATTTTAGATTTCGACACATTGAGTGATAAGTCATTATCATTACAGTACCTACAGATTGCATCAATTATGCATTGGAACTATTTTGTGTCCTCTAACGAAGCTATTTTGAGAAACACTTTCAAGTCATCTGCATAAAGGAGAAATTTTGCACCTTCTAGATAGTTATTAATATCATTAATGAACATGACAAAAAGCAACGGTCCTAATATCGAACCTTGGGGTACACCCGAGGTACTAATGAAACTCTCAGACTGATAGTTGTTGAATTTAACAAAGTTACTTCGATTTGTCAGATAGGATTTTATGAATGTCACTTATTTTTCATCAAATGAAAATGATGTTAACTTATTCAGCAAGACATTGTGATTTACCTTATCAAATGCTTTTGCTAGGTCCGTGTAAATGGTATCAATTTGACAGTTGGATATTTCTTTGGAGACATACTCGCTGAAAACATATAGGTTTGTTGTGGTAGATTTCCTATTTATGAACCCATGTATCATCAACTTCCGACAATAAAGCATATTTTGACTTCGACTTTGACTATGAATGAGTAGATCAATGAAAAACAACATAACAGTAATAAGAATTATAATATTGATAAAATAAACGTAAAAAACTAAAAAGTAAAATAAGTGTAATAAGGTCTCGCCTCATGCTTTCAAGAACTTTTCGAAACATTTGTTATTTATTCACTAAATATAATTTTTCAGTTCAATATTTTATAAATAAAAGTTTGCTTTAAAAAAGTTTTTTACGTTTATAGAATGTATTTAATTATCCTTCTTAATAGTTAGTGGCATGCGTATGTTTGCTGCCACGAAAATTATTCGACATTCCGATGTTTTCCACTATTTTAACGGATTTTTCCCTCTTTCTTTTCGTGAGTTTTCGCAATTTTTTCGAGAAGGAGAGCTTACCGACTGTCATGATCCCACCGCCTGTCACAGAGCTGAAGTGGATCGGAATCCACTTTTATTTAAGCTGTAGCTCCCGTATCTCCCTTGCTCGCATAAGCTCTGCTTCTGAGGGATTTTTCTCCGGAATCCTGGAAATTCGTAAAAACAAATTTTACAAAAAATTCTCTTTTGCGTCTTAATTCTTCAGGTCGGAAACCGTGGAAAATTTTCCTGATTTCCGACGCATTCTCTAGTGCTAAAATAGTTCAAAATTAAATTATTCGACGGTTCGATATTTTTTACAATTTCTACGGATACGGATTAAGTATTTTGATTTAAATTTTCGCGAGTTTTCGCAACTTTTTTCAAGAATTCCTACCGCGTTCTCTATCTAGTCTTCAGGGAGGCAGGGGTGTAAAATTATTCGAAATTCAATTATTCGAAAATCCTATATTTTTCACTATTTTTACGAATTTATCCTATTGTATTTTCGCAACTTTTTTTGAGAAGAAGGGAGGTCCGAGCTCCACGACTGATATTTTTGCACGTCGTGATTTTCTTGGTCCGAAACCGTTGAAAAATTTTCCAAATTCCTACGTGTTCTCTATCTAGCCTTCAGGGAACAGGGTGGTAAAATTATTCGAAATTAAATTATTCGATGATCCGATGTTTTTTTCTATTTTTACGGATTTTTTCATTTTCAATTTTTTCGAGTGTTCGCAACTTTTTTTGAGAAGAAGGTAGGTCGCAAGCTCCTCTACCGACATCTTTCTCTACGTCCGAAACCGTAAGAATCTTTTCTAATTCCTACGCTTTCTCTTTCTAGCCTTCGGAGGGGTAGGAGGGATTTTTTTTTAAATTTTTGTATTGTCATCGGTTACAATTTGTTGAAATTGGAATGAAAGTTTAGAACTGGAAATACAGACAGAGATACAAACGAACAAAGTCAGTTAAATAAAGGCTTGTAATAAAAATGATAATAAATGAAAACAATTAAAAACTATCTTAGCAATCGCAAGAAATCATTTAAATTTCCTTGTTGACCTAACTTCGTTTACTCTTAAATAGGTAAACCTGTATGTAATCGCACTGGATTTTATTGATTGGTTAAACGTCATACGTTTGATTATACACGATACACAGGTTGTTTCTAATAACACGTTGGTGTATTGTTTACAGGTTCGAATTAAAAAACATTCGAAATTGGAGGAAATTTTACTAAACCCTGCATGGTCTCTATTGTTTCATTCTCGAATAACGCATGAAACCACTGTCAAGTGATATGATTTATAGTCCAATAGTGTAATCAATTGAATAGGTTACAGTGAAAAATTACGCGTTTTAGTACTGATTCATAAATCATTTTGTTTCGTTATTTGTACTTGCATAAACTCCCATTTGTTGAGAGAAGTGGATGTGAAACATCCATTAGAAATTGTTTTTTGATTGTAATGATTCGCTGTTGGAATAATCTTTATTGTTAAAATTGTTTTTTCCGTTAACCAGCTGTCGTCCCCTTACGATCGGCAGCTCTCAGAAGTCGAAACTTGTGCAAGCCAAGGATTAACGAGGTCTTACCTTTTTACGTGCGATTCCTAGCACTTTCTCGGAACATCAGACAAATTTCTGCAGTCGCTAGGGTTTGAACTTTAGACTGGCAGCCAGAGTGATTGAAAACATCGACACTTTTACCACTTGGCTTGGCCCCGTGTTATGAGATGAATGAATGTAAAAATGCATATTTACACTCGTGTTTACATTAGATTTTTTGCTGGGTAGGTAAAAAACTCACAGTCGAACTCCACCAAATAAAATCTATATTGATAATGTGAGTGTAGTCAGAGGACACACATCAGCACATTACGAGATGTAGTCGGAAGACTTACATCAGCAGCAGGACATGTTTCGAAGGATTAATCCTTCATCTTCAGCGAAAAAAGGTTACAAACTAATGATCTACAGAAAAGAGAATATTTCTCTTTTCTGACATTTCTTTCACGTTGTAATTTTTCAGGTCTGAAACCGTTTTTCGATCTTATTATAGATTCAGAGGACGTTCACTCTGCCAGTGCAGCACAATCAGAACCCGAGACAAAATCTACTGAAGAAGATGATGAATGATTTTAAAAAAAAATATATTTATTTCTCTTTCAAGTTGAGAAATAAACTGTAATTTTTACTTCTATCACGAGAAATATCGAAATTTAAAAAAAAAAAAATTGTCGGACAGGCAAAACAGTCCAATGTTTTTGTCGGACAATCGATACTTCAGATAGATATTATATTATTTACTCAATCGCCACTTTTGTCCGACAGCTGCTTATTACCAACGTTTTTGTCGTCAAATCAACGGCTTTGGAGCTTCGACCTGCTGAAGATCCTTACTACTTCTGTAGGACAATGGTACCATTGAAAATCTCATTTAATTATGCTATTCTCCTAGAAAAATCAGATTGCTGCCTGTCTCCAACCTACAAGTCGTAAAATCGACACGTTTAGAAGACAACCTAGAAATACCGAAAATTTTTGTCAGACAATTTTTTTAGATTACTTTTAATAAATATCTTTCATTTTAACTCAAAAACTGAATTATTTTGTCAGTACCTTAATGAATGCAAAATTCCAAAGTAAAAATTAGCACTGTCAAGGTTTCCTCTATGCGAAATCTTGTCGGACTCAGCACACTTAAACAGTAAACAAAGTTACAACTTGCTGGTTATCACTAAAGATTTTGTACGAGGGCTCGCGGACTATATCTGATCTTATCTTTTGGTGGATCAACATGCAAAATAGACATGGCGGAAATCTGTTTTATTTGCAATATGCTCGTTAATGAGTCCCTTCAGCATACACTATTTGACTGTCCTCTTTATATGAAGGCTTGAGACAAAGTCCAATTTTGTTCCGGATTGATACTATGGATGACGTTATTCTCCTATTCTATAGTGGCAATATTCAAATCCTTAAAACCATTAACTACATGATGTACACGCTCAAATTGCGTGCGTTCATAATTATTAATGAATACTAATAATCACTGTAATTTCTACAAAGTTTTGTGCAATTTTTTCTTGAATGACGCAAAATAATGTTTTCCCCTTGTTCTTTAGCGTTGTTAATATTTTATTATTATTATCTGTTGTAAATATTGTAAACTCATAAATTATTGTTATTGTATAATATTTTTCATTTATGTACTTCTATGTAAATCTTTGTGAAGATAATTTTTTTCTTGAACACAAGTTTGGAAGTGGTGCCACGCGTATAACTTAGCTTTTGACTTTTATAATGGCAACTAAGCTGTCAGAGTGACAGGGTGGCTCGCGACTAACTCAAGTGGAGACGGGAGTGGGTCATACAAAATAAATTTTGATGAGATGTACGAATGTGGGCGCCAGCTATATGAATATGCAGGCTCACCCTATAGATTATTTATACTGATCCTATATAACACGAATAGTATTAAAAATTAAAGTTACCACACTCTAAGTGATAAACAGCTAACTGTTTGAAGGAATATAATTATTAAAATTAAAATGATAGTGAAATGACTGTAACAGGTACGTTCTCGCACAAAATTAACTAGCTATATAACTACTGGAATATTATTACAATCGACCTCACAGTTGGTCTACAGGTACAGTTCAATGACCAATTATGTTTCAAGTATTAACAAACCTCTTAGGTGAGATTATACAGGCACTAGTAAATAGAAAAAGGTGAAATGTATCCAATATAACACACATAATACATCTACCGCTGTAGGGTAGTACAAAAGAATATCAGTTAAACAATCCGCAATAGTATGGTGTACCTTACCTTGTAGCGTTCACACATTAGCATTAGGTGAAAGACTATGCTATGAAAAAGGATATCAGTAACGGTAGGATACTTAGTGTTAGATAAATCTGGTACTTGGAGTGCCAAGTCAGGTCAACTAGGGTGGTCCAACCAGGCTGATCGTAGCTGCATTGGTGCTTCGTTGATAGTCGCTGCTACAAGTGCAGGAAACTAGGATGGTCCAACCAGGTTGATATTAGCTGAAATGTTGCCTCTTCGAAAGTCTTCACTACCAGTACATGAATGCCCTACTCAATGGCTATAGCAGGTGGAAGGTTGTTACCAGGAAGACATACCATACATCAACGGAGTTATGAAATTTCCTCCAGAAAGAAATACAGTAGTAGGGACAGAACTATAGTGCTCTATAAATAAACCATGAAATGCAACAAGAACTTGACATTTTGTTCAACAACTTGGATGACCTAATCAATACCTCTGTCCAGAACAGGCCTAGGTGCTCCCACAGTGGAAGATGCTTCCGGTAGGCTCTTTCAGATGTCAAAATATCCTGGTCAAAGGGTTAACAGCGGCACATAGGGTCAAGTAAAGTCAAAAAGGCCTAACAAATCAGATCCTAAAATACATGAAGAATTGCCAAATGATAGAAGAATACCATGTGCGAGACTTACCAGAAATAATTTCTTCTTCTTCTCAAACTTCAAGTCAAAATATCAAATCCGTGTGCATTGCTACCAAGTACACTTCTCGAAGAGTATTACACTATCAACTTCCAAAAGTAAACAACTAAATCACGAATGACAATTAATACTTGGGATAAACTTGAAATATGACGTTACCAAAACATGATGACGTAAATGTAAAATGGATATACCTGGTAGTATTGTGAAAATGAAAATACGCAATGGGGATGCCTACACAGAACAGCGCGCCGTGTGAAACTTCTGTGTTCAATTGAGAAATAGTTGGAAATTACAGGTGAATACACTCTCGCAGAAGCAACATTTTGGTAGCAATATAGGTATTGTCAGTGTTTGAAAATTATGAAATAAATGCAGAAGGCAAATAGTGGTAAAATGCATGTAAGATATAATGGAAAATTTCGATATACCCTGAAAAGTTAATTAAAAAAAATAACGTTACAGTGGTCGCAGTATTGGGGAACGATGGAGGACGATATTTAATAGTTTTCGTCATTTTGCGACTTTTGCATTTTTTCTCTACCAAAGTTTTATTGAGCACAAAAATACTTTTGTGAAAAAAAAAACATTATCTATCTATAACATTATCCAGATTTGTGAGAAAAAACTCACATTTCATATGTAAATGACATCAATAGTGATCATAATAATTGTTATCTGCGAGAATATATACATTTACCGTATTTCCCCTCTACAGCTCGCTGAGCCTCGTTATGAACATTTTGTAGCTCATAGTCGATATTATTAGGCATAAGGTATTGTGGCGAAGCTGCGGGCGATGCCGGGCCTGAACTCTCACGTAGAACGTGCGTGACCGCGAATCATTTCCGAGGCGCTTTGCTTCGAGATGAATCTGGTCTATTCGGAGAACGTTCCTAAGACTTTCGAAAATCATCAGGAGCAGTGAACGGTGAATATAAAAAGAGAGCAGAGAGAGTCAGTCAGACAGTCAGTGAAGTGAAAGTCGAATATAAATAGTAGAGTGATTGTTATATAAATTAGAGTATTGTGAATCATTGTATTTCGTTAAATAAATTATTTTAGAGTAAATCAGACTATAAATATTCTACAGTATATTCGAAATTAGTTATTTCGGCTTCTCTTCGAAATATACCCAAAATGCGTCGTTCTTCGAACGAGAAAATTATTGTACACGTAATTTGAAGCATGAATAGATGTAGGGACGATCTTGGAATTTGTATCTCATTTCATGAACACTGAGGAGCAGTGTATGAAAACTTATCGATGGTGGCGCACAAAATAACTAAGGAAGGCCATTTGACGGTCTGGTTCTGGGCGCCGAACTTCCAAATTCCATCCCAAACAGAAATGGGAGCTCTCCGATGGACGAGCAAATACCGCAAAAAATGGAAAAACAAAACTTTTCAAAGGTCCATATTTCGAAAACAGTCCGAAGACATTTTCGACCAATTTTGCCTCCTAGAATAAAGTGGGTGGTTCCAGTACTACTGGCGCGTAGTGTATATCGCTTGAAGTGACCCCTTCCTTTGGTTCATTTTTGATGTATCTATCAATCTCACATATCTGCGTCATAAATTGCTGTTACGCTATGGGTTATCCATTGAATATTTAGTCAGTAATGAAAAAAGAAAAATTATCTAAATCAAGATTCAACGACCGTCTTACATCAACGCTGGATTGGCTACCTTCTTGGTAACCAATAATCTTTGACATTTATTGTACCTATACCGATTTTTATAAGCTTCTTCTCATTTTCATAATTTTCTACAGTCTCCTCCACCAGAATTGAAATAATAGCTCTAGGAAAATTAATTTTCAGTTTCATGGATATTTTTTATAAAAAAGCCAAAAAGATAATTGCTCAAAAGTGACTAGTTTTATCAAACATATGAAATGTATATACAATGCGGTCCATAGGTATGGAATCATAGTTATTTATGCAACAAGTGCAAAAAGTGAATGTTTATTGCACTCGACGTGAAATTGTCCGACGAGGCCGTTAGGCCGAGTTGGACAACACGTCGAGTGCAATAAACAATTTTTGCACGAGTTGCATACAACATTTTTTCTACGTTCATGCAAAAAGCAAAAAATGATTTATTGAGGTGCGGCACTAGGTGTAGGAAAATGAAAAGCGCAACTTGAATACTTTATTATTAATATCGATTTGCATTGAAACAGGAACTAATACGTTACGAACAATTCAACTCAAACTTTATTTTTACCCTCAATGTTGAAAGTGAATGAACAATTGGTGCAATTTTCGATATGAATATTTCATAGTGACGTACCTAATGCCAATCTCACAGAATATCTGCTAAATATGTGGTAGGTTTAAACGTTTATGTTTGTCATGATGACAGCACGTTGAACTAGAATGACAGATGAGTGCAATAAAAACTTTATTGCACTAGTGCAATAAAGAACTTCTTTTTCCACTGAATATAGTTCAATAAAGTTTTGCTTTTTGCATGAATGTAGAAAAATTAATTTTTAGCGTTATTATGTATTTGTGTAAAAAACTTGAAACAGGTCTACGAGGATATATTGAAAAATTCTTAGCCTACTATAGAACCAAACAAAATTTCAATGTCAAAATATTATATTACTCAACATATTCTCCTCTTAACTGGATACATTTATTACAGCGAACCTGCAACGTCTCTAGACCTTTCAAACAAAGTGTTTCTTCTTGCTCTGCAAACCAGACCTCCACTGCTTTTATTACCTCCTCGTTGGAAGAAAATTTACGACCTTTTGAACTTTTTTTCAGTTGATGAAAGAGATGATAGTCGGACGGAGCCAAATCTGGTGAATAAGGGGGGTGTTCTAGTAATTCAAACCCTAAATCACGAATTTTTTGCTACGCAACATGAGATTTGTGTGCAGGGGCGTTGTCCTGCAAAAACAAAACACCTTTGGATAGCTTTCCGCGTCTTTTCTCTTCAATTTTTTCCCGTAGAGTGGTCAGTAATGTCGAATAGTAATCTCCAGTAATTGTTCTACCCTTATCCAAAAAATCAATCATGATTAGTTCATGGCAATCCCAAAAAACTGAAGCAAGAACTTTTCCATCAGATTTTTGGACACGAAACTTCTTAGGTCTTGGAGAACCGGAGTGTCGCCATTCCATCGATTGTTGCTTTGTCTCTTCCATAGTAACAATTCGGTTTAAGAAGTCTACATCGTTTTCAAATCGAGCACAGATCGAACGCGATGCTACTACCCTTGCACGCTTTTGGTCAACGTTCAAACATTTGGGGATCCATTTTGCTATGGTAACGCAATATTTTGTTTATGTAGGGAACTGGTCTAGGCCAACTAGATATCAATACATCCTCGTATCTATTCTCAATTTGACAATTCACAATATGAAAGTATTACTCCCTTTTTGCAAACACTCTAAATCACGAACACCCCCTCAAAAGTTTTGAGTTAAAAACATAAATTTATTTCAATATATGGCAGATTTAAAAGTTAGCAGAACGGAACAAATTAAAACAAAACCCTGAGGTCCTACAAAATGTTGTACGAGAATTTCAAGATCGCCTTGCTTATTGTCAAGAAGTGAATGGTGGTCATTATGAACATTTAATTTAACTGTAAAGTAAAACAACAAACACGAATTTTTATTAGCAACATAAAATTACAAACGGAGTCACACATTTATATACACTGATGCCTCCAAAGGCAATAACCGAACGGGGCTTGGGGCACATATCCCAGAAATATAACTCAATTACACTACCAGGCTTCCTGGCATTTTAGATATTTGTAGCTCTGAAATAACATCAACAAATAAAGGGTGTTCGATATGTGCTGACAGAAGTTTGACCAACAACATAATTTTTACAGATTCGCAAAGTGCATTGAGTAAACCATGACGAACTAAAATTGATGCAAAAATGATTATACTTGTCTAATGACAAAAAGATTGATCTTGAACTAAATGATAACAACACAACTATATCACTTGCTTGGATACCAAGCCATTCGAAAATCTCAGGAAATGAACAACTAGATGTATTGGTCAATGTTGGTAGAAACCTAAACATCCCTATGAGGCTCAAAGTTGACAAACATAATTTACTACCAATTCTGAAAACTAAAATTAAAGGTGATCACAATGCAAAATGGACAAATATAGGTAAACAGAAAGGACAATGGTATGTTGATATACAAAACCAATTCCCGATAAAACCATGGTATTCCAAATTTCCATTTATAGACCGAAGGCATATATAAAGTTTTTATTCACCAAGAAAAAATTTATAAGAGTGTGTATACATTATTGAAGTAAATAAACAAGTAGTGCCACAGAAGCTTTGGTTCCAAAGGAACCGTCGCTTGTACGTGGTTTCATGTTGTGTATGTTCCATCATAATAAGTAGGCTTCATTAAACAAACATTATACGTTATGAAACAATTTGAACATATAAAAGTATATAGATATAAAATATGAAAATGAAAAAATGTGGGATTCTGAAAATGTAAAATTGTAACAATGTAAAAGTGTAAAAATTTAAAAAATGTAAAAGTGTAAAAATGTAAAAGTGTAAAATGTAAAAATGTAAAAATGTAAAAATGTAAAAATGTAAAAATGTAAAAATGTAAAATAGTTAAAATATAAAAAGTAAAAATGTAAAATCTAAACATTTAAACATATGAAAATATAATATATAAAATTTTAAATTGTAAAAATATAAACTATCAAAATGTAGAATATGAAATGTAACAATGTGAAGAGGGCAAAGTTTAAAATCCAAAAATGTACAAATATAAAACTACAAAAATATAAAAATTGAAATAACATAAATACATAGATATATATCGACTTGTACAATAAAACACGAAAATACATTAGTATGAATAATAATAATTACAAATAATAAGTAGACCATTCTTGTTTTGATAGAAGATTATATTATATATATTTTTCAAGTTAGTTTTTGATTGACAAAATCATGTAGTTTGATCCTTCCAAAAGCCAAAATCCATTTTTTTGTTTTTTTCTTGAATTAATTGATGCTCTGTATATTTCTCAAGTCAACAGGTATGAGACTATGGAGTTTTGGTGCCAGAAAATCACAGTGACGTTGCCCTATGGTTTTGTCACAGCGGGGCACGCTTAACGAGGTTGTTTTACTTCTTGTGCTGTAGGAGTGTGTGACAGGATGAGAATTGATTTTGTTTTTTTTTGATGTTGACTAATAGGTTTAAACAAAAAAGTTGCCTGATTTCTAATATTCCCGATTCGTCATATAATTTATTATTAGAGAATCTGAGTGATTTACCGTATATAATTCTCAGTATCCATCTTTGGATAACGTATAAGTTTTCTAAGTGCGTATCATTCACACCCCCCCAGCCTACAATACCGTAAGTTAGATGTGATTGGACAAGTGCATAATATAATAACGTGAGATGTTTTGTATCAATATAATCTTTAAGATATTTGAATCTATATAACATACCTCTCAACTTATTGACAATATTCTTTATGTGAAGGTCCCACTTGAGGTGTCGGTCAATTACAATACCTAAATATTTGATCGTGCCAGCTTCAGGGATTTCTGAATTTGGTCCAATTACCAAAGGGCCCATATTTGGTAATCCACTAGAATATGAGGAAAATGGCAAGTATTTTGTTTTTTTCAGGTTGAGAGTTAGTGTATTATATCTAAACCACTTTTCTATAACTCTAAAATCATCCTCTACTTCTGCTTTCAGGGTGTCCCATGAATTTGCTTCATAGATTATAGCAGTAGTATCATCTGCAAAGCTCAAAATTCTGCCTTTGGTTCTTATATATCTTATATAACTACTATAATCCGAATGAGAACCGGACACTGTTTAACAGCAGAACATTTACACAAAATAGGAATGAAAGACGATAAATACTGTGAATGTGGACAAACCGATAATCTTGATCATGTTTTTTTCCAATGTCCCATAAATCGAATTGCACAGATTGACCTTTATGAAGAAATTAGAAAAAACGGCTTATGTACTCCATTTAACATGAAAATAGTTCTTGCAAACCTTAACTTTAACATTGTTAAATTACTCATAAAATTTACCAACCACAATAAAATCAATTTATAATCTTTAATATTCTTCCTTACAGATCCTATCTTTCATAACCCTGGGTCCTTTACCGAGGCAACATTTCGGTTGTGTTAAGCTCCTCCGTTGCCCGGGAGCGAGAAGAGTCTAAATGTGTTCTTTGTTGTGATCTTTGTCTATTAATACCTACCCCCCACAATATTTACAGCAACAAAAATACACTTATAGAGGGTGTGAGTAAATCTCAGACCCACCTTACGGTGGCCCTCAAAAATAAAAACAAAACAAAAACCAGGAGACGACCTGGCTAATTTCTCTAGGAGAAAAGGCCAAAAACATACAAGAAGAAGAAGAAGAACTGTAAAGTAAATTGAGAAATACTTCCTAAACGTTTTGTTACATTATTTCCTTCATTCTACGTAAAGTAGGCTTCGCAATTTCCAAAATCAATTTTCTCAGTTACGATTGCACCAAGTTTGAAAAACTTAATATTGCTGAACAGAAAATGAAAATCTCTTTCGAACACAACCAACCTTCCTATTTATATTTTTTCATGCTGTAATTTGTCAAATTGAGAATATAAATCGACCTGTTTCAGGTTGTTTCAAATAAAATTGAATTTTTTTTATACATATGGATCGCACTTTATAATGGAACTTCTTCATGGGCCAGAAAACCTAATTTCCAAAGGGGAGACTTTTTGACCAACGTTTCACCCCTTTAAATTTTGTCAATTTTCTCTGTTTATTCCTTGTAGTCTTTTTCATTTGTAAATTTTTCTCATCGATATTTCAGTGTATAAACTAACCTCAACTATTGATGATAACAGGATTATATTTCAACCCCTATATACAGGGTGACCCAGGGGTGTGTGCATGGTCCATAACTTTTTTTCTATGCAAGCAATCGACTTGATTTTTTTTACAATCGATAGGTTCAACAATGAGCACATTCTGAAAATATGTTCATCGATATACAAGATGTTTCAAAATAAAATACATGACTACGTTAAATTTTTTTAAATGGCAACCCTCCGATTTTATTCCATTTTTGGATTCGCCACTAAATTGTCAACATAACGCACCCTGGTTTCATATACCTATCTGCAATAGTTTTTGACTTATGCCAATTTATGTGTCAAAATCGCGTCGTGCATGGACCCACAGAAAAATTCATAACTTCAGAACCTTTCAAGATAACTCAACCTACTTTTTCCCAGACTATTCCTCAAGCTTCAAAGCATCTTTTGAAATGCTGGCGAACTTGAAGTCAGTGTTCCATCGCCTTCTACGATTTTTTTCAAATGACGGTTTACAAATGGCAATAACTCGATTTTTTCAAATGCAACACCCCGTATTTTATTACACCATTACATGGCATTTTCTAAGATCTTTTCGTCAATATTGCATTTGTGGGGTCTACTTTGTGTAGTTTGCGAAATATGTTGTAAATAAGAAATGTGGATGATTTTTGAGGAATGTAGTAGGCTGCTTTCGTAAAATTTGACACATTCTTAAAATTATGGAGAGAATATGTTTTTGAAATTGTAATATAAACAGGAGTACATTACAAAGAAAACAATTCTAGTAATAGTTACAATAACAGGAAAGAGTGATTAACAATAAACCATGTAAAAATGTTGGGGAAAGGCCACTTATAAATGCTCAAATAGGTCCCCTTCATGTTCCACACAAGCTGCTAATCTTCTTGTGAATGAGTCCCGAACTCTAGCAAGCATTGCTCCATTAGTTGAACGGAAGGCTTCCGTGATCCTATTTTTCATATCATCTGCAGTTGTCGGACGATCTCTGAAAACCCTTTCTTTCACGTACCCCCAAAGAAAGAAATCTAGAGGCGTAAGGTCTGGGAATCGCACAGACCAAGGAATAGTACCTCCTCGGCCTATCCAACGATTAGGATAGGACTGATCTAAAAATTCTCGAACTATACTAGGGTTATGCACCGGCGCACCATCGTGCTGCAATCACATGGTTCTTCGGGTATTCAAATCCACTTCTTCTAACATTCTCGGAAGATGTTCGCGAAGGAAACGTAAATATCTTTCACCATTTAGCACATTGTCGAAGAAGTAGGGATCAATAATGTGATTTCCAATAATTCCTCCCCAAACATTAAGCGACCATCGCTGTTGGTGGTCAAGGGTCCTCAACCAGTGAGGATTTTCGACTGCATAATAATGCATGTTGTGTTTGTTGACCGAACCGTAGTTCTTGAAAGTTGCTTCATCAGAAAACAGAATTTTGTTTAAAGTATTATAATCCTCATCAATCATGCCATTCATTTGAATACAGAACGCAACTCTATTGGCAAAATCATCACCATACAATTCTTGATGTAGGTTCAGATGAATAGGGTGGAACTTATGTTTCAATATTATTCTGTTCACACTACTTTGTGAAATATCCGTTTCCGCTGCTATTTCCCTAGTGCTTACGTGAGGATTTTCCTGTAGCATCAATAAAACTTGCAACTCATTTTCCTCATCAATTCGACCAACATTTTTCATGGTAGATTCTGCTTGCTAATAAAGGATTTCTGTCAGCTTCGCCAATACAGAAGACCATATTCACTAATTCTTCGCGAGTGAAATTCATTTTCAACAATTTTACGTGTACAATTATTGACATTATTGACAGTACAAGGATGTCAAATTTTACGAAAGCAGGCTACTAGATTCCTCAAAAATCATCCACATTTCTTATTTTCAACATATTTCGCAAACTACACAAAGTAGACCCCACAAATGCTATATTGACGAAAAGCTCTTAGAAAATGCCATGTAATGGTGTAATAAAATACAGGGTGTTGCATTTGAAAAAATCGAGTTATTGCCATTTGTAAACCGTCATCTGAAAAAAATCGTAGTAGGCGATGGATGGAACATTGACTTCAAGTTCGCCAGCATTTCAAAAGATGCTCTGAAGCTTGAGGAATAGTCCGGGAAAAAGTAGGTTGAGTTATCTTGAAAGATTCTGAAGTTATGAATTTTTCTGTGGGTCCGTGCACGACGCGATTTTGACACTAAATTGGCATAAGTTAAAAACTATTGCAGATAGGTATATGAAACCAGGGTGCGTTATGTTGACAATTTAGTGGCGAATCCAAAAATGGAATAAAAAATGAGGGTTGCTATTTAAAAAAATTTAACGCAGTTGTGTGTTTTATTTTGAAACATCTTGTATATTAATGAAAATATTTTCAGAATGTTGAACCTATCGATTGAAAAAAAAATCAAGTCGATTGCTTGCATAGAAAAAAGTTATGGACCATGCACACACCCCTGGGTCACCCTGTATATGTGCTGTTTTTAGATGAAATTACGGAGATGAACGAATGTCACCAAACGAATTCTTTGGCGGTAGGCTCGTTAACGGTTAATAAATAAATGAAGTTATAAACAATTCTCACCTAAAAATAAATAAATAAAGTTATAAACAATTTTTACCAACAAATTATCAAAAATATCTCCCGTTATTTTTTTTCCTAGTTTTTTCCTAGTTGATGTACCTTACAAAAAGAACTTATAGGTCGAAGTGCTTGTGAGGCTGCACAGCCTGTACGACCCCCCTACAATCTACCTTACCAATAAATAATTTGAATTGATCAAGAAAATTATAATAAGTATAGAAAATTGTTATATTTATTCATGTATAGAACAAGTACATTAGGAGAGAAAAATATAATTATTTTTTTAACGTTATAAATAATCCTTCTTCTCCTGCTGATCATACCGGTTGTTTTCAAACGAGAACTACGGCTCTAGAAACATTTGTTCCCAAAAATCTTTATCTTTCTCTGCAAAAAAATAAAAAATGTTCAAATTTAGCAGAGTTGGGTCGGAAACAGGAAAAAAAGGATCCGAATACCGGAGACGGATAGTTTTAATGTATCCGGATACTTTAAAAAAAATTACGGGTACTTTCACCTAAAAATGAACTCTGATACAAGTATTCGGTTACTTTTTTCGGATACTTTTTTGAACAAATTACCTATTGCAATTGGGTCATAAATACAGTAATATTGGAGAAGTGAAAAACAACAAATTAAAACGAATTTTTTATTTTCAATTATAAAGAGTTATTAAAAAATGGATACAAAAAATTTTCACAAATGAAACGAATTTTGTCAGGGTTCTTATAAGGAATGGATAATTGATATGGGAATTATGAAATGGCCACGCACATAAGACATAGATTCTGATTCAACGACATTGATTGGTAATTGGTATCTTGTACCGCCCTACCTCACCCCGTTTTCGAGTTTGCTGAACTTCGAGTTTGGGTGTTCCAACCCCGTAAACGGACGAAAACAATTTTTGATATATGAGGCACTCTAATAACTCATTTTTCGAGGTTGCAAAGTGCTAAAATTGTATTTCACCGTTTTCGATGGTGCCCGACAAGATACGCCTGCATAAAATGGGTCTGTTTGGCCTGGTTCTCACTCATCGAATAATTTAAAAGTATCCGAAGATCGAAAAAAGACTTCGGTATTCGGATACTTACAAATTTGGCGACGAATACGGATACTGAATACAAAATTCCAAAAATATCCGTATACAGCTTTCGAATACACATAAAGTATCCGGATACTGTATCCGAATACAGAAGTATTCGGATTCTACCCATCTCAGAAATGTAGTCTGCTTACTGACTTGTTTATCTATTTTTCAAGCCGGATTGGCATACCAAAATTATTAAAAGACTCTCCATTAACTGATATTTTTTTTATTATTCATAATCTTCCTTCTCCTCTGATTCGTCGTAAAACTGTTAACAGACCCGAATGTCTGCTCTTGAAGCGTGAGTTTAAAGGAATATTGAGCTTCCTCTGCAAAATGTTGAAAATATTTCGGAATGGATACATATGTATTTTTCAAACCGTATCCACATACCTGGATTTGATTAGCTTCTTCAATCAAAATTTAATTTATTTCTCGTTGGGCTTGATTGCCTTTGAACCATAGGAAATTGTACAATTTTTTATCAGCACAGTCTGAATCTTTCTCTAGAATCTTTATTTATTTATTTTTTGGTAAGAATTATTCACAAGTTTATTTACTTATAAACCGTTAACGGGCCTAACGCCAAAGAATTCATGTTGCATATAAATCTGTCAGATGTAATTCAATGTCTGTTGTGGTCTTAGCCAGGGAAGTAGTTGGTTTCCGACGTTTCCGTCGAATATCTGCCACAGAGAGAAGAGGAGTTTTGAATAATTCTAGTTACAAAATCAATTGAATCCGCAATTCTTTGGAGATATCCTTTCTTTTTGTGTGAAACTGAACTTTTAAGTCAATGTTCTGGATTTAGAAGTTTTTTTTATTCGTTTACCCTGTACTTTGATTGAATTATTTTACGTTAGCGGATATCGGTTATATGACCTATTCTAAATATTTCCAATATCATTATTGCAGTGAATTTATGTAACACTTTTTTGAGGTGATTTTAATTGCCTCTTCATTATATCCTAATTGAAATATTTGGTGTCAAGAAAACACATTAAAGCTGAGAATCATTGGCGCCGTAGCGTCATTTAGCGAAAAATAATTTTTTTTCGATAAAGTCTGAATCATCTTTATCTATAGATATGACATGGATATTCTATTAGACGTTTCTTGTTAATTCGAAAATTTGTCTCTGGGTTTTTTCGTTGGTTATCAATCCAGTAATTTCACCCAAATAACTTTTTGGTATACTCGACTTACGTTTCGCTCACAAAGTTAGCATCATCAGGAGTGATGATCGACCATCATTCCTGATTAACATATTTTGAATATTTTTTTGTTTTTGCAGCTCCATGATTAATAATCATTTTTTTGGGATATCGAATACAGGGTCTCTCACGACGAGCGTTCATTAGGAATATATGGAGAACCATTCAAACTGAAAATTAGTAATTTTGTGCTAGTGGGTTTACAATATGGTACTCTCTCAACTAAAATATTTTCAACTTCCGGTATCTTTCAGTTATACCGGAAATAGAGATAGGCCAATCAACAGGGCTATCAACCTCATCTTAAATTGCTCCGCCGATTTTTTTTTAAATTGTAGAACACAGTGTGCACATTACTTCTGAGAAAAATTATCACCTCCAGGGGGGTGGAACCCCCCCAAAAAACGCGTTTGAGGTAATTTCGAAATATCTCAAAAATTGTATTTCATATCAAAAAAATAACTTGGTATTCAGAAAGAGCACAAGTTTTTTACAAAAAACTGTCCCTTCCAAAATTTTGAGAAATGCATGGTATTCTTGAAAAAAATTGTTGAAGTTATATGCTTTCTCAATGGGTCAGGTGTTGCGCCGGCTCCAGCCAACGTGCATTTTTTCAACCAGCGCGTGAAGTAAAGTTCTATAACTCCTGACATAAATATTCAATTCGGATGAATCTTACGTCATTTTGAAGATAAAGATCGCAGCTTTGTATTCTGATATTATTTATATTTATACGCGCAGTTGCCAGCTGCAAAATTGCAATTGAAAATCTTATAATATTAAAGTTCCTGACTTCGTGAAATAATGCTTGTGATTACTGAAATAATGTCTTATCACTTGTAGCGAGTAAAATGAACAGTTGAGGAATACTTCCTTGTCATATTGCATAACGTTTAACCGGTCCAAATAATGTTGGTTTTAAATACGAGTGTTTTCAATTCTTCGCATATTTTAGGTTACAAAATCTTGAGGGAGTTTATAACTTCAAATGCTAATAACTCAGAGATAAAAGCACGTATCAACATGAATGAAAAGCCAGTTTTCAGAAAAAACCCTGCTCTTATTGAAAATATTCATACAAATTTGGTTACTTGTACAAATATTTTAAATGCAATCCAGTAAATCTTTTAAGTACTTAAAATAGAGGTACCTAGGCATTTGATCGCATTATTGTTCTATGGAAAGAAAAATTAAATCCGTCCTTGATGGAATATGGGGATTCGAGACCGAGGAAGACAATGCACCAAAGGAAACTGTCCCCAAGTGTACCTGCTTTAAACTCATTGAGATTCTAAAACCTGAAAAATATCGGCTTGCGACCTTGTCAATGCGGCAGCTAGCGCGCCGCAGTGGCAGCAATCAACGTTGCTCTATGTAAACGTCAGATAATATAAAAGTTCCTGTGCAGAAAACACTGGATATAGTTGTCGTCAAACATATAAGATAAATAAAAAAAGACGCAAAAAATGGTCTTATCTTGTCCATCTCTGCCTGGAAAGGGCCACATAATATTGGGGGCAAGTGGTGCAAAAGTTTGAAATAGCTAGTGCATTATAGGTAAATTCGCCATGGGTACAACGTTTTTCAATTACATCAAATTCATTATTGAGAGAGGATTAATTAATTCTTTTTGTTTAGATAAACGAGTATACTAGAGATCGATACTAAGTACAAAGATTCATTCATTCATTAAAAAGTTATTCAACAAAAGAAAAAAAATTAAAACATTCTCGTATATATAGAGTGTTCATTCAGTACTGCATTCTTCACAACTCAACAACTGGATTGTCAGGAATTCAGATGTTTTTGTTCAGATAATTTAAAAATAATCTAGAGAATGGAATTCTCAAATAAGTGCTTATACCAACATGGTCTTCCATGAAAATAAATTCAACTTTCCAATTAACCGCCCTGTGTTTTATTTATATGAACTCTCTGTAATCCTATATTTTCAGATCGGATAGTGCGTTGCCACGTTATTATTATTTATACAGATTTTTTGCTAAAAATTACTTCACTTTGAACTGGAATAATACGCGGTTGAAGATAGATGATTTGCACCCTGTGTGCATTTTTCTGATGGAATCTCTCAGTATGGTATGTCAATGATCAATTGTGCTAAAATTCAAAAATTTAATTGATCATATGGGTGTCTTGAACGGACTTTTCATCCGACACAATTACATTAAATTTTGGTGCCGAATATGGTTTTCTCGATTTTTATCGGTGATTTCTATCAAGTTTTAGTGTAATCACATGAGAATATTTGCTAAATTCAGTGTGAATCAATATCAATACTTACATAAGTTCAGGAAATTACCACGAAATAAATTCCTATTTTGTCAATAACCAACCACAGTTTTTTAGACAAAAATTGCAATAAGTCAATAAATAAAATTATTGACATCTCTAACTTTATTCAAATTATTCCGCCTATCGCCCCCACGTAACACTTGGCGCGGAAGATGTAAAGTCCCGCACAGCAATTAGGTATGTTTTTTCCATGCAGGGTCGGGTGTAGTTATAATAGAAATCACAGCTGTATGCGGTACGCCCAGCAAATTAGATTTCGACGGGGCAGTTGTTTACCTAATCTAAGGATTTTAATACTTATAAAAATGCATTATTCTGAATACGAAAGTTACAGTGCTTTTGTTAAATTAACTTGATTAATCTGCACGCATCATAATATTTAGTGGCATATGTACTAGTCCGACCCTGGTCGGCGGCATGGGAATCAATTCAGTGCTTATCGACCATTTTTTGCACCTTTTTTTATTTATCTTATATGTTTGACGACAACTATACTAGGATAACATCGATAGTCGGAGATGAGGAAACATCTCTTATTGCTTTGTCACTGTTATTAATCGAAAATGGTGAGTTTATTTTTGAAATATTTGTTTCGTGTTCAACTCAGCTCTGTTTCAAAATATCGCAATGTCAGATATGACTTACATTTCCAAAATTCCAAAGGTCTACCTAGTGATTAAGGGAAAATGCCAGTTTGTTATTAACATTTTATTGAATGGAACTTGCTTAAAATGCATAAATGCTTAGGATTTTATAGGCTCATCCAAAAATTTACCTGCAGAATATAAATGTTTGCCTAGTTGACCAAGTTTTTTTTATCCAACGGAAAGTGCCCAGTGTTAGTGTTGTTTCAGAACTTGGCCATGATGTTAGTCAAAATTTTCAAAATTTTAAAGGTCCAAGTAGGATTTTAGGGGAAACTACCAATTTGATATTGACATTTTTGTGAATCAAACTTGCTCAACACTCCCATAAGTGTACCCGCTTTGATTTTTATCTGTTATATGTACCAATGTTTGTAATAAATGTACCAAAGATATCTGTAGAAACTTGGCAGTGATTGTTCCGGATTGTGAAGATGAAGACGACGAGACTGAAGATGAATTAGATGATGAGTTGTATGAGTGAATGAGTATATTTTCCTATACATTTCTTGATGATGATTACTTGTGGATTCATTTCTCCATACCCTTTCTCGATAACATTGAAAAACACTATCATATTTAGGTACCTCCGATCCGCTTTCGATTTATACAGTAAGTTGATCTTCTATCGAAGTTGCGAATAATTCTCATAACAATACTTCTAAATCTCAATAACTACAGTTCTTAACGATTATTTACCAACATTTATATCTAAGAGTAGTAGTCTGAGGGTTTTTTCAAATATTCTCCCCCTTCCCTCTCGCCCCAATGTTTCCGCGATGCGGGGGATATGCCCCGAATGCGGGGGCGGAAAAATCGTTTCTAATAATTTATACCTATTATTTTTACAAATTTTCGCTCAGTTTCATTACTCAGGACTGACAATTTTCATAGAAAATACCCCAAAAAAATACGATTTCGGGAAGGGGTTGATGCCCCGGGAGGGGGTTTTAATTGTTGAAAATAATTCGCCCCCATTAATAATACCGATTTTCACTGATATTTATTGCCCAGAGCTAAAATTACAAGAAAATACCATCCAGAAAAAAGTTTTTACGATTTTGGAGGGGTTGCACCCCCCTGGGGGGTGATAACTTTATTGCTAATTATTCCACCCTCCGTGACGACCAAATTGCAGAAAAGAAATCGGCGGAGCAATTTAAGTTGAACTTTTATGAGAAAAATTGCTGTTTATTGGCCTAAGAGCAATTTCCTTATTTCATATGGAACAGCCTGTATGTTATTAGATTTTTGGATTTCCCATCAGATTTTAGACCCAGTTTGTTTAACAAAGGCTATACCCAAATTTGTTAGTTTTAGAGATTTTTTTCTGAAAAATTTTACACTTACAGCACTACTCCGAAAATATCACAACTCATAGACAGTATTAGTTGGAAATGTGCAATTTTACAGAATCACACCTTAAGCATCAATTTATGAACAGATCTATCGAATTTTCAAAAATAATTTACAGGGTGGTCAATATTTCGACCTAAAACATAACATCGACAAAACTGATAAAACACGATTTTTTCAAACGGAAACCCTCTTATTTTTGGATACTACGGAAAAAAATATATCAAATTCATGGAGAAAACCCTTTACCTAAAATACATCTCTTGCAAGATATATCTGATTTTGGCAAATATGTGAAATGTAAATCATTCGAAGCAATACCAATCCAAGAAAGCTTTGAAAACAATTGAACTAACATTAACTCTGGTCGAAGAAAACAGAAATCTTTGGGAGATTGTTCAGTAACGAACAGTCGTTACCGACCGATGATGAACCCTTTACTCCCATAAACACCTACTACGTAGGCTTATTATGGCAAGTACTTGTCAGAAAATAACTACTCCCCTGGCTAAGACCACGACGGGTATTGAATTAAATCTAACAGTTACTTGTGCAACGTTCCTCAAAGCATCAGAGGACGCAATTGCAAGTGCCCTCTATGACCAACCAGCAGAATTATGTTTTGATTTGGACAGGGTGACCACCTGCAGACTAGTTTCGAGGTTGTTGCCTCTCATCAGTGCAAGGGCAGGTCAACACAGACAGCACTGAAGCCATCTGTTCCCCGTCCAAACCAATACACACTCCGCTGATTAGTCAATTCTGGTTCACGAGATGGAAGCAGTTTCTAGGCCGCTCCACCTAGCGAGCAGAGGAAGAACACTCCGAATCTCCGGGTTAAGAGATTTAATCGAAGAAAACAGAAATCTTTGGGAGATCGTTTGCTAACGAACAGTCGTTACCGACCGATGATGAACCCTTTACTCCCATAATCACCTACTACGTAGGCTTATTATGGCAAGTACCTGTCAGAAAACAACTACTCCCCTGGCTAAGACCACGACGGGTATTGAATTAAATCTAACAGCTACTTGTGCAACGTTCCTCAAAGCATCAGAGGACGCAATTGCAAGTGCCCTCTATGACCAACCAGCAGAATTATGTTTTGATTTGGACAGGGTGACCACCTGCAGACTAGTTTCGAGGTTGTTGCCTCTCATCAGTGCAAGGGCAGGTCAACACAGACAGCACTGAAGCCATCTGTTCCCCGTCCAAACCAATACACACTCCGCTGATTAGTCAATTCTGGTTCACGAGATGGAAGCAATTTCAGGCCGCTCCACCTAGCGAGCAGAGGAAGAACACTCATCTTTATTAACTCTGGTAATTCCACTGTCGTTGGTTGAAGATAACTCAAAATGAAAGGTTGAAATTAAATACTTACTACCAGAGAGGTGAATTATATCTTTGTTTATAAATATGGAATAGAGCCATTCTTTGTTCCACTCGAGTTCATTTCAACAGATGTTCGAAGACGTTGCCGTTTTGTTCTAAACAGGAATTGGTTATTTTTTGCATATACCACTATTTGTAGCTTTCTGTCAGGAGTCAGGAATAAAATTATTGATAGTTCTCAGAACCCTTCGTTTCATGTGTTCTTCATCACTCACCAGGATCCGCATAAACATTTTCTTCAAAATATCCCCAGATGAAGAAGTTCAGTGGAGTCAGGTCTGGAGAGCGAGGAGGAAATTGAAATGGCCCATTGTAACAAAGCCACTGATTGATTTCATTGACAATATATCTCCTTGCTTAACAACCAATCAGTCTATTTTTTGAAATTCAGCCAATAGAATCGGAATTACAGTGAAAATATAGCTTGTCGCTATATTTTCACGGTGATAAACCTGCTTAGTTTTTGTTTTACTAGCTGTCAAGTGAAAATAATGATTTAAATTATAAACGTCAAATCTTTGTGTTTTGACTAGTTATATTTCTTAATCAATATGAGCGATCGTTGGGGACAAATGGCTATTGGTATCATAGATGAAGCAGTGGAAAAGAGTATTCCGTTGAATACGGCCAGAAATAAAGAATCAATTACCAGGCAATTCAACAATTTTTGCTCAAACAGGGGTTATATTGTCAATGCGAATACCACAATTGTGGAGCTGGCTGATATTTTGAAAGATTATGCCTGTAATATGACCCCAGTTTTTCTCTTTAGTGTTCACGTTGTTAGGTTTTGATTTCTGTGAATTACTTCAAATTAAAACGGTGACACGATTTTTCTTTATTTCAAATCGATATATTGTTGTCCTAAATATAATTCGTGGTATGATTAATAACCTATAATTTTTTGGAATATCAATTCATTGGCAATCCCAATGCAAGAAAATAAAACTCGTCCTGCGGACTCGTTGTATTTTCAGCTTTGGGATTGCAAGGGATTCATGTTTTAAAGAGAAACATTCTCAATTGAAAATTGAATCAATACATGACTCCTCTGGAAATGGAAAAAAAAACCCTACGATAAAATTGAAGTTACTTTTTTGTAATATCTAATAGAAAACAACTACTTCCCCGGCTAAAGCCACGCTGAACATTGAACTACATCTGATAGATATTGAGAAAGACCCTATATAACTTGAGAGAAAAAATCTGAAAGTGAAAATTTGCATTTTCATTCAGATAGTTGATTATTTATTAAATGTCAAGTTTCCATTGGAGATTCTTATCTATAAATAAGATAAGGGAGAATGTTATTCAGAAGTATCACTCACAGAAAATCGCTCATTTCATTGACGCGTGAATTGCATCTCTTTCGCTAGGCCTCCAATTCATTTTGGTCGACAAAAATCTATGTCACTCTTCTAAGATCATCAGGGAGGTCGGAAGAATTGGAAAACATACTCTTCAGAAGCAATTTCACACTATAAGTTATATAGGATTTTTCTCAATATCTATCAGATGTAGTTCAATGTCCAGCGTGGCTTTAGCCGGGGAAGTAGTTGTTTTCTGTTAGATATTACAAAAAAGTAACTTCAATTATATCGTAGGTTTTTCCATTTCCAGAGGAGTCATGTATTGATTCAATTTTCAATTGAGGATGTTTCTCTTTAAAGCCACTGATCTTCGAACATCTCATTCAACTACCAACCAAGGGCAGCAGTACTATGTGCAGGGGCTGCATCCATCTGATACCATAACTTGGGATGGTATTGTTCAGAAACATGCCTTATGGATGCACCACATTCGTAATTATATGTGAATATCTATCGCTATTCAAATTATTATCACAAACAAAAAATTCCGTTATCCTTCGGTTGCGCTGGCGAACGAGATTTGGATTTTCTGCTGCCCAAAAATGACTATTAAGGCGGTTGTACATATATCATTCTTGATAAATTTGACTTTACCTGTAGTTAATAGATATATGACTGTGAAGTAGTCCAAAACTACAATTTCATTGTCCTCATTGATTGCGATTGGTTTTTTTGTTGATGACAAACGAAAAAGATCCGAAATCACGGCAGTTTCTTAGAAGTCTTCTTAGAATATTTTCAGTAGGTCCTTGTAGGTTTGTTTCTGCGGAAATGCGACAAGTTATGTCGATTATCTTATTGCATTCGCCATAATTAATTATTAAATTCAGGAAATCTTCATTTTTCACATTTTGCACACAATTAGAGAACTAGGAAATACACGTCAATTACAACACATCAAATTCTGACATATTTGTATCTTCATTTGTTTTCAAAGCTTTTTTGGTTTGGTATTGCTTCGAGTGATTTATATTTCAAATATTTCTCAAAATCGGATATATCTTGCCGGGAGTGTATTTTAGGTATAAGGTATTCTCCATGAATTTGGTATGTTTTTTCCCGTAGATGCCAAAAATAATATAATAGTGTTTACCATAGTATACTATAGTGTATAATGAATAGTTTCCATCTGAAAAAATCATGTTTCATATGTTTTCTCAATATTATGTTTTAGGTGGCAATTTTGACCACCATGTAAATTATTTTTGAAAATGTTATGGACCTGTTTATGACTTGATGCTTCAGGTGTCTTACAGTGCAATATCACATTTCCAACTGTTACTGTCTATGAGTTATGATTTTTTCGGAGTAGTGGTAACTGTCTAAATTTTCAGAAGTGGGCCTAAAATCTGCTGGAAATTAAAAAATGTAACGAAATACATGATGTTCCATTTGAAAAAAGGAAGTTGCCCTCTACTTCCGGTATAACGGAAAGAGACAGGATATTGAAAATATTTGAGTTGAGAAGGCCAGATTGTAAAACTAAGTACCACCAAATTTCAAGTTTTTGTTTTTAATGGTTTTCTCCATATTTCTAACGAACGTTCGTCGTAAAAAACCCTGTATTTTATTGGAAAATAGTCAAAAAAAATTAACAGAATTTCTTTGTGAGTATAATGAAGTACAAGTCAAATTTTAACAGGACTTAAATTCATTTGGGATTGAAATTGGCACTTCCCTCAAATCTGTTTCAGAACTGGCGGTGTAAAAAACATTTATTGGAATAGATCGATTTGGCCTAGAAGTTTAATAAACACATGGCTTTTAAATAAAAACATTTCTTCAATTGAGAGTTCAATATCACACTCGACAGACGCAGAAACATCCAATTTATTTTGAAGTCATGTAAAAAGTGAATAGTCGTGGAATGAACTTTGTGATCCAGTTCATGGTTATATTTAGTATTTATATTTCGATGACATGAAAATTTTAAACATAATGTATAAGTGCTCTTGAAAAGACATTTCGACGGTTTCAATTATTCACAATTATTATAAGATAAAAAGTATTTCTCCAATTGAAAAGAATCTGTGGAAGTACTACTATTATAGTTTTTCTTATGCGCTGTTATTTATGTAATTAATTAGTCAACCTATTTTTATTTACAATCAGTAGATAGTGTTTCAGAAATGTTTTCAAACAAATAATAAATAATAATAAATTGTAAGGATGTCGAGGGATTTATCGAAGTATAGTACGCACAATAACTCTGTTTCTCACATCTTCATTCGCTATTAATTTTCAATTTCAAGGCCTGGCAACCGAGCTTCATGAACGAATTTTTATATACAGTGTGAAACAGCTAAATAGAATAAATTCATTATTTAAATTGTTGTGCATATTTATGACAACACTTCATCCCTACTTTCAACCCCCTTCGAGTGACAGTTACAACCCCCAAATTTTTTATTGTGACATGTGATTTATTTTAATATTAAAATTACCTTAAAACGTCACATATTTGTGATATTACATAATAACATAAAACAAAAATAAAATTACACATCAAAAGTAAAAAAAGGTCAACAGTTTTTTTAAAAATTACGTTATACGAAAATAAAAGTAGTTGGTTTATAGCATCGTCAAAAGGAATAGCGGGAGTATTGTGTATTTTCTTCTCCCGTCCAGTGAGGGTTTTCCGTAGACCAGTAGCGGCAATTTTGACGATTCCAATCAGAGATTGGATTCAAGTGTTAATTCTGGGTTGTTCCGGATTTTTCACGCTGGAGGTTGTGGGTTCAATTCCTAAAATTGTATTCATTTTAATTTTTTATTGAAATGTTCGATTTTTGTGATATTTTTCAGTATATGTATTCTCAATGACGACATGAACGTTTATGATAGAATCTGTTATGAACCGATACCAGATTTCTAATATTATGATTAAAATAGTCGTAGAAAAACTATTTCTTACTTTCTCATTATCAAGAAACGGTATTAGTATTAGTTTTTAGTATGTGTTGTTGCAAATTAGGTCATTCAGATGATTTTTTTTATTTCTGCAAATAATTCGAAAAAATTACCTTTCAAATGCTGTATCACATGCCCACACTTCCCATTAAAAAAATTGAGTGTTGAAAGTAGGGATGAAATTTTGTCATTGCAGAATGTTATTTCAAAATCTGAAATTTACGAGTTTTCGGTTTTTTTTAAATATTCACAATAACTGAAATAACGAATTGATTTGTTCTACTCTGTATAAATTTTTGAGCAAGCAGATATTGCGTATTCTTTACGCTTAATACTTTCAATTGGTTTTTAATTATTTTGATAATCAAAGGAGTGAAATAATGAAGAAAAAAATATTGCAATTTTACTTAATCATAGCCTTGAACATATTTTTCATGCAGCCCATTCGCGATACCTCTTTTCACATATAATATTTGATTTAAAAAGATAGAATACTTCTCATCCAGCAAGCAGGTGATTGATGTTACTAATTTGAATCTTAAACGTTTTTGTTAATTTCTATAACAAACCAGTTATGGATTCTGAAAATTATGCAGAGTATTCTCAACTCTTTGGGTGAAACTAGTACGAACTGTTTGATTATTTCAATAAATACCTATTTATATGAAAATGGTCATTTTTATAGGAAAATTATTTAACAGAAAGTCACTTATGACATCTACAGTTTAATATAGAATAAGTAATGACATGTATTTGGTGCGGGTCAATATATTTGCCATTGGGAGATTCTTGTTTTTTTAATGAATTTATATGTGTCAGATCGTGCCTTGCTTTGAACATCTACAGAGTGTTTTATAAGACTCTGAAATAAAAGAAAACTACTTACCTGTAAGAAAGTTCTATAAATTCACTTTTAGTATTATTATGTATTTGTTTGACAAATTACAGTATGAAAATATCATCCTATTTTTTTTTCATTTCCGTCAACCTTTCTTGCACCTCCTCTGAATTATGAGCAACCCCTCAAATATTTTAATTGAAAATGGGGGTCGTGTGGCACCTTGTTCGAAAGAGATTTTCATTATCTGTTCGGCAATATTAAGTTTTTCAAATCTGGTGAATTAATTTATTTTGAAAATGTAAAATTTTGATATTCTCGTAATAAAAATAACATAGAGACGTATAGTTTATCCAATCTCAGTTGAATATGACTTCATTCAGCTCAATATATAGGGTTAGTTCAAAATAGCACATGGTGTAATAACGAACGAAGGATGAAAACGGAAAATTAAATAAATATTATTCCCTATATAAAGAAAACAGTAGACCAGATTGAGTATATTTTACGTGTAACCGTTCGAAGCGTGGAAAGCAATCAGTAATGCGTTCACCGCCTATTGCATAAATTACCGTAAATCACCTCTTAATAGTTTTATTGCTGTCCGGCAGCCTGGTGATATTTATGAAAAGGAGAACAGTAGCGTACTTAATGAACGATCAAACAGAACTCAATATTTTCTCTCTACTTAATTTGTTTTTTCGTTAGACTAGGTATAAATGTAATTAATTATTGACAAATACTATTTGTTATCATAGAGTTATCCGAAAACAGGTATAAAACTGTTCCCAAATTAATTAACATTTTGGGATAAAAGAAGGTAATAGTATAACTCAGTATACTTCTGCTTGAAGACTCCATTGTATTTGCAAAACATATGGCGCGGTTTTTTAAACTAAAAGTGTGAAAATTAACATTAAAGTTTTAGTATAAACGTTTGTGTATTTAGTGTTGCAACATAGCATTTTGGCGAACATTCGAAGAACGTGAGGAACAAGACTCACAACCGGATGAACAATGGGAATTTAAAAACAAAGATCTTCATGTTCCGACCCAAAGACTTGTTCTAAATATATATAAAATCTTAAAAAGGAAATGAACGACAAATGTGAAAATTAAATTTTCGGAAGGATATCTCATCTCACATGTTTGGGGCATTCAACTAGTGGTTAAACAAGGGTATGTTGTAGATCATTATCGTAAAAGAAAACGAGAAGATCAGAAATTGAACAAAGTTGATGAGTCCACAAAAGATATTCTTCGAAGGCAGGTTTATGATTTCTATAAATAAAACGAAGTACCTACCTAGGAATCAATCAAAAACAAATTATCTGAGTGTACATATAAGTCGCAGGAAACACTACGCCAAATTCTTTTAGACTGTGGTTTCAAACACAAAAAAACTAAATCAGCGAATGGCAATAATGGAATCACCCCAGCTCGTTCTGCAAAGGCAATATTACCTGCGACAAATAACATCGGGAAAGTATATCTTGACGACACTTGGTTCGATAGTCATGATGTGATTCGGTATGGATGGCTAGATAACTCCCAAAACTGTTGTCTCCAAGCACGATGTTCCAGAGGAAAACGTATAATTATTGTACACGCGGGTAGTGAAGATGGTTTTGTACCGAACGCGTTGCTGTTATCAGCAAAACAAATAAAAAGAGAATATATTATTGATGAACTTTGTAAACATTCTGGTCATACGCTTCTGAGATTACCTTCGTATTATTGTGTTTTCAACCCCATTGAATTGGTTTGGGCATTTATAAAAAACAAATTGAGAAAATCCAATCAATGTCCAAATCTAAACGGAGAAGTAGTAGAAAATGTTAGGAGAATCTTAGGAGAGGAATATAAAGATCTTTGGACAGAATGCATTTTACATGTGATTTCAAAAGAACGTGAATATTTCGTTTTGCCATCCATTCAACCAGTAATCATAAAAATGGGTTATTCGAAGGATTATGATGATTGAGTCTTGCCACGACTTTGATGTGTATATAACATAGCCGTACCAGCAAATAAATTATCAATATTTCCTGATGTTTTCTTATTCTATTTTTTTGAACGACTTGTTTTCGGCGTGTCAGATAACTTGTCAATAAGTTACGAGCAACGTCCCGTACCCATACACGCGCAATCCTTCAATTCTATTCATTATAAGAACAAGGCACATTATATTCGCAAATTTCTATACAGCAAGCAATACGCAAAGTTATACCCAAGTAAGAGAAAATATCTTCGCCTATGGTCGGCAAGTACGTTCAAAGAGGCGAAGTCATTGACGTGTTAATGGAAGAGCAAGGTCTGAAATGGTCAGAAATTGAATCCTGCCATTTGACGGGGTTATGAATGTAACTTTGTAATTTCCTGTCAATAAAATCTATTATTATTATTATTATTATTAATCCGGTTTTACAGCTCATTCAACTGAGATTGGATAAACTATACAAAGTCTTACACAAAGTTTCTACAAATGCTGATTTTTATTCTTGTTGTGAATGCTCATCAGAGTATGTATATTCATAGGACCACACACAAATATCACCCGAGATAATTAGATCAAGTGAAATCAATTAAGTCCACCATTAATAATAATATGAAAGTTTTACGACTTTTGTTATGATGACTGATTTCGAATCCCCATAAATCGAAATCAGTCATTGATAATAATAATAATGATAGTAATAATAACATCTTTATTATTTCCTCTTTCAGTACATTTCAATTAAAATAGTGCTTGCAAAAATATATTTTAGAAAATAATGGGGATATTCAACTCGGTAGCGGAAAGTGCTACTCTGTTGTTCTTTCACTTATTATTATTACTATCACGTTGATACATACCAAAAATTTATTACATTCATCTCGTCGCACACGGGAGAGAAAGATGGGTGTCTCAAAAAAAACAAAGATTTAGGTGCCGGAAAAAATTAGTATTACTACCTCCATTTCAGATACAAGAATCGAAGAAAGTGCGTTAGTCTGTCTTCACCTATGAAGAGAAATCTGTCAAATATCTGTACGCATAAAACCCTTCATGCAAATAATGCTTTCAAACCAATAAACAAAAGAATGACGTCACTAAAGATATGGGCATATTTTTGAATGATGGCTGGTCTTCTTGCACGATTAACGGAATTTTACACAAAATTAATGATGAGAGGTACTCCGTCCGTATACTCGTTCTTACTCGTTTCATTATACTCGTTTCTTTCTTGCAGACAAGCAGATTATTCTGCTTCGTAAGATGTACGAATTTATTCACTTCACGCCATCATGTAAATATTTTCTGAAATTTGTTTGTAATCAATCATTGAGTGAATAAATATATTATTATTACCTCTTATAGTTTATACTGCAAATGAAGTCCTAGGAATTTCAGATCTTACTCAAACAGTTGAACAATATTAAAACATGAATAAAATGAGAAATACCCCGAACAGTAGTAATGGTAATGGGCGGGGGACGCAAACGTCAGCGACTAGGCCCCAGTGGGCCCTTTTCGCAATCCCCGGCATCTTCACTCATCCCATGGCGGATACCTGCTCGAACCTCTTCGACCTTCTTATGAAAGTCGAAATGTCCTTCCATTGCAATGAGTGCAATTCCTTCTTCTTAATAGTGGCAGCTCCGAAGACGTTTTGTCTGAGCCTGCCATAAATAACACATTCGCACAGGAAGTGAAAGGAGTCCTCCTCACCACATTCTGCATATAGTGTGTCTGTCTCAACTCTGATGAGAGCTAGATGCCTGCTGAGGCTGCAGTGGCCGGCTAGAACTCCCACCAGGAGTCGGAGTTCTTTGCGGCTTAGGCTACGGTTATATTGGATGCGTACTCTGAAGACCATCGAGTCGGACGTAGACGGACGAATATGGTCGTACGTTCTTGGTGGTCGCATTGCATACGTTAATTGCGACAAACAGTTCAAACAATATGTCCGACGATGGAGAATATTTATTGGAGAACAATTTTTTAAGTCTTGTGATGTTAGAAAATACAAGAAAAATATGGGTTAATGATATATACATGAATAGAACAGAAAATGGCGAATTTCACGTATTATTTGAAGAGTTATCACGCCAACCACAGAAATTTTTTGAATATTTCCGCATGAAACCTGAAACGTTCAATTATATTTTGTCTCAAATTTCTGTAAGCCTTGAAAAACAGTCGAATTTTCGAAAGTGTATTCAACCTGCATATATATATATAGATAAGTATTTATTTATTTAAATAAGCATAATTTTCCAAACATACAAACATGTAGAAAAAACAAAACGAAATGGTTCTTTATAAACTGAAAGTAAAAGTGCAACATTATTGAAAATTAGTTAAGTATTCACGCAAATGTAGTGCATGGTTTGAAGAACCCGCATCTTCTGTCGCATTGGAACTTTGAGGTGATGGTGCTGGCAAATAGCTTGAGTAAGAGTTTTCCTGATAAATAGGTTGAACTGATTCAGCACTTCTTGTCCAGGTTGATTGGGAATATTTTTGTGCTTCCAAAAGAGTTTGCTGAATTTTTATGCATACTGATAATTTAATTTCTTCGGGGATATTTCTCATATAAGGTAGAAGACTCATACAAAAATGGAAATCACTATCGTCTTCCTTTGGCTTTTCCTTGAATTTTTATTTATATGCTCTTAGTTTTTCTTCTTCTATGGCTATTATTTTCTCATATACAGAAGATTTAATTTTTTTCCCCTTTGATGAGCCACTTTCCAAATTGTCATTTTTTTTATGAGATGTACCATTCATGGGTATAGCATTCTGCACATCTTTTTCTGTGATCCTAGTCGTCGGCGCAGTGGATAGAGAGTTTTCATTACTCAATTCATGATTCGAATTTATTTCAGAAACGTCATTTTTGTCATAATCCGAGTCAGGCACGGTACTTTCATCGTGAAAATATTCTTGGGTATGGAGTGGTGGAATATTTCCTTTTGCACTCCTTTGAGCCATGGTGTCTTTTAGGAACAGCATCATGTTGAAATACGGCCACTTTGATGTTATATTAAGGCCTCCTGGATCGCCAGACCGACCTTTATTACTTGTTTTTGCCAATTCTTTTCTGAAGTTATCTCTTAATCCGCGCCATTTTGATTTGAGCACCTCACCTAAAATTCAAGAAACAAGTGATCAGAGATGTTTTAAAAAGTTTGCGAAATATAAAACTCTTTTTATGCAAGACAGTGGGTTAAGTTGTCTACATATGTGAAACTTTTGTATTTCCAAAGCTCCACCACCCCCGCTCGTTAAAGCGGATCCTCATCCTAATGATTGGCGATCAGCAGAATAAAATCTGATGGTTTGAAGTGGAGTGCCCGGCCCATTCTCTGAAGCTCCCCTATATCTGACATGAGTTGAAATTTAAACAATTACTTTACTTTATGTGCATGGTGCCCCCCTGAAACTGGCTGAAGGCCTGAAAAAACACTTGGCTGAGGGCCAAGTGCTGTGTAGTGAATTTACTGAAATAGGGAATATGCATAATTTATTTTTATTTGTTTAATCAATTTTTTACTTCGTTACAACATAGTAAAAAATGATTTCATTGAAAATATGAACAGGATGTTCATAAAGTCAGTTGTGGAATCATCTGCGACTGAAAGTTGGAATTTAGTCGCTGTTTTCCATCGTACAAGATAACCTCTCTTGGAAGGGATTCATGTTTTAAAGAGAAACATTCTAAATTGAAAATTGAATCAATACATGACTCCTCTGGAAATGGAAAATACCTACGATAAAATTGAAGTTACTTTTTTGTAATATCTAACAGAAAACAACTACTTCCCCGGCAAAAGCCACGCTGGACATTGAACTACATCTGATAGATATTGAGAAAAACCCTATATAACTTGAGAGAAAAAAATCTGAAAGTGAAAATTTGCATTTTCATTCAGATAGATGATTATTTATTAAATGTCCAGTTTCCATTGGAGATTCTTATCTATGAATGAGATAAGGGAGAATGTTATTCAGAAGTATCACTCACATAAAATCGCTCATTCCATTGATGCGAGAATAATTGCATCTCTTTCGCTAGGCCTCCAATACATTTTGGTCGACAAAAATCTATTTCACTCTTCTAAGATCATCAGGGAGGTCGGAAGAATTGGAAAACATACTCTTCAGCAATTTCACACAAGAAGTAGTCCAACAATTCCTCATTACAGTGTGAAATTGCTTCTGAAGAGTATGTTTTCCAATTCTTCCGACCTCCCTGATGATCTTAGAAGAGTGAAATAGATTTTAGTCGACCAAAATGTATTGGAGGCCTAGCGAAAGTGATGCAATCCACGCGTCAATGAAATGAGCGATTTTCTGTGAGTGATCCTTCTGAATAACATTCTCCCTTATCTCATTCATTGATAAGAATATCCAATGGAAACTGGACATTTAATAAATAATCAACTACCTGAATGAAAATGCAAATTTTCACTTTCAGATTTTTTTCTCTCAAGTTATATAGGGTCTTTCTCAATATCTATCAGATGTAGTTCAATGTCCAGCGTGGCTTTTGCCGGGGAAGTAGTTGTTTTCTGTTAGATATTACAAAAAAGTAACTTCAATTTTATCGTAGGTATTTTCCATTTCCAGAGGAGTCATGTATTGATTCAATTTTCAATTTAGAATGTTTCTCTTTAAAACGTAGTAAAAAATATAAATACGGTTGAAAGTCTTGGAATTAATTTTTAAAATAATATATAAAATACCGATTGAATTTGACCTATTTGAACGCCTCCATTTTCGCGCGCTGTGGATGACGTCACATAGCGCTGTCAGTGTTGTTCTTCTTCAGTGTCGTTCGTTTTGACGTACTCTGATTGCTCTACTTGCTTGAAGTTGATATTTTATAAAAGAGTAAGACAAATGCAGTACAAGTGTTAGAGAGAGATGAACATATGTGAAAGTGATCTCGATCAACCAGAGCAGTCTTCAATGAACAAGCCTTTCTATAGTTATGGCCATTGACACTATTGACAGTTATTAATTAGGTTAGGAATTTGAAGTTTTTATCGCTATTACGATAATGGAAAATGCTAAGAAACCATCTTATAGGTACTGTTTAGTACCGGAATGCCAAAACACAATTATAAGTACACCAAGTTAAGTATTTTTTTCTGTTCCAAGAGATGCGAAAATACGTAAACAATGGTGTAAGGTTATGAGAAGAGGCGAACATTTACATTGTTGTTAAGATCATTTCAATGTGAGTACATTGTATTTCGATAGTTAACATGAAGTGAATTGATCAGAAGTAAGTTTTGTATGCATAAATGTTTTGTATATATCTGCCTCACCTAAATTACAAAAGAAAAACTATCATTTGATAAACTATTACTACTTATCAGTTCCGGTATTGTCGGATTGTGCTTTGACAAAACCACTTTCAGTCATTGCTCTTGATAATTTACAATTGTCACAAGACCAAAATCGAACTATGTAATGGAAAACACTACAAATATATAAATAAAAACAAATTTTCTATGAAAGACGACTAGCACAGTATGAATATCAACACAGATAAATTTCATAACGTGCAATGTGACGTCATTCTTCGTTTCGACCAATGGTGATGCGTTTCGCAAATTTGAATTCCGCGCGCTTATTATGCACTTTTTGATTGAAGTTTTATGGAGTTAAATACAAACTAAATGATAAACTAATGGTTTAGGTGTAATTTCGAGACAATAAAGTATATGAACGAACTTTCTCGGACCGTTTTCGGACCTTAACGGTACGGGAAAGTAGTTTTTCTGAAAACGTTCAAGAATGCCCACTTTCTCGGAGCAACTTCAGGCCTCAAAATACGCTAATCTAGTATTTTAGTCCGTTGCTGAGCAACGAACTTTCCCGGACCGTTTTCGGACCTAAACGTTACGGGAATAGTAATTTACGTAACAAGTCCGGAAAATACTGGTTTTTTGGACGAGTAGATCAAATTCTAGGACGAGCGTTAGCGAGTCCTGGGAGTCTACGAGTCCAAAAAAACTGTTTTCGGACGTGTTGCGTACACTATTTTTTCGGCAACCATGTTGAATAACAAATCAATGAAACGCATTTAGTCTAAGAGACGAAGAGAGGTCGACCTTCACCCATCTGTTAACCGGATGACGCATACTTTTTTTTCAGTTACATAAATAGATGAAAACGCCTAAAATGGGTTGCCTATGAAAAGGTGGTCATGACTATATACCTACAGTGAGTTTCAAAAATTTGCACCATATGGAAACTTTTTTATTATCGATTTGTCAGAAAATTTTATTCTTAAAAAATTGGTGCATTACGAAATACTTATATTCAAGTTATCAAACTTCTAAATTTCTCAACTATGTACAGGGGGGAATAAATAATAGAATTATGATCAAGAGTAAACTACCCTGGCTGTGATTCCAAATTTGAATATTTCGAACATTTCAGTTCTTATTTGTATTATACAGTGACCGCCAAAAAGTATGTACCATATGGGAAAAATTTTTATTATTGGAGTATTGGAAAAAATTTCTGGGGAAAAGTTTGTGCATGTCCGATAACCTAAAAATCGATTTTGACACATGTCACGTGATCGCTAGAATGGCGGCAAAATGAAAAAAATTGCAATGCAAAGGCAAAAAAGGGGTAAGATGGCAAGATATCAAAAAAAGTTATTTGAAAAAGTCACTTAGAATTCAATTTTATACACATAAACGAAGTTTCAAGAGATAATTCAAAAAAATTGAAAATAGCAATTTTTTAAAAATATTTTCCCATCTATTTAAAAATATTTTTTTTTTCTTATGAATAGCTTGACTATACTGACACATTTGCATTTTAATGATAATGACAAAACTTTCTCATTTTCTCCACACCAGAGGGCACTAAATTAAAAAAATTGGTTTTTGCCAGAACCCTCGCTGTTAGATTGGTTCTTATCTAACAGTTATATCAGAATTCCAAGACTATTGTGTTGATATGGCAATCTAAAAACACCATGTTTCCTGATTTTAATCAAGTTTCAATAATAATGCTGTATGAGCGTTTTACTTTGCACATAAACTTTAAGAATCTTTAATTTGACGCACTATTTTCAAGTTTATGTGCGAAGTGAAACGCTCATGCACGATTATCATCGGAACCTGATTATAATCTGGAAATTACCATGTTTTTGGAGTGTCATGTCATCACAATGGTCGTGGAATTTGCATATAACTGTTAGATACGAACCGATGTAACAGCAAGGGTTCTGACAAATTCCCATTTTTTTAATTTAGTGCCCTCTGGTGTGGAGAAAATGACAAAGTTTTGTCATTATCATTAAAATGCAAATGTTTCAGTATAGTCAAGCTATTCATAAGAAAAAAAAATTATATCTTTAAATAGATGGGAAAATATTTTTAAAAAATTGCTATTTTCAATTTTTTTGAATTATCTCTTGAAACTTCGTTTATGTGTTTTTTTGATATCTTGCCATCTTATCCCTTTTTTTGCCTTTGCATTACATTTTTTTCATTTTGCCGCCATTCTAGCGATCACGTGACATGTGTCAAAATCGATTTTTAGGTTATCGGACATGCACAAACAATATTTTTTCCAATACTCCAATAATAAATTTTTTTCCCATATGGTACATACTTTTTGGCGGTCACTGTATATTGAAATTCGAACAGAAGATAGGTACCAACAGAAACATTCTAATTCTTATTTATATTAAATTTCGATCACTTTCCGGCCTAGTCCGGGAAGTACGTACTTCCCGGACTAGGCCGGGAAGTGCTACTTTCCCAGAGAAAAAGTGTCCGGGAAGTGAACACTTCCCGGATGGTTGCCGAAAAAGTACTTTCCCGTATCGAAAACGATACGGGAATATTTTTGTCGGCTTGTTTACATTTTAGACAGTCATTGAACTCACGCAAACAATATGTAGAATTCCTTAGTTTTTGATAATGCTGATTGCGGTTTCAGAAAAAATAGTATGTGTATCTCGTAGTAAAAGCACATTCCCAGACTTCAATGCTTGTTGGCCTCGGCTTCGCCTCGGCCAACAATTTACATTGTAATGTATAAACTAAAGACGATTTGATCTTCACAAACTTTTATTATGATAATCACTTGAAGAAGCTACTGTGATAGCGAAATATGTCGTGGTGAAATAAAAGTTTGTGAAGATCAAATCGTCTTTAGTTTATACAATTACTATGGATCTTCATCAAGTAACGGCCGAATCAATCAGAAATTTACATTGTCGTCCGGGAATGTATTGCTTTTACTACTAGATACACAATATACTATTCTTCAATATAGCTCTCCGCTACCGTACTACTTTTCCATTTTCCATGTAATTTCAGTGTTTCGAAGGAAGCACCACCTTAAACAAGAAGCGTTGACTACGTTCGGCGTTGACAATGTCCGGTGTAACCTTTCGGGTTTTCCAAATTAAGGTATTTCGCTATGATAGAAGGAACACTTCTTATAGTATTTTTACCTACAGGTAACTCAATGCATTTATTATTTCTGTAGGTTTAAAAAAAACCTACGTTGTTTACATCCTTTTGGTCGTAGTGCAATGTACTTTTTAACTAAGTTCAAGACTCCTATTTCGCTTTCTTCAACAATGGTGAAACTTTTTGAGGTGCAGGTCTTGGTTTCTGGTACCTCGATCAGTAAAACGGCTCCTCTGTCTTCAATGTCATCAATTGTCATCTTGACCATTTTATCACGTCTTAAGCCTCCAAATACGTCCATTACCAGAACAACTTTATGTAGCAGAAAAGTATCATCTGGAGTTTTTCTTATGAAAAGTAATACTTGTCCACCTTGTATCCTTTTGATTTAACTTTCAGAATGGCCATCAGTTGACTGAATGCTGATATATTAATGTTTTCTTTAACAACCAATGTTGATTTCAGCTGTGAGTAATTGGTCCATAGACTATTTGCACTATATTTTTCAGACTGAAATAATGTAAAATAAATAAAAAGTATTAATATTTTTCATGGGATAAACTCTCCAGTTCCTGGAAGTATGCCATTAAGACAGTTTCATTTACGGTATTCACTCTGTTTTCATCTTTCCATTTCAAAAAATGGTCACACTCCTTCTAGTATAAGTATTTGGATTTCACAGGCAGTAAATTTCCTAACGATTTTTCAGCTATGAGCGTCACTTTCTGTGGGATCTCCATAATTATTATGAACACAACCGTTTTTAGTTTCCTCCTCTAACAAGCTTGTCAATTCTTACAAAAATGTAGCGTCATTTTATTAAATAAACAACCCTTAGCAACCTCTTCAATGTTTCCATGGCAATTGCACTGAAGCTCACTTGTGCTCAGTTGCCGACCAGAACGCAGTAAATACGAACCACGAACGTTACTAGATCCTAACGCCCATCGGGCAACATTCATCCCTCGGTCCAAAGGCCCTCGGGTCAATGTTACCCTCCGGGCGTTAGGATCTATATAACGCACTTGGTACATAAATAGCTATATCGCCCTCGGCTACGAATGAAGCAGCGACTTACAATAGAGTCAGTCGTAGCGCCGCTCGCGGGCAAAGCAAGAAGCACTCCTCAGCAGCACAAACTCCAGGAAGGGTGAATGCATAAAATCGAACAAAATCTTCGTCAGGTTTCTGCAAATATTTAGGAAAAATGTGCAGTATAAATCTTGCAAATATAAAGTACACACTCGCTCAGTTTTCAGTCGCAGAGAATTATAATGAAGCTGGGAATCGTCTTTTCAACGACGCGGTTGTTACAATGCACCTTATTATATGCTCTTTGATCTGCTATCATATGATTCTTATGAAGTACTAACAACCATATAGAGCGATATCATAGCCTTCATCCTCTAGCAAATAAGCCCCATTATTATTTCTAGGAAAAAATGTATGAACTTCAGAATTTCTTTAAACTCTGCTGTCATGTACGCTTCCAGGCCATGATGCATGCACATCAGACGTGAAAAATACCTTAGATCAGTATGTAGCATGAATGTTAATACTACAATATCCTTTACGGTTGAAATATTTTTCCCTGTGAGTTTTTGATGTTATTCTGAAGTTGGTACAATCTGTTGCTCCTATTGCTCCAGATATTATTGTCCACCCTTTTTTAGCGAATTCAATGTAGCGGGCAGTTTGTGGAAAAGAAATCCAAACATTTTTCTTCTACACAATGTTTTGTGAAACTTTTTCAATTATTTTTGACGCGTTTGTTTGAAGTACCCCGACATCTACACCCACTTCTTGTTGAAACCCAGGATCACTTAGAGGTTTTAAAAATACCTCAATTTTCATTACATTTGATAAAGCCGCTTCCCTCATCCTCATCCTCATCCTCATCCTAAGAACTCCCTAGCTATCTATTCAACATTGTTTGCATTGAAGCTAAAAGGACAGTGTTTAATAGTAGCAAACTACCTAAAATAATTGATTCACCGATATAATTTTCTATATTGTACCTCCCCTTCTACGTTCACATGTTCCCCTCCTTTTTCTACCATAATTCATGAAAAGGCCATAACACCTTTTCGAAGATGTGAAGTTACTCTATGTGTAGCTTCTTAAAAACGATACCAAATTCTCCCTTATGGAGGAAATACTAGTCAACATTAGTAATTTCTGCAGTGTTAACTTCTATATATCGAAGAAAATAAAGTATAATGTAATTGCTCCCAGTACTTACTTATGTGTTACTTTAAGAATTATGTGGAGAAAATGCGTTATTTTTTTAAGTGAAAATCACAACATGGACACCACTTGAAGTACTGTAGCAAATAATCTTTTCATTCGTACCACCCAATAATAAAAGATACAGCAAAACTTTGTTTCAAGTGGAATGGCTATATATTCATGTCCAATAAATGCAAATATATTTCTTCCCAGAAGAGCTGGAAGAGAAAGTGGCAAGGATATCCTTCACATTACAACCTCATGGTCAATAACATTTGGTTGGAACATTTCCTGAATAATATATTACTTCCTATGGGGCTACTGAAGAGCTAATATGAAGCTTCGGAAGAGTCGCAACAGAAAATTAACACTTTTATTAATTAACATTTTAACTGTCAATGTGATCGTTTCAAATTGTCGAATGAATGTTAATTTGATTCATGTTCAGAATGAAACTTCTTAGAAATCATTAAACCAAACTCTACAAATGTAGCACCGTTTACGAGAGAATCCAAAGAATTTTGAATTGATCTCTGTCCTTTGACCTACCGAGTCATATGCAATTTGGCGTGTCTCAACGATTTTTTCAAAAATGTCGCTCGTTTTGTTTTCCACAGGCTATACTCTGAATAATAATTTTAAAAAAAATATTATTGGGTGATTGGCCTTTAAATCGCCAATTAATAAATTCGTAATGATGAAATGATTTTCTGAATGAAAATGCAGGTATAGACCGTTGGCTCACGTCACTAGGGGTGTTGATTATCTACGAAGGTATGCCCTCCAAGGGATATGAAGAATAACTTGGATTATCGGGAAAAAAAGTGGTTTGTTGGATCGGTACCCGGTCGCTTCCCTCCCTGTTCAATCAACTTCCGGTTGAGAGCAATGTTGAACATTTTATTATATAAACAGCTGTACAAATAAATTGAAATAGTCGGGTCTAGCTGAATTAACCAGGCTATAGCCGATTAGGTCGGTCCCCAAGGGCGGCATACGGACCGGAAGTTACTTCTTACCGACAGTTCTCTCAGATTATTAACGAAGGAATGCCATTTGGTCGAACCCTTAATTTTGATCCATCATTCAATGTTATAACATTTGCATACAATTTGGGTGGGCGAATTTAGCCCATAGAAATATATATTATATACGTATTCTAGAATGCTAATCTCATATGTCAAAAGTGTTGTAAAAAGTTCAGGTTATTCCGCAATGCGCATGTGCGTCATTAGTATTTTTTTGCCCGGTTTTTAGTAAAATGTTACGGTACTGGTGGAGATTAACAAACGTTGGTAATTCTGAATCTCGGGGAAAAAGGTATTGGAAAACTCAAGGTACTTATACCTGCTATTTAGCCGATTTGAATACATCTTTTCACATATTTATGATCCCAAATATTCAGCAAGCAAAGGCCATCAGAAAGTAGAGTACTGTTATTATTATTATTTATCGCTCTGAAGCCACTCGTTGATTTTTGGTATTGCAATCACTTTTCAGCTGTAGATAAACTCAACAAAAAACTACGGAACCACCCCAAGTAGTCGGTGCGAATTTTAAGCAGGCACTAGATTGGAAAATAAATTGAAAGTACGAGAAACTATGAAAATTGATTTCAGCGAATATTATGAATAAGTGAGACCAGAAACATTTTTCTTATCATCAAAGAAAAACACTTCCATATTGACATTAATTTTCTGAGGAGACTCTATTAAGTTTAGTACTTTTTGTAGGAATCAAGAACTAATTCAAGAAGAGTCAGAACTTAATATAAGCGGTGTGGCCGAGGGGGAAGTAACTAGCCATTTTTTGTACACCTAATGAAAATAATGCAGTAATTAACTCTAATGAAAAATAATTACCATTAATGATGTTATACTATTCATCGGAAAATCACTGATTAAAATCCGCGTCTGCTCAGCGATCACCGAGGCGATCACTTACCGATTGTCAGACGGCATAAATTTTCCAACTTGGAACCGAAAAAAATCATATCACGGATCCCCAGAAACATAGATTTCGATTTTAAGTTGAATATGAAATGATTAATGAAGTAATGAAAATGTTATGATGTACACCTAATGAAAGAGTTACTTCCCCCTCGGGTGTGGCTAATACTTGAAATTTGTTTGCAAAAAGTTATGTCACTCGCCATGCTTACGCAGACACAGTGTTGGTACGGCATTTGAAAGGTTTCAAATGATTCTATTGCCCTTTTTACATAAATCTTCGTGAGGAAAATTTCTGCCACAAATTACAATTTTCTCACTCAAATGTTCTGCATTGGGGTCTCTTCCTGAAGATATTAACCAGAATCACATACCTTTTGTATCAAGCTATAATAATAAGCTATTTTGTTTTGCTATTTTGAGCAAGGCATAGGTACATAAATGTCATTATCTACCAAAAATAATTTATTTCAGGTATTTTTTTCCTTTACTTCCACACTACAACACTAAATAGTTAATTTTTTATCTATAGGAAGTAGCGGTTTCATTAGAAAATATCTTAAAGGAACAAGATTGATGCAAATTCACGAATTATGAAAAACTCAACGACAACAAACATCACACAAAACGACAAGACAAAATCTGAAATTCTAAAAACCGTCTCTGATCTCTGTCAACAGTGGGTCTCTTGTGACAAGTCATCCTGATGAAAAAGCACTGTTTCACGGTCATTATACATTATTGTATTGAATAAGTTTCTTTCGCGCCTAAAATGCGGAGGAATCTAAAAGGTTATTTCAGTTAAAAAAAGGTCCTGAATGCGCTGACAAATTTCTCTCTTTCAAACTTGGCAACGATCATCCCGAAATACACTGATGACGAGCATGCGCACAATATTTCTATGATTTAGCTATATTCGAAGGACTGGTGACGTCATTGACGTAAGGGTGGGGTGGCGACCGGGTATCGATCCTTCAAACCCACAGACCTTATAAAATAAGTAGATATAACATGGCCGATATTCCAATGATTACAAAATAGCCCCGCTCCCATGGCTGACATTTGTTTCCACTTTTAAGTTGGTACATCTGATTTTCAGTTGTCTATACGTTTCTAATAAGAGGAATAAAGCGAGACAAGAGATGCATTCATTATTTGACATAAAACTGTGTCAAAACTGGTTGATGTTTGAGAGTCCAGGGCAGGTTTTCCATTTTTTTTTTCATTTATTTGCAAGGTAATTGATGAGTATATCGATTTTTCTAGAGATTCGCCCTTCTACGAAATTTCCTTGCGGGTGAAATTGAAATAAGACCTCATATAGAATTTCATTTGAATGAATATATACAAAAGATTGAAGGTGCATTTAGTCAACATCATTTTAAAATTATTGTGCTTAAATATAATTTGTTAAAAACGAAAATTGAATCTGTTATATCAAATGTCACCGTTTATTCAACAATGTTGAGTTTATGATAAAATCCTTTGATATTAATGTTATGTTTATGATAATGCTTGTGATAAAGTTGACTAAATCCAACCTTACATCTTTGGTGTTGTACTTTTCTCCAACGTTACTATGAATTATGAACCTTTGTAATGTTAAGTGTAAGATTTATATGAGTTTTTGTGTAGGTCCACTTCACACATTCAAGTATAGATTCAATTCGATTTTTTTGGAAACGTCTTAGGTCTTAGACTCCAATGATTATCTCTAGATTGCAAATCTTTATGTCAAAGGGCCGGTAAAGTAAATTGTAACAAGAGGCAAACCAACTGTTATAGCATAGATTCCCTCATCAACTGGACTTACCTTTTCAAACTTTCTCAACAAACAGTTGTAACTGCTCATTTTCCCCATGTACCAAAGTGGAGTAAAAGTGACACTTTAACTCAAGCTGGCTGATAGTAGAATATGTAACCATAGAAATTACCATGTTCCTAGATTCATTCTTGCTTAATTAAATTGACTTGCATTCAAATTGATGTTTTTGCTGATATGACAAAAATCGAAAATCGTACATGGACACTATTTATTTTTAACAGAATATACATAAAAAAATCTTCAAAGTACATATTCTAATATATAAGAAGTAGGAGTTCCTAGAATATGTATCCAAAATTACCACACATCAATGTTTTCTTTTTTTATGGGTATTTTCATTCCTCTGGCATCAATATATTTTGTGAAATCCAAAATATCGAAGAGTTAATAAACAATTTTTATGAATTGTACCGTTTGCTGGACATTTTCAAATGCTTCGTGACTTGAGTGATCAAAGAAAGCATCAGCTATACTTGAGCTGATCTTTTTAGCATGATGATCACATACCAGCTCCTTTTTTATGCACATTTCATCAAACATCAAAGCACAATGAAGTCTTTTTACACCTTTTTTTGAAATACTGTGATTTGTTTCTGATGGATACAATACTTTGTTCTGTAAAACCGGAACTGCAGTCAATTTTGGACAATCATATTGTGGCAGATGCAGGAAGAGCAAGATTGAAAATTTTCCTTACATAGGTATTTGTAAGCTTTGCTACTTTAAAACTGTAATGTCCTAGCAAAGCTTCGAACTTCAGCTGGGAATTTTTGTTTTCTTCTTTTTTCTTTTCTCTTGATTGAGAATTTGTGATCATTCTTCTTACGAATACAGGAACACCACTGACAGATGCTTATTCCAGTGCAAGAGTATCCTCCTTTGATAAAACAAACTTTCTATTGATCAGAATCACTTGTGACAAAGTTTTAAACTTCAGCATCCTTCTAGTAATGGGTTTTCTGGAATTTGTCAGCATTTCTGTCAATAGATTTATGCGTTTTCCCAGTACCCTGTTTTTTCTTGGTAAAGTCATCTTTCGGTAATAGACTGCAATTAAAAAAGAATTGGATGCACAGTTCGGAGCTGAATCTTCGTTATGTTTCAAGAAGTAAATTTGATATGATACATGCTTATAATAATAGGTACATACCTAACTATAATTATGTATTGACATTATGATTCGTCTTTCAACAGAATAATTTCCGGGAGGTTAGGCACTATCAGGGAAATTTTCTTTGGTTCACTCCAGAATTGGAGAATGTTGAACCCGAAGACACAAAATACAAAATGAATTTCTGATGATGAATTAAGAATGAATAGTAATCGAAATGATGGGATTGGCCAAAATTCAACAGAACCAGCTCTGATATTTCAGTTGCACCAACACAAACTCGGAGATTAATGTCAGCGCCCTATAGGGTTCCATTTTGATCTCATGATGTGATATCTACTTCTTTTATGAGGTCTGTGTTCAAACCACTTTTTCCCGATAATCCAACTCAATCTTCATGCCCCTTGAAGGGCATATAATACCTTCGTAGATAATCGACCCCCTAGTGTCATGGGCCAACGGTCTAGTACTGAGTTTTCGTAATAATTCTCCGCTGCTATCGTTTATACGTGTTGATTCGTTTATAGTGATGAAATTGAATTATACAAGTTTCTTGTTTTGAATTGATGTAGCCGATACTTGATGAAAATCCATATTAATATCCATAATAAAACTATGTTTAAAAGATTTTCACTATAAATAGGTTTACAAAACCTATTTATAGTGAAAATCTTTTAAACATAGTTTTATTATGGATACAAGTTTCTTGAGTTGATTAGTGACAAGAATGTCGATAAAAGTGAATAAACACAGGAGAAATCTATATAATTGTAAATCGTTCAAGTTATAACTGCTTCCTTGTAAATACTGAAGACAATGAAATCAGTAACATTGAATTTCAATTAACGAGTACTTACATGAAATGACTCACAAATTGAAAACGCAACAATCCTCTTTAAGGAAATGAAAAGTTTTAATGAGAACATATCCTGGAATCAGAGAGTTACATTTACGTAACAGATTTTATGCTCACATAACAATAATTCAAGGAACATTTCACTCAAAAATCCATATCAGTCTGTGCAACAAATTGACATAAACATAAAATGGTAGATACCATGTAGTTGGAAGACTTTGTACATCAAGGACATGTTTCGAAAGATTGATCCTTCATCTTCAGCAAAATGAGAGATGGTTACAAGTTGATTCTTTTCACCCAGACACACATAAATTTGCTTCTTTCAATTCCCCTTTCTCTAGGCTTTTTGCTATCCTTTTGGATGAAGATAATTTCACCAAAGAACTTAATATTATCAGACGACTAGGTGCCAATAATGGTTTTTCCTTCCCATACGATTGAAAAAAACCTATAAACGGCACGTTTCCAAAAATGTCAATCAGAACCTTCTTTCTCCCATTAAATATAACAAACTTAGTTCTATTCCCTTCCTAGGAAAAGTATCATATGACATTAAAAATATTTTCAACAAATTTGATAACACTTTATGCATTTCTTTTAAAACTAACAATTCAATTAGTAAAAATTTGATTAACAATAAAGACAAAATCCCTTTAATGGAAAAGTCGGGCTTTTATAAACTAGTTTGTTCCACTCCTGATTGCAATAGTGTTTACATAGGCCAAACTGGGCGCAACTTCAAAATACGACTTAGAGAACATATCAGAATTATAGAAAAAAATTTAAATCATAATAATAATGTGGAAATTATAACAAATAACTCATTTGCAAACCATATCATTAACTCTAATCATTTTTTCAATCCAGAAACAAATTTTGACATACTACAGATTTGTAATAAGGGGGTTCTACTTAATATTAGTGAAATTTTCCATATAAATCTAATTTTGAGACAACCTGCTGTTCATCCTCTTAATGATCAGATTCATTTCGATTGCATACCCTTTTTTAACTCTCTCAACTTTAGTAACCTCTAATCTTCATTATTTCACATTAATAACAAATTTTTGCTAACATTTGCCATCTTTCTTCCAAATATCAAATCTCGTAGGACATCTGCCTTCTACATATTAAATATTAGTTGCTTTTGCAACTGATTTACAAATACAGTTTTCTTCATTTACCAATTTATAGGTTGTGTAATATTCCCCATAGGTGTCTCCTTGGTCTCCGAAGAGTGTCGTTCTGCTCTCGTGAAATTTGGTCTCTTCCATTTTGTAAAGACCCAGCCAAGTGAATGGTTGCAGGGTCACGTATGACTATGCTGTTTGAATTAATGTACTGGGGTTCCACCCCTATTTTCATATAAATCAATTTATTTAAAAATGATATTCATGTTTACGTAAATTTACAGTTTTTACTATTTTTCTATTTCTATTTTTCATTGTAAGTAAACTATATAAATTTTTCAACACGTTGTTAATCTTATAATATTTTTTTCAGCATCCTTCTTTTTGTACTAAACTGATGATGAACATATATATGTTCGAAACATGTCTTTTATAAGATAGGATTTCTATCCTGTTTTATCATTAAATTTTGTGGAGACGACTTTGTGTTCTTTTTCCAAAAAAACTTGGTCTTCCACTTCGAGTATGGACTACTACCTTCTCATTAATCTAATAATGAAAATGAATTATATAATCCAGTCTTCCGCTTTCAAACCACGAAATATCCAAAATTAAAAGGAAAAATGGAAATCTAACTGAAAATACGAAAATAATTGCTAACGAATTCAATACCTACTTTTCAACAATAGGACAAGATTTGGCAAATGAAATATTGAAAACTTCTGACATTTCACCTGACGTCCAACACAAGAGGATGCCCAATACAATTTTTCTCATCAATACGAACGAAAAAGTAATCGTGGATATTATATTCAGGTTGAAAAATAACAAAGCACCGGGTATTGATGGCCTTACATCGGAAATCCTGATAAATATCAGTAAATACATATCCAAGCCCTTGACACATATTATAAATTTATGTTTTAGAACAGGAACTGTCCCAGATGCACTCAAAACATCAGTAATGAAGCCTGTGTTCAAAAGTGGTGACCGCATGGGTACCAGTAACTACAGACCAATCTCGCTTCTTTTTAATATCTCGAAAAATTTTGAAAAGATCTTGAAAAAAAGAATTGATAGTTTTTTTAACAATAAGATATTATCGAACAAACAGTATGGCTTCAGAGAAAATAAATCGACAGAAGATGCCGTCGCTAACGCTACTGCTAAAATAAATGAATCTGTTGATGAAAAATTTCCAAAACTTGGTTTATTTGTGGATCTTAGGAAGGCATTCGATACAGTTTGCCACGAGAAGTTTATGAATCTGTTGGAGAGCATTGGATTCAGAGGATTATCATATTATGAACTATTGAAAAGCTATTTGACAAATAGAAAGCAGCACGTGAAAATTGGCAATAGCCTTAGTTCAGAAACAGTAGTTAGATAAGGAATTCCCCAAGGAACAGTACTCGGACCAATGCTCTTCAACATATACCTCAATGACTTATTCGAAATCAATACAGAGGGACATGTAGTGAGTTTTGCCGACGATACAGTTGTATTATATGAAGCAGTGGACTGGTGCGAACTGAAAATGAAAGCTGAGAGAGACTGCCAAAATAATAAGCTGGTTCAACAACCGTCTGCTCACCGTAAACTTCGACAAAACACACTACATACCATTTTCCTCTTATCCTAAATACCTGCCATCCTAAGATACGCTAAATATCACAGGACAAAATATACATCTTTCAAAATTTCGTCAAAATCGACCATGAAATACCTTGGTGTATTTCTGGACAGCAACTTAAAATGGGATATACTGGTGAAAAAACTGAGATTCACGCTACATTATATTCAAATATTTGAATAAAATACTTGATCAGAAGCAAATGAGAATGGTGTTTTATGCTCTTGCGAAAAGTCATTTACGTTACGGAATATTAGCGTGGGGGGCTGCCACTAAGAAATATTTAAATCTGTTAGAGAGAATAAATAATCGCCTAGTAAAAATAACATACTCCCTTCCCATTACATTCTCAACAGAAGAACTATATACAGAGACAGGCCACTTCGACGTGAGGCAACTATACTTCATGAAAACTGTTGCCAGACAACCCATTCATAGAACTGAACTAAGACTCCCAGACCACACTTACAACACTAGAAACAAACAGAACTCCTTCGTAAACCTTCGACCACACAAAAATACCTTACAGAATAGTTTCGTCTATTTAGGACCCAAATTATACAGCCTCATTCCAACCGACCTCAAACTGATCACTGCCCGAAAAATGTCTATCTCCCAGTTGAAGAAGTGAATTAAACAAATCCCAAGACAAAGAATCCATCAATTTGTTGATGTTACAAATACATATTAAAAAATTCAAGCTATAATATGATTAATATATTGTCGGTGTGTTTTTTTCTCAAAGAAACATTTTATTGTATAAATACGGCTGTTTTAGATAACTTGTATTATTCATATTTTTCTGTTACATTTAAAATGTTTATATTCATGATTGAACAAGTTCATATTTATATTTACAGATATATTGTTAAAATTGTTATTTCAGTCAACGGTTAATATGTGTATATGTTCATTTACATTTTTATTCTTCTGTTCTTCTTTTTATTCCTGTGTGAAAATAGTAAACCATCTAAAACCAGATAGACACTGAAAAGCTTACTAAAGTACTTATATTACTAGCACCTACTATACCGGGTGGCTACGGAAGTATTGCCTACCGAATATCTCAGTTATTGTATGAAGTAGGTTTGTGAAATTTGGAGCGTCGATATAATGACGTAAGAGCTAGAATTTGAGCACATTGACATGTCGAAGTTAACTTCCGGTCTGACCGGAAGTAACATCAACTTTCTTATTTTAAATGGAAACCCTTTTTTTTTCTTTTCGCTTTATTCAGCATTCAATTCCCTTTCTAATGACATATCACAAGTTGGTATCTAACCAGAAACTAGATCAGAAAAAAATTATTATTGAAATTCACCGAGTAGACCGTGAAAGCAAAATGAAAGCCAAAAATTGAAAAGTTGGCTATGGAAACCATACGTCACTTGATAACAGTTGCTACTACTGTGATATTTTATTTTCATTCGTCGGCGTTATAAAAAGCCGCCAAAAAAAATATTGGAAAAATTGGGAAAAAAACAATACTCTGTAGGTCCATAACTTAAATAGGAACATACAACTTTTTCTTGCCTGTACTATTCAGCATAACCATTCCTTTCTAATGATATAATAGAAAATAATTTTTTGAACTGAGATACCGAAAAATCCAATTATATTTCTTCAAATAACAAAACAGATTATCGCCATATGCAAAAATAAAATTAAAAATAATGTGGAATGATAAATTATATCCTGTAGGTTCTAGGTTTAATAGGAACATAAACGTACTTGGTCTGTGCCATCGTCCATAGATATTCTAATATCTACCTATGGACGATATTTGTGCTATTCAGAATAATCATTCCATTGCAATAATCATTCGAACCAAAATATTAACAAGTAGGCTGATTAAGATGTATTTTGGAATGAAACAAAAAAGAAATGAGAGCTATCACGAACGCTGCTATCCATATTATTTTGACGTTCGAAGTAGTGTTTTTGATTCTGCCATTTTAAAAGGGTTTGGAAATCGAAATCAGTTAGTGGAATATTCAAAAAATGCCCCGTTATTCACGAACCGAACAAATTGACATGCTTCTCATTTATGGTGAATGTTTAAAAAATTCTTATGCCGCTGAACGATTGTATTTAGAGCGATATCCAGGGAGGCAGCAACCGTCAAGAAGGTATTTCCAGTGGCTTGAAGAAAAATTAAGAACTGAGCCTGATGTTCACGAAGACCAAGAAGCATTTGTTATTAATGAGGAAACTGAAATTAATGTATTAGCTTTAGTACAATATGATAGCACAATTTCCTCAAGGCAGATTGGCGCCGATTTAGCTATAAGTGAGGACTCTGCTAGGAAAATTTTGAAAAAACATCGATTTCCTTCAAGTATCAGTTGCATCAACATTTGTATGAAAATGACGGTGAAAGGCGCCTGGAATATTGTAATTGGTTTCTTCGACAAAATGCTGAGAATCACCTATTTAACTATTATATCTTGTTTACGGACGAGTCAAGATTTACCAACAATGGATTATTTAACAGGAATAATACAAGGTAAGTACTGTACTTTATTTGGATAGTCGAAGTGTAAAGTGCTAAAAGTGTGAACGGTCTTTTGTTCCAGGTACTGGGCGATAGCAAACTAGCACCGGTTTCGACAAGGCGGTTTCCAGGAGAGATTTGGTGTGAATGTTTGGGCAGGAATAGTTGGAACTCATATTGTTGGCCCCATTCTTTTTCAAGGCCAACTAACCGGAGAGAGATACTTTAATTTTTTAACGAATGAAATTTCGGAATTCATTAACAACCTACCAGCGGAAATAACTGAGAGAATGTACTTCCAGCAAGATGGCGCCCCTCCGCATAATTCAAGAATAGCGAGAAATTATCTTCAAAATCGCTTTCAAGAGAGACTTATAACAACCCATGGTCCAGTCAGGTGGCCACCAAGGTCACCTGATCTTACTCCGTGCGACTTTTTTTCTATGGGGGCATTTTAAAAATAGGGTGTATTCCACACAGCCTACAACTCTACATGAGCTAGAAGTAAAAATTCGTAGAGCTTTCCAAGATATCACGCCCCAAATGTTGAGAAATGTTTTACATGAAAATATCACCAGAGTCAATAAATGTATTGACGCTGAGGGAATGCATTTCGAACATTTATTTTGAATTTATTTTATCTTTAATCCTATCAATTTGAATTTTTTTTTCGATAAATCTGTTTTTTCGTTATGTGAAGAATAATAATTGGATTTTTTGGTATTTCATTTCAAAAAATTACTTTCTATTATATCATTAGAAAGGAATGGTTATGCTGAATAGTACAGGCAAGAAAAAGTTGTATGTTCCTATTTAAGTTATGGACCTACAGAGTATTGTTTTTTTCCCAATTTTTCCAATATTTTTTTTGGCGGCTTTTTATAACGCCGACGAATGAAAATAAAATATCACAGTAGTAGCAACTGTTATCAAGTGACGTATGGTTTCCATAGCCAACTTTTCAATTTTTGGCTTTCATTTTGCTTCCACGACCTACTCGGTGAATTTCAATAATATTTTTTTTCTGATCTAGTTTCTGGTTTGATACCAATTTGTGATATGTCATTAAAAAGGGAATTGAATGCTGAATAAAGCGAAAAGAAAAAAAAATAGGGTTTCCATTTAAAATAAGAAAGTTGATGTTACTTCCGGTCAGACCGGAAGTTAACTTCGACATGTCAATATGCTCAAATTCTAGCTCTTATGTCATTATATCGACGCTCCAAATTTCACAAACCTACTTCATACAATAACTGAGATATTCCGTAGACTTAAATTGAAGACCATTCAACGAGTGTTTACATCTGACTACTAGGATGTAACAATAGATTATGAATTTTACATCTGTCATATAGAACGTCGTTTTTCGAAGTGGCAGAGAAAAGATTAGATAGAATGTCCCATGCTTCCATGGAACAAGAAAATCTTCCCCAATCGACAATGCTTTGGGGAAGATTGTCTTATATTAATTTGGAATAGTATATTCTGTAACAAGGTTAGAATGAAAATTCGATGCGAGTGGAAAGTTCCGAGCGCGAGCCGAAGGCGAGCTTGAGGAACCACGAATTTTCATTCTAACCGAGTAGCAGACTATAGTTTCTCCACGATCAAAGATAGGAAACGTGACAGCAATAATTTTGACTCTTACTCAAATTTTGCCACTACGATGACAATTAACTGCGTCAATGCTAATGTTATTATTGCATGTTATTGCTAACCAGTGTGAGAATATTATTCTATCACAAGAGAGAGAATGTAAATGCATTTAAATTGCATGGGGGCAGAGGTGTTGCAGAATATTTCTTCAATCTCAAGAGAGAGAATGCCAGCATTCTGTAATCAAATTTGATTTCAGAATTGGCAAATTCTGTGATGATCGTGGAGAAAAGAAATACTACACCACTTTCAAGGACCTTCCTTTAGTGGTTGCAATAATTTATTTACCATTTTTATATATACAGTTTCTAACTTTTCAATATCATTATGTAACAATTTTTCACATGGCAAATAAATTATTATTATTATGTTTCTTCTCTCTGTGACTCTCGGAAAAAAATGTTTTAATTATTCATTTGTTATTTTGGAGTATTTTGTGTTGAATGCCCTTGCTCTCATCGAATTAAGCAAATAAATACGGTTTTACTTTGTTTCAGGCGATTTCAGTCTACAGGATAGGTCTATTTTTAACCGGCTATGCACTGTCGCAGGAGAAATTCAAGTTGGACTGAAAATGTTGATATCAAAATACTGGTAAGTCAAATTTACGAGTTTATGTTGAAATTATACTTGGATGAAGATGCCAAACAAATTCGTTGGGGTTTGATGACTTGTGGTTTCTCATTTGTGCGGTTTTTAAAAGTTTTCTTTTAAGCTTTCATTCAACTTGCTCTGTGTGTGTGTTAGATGGGTACAAATCTTTCAAGCTGAATTAGAACCACTTCCTCTCATCCTATGGAATTGAAATTCTACATATTGGTTCAGTTCCGATGACAATACATTAATGTCGAAGAAATTGCCCCCTTGCCCTAGATAGAGAACGCGTAGGGTTTTGGAGATTTTATAGACGGATTTGGACGTCAAAAATTACAGCTAACAAAATAGGTATGGGGATTCGCCCACTTTTTCTCGAAGAAAGTTGGAAAACTCTCGAAATTAGTGAAAAATATCTAACCGTCGAATATTAAGGTTTAAGAAATTTCGCCCCTCCTACCCCCCTTCAAAAGCTAGATAAGAACTCAAAAGAATTCAGAAAATGTTTCAACAGTTTCGGTCATGGAAAATAATGATGAAAAATCGATCGGGGGGCTCGCCTCCCTTTCCTGTCGGAAAACTCGCGAAATAGAAATCGAAAAAATCCTAAAAAATAGTGAAAAAAAATTATCTGATCATTGAATAATACGGTTTCAAACAAAATTACCCCTCTTTCCCCCTTAAAAGCTAGCGTGGAAATTCGGACAAATTTCCAACGGTTTCATACATGGAAAATTACGACAAAAATATGTCTGCCGCTTGGCTCGCTTCCTCCCCTCTTTCAAAAACTTGCGAAAACAAAATTGGAAAAATCCGTAAAAATAGTAAAAAATATCTGATCGTCGATTATTACGGTTTAAAAAAATTTCACAACCCCTGTGTCCCCTCAAAAGCTAGATAGAGAACATAAAGGAATTTGGAAAACGTTTCAACAGTTTCGGACATGGAAAATAATGATGAAAAATCGATCGGGGGCTCGCCTCCCTTTCCTGTCACGAAAAAATTAGGAAAACTCGCGAAATAGAAATCGAAAAAATCCTTTAAAATAGTGAAAATTATCTGATCATTGAATAATACGGTTTCAAACAAAATTACCCCTCTTTCCCCCTTAAAAGCTAGCGTGGAAATTCGGACAAATTTCCAACGGTTTCATACATGGAAAATTACGACAAAAATATGTCTGCCGCTTGGCTCACTTCCTCCCCTCTTTCAAAAATTTGCGAAAACAAAATTGGAAAATTCCGTAAAAATAGTAAAAAATATCTGACCGTCGATTATTACGGTTTAAAAAAATTTCACCACCCCTGTGTCCCCTCAAAAGCTAATTAGAGAACGTAAAGGAATTTGGAAAATGTTTCAACATTTTCGGACATGGAAAATAATGATCGAAAAATTGATCGGGTGGCTCGCTCCCTTTCCTGTCACGAAAATAAATAGGAAATAGAAATCGAAAAGATTCGTAAAAGTAGTAAGAATTATCTGATCATAGAATAATACGGTTTCAAACAAAATTACCCCTCTTTCCCCCTTAAAAGCTAGCGTGGAAATTCGGACAAATTTCCAACGGTTTCATACACAGAAAATTACGACAAAAATATGTCTGCCGCTGGGCTCGCTTCCTCCCCTCTTTCAAAGATTTGCGAAAACAAAATTGGAAAATTCCGTAAAAATAGTAAAAAATATCTGACCGTCGATTATTACGGTTTAACAGTTTCGGACATGGAAAATAATGATTGAAAAATCGATCGGGTGGTTCGCCCTCTTTCCTGTCACGAAAATAAATAGGAAATAGAAAACGAAAAGATTCGTAAAAGTGGTAAGAATTATCTGATCATAGAATAATACGGTTTCAAACAAAATTACCCCTCTTTACCCCTTAAAAGCTAGCGTGGAAATTCGGACAAATTTCCAACGGTTTCATACATAGAAAATTACGACAAAAATATGTCTGCCGCTGGGCTCGCTTCCTCCCCTCTTTCAAAAATTTGCGAAAACAAAATTGGAAAATTCCGTAAAAATAGTAAATAATATCTGACTGTCGATTATTACGGTTTAAAAAAATTTCACCACCCCTGTGTCCCCTCAAAAGCTAGATAGAGAACGTAAAGGAATTTGGAAAATGTTTCAACAGTTTCGGACATAGAAAATAATGATCGAAAAATCGATCGGGTGGCTCGCCCCCTTTCCTGTCATGAAAATAAATAGGAAATAGAAATCGAAAAGATTCGTAAAAGTAGTAAGAATTATCTGATCATTGAATAATACGGTTTCAAACAAAATTACCCCTCTTTCCCCCTTAAAAGCTAGCGTGGAAATTCGGACAAATTTCGAACGGTTTCATACATGGAAAATTACGACAAAAATATGTCTGCCGCTGGGCTCGCTTCCTCCTCTCTTTCAAAAATTTGCGAAAACAAAATTGGAAAATTCCGTAAAAATAGTAAAAAATATCTGACCGTCGATTATTACGGTTTAAAAAAATTTCACCACCCCTGTGTCCCCTCAGAAGCTAGATAGAGAACGTAAAGGAATTTGGAAAATGTTTCAACACTTTCGGACATGGAAAATAATGATCGAAAAATCTATCGGGTAGCTCGCCCCCTATCCTGTCACGAAAATAAATAGGAAATAGAAATCGAAAAGATTCGTAAAAGTGGTAAGAATTATTTGATCATTGAATAATACGGTTTCAAACAAAATCACCCCTCTTTCCCCTTTAAAAGCTAGCGTGGAAATTCGGACAAATTTCCAACGGTTTCATACATGGAAAATTACGACAAAAATATGTCTGCCGCTGGGCTCGCTTCCTCCCCTCTTTCAAAAATTTGCGAAAACAAAATTGGAAAATTCTGTAAAAATAGTAAAAAATATCTGACCGTCGATTATTACGGTTTAAAAAAATTTCACCACCCCTGTATCCCCTCAAAAGCTAGATAGAGAACGTAAAGGAATTTGGAAAACGTTTCAACAGTTTCGGACATGGAAAATAATGATGAAAAATCGATCGGGGGGCTCGCCTCCCTTTCCTGTCACGAAAAAAATGAGGAAAGCTCGCGAAATAGAAATCGAAAAAATCCTTAAAAATAGTGAAAATTATCTGATCATTGAATAATACGGTTTCAAACAAAATTACCCCTCTTTCCCCCTTAAAAGCTAGCGTGGAAATTCGGACAAATTTCCAACGGTTTCATACATGGAAAATTACGACAAAAATATGTCTACCGCTGGGCTCGCTTCCTCCCCTCTTTCAATAATTTGCGAAAACAAAATTGGAAAATTCCGTAAAAATAGTAAAAAATATCTGACCGTCGATGATTACGGTTTATAAAAATTTCACCACCCCTGTGTCCCCTCAAAAGCTAGATAGAGAACGTAAAGGAATTTGGAAAGTGTTTCAACAGTTTCGGACATGGAAAATAATGATCGAAAAATCGATCGGGTGGCTCGCCCCCTTTCCTGTCACGAAAATAAATAGGAAATAGAAATCGAAAAGATTCGTAAAAGTGGTAAGAATTATCTCACCATTGAATAATACGGTTTCAAAAAAATGTATCCTCCTTCTTCTTTCAAAAGCTAGATAAAGAACGCGTAGAAATTCGGAAAAATCCGTTAAAATAGAAAAAATATCTAACCATCGAATAATATAGTTTTGAAAAATTTTACCCCCCTGTCTGCAATGACGCATTAATTGAAATGAACAGAAAACTAAAAAAGAAAGAAATAAATAAAAAACTTGAAAAAACTTTTAAGAGAAAAGCTTTTATTTAAATGCACTAAAAAGAAGAAAATTAATTTTAAACTGAATTGAACACATCATTTTGTTGCATTATGAAATTTTAAATGATATAAAAGCTTGTTTATTTATTCACTTGCAAGTTTCTGCTGCATGTCTTGAAATGGGACTATTTTCATTACATTAATTCAATAATTGTTAAAATTATTGTTATTTCCGTCAACCGATTGCACCCTACGCGCAACCCTCGGAAGTCTTCGAGAGACTTGTGTGAGCTAGGGAAGACGCAGCCCTTTCCTTTTAACGTGTGATGCCATGCACGAGACCGATGACCATGCGAGGCTTTGAACCCTCGACCCTTAGCTCCAAAGGCGAACGTTCTACCAGCACGGCCACCACGGCCCATAAATTGGATTCAAAGATCAAAAATAATGGTATGTTTTGGTTCGTTCAGAAAGTACTTATTCTGCTGATCAGAGGAAAGGATTAGCAGCTGAGAAATAAAATGAACAGATGACAGTAGTTAGGAAAACTGTATGAAAATAACAGTCATAAAAGAGCATTGAATGTCAGAAAATAGGAGTCGGTAGTCTAACGTTTTCCCAATACCCAGTTTGTTATTATAAACTTTCCCGCGGGTTCGTCAACTGATAACTCACAAAACAGAAACTCAACAACTTTAATTATATGACAAAAACGTATCAAATATTCCACCTATACTGTGTGCGGCACCGATAAAGAAACAGATCGAATATCTTCAAGGCACATGTGTTGTGAAAAATGCAGAAACAGGTCGAGTTTTATTTAATTCAAGAGGAACGTCATAACCTCATTTGTCATACCTCCCTCCCCACCCCTTGGGAAAGTACTGAGTGTGATACATCATTGAAAAGATACTTTTATAAGGAGTCCAGCCATATAACTGTTCGCTACGTAAGTTTTTAATTTGGCTCCCTCTTGCGGGAAAAATAACTGTTCCGTATTTCAAATTATGATACTTCATTTAAAAGCTAATTTGAACAATTCATAAAACATAACAAAAAAAGAAAAAGTGGACATTGTATAAACTTAAAAATTGGAAAACCAATCTATATTTATTCACAGTATATGTTTAAAGCGTTTGTTTTCCATAAACTGACAGGCATGAGTATAAGTTAGTCTCGAAACGTTTTCTGGTGTTTTGGAGTTATTTAACGACATTCAGTAATAATAATATTTTACTTTTTTAATGGCCCCACCAAAAGTAATCTAACGGGGATAAATCGGAAGATCGGGAGAGCCATTCAATGAATCCTACTACCAGTCTCTGACTAATACTCGTGCATCTGTGCGATTATGCAATGATATGTATCCATACAATCCCAATGACAAAAAATATTTAAGAGAACTGGGAACGAACTGGGAATCTGAACAATATAAAAAAGTGGTCGACCATCTGTCCCGCAAAACAAGCAAATTGATATCTTGGTGATTCAAGAAACCCTCCAATCCACAACTGAACGATCGGATCAAAATGATATGCCACGTTTGACAGTAAGTACATAAAATATTGAATAGAAATAAATTATATCGCTATAGAATAAAATTGATACTCTTCGTAGAATTCAGTTCTGTGATATGAATGAGAAACTTCATCAAAACAGGTTTCACGTGAGCAATATTTGTTTCAGTGATGAAAGCACGTTTTTCTTGAATGAACATAGACATAATCTCCGTTATGGGAGCACTGAAAATCCTCACGAGTTCAGGCAAACCAGCACTCAGTACATCCAAAAAGTTAATGCTTGGGCTGGCATAAGGGGCCACTAAAGCATTTCTTCATGTTTCTTGAAAGAAAATTTGAACGGAGTGCAATATTTGAGGATGCTACAAGAAAACATTTTTCCGGAAATAATTCAGATGTCTGGAAATAACATCATTTTCAACAAGACGTTATTTTAGGCCAGTAACTGACTTTTTGAATGAGCATTTTCCGGAAAGATGGATTGGTAAGAGGGGTCCTATTGAATGGCCACCTCGCTCGCCAGGTTTGACCATTTAAGATTTTTGGTTATGGGTATATTTGAAATCTCAAGTCTGCAGAACTGCCCTAGGTTAGATTATTGAATTAGAGGAACACATAAGATACTTTGCAGGAATATTACGCCAGAAATATTTGGAAATGCAAGAAGCGAATCTCGGAATCGTCGGAAAAGTCAATGGCGAACATTTAATTTGATTTTTTTTCTCAATTTCTCACATGCTTTCCAAAAAAGTGCGCTGAAAAGTCTGTCTAGAAACCGTTCATAGATTGAACTATGCCTGGTCTATTGTTGGAAGATGTATAGCCATTCATATGGACTGGTCATGTTGAAAAATAAATAGTTTCTGATATTGAAATATGTTTCTCGTCATATGAATTTCAACAGCTTACGTATTCAACAATATAAGCGTATTCTCATACTTCGAATAAATATTTTGCTTGGAGATGTTGTTTGAAAATTGATTTTAAAAAATCGATGTTTACAGATTCGGAAAATATTTATATGAAAACCGTAATTGTATCAACAGTGATTCACCGATCTTTAACTATGAAATTTGCCAGATTGTTTTGGTTCGTGTCTCTATGCTAGACAACACAGAACCGTGCCTTTTTCGAAGTCTGGTGAAACAAAATTATTTATTGTTGCAATGGCAGTAACTTGTTTTTTTTTTCGAAAAATTCAGGGGGTAACATAAATACGTTAAAATATTTGAATGACGGATTCCTGAGACAATTTTAAGAAAAAAAGTCTATATAAACTTGTGTTTGGAAATGCTTTGTTTCGGAGATACAGGGTGTTGAAATTGATTTTTTTTCGTTTTTTTTCAATTAATTTTACAAAAAATTTGTTTTTCGCGAAAAATTTGGTATCCCGGCTTTTTTCGAGGTGGGAAATAATAATTTCGTATAACCTTTTATGTAGCGCTTATAGGGCGCTGTCATTATTTATTTAAAATATCCATAACTTTTTTGACAGTAAACTTTTGTCACTTTCCTTGAAAATGCCTCATTCTCACATTTTTTAATAAAAAAAGGTACACTTCCTCAACAATGCTGGAGGTGATCGTTTTCGAGATATTTACAATTTTCAATGTCGATGCACGTTTCTTAGCTCTGAAGTGAAGTTGCTGAGAGCATCACGAAAAATAAGTATGTGGTAAATCTCGTCAAAAAAATCAACTTTTTTTCTTAAAAATCATTATCGAAATATGATTCGTTTTAGAAATACAGATTGTTGAAATTCTCCGAAACATGGTTTGTTCTCGTCATAAGTTTTTTTTGCAACTACAGTTATTTTCATCAAACTTTATTCACCGTACACCCGGACAAACTTCTTCAAAACTGAGCATTATGAAACTGCTTAAAACAAACGAAATTAAAAAAAATTTGTCACGTTGTATCATTCAATTAGATAGTACTACAGTTCGGAGTCTGTAAAAAAATCAATTCGGACAAGTACACGTTATTTATTAGGCATTTAAACGTATAAATATTGAACGAAACAACTATTTCAACAACTGTTCAAAGTTACTACCCCCCCACCATGCACCCCCTAAGGTTAAGGCCCGGAAGGATGAACGCCCCAGCACTCGTACGTACTCGAAAGCTCACCCCCCCCTATCCACCACCCCCGCTCGTTAAAGCGGTTCCTCATCCTGATGATTGGCGATCAGCAGAATAAAATCTGATCGTTTGATATGGAGTGCTCGGCCAATTCTCGGTCTGAATGAAACTCTCTTATATCTGACATGAGTTTAATTTGATTTTACAATGACTTTACTTGATGTGCATGGTGCCCCCCTGAAACTGGCTGAAGGCCTGAAAAACACTTGGCTGAGGGCCAAGTGTTGTGTATTGAATTTACTGAGTTTACCACTTGGTCGGTTCTTCTTGGAATCTGAAACATAAAAGCATGATTATCAAAATTTTAAGCCTGTTGAAGTAGACGTTGGCGTCGCCGAAGGTTTCGCTTCCGTCTTACTTCTTCAGGGGTGTCGTTGTCTACCTGGTTCACTGGTCGTCTGTATTTGTCTCTGTCTCTATCGTCTTGCTCACGTCTGTTCTCGAGGAGCTCCGTGAGCAACGGGTTCGTGTGGGTCTCTACTCTATCTAGAGTAGTCCCCACGTGATTCCTGATCAGTCTGTCAATGTAGTCCGGATGGATGTCTAAGTCTCGATATATAAACCTGTTTGGCATATATCGTGGTGCGTCTGTTGCCATTCTCAGGCAGACATTGAAGAAGGCCTGCATCCTCTGCCTGTAACTGTTCGCGCATTGTCCCCAAGCAGTAGACGCGTACATCATGATTGGCAGAAGGATTGTCCTGATGAGGCGTAGTTTCAACTCGAGTGCCATGTTGCTCCTACGCCCGTCAAAGTTACTACCCCCAACAGATCCAGAGCGATTATACGGATCGCGATCCGAGTCCCACCACGCCCCGTCACCGCCCGCTATGCCTGTTCGGCTAATTCACGGACGGCTGCGGTCGCAGTGGAGATTTGGTTACGCCAAATCGACGCGCTTCGTCCTGTGCAATCCGAAGACGACACAGGTCGAGCTACCATTTGCATATTACCAATGGTGAGGCCGTATGCTGAAGCATACTACTGGCTCTGCAGTGTCAGTGCCCGAGCAAGTTGAGTGTTGCTCACCCGCCGAGGGGGGCAAAGCCTCCCACCCCAACCCTAAGGGTGAGGACTTCGGCCACCTCTACCGAAGTACGGTATTCTTTTTCTTATCCAGCGAAACCCCCGCCCCCTAGAGTCCAACACCTTATGGAATGGCGTCAAGTTGCCTTGACGGGGCTCCCCTTCTCCCTAGGTACCCATGTTAGTCAGATTCCTCCGACAACGTTGATGGGTCTCCGTCTGCAATCGTTTTCACCCATACTGCATACCCATGTCAGACTGAATCCCTCCAGCCTACGTTAGATGGGTGACCGTTCGTGACTTTTCAGCCGAAACCATGTTGACTGGACGAGGACCCACAGTCCACTTTCAACCAACGGTGTTTGGAATCGCCTCAGGCACCCGTCGGAAAATGCCGGGAGTGTTTCTTATCGTTTCGCAGCAAGCCAGATGCGATTCCTCAACATTCCCTCGTTTTCAATGGGCAGAGCCGCCGAGAGCCAGTGCGGGCCCCGGGATAGCTATATGTTTTGGGCCCGCTTAAATATTGACCGTTCAAAATAATCATGGTAAACCTTTTACTTACCCACATTACTGATTTAAAAAAAAGGGCTTTGATGATCTACGAAAGCACCTGGTCTCACGCACACTTTATTTTTTTGAAAACTCATTATAATGACTTTATTCTCATTATAATGACCTTTTTCACATTATAATGTTTTTTTCTCATTATAATGACTTTTATAATATTATTATAATGTCTTATAAAATTGTCCCCATTCCCAAACCCTTTTTTGTATCGTGTTTCATATTGATCTTGACTGTAGGTATAAGGGAATCTAATCTAAATGTGTATGACTACTAAATAAATAAATAAACTTTTTGATAATAATGATTTGAACAAAAAAAGTATTTCCAAGAACTCAACAACGTGACGTCACCAAGAAAATATAAAGGCAATTAATGTGAAAGTCATAATGAGATCAAACTCAATATAACGAGTAAAAAGTTATTATAATGATCAAAAAGTCATTATAATGAGCAAAAAGTCATTATAATGAGCAAAAAGTCATAATGATGTGAAAAAAGTCATTATAATGAGAAAAAAGTCATTAAAATGAGTTTGCATAAAAAGAGAAGAGTGTGTGACATCAAGGTGGTTTCGTAATGATCTGACCATCAAATGAAAATGCTTGAAAATCGAAATAAACATGTATTATATTAAAAATAAAAACAAGTAAAACAAAATATAGAAAACAGAACTCTTACTGTTCAAATGTTCAAGACATAAGAGCAACGGACCTTTACATTTATGAAAAATAAATTGCAAAACTCTTTTAAATCGACAGATTCTAGTCTGAAACGTCCATTTAACAAAGAGTTCCACTATATTTTTTTCATTTTGAAAGAATATCTCATTTGAAAGTGTGCTGCTGACGTCACGTTCATCGGAAACAACCCCCACCATAATCCATGTTCCGATACATTCAATACCGTTCTCGTCAAAAATATAGATTCTAGCTTGGTATAACCCATTGAGAAATAATTGAAACTTCGTCACTTGATCAACCCATAGAAAAAAAATCCACATATTAGCTACTTTTTATTGTATTTGTAACTTTCAAATTTCCTGAACGGACTATCCTTTCGATGAAGAACGAGCATTGACAACACCGCAAATCATTATGACAGTTCTCATGCAACAAAAATGATCTCGAGGTTTGTTTTTTTTTACATTCGATATTTAACTGATACATTCATCAATACTGTGTGAATTTATTTGTGTATTAAATGGATGGTTTTATGCAACAATGAGTCAAGCCACATTTTTTATTAATTGAGCTATCACAGTAATTGGAATCGCCAAAGTGTTATTCTACAATGAGCAAAAATGATTCAACCCGCAATTGTAAGGGGCTCCCTCCATCCACTGACGATAGTATTAAGCCACATTCCATCATTCCATGATCTGCTGAACTATTTTGATATTTTTTACGAAACTAGCTGAGTGTGGCCTGACCCATTATTGCATAACATCATCCAAATATGAAAAGGCTTCGTGAAGGGAAGTTCGGATAATTTACCGAGGGTAGATTATGAGATGATTGACTCTTTCTATTTAACAAATATGAATTTATTTTTTGCAATGACTAAAATTTAAAATCGTTTCTTGAACGCTGCTTGGATACAGTAATATTCAGTTGGAAATGTTCTTCATAAAAACGTAATTATATTTCCGCTTTTTACACAAGGTTTATTCATTGCTTCGAACCACATTTCACAATGCGCTTCATAGGTATTTAGGAGCATAAAAATTGTTTATTAGAATATTCTCTGGTGTTCAGACAACCAGGTACGAAGCACCTTTTCGACATGTTCACAGTTATTGCAGGGATACAGATACAGGAATTAGGAAAAAAATTTAGAGCACAAACAACAAAAACATTTCAAATCTTTGAAAACCGCATTAACCTCAAAAAAAAAATCAAGTAGGGCCTGTTCGTTTGCACCATACATATTTGATAGAACTGCTCTACTTGTATTAAATATTGAAGTGGGCAAACGAGTTAAACAGAGACAAACGATTCTTATTGATGCTCCGTGAAACAGACGAACGAACCCATCTGATATCAGATGACAATTGTCATACGACACTTTATAGTCAAATGAGAATTTGAGATTCCACGGTGCACAACTTTAACAATGTTGCCAAGTCTAGTTTTGATGAACGTGACGTCACGAAACTACTTTTCTTCTGATTATAGAGAAACTAGCGGTCGGAAAAAATAAATAAAAATTCCCTAGTGATATTAGCGTATACACTTTTTAATTACAGTGTTCTCTCATATGTCGTGGAATAGTATATTTCGTCGAACATTTTTCTGTTTTTTTTACGTTTACGTTCAACTGATAAATCTGTTGACATTCCTAAATTTTCAGCTAATGGTAGTGATAACTTCGATCAATGATTGAAGATTTTTAACTTCTACATCAGTAGCAGTAATTTTTTGAAGAATTACGCGTTGGTCATTCCAACAAATCAAATTTTTTTACCAAATTAATGACATCAGTAAACATTCGAAGGACTGAAGATATGTAAGAAAACCTTTGCGTTGTGTATACAGAGTCGGAAGTCGGGATATAGCCCGTTAGGTCGGGCCCCTTTGTGGCATGGGCCCCGGGAATTTGTACCGGCTTTCCCGCCCTCTCGTCAGGACTGAATGGGGCTAGCATAAACCAGTGATTTAAGTGTACCTAAAAGAAAAAATCGAAGTGAGGTCCGATGGCCTCTGGGACCAAACCTAACTGCCTACTCTTTGCCCGATTGTTATGGAAGTTCATAATATCATTTCTTGAAAAATTTGCCTCATCTGTGAAGAGGATTTTCGATAAAATTTGGGGATGTTGTTCGACTTTTATTCGAAGCCATTGAGCAAATTCGATAAGTGCCAGGACACGCTGAATATGATAAGAATTAAGAAAATAATAATATCTTGAAAAAGGTGTGGGAATGAGGTTTTTTCATGGAAGGTTCCAAAAGTTTACCTACTGTCAATTTTAAATGAATAATGACAGCTTACGCAACGCTACATAAAAATGAATACGAAATTATGATTTCCCTCCTTAAAAATACGGTATAAAATATGATAATTGTAGTATATTTTCGTTCATTGTCACTCTGACCGACTTTTATTCACATTGTGGATTCCGGTTGAGCCTCCAAACATATATTTCAACATAAAATATGGCTGAACATTGGTTAACTGGAAATTTGATATAGAAAAAAAAATTACGTCGCGGTTGTGAGCCCTCAGTCCATTCTAATGGTACCATTTTTGTTTTTTGGAAATGCCCTCTTGCCAAGCTGGTCACTTTTGATTACTGGTAATCTCATATGGAAAAAACAACTGAACGTTGCGATTGTGGGGGCTCAGTCAATTCTAATAGTAACATTTTTGTTTTGGGGAAATGCGCTGTTGCCAAGCAAGAATTGATTTGAACTTACCACGCTCGGAGGGTTGTAAAAAAAATTAAATAATTTACTCCATGCTTGGAGGAGGTCAGCCATCATTGAAATCTATACCTTCATCCGCTGAACCCCTTAATAATATACTTGAATAGTTACTTGGACTTGATGGGAGAACCATTGCTGCCCCGGCCATTGGTTTTTGCACCAATTATACGCAATTTCATCCCAACTTTGGCGTGTTAAAATTGCTTCACAAAATTGACATGCAGTCGCCGAGCAGGTCCCCATTGTGCCAAAACTCGTAGAATAGACGTTATTATAAAAATATAGAAACCAAGGTTCATTGTTACGTTGTAATTCTTGTCCCAATAATACCCCAGAGACAATTTTAGAGTCATATGTCCACCAACGTAACAAGATTTCAGGTACGTTAAATAAGAGTCGAATTCAATACGTCAGCTTAGACTGCTTTGTTACAGAAAAAGAACTTTCAATAATTACAAGTGTAAAGAAACTGTTATGTCACAAGTCCTTCCTTAAGAGAGCTTTCTTACAGTAAAAGTACCTTCTAAAATGGTACCTACAACGAGGCAGTTATGGCTCAAGCACTTGCTTCTTATTCTTATCGTTTCGGGTGTGAAAAGTACATCAAAAGTATCAGATTTTTATCTTTCTAATAGTACTTGGGCCCAGACCGAAAACAAAGTATGATTGCCTAAACGTTAAGATTTAGAATACCTATCTGTTGATTATGTCGAGTCGAGCAACTTCATATCGCATTTTCTTTTTGGCGTCTGACAACGTTACCACTTGATGAAAATGTCAGACAAAATTTCTAGTCGGGTGCCCAAAAGAATATGTCCTATCTAGAATATTCGCAAATAAAAAAGTTTTCCGACTCGACATAGAGAACAGATATGAAGACTCATAGTTCAGAGGACTACAAATTTTACTATCGATGAATCGTCAACATCTGGAGAACTCACTCCAGAACATCCAGAACAGATATATTTAAATATATACAAATATGTGGTACTTACCTGCCAAGACAATCCAAAAATTGTTCCATATATGCAGTGTATCATAAACTTAGAGATAAATAATAAGAAAAAAAATTGTGTCTAACTTGGAATTGCCATATGATTGGACAAAAAATAAAAGTTCATGAAAGTATTATTTCAAATACATTCAGTTCATTTATTTTTTCAAAGAAAATGTTTAATAATATGTTTCTATTTATTAATAAAGAAATGTAGTGCAATAAATTCTCTAAAAGAAGTCTAGAGACAAAAGAAAATTGAAAAATAAGTAATTATTATACACCTATGTTCAATAAATATATTATTCTGTGTTGAATGATTAATATTTCACATACTAATTTTGAATATCTCTTGGCTTTATCAACGGGCACTGTACTTTAGTAATTAGGTCCCTACAATTGAAAAAAAAATGAAGATGAATATATTGAACCATCAACTTCAACATCAAGATAAAATAAAATATAGCATTTTCAATATATAAATAATAATAATAAATAAATTCTTTGTCATATAATATTCATGATATGGAAAATGGATCCTACAAAAAACGAGATATTGAAAAATCCTGGTTTAACAATCCATTCAAACAGTTTTTGCATGATTGTCACGTGCATTTGACACCATCAATCATCAACTTCTTCTTGATAAACTTTATGACTTGGGTGTTCGTGGTCATAGTCTTAAATGGATTGAAACTTATTTAACTGGCAGAACACAATCAGTTAAGGTTAGGCTCGAATCGGGAACTTATTATTCTGAAAATCGTAATATCATAACAGGAGTCCCGCAAGGAAGTGTCCTGGGTGCTACCCTCTTCCTTCTATTTGTAAATGACATCTAATATTAATCAACCAAATTGTACCGTACAGTTTGCGGATGACACGTCCTTCATATTCAGTTCTGCTTCATGTAAAGGGTTGTCTGATCAGGCAGAAAATGCAGTTGCTAATATGCTAAACTACTGCTCCAGAAACGGCCTTGTATTAAATAAAAATAAAACGAATACCATTGTTTTTTCTCTTAGAGAGTTGGTTTGCTGTATATTGGTAAGAGCAAATTCAAAATTGATTGTACAGAAAAAATCAGTTTACTTCCTAGGGTTGACCATAGACTCACAATTATCCTGGAATGACCATATCGACTCTATTTCAAAAAAATTGTCAAAACATTGTTTTGTTATCTGGAATCTCAGGAATTTTGTCCCTATTAACATTTTATTAAGCCATTACTATGCCTATGTACACTCAAGACTTAATTATTGCTTACTTTCCTACGGTAATTGCGGTAGATTGAATGATTTGTTGATTTTCCAAAAAAAGATATTGAGGACTATGTGTTTCAAAAAATATGGCGATTCTTGTAAGCACTTATTTATTGAATTGAGAATTCTAATTCTGATATCCATGTATATTTTGAATTGTGTCACTTATGTAAAACAACACTGCCACATGTTTCAGGAAAGGGACACCACCCGTCTTGCCTCAGGCTACACTCTAAGACACAATTTTAATTTCATTGTTCCCAATCACAAATTAACATGTATATCTAACGGACCTCATATCATGTCTATAAGACTTTATAATAAACTTCCTATATCCATTAAAAAAATTTCTAATCTCAATAATTTCAAAAATTGTGTGAAGAATCTTCTCTACAAGAATGCATTTTATTCTCTTGATGAATTTTTACAAACTGATTTGGCTACCACGTTATGAATGTTTGCTTGTGTACTTTTTATTATTTATATTGTTTTTTTACTTATATCATAGAATTCCCTTTTTACCACTACTATTAATTGTGTTGTATTCTTATACAGTGACCGCCAAAAAGTATGTACCATATGGGAACAAAATGTATTATTGGAGTATTGGAAAAAATATTCTGGGGAAAAGTTTGTGCATGTCCGATAACCTAAAAATCGATTTTGACACATGTCACGAGATCGCTAGAATGGCGGCAAAATGAAAAAAATTGCAATGCAAAGGCAAAAAAAGGGGTAAGATGGCAAGATATCAAAAAAAGTTATTAGAATTCAATTTTATACACATAAACGAAGTTTCAAGAGATAATTCAAAAAAATTGAAAATAGCAATTTTTTAAAAATATTTTCCCATCTATTTAAAAATATTATTATTTTTTCTTATGAATAGCTTGACTATACTGAAACATTTGTATTTTAATGATAATGACAAAACTTTCTCATTTTCTCCACACCAGAGGGCACTAAATTGAAAAAATGGGAATTTGTCAGAACCCTTGCTGTTACATCGGTTCGTATCTAACAGTTATATCCGAATTCCACGACCATTGTGATGACATGACACTCCAAAAACATGGTAATTTCCAGATTATAATCAAGTTCCGATGATAATCGTGCATGAGCGTTTCACTTCGCACATAAACTTGAAAATAGTGCGTCAAATTAAAGATTCTTAAAGTTTATGTGCAAAGTAAAACGCTCATACAGCATTATTATTGAAACTTGATTAAAATCAGGAAACATGGTGTTTCTAGATTGCCATATCAACACAATAGTCTTGGAATTCTGATATAACTGTTAGATAAGAACCAATGTAACAGCGAGGGTTCTGGCAAAAACCAATTTTTTTAATTTAGTGCCCTCTGGTGTGGAGAAAATGAGAAAGTTTTGTCATTATCATTAAAATGCAAATGTTTCAGTATAGTCAAGCCATTCATAAGAAAAAAAAATTACATTTTTATAAATAGATGGGAAAATATTTTTAAAAAATTGCTATTTTCAATTTTTTTTGAATTATCTCTTGAAACTTCGTTTATGTGTATAAAATTGAATTCTAAGTGACTTTTTCAAATAACTTTTTTTGATATCTTGCCATATTACCCCTTTTTTTTGTCTTTGCATTGCAATTTTTTTCATTTTGCCGCCATTCTAGCGATCACGTGACATGTGTCAAAATAGATTTTTAGGTTATCGGACATGCACAAACTTTTCCCCAGAATATTTTTTCCAATACTCCAATAATAAAAATTTTTCCCATATGGTACATACTTTTTGGCGGTCACTGTATGTTAATTTAATTTAATTTGTTGAAATGATTTTAGACTGCCATTTTATTTCTTAACCTTTTGTATTTGACGATTTCTATGCTTGTAATAGTCTCAGGAAATAAAAAGATTGTTGTATGACTAGTTTTGAATGCAACAGCCATTCCAAAGCTGCAAAGGGAAACATTCTTAATTCAGACATGACTCCTTTGGAAATGGAAAAAACCTACGGTAAACATTAAGTTACTTTTTTGCAATATCTAATAGAATCAACTACTTTCCCGGCTAAAGCCAAGCTGGATATTGAACTACTTCTGATATATATTGTGAAAAGACCCTATATAACTTGAAAGAAAAATCCGAAAGTGAAAATTTGCATTTTCATTCAGATACTTGAAATGAAAAGAAGCTATTTTTTGTAATATCTAACACGGTGGACATTGCAAATGGAAAATGGAATTCTCACAAATACCAAAGTAATGTAATAAATAATTCTAAAGAAATATCTTATCGAGGTATTTGTTTTCCTTGAAATACTTTCAAAATTAGAGATGTGCACTTTCACGGTTCATCACCAAGACTAACACTTCGGTGAGTGATACGTTGAAACATTAATTATGTAATGCACGTCTTCACTTGTCGGTGTATGTACACTTCGAATTTGAAATCATATTGTATTTTTCATTGATGATATGTGTTGACTTCATGCAGGCCATCGAGATACAGTTGTTGAAAGGTGTGTTGAAATTGTAGGTTATAGTCCGGTTCTGTGAATTTTTCTTCAAAATTGTTCTCCCGAGCAAACGACGTTTCAAATCGGGAATTTTCCATTCGTTTCGAAATCCGGATGAACCAACCAATTTCTTCCTTTAGATTTTTTTGGGTATGTGCTTTAGTTATGTATTTTAATTTTTTAATTTTTACGTGGTGGATACATTTTACAGGGTAGATACAGCATACTCGGTTTGTTTTTCGTTTTTAAAACTAATGAAGTGGTGCTGTGGGTTTTTCTGGATTTTCCTATAGATATCGGCAAGTCGTTCTAAAACGTCACGAAAAAGAATAATCTATTACTCGCCTCTGCGAGCACTACTTACTTTCAGTATGTTATAAGATAAACTATTAATTTCGTTATATTATCAGTAGTAATACCACAAGTGATTGAATTTTCGCGATAAGTCTGTCATTCCTGAACGAAACTGAATTGCTTCGAGAAAACACCACTCGTCCTGCGGACGACAATTCAGTTGAGTTCAGAAATAAAAGACAGACTTATGAGATTAATTCAATAACGAGTTGAATTTTATTAGACTATTTCACGAAGCATTAAAAGTATTATTATAAACATGAACAATCAATTCATCATAACCATAATCAGTCAACAACAACAACAACAACAACAACAATATAGTTACGATGCGACTCATTTTGACGTTTTCGCCTACAATTGTGATCTGTCAAAATGTCAAACTTTGCTTTGTCATCTATGGTTACATCGTTGAAAACACCAACGCTGACAGACCAATTAGAATTGAGAGACAGCTGGTGTTTTCGAGATAATACAAGTTGTCTTTGATTTGTGATTGGTCAGATTACGTGAATATCTTGAGAAGAGTGGAATAGTCAAAATTATTTGTCCTGTATTGAAGCGAATTTTTTTACCTTAGTGAAACAATTTCCATAATTTTTATTTTTTCACATTTCTGAAGTATCCATAATTTGCCGCCTTTTTGTCGCTAATTAGTTGCGGAAAAAAAATTGTCGCTCATTTTTTAAATATGTGATGTTTCACTAACTTCATTTGACGCTAACTAAACAACTTTCGCAATTTCTATTTTCACAGTTCTGAAGTATCCATAATTTGCCGCCTTTTTGTCGCTAATTAGTTGCGGAAAAAGAAATTGTCGCTCTTTTTTTAAATATGCGATGTTTCGTTAACTTCATTTGAAGTTAACGAAACAACTTCCGCAATTTCTACCTTTTATCAATTTGAAGTATCCATAATTTGACTATAGCAAGTGGGGATCCTTCGTTTGAGGTTATGATGATACAAATATGATGCCATGAGATCTCTTTTGGAATAATATTAAATTGTTCTCCGATTTAGAAGATATTCATGATATATTTCAGGTAACCGTTAAATAAAATTGTGGCAGACCTTTGTTTTTGTAACTAAATTCCTTTCAAAATGATATTTCACGAGTGTGCGGTAAGTAGTACCATATGCAATTTGAATTTGATTTATTGCTTTTTTGTTCCGAATATGTTGAAGCACCGTACAGAAGTAAATTCACTCCTAGCACATTTTTGTGACGTCCGCGTCCCCTCCTCAAATTTTACCTAGCCGATATACTCTGAGACTTATAACAAGTCAGTAAAGTTGAGGCATGCAATATTATTACAGAGTGAGTCGTTGTGAGTTGTAGTTTTGTATCAAAATGAACAAGTGTCGAGCTGTAACTTGCAGGGTGATGGAAGCATTATTTTTTTTTACATTACGTTATCTAACTGAGGCCAAAAATGATCCATTTTCATTAGTTCGATTTCGATGGAGGGTACATGGTTTCCTATGTGGCTAATGTGCTTCGATAAAAATAAGTTTTCATCTTTTTAGCATGTTCAGCCCTTTCATTTGACACCCATATTGAGGGGGTTGAAAAACAATAGGTCCGCCATTTTGTGGTGGTGGCCATCTTGGATTTACAATGATACTAAATATACATAATTGCATTGTCATCAGAATTAAAGGTGTGCACTAAATTTCAAATCAATCGCTCAACAGGAAGGGAGTTAAAATTTCAATTTCTAGATTTGACCACGCAAACAAAACTGTAAGGTGAATAAAACCGTTCAAAATATTAAAAAATGACGGAAGTTGTCCTGTAACTTCGTTTAAGGTTAGCGAAATATAGCATATTATTTTAAAGAAAGGAGCAATTTTTGGATACCTATAAAATGAGAGAAGATAAAAATAACGGAAGTTGTCAAAACATCGTATATTTTTATTTGAGAAAAGAGACAAGTTGTTTCTCTCCGCAACTAATACAAAAAGCGGCAGATTCTGGATATTTCAGAACTGAGAAAAGATAGAAATCAGGCTTCATATGAAGTTAGCGAAACATCGCATATTAAAAACGCGCAACTAATTAGCGACAAAAAGGCGGCAAATTATGGATACTTCAGAAATGTGAAAAAATAAAAATTATGGAAATTGTTTCGCTGAGTTCATATGAAGTTAACGAAACAACGCATATTTTTTTAAAAAGAAAGAGCGACACATTTTTTTTTCTTCGCAACTAATTAGCGACAAAAAGGCGGCAAATTATGGATATTTCAGAACTATGGAAAAATAAAAATTAGAGATTAACAACGCATATTTTTTTAAAAACTAGAGCGACAAAAATTTTTTCTTTGCAACTAATTAGCGACAAAAAGGCGGCAAATTATGGAATAATCCGTTATCAATTTTTTCGAAGTTGTCTCGCTAACTTCATGTAGGTTTTACGGTCCAAATTATCATCCATATTTGAGGCTTATTTCTCCCCCTCCCCAACGACACCCTTGTATAATATACCTTCGGATCAGTCCACTAATTTGTCTAGCTCGTGTGCAAAGAGTTGGTTTCAAACCTAATTGTTTAATATACTATTTGTTAACCAGAGCTCCATACTTGAAATTAAGACGCCTAAAAACTCTTGTGTGTCGAGTGATTCGATTTTGTTTAGATTTTTCAGAAGACAAATAAACAATTGAAATAGTGGTCTGCTTCTTTAGTCGGTTCCAGAGATGGCGCCCTTATAGAATTTAAGTCCTGTCAATACTCCAGGGATATGGTGATTGATGACTGTTGTCAACTTTATGGAATTTCAGCAAACTTTAAATACTATTCAAAAATGAAGTTGTGACGGAATCAAAATATCATAGTGCAATTTTCTTGTAATGATGACTATTATTAATACCTATAAGCTTTTAGCTCCTGAAGATGCTAACTTTCTTGGCGAAACGCGCGTCGAGTGTGATTGTGACGTAGTTTTGGTGTTTGGGAAGTTTCTTTTTTCTTGAACAGATTTGTCATTCGTTGATTGAGAAAATGATGACATTTGATTGGTTTATATGAGGGAAATTGTTACTTATAACATTGTTTATATAGAAGTAAGATAGTTAGCCAACCTTATAGGATAAATATTGGATTCAAATGGATGCGACATGTAGATGGCGACAGTGATCTGGCTTTCAAGTTATGTCGCAACTTGATTGAAACAATGGGACAGCATTAAAATCAGGGTTTTTTGAAGAAACCTGCATTACAATTACGTCAAATATTCATGTTTGTGACTAATCACGCTAGATGATGCTCGCGTTTGGGTCCAATACCTTTTCCACAGGCATTGACTATCTTACTTCTATTCAAACAATGCTTATAATATCCCAATGCTATTGATAATAGACTACCTAAGTCCTGACGTCACAAGTGGGCGGAGCTTATAAAACCTTTCCAAAGAAACTGGTAATACGTGTTAAAACCCCATAAGAAATTATTGATTTGATGATTTTGCATAATTCCGTCGGGAATAAGGATAATCGATATTATTTTCAATAAAGACTCAGTTAGTTGACACCTTTTGCCGAAAAAAAGAATTTCAATGTTTGGAAAGGTTTACCAAGTTTCACCCACTTTGACGTCACGCTTAGGTAGTCTCTTTCGAAATAATTTGTCGCATACTTCGGCGTCGGGCTGTTACCTGTAAGCAACTCGCTTGAGGAAAGTTAAGACAAATTATGAGAATTTATCGATAGTCGAGGGATATTCAGTAAAAAAAAATTTCATAGAATTGGAAACCAATGTAACACATTATTTATTAAAAACAAAATTATGGAAAGAACAGTTACTGAAATTAAAATTAGATGAAGTTGTAGACTCATTGCTCCTGACGATCGATGAAGAGGAAGTAGATGAAATGTTTCCACTCATATTATTTATGATCTTTTCATAGTGCTCCTTGTCGATATTCATATAGGGTTTGATTGAATTTGCATTACTATGTCCTATAACTTTCAAAATCTGCTGTTCTTGCACATCATTTTTTGCCAACTGTGTTACTGCAGTAGACCTATTTGAATGGTTGGTAATTTTTTTATTGTTTATATCCAAAACAATAGCCTCATCAGAATATTTTGTCAATGAATTTATGGTGTTTTTGCCTAAAGGCATATTATCGTATAGTTTATCCAATCTCAGTTGAATGAGCTGTAAAACCGAATTAACACGTCAATGACTTCACCTCTTTGAACGTACTTGCCGTCCATAGGCGGAGATATTTTCTCTTACTTGGGTATAACTTTGCGTATTGCTTGCTGTATAGAAATTTTCGAATATAATGTGTCTTGTTCTTATAATGAATAGAATTGAAGGATTGCGCATGTATGGGTACGGGACGTTGCTCGTAACTTATTGACATGTTATCTGACACACCGAAAACAAGTCGTTCAAAAAAATAGAATAAGAAAACATCAGGAAACATTGATAATTTATTTGCTGGTACGGCTATCTTACATACACATCAAAGTCGTGGCAAGACTCAATCATCATAATCCTCCGAATCAGACGAATCACCCATGTTTATGATTACTGGTTGAATGGATGGCAAAAGGAAATGTTCACGTTCTTTTGAAATCACATGTAAAATGCATTCTGTCAAAATATCTTTATATTCCTCTCCTAAGATTCTCCTAACATTTTCTACTACTTCTCCGCTTAGATTTGGACATTGATTGGATTTTCTCAATTTGTTTTTTTTATAAATGCCCAAACCAATTCAATGGAGTTGAAAACACAATAATACGGAGGTAACCTCAGAAGCGTATGACCAGAATATTTAGAAAGTTCATCAAAATATATTCTTTTTCGAAATTTTCATTTTGAATTGTACGTAGTAATACCTTCTTTGTGGCTTTCCGGGGGGAAATTCAATTTTTTTATAAGCCATTAATTCCAAAATGTCTCCTTTTTTGTTGCTTTCGTCGGTATCGTTATCTTTTGACGCTAGTGGTATGACGCAATATCCATTACAATAACAGAAGTTGGTGGTATATTTGGTAATAATTGTTCACTGAAGCATTTTTTGAATAAAGTTGCAATCATATCCTCATGATAATCTGCTGAAAATGTTTTATTTGTTTTGCTGACAACAGCAACGCGTACGGTACAAAACCATCTTCACTACCCGCGTGTACAATAACTATACGTTTTCCTCTGGAACATGGTGCTTGGAGACAACAGTTTTGGGAGTTATCTACCCATCCACACCGAATCACATCATGACTATCGAACCAAGTCTCGTCAAGATATTCTATATTTCTCTTCGATTCCCGATGTTCTTTTATTTGTCGCAAATAATCTTGCCTTTGCAGAACGAGCCGGGGTGATTCCATTAATGTCATTCGCTGATTTAGTTTTTTGTGTTTGAAACCACAGTCTGCTTGTAGTTTTTTTCGGATCATTGGCATCTCGTGCTTGTTTAAAAATCACGCTCTTGAATGGATCTATGATGATTTTGTACTCATTATAGTATTTTTCTAGTAAAGTTTACCAGTTACATTCCAAATAGTTATGATGGTGGCCTCTTTAAACTCTGTTCCGTCTTTTGGAAAAAGTAAAGAAAACGTTAACCTGTCAGATTTTGGTGAAATTTTTACTGATGATTCAGGATACATATAAAACGATAATTTTCTCAAATTCCAGCAAATTGAGTGCCAATTACTGTTTTGTCAGAAATTCTTTTTCTATGAGTTTTGACGCTGTTATAGTTGATAATTGTATTGTAAAAAAACCAAAATTAGTACCTAAATGAGACTACGAATAATTTGAATTCTGTAAAGTAAATCTATTCGAATTCTCTGGATAAAGTGGTAAAATCTTCTTCATCTGCAACATGTAACCCATCTGAATTATCTACGGAATTTTTGGCATCATACAATTTACTTGCCAATCTAAAAAATTCTTTTTTCTACATTCATGCAAAAATCAAAACTTTATTGAACTATATTCAGTGGAAAAAGAAGTTCTTTATTGCACTAGTGCAATAAAGTTTTTATTGCACTCATCTGTCATTCTACTTCAACGTGCTGTCATCATGACAAACATAAACGTTTAAACCTACTACATATTTAGCAGATATTCTGTGAGATTGGCAATAGGTACTTCACTACGAAAAATTCATATTGAAAATTGCACCAATTGTTCATTCACTTTCAACATTGAGGGTAAAAATAAAGTTTGAATTAAATTGTTCGTAACGTATTAGTTCCTATTTCAATGCAAATCGATATTAATAATAAAGTATTCAAGTTGCGCTTTTCATTTTCCTACACCTAGTGCCGCACCTCAATAAATCATTTTTTGCTTTTTGCATGAACGTAGAAAAAATGTTGTATGCAACTCGTGCAAAAATTGTTTATTGCACTCGACGTCACAATTTCACGTCGAGTGCAATAAACATTCACTTTTTGCACTTGTTGCATAAATAACTATTGTTTGATAGGCACATCTTTTATAACACATGTAGCGTTCAAGATTTCCAGGAATGTGTCCCTTATTTCCGTCCATTTCTTTTTTTATGTACATTTTCTTGATCTTCATGTAGGAAGACTTACAGCCGTATGCATAGTCACTTCCAGCGACTCGCCAGAGTTTCGCCGCTCGCTACACAAGAACTATAATGCACAGTCGAGCTCCAAAAAAGTGGTACATCGCCAGCGTTTCGCCAAAATGTGACTTATCGCGTAGTTGTCACTCTTTTGGAGCTCGACTGTGCATCATAATCCTTGTTTAGCGAACGGCGAAACTCTGGCGAGTCGCTGGCGATTGACTATGCATACGGCTGTAAGTCTTTTGCGATTACATATAGAAATTGCAAAGACTTTGATCTTGGCAGAAAAGCACATGCGCATTTCCTTTTTCATGTACATTTTCGTGATCTTCATGTAGAAGACGTCTGTTGCGATTATATATAAAATTGCAAAGGCTTTGATCTTGGCAGAAAAGCACTCGTAGCGCTCGGTCGTCCGACATTTCGCGCGAAATGTTGGTCGAGCGCATGCGCATTTCGTTTTTCATTTACATTTTCGTGATCTTCATCTAGAAAGACGTCTGTTGCGTTTGCTTATCCGCGCGCGCGCGCGCGGATTTGCGAAATTTCTTCCTTCATGTACATTTTCTTGATCTTCATGAAGGAATCCCAAGTTTGTTGCGAAATGTCGGTCTAGCGCATACACATTATCTTTTTCACATTGTCCCTTTTCTTTTTCTTCATATAGGAAGCCTAAGTGTTGCGATTTCATATTAAAATTGCAAGGGCATTGCACTTGGCAAAACAGCGCATGCGCATATCCATTCTCTTGCACTCTCTCGACAGTTGTCAAATTAGCGCATGCGTATTTCTTTTTTGTTCATGATCTGTTACGATTCCGCACAAATATTTTCTTTGCTGAGATGTTTTTATCATGTCAAGAATCATGTGTGAGTTCTGAATAATTTCTGAATAATCTCAGGTAGAAGTACTCAAGCACAAGATATCTCAACCACCTACGATGTATCATGATTAAAGTTTGACATTTGTGTGTATAGAAAAATCGGTGAGGTTACCGTTTTCTTAACTTTTAACCGTCTTTTTTTTCATGTTTACTGCCCAATCTTCAAGTATAAAGCCCCCCATAGACTTCTTTCTTTCACGACGGTTTTCATCGCAGCAACGAAAATCGTCGTGCCAAAACTGAAGTGTGTGGTAGCAAACCGTCATGTTTCATTGCCGGTTCAAAAATCTGTCCGAGCTTGATATTTGGCACGACGGGTCGTCGGTTGTCGTGCCAAACCGAGGTCTGTGTGGGGCTGGGGCAGCGACGGGAACCGACGTTACTGTTCAGTAACGTAGTATTTAGCGGAAGGTATAGTCGTGTATGTCAATATCAAAAAGCTATGAATAAACAATTTTGGGTAGAATTCTCATGAGGAGATATTGCTTCCCTCAAGTGCGTACTTTGCTTTACTATTAACGGAGTTACCAATCGTAATAACTCCAGATATGTCTCTTCATCTTTCCTCAAATAATGGAACCATCTCCTTTTTCAAATTTTAGCTCTTTCATCAAATTGACATGCGATAAAGTCTGTCTTTTTAGCAGCCAGTCTTTCATCCAAACCTTACGGCCCTTTTTTCTCTTCTTTTTGCGATTACAGCTGCCACTGCGAACATAATTGTCCGATTCATTTCACACCAAAACAATAACTGACCGTAAATCGCGAAGTGTATGGCTGAAACAGGTTGGCGATGGAACACGACGTGTTTGATCGTGGCGATGAAACCCGTCGTGAAAGAACGAAGTCTATGGGGGGCTTAAGCGCCAACTTTTCAACGGTACACCTTTCGTTTAAGTCATATTTTCTCACGGCACAAAACTCTGTAAACATTTTCCACGTGTACTTTTTACTTAATGTAGTATTTTGTGGCTATTTTCACTTATAATTATATTATCGACTAATTTTGGATATTACCATATCTACTCGAAGTGACTGACATTTTGTAAATTTAATTGATAAACGTCAACGTATTACCATTACCATGGTGACTCGATTTTTCAACAGTGATAATTTACCGGGGCACTTATCAGTTAAATGTTTGTCTGATTGGCTAATACTGGTCACTTGGTCACAAATACATGTAATTTGAACCTATCATATCTACATAGGTTCAAATTACATGAAAAAAATTAACAAAATAATAAGACCTGGATTAAATCAAAGGATTTAATAAATACAATTAAATTATGGAAAATATTCTAATGAAGAATATTATAAACTTGTAAAATATGTGAGATATGAAAAATGCCCATTTCGATAATGGGAAATTAATCCTAATGTAGATTTCATCGAAAGAGTTCATACACTTCGTATTTTTCAATAAGCGAAAACATAATCAGTTTGTCAATTAAAATGGTCACCCTCTCATAAAGAAAATCAAAGCTTGCTCTACTGTTATATGACTGTTTCTAAAAGGAGTCAACTCACCACGCACCAGAAAAGTATTGGGCTCTATTTGTGCTTCAACTCTGGAACCACCTCATCTATGTCAAAATGTACCACCTTTGGATCTATTCAAGCAATCACAATATACCAAGCGATTCAAAAGTTAGCAGGACGAGAGGACTATTTGTGATCGCACTGTATAATACAATTCAAGTTGTTACAGATGTCCAGGAATCATTCTCGCCTATTGAAATCCCCATCTCACAAATGCTGATGAATTTGTTTTGAAAAAGTAATATCAAAGGAAAAATATATTGTTTGAAAAAAGTTTGTTTATTCCGATATTATTAATTGATTAAAACGCAATTCAACTTAAGGAACTTACAATATTTACATTGTAGAATAAAATATTCCCTGACAACGATAACAAATTGATCGGATCGGTCCGCTATTGAATGGTGGCCTTCTGCCAAAACACCAGATGGAAACTTACACCTATAAAAAATAAAAAATCGTTGTTTTACTTATCTAATTTATTATTTTATTTGCAGATTTCATCGCACGAACACCGTAATATCCGGACCAGCTCCAGATGTTCAACTGATCAGTACAGCTCCGCCGCTTATATCAGACGCATCAGAGAAAGTGTTTATATAGTATTGGAATACAGTGAAAGCGCGTTTTTCGGTCTCTTCAACTGTGCATTACAATGACTTAATATGACACGGAAAAATAAGATGGAAATATACAAGTTTATCGTTATTCTTTTGTCTTATTGTGTGTGTTCGGCATCAGGCTACCCTGCAAAGCCCTTGAACGAGAGGTCACCTGAATTAACTTGGGAAGCCTGGCTTCTCGTTGACGACCAAAATCAAAACAAGCAACTGACGAATTCTGATGGAATGTTGCGAAGACGAATAACTCCCAAGTCGATTTTTATTGCACCAACTTTCAGTCCGGAATCCCTGCCTGCTTGTGCTGAAGGATACAGTTCTGATCTGATGGGTCGGTGCATAAAAATCATAAAGCTGGATCAAGACGCTCACTACGAATTCTTGATCGAGAAGTTGAAGGAAAAGTTCAGCCCAGCAGACTACGAAGATTATGATTACGAATCTGTTTCAACGGCCGGGCCTTTACAAGTGAATATACCGTTAGACGTTAACAATGGAATGATTGGAAATGAAGAAAGTGATGAAGAAACTGACATTGCCATTATTGTATCTCCTACGAAAACGTATTTTGACCAGAAAATACTCAATTTGGACAAGAGGGACAGCGTGGATGATGAAAATAAACAAGAATTATACTTGAAAAATGTAGCGAAATCTACAGTGAACAAACCAAGTGAAGTTACCAACAGCTCAGTGGTAACAGAACCAGTTTCTTCCATAACAACTAATGGGGTGACAGCCACTGTAACGGAGACTGGGGAATCAACTACAGGTACTACTGCAGATTCGAGTACTCAGAAAGAAATAGATATTGAACCAAGTACATTGGAAATGTTTGATATTGTTTCTAACTCTGACGATACCTTATCAACAACTACATATAATCCTACAATAATTATGGATGAAACTACACCCGAAATGGCATCATCAGCATCATCCCCCAAGCCAGATATCTTGCCACATTCGACGTCCAAATCGAACATGTTTCGTTTTCCTGATGATGCGAATGTTCCGTATCTTCGGGTGAAATTTCCTGACAGTGATACTTCATTTCCTTCTCAGATCCCATCTTCGATAGAGCAGGCTCCTCATCACCGTGGAGGTAATGTCCAAGTTGATCATCCTGATTCTTCGAGACAGTCTGATGACCCTGTAGTTTTCCGTGAAGAGGTCTCATTGGATTCCCACAAGGGAATACCTTTACCAACATCAACAACTCATCGAACTTTCAACCGAAGAAATCGTGACAGGCATAGTGGTCTTTTTCCACCAAGGTGGAGTCAAAGTAACTTCCAGAAGCCAGTAGTCTTGAGATTTTCAAGAAAAAGTGCTTACATTAATACAGACCAATTCAAAAATCAGGAGTATTTCAGATCGATTCCTACGGATGATCTGGCTTATTTGTTCAAATTCAAGCACAAACAGACTAATCAGAAATAAAATGTTTTTAGGTATACCGCTTTTATGTGATTTCGTTGTACATAGTTATTTATTATTGTATATAGATAGCATAACAGTTGAATTAGGTTGATACTGTACAAATGATATATCTGAAACCATATACATACAGCACACATGGTTTAAAGTGGTGAGATTTTGTGAAGAATTTAAAATCTGTAAATAGTGGTTATAAAGCGCGACTAGTGGGCTACATTCTTCACATCTTGAAAAAAACTCAAGCCCATTTTTACTAGAAACGAAAGAAAATATTCCCCATAAAAAAAATATCCGAAGTATAATAATTGTTTCTTCCATTGCTGTTATGTACTGACCATATTCAATTGAAATTGTTTTTAACTGTAGATATTCGTAGCTAAGTAGAAATATAGATTTTTTTTCAGATTATTTTGGTACAGATTTTTTCAGTTCCCACATACTAACAAAATATCCCTTGTTCATGTACTTTCGCCAAATTGAAAAAGTATTAAAAACTGTACTCTTGGTTATAGTTTTATTTGCAAAACAATAATTTTATGGTGTTCAAATTACAGAGAAGTATTATAAGTAATAAACTCTACTAAACTGAGAATTAAATCAACAATTAAGAATTGAGAAAGATGAATACAAAGAAACACCATCAAGGATTTATATACTTTCATCTGTCAATTAAATTAAGAATTAGCAACAGAAATTACAATTTAGCTATTAAACGTTTGCGAACAAGATATTTCTACGAAATAATTTTTTTTTAATAGATTCTGTTGTATTTCTTATTCAGTGCTGTTCCGTCTACAAAATTAATAATTTTTTGACAATGAAGTATATTTATTATTATTATACATTTTATTGGCATTTTTGAATCATTTGTGCACTGTTTCCAATTATTATGGAAATGAAAGTAATTGTAATTCAAATTCTCTGTGACTAATTTTGAAAACTTAAATTTCTTGGGGTTCTAGGTCACTTGTCTTCAGGTTGTTCTGCTCTGAACGTCTAAAAATATGTCAAGCCCGAAATGCTTTGAACGTAATTCCTAATTTTTAGTTGAAGTTTATAAACACTAATTATTAATTCTTTGTTCAGTTGAGATAATGAATCCACCATAAAGATTGATATGCAAGTGACATTTTGTTTCGAGGTGAATTTATCAACTTTTCCTTTCAGCATTTCCTCGCCGTATTCTAATGTATTTGAAAAGATAAATAAATTTTTAACGTAGTTTTTGTGAAATTTTGAATAATCTATCTGAATTTCAATTGAAATATTTGTGTGATATTGGAAATATATTTAGAATGAAAGTTTTTATCGAAGGTAAACTAGTTTCTCAACATCAGAACGCATTTATTCAATGATTTTATAATGATATAATGGAATGAAAATGTAATTGTTACATTCCTTATACCTACTTATTGATAATATTGAATTGATTGGAATGAGATTATTAAAACAAACATTAACACTTGAATAAATTCAAAAAATATTCCTCATACGTATATTTTGGTTGTACAAAAAATATCCTCAGTTTTTGTGAGGGGTTTTTTATTAATGAATGTGTTAAAATGTCCGTCTTAATAAATTCCAAGATTACATCGTAATTGAACCATTGTTGTTTTCTTTTAACTTTCACCAGGATTAACTCCAGCTGTAGCCTGTGTTCGAAATGTAATTTTACTATCTTTTGAAGTGCAATTGAAAATGTATACATGAAGAAAATCAAAATAAAAGCAAATGCTTGTATGTAGTTTTGAAATTCTTCATTTCAATTTTGATCATAACGCCATCAATTAATTTGAAATGAAAACAGACTAAAAGAAGTTACAAAAACAGCAAGTGAAACTGAATTGACAATGTGGAAAAAAAGTGAAAAAAAAACAATAATTCAGATCAATAGCAGAAAAAAAAACAAATTAACTAGGTATAAAAACTCATTTTTGCCTGTCAGTCGGCAAAATCTTTAATTATCTAGTCCAAAAGACGCCATACTCTTTTAATATTTTGAAAAGGACATTTCCTAAGAGGCAGCTTAAAAAATCATTGTGATTCAAGTGAATGAAAATTTGAAAAACCGTTACACAGATTATACAGTGTCCGGCATAAAGTTCGCAGCATATGGAAAACTTTTTTATTATTGATTTCTCAAAAAAAATTATTCCTGATGAAAACCTCTGCTTCGTCCCAAACCTAAATTGCAATTACCAAAATTGAATTTTATACTACCATATACGAGCGATATTGAAAAACATGCCTTGTTTTCAAAAAAATTTGATCCCATCACTTTATTTTTCACGGTAGAATTAAAGGTCTGGGGAAAATATTGTTCAGAATCGAATCGAATGTTGATCCAGAAATTCAAATCATAGCCACCTATGATCAATTTAATTTTTCCATTTTTTTCCATTTTCTCCTCATCGCCCTGTGCGATATGAGGAATACTATGCTAGATGAATGGCATATTGTTAAATATGACGATATCACTTCCTGGATATCCTCACCTTCCTCGCTTCTATCAAAAAATCTCATTTATTGAAATACATGTGACGGAATTTCGCAAAATCTTGCTGCAAATAGTAAATAAAACTGAATTATCTCCATAAAATTCAATTTTGGTACCTATTTGCAATGTTGGTTTGGGATGAAGCAGAGGTTTTCATCATGAATAATTTTTTTTTGAGAAATCAATAAAAAAGTTTTCCATACGCTGCTAACTTTGTGCCTGGCACTGTATAAACTAGAAAGCCTTTTTTACTCTTTTGATTAACACAATTTCAAAACCATGTTAACCCTTAACTGGTAATGTGCTGTCTGTGAGACTGTAGCCATTTTTATTTTCGAGGTTTTTCTGAAACGGTTTCGCTTTTCTGCGTATCACGCCACCTAATCTATTAGCTATTGGTGCCCCACCAATCATTCAACTGGGAGTAAATTCGGGTATACGACGTCTGAGAAATATTTAAATTATTAGTATTTAGTTGAGCACAGTCCGTGAGACGGCACATTACAGTTTACGTAAGCATTTCTCGCTACACAAAGTAATGGCAGGTCCGTCAAAACGGGTAGGTACGTTATGGGGTTGAAGAATATGATGACACTCTTTTATGTTGGTATAACGAGACAAATTTTTTTTGAATGATTTTTAATTATTTAAAGGATCTTTCCAACATCACTACTAATTTTCGTTATGTTGAGAAAGATTATTGCGCAATCATTTTAGATCAAGTTTTTTCGTTATTTATGCAATATTAATTCAAAAGAATGTGTACTTAAGTGTTCGTAATATATATTATGAAAAAATTATTATTTGAGAATTTTTTGTTTTGCTTCCAAAAAAGTGTCAGTCTCACAGACTGCACGTTACCAGTTGTGTTTCAAAATTCCACGTTACCAGTTAAGGGTTAAATGACGTAAATGGTGATTGCAGTCTAGTTCACCATTTTCTGTCATATCTAAATTTGGAAAGTTTGGATCCATCTTCAATTATGAAAAAACTATAACTAATCGACTTTGCTCAGAATAAGAATAGTTCTATCAAAGCAAAGTAATCTGATGAGGATATCACAGATTTTAGGGAAGAGTTCTGTCAAAGAGGAGGGTTTAATAAGCTCTATCCAATCAAAATCTTGTAGCATCAACGCGTCATAGTGACGTACTTGGACATGAGTACAGAGTCGAACTCGAACCAAGCAACAAAACTGTCAGCAGTAACTCTCATATACCAAGAGCTAGTTCGACACTGTCTATAGAGAACGGCGGCCATGGCATGTCCAACTACGTCACATTTCGTCACAAATGTTCTTTCATCTCTTTCTATTAGTGTCCCCATTGTTATACTCGCTACGGATCGAGTGTTCGTAATCGCACCCCTCTGTTCTGTGGGATGTGGTTAAAATTTCGATCCCCGAGCTCAACGATTATACACTACAAGTGTAGTGCATATATAATCGTTGCTCCAAGCTCACTGAACATTTGATGCCTCATGCTCACATTTATTTTCACGTCAGTAAAATTCATGCGAATGTAGTACAAAAATGAAATAACATCAGCCGCTTTCGGATTATCACCACAGAACTCAAACTTATAAAGATATAAATATGAGTTCTGTGATTATCACAGGTATTAGCCGTGGTAGGTATGGGTCGTGGTGGTCGGCTGGTAAAAGCGTACGCCTCGCAAGCGTGGGGTCGTGGGTTCGATCCACCAATTCACCGGTCTCGTGCATGGCATCACACGTTAAAAGGTAAGGGCTGCGTCTTCCCTAGCTCACACAAGTCTCTCGAAGACTTCCGAGGGTTGCGCGTAGGGGTGCAATCGGTTGACGGAAATAACAATTTTAACAATTAGCACTGGGTAATTGTAGGGGCGCTTTCCATTTGAGAGCTCGTTACCCCTGAACTGAATCTGAACTGAACCTCAACTCAACTGAATACAAGTTGTTGAATTGAAACATGAATTTTCGTGGTCTGTGAGATTACTTTAGGAGCTACTCGGGGCTAATCGCTGGAAAGCGGCTCACAAAAACCTGAACTGATCTCAAAGGCCATGAAAAATCAGTTCAGGTGATGATCAGTGCAGGGATAACATACTTTCAGTTGAAGAGTTGCTAACATTATGTTTAGGATTCCTTGTTGGCCAAGTACGGATTGCGCAAGCGCAGGTCACTAAAAATAAATCGATTTTGATTACTGGAGGTTGGAGGCTAGGCACATTTAGGTACATGATTCGTGATATTAGCAATATTCGTTTTATGTATTCTTTGGTATATACTTACAAAAACAGACAAATAACCTAAAATATCTTTGACTTTTTCAATAACCAATTAGTGCAATTTCGAAGGATGATCTAGTACAAAAAATATCTGGAGTGGCAACGCTGCAACTATTAAACAAAACACAAAGTCACAACTGTCAAAATGCATCACGCAGATGACAGATGTCATCCACTCATCCGTCAAACCATCTGATTTTTATTTTATGGCAGTCAAAGAGACATAATAATGTTGTTTATATCTAACAATAACATATATTAATGAAAGATGGATAGCAATGATTAAAATGGACTACTTCAGGAGTGGACTGAAGTCGGTGCTGGGGGCTTCGCCTCCTGGTAGCCATCCTACCGGCCCTGAAACCGTAAGTGTGTATCCAGTCCAACATATGTGTACTAATATAACTATTTTCAGGTGGAGAGACTTGTTAGTAGGGTGAGCACTTCAACTTTGTTAGAAGACAGGCGTGATGCTTGTAGAGCACTCAAAGCCTTATCTAAAAAATACCGACTTGAAGTCGGAGCCCAAGGAATGGATGTTCTGAAACAAGTGTTGGAATTGGATCACAGCGACTACGAAATTGTAGGATATTGCTTGGATACTTTATGTAATATAACTTCAAAGGAAATATTCGAAGAGGAAAATGACTCCATGAATATGCAAGTCAATGTTGGGGAACAGTTTACGGAAATGTTTCTGAAAAACCCAGAGAATGTGACACTAGTTTTGAGATTCTTGGAGGAGTATGATTTTAGAGTGAGGTGGCCTGCTGTAAAACTACTGAATTCTCTAACATTATCCAAACCAAAGGAAATACAGGACATAATTTTGGTTTGCCCAATGGGAGTTTCAAAATTAATGGATTTATTGTCAGAGAATCGCGAAATCATTAGGAATGACGCATTGGTTTTACTCATAAATTTAACAAAGTCCAACGCCAATATACAGAAAATAGTAGCATTTGAAAATGCATTTGACCGCCTGTTTGATGTTATGAAGGATGAAGGCTGGACTGACGGGGGAATTGTAGTGGAAGACTGTTTTCTCCTTTTACTGAATCTTCTCAAGAACAATTCAAGTAATATAAACTTTTTTAAGGAAGGCTCCTACATTCAGAAACTTGCCCCGATGTTTACTTTACCACCAAATTTGGAGGACGTGGGATGGAGCCCACAAAAAATTTCCAATTTCCTTAGTGTTCTACATTTGGTACGAACCTTGGTATCTCCTAATAATCCAGCACAAGTAATCACTGCCTGTCAGAAAGATATGCGGAACACAAATTTATTGGAAGCGTTGTGTGATATCCTCATGGCCAGTGGAGTACCAGCAGACATCCTCACAGAAACCATAAATACAGTTGGGGAAGTGATTAGAGGAAATTTAACAAATCAGGAGTATTTTTCCAATGTGTTAGCCCCATCAAATCCTCCTAGACCAGCAATCGTAGTACTATTAATGTCAATGGTGAATGAGAAGCAACTGTTTTCATTAAGGTGTGCTGTGTTATATTGTTTCGAATGTTTTTTGTTCAAAAATGAAATTGGTCAAGAACTTGTTGTTCAGACATTGCTTCCGAGTAATACTGGATCGGGTGCTCTTACAACAGGACAATTATTATGCAGCGGATTGTTCAGCAATGATCATTTGAGTAATTGGTTTTCAGCGGTAGCTCTTTCACACTGTTTGATAGACAATCCTTCACAAAAAGAGCAACTACTGAGAGTTCTATTGGCTACAAATTTGGGAGCACAACCTGTTAGTCTTCTTCATCAGTGTGGTGTATATTTGCAACACACCAGCAACCTACAGGCTAAAATTGGCATACTGATGCTGATTGCAAACTGGATGGCGTTTTCTCCGCAAGCTGTGAAAGTATTACTGAATGTTTCTGGTGCCATGGCTTACTTGACAGCACAGGCATCGGCTAGCGAATTTGACAATAATGAGGAAATTTTACAGGTAAGATGATAATAATGCATCTTTATTTCCGAAGAGTAATCACATTACAATATATGTAATCAATGAACAGAACCTATGTCACAACAATGGAACTAGTGAAAAAGTGTGTCTGAGTTATTCAGCAAAGGTATAGAATAGAATAGAATTTATTGCATCCATAAGTTAACTTTAGACAAGTCATACACCACAATAATATTTAAAATACACAAGATACATAAAATACATCTACATTATAATACATGAAAAATAAAATAATACAATCAACTAACATGAACACTAGCTGCCAGCAAGTGAGTCCACAAGTGATCCACTGAAATCATTAATTTGATAAAGGCTGACTTTGATTAGGATTTTTGCAAATGCTTTTTTGAAAGATTCCAATGGTAGTTCTCTGATTTCCTTAGGGAGAGAATTGTACAGAGGAATGCCCATTGATTTACTTTCATCTAATCTCTTCATAGGAGGAACAAGTTTATGTCCATTACGGGTGTTATAAGCATGAATATTTGAATGTGTTGTGAATGTGTGTAAATTCTTTTTTAACATGTGTGATATTTTCATAGACAATTTGTGAAAATTTTGTCATATGGTGGCTCCATTTTGGGTAAAAACCTTTTTTATATTGTCGTTCTAAAATGAATATGCAAAAATTTCTGGATATCGTTGATGATCGTTGAGTCTTAACGAATGTAACTAAAATTTTCTTCTTTGGTGACATGAATGTCAATATTTTATCTTAAATTAAGGAGAAAAACAATTGATCGACATCTATAGATCGAATAATCTGGTGTTAGTTAATGGAACTATTCCTACCAGTGAAGTGAGGGGAAGTTCTACTTTAATTGATCCCATTGTTACAAACACTGAAAAAATATTGAAATTTCAATCACAATCACTTCTTCGACTGATTACAAAATATTTATTTTTAAGATTGAAAAAGGCTTTCAACCACTTATTTCAATGACTTTGTTGTGAATTTAAACAAAGACATAATCATTATAACACTAAGCAAATTAACAATTTCCACATAAGTAAATCAAATTCAACACGAGGTATGAATAACTTATTTTTCAAGGGTTTGAGTGATTTCAATAAGCTACCGGTACGTTTGAAAGAGTCAAATACTGTTGTTTGTTTTATAAAACGTCTATTCCTTCTGAATATAAAGTGGAAAAGAAATTTCAAGAAACAATGAATCAACTCTATTCTGTGGATTTCGATGATTACGAGGGTAGTTTTCAGGGAGAGTATTGAGATACAAAATCTGAAATGGATAAGTATGCTTTCTCAGATCGTTCTGAAAATACGGTAAAAAAGAAATTTCAAGAAACGATGAATTAACTCTGTCTTGTAAATTTTTTTATTATGGGGGTAGTTTCCAGGGTGACTATTGAGATACAAAATCTGAAATGTGGTAGGTATGCTTTCTCAAAGTGTTCTGAATATACAGTGAAAGAAACAATTCAAGAATCGATGAATTAACTATTTTTTGTAGATTTTATTTATTATGGGGGTAGTTTCTAGGGTGAGTATTGAGATGCAAAATCTGAAATAGAGTAGGTATACTTTATCAGATCGTTCTGAATATGCACTGGAAAATAAATTTCTAGAAACACACTTTTTATCCCATGATATATGTGATTGTCTCAGCCACTGATAAATATGATCTTATATTTTATTAAAAGCACCATTATCACAATTTTATAATTTTTGTGTGTAAACCTTCATTAATCATAATCATTATCATTGATCTGAACTTTCTCTATAACATTTGTTGTTTCATCCACTCAATTAGAAGTGAAAAATTGTTAGCTGCTATTAATTAAAAAAAAAAAATTGAAAAAAATATGTATCATAATGGCCGAGATAATGGCATAGTGAATTACAGTTCGATGTTTAATGAAATAAAAATTTACCATTACCATTAATGAAATTTAAAAACAAATTGAAAAAAGCCTTTTGGAGGTGATTTTATTCATAATGAATTTGACAACTAGAACTTTCAAATAGTTTCGGTATAGGTTGGAAACTGGTAATTACCAATTTTTTTAATATGTATTTTATTAGCCATAATATATTAACCACATTGTATTTTGTGCAAATGTATTGAATTATGATTGTCAGAATTATTTTCTTAATTTTTATTGATCACATTCTCTCTATGTTTACTTAGTTATGTTAGTTTTAAGATTTTATATGTTTATCCCTTCTATATGCATGTAATGTTTCTTGGGGTAATAAAGTTGATTGGTTGATTGACTTTCTAAATCATCACTTATAAGATTCGGTTATTAACAAAGCCTGTAAGATGTATATTCAACTCCCAGGTTATATCAAAACCTTTATCAATTTGAACGATTTTAGAAAATGCATAAAAAACTTGCTGACACACAGGGCTAAGTATACAGTAATTTTATGCTGACACAACATAACATTTTCATTGTATTTAAGTAATCAATTGATATTACTAATATTATTATATTTTATTTAATTCTATTGATACCCTAATATTTCTTTTAACTCATATACTTACATGCTAGTTAATAGTCTTAGTCACTCTATTTTATATTGTTCTATATCACACAAGTAATAATAACAATTTTTTTTTACTCCATTTTGACTTAATACAAATGTAATTATGCATAATGTGCACAAGTTAATTCTATTCTATTCTATATTATCCTAATTATTTATTTATGTTTACAAATTCAAAATTTGTTTGTTTTTTGATTGTTAGTTTGTGTTATTACATTGTATTTTGTTGTTTATTTATTTATACACTTATTTTACATCTTAACTAGAATGCATTTGGCATATTTTAACTATAGTACGTTCATTTCAATTATTGACAATTATTGACAAAAAAAAACATTTCTTACAATCACTGTCCCCTAATAAAAGTTAATCACAAATCCATAGAGCAAGTGAGTCAGTTCAAGTATCTAGGTCTGACTATAGATAAAAAATTAACATGGGAAATACACATAGAAAACCTTGTATCAAAAATGAGCAGTATATGTTTTGTAATAAAGGAGGAACAGTCTCGCTACATGTACTTAAGCTGACCTACTATGGACTGCAGTTCTGGGGTAACTCGGCCCATGTAATAAAAGTTTTTAGAGTGCAAAAAAAAGTGATAAGATGCATAGCTGGATTACAGTATAAAGAATCATGTAGGAGTACATTCACCGAGTTAGCCATATTGAGTTTACCCAGCCTCTACATTTATATAATAACTATCAACATAAAAAAAATGAAACACACCACACCAAAAATAATATGATTCACAGCTACAGTACTAGAAGAGGTAATGAATTACGACTACCCTACTCTCGTTTAGCTCTAGGACAAGACTCTGCGAGTTATCAAGGTATCATCTTCTACAACCATGCACTCAAACTATTTGGATACACATGTACTTTAGGAAGCTTTAAATCAGCCCTATACAATCACCTCGTAAAAAATGCATTTTATTCTGTTGAGGAATTTCTGCAATCTAAAAGACTTTAAAGTATTTATGCACAATTCTTGAATTTTATATACATTTTAAACTGTTTGTGTTTGTACATATGTTAGTAATTTTGTCCTTGACTAGTCTGATAAAATTTTATAAATGTAGTAATACAGTTGTAGAATTTTCAATGATGAATAAATTCTATTCTATGGACCAGAAATACATAGAAACCTGTGATTAGGCATAATCAAAGTTTGTCAACAATAATTTTATTTCGTTTGATACTAATAATATTAAGTATATTCTCTAAAATTTTCTTTTTTATGAAAATATTAATAATAAATAATAATATTAAGTATTTTCTCTCAAATGTTTTTTTTTATGAAGATTCTAATGATATTTTGTTTCTAGGGTCTCTGTGCCTTTGTAATGGGCATCTGTGTTTCTTTCAATGACAACTCCGTGCAAAATTATTCGAAAGAGAATTTGAGTCAACTCATTGAAAAGCGAGTCGGCGTTGAAACGTATTGTAAAAAGTTATCAGAGGTTTCTCGACACGAAGTCTACGCAAAAGCAGCGAAACAACCTCAAATACGTGCTAACAATCCCAGTGAATTATTGTTAGAATTCGAGTTTTGTAAGCTATTCAAATCGTTGGAGTACAAGATTATTCAATCTTTAGGAGCACAGAGAGACTTGTCCAATGGAATTTCGGAACTTAGTTTGAATGAGCGCGAAAACGCCTTGCTGTTGCAGTATAAAGAATTGATCAGAGATCAAGATAAAAAAATACAAGAACTCCAAAGGAACATCAACAACTTGGCAAAGCAGAATGACGATTTGCAGGTATGCTCCAAAATTGTATAATAACACAGGCCAGCGAAATTTTACTTTGTTGTTCCCCTTCCAATAATTATATTATGTTTTCAAATATCAATTAAAATACAGCTTTTTTTTCTAGCACATCAAGATTAGTTTTCATTGATGACACGCTGGACCTTTACATTTACTAAAAATAAATTGCAAAACTCGTTTAAATCGATAGTTTCTAATCTGAAACGTCAATTTAACAAAGAGTTCCACTATATTTCTTTCATTTTGAAGAAATATCACATTTGAAATTGTGCCGCTGACGTCACGTTCATCGGAAACACCCCCCACCATAATCCACGTTCCGAAACAGGCAATACCGTTCTTAAAAATACAGCTTCTAGCTTGATATAAGCCATTGAGAAATAATTAAAACATTGTCACTTGATCGACTCAGAGACAAAAATCCACATATTACCTATTTTTATTGTATTTATAGTTTTCAAATTTTCTGAATGGACCATCCATTTGATGAGAAACGAGCATTGGCAATACCGCAAATCGTAATAATGTGCTCATTATTCATCGGGTGAAATCAAATCAGATATAGCATTGTATATGATTTCATTGTGACTTTCATCTCTTTGAATTTGGTTTTTCAAGTATATTTTTCTGAATTTTTACTAGTACCTAAATTTTTTTGATAGTTTAAGGTCATTTTTGCAATGACTAATATTTAAAATCTTTCTTTGAACTCTGCTTTGAATACAATAATAACATAACGTAAAGTACTCACTTGGAAATGTTCTTCACAATAACATATATTTCCTCTTTTACACAGGGTTTATTCACTGCTTCGAAACACATTTTACGACGCGCTTCATCTTTAGGTGCATAAAAAATTGTTGATTAGAATTTTCACTGGAGTTCAGACAACCGGGTACAAAGCACTTTTTCGATATGTTCACTTTGTTGCAGGGGCAGATACAGGAATCAAAAGAATTTTAGAATACTAACAACATAAACTTTCAAAACTTTCAAAACCGCATTAACCTCAAATCAGAAATCACGTATGGTCAGTTCGTGTGCATCAAAAATATTTGATGGAACTGCTTGACTTGTGCCCAATTTTAATGTAAGCTAACGAGTTAAACAGAGACAAACGATTCTTATTGGTTTGCTCCGTGAAACAGACGAACGAACCAGTCTGGTACCAAATGACAACTGTCATAAGACACATTAGATCCGTTCATTGAAGTCTGCTCTAGCTGCTCGAGATCACTTGAAGACGTCACCAGAGTATTTAGATCAAAATGAAGCAGGAGTAAATTACTCTCGCTGCCCTGTGTTCTGTGATCTCAACTAACATAAATTCGTAACTTACGACTGAAGTGAGGGTAGTTGTCTTATTTATTTGAAATTTGAATCGCCGCTTTCCAAAAGTATGGATATGAACAAAAATAAAATTATTGACCTTATTGGCGAAGTGATTAATGACGAAGTGTTCGAAAATTCTTCATCATCTGGCGAGGAAGATTTGGTATCGATCACGAATATATTAACACATACTTTAAGAAATCGTCATTGTGTAGTACCTTCAAGTAGTCAAAATTCTCGGTAGAACATTCACTCTTGTACTATACTTGTAACAAACATTCTCTGCTATTTTAGCATCTTTTAAATTGGGATGGATGTAGGTCGAAGACATTAGAATCCTTGTTAGAGTGTTCTTGTTGAAGTTAAACTGGTCTCCTTTTTTTCCTACAAAGTAACAAAATGAAATAAATCTATAGAGAACTAGTTTTTCAAAACACTTCGTGATATTGCAGGTAGTTCTTGGTTATAACAAAGAAGAGTTCAGAACACATTTCAGAATATCATCATGAATTTGTCACCATAACCACTCAACTTTTCTTACTCTACTCTTTCTGCTCCTTCAAAATTGATAGATCACTCAGAGCATGATTTACTTGATCTGGAGTAGGTTACTCCATCATAACGAACAACATCAGATCACTTGATCTTGTAACAATCTCAGGGTATTTTCATTTACGTCACTCCAATAAAACAAATTCACTTCACCAACAATACTATAATACAATGAACACTCTGTATGTAGTACGGCAATTACAATTGTCAATGCGCTATCAAAATGACATCTGTCAAAACAAGATAGAAATTTGTCAATAGTTATTTTTAAACAGAAATTCTGGCCAGAACCCTTTACAAATTGAATTGATTTTTGTCTAATGATAATAATTATGAATGATTCTGGCTGCGGAAGTTGTCCGGAACGAACCAACTCAAGTTTCCGTATTTGGAACGGCCCTTCTTTTATGTCGAAAATTGAAATATATTTTCTCCTACCTGCTCTCAGTTGTAATATTTTTAGAAATGAACCATCTCCTTTGTAGATGAGTTATTCATCTCGATATTCCATTTACTTGGATATGAAGAATCATCTATGGCCTATTTTGACGAATGGCTGTTATCAAATATTTATCGATCCCAATTGATGAAGTTTCCCTTTTTCTATAAGATATTGATAACTATCGTGTATATGGATTTCGGCAACCAATATTCTGAATGGATTTCAGCTATAATATACAAATTTGATTCTTTAGAACCAGATTACTTTTGCGTCCATTCAGTTCTCTCTTATTTTTTTCTCCATTTTTCCCTTGTTTTTCTAGCAACCCCTTAGAGATACCTTTCTAATACAGAGTATTCTTTCAATAATCACTATTCAGACTAACGAATCATTGCATAGTCCCACCAAGTAATTTTGGTGAATGAATATTATTTACTCAAAATTACTTATCATTGCATAGTCCCACCAAACAATGACAGGCATTAAAACTATAACATATTCAATCTCACATAAATTAAATTAAAATTTCTTCAACATATGCTTTCAAATTTATAACATTGAAAATTCCCCTGACATTATTATCATCATCAACAAGTTCGTAAGCATTATTCGCAACCACTTGTTTTATTTTATAAGGACCTTCATATAGCAAAAATAATTTATTTATTTCTTTATCTTCCGCAGATGAAATATTATTTGCCTTCAACCACACCTTATCATTTATTGAAAATATTGTTTTTTTTTCTGTGATTATGGCGTTGTTTTCTTTTTTCTACCTTCGTCAGTAACTTTTTATGTACTAATTGTAGTCTCACTTTGGTAGATGTCATCTTTCTTTCGGAGAATTTGATTATATTTCTCAGATATTCCTCAGTATCTATTCCTTTCTATAAAATAATTGGTGCATAACCAGTACTATCGTGAACGGCAGCATTTATCCAGAGTTCTACTTTGTGTATCATAGATGCCCATCTAGTATGCTTATCGAAACAATATGTTCTTAACAAACGACCTATCTCTCTCATTACTCTCTCAGATGGATTACCTTGTGGAAATCTGACCGAACAATGGAGCATTTTAATATTTCCTTTTACTAAAAAATCTTTCCAGACTTTTCCAGTGAATTGTGTCCCATTATCTGCTAGTAATCTGGACGGTTTTCTAACAGTTACAAAATAATCTTTTTTTAATTTATTGATAATATTTTTAGAAGTAGCATTTTTCAAAGTGTACAATTTCACATACTTGGTGAACACATTAGGTACAACGAAAACGTATTTTACGCCCCCACTCGATTTTGGCAATGGCCCAAATAAATCACAAGCCAATAAATCATTTTCATCTTTTGGAACAATATAATTATATTCCCCAGTAACAAGTTGATTACTAACTTTAGCTTGTTGACAACTTTGACAGCCTCTAATAATTTTACCAATATCCTTACGCATTTTTTCCAAATCCAATTTTGTTGCATGATTTTAAAAATTTTCCACAATCCATAATGTCCATATGATTCATGATAAGCTATAACCAATTCTTTTATCAAATCTTTCGGGCAACAGATTTTCCAATCATTCTGTAGATTATTTCCTGAATATAATATATTTTCAAATAAAAAGTAGTTTTTTACCGAATTAAAAGCATCATTTACAATGATGTTGATAATTGTTCCCAATTTTGGATCTAGTTTCTGATATTCATAATTTTTTTTTTATTTTATCAAGGATTTCCTTTTTAAGGCTTATCTTCAGTTTCGCAATTATGAAATTTTTGTTCAAGTTATGCATTTCATTTTGATCACCAGGATTTCTAGACAGAACATCTGCTATAGTATTCAATTTACCTTCATAATAGCAAATTTCCAAATCAAACTCTTGAATTTTAAGAACCCACCTTGTTAATCTTGAATTTAATAGCTTACATTTTTGTAAAAATGATAATGCCTTGTGATCATTATAGACAATAATTTTTCTACCTAGAATAATATTCCTCCACTTTGAAAGACAATAGACAATGCTTAACAATTCCCTTTCAGTAGTAGTATAATTAATTTCTGCACTATTTAGTGTTCTACTAACAAATGCTATATTATTCTCTTCATTATTATCTCCCATTTGGAAAAGTCTTCCTCCAATAGCAAATGCACTTGAATCTGTTTGCATGTAAAATGTTTTTCTTAAATTTGGATGATAAATCATACAAGCTTCTGCAATAAGTGTTTTCATTTTCTGGAAAACTAATTCATGTGTTTCTTCCCATTTCCACCTTTTCCCTTTTTTAACAGATCAAATAGAGGATACATTATTTCTGCATATTTATCACAATATCTTTGGTGATAATTACATAACCCTATAAATCCCCTCAACTTCCTAACATTATTAGGTCTTGGAAATTTTTCCAAAGCTCCTACTTTGTCCCTATCTATTTTCAATCCTGTTGTCGTAAGAATATTACCCAAAAATTTCACCTCTTTTCTATAAAATTTACATTTATTCAAATTTACAGTCATATTCGCTTTCCGGAGTTTGTCAAAAACTACCGATAAATGATTATTATGTTTTTCTATCGAATTTGATTTAATTAATAAATCATCTATATACGGAACTACAAATTCTCTACAATCGTGAAAAATCATATCAATACATCTTGTCATACCAGCTACTGCTGTACTAAGACCAAACGGCATGACCAAGAATTCATACACTTTATTTTCAAATGTAAATCCTACATATTTAGTATCATCTTTACACAAAGGAATTTGCCAGTAAGCAGAAGTCAAATCGATTGTTGACATGCATATGTTCTCTGAATATTGATATAAAATTTCATCAATGGGTAATGGGCACTCATGATCTTTTTCTATTTTTGAATTCAAAATTCTACAATCCAAACACAACCTGACAGAACCATTTTTCTTAAATACAGGTACGAGAGGACTTAAATATGATGTATTAGACCTTTGAATAATATTCCACTCCAACATCTCTTTAATTTTTTTACTGACTGCTTCTCTATGACATATTGGTATTGGATATGATTTTGCAAAAAATGGAGTATTATCTTTAAGTGTAATTTTATGTTCATAAATATTAGTTCTACCAGCAATATCTGAGAAAACTTCATTAAAACTTTCAATTAATGTATTAATATTTCCAACATCAGTATTTTCACAATCAATATCCGAATCTAAAATAATTTCCATTATTTCAGATACATTGAATTTTGATTTTTCATTTGAAAAAGGTAATATAATTATTTTTTCAAAACTATTGATAGATATTAAATTTTGCTCAAAATCTATTTTTGCATTCACCTGTGATAACCAGTCGATGCCCAAAATTATAGGATGAATAAGTTGATCTACAATTAAGACTACAATTTCAAATTCAACATCATGTATATTCAAATTCAGAAATGTTTGCCAATTTACTGATTTTGATTTAAAACCCATAGCCCCAGTAACTGTCACCCCTGTTATTGGTAGTTTTGGAAGAACCAATCCATTTTTTATCAGTGTTTCAAAACATTCTTTATTTATACAGGACACTTGACAACCACTGTCACATAATACTTGTACTTCTATATTTCCAATTCTTGCATTTATATATGGTAGAATGATTTCTAAATTTTTATTATCAACAATGTTTTCGGAATACATAGTACCACATATTTTATTAACTGAATTATTTACATTTTCCCTACTGCCTTCATTTCGCCAATTATTTCCCATAAGAAATTCCTTATCATAGCTAATCTGAAAGAACTCTGCATTTTTTTTCACCGCCCCTGTATTTTTACTTTCCTTTTTATCTACAGACAAACTAAAATTATCAAATTCTTGAGCTTCAAAGCTTTTAGCCATCTTAAAAACTCTAACAATATAAAATGAGTTATTTATTACTACCTGTATTTAAAAAAAAATTATTTTTACCTTTATGAAGGCCTTTTTTACGTTGGGCGCCAATATGTAACAATCTCAGGGTATTTTCATTTACGTCACTCCAATAAAACAAATTCACTTCACCAACAATACTATAATACAATGAACACTCTGTATGTAGTACGGCAATTACAATTGTCAATGCGCTATCAAAATGACATCTGTCAAAACAAGATAGAAATTTGTCAATAGTTATTTTTAAACAGAAATTCTGGAAATTGAATTGATTTTTGTCTAATGATAATAATTATGAATGATTCTGGCTGCGGAAGTTGTCCGGAACGAACCAACTCAAGCTTCCGTATTTGGAACGGCCCTTCTTTTATGTCGAAAATTGAAATATATTTTCTCCTACCTGCTCTCAGTTGTAATATTTTTAGAAATGAACCATCTCCTTTGTAGATGAGTTATTCATCTCGATATTCCATTTACTTGGATATGAAGAATCATCTATGTCCTATTTTGACGAATGGCTGTTATCAAATATTTATCGATCCCAATTGATGAAGTTTCCCTTTTTCTATAAGATATTGATAACTATCGTGTATATGGATTTCGGCAACCAATATTCTGAATGGATTTCAGCTATAATATACAAATTTGATTCTTTAGAACCAGATTACTTTTGCGTCCATTCAGTTCTCTCTTATTTTTTTCTCCATTTTTCCCTTGTTTCTCTAGCAACCCCTTAGAGATACCTTTCTAATACAGAGTATTCTTTCAATAATCACTATTTAGACTAACGAATCATTGCAATCTACTTCAACGAACATCTAATTGTTACTCCAGTCAACTTCGAGCAAGTAGAGCAATCAGAGTACGACTTAACGAACGACACTAAAATATTTGAATGAGTATTTGGTGCACAACTTTAACAACGTTACCAAGTTTAGTTTTGATGAACGTGACGTCATGAATCACTTTTCTTCTGATTAAAGAGAAACTAGCGGTCAGAAAAAATAAATAAAAAATCCCGAGTGATATTAGCGTGTATCCTTTCTCATATTTCGTGGAAAGGTCCATTAAAATAATAAAACGTAAAGATTTGTGGGACTTGAACGGCTCTAGTACCAACGGAACAATACTTGAGTGGTGATTCCACTTGAGTTATTCAATTTTTATGCTTCTGAAATGTTGGTGAAGTACTGCATTCTTCCTGTTACTTCAAGAAAAGCTTGAAAAGTGGTGAGGAGTATCCTTGTCTACTGCAGAGTGGTTGAGGCAATGTTTGTGTTGTTGTGCAATCCTTGGATAATGGGTCTAATCCAGATCCCAATATAACACCCATTTCTCTATATGTTTAATATACTACCATACATTTATCTCCATATTTTATGTAACATGAATTTCTCTTCCATTCATATTTTGGGATTGTTTTTCAATTTGATAAAATTGTATTTGGTTTTCAGGGGCGAATCAAAGAAATGGAGGAAATCAATAGGAGATCAGTAGATCAGAATACTCTTCTGAAAGCTCAACTTGCTATCAGTTCAGGAAATTCTGTGAATACGGAACAAAAGTTGGACCAGCAGCAGCAGGATGAATCTGACGTGTCTCACCCTTCACCCGATACCACTATATACGAAGATCTCTTGAATAAAATCAAAATGTTGGAAGCTGATAATTTAGAAAAAGATACCGAATTGGACAGGATCAGAAAGGACCAGGATGATTTATTGGAATTATTGACAGACCAAGATGTAAAGCTGAATACTTTCAAGAATAGATTGAGGGAATTAGGACAGTCAACAGTTGATGAGAACTCTGATAATAATTCTGTTTATTCAGAGAATGATGAATAAATGGTAGTTTTTTTCAGAGTTAATCATTATTTTTATTTATCAGAAATAACAACATTCAAGAAACATATTGTGTTTATCAGTATGTCAACTGTTCTTGCTTGAGAGTGATGAAATAATTTGTTTTCAGTTATCTAATCTGATTTTCCTAGTTGACAGATACATTAATAATTAAGAAGAGTTCAAACAACTCTCATAAGAGACAAAATGATGCATTTACAATTTTAGAGAAATAAAATATTTTTATTGGTTTATTATTTAATTCATCTTTCTTTTAACATTAACAAGTAGATGTTCGTATTGTTAAACTATTGAATATAAAAATAGGAAACAAAACAAAAAAGAATGCCCTCTCAAATAAATTGAAATATTAACGAAAGCATTTTGTATACAAAAAAATTAGGAATTATTTCACTGGGTGTGAGAAGTCACTACTTCAAATTTTCCCCCTAATCAAATCGAATATACTTCATTGTCGAAGACAATAGTCTCACAGAAAGGGTATTGTAGATAGACAAAAATAAACGAATTATAAAGTGTCCGCCAAAATGTTGGAACCATATGGAAAACTTTTTTATTAACCCTTTCGATCCTGGTGTGCACTTAAGTGGACAGCATTTAATTAAATATAAAAACGGGTTAAAAATTCAATTTTGACCGCCAAATTCCACTACATGTTTGCATGCAGGCTTCATTATAAATTCCGCATATTTTCTGTCATCTATCCATGAAAAGATGAACACATTACGTTCGTGTTCTGAGAAGGCGGTCATTCACCGAATGTCTTGCAGCTGTTTGTTTATCGTTGCTTTTTTTTTAATTCAACCGAGCGGTATGGTGTTTTTAAAAAAATGTAATTATATAAAAATAGTTAGTTATTGATATAATTACTCGAGTTTATTACAATTTTGAAAATACCTTGGTATTTTGGCCTCCTGAAACCTTGTGTGCTATAGTGGACATCAGTACTAAGTGGAGTAAATATTACATGCATATTTTTTTGGAAAACTAAAAAATGTCCTCGTTTCAGATTTTTGCGTACAAAATGAGTAGAAAAGGGTAAACCTATGAAAAGTTATTAGACTATTCAGAAAATGATGATTCTGACATTGACATTCTCAGCAACGAAAATGATGGATGAGAAGAAGATTCGCACCGACATAGAAGTATTTGTGAAATTTTGGTTATTTTTGTTATTTGTAGACTAGGAGTGTACAACTTCTTTCTCATACATGTTTGATGAATCGGATGAATCCAAAAAGTTTTGCATCTAGATGCAAATTCTCTGAGTGCAAAAACAAAACTCACGTACTGTGCCAAAAAAGTACGGTTCATCTATAAATTTGCAAAAAAACAAAACTGTCTTGTCTACATTATACTTATAAATGAAAGTTGTAATAATACTTTGTTTTTCTACGGTATTACCCAAAAATAAGGAAAATTACTAATCATCCGAAATTTTTCCTTTAGCAATTATTATACCCTTAAGTCCCACTGTCCACTGTAGTGCACATATCAAAAGTCAAAAACGGATAAACTTCGCACCTTCCAACAAGTACCAAAAATCTTTAAAAAAATTAAGTAACCTGAGGACCAACTATGAAATTTTATCATCTGATCAAAAAAAGTCGGGTCTGAAAGGGTTAATAGTTTCTCAGAAAATTTCATTCTTCATAAAAGTTGGTGCAATCAATTAGGCAAGGGCCCACACACAGCCAATAGTGTGGTTTGCCCGACCCACAAAGACCGGCTTGATTATATATAGACGAGGAGAACAAAGCCAGAACGAAAGAGGTTCGTTCCTGCTCCACCACCAAATACTAATGCGTGGAATAAAAACTGAGGACAGGAGCAAAGCAGCCTCCCAACAACCAGTAATGCGGCGAAGAAGATTCAAGCGATCCCCGGCTCTCCCCCCATTCCTCGTCCCCCCCACCTACAGCCAGGTCAAAGTCGTAACACTGATCCTCCTGGCCTAGGCACTGGACTTGCGGGATTAGGTTCGGTAACAAGCAGAATATACGAAATCAGTGGATGGTCTATGCAGAGCCAAAGCTTACCAAAGCCAAACCCTGGAGAAGCTCACGGCAGCCGTGACTATCCTGGGAAATGCAGACCACTACAACCTCTAAATGCCAGTAAAGGCATGCGTGCTTAATATTAATGGAGTCAATAATAAGCTACCACTTCTAATAGACTTCATTGATAGGCATAAGGTTGACCTTGTTCCTAACGGAAACCAAACTCCGACAGGAGGATTTACTACCATTAGGGCAGATCGGCCTAACGCAGTGATAGGAGGAGGAGTTGCTATCCTTATCAGGACGGGAATAGCACAAGCAGTGATTCCAGCCCGACGGAGCGGCATCGAGCATATCGGTGCCGAGCTGGAGGATGGAACCTGTGTGTTTGCAGTATATAATCCCCCGAATAGGAGAATGTCACAGCTCGATTTAGACAATCTGTGTAATACAGGACAAAAAGTACTGCTGGTCGGAGATTTGAATGCGAAGAGGCCTGAGTGGAACTGTGTTGATCACTCCAATGCCAACGGGACAGTGCTGTTGGACTATGCGCTAAACATATGTGGTAGTGATGTTCTCAGACGAGCCAACTCTCTACCCATAGAATGGAGCCACTCCCTCCACAATTGACCTGGTGATAAACAAAAATATTGGAGATGTGGGAGAACTCAAAGTCATACATGAACTAACCTCGGATCACGACCCGGTTATGTTTGAGTTAAAGAACAAGCAGAGCCAGAACGGCAAAATTCCTGTTCGATTACAGAAACACTGACTGGGCCGAGTACCGAAGGGGCTTGAATAGACTGACAAAAATAAAAAGTCAACTTAGTCGTGAAGAATTGAGATCTAAACCCAGTCGCTAATATCTAACATTCAGGCTGCAAGAGATGCAACCACTAGGAAAATTAAGGGAAGACCGGAATATACTGCCACCCCTTATTAAGGGGTTGATTGATCAGAAGAATGCCACCCGTAAAAGGTGGCAAAGAACGGGGAACCCGGTCCATAAGGAGAATATGTTCCTTATGGGCAGGGAGATTAACGAACTGATCAGACAACACAGTAATAAGGTGTGGCAGGATAGACTGGAAAAACTGGACGTGCGGGATCACTCTCTGTGGCGCACGGCGAAGCGTATACAAAAACGCTTCGAACCCGTGCCAGCCGCGGAGAGGGGTAACGTTCGTGCAGTGACGGACCCCCAGAAGGCAAAACTGTTTGGGGAATATTTCAGCAGTGTGCACTGAAAGGCGCCGGACGTCAACGAGGAACAGGAGGAATGCTCAAGGCGTGTAGAACGACTACGAGAGATACCTGCTCTTCCGTTGGGCCCCATCTGTTTACCAAAGTAATGGCAAGCGGTGTAGAGCTGTTGGAGGTCGTGAAACGGCTTCCAACACGAAAGGCGCCTGGGCAGGACGGTATTGACACGATTCTGCTGAAAAATCTTCCGCGTAAATCCCTCATCCAGCTACTTAACATCATCAATGCTATTCTGAAATGGCAGTATTATCGACATTGTCTAAAGCGGGCTGTGATAATACCAATATTGCAATATTGAAACCTGGTAAGGACAAACACCAACTTACGAGCTACCGCCCAATCTCGTTGCTTAGCGTGATCGCCAAAGTGCTAGATAAAATCATCCTGAAAAGGCTGCTGAATCTTGAAGGGAGGCTGAAACTGATCCGGTATGTGCAGTTTGGATTCCGCAGAGGTCATAACACGACCTCATAGGTAGGTAGTCCGGATTGTGCACGAGGTGAAGGAAGCCTTCAATCAAAAACTCAACACAGTCATGACCCTGTTGGATATGGAAAAGGCCTTCGATACAGTTTGGATCGAAGGTCTGGTCAACAAGATGCTACAGGCAGGCATGCCTTTGAACTCAGCGAGATTGATCTACTCCTGTCTCACAGGACGATCCTTTGCGGTAAGGGTAAATAGCAATCTTTCCGGGAGATACCGTGTCGAATCAGTTGTTCCGCAGGGTTGTTCGAGCATACTCCTCATTTATATTCACTATATACATACGACTTTCCACGGTCCTAGAGAGTGAATGCTGCGATATATGCGGATGACACAGCATTATACACACATTCATTCTCAAGCGTGGTCGCTGCTCAAAAGATCCAAATCCATTTGGATTGGGACGTCGTGCCGTATATGGAGAAAAATCAAATCAAGGTTAACGTGGGGAAGACCGAGATCGCCAACTTCACGAAGAGGCGTTGCTTTTCGACGCTCCCTCCTCGTGGGATGAGGGTCCGGGATACCTACGTTAGAGAATCAACCTCGGCGAAATACCTGGGAGTAGTACCGGACAAGGGTGCTGCTGTGAAGCGAACCTACCCTCTGATAGCCAGAACCTCCAAGCTGAGCTTAGAGAATAAGCTCCTGATATACAAACAGACTATCAGGCCCGCAATGTTATACGCTTGTCCTGTGTTTTGTAGCCTGGCCCCCACGCCTCTCTCGAGGCTGGACAGAATGCAGAACAAGTAGTTGTTTTCTGTTAGATGTTACAAAAAAAGTAAGTTCAATTTTATCGTAGGGTTTTTCCATTTCCAGAGGAGTCATGTATTGATTCAATTTTCAATTGAGAATGTTTCTATTTAAAAGATACTTCGTATTGTCACAAACAATGACAGATACATTCGCCTGGTTGATCTCCGGGAGATCAGCGGCGTCGACTCAGTTCCGACATATTAGAAAGTTATCATATAACTTTTATAAATATTTCCTACCAAAGAGCCCCCTGACGAGAAATCTCACTCGCATTAGAGAGTATGACAACGCCCCCCGTAAACACGGAGGCCTTATTTTATCTACCAAGCTCTGGATCTTTTCCAAGAACGTTACGAAGAACCGGGCCTGTAAAAGGCAGCCAAGGGTTAAAGTAAGACCAATCTGTTAACCCGGTTTTTTGCTGTGAGCTTTTTCTGGGATTTCTTCTGCATACCACTGGCCACATTGATCTAGCTCGTTTAGTCTCTGTTTAGAATATCTCCCGATCCACGCATAAGCATCGCAGGTGGCGTGGATTCTGCTCATTACCAACCTGTCTTAGAGTATCTACGGACATGCCCACTTAGAACGTGGGGGCCATTCCAAGTGTCTTCCGCTAGGAGGATTAGGGTTCGGCTGGGCGTTGCAACCGAGTGGTGGACTGGCGAAAGTTCATGGCTCGGCAAGCAACTGGCTGTCCTCATCCTTCCAACTCGCGAAGGATGAAGAGAAAATATACAAGTATATAGGCTGTGACAGATGATATGTTAACATAGTTAAAAACAATAAATTTGATTTGATTTGATTTAAAAAATTAAATTAAGTACGCGCATAACGGTTATTATCAGTGGCGTACGGCTAAGCGGAAAACAGCCGATATTCTAAATTCACTATTGAGTAAAGAGACATTAATATGCAAAATATCAAAAATTTTATTGAAAAAAATTGTTTGCAATTGAATGATATTCCCATCAGTTATCCAGTTTATACTGGAAAAAGGAATTTCTCTTTCCTGGCCCTAAAAAAATACAACCGAATACTTCCAGAGCGGTGAAAAATCATAAATCTTCGATTCAAGAATTCAAAGATAGAGATCTAAAATAAAAATTATTGATAATCCAAGTATGCAGTAGTAATTAACTTATTTCTAGAAGAATATTCATGTTTATATCTCTTATCTGAGCATGTGATTACGATCTCTATTGATATACAGAGCGACCCAGGCTTAAACCGCTAAACGTTGAGGATCGGTTTTTTAGGCATTTAGGTTCCTTGACCTGCGAGCTCTCCTGACTTAACCCCTATGGATTTTGTATAGGGTGCAATAAAAACCGAAGTTTATGCTGAGCCCATCAACGACGAAGGAACTATCCGGGAAAGAATTGTTCAAGCAGCACCAGAGATCACACCGCACAGCTGCAGAATCTGTCGTTCGCAGGTGCGAACTTTGCATTGAAAAAAATAGTGGTTATTTTGAGCAGTTTTGAGAAATTTAATTTTTTAAAAAAATTAAAATTAATAAATTTGTCCTAGTATCAATTACTCAAATACTTTTTTCGTGTTACATGCAACGAATCGGTTTTTAAATTGTTTCTCGAAAATGAAGTGAGAAGCGGTTGGATCTGAATTCTGTAAAGCAATATTTTATTGGATTTTCAATGAGGGGTCACCATATACAGGGCGCCGGACACTTCTGACTCGTGTGTAACTAAACTAAAAACGACCATGTAAATTTCACAAGCAATTTTCTTATAGGTTTAAAGGGCTCACCTAAGACCAGGATGCACGATCAAATTAATGAGACGGGTATGAAGGCCGTTTTGGTTCTCAGAAATAGCTTCAACAAATCAGCGAGGCCGTAGCGTATTTCTCATTCCCAAATGACGACTTGCACGAAAATATCCCTTTTGCCTTTTTAATATCTTTACAAACACAAAAAACAACTTAGTTCAAATTAAGTGCAAAATCCACGAAATGGACATACCTGCGCCCTCTATCCGACAAGAGCCAAAACTGTCGTTTTTGCTATTAGCCACCAGGAAAAGCGCTTTATACAATGGACGCCGTTAAGGTAGATTTAACCATTGTCTATTCTTTAGTCAATGATTTAACAGATTCATAATGCATATTTTGCATGACTTATTTAATGCGTAATTTTAATGCATAATGCATGAAAGTTCAATACAGGGACTCGATTGAAATGATTCACCCGTTTCACAATTTATAAAGACTTTGTTGAACTTATATGGATTATGCGATAAATTTACGCATATGCATATGAATCCGGTAAATCCGCCTTAGTGAATTAGCGACGCGACGTTAGCGTTAGGTGTCAAAATATTCAATGTTTTATAATATATATATATATATATATATATATATATATATATATATATATATATATATATATATATATATATATATATATATATATATATATATATATATATATATATAATTGAATAGACGGAATATCACAAACAAGCATATATCTATTAAATACAATATTAACAGTAAAGACAGCCTACCTCTGAAGCCGAAATAAAAGAGCGCCAATGGCAAAGCGGAGTTTCTTTCTGCACGTGCGCCAAAATAAAAAGTAGAAGATGACAGTCAAGGGCGATTATCTTAGTGTTGTTTCTCTCTTCTTCCCTTTTGTCGCTGCCTAAGTATGTCGTGTATCACTTTTTGCGCCATTTTTCAAATTACCTGATTTTTCAATGTGATATTCTTGTATCTATACGGTATAATTTCTTAAATCTGTAGAATAAAGTATAACTATGTCTTTATTGTCGGTGAGTAGAATTTTCCTTGTTTTTGTTTTTGACAGTTTTTCTGTTCCGTTCTGTTCGATCCTATAGCTCGAATTACAAAGTTTAATTGTGAATTCATATGTAAACCAATTAGTATTTTTTGAGTTATCTTTGGACTTTTACCAGAAGTCAATTAGTTCAGTCTAACAATATTTTGTAAAGTTCAGTTTATATTCCTATCATTTTTTAAATTTTTATTGTTGTATTCCTTTTATTCTCAAAGAAACTTTCCGGCATTTGAAGATTACTCTATTAAAGCTAAGTATACTTATGATATTCTACCTTCAATATATACATATATTCAAGTACTCAGATATTTTCCAAATGGCAATATTTATTTACTTAAGAAAATTCCGGTGAAAGTCTGAAATTAAATAAACATAACCTGTAAACTCAAGTCCAGAGATTGACACATTCCTCATTTTAAAATTTGAATTTCGCGCATGTGCCGTCGTTCAGCTTTGCCAATTTGACAAAGACAGACATATAAATTTGGCTTCACAATCACATTGCTACCATTGTCTCTTATGGCGTATGGTCAATATATGCAAACAAGCAAATCAACAAGAGTGTTTCAACAAAGTCATGTTTGCAAGCATTTTTCACCCATTTCGCAGCATTTTAGCGCAAAATGAGAATATACGTTTTGTTGTACTCTGTACTTCTACTTTCAAAATATGTTTTAGAAATTGAAATCGAACTATCACTAGAGCATCCAGACACGCTGCAAGATAGTGCAAAAAAAATCAAATTGAAATTGTGCCAAAACTAATGATCCGTCAATGCCTGTTTTGTGCACACATAAAGTACACTTGGTTTAATTCTTTCATGAGAAGAGCCAACCCTTTTTCTTGAGAAATGAATTTTTGAAAAAATCCTAATATTTTCCGGTTTTCCTCCGTTACTAATGATCATATGGGGTCGTAAAACATTCCATTTTGTTTGTAATTCAATTATCTACAATTCTTTCCATTGGAGCAACCAGATTGCTCTATTAGTTTTCATTCTATAAGCAAAACAATTTAACTAAATACGTTTTTTGTTGTTTAAATGTTTATAGCAAATTAATAAATGAGAGTTGCGAGTCGAAAACATAACAGAATTTAACTAGGGACTGTATTTCATGTGATGGCATAATCGATTTTTTGTTAGGAAAAAATGCTCTATTGATTGGCCCATTTTGGTATTAAAATAAGATTTGAATGCATCGATTAAACTTTGGGAAACAAAACCGATAAAACAAAATCATTAAGGAGGTCCACTTCCTTTTTTATTCCGTTTCTGCAAAAGTAAATTAGATATGTATTCACGTTCACGTATATACGTATATACGTTTTGATAAAAAACAAGTAAAGATGTATTATTCTCAAAATTTTAGAACTGAAATTTATTGTTTTAAAGATATCCATAGCACTCTAGAATAAAAAGTAAATTGCAAAATAAAAATAAAATTCGATTACAAAAAGTAACAAGTAACACATGGTTGTATTCAGTAAATCATATGGAGAAAAAAAAGTGGAAATATACCTGGTGTCTCATTTAAAGATCGAAAGTTCATGTCTCTTTTGGTGAAACCGGAAGTTGCATGAAGCTGAGTTACTTGTCTTATACCGGTCTTCCAAATTTAATTCCACTATCTTCAAAAACAAAAAAGTTTTTGGGGCGAGCTACTTTCCGCGGACACCCGGTATATAGATTGAAAAATACGTTATTGTCGAAGATATGAAATCTCATGGACAACGCGTTATCAAACAAGACAGTTACATCATTAACAATAACATTAAAATTAGAAATATAGAAATTTAAACTCAATCACTATGATTAGAAAAAAGTAACTAAAATACCAAGAAACATCACAAATGCTTTATTTAATAGTAAATTCCTGAATTTCACATGCACTTTTAAAGATCGTAAATCAGCAAGTGCATGATTGAACATTTTATGGGCGTTAACTTATTGATTTTTTCGCCATGGAACTCCTAGGAATTGGTAATGGAATCATGCAGGTTTCATGTCTTGTATTATAATGGGAGTATAGGAATTCATTTAATTACTTACTGATTTTTTGTGGATCATACAAGTACTTTCTAAAATTAATATACAATTTAAAGTCATGATTCTATGGTTGATGAAAAGAGTTTTACAAGTGTCTCTGGGTTTCGCTCTGCAAATATATGTGATTGACATCTTTTGGAGTACAAACAAGCGTTCAACAAAAATTGAGAAATATTTTCCCATAAAAAATTTCCATATCTCTGATGGGAGTAAATTAAAGCAAAATATGTCGCTCATGCTACTGACATACCTGTAGTTTCTCGCGAACACCCTAGTAGAGAAACATCCTGAAGACAATTTTTTACTCAATCTCGAGATGTGATTACTGAAAGAGATGTCCTCATCCACAAAAAGTCCCAAAGATATTTCTGATTCAGTACTTATTAATGTATTACCCAGGAAAATTCCATTGAGTGGGCACATAAAAGTTTTCGATGAATTAAAGGATAATTTATTAATCACGCCAGTTCTTCACTTCCTCTAGGCAAATTCCAAATTGTTCTTCGGCAGTAAGTAAGAATTTTTTTATCCTGTGGTAGAAGTCCATTTATATATCGAAGTGGAGTGGTATGGATATATAAATCAGTAAAACGCAAAGTCATCTCCACAATTTAATATCACCATCCGGTGTAGTAAGATGGTAAAACGGCTGTCAGTCAGTTGACAGTCATATAGTAGTACATGTTTCGGACCTACATAGATGCATCATCAGCTATTTAGAAATTCTACGATAAAAGGAGAACAATGAAACCAAAGACAATTTGGCTCATTATAAAAATTACTCACATGGAGATGAAAAAATATTTTATAATTATATGTGAAAAATAATTAGCTGTGTTACATAATGAAGTGAAGAGCACAACATGGTTTTAATAGATTAAATCTGGTATCTGTTATTTTTTTTACCACGATTTCCCTTAAATCGGCGCATCTTGCAAGATGTGCCCTTAAATTGTTTATAACGCGATTGTCAACATATGCGTGCACTCGGATAGTTGGAAGTAGGGTGTTTCACCTCTTCCGGCTAGCTCAGACCACCTATCCGAAGTACAGCATCGTCGCAAAATCTCAGCAAATCCGGAGCTCTTCATCTATTTGGAATAACTAGCAGGAACGTCTGACATAGGAATTCTTTCGTTGGTGTTGCCAACCGACGAGGTTCCATTAATTCGCATGCCAGGCCGTAGATACCTAAACATACCAGAAATACTATTTTCACTTTACACTTAACACTACTGAGCCATCCAGAAGTGGGGGCTTCTATCCTGGGAATTGTCCGAGCCCTCAGGCGGCTCCTGGACGACTGAAGATTTCTCCACCATGCACCCCCTAAGGTTGAGGCCCGGAAGGATGAACTCCCCAGCACTCGTACGTACTCGAAAGCTCACCCCCCCTATCCACCACCCCCGCTCGTTAAAGCGGTTCCTCATCCTGATGATTGGCGATCAGCAGAATAAAATCTGACCGTTTGATATGGAGTGCCCAGCCAATTCTCGGCTTGAAGCTCCCTTATATCTGACATGAGTTGACTTTTAAAACAATGACTTTACTTTACTGTGCATGGTGCCCCCCCTGAAACTGGCTGAAGATTTCTGCCAAAAGAGCTTAAATTTATACACTGGCCGAACATTTGAGTCGTCCAATGGTATAACAATTCGCTGGTAGGCGGAGCCTATTTGAACTCTCGCCTCCAGATAAACCCCACTGAGTATTTTTTGCAAAATCAAAAATAGTGGTATTTCTGGCAGATTATGACATTGTGCAAAAACTACACATTGGACAGCAAATATCATGCGAACAGTTAGTTGATCCACATATTATTTTATCTATCAGTTTCTGCAATATTGATTTAAAAATATTATATATTTTTTTTAAATTGTCTCTTCTATAAGGTTTTCCTGGATTTTCTCAGTGAAAAATACACCGATCTGGTCGTATGAAAATCCGTTTTGTAGGTTATATAAATCTCTACAAAAGTTTCATTGACTGTAATTCGATTCGTTGAATAACTTTTGAGATATTTACAACAAACTTGTAAAAAGTTGTAATTTTTTTCACTATTTCTTGTTTAAATAATTTCACAAATCGATTTTGCTGGGGCAAAAACTGGGGTTTTTATTAATGAACTTTCTTATAAAAATTAGTATAGGCCATTTGCGCCTTTTATTTTGTGGGGGAAAAATCTCTATAGCTTGGTCTAGTTAGGAAAGTTACTCAAAATTTGTTTAGAAATTTGTTTCCGCAGCATGAAATAAGAATATTTTGTGTTGTAGCATGTACGAGGATGTATTGATATCTAGTTAGCCTAGACCAGTTCCGTCCATAAACAAAATTTTGCGTTACCATAGCAACGAACAATAACTTATTAGAAGTGTCAGTGTAAATTTTGACGTCAAAAAAGTAAACCAGAGTTACGCAATAAATTAAAAGAAAAAATATGTCCACCGAAATTGCGAAAATCGAAAAAAAAATTGGGGTATCGAGCCGTCATCAAGTACCTATATTTAAAAGGGTTAAGAGGTAAGCAGATTTGCGAATATATGCTTAATACCCTCGGTGATCAATGTCCTTCGTATGCGACCGTAAAAAATTGGACTGCAAGCTTCAAAAGAGTTAAATTTTCCATTGAAGATGATGACCGACCGGGATGGCCAGTTTCTGTGTCAGTCCCCGAAAATATCGATGCAGTTCATGACTTGATTTTAACAGACCGTCGAATTGGGCTAAAACGGATATCTGAAGCACTGAATATTTCATACGAACGCGTTCATCACATAGTTCACGTCAATTTGGACAAGAGAAGAATTGCTGCAAAATGGATCCCCAAATGTTTGAATGTTGACCAAAAGCTTACAAGGGTAGTAACATCGCGTTCGATCTGTGTATGATTTGAAAACGATGTAGACTTCTTAAACCGAATTGTTACTATGGATGAGACTTGGGTACATTTCTACGATCCAGAAACAAAGCAACAATCGATGGAATGGCGACACTCCGGTTCTCCAAGACCTAAGAAGTTTCGTGTCCAAAAATCTGCTGGAAAAGTTCTTGCTTCATTTTTTTGGGATTGCCATGGAGTAATCATGATTGATTTTTTGGATAAGGGAAGAACAATAACTGGAGACTATTCGACTTTACTGACAATTCTATGGGAAAAATTAAAGAGAAAAGACGCGGAAAGCTATCCAAAGGTGTTTTGTTTTTGCAGGACAACGCCCCTGCACACAAATCTCATGTTGCCATGCAAAAAATTCGTGATTTAGGGTTTGAATTATTAGAACACCCCCCTTCACCAGATTTGGCTCCGTCCGACTATCATCTCTTTCCTCAACTGAAAAAAAGTTTAAAAGGTCGTAAATTTTCTTCCAACGAGGAGGTAATAAAAGCTGTGGAGGTCTGGTTTGCAGAGCAAGAAGAAGTTTTTTTGAAAGGTCTAGAGACGTTGCAGGTTCGCTGTAATAAATGTATCCAATTAAGAGGAGAATATGTTGAGTAATAAAATATTTTGACATTGAAACTTTGTTTGGTTCTATAGTAGGCCAATAATTTTTCAGTATATCCTCGTATAATTAGAGAAAACTAACTGTCTGTAAATGTTTCTCTAGTTTTTTATCACCAACAGATATTCGAAACTTCAGAAGCTCTCTTGTAAACAAAAGTTACTGATGTCCTTATGAAGATTTGAAAATTTTGAAGTCTGTCAAAATAAAGAGCTTCGGTCGTGAGTTTGGGGGAGGGAGCAATTGCCACCAATGCCCTTCCCCCCCCCCCCCCCCCTGAACCCGCGTCAGAACTGTTTTCAAATATGGCGGAGTCGATGTTAATGCATAAACAAATGGTGAAGTTTCCTCTATTAAGATTTTCATTTCTATATGGAGATCATGAATATTTTGAATATTTTGAATATTTTTCTTTTCATTCTTTTTCCTTTTTTTTTCTTTCATTCGTAAGATCAAATTAAAATCAGAAAAAAATTACTTCGGCTCCTACACCATTCCTGTGAAGTAGATTGTGAGAAGACAGGTTCACAAAGAGATAGAGATCGAAGTAAAATGTGACTTCCTTAGCGGGTACGACGTTGCCAATATGCCTTGATTTCCAGAAAATAATAATTACTCGAACAGTGATGACGTCATCAAGAATATGAGTAGACCAAAAAATGCGAAACTGAAAAATAAAATCGATTTATCTGAGCTTATTTTCCTTAATAGTCATATAAAGTGTTTAACGAATTTGTTCCGACCTTTACGTGCTCACTGTATAATGATAGTGGAACTGTGGTTTTTTTCTGCAGTTGAAATAGCAAATGCACCACATTTTTTTGTCAACAGAGAATACATGTATGTGTAAAAAATATTCCTAAAATACATAAATTGAAATGTAGATTGAAAATAATAGAGAGAAAAGAGAAAGACAAAAATAGAACAAATAAATGAGATATATCAGCGACACGCATTGACAATATCTAAACAATAATTATAGATAAGTTTCAGGTAAAAATGTTCGTCAACAATAAAATTAAATAAAATCATACATTAAAATCTTACACTAAAATTGTCCAAAATATTCATCTAGGTTGTAAAAAATGTTTGGTTCTCTTTCTAAAAATATGCCCTTGTTGAATTTCTTTCAGCTTATTAGGAAGTACATTGTATAATCTCAGTCCTATCACGTTCAGTGATTTTTGGCAAATGGTGATATGTGAGTTTGGTAGATGGAAATCGTTTTTCCTCCTCGTGTTGTGATTATGATATTGGTTATTTGTGGAAAACTTTTTTTTATTCGCGTGAATGTATATTAATACTTCTAAAATATAAAGACCAGGAAGTGGAAGTTTTTTGAAAATGTCGCGACATGAGGTCTGTTGGGAAACGTTTGCAAGGGAACGTATTATTCGCTTCTGTGTGATGAATACATCTTTCGCTGCTGGGGAGTTTTCCCATATTGTGATTGCGTAGCGGAGTCTTGATTGAATCTGAGCGTGATAAAAGAGGAGTAGACTAGGTGTGTCCAAAACACTTTTCAGGATTCTAATTTGGTAACATTTGGAGTGAAGAGAGCTAGTTAGAGTTTTGCAGTGTGATTTGAAATTGAGATATTGTCAATTGTGATACCTAAGAATTTTGAGGATGTACTATGTTCAAGAGGTATTCCACAGATGTTCAAGTCCAGAGGTGGTAGATTAGTGTTTTGTCTGGTATGGAAGGTAGTAAAACTAGTTTTTGATGCATTTAAAAACAGAGAGTTGTTGCTCAGCCAATTATGTAGGGCGTCAGTTGTATTGTTTATTATATTTTGGAGTTCAAGTGAGGATTCTTTAGAGAAAAGCAAGGTAGCGTCATCAGCATACAGACATGTGAAAGCTCCTGGCAGAATAGTTGGCAATTCATTTATGTAGTTAATGAAAAGTATAGGTGCTAGGACGGATCCTTGGGGAACACCTATGATGTTTTGTTGTGGACTTGAGATATGAGTTATTGTTTTATTATCGTTGGTGTGGTTGATTTTAACCCGCTAGATTCTTCCTTCCAGGAAGGAACTGAACCATTCGTGAGGTTTTCATCTTATTCCATTCAAATGAAGTTTATTGAGCAACTTTTTATATACCACACAATCGAAAGCTCGGCTGAGATCGCAGAACACTCCTGTCCAGATTCAATAGATTCTATAATGTTTCCATAAAAAGAGTGAATGGCACTGATAGTTGAGTGTCCTGTACGGAAACCATGTTGATCGGGATGCAATAAGTTATTTACGTTTAAAAAGTCCAGGAGTTGAGAAAGCATAGAATATTCGAAAATTTTTGAGATTACCTGGGGTACTGTAATTTGCCGATAGTTTTCTAAATTATGCGGATCTAATTTTTTGAAAATCGGGGAGACTAGAGAATTTTTCAATCTGGTAGGATACACGCCCTCTTGAAAAGATATGTTTATTTTATGGGTGAGGAGTTCGATGATGTAGTCAGCAATTTTTTATATCAAATAACCTGAAATTTCATCAGGACCACAGGAGTATTTTTTCTTAAGTTTATATTTTATGATGTCTATAACTTCTTTTTCTGTGACATACTCTACAAAAATGCTGTTAGGTATACTTCTCTATGAGAAGTGCCAGATTTCTCCTTTATGTTAATTTTATTGATGGTGTAATATGGGGCCTGTATGAAAAAGTTATTGAAGGCTTCGGATATTAGTATCTTACGCACAGTTGAACCACACGTTATTATCTATCAGTTTCCGCAATATTGTTTGACCACCTTCAGATTTATAAAAATATGAATTTTTGAAAAATGGTCTCTTTTTCGTGGTTTTCCCGGGTTTTCTCAGTAAAAAATGCACCGATCTGGGCGTATAAAAAACCATTTTGTAGGTTTTATAAATTTCTACAAAAGTTTTATTGACAGTAAAACGATTCCTTGAATATTCTTTGAGATATTTTCAAAGAACCAAAAAATTTGTAATTTTTTTCACTTTTTCTTGTTTAAAAAATTCCACAAAGCGATTTTGCTGGGGCGAAAACCAGGGTTTTTATTTAGTAACTATCTTCTAAAAAGTAGTATAGGCTGTTTGCGTCTTTTATTTTGTGTGAAAAGAACCTGCCGTTCGTAAGAGAACGACAGCTAGTTAAGGGAAAAAACAAACAAAAACAAACAAACTCATTTTGTTACCATAATAATCAAGAAATCAACATCTCCGAGATGTTTGTGTTAACTGGGCAACTCGTCGAAGAAGATGACGACAAAACACTGGGTGTGATTATTACTCAAAATGAAGAAGCCGCTGAAAAAGACTGGGTATAGTCTTTTCAATATCACTTGCAACAACTCGTATAGGTTCATAGGAAACGCCGCGGTCCACGTGACCTTAATTGACGTGCGGCAAAATGCAAAATATTTGGCTGGAGGGTCATAAATCATCATGTAAATTAGGTGTCGGCATATCAAACGAAATTGTCGGTAAGGCTTTGAAACGAGTTTTTATGATCTGCAATTGATATTGGAAAGACTATACGTACCGATGCGACTTCTGTTTATTTTAATTTTTCATATTTATTTGTCTGTTTCCTTAAAATTTCATTTTAACTTTCTGTCAACCGAATAAACTTTTGAAGTAAGATACCTATGAGTTTGTTTTTTTGGGAAGGTAGAAATAGAAATTTTCCGAGTCAACCTAGGCACCTACATCTATCTTGAAATGTGTTCGAAAAAAGTGTCGTCTGGTAATGAGTAATTTGCAAGTTGAGTGCAAAATTCACCACCCTTAATTTTTTGAAATAAAATTGGTATCCACGATCTTATGTTGAAATCCTTTTTAGAAATGATTAATAACATCCTGAATTGAAAAAATTTGAACTTTCACATGTCTTTGATTGCTCACTACTGTAAATATTAGGAAATGAAATCTCGTTCTCGCGAGATCTCGTTTTCGCGAGATCTCGGCCTTTTTTAGCGAGACTGATCTCGGCCGAAAAATGGGCGAGATCTCGTGAGTTTTACGAGATTGCATTCGAGCATAAAAACGTCTTAAGGTTTCCTGAAGCCGACGCGGAAACGCGGGAGCGGGATGGACAGGAGCCTAAATTATAAACCAGGAAATAAAAACAAACATATCGGTGCGATTATCTGTATTTCGAATTCTTTGGACATTTTGTGCTTCTTAAGGTGCCACTTTCAAAATAATTCGTATTAATGGCGTGTGATGTGAACTGAACAAGCCTTTCATTGGATTGGTATATGTCTAATTTCTAATAGATCTCTGAGTACGTGAAAATAGAGTATTTTTTGATTTGATTCCGAGAGTTCCAACCTTTGACAGCTGTTTCGTGGTAACCCACTCGTCAGAAACAATTTCTGGAAGCTCTCAAAATCAAACCGAATCCACTCATAATTAATGCCGATAGGCAACGACAGTATATAACAAAAAGTAACTATAGATGTCACAAGTTACTCTCTGAGTAGGTATAGTTTTCTTTAATTGATAGATAATAATATCTCAATTTGATAGTCAACTCAACTTAATTAATGAGTTTTGACTTCTTGTTGTTTTGTTATAAAAGAACTGTTTTATTATTAAAAGACTTTTGTTTGACATTAGAAGAGACGACTGGTTGTTTATTTCATTTCTTATTTGATCAGATACGTCGAAGTTTACTACTAATAAAAAAATATTGATAGACGTCAAACAATATTAAATACATAAAAGTTTACTGAAAAAATTCGTGAAAATGAATGTTTGATTCGTAATACCTATAATTCTTATAATTTTTTCCTAATTTATTCAAATATTATGATTATTTGCTAGAATAAACACAAAACTGCCAATCTCCCGAGATCTCGAAATTGGCGAGAACTCGCGGTATTGTTATTAATAAACTCGTGAGATCTCGCCTGAGCCCCAATCTCGCGAGATTGCATTCCCTAGTAAATATAGAGTCTACCCTATTTGTCTATAAGTTATAACTTCCGACAATAAAATATATTCTGACTTATGGTCGTTACATTTGTTTGCTTGCAATCTCCTGATTCATACTGCGTATTAGATCATCACAGCTATCAAGAAATATACATTTCACATAAATTATAAATAAAACAAACCATCCGATTCAGTTAAGTCACCGCCTAACCAACTACAATTACCAGTGGCTGCGGTGCCTGTGGTTGCTAGAATAAAAATTCTCTCTGCTCGGCGATCTAACATAAAAACAGTTGAATACGCCACCGCTGCCGTAGTAGACTGCCGTAGTAGACCCACTACTACTGTCAGATTCAAAATCTTCAGAATCTAAATAAATATGTCAGAAGACGGTTGAGAAATGAATAATCAAATGCTTTAGAAAAACTTGATGTTACAGTTATTGGACGATAATTATATCTGGAAAACAGAAAGCAAATAGTAGAACTCAATCAAAAATATAATATAGCTAGATCGGAGGCTATGGGTGTGTCTATGGGGGTCCCACAGGGTAGCATTCTCGGTCCAATATTATTCATTATATTTATTAACGATATTAACAAGGTTATAGAAGACATAATCACAGCTCATATGATTAACTATGCTGATGATACCAACCTTCTATTAACAGGTGCAAACTTGCCAGATATCATTAAAAATGGTAGCAAATTAATAGAAATATTACTTTCTAGAGAACAAGTTGGTTTTAAATTATGGAAAAACAGATTGTATCATGTTCAAAATCAATAACAGTATACCGGGTGGCAACGGAAGTATTGCCTACGGAATATCTCAGTTATTGTATGAAGTACGTTTGTGAAATTTGAAGCGTCGATATAATGACATAAGAGCTAGAAATTGAGCATATTGACATGTCGAAGTTAACTTCTGGTCTGACCGGAAGCAACATCAACTTTCTTATTTTAAATGGAAACCCTATTTTTTTTTCTTTTCGCTTTATTCAGCATTCAATTCCCTTTCCAATGACATATCACAAGTTGGTATCTAACCAGAAACTAGATCAGAAAAAAATTATTATTGAAATTCACCGAGTAGGCCGTGGAAGCAAAATGAAAGCCAAAAATTGAAAAGTTGGCTATGGAAACCATACGTCACTTGATAACAGTTGCTACTACTGTGATATTTTATTTTCATTCGTCGGCGTTATAAAAAGCCGCCAAAAAAAATATTGGAAAAATTGGGAAAAAAACAATACTCTGTAGGTCCATAACTTAAATAGGAACATACAACTTTTTCTTGCCTGTACTATTCAGCATAACCATTCCTTTCTAATGATATAATAGAAAATAATTTTTTGAACTGAGATACCGAAAAATCCAATTATTATTCTTCAAATAACAAAACAGATTATCGCCATACGCAAAAATAAAATTAAAAATAATGTGGAATGATAAATTATATCCTGTAGATTCTAGGTTAAATAGGAACATAAACGTACTTGGTCTGTGCCATCGTCCATAGATATTCTAATATCTACCTATGGACGATGTTTGTGCTATTCAGAATAATCATTCCATTGCATTAATCATTCGAACCAAAATATTAACAAGTAGGCTGATTAAGATGTATTTTGGAATGAAACAAAAAAGAAATGAGAGCTGTCACGAACGCTGCTATCCATATTATTTTGACGTTCGAATTAGTGTTTTTGATTCTGCCATTTTAAAAGGGTTTGGAAATCGAAATCAGTTAGTGGAATATTCAAAAAATGCCCCGTTATTCACGAACCGAACAAATTGACATGCTTCTCATTTATGGTGAATGTTTAAAAAATTCTTATGCCGCTGAACGATTGTATTTAGAGCGATATCCAGGGAGGCAGCAACCGTCAAGAAGGTATTTCCAGTGGCTTGAAGAAAAATTAAGAACTGAGCCTGATGTTCACGAAGTCCAAGAAGCATTTGTTATTAATGAGGAAACTGAAATTAATGTATTAGCTTTAGTACAATATGATACCACAATTTCCTCAAGGCAGATTGGCGCCGAATTAGCTATAAGTAAGGACTCTGCTAGGAAAATTTTGAAAAAAACATCGATTGAAATCCTTCAAGTATCACTTGCATCAACATTTGTATGAAAATGACGGTGAAAGGCGCCTGGAATATTGTAATTGGTTTCTTCGACAAAATGCTGAGAATCACCTATTTAACTATTATATCTTGTTTACGGACGAGTCAAGATTTACCAACAATGGATTATTTAACAGGAATAATACAAGGTAGGTACTGTACTTTATTTGGATTATTGTCGATAGTCGAAGTGTAAAGTGCTAAAAGTGTGAACGGTCTTTTGTTCCAGGTACTGGGCGATAGCAAACGAGCACCGGTTTCGACAAGGAGGCTTCCAGGAGAGATTTGGTGTGAATGTTTGGACAGGAATAGTTGGAACTCATATTGTTGGCCCCATTATTTTTCAAGGCCAACTAACCGGAGAGAGATACTTTAATTTTTTAACGAATGAAATTTCGGAATTCATTAACAACCTACCAGCGGAAATAAATGAGAGAATGTACTTCCAGCAAGATGGCGCCCCTCCGCATAATTCAAGAATAGCGAGAAATTATCTTCAAAATCGCTTTCAAGAGAACTTATAACAACCCATGGTCCAGTCAGGTGGCCACCAAGGTCACCTGATCTTACTCCGTGCGACTTTTTTCTATGGGGGCATCTTAAAAATAGGGTGTATTCCACACAGCCTACAACTCTACATGAGCTAGAAGTAAAAATTCGTAGAGCTTTCCAAGATATCACGCCCCAAATGCTGAGAAACGTTTTACATGAAAATATCACCAGAGTCAATAAACGTATTGACGCTGAGGGAATGCATTTCGAACATTTGTTTTGAATTTATTTTATCTTTAATCCTATCAATTTGAATTTTTTTTTTCGATAAATCTGTTTTTTCGTTATTTGAAGAATATTAATTGGATTTTTTGGTATTTCATTTCAAAAAATTACTTTCTATTATATCATTAGAAAGGAATGGTTATGCTGAATAGTACAGGCAAGAAAAAGTTGTATGTTCCTATTTAAGTTATGGACCTACAGAGTATTGTTTTTTTCCCAATTTTTCCAATACTTTTTTGGCGGCTTTTTATAACGCCGACGAATGAAAATAAAATATCACAGTAGTAGCAACTGTTATCAAGTGACGTATGGTTTCCATAGCCAACTTTTCAATTTTTGGCTTTCATTTTGCTTCCACGGCCTACTCGGTGAATATCAATAATAATTTTTTTCTGATCTAGTTTCTGGTTAGATACCAACTTGTGATATGTCATTAGAAAGGGAATTGAATGCTGAATAAAGCGAAAAGAAGAAAAAATAGGGTTTCCATTTAAAATAAGAAAGTTGATGTTACTTCCGGTCAGACCGGAAGTTAACTTCGACATGTCAATATGCTCAAATTTTAGCTCTTATGTCATTATATCGACGCTCCAAATTTCACAAACCTACTTCATACAATAACTGAGATATTCCGTAGGCAATATTTCCGTAGCCACCCGGTAGATACACCACAAAATATAATCATGGATAATCAAAAATTTGTTAGTAACACTTCAGTGAATTTTCTAGGTATATACATTGATGACACTTTAAGTTGGACTAGTCAGATATACAACCTTTGCAATAAACTGTCCTCGGTAATATACGCCATGAGAGTTCTGAAAAAAAAATGTTGACCTTGAAGCACTAATATCAGTATATTATGCGAATTTTTATTCTGCCATGAGACTAGGGATAATCATCTGGGGCTCAAGTCATGGGTGGAAAAGAGTTTTCCTATGTCAAAAGAAAATCATCAGAATAATTTTCAACATAAATACAAGAGATTCCTGCAGAGGAATCTTTAGGTTACACAGACTACTAACTGTGTCAGTAATCTACATCTATGAATTAATAAAGTTTGTTATCAATCATCCAGGCTATTTTGACACACATAGCAAAACACATATTTACGGGACAAGGCAAAGAAAAGACTTCGCATATCCCATTGATGCAACATCCTTATATGAACGTAGCACTATCTATAGGGCAATGAAATTTTATAATAACCTCCCACAAGATATAAAAGATATTGGAGTTGCCAATAGATTTCTGAAACCTGTAAGAGAATTTCTATGTAACTTAGAGCCCTACGATACTGATGAATATTTTCTGGCCTGCAGAAATTTATAAATCCAATTTTATATCTACAAAATCATGCTATACATTGATACATAATTTGGTGAAAAATTATCTCTAGTTTTAATAACAATGTGAAATGTCACATAGTTTAAATTATTTGTCTTTGTGTTTGAAACCTGAATCCATTCATTTAGAATGTTTCATATCTTTTTTAAACTTACATGTAAAAATTTTGATATTTTAGAAGTTTTTGACGTATTTCTCAGACAAAAATATTCTGCCACTCTTGTGAATGATTATAAAATACTCTGTGGAAATAAATGTATCTGTATCTGTATTCATGATAGTTGTACACGCCTTTTTAAAGATGGGAATAATTTTCACAACTTTCAGACATTGGGGAAACTCACCATTCAGAAAGGACCAACTCATTAAGTTTGTGAGAGGTTTAATATTTTCTAAACAAGCCTTGATTATGAAAAGTGGGATTTCATCATGCCCAGAGAAATGCTTATTTTTCAGTTTATATTTTGATATATTTATACTAGTTCGAGACTGGTGAAGGGTACAAGAAAAAATTACCTACTCGTTGATATTTACCTTGATATCATTGGACATATTACGTTGTTCACCATTTTGTGTGCATTGTAACGGAGCATGTGTAAAAAAATCTTTAAATAAGTTTGATACATCAATGGGGTCTTCATAAGTCATTTCACCTTTTATAATAATAGGGTTGTCCTTGTTCTATCCTTGTAATATCTGAATTCAGATATTACATTCTATGCCGTTTTGTTGATAATACAGAAATTAGCGATTCTTTTTTGGTAGTATCTTTCCTTGAATCTCTCAATAAAACTTCATGTTCTTTTTTAGCTCTTCTGTACAGAATTGTTAATTGGGGAAAATATCTTTTGAGGCGGTATAAATATTTCAGTTTTATATTACATTTCTTAATTTACTGTCATTGTTGTTGATAAAATACTTTTTTAAAGGGAAATGTATGTTGAATGTACGAGGATGTCTTGATATCTAGTTAGCCTAGACCAGTTCCCTGCATAAACAAAATATTGCGTTACCATAGCAACGAACAATAACTTATTAGAAGTGTCAGTGTAAAGTTTGACGTCAAAAAAGTAAACCAGAGTTACGCAATAAATTAAAAGAAAAAATATGTTCACCGAAATTGTGAAAATCGAAAAATTGGAGTATCAAGCCATCGTCAAGTACCTGTATTTGAAAGGGTTAAGAGGTAAGCAGATTTACGAAGATATGCTTAATACCCTTGGTGATCAATGTCCTTCGTATGCTACCGTGAAAAATTGGACTGCAAGCTTCAAAAGAGGTAAATTTTTCATTGAAGATGATGACCGATCGGGAAGGCCAGTTTCTGTGTCAGTCCCCGATAATATCGATGCAGTTCATGACATGATTTTAAAACTGGAGATTACTATTCGACATTACTGACCACTCTACGGAAAAAAATTGAATAGAAAAGACGCGGAAAGCTATCCAAAGGTGTTTTGTTTTTGCAGGACAACGCCCCTGCACACAAATCTCATGTTGCCATGCAAAAAATTCGTGATTTAGGGTTTGAATTACTAGAACACCCCCCTTATTCACCAGATTTGGCTAGGTCCGACTATCATCTCTTTCCTCAACTGAAAAAAAGTTTAAAAGGTCGTAAATTTTCTATCAACGAGGTGGTAATAAAAGCTGTTGAGGTCTGGTTTGCAGAGCAAGAAGAAACATTTTTTTTGAAAGGTCTAGAGACGTTGCAGGTGCGCTGTAATAAATGTATCCAATTAAGAGCAGAATATGTTGAGTAATAAAATATTTTGACATTGAAATTTTGTTTGGTTCTATAGTAGGCTAAAAATATTTCAATATACACTGTAAATATTGTTTCCATCAGATTACATGATCCCATATGGGTAAAGCGTTGCCATGCATATACATGTAAAGTTACATACCTCATGCAATATTATGTAAAGTCATCACATGACTTCAAATGTGAATTTCCGAAATATTCCATATTGTATACTTATGTAGTTTTCTCCATTTTTCCAGATTTAATGGCGATTTATACAAACATGTTTGTTCAAGTTTTTTTACCATTATATTCAAGTAGTGTCAATTGACATACATGCTTTAGTATATATTATTCATGTATCTGTAGGGAAAAATACAATTTTTGTTGTAAATTAAACTTGGAATAATTTGCACTTCCCGATAATTACTGGTACTTTCATATGATTTTCCACTTAACTACAGATTTAACGGAAAGTTACATGTCTGTTTAGGTGTCTTTTGTCAAGTAGTGTCAACTAACTTTACATTGTGTAAAAACTTGTAGGTATCGTAATAACTTCAATAGAGAAAAAAATTAAGAAAATTACCCATTTTTTTAACGTTGAATGAATTGAAACTAAGTAGTGTACCTTGAAAAACAATCTATCATTTCTCTTTTCTACAGTTATAGCGGAATATTTGATAGATTAGATTAGATCTTGATTATGCCAGCAGATTCAGATACTTTTTTTGCCTCAAATGTAACGGTTACAGAGAAGTGTTATACTTCTTCAGAGTTTGATATATACTACAATATTCCATAATAGTACAGAGAGGGGAGGAGGATCTGCAAAAAAGACATATAATCGAATTTAAAAATACTTTATTCATGATAACATATTGTTATATATTGAAGAAAAATTACTAAAACTCTCAAATCGTTTAAATATCGTACAATAATTTAACAAAATATCCTACTCTATACTTCAAATCTTTGAAATTAACTGAATAGTTTAGCTGACCTCATGAGATTGCCCACTCTCCGATATCATATTCTGGAATCAAATTGAGATGATAACTAACCACTTGAGATTTGAATGTCAAGTAAATACTCAAAATCACCACTCAGTTGGTTTTGCGACAAAGAAGTTTCGATTCGATTTCCTATAAAAAAAAAAAATTGGTGTTATTCATAATATTATGGAACGAACAATTAATGTTTGATATTTTTTCCTCAGTACCTATTAACTCACCTGATATACAATCCGATGACAATTTGGCACCCACATACACAAATAAAAAATATGGCTTGTTTGTTTTTAAAACGTATCTTCGCCAGATGTCCAACGATGTTCATCCTATACCAACATGAACTGTGAATGAGGATTTGGCCGAATGCCGGTATGTGCGCATGGCGAAAGCGTTACGGAAAATTACATTTAAACAAAAGAGAATTCACATATTACCAGTAATATTCTGTAAATTGGCGTCATTCCGCTGTAACAATACGTCGTTTTACTAATTATTACATTCATATACAGTCATTATGTAAACCAGCGGAAATTACATGTAATAAAGAATTGAATTACATGCTCACTGTAAAACTCGAGAGAAATGGAAGACATTTACCAAATTTTACATTAAAATTTTGAATTACTGCTGGAATCAAGTTATAATACTAGGAGGAGTATGTATATATTACATTTTGAAATGTATTTTTCCATCCACTTTTTACTGTGCATCCTCGTACATGAATGAACTGTAGAATGGCTCAAGGTTTGAGTATTTGAGAATCTCTATCCAGTTTTCTTTTGAGAGATCGTTATCAAAATTAATAATAGCTTGTTGGTTGAAGTTTCTTCTAGTTTTGAAAGTTTTTATGTTAGCTTTCTTTGTTAGCTTGTCTTAGTCCTGGAATATTCTTCCATTTGGTTGAGAAGAGCGCCAGAGAAGAAAAGAAGATCTACCATTCTCACATGATTTTGTGGCTATATAATATTGATATATATTCTAATGTTGGATAAACGCATCGTTTTCTTTTAAAATTATGATTTTCTAATGTTAAATATAATTTTTGGTATACTTGGGGCAAATTTCAAGACAACCCCATTTCTATTGTAACCAAAATATTCCAAAATTTGGGAGCTACATACCGCGTTCCCCTACCCTCGTAAATTCACCCTAGAGGCTACAAATGCCACCAGGCTATACAAGGAATATCCATTGGTAGCTAAAAAGTGTTCCCTCAAGATGTTCTCTGGACATCCTTGGAAGGGTCCTATACGCACTGCAACGGAGATGCCCCTGGACTAGTCCATGAACATTCAAAGACGTTCCAAGAACGTCCCAACAAGACATTCCTGGAAAATACAATTTGCCTTCAAAAACTTTGCTGAGAATGTCCCCGGGACGTTCCAGGACTTTTTGCGACATTTTCGGAAAATTTTGTTGTCGCACGAGGACATCCTTGGAACATTTAAAGAATATTATTGTGCTATTAGGGTTCTCACTTTCACGATACTGACGCCTTTGTGTCGATGCGTTCCTTTGGAACAAATTCACTTAGTAAGTTCCTAGTGAACCGTCATCTTTGTGGAAGTTTGGGTCTGAACATGTCGAATACCTGTTGTAAATTAATAGTTGGTTCTGGTTAAGGTGAGATTGGTCCACACTAAGTGGGTTCTGGTTATTTTTGTAGTGCATACAGGGTGGGGTACCCTATACGACACGGTCTCTGCCAAATCATTTACTTTTGCGCAAATCTCTCCATGTTATTATATGTATATTGATTGAGGCTTCAACAGGAAATTATTTTGGAATCTACAGGGTGGCTCAAGAAAGCGAGACATATCAAAGTTGTGTTTTACAAATGGATAACCCTGTATTTCTTTACACTTTTGGAAGAGTTAGAAAAACAGTAAATAATTTCATAAAACGTACTATGTACCCAACTGTAACCGTTCTCGAGTTATTGATTTTTTTAATGAAAATGGTTCAATTGGAAACTAAATAACATCGAAATGTATAGAAATTGCTCCTTCGAAATCTGGCCCTGCATCAAAGAGGATTTGCGCTATTGATTTCGATACAACCCGTTTCTCAAAGTTATACAGAATGTTCAAGAATCATTGTTGCTCTTCTATAATTTTGAACAAAGATAACGTCGTGATTTCAAATGGAACCCCCTGTATTTTTTTTGGTGTGAGTCATAGAAAATTCAATTATCTTTCATTTCACATTGGTGTTCCCTATTTCTAACCTGAATAGTTTTTCAGATATTGGCTTTTTCAAATAGTAGTTCTAATTTCAATGCATTGTCTGAATCAAGATAGCTTTGACACGACATATATTTGATTACCTCAGAATTCTTATTGACAGTTATCAACAACAACGAAATATGAAACACAAATGTAATTAGTTCATAGTAGGTGCTCGATATAACGACCATCCTGTTGAGTACAAAGAGCCACTCTCTGTTTGAAAGACTGCTTAACATACAATAACATTTGAGAAGTCACTGTTGGAAAAGCAGCTCTTATTACCTCCTTGATATTTTCTAGTGTGGTTGGAGGAGTGTCGTTAACCTCGTTCTTCAAGTATCCCCATATAGGATAAAATCGAGGCAAGTCAAATCTGGTGATCTCGTTTGTCAATTTTGTGGACCTTCCCTTACCAATCCATTTATTCGGAAAGCATATATTCAAAAACTGTCTGACACTGAATTGGAAATGTGCTGGAGCTCCATCCAATTGTAACCACATCCGATCTGATATTTAGTGGCACATCTCAGGCAGATCATCTCGTAAAAATTGTAAAAAAATTTGACCATTCAAGTGTCCATAAAAAAGTATGGTCCTATAACTGTATAACTTGTGTATCTATAATTCCTCCCCACACGTTATCAGTTCATATATTCACTATAATAATGTAGGTTGTGTGTGATCAGTAAACAGACAGAACTTCCAATATTATATGCAGTGTTCACTAAGCCATTCTAATGAAAAGTAGATTTATCAGAAAACAAAAAGGACTTTGTAAGTCTGTCTATTTTTTATAATTCCTGTTGTATCTGAATACGGTACAGGTGGAATTTGTATTTTTGAACATTCTGTATAATTTTGAGAAACGGGTTGTATCGAAATCAATAGTCTAAAACTCCTTCAATGCATGGTCAGATTTCGAAGGGGTGGTTTCTATACAGTTCGATGTTAGGTAGTATTTAGTTTCCAATTGGAACAAGCCTTCTCATAAAAAATCAATAACTCGAGAACGGTTATAGTTGGGTACATAGAACCCTATATGAAATTATATAAATTTTCCTGACTCGATCAAAAGTGTAACAAAATACAGAGTATTACATTTGTAAAAACACAACTTTGATGTGTCACACTTTTTAATCACCCTGTGGACTCCAAAATAATTTCCTTTAGTAGCCCTAATCAATATAAATGTAATGAAATGGGAGATTCTTGATAAAATAAATAATGTGGCTTACATAAGGACCATATGTCGTTTGGGGTGCCTCACCCTGTATAGTGGCGGTGTTCCTCTCATCTGGGATTATGTGCGTATCGTAGGGAGTTTCACTGCACTTCATAATTATTAGTTTAATTTCAATTAATTTTAACAATACCTTCATCTTCAATAGCTAGATACCTAATGAAGCTTATAGGGCAGATGAGCGTGTTAGCCAACATCACCAATTTTCAGACACTTTATTGTAAAAGTATCGAAATTAGAAATAGCTTGAAATTTTGGTTGTCTACCCAATTCTCATTTTTCTATCACTTCCGTTTGCCCATTATATAAATTCAGCACCCTCTGGTGGCTAATAAATGATTACTTATTTGACTGACAACTTGTTTATTTTGTGGTAATTCATTTTCACTCAGGATACACAACAAAATACTTTTTTGTCTATTTTCCACGATAACTTTATATTTTTTGACTAGTTTCGGTCATTACACCATTTTCAAAACTTTTTTTTTAGTTTTTTCGTTTGAGGGCAAAATTCACCACCCTTACTTTTTTTGAAAATAAAATTGGTGCCTATTCCCGATCTTATCGACACCCCCAACGAACAAGGTTGTAACTCAATTTTAGTCATTTCACAGGAGCGTCAGAAAACTGAAAATATTTTTTTTGTCAACATTTGTGGAGAAACTGTATGAGACTTGTATAATTACCAAACTGGCTTATTAGATCAAAGTTAGCATTCCTTATCCAATCTTTGAGAAGCTGAGTTGATTGAGTTACAACTTTGACAGTTAGCCCAACTTTTTATCGAAGAAGGTTGTAAGTAGTAGATACAACTATGTTATACTCATACAGGTAACTCTCCTTGCTGTTTTGATAGTTCCAAAGACGTAATTAATACTATCGGCAACTTATTAAAGGAAAATAGTAAGTTCTTTTCGTTGGCTGGCATAAGAAAACTCAAGTTAGTGTAGATATTCATTCACTAGTTCACTAGTTGAAGTAATAACTCCAAAAAATATAATAATGTTCTGAATAACATTTGAAATAAAATGAGTAGCTCATGCTATAAGAGGCTTGAATGGTTATGTCATTTTATTCCGAATCAAATTGCTATGTATTATTTAAATCATCGTTTTATTAATTTTTATAAAACTGATATTATTCAGTTGTTGCATTAGAAGTACAAAAGCTATTCAAATCCTCGTAGGTACTTGCTTTTGATATAGCTATGGAAATCCAGAATGAGCGTGATGTGTTCCAGATCCAATTTTCGTTGTGTTGATATTTTTCTTTGACGATTTCCTAGCAGATGTACATGTGAACTATAACTATTCTTTTTCGGGTTTAAACGTCGTAATTCTTTGGAATTGCTCCCTAACGTTTCTCTTGCGCCAGTGGCTAGCTTCTTCAGGTCCGTTCATCTACGAGGTTGGTCGAGAAAAAGAATAGTTATAGGTAGTTCAAATTTCGGCCGTGAAAGCGTGAATCAATTCATCAGATAAAACGTTTCTATATAGGGTTTGTTCTTCTGTCAATGCAATACATGGCTTAGGGCAGAATATCATAATTGACTTGAAGCATTTTATGATTCTCACTCTGAATGTTTGAATATTCAGTTCGAGCCCACTTTTTCTTGTCATTCTCAACATATTATTCCAAACTAATGCAGTTTCCTTCAATGCTTAGAATTCAGAATTTTATTCTGATCCAATCCCGAAACTGTGTATGGTTTTCCTATAATTATGGTACATTTTATTAGTGTAACCACCTCAATTTTTTTTTTATTTTTCTGTGAGGGCATGTATGTCATCGCCCTTATTTTGGTTTGAAAGAGTGTATGTTGAATTCATTGTAGAAGCCTTTCCGATATAGTCCTGTCGCCTTTATTTCTGGTTCTTGAGCAACCATTCTTTATAAAGCTGATACAATTTGACACACGCAAAATATTGTTTGGCACTTCTAGCCCTAACATAATATGAATCTAAAACTACGATCCGAGAAAAAATATGCGTTCTTACACTATGTTTAATATCATCAGGCAGTTCTTTCGGTCGATTTACATGACGACCACGTTGACCATTAAGTGAAAGACACTGGAATTCTTGCTTATTGATTTTGTGGTAAATTGTACCCTCCAATTTATCCGTAATACATAATTACCTGAGTTTTATCATTATCAATCATAAATGAATATTTATAGGTCTATTGGCACATTGAATGGTTAAATGTTTCTGATACTACTTGTTTTTCAGGGAAATCGCGTGACACATTTAATTACAGTAGTAGTTCTTTGGGGAGGCCGCAACCGCAGCCAGGCAAGTAGGCCCTCATGGACCCTTTTTGCCATCCCCTGTTCTCCACTTATCTACGTTCATTCTCCTAGTTTTCCTTTTCGAACCTTTGTGACCTCCTAATGAAGGTCAGTATGTCCGACCACTCCAAGTTGATTAGTTCCTCTTGTTGGAGTTTGTCAACTCCGAAGGTCCCAAATCTTAGCCTCCCGTATGCCTCACACTCGCCGAGGAAGTGAGATGAAGTTTCTTCGTCTTCTTCGCATTTTCGGCAAGTGGGACTGTCTTCTATACCTATAAGTGATAGGTGTCTGCCTAACTTATTATATCCTGTTAGTATTTCTATAAGGAGGCGTAGTGCTTGGCGATTTCTGCCTAAGAGCCATGTCGTCCTTGACTTATTGGAGCCGGCCACGAAGTCTTTCGACTGCCAGCAGCCGGTGTTATCCCTCCAAAGTTTATTCAGCTCTTCTTCTGCCCACTCGTCGAGGGCTGAAGAGGTTTGGCTTCTTGCGATGCCTAGTACAGGCTCCGGTCCACAGAATGGCGCTGCGGATCCGGATTTGGCAAGTCCGTCTGCCACCTCGTTTCCACGCACCCCTCTGTGTCCCGGGACCCATACCAGCTGAACATCTTTCGTTTCAGCTAGCTTCTCGAGCGCATCTCCGCATTCCTGAGCTTGGTTTAGGATGGCAGACGGCTCTGAGTGCTGCCTGATTATCCGAGCAGATATAAATTCTCTGTTCGGGTCCATCTTTCACCTCTCCTCTCGTAGCTACGGATAGGATGGCGAACACTTCAGCTTGAAAAACTGTTGTATATCTGCCCAAAGCGTAGCTCTCTCGTACTTCTCTTCCCTCCAGGTAGATTCCGGCACCCGAAGCCTGTTTGTCAGTCAGACGCGAACCGTCCGTGTAACATATTAGGCTTCCTGTGCTAAACTCCACCGTGTTTCCTTCCCATTGTTCTTTGCTCGGAATAGTGAGAGTAAACTCTCTATTCCATCGCAGTCTGTCTTGTGTGCTTTTCACTCTGAGGGCAGAGATAGGGATCTCCTGTTCCGCCCACTTCGCGATTTCCGCATGACCTATCATCGCTCCTTCGTTCACTCCCGAGTCCCGCATCCTCAAATGGGCTGCAATTGCCTCCTTCTTGATCCAGACTGGAAGCGGTGGCAGCCTCAGCAGTACCTCCAACACTGCGGTTGGAGTCGTTCTCATTGCGCCCGTTATTACCAAACAGGCCAACCTCTCGGCCTATTGCTACCCTGTGCGCCTGGCCACCACACGGCTGACCCATAATGGATCTTTGGTCCATTTAATTACAAATTGTACATTAACATTTTCCAAGGACCAAAATTCTAAGGAAATCTGACTTCTCGTAACGATAACTTTAGAGAACATTTTCTAGAACAGTTGTTATGACAACAGGGCTTCATTAGCTTCTTTCGTATAAGCTTGCGCTGTTGGTTTGTCAACTCCAATCCCATTTTTTTTCTTTTTATTCAAGTTACATTTCCCGTTGTTCGTATTGCGATTCCTCTTGCAATCTGAATTTCGTTTTTTAGCAAGTTTCTCTTGTACTTGGACTTGGCATTAGTATTGATACATTCCGTCTCAGTATGTAAACAACAGCAGCTTCGACCGTAAAAAAGAAGTAACACAATAACATATCAGGAGTCTGTTTCAAAAATGCATACAATAAGGCTGTATCTCGAGTTGCACTACCGTTTTTATATCACATTGAAAAAAACTTGAAAAGAACAAGGCTGTAACTACAAATTTGAGGAAGGAAGTAAAAGGTGTTACCCTCTTTTTGAGGTTGAAATGGTGCACGTAACTTAAAATACAACTTTTCAGCCAAATTATTGTGAGTTCAGATTCGTCTTTTATACCGCTGTGTTCGCCTTATTTTGCTGAATACGGTAGTGACTGAATCTCAAATTGGACGTATCGGCTGTTACGACCTTTTTAGAAATAATTAATAACATCCTGAATTGAAAAAATTTAAATTGTAACATATGTCTTTGATTGCCCACCACTACAAATTAAGCTATTTTTCACTCGTTAGGTGCGTAAGCGTCCGACAACCGGCTCATCCACCCTATTTGTCTATTAGTTTTTATAACTTCCGCCAATAAAGTACCTATATTCTGACTTATGATCGATACATTTGTTTGCAATCTCCTGATTCATACTGCGTATTAGATCATCACAGCTATCAAGAAATATACATTTCACATAAATTATAAATAAACCAAACCATCCGATTCAGTTAAGTCACCACCCAACCAACTACAATTACCAGTGGCTGCGGTGCCTGTGGTTGCGAGAACAAAAATTCTCTCGAGTCGGCGGTCTAACATAAAAACAGTTGAATACGCCACCGCTGCCGTAGTAGACCCACTACTACTGTGTATGTGCCCCCTTCCATCTCTCGAATAGTCTCAGGTGTCTAACCTGACCGACCGTCAACTTGATTCTTGGTCTCTCCTTCCTTGTAACTGTTAGTCGGGCCGATTCGAAATCGAGTGACGAGAGGCTCAAGCGTCTATCTACCTGTGCTTCTGTTTTGGGATTATCTATTCCTTTCATCCTTTGTTAGTGTATAATCACCCATAAGTATTATACACCTATTTGCAATAATAGTATTGTGGCGCGATGTGCACTGTGGACAACAAACTTATTGTTATGTTAAGTGCCTCCGTAATGGGATTGGATTTTCACTCTTCAGAATCGTCTTGATTACACTGGTGAGGAATTACCTATAAGCATTTTAACGAGTAGTCAATCAATATTGAAATTTAACTACACATCCCTACCACCTATCCGACAATTTATTATTATTATCTGCACGTTTTCAGTTACAACAACAACGGCGAAGTTCACTAATTTATCTATCTTAGTTTCATTTTTATTCTTTTCGCTTATCTAAATTGTGGTTTCCATAATAATCTACATTTCCTTTTCTTGTATGCAATCGCGGGTTAGTTAACGTTTTTAATTGTTATTGTTTTACTGCTAACAATGTTTGTATTTAATTCCCGCCTAGAACCAACCTTATAGTTAATCACTTGATGAGGTTCCCACTGTTATCAACGCATTTATACTAAAATACGTTTTTTAATTATTTATTAAAAGCAAATAAAGTTGGTCTACATTGTTGCCACGTGAACAGGTTATGTTCATTACAACCGAGCTCCAGATGAAGAGGAAGATAAAGTGTGCCGCCATCTTGACTAACGAGTTCGGATTTAAGTAGGTATATAATAGATCCTGCTTCACTGCTTCAGCACGTCTCTTATTCTTCAGAAGGATTGACGTACGAATACACTTGAAATGTTGGGGTAACACTTCTCATCTGTCATATTATTCAGGTGCAAGAAGTATATTCTGTACCACTTGTCTTTGGAGGAGCTTGTATGACAAGAAACATAAGTTAACATATTTCACCCACTGGCTATTGTCAGGTGTAGTTGTAGAATGATAATCTTTGCCACTGACAACCAAAAATGTATGGTAAAGGTGGGGAATGCCGTCCCTCTAAGCTATGTCTTCAATAATTGATTGAACCATCCTGAAACCCTTCCAGATCTAGGAGTAACATTAGACAAAAAACTTTCCTTCATAAATCATATCAAGCAAGTGATCAAAAAAAAAAACCGTATAGATCATTAGGATTCATCTTCAGAGTGACAAAAGATTTTGGAAGAAATAAGAAAACGTTTCTGCAACTATATATTTGTTTGATCAAACTCAGAATATGCTTCAATAGTTTGGGCACCACATTATCAGATGCAAGTAGCTAATCTTGAAAATATTCAACGAAAATTCTTGATTCATGTATTTTTAAAGCTTGACGGTAACTACCCGATTGTAGGCTTTACGCATGAGCAACTTCTTTCTAGATTCTCAGTGGATTCACTTGAATCTCGACGAAACAAATCACATGTTATATTCCTTTTCAATCTTATTCACAACACGTATTCCTAGCCTCACATCTCGAAGAAATGATAATTTTTACTTTCCTCTTTGTCACACAAACGTTAAGTTATATGTACCTGTACATAAAATGTGCTCTACATATAATAAGAGAAATGAAACCATTGCCATTTTTGCTGCAGTGTGGCTTCTCTCTCCCTCTATATATGTTTTTGGCCCTTGCTTCCTTTTGGTGCATTTGGCCAGCTCATTGTGATCCTTAAATTTTTCTTCTTATTTTTCACTTTTTGTTTTCCTTGTACTTTCTTTTTCGTGGTTTTCCGCAGGGATCCATTTTAGCACCGACACTGTTACTCATTCACATCAATGATTGGTTGGGAGCTATTTCATGCCCAGTGGATAACTTTGCGGATGATAGTAGGTACTCTGCATACCGCATTCTCTTCCAAAGTTCTGATATCAGTCCGTGAAACTAGAAGGGAACGAAGAATGAACGTAAACGATTTAAATATGGACCTAGGGATCACAAATTCTTGACCGGCTCGAAGGACCAAATGTTAGCGTTTCGATAGTTCAATTTTGGAGAGAAAATTGGAGGTAACAAATTACAAATGAAAAAGATTCAGAATCAGTAAGCCTGACATTCGAGAAACATCGAAACGACTTACCAATTTGGTGGAAACCCACGATTGAGTTTTGAAACGTCCGAATAATTTTCCTCTTTTTGGTGGAAATCCATAAAGCGTAGTTGAAAATCCGAGATGCTGGAGAAGCTCCGCGGAAACTATTCCAATGATCAATGTCACTCACACATACAAGTGGAAAATGACCCCGCACGGTTCTTATGGAAAATGGGTCCCAGTCGTATTGGCTGACAATTTAATATAATGTAGTTTATGATGTCCTGATCAAATGTTTTCATGGACACAACGAGATCTAATGCACAGTTTTTGAGATACAGGGTGTCAAACATGCAGAGGCAGGGTTGTTACTTACCTTCAGAAATTCAATAATATGCCGATTATTTTGTTATAAAAAGTTAAGGATGATAATTGCAATCTTTATATATTATTGTCGACACGAGTTATAATGAAAAGTTCTAAGACTCCGTATACAGGATCCCGGTTATCAATAATCACATCATTTTTATGTAATTCTTTGAAGAAAATCAGTGACACGCAAAAGCTCGAAGACTTGCAGAATAAGTAAATATCATTTGATTTTGATATTGGGTGATCTGAGGTTACTATTATACTTTGATTTAATCGTATGTAGTAACACCGTGCACTTCATTTCTTGTACAGTGTATTGAATTCATGCTGGACATCGGCGATACATTGATTCCAGCAAAACCGGCCGACTGTCATTACCCACCCGCATTCAGCAAAGTTTATTTATTGCATATTTTTTTTGTTGTCAGGATTACCTAGATATTGTTATAATTGTTGTTAATTGTTATTTTCGTCAGCCGATTGCACCCCTACGCGCAACCCTCGGAAGTCTTCGAGAGACTTCTGTGAGCTAGGGAAGACGCAGCCCTTACCTTTTAACGTGTGATGCCATGCACGAGACCGATGACCATGCGGGGATTCAACCCTTCGCTCCAAAGGTGAACGCTCTACCAGCACGGCCACCATGGCCCATAGATATATTTGAATACAGATGCCAAGTAAATATAATAGAGATGTAATAGAGGAGAGGTTTCAAGAAAATTTGAAAATAGAAACAGCGTCAAGAGCTATTCTCATCTAGGTCTATCAATACAGTTTTAGGAGAGAAATTTTCCCAAAAATAATTTCAGATACAATAGAAACAATTGATATTAGACGCAAACAGTAGAGGAACAAATCACAAAATTTTAGAGGAAGATGATGATAAACAAAACTAAATCCTTGAAACTAGAGGAAGTACCAGAAGAAGCTACAAAAAGGTACTGGCACTGACTGAAAAAAGCAGTTCAGAAGAAGACGATACTGGTGAAAAAGAATTAGACGAAGACATATGAATCATATGAGGTGACATTGGGAAGCATAGAGATATGAGGCTGCAATGCTCCCATGAAGCGTCTGATGCAGCCACTGAAAGAAAAAATCATAATTCCATTATTTTTTGTGTGTTTTTTTCTTTTTTTGTAATATTTGTTAGGTTCTTTAGGTAGCACTCTTTAATATACCCGATTTTTGTCGATCCCACTTGAGCAATTGAGATATTATTATTTTTTACTGTATAGGAATGTACAGCATGAACCATTCATCTAATAACTCTTACTTACTTATCAATAGCAATTGGTGGTGAACAGAGCAGTTCAGTTTTTCTTGTATAGCAGCCACGATGCTTATCCGAAGCGAGAAAAGTTATACCTTTGTTTGTACTATCTGTCCATTCACTAACCTTCCAGATCTTACGAAGAAGCACCACGAAAAAGAAAGTACAAGGAAAACAAAAAGTGAAAAATAAGAAGAAAAATTTAAGGATCACAATGAGCTGGCCAAATGCACCAAAAGGAAGCAAGGGCCAAAAACATATATAGAGGGAGAGAGAAGCCACACTGCAGCAAAAATGGCAATGGTTTCATTTCTCTTATTATATGTAGAGCACATTTTATGTACAGGTACATATAACTTAACGTTTGTGTGACAAAGAGGAAAGTAAAAATTATCATTTCTTCGAGATGTGAGGCTAGGAATACGTGTTGTGAATAAGATTGAAAAGGAATATAACATGTGATTTGTTTCGTCGAGATTCAAGTGAATCCACTGAGAATCTAGAAAGAAGTTGCTCATGCGTAAAGCCTACAATCGGGTAGTTACCGTCAAGCTTTAAAAATACATGAATCAAGAATTTTCGTTGAATATTTTCAAGATTAGCTACTTGCATCTGATAATGTGGTGCCCAAACTATTGAAGCATATTCTGAGTTTGATCAAACAAATATATAGTTGCAGAAACGTTTTCTTATTTCTTCCAAAATCTTTTGTCACTCTGAAGATGAATCCTAATGATCTATACGGTTTTTTTTTTGATCACTTGCTTGATATGATTTACTAAAGCTTTTGACACTATAGATCATGATATTCTGTTGTCCAAATTACATTTCTTCGGATTTTCGATTGATAGTGTCAACTGGTTCAGATCGTTCGTCTCCAAACGTAGACAGTGTGTTTCGATTACTTCCCAAGTTCGTAGCATGTCATCTTTCAAAGAAGTTCCACGTGGGGTTCCCCAAGGAACCATTCTTGGACCTCTGCTTTTTTCTGTCTATGTGTCGGATATGAGAACTGTTTTGGATAGTAGCAAACTACATCAATATGCTGATGACTCACAAATATGTGTAAAATTTGATCCAATGAATTACATACAAACACAAATAATAATTCAGTCAGAGTTGGAGAAAATTAAAAAATTTGCTGACAATCATTGTCTAAAAATAAATCCAACTAAATCTAAGGCATTAATATTTGGATCTCGTCACTCTCGCATCTCACTGCAATCTGTCAACTTTTCTGTCAGATTTGGTGATTCTAATGTTCCAGTTAAATGCTCGAAATCCATGCCCAAATTTCGAGCATTTAACTGGAACATTAGAATCACCAAATCTGACAGAAAAGTTGACAGATTGCAGTGAGATGCGAGAGTGACGTGATCCAAATATTAATGACTTAGATTTAGTTGGATTTATTTTTAGACAATGATTGTCAGCAAATTTTTTAATTTTCTCCAACTCTGACTGAATTATTATTTGTGTTTGTATGTAATTCATTGGATCAAATTTTACACATATTTGTGAGTCATCAGCATATTGATGTAGTTTGCTACTATCCAAAACAGTTCTCATATCCGACACATAGACAGAAAAAAGGAGAGGTCCAAGAATGGTTCCTTGGGGAACCCCACGTGGAACTTCTTTGAAAGATGACATGCTACGAACTTGGGAAGTAATCGAAACACACTGTCTACGTTTGGAGACGAACGATCTGAACCAGTTGACACTATCAATCGAAAATCCGAAGAAATGTAATTTGGACAACAGAATATCATGATCTATAGTGTCAAAAGCTTTAGAAAAATCCAGCAGCACCATGCATGTAGCCTGACGTTGGTCTATTCCTTCATTTATGTCATCTACAATACAAGCTAACGCGCTACTGGTGCTGTGGTTTTTCCTAAATCCAGACTGTTGAACACTATGTAAATCATTTTCCCCTAAATATTTATTCATTACAGTATGGACGTGTCTTTCGATTACCTTCGAGATTGCTGGTAGAATGCTGATGGGTCTCAAATCATTCAAATTTGAAGGTTTGGGTACTTTTGGTAGGGGTTTTATATAGGAACATTTCCATACTGATGGAAATGTACACTCCGATATTGAGGTATTGATAATATGTTTCAAAGTATCTAAGCAATATGGTATACATAATTTTATATCCTTTATTGAGTACCCATCATGACCAATTGCTCCGGTTTTAACTTTATTGATGTATTGAATGATTTCATGGGTCTCTATTTGAGGAACTCGGAATTTTGAATTTTCATTTACGTTGCTGTGTAGTCTCGAGGAATAATGATTAACAACAAATAACTTTTCAATATTGTTTTCGTGAGATGGATTTAAAAAATGGTAATGCAATTGTTGTGCATTTAGAAGTTCTTCAGGGATGTCATAATTTTTTGGTTTAGTGATTTTTAAGTTTTTGATGTCTTTCCAAAACAAATGACGGTTTTCAGGTCTGGATATAAAATCGAAGTATGCTCGTTTTTCATTTTTGATAGCATTATTGGTGAGATTTTTCAATTGCTTATAATATTCTTTTTTAGCATTAGTGGGATTTTTTTTATATTTTGCTTGGGCTTTATCTCGGAGTTTCATCATGATTTTTATCACGTCAGTAATCCAAGGGGTGAACGGTTTTTCAAAAATGTTGATTTTTTTTGTAGGGGCATGAACATTCAGCAAATCTATTATGATGGAGTTGAAAGCGTCAATTTTCTGGTCAATTGTTTTTTGATGTTTCACATTGTTCCAGTTGGCATTTTGACAATCGTTCTCAAAGTTTACTGAGTTAATGTTGTTATAATCTCTATACGTTATTTGCTTTATATGTTTTTTAAGTTTTTCCTGTTTTCCTGTTGCGAGGGTGAGGCAATGATCAGTAACATCTTCAGGCATACGGATACACCTGACATCTGATAAGTTCATTTCAGCAGACGTGATTATCAAGTCTAACAAGGTGCCCTCCCCAGAATTATAATCGAACCTTGTCGGTTTGTCGACTAACTGTCTAAGACTATAAACACTTAGAACTTGTTCAAGTTTTGGCTTTAGATTACAGTGTCCTAGCAGGTTGATATTGAAGTCTCCCAAGACTATAATATTTTTAAATTTTGTATAAAGTGAAGATAGGAGTGTATCGAATTGGTCCATGAACTTGGTTTCATCAGGAGGTCTATACATGACACATATCAATGTTTTTTGTTTATTGATTGATACTGTAATGTACTGCACCTCGATTGTGATCTCAGGAATTTCAACTTTATATTCTTTGAATTTGAGTGAACTGTGTTTATAAAAACCCATTATAACGTATTGGTCGGAAGACATTTCGGATGATAGCCATGATTCTGTAATGCCAAGAATAGCAATTTCATAATCATGAACGTAACAAGATAGTTGATCAAAACCTGTGTTCAGTGAACGAACATTTAAGTGTCCGATATGCAAGCCCGACTGAGGCATAATGCTTTTATCTAGGGATTCTTCCTGTATATGGTCGTGGTTTCACAATTTTTTACAGTTTAAAAAATCTTAAATGTAGGTACTTTAATACAGTGAAAAAGAAATATTTACTTAAAAACTATGAACTATTGAAATATTTGGATTACTCTAAAAAATTAAAGATAACAGACATTCAGATGTATTATAGTAGGGGACGTAGGTTCAAAATGTAATTTGTGATATAGAAGAGACTAACATTTTTACTTTTTATTTTCTCTCGATGACTGGCTTCTCAATTTTCCTCTGGCTATAACTGGTTTATTTATATCTTCTTTTGTGTTTTTTCTCAATTTAGGGGTGTCTTGTGTTGAAGTCGAAGAAGAAGTTAACTGTTCGCTAATTTTCGTGACCAGTAGGAGTTTTTGCTGCTCAAATGGTGGAACCCCGTGAGAACTACCACCTTCTTCAATAATTGGAGTAGATGGAGCACTATTTGGTTTCATATGCACGTCTTCCTCCTCCTCTTGAGTTCGGAGTTCTTCTACAGTATAAGCAATATTATTGACTATTAGTTTGTTTCCTTTAATCGAAGCCGTATTGGATGCTGTTTCCTTGGCTCTGAGTAAATATTTTCTGAGCGTTTTCCCCTCCTCTCTCTGCTTTTCTGTTAAATCGTGAACGATATATATATACCGGTCCCTCTTAGTTTTTTACAGTTTTCAAATATCTGCTTCTTCTTAATACTAGTTACTAATTCCAGTTATACAGGGCACTCGATTGACCGCCCAAGTGGGTATATATCGTTTAAGTCGTCCTTGGTTAAATTTACTCCTAGAAGTTTTTTTATCTCTTTGCAGATACTTTCTGGGCTGATTTGGTTAGTATCTCTCTCGAGTCCAAAAATCAGCAGGTTATTTTTCCTGGAGTTCCTATCAAGCAATTCTACTTTGTCTTTCAATTTCGTATTCTCACTTTCTAGCTGTGAAACTTTGCTTCGAAGTTTTTCCAAATCTAGCCTGATTCTTGTTTCTCTTGCTTGCACTACGTTTTTCAGTTCTGTTCTGCTCTGTATTATTTCGTTGTAGATTATATTAATTGTGATTTCTTCACTTTCCTTCTCTCCTGTCATCTCTGGCACTCCTTTTATATTTTATGTCGTCGAAGATATTTTGAGTCACGCACCAGGACTAATGAAGGTAGATTTCGAGGACCACGCAATTCTCTCCTCGATGTTTGAATCAAAGTCTTACTTAGTGTACACTTTTCTCAAAGTTTTTCTGCTTTTTCAGGCGTTTGAACAATGGATTGTGCCACAAGCCGAATTTTAGAATTTTTGAGTATTTTGTTCTTGCGTTATTCAGCACTAAATTACACCCAAAATCACACACCGTGTCGACACCGTGAAAGCTTGTTATTATTGTTATTGTTATTATTGGAAGTGTCGATATCTTCCACATAACGCTAATGTTTTCAATGCAGAAGTCTCCCATGTGATAGCTGCATCACCTTGCCGTTGAACCGGATCCGTACAAGATGCAACAAATAGACAAGAGCCACCAAATATTGATCATTTTATATTTAATTTTCTTCTTTATGCTCAATTTGTATACACAGGATCCTAAAAAAAATAAATAAATACTACTAAGAAGACAATTTTGGGTGACCCTGTATAATAGTAACCTCAGATCACCCAATATCAAATTGAAATGATATTAATACTTATTCTGTAAGTCTACGAGATTTTGCGTTTGACTATTTTTGTTCAAAGTATCACATACAAATGATGTAATTATTAATAACCCTGTATACGGAGTCTTAGAACTTTTTATTATAACTCGTGTCGATATTGGGATTGCAATCATTATCCTTAACTTTGTGTAACAAAATAATCGCCTTATTTTTGATATTCTAACCCTGCCTGTGCATGTTTGACACCCTGTAACTCAAAAACTGTTCATTAGATCTCGTTGTCCCTATGGAGACATTTGATCGGGATATGATAAACTAAATTATACTAAATTTTCAGTCAATTCGACTGGGACCCATTTTCCATAAGAACCGTGCGGGGTCCATAGAAAAAGGCCGGTATAGTGGGAGTATACTTCGTGATGTCTTTCGTTTTTTAGGATTTAAAGTGGTACTGATGTTCATAAAAATGCGTCACAAAAAGGCTTAAGGTCGCATTTCGAAGGCAGACGTTTTGCTGTTCTGTTTGACGATAATAATAATGAAAAATTATTTTAATAATCAAAGCGAGACACAACATTTCTGCCCGGCCATCAAGGTGTTGGTTTATTCATTCTATCCCAGTCTTAGTACACCTAAGGGGTCTACGGCTTACACATGATCCAATAACTGCTCCAATAGATTTGTTTTAAGCATCGTTGCTCGGGTTGCACTAGTGGAACATTTTTATTAGGTCTGCGCAAATTACTATGCTATATATGCTCACCAAAACGTAGTAAAATGGAAAAAAGATCGTCCTGTATAGTTAGACCTGCATTTGAGGATAAGACCTATCGAAAACAACCCTCAGATGGGTTGTCAGGTTATTTTCGTCAAATACTCCATGATGAGGAAAAAATAGTTTATATTATTCGTGGAACCTGGACTCTTTGACATTTGACCAAAGCGTAAGTGTTCTTCCATAAAAATACATATAATTTTTTAATAACAATCTTTCTTTTACGTTTAGATTCTATGGGTCGAGGGATCTTTTATAAGTATTTGGACAACATATCCAACTTGTTCACCCTGCCTTGCAGTTTTTAGAATTATTTTGTCACAAAATTTGTTATCCTGGGAAAAAATATCTCTTTCCAAATCATCGACAACTTGGTTTCGATTTGTTCATTTAGGTCATTGGTACTTAAATTGCATTTGATAACGCAATTTAAATTTAAATTATGCCATATTTGTGTTAGGAATACAGTCATTGCAATCAATAGGAATGATTATGTTGAAAAACTCTTGATTTTTTAGATTCCGGTAAATTTACAGTACTTAAACGTGACCCCACTTATGTGTACCAACTACAAATCGAAGAATTCTTGAGAAACTCTTAATCAATTTTTAATGAAGCCGAGACGTTCAGACTAACTCTTATGAATCCACAAACTCCAAAATTAAATTCTTTGATACAACTACCCTATCCGGCCAGTAGTATCATTCGTAACAGCACCATCAGTTAAGTTATCAAAAAAGTTAATACATTTAATAACAAACTATTCTAAATTTATACCGAAATTCAGCCTTAAAAATTCTTATGATTTGATAAATAAAATCCAGGATATTTCTGTTCCATATAACGCGAAATTAATTTCTTTTGAAGTTCAAAATCTTTTCCGTAGTATACCTCCTCAAGATACCATACTCTTGGTCGAAGGTTTACTAGATAGAAATCATGACAACCCAGTTATTAAACAAGTGATATTAGACCTATTGTCGATATGTCTTGAACAAAATTACTTTCTAATTTCATTGAAATTATGAACAGGATGCTCATAAAGTCAGTTGTGGAATCATCGACTGAGAGTTGGAATTTAGTAGCTGTTTTCCATCGTACAAGATAACCTCTCTTGGAAGGGATTCATGTTTTAAAGAGAAACATTCTCAATTGAAAATTGAATCAATACATGACTCATCTAGAAATAGTCCAACAATTCCTCGTTACAGTGTGAAATTGCTTCTGAAGAGTGTGTTTTCCAATTCTTCCGACCTCCCTGATGATCTTAGAAGAGTGAAATAGATTTTTGTCGACCAAAATGTATTGGAGGCCTAGCGAAAGAGATGCAATTCACGCATCAATGGAATGAGCTATTTTCTGTGAGTGATACTTCTGAATAACATTCTCCCTTATCTCATTCATAGATAAGAATCTCCAATGGAAACTGGAAAGTTAATAAATAATCAACTATCTGAATGAAAATGCAAATTTTCACTTTCAGATTTTTTCTCTCAAGTTATATAGGGTCTTTCTCAAAATCTATCAGATGTCCAGCGTGGCTTTTGCCGGGGAAGTAGTTGTTTTCTGTTAGATATTACAAAAAAGTTACTTCAATTTTATCGTACGGTTTTTCCATTTCCAGAGGAGTCATGTATTGATTCAATTTTCAATTGAGAATGTTTCTCTTTAAAATTACTTTCATTTTGACAATAAAATATATTCTTCATCTGAAGGTTTAATCATGGGAAATCCGCTGAGTCCTCTACTGGCAGATATCTTCTTGGTCAACCTTGAAGGAATAATTCACAAGCACCCACTCTCGCAACAGTTTTTGTATTGGTACAGATATGTGGATGACATTATAGTTTGTTTTAAAGGTACCAACAGACAGTTAGACACCTTTCATAAATATATTAACACTATTCACCCAAACATTAAATTCACAATAGAAATAGAAGTAGAAAAATCATTAAATTTTTTAGATTTGACAATAGGTAAAAACAACAACAAACACCATTTTTCAATTTTTCATAAACCTTCCCATACTGACATCACCATTCATAATAATTCGATACATCCATATATACATAAAATATCAGCATACCATAGTATGATCCATAGATTAGTAAATATTCCTCTTTCTGAAGAAAATTTCTTCAAAGAATTAGATATTATAAAACATATAGCAGTTAACAATGGATATCAAGTCAAATTAATAGAGAATATTCTTGCTAAAAAATTACATAGAAAGGCTATCCAAGAAGTGTACCCCACTATGAGGAACCTTGACAATAATTACAGAACTTTAACTTATTCAGGGCCCGTTTTAGAAAAAATAGCGTAAATTTTGAAAAAACAAAATTTAAGAGTAGCATTCAGAACAGATAACACGTTAGGAAGGTTTATTAAAAATAATAAAGATGAAACACAAAAATCTAAAAAATCAGGAGTTTATAAATTGAATTGTGGATTTTGTTCCAAAGTATATGTAGGCCAGACTGATAGACCATTCAAACGCCGCGTTCGTGAGCACCGTATGAATTATGTAAATAATAAAACACATTCAACATATGCCAATCATATTTTGGAAGAAGACCATAATTTCGATGAAAACTTTGAAATCCTTCATGTTGAAAATAAGGGTATTATACTTAATTATTTAGAATTCTTGGAAATTAATGAATTGAAAAATTCAAATTGTTTACTAAGTGATCAATTGGACCTTAATAGTTTCCTTTTTTTAAACCTTTTCAACTAATTAAGTAGTAGATATGTTTTAAGATTTACAGGTACCTACATTGTATTGTCAATTTTTATTTTTATTATATGTAGGTCCTAATTAGGTTCCTCAATTGATAAGAAGGGTATTTAAATAATGTTCAACGTACAATAATTTAATGTATTACATTCGCTTGAGAAAGATACTGTGTATCGAAACATGTCGCGTAGACAATAAATCTGTGGAAATTTATTCGTGTTTACCTTAGTGTCATATACTATGAATTTCCATCAAGTAACGGACACGTCAATTCAAAAAAGTATTTTGAATTATTCGTGAATCACCCTGTAGCAGTTAATATTTTTAGTTGAACCTTCCTATGTAGATCTGACCAAAACTTATGTTGAACTAACACTTGCAATATAAGTAAGTCAATGCAGTTTTTCAATCTGAGAAAAAAAAAAGATGAAATCAGCATTTCTCCACCCTAACGCCCTGTATCTAGTAAACTGGACATAAGATTAGATGCAGGAATAATACCACTCCAGACGTTACTAAAATAATTATATACTGAGAAAATGGTTACATTTGACCGGGGAAATTTTAAAATAGAGAGGGTTCATCGTTTTTGTACTTTTCTTGAAATTGAATACCTTTCGATAAATAAACCACTTTGTATATCTTGGAGCCTAGAGACACCCATATATTAGCGCTATTAACTTTCCCACAAACCAATTCATAAGTGAAAGGTTTTGAATTAATCCTTAAAAATACTTATTTGATATTGTGGCAGTGGCGGCCATAAGGATTCGCCCCTCCCCCCGCCAAATTTTGTTAGGATATTCATACATGTGGCAATGAAATCTAGAAATTGCAAAGAGGTCGAAGGGGCCCCTTCTGGAGCTGAGGCTACTCCGTACGGTGGGCTCTGCGGGCCCCTTATCGCCGCCACTGGTATTGTGGTTCTCTCTTTGAGATGTATAAAAAATATGTACTATGCGATATTTTCTCCTAAAAATACTATATTTAGGGGTTACTTTCGAAAATATACTTTTCTATGGTCAAAGTAAAAAAAGTGAGATTTTGTAAATAACTACTGTCAATAATTTGTCACCCCGTGAATATGAATATTTGTTGATCATACATATTCACGGTTGTATTGTAACGTTGACAACGGTACATAGTTATTTTCTTCGTATAAACATGTCACAAGGTGAAATTTCCAAACACTTGTCATTCGATCACCACATGAATAGTATATTGTGTATCTAGTAGTAAAAGCAATACATTCCCGGACGGCAATGTAAATCGTTGGCCGAGGCGTTAAGCCGAGGCCAACAAGCATTGAAGTCTGGGAATGTGCTTTTACTACGAGGTACACATACTATTTTTTCTGAAATCGCAATCAGCATTATCAAAAACTAAGGAATTCTACATATTGTTTGCGTGAATTCAATAACTGTCTAAAATGTAAACAAGCCGGCAAACATTTTCCCGTATCGTTTTCGATACGGAAATAGTATATTGTGTATCTAGTAGTAAAAGCAATACATTCCCGGACGACAATGTAAATTGTTGGCAGAGGCGTTAAGCCGAGGCCAACAAGCATTGAAGTCTGGGAATGTGCTTTTACTACGAGGTACACATACTATTTTTTCTGAAATCGCAATCAGCATTATCAAAAACTAAGGAATTCTACATATTGTTTGCGTGAATTCAATAACTGTCTAAAATGTAAACAAGCCGGCAAAAAATTTCCCGTATCGTTTTCGATACGGGAAAGTACTTTCCCGTACATTTTAGGTCCGAAAACGGTCCTTGCTTTTACTATGAGGTACACATACTATTTTTTCTGAAATCGCAATCAGCATTATCATAAATTGAGGATTCGAAATTACGTGCTTTCCTGAAACGTCAAAGTAACAACTATAAACCAAAGACCGATTTTGACGGCCTAGGCCGGCAAAGTACTTTCCCGTATCTTTTTCGATACGGGAAAGTTTTAAACGGTCCGGGAAAGTTCGTTGCTTAGCAACAGACTAAAATACTGGATTAGCGTATTTTGAGGCCTGCAGTTGCTCCGAGAAAGTGGGCATTCTTGAACGATTTCAGAAAAAGTACTTTCCCGTACCGTTTAGGTCCGAAAACGGCCCGGGAAAGTTCGTTGCTTAGCAACGGACTAAAATACTAGATTAGCGTATTTTGAGTCCTGAAGTTGCTCCGAGAAAGTGGACATTCTTGAACGATTTCAGAAAAATAAATTTCCTAGAGACATACTATCCTATTTCACATGAAATATAATTGTTTTAATTTCACAGCTCTTGGTTCCCACGGATATCTCTGGTGATTTAATTAAATCCATAATTGTGTGGTTATCAAGAAGGATTGTTTACAATAATATGGTTAATGTCACTTGGATGACAGCGCTTCTTCTTCCTATTTCGAATCGATTTGTTAAAGAAGACGACAGTTCTTCTTCCTATTACGATTCGAATTGTTGCAGTACGCTCACTACATTGAATTTGTTTACACAAAGTTCTACTTTCATGGAAAAGAGAGAGAGATCACTATGTTTGTTATGGTTTCTATGTAGTTTTTAAAGTCACGGAATGCTAGTCTCTTTGATATAGTTCAATGACATGCGTATGATAATTGATAGTTGTGGCAACAATGAAAGAAAAGAGGAAATGGTTTTTTTATTAAAATCAATTTTGGAGAGGACGGAAGTGTTTGAAACACCATTAGTCCATTTCTGACCTGGGAACTCTGAAGCTCGCTGGAGGTTGATTTTGAGTTTATTTAATTTTGGCAACCTACCTAATATTGCTGGATCACACAAATGAGAGGTGAATATTCTAGTTATGTAGAGATCTATTGAAGGTTACTCGCTTCACGAGAATTAAACATATAAATATTTTTTTTTTAAATATATAATTTATCAAAGACGTTAAGATATAATTTACCAAAGACTTTAGACAGTATATGGACTAATCGGCCTATTAAAATTCAAAGGCCAATTCAACAAAGTAATATAAGCTCACATGGTATTGTAAAGCCTATGATGGTACTGTAAAGCCTGTGATGGTATTGTAAAGCCGGTTTTGGTCTTGTAAAGCTGTGATGGTATTGTAAAGCTTGCCATGGTATTGTAAAGCCGGAGAGAATATTGGAGCAGACCCAACGCTAGAGATTTCCGTGGAATCGTTTATTTATGGAGACCAAAAGGGAGCAACAAAAAAGTCGTGATTCCTTAGTAAATGCCTAATTGTTTAAGGTTTGAATGCATTCGGACTAGGTAAGATAAAACTGTTATAATATCTCAAATCACGACTTGGAGAACCCATTCTTTTGGTTGGTTACATATCATGATTCTATTATTATTATTATTATTATAATAGACAACTATTAAAATTATTAAATATTTATATTTTAATGTGTCTTTTGTTTGAAGTTGGGGTTGAATCTTTCTTTCAGCATAGTTAAGGTCTTTCTACAGAGATTGGCCTGGAAACGAGTATTTGAAATCATTTAACACTGTAGATGGCGTCCAATAAATATCATAATTAATAAGAAACTTATTCTCTGTGCCACAAATTGTACCTTTTGGGAATCATCCAGTGACGTCGACTTACGCCCTTGCCTCCGAACAATCAAAAAGCTAGCCAGGCCAAGTATGCACCTAAGATAAGGTTACAGTATTACTAAAACATGTAGTAAACGTGTGTATGCCATAGTAATTCAATCTAACTCGTCAACAAAAAAAAACCTGAAAATCTGGGCAATTTTCAGCGTCTAGAAAACTAGACATAGGGTTGAGTTGGGCCCATTGACACTTTTGGTTATCAAGTCGAGTACAACAACAAAGTTTCAGAAAATTTGACCGCGCTCCACTTCGCATAAGAAAAGTGCGGGGTCCCTTTAATGTTGCAGATCATTCATAAGAAACTCCCATAAAACCAACATTCAAAATTTAAAATAGGTATCTAAAACTAGTTGATGATCAGAGTATATTAGATTGTTATGAATTTGCTATTCACAAGAACAGTTTGATAAGTCCTTTCTTAATAATGAAAATGTTCCATCTAATCCGGGGGTGGCGTACTAATTGGTGTTCGAAATAAATTCGGTGCTATGCATCAAAAGCACCTTGAAAGCGACGCAGAAGATTTATGGATTACCCTGTATAATGACAACAATAGCTCAAAGGTACATATTTGCTGTGTTTATCTATCTCCTAGGGATGACTACGCTAGATCTTGTCACACTACTAAACTCCAAGAAAATCTTAACGAACTCGCAGGTGAACATATCTTGATATTTGGTGATTCCAACTTTCCATCAATTGGATACCCAGTGAATGTAAAACTTTTCTTTCTCCAACAAACATTGATAACACAAACTCTCAATTAATTGATCTTTTATCATTTGCCGAATTCTCACAGCACAATTATGTAAAAAATGTTGATGATAGAATATTAGATTTGGTGTTTTGCTCAAAAATCGAATGTACTGATTTAGAAATGAGTGATATACCTTTAGTACCCCCTGATTCTTATCATCCTTCTATTGAGTTCTATATCAGTTTTTCAAAATTGAAATCTCTCAACAAGACTTTAACGAGTTTCTACAATTTTAGAAAATGCAATTAGAACGAAATCAATAATTACTTTCTCAATCTCGATTGGGATGAACTTCTTTGTAATTTACCAGTCAATCAAAAAACTGCTATATTGTATGAAGCTCTAGAGGAAGGAACCAGACTCCATGTCCCTAAAGTTGAGATAAAAAATAAAAGATTTCCCATTTATTTTTCATTTGACACAATAAAATGCATAAAGCAAAAAAATCAGATGCCTAAAAAATGGAAAAATATCGGAAACAAATACTACTATGAAAAATTTAAAATTTTGAGGCGTAAAAGTAAAAATCTTGTTGAATGACTACAAAACCTACACGAGTAATATTCAGGCGGACATTACGACATGCCTCAAGAAATTCTGGAAATATGTGAGTAGCTGTAAAAATGAGGTAAACATACCTACCAAAATGAACTAGATAATACTTCTGCCGACAAAGGTGAAGATATATGTGATCTATTCCCTACTTATTTTCGCAGCGTATATGAGCCCTATCAGCAAATTTATAATTTTTCCGGACAGTTCAGCAATAACAATCTTATAAATTCAATAAAATTCACTCCAGAAATAGTATTTAATAAAATGAAGTCACTAGATGAGAATAAGGGAGCTGGAATCGACGGCTACCCATCTTACTTTATTAAAAACTGCGCAACCAGCTTATGTTTTCCTTTATGCATTATATTCAACGCATCTATGCAGTCTGGTACTTTTCCAGATGTATGGAAAATTGCTTTGTTAGTTCCAATTTATAAAAATTCTGGAAGTAGAAACTCGGTTAATAATTATCGTGGCATTAGCAAATTATCTATTTTCAGCAAACTGTTCGAAAGTATTATCTATGACAGTCGATTTCATTGTCTCAAGTCTTCAATTTCACAATACCAACACGGTTTTTTCTCCAAGCGTGCAATAGAAACAAACTTGATAATATATTCAGAATACATCTCAAATGCACTGGACAACCGAGCACAGGCTTTTGATAAGGTTGATCACAACATCCTTATCTCGAAGCTTGCTGGAATCGGTGTACAGGGAGACCTCTTGAGATGGTTATCATCATATTTACACAATCGAAGCCAACTCGTGAATCTCAATGGATATAGGTCTGCACCGTTCATGGTCACTTCAGGAGTTCCGCAGGGTTCACATCTTGGCCCTTTGTTGTTCTCAGTGTTCATTAACGATTTGATAGGGTGCTTTGAACATTCTAATATACTCTTATATGCGGATGACTTGAAAATCTTTGGAAAAGTAACCTCTCTTAGGGACTGTACGAAGATTCAAGAAGATCTATCAAAATTTACAAATTACTGTAATCGCAACAGATTGAAACTTAATGTTAAGAAATCATTCAGCAGAAGCAGTACGCCCATTGAATTTCAGTATTCCATAAATGATAAAGTAATAAATAGAGTAGATCAAATCAAAGACCTTGGAGTATATTTCGATTCTAAAATGAGTTTTAATCCACATCTTGACTATGTAATTAATTCCTGCAGTAGAGCTTTAGGTTTCTTTTGCAGAATGTGTAGGGACTTCAACAATGAAGTGGCAATAAAATCAGTTTACTACTCATTTGTTTACAGCAAATTAAATTTTGCTAGTGTCATATGGAACCCATATTATAACATACATAAAGTACGATTAGAAAGGCTTCAGAATAGATTTGTGAGATTCCTCCATTTTAAAATGACTAATATATATGTAACTACAGGTATTAGTGAAATTCGTACCCACTATAAGATACAACTTCTCGAACAACGAAGAATTATCAATGATTTACTTATCATTTACAAAATATTAACAAACTGTTATGACTCACCGAAATTAGTGTCAATGATATCTTATCATGTTCCTCAAAGGTCCAGGAATAGACAATTATTAGCGTGCCTCAATTATAAAACAAATTTAGGAAAAAATTCTCCAATGACCAAAATGTGTTATTCATTCAACAAATATTGCAATGATGTAGACATTTTTTCCATATCCTTATATTTAAAAAAAAAACTGTAAAAAACATTTTTATTTCCTAATGTCACGATAATAAGTAACCTGTAATCATAAATGAGAATGCTTACTATTTTTCTCGTATTTCATATATTTCATACTTTCGATATAATTAGGAGTATTTTTTGTATTTGTTTAGACAAGAATGGTATCTCTGTAACTGATTGTATTAGTGGATGCTTGTATGGGTAATAACCTGTTAGTATCCCAAATTTCGAATAAATAAAAAAATAAATTCTAAATTATTTGAGTTGATTAGAAATTATCAATATTGTCACTTGAATTGATAATTTTCATAATTCAAGTGTTAAGTCGAGGGAGAGAAATCGACAATTCGGAAAGTCATAGACAAATCTGAAATGAGCGTTCGATTCAGAGAAAGATCGTTATCAAACCTGGGTGGAATCAATTCGTCACGAATCACTGTTATATTGTTCATATTCTTTCATTACGTAAACAAGTAAACCGCACCCTGTCATACATTTTAATATAAACGGTTTCATTAGATACCAGCGGTTTTATAAAACAATACTGAGAACGAATCGAGTTTCCGAACAAATATCGTGATACGTATATGCTATATGAAGGAGAACGTGACACAATCTATGTACCTACCTAATAAAATAACGTATTATTTTTAGACATTTCAAGGCTAGAGTAGTATTTATTATTATCGGTATTTGCTACTCAGTCACCCGAATAATGTTTGGTTCCCAAAGTACATGTAAACTGGAGGGGTATTTACATAAGGACCAAGTCAGGTAGACGACACACCCATGCATATGCACGAAAGACTATTGTAAAAACTAATCAATATCCTAAATGCTCCTAATGAAAATTTATTCGAGATAGTCGTTTTTTCGCATAAAGTACGTATTTTACGCACGTTAAGGATTGCGTAAAGTTTAACTTTTTTTTACTAATACGTAAAGAAAAACTCTTTGTGTAAGTACTAGTGTGTAACGTAAAATAAGGTTTTACGCTTTGTCCACAGAGCGTAAAGTGATGCTTTTTAGCACAAGTGCGTAAAAAATTCAATTGTGGGTAAAATCATCAACTGTGCGTTAAGTAATGTCTTACGCACTGTTCAAATATTTTTCAATAATACAGTATTTTGCGTCAGATTGTACTCAGAAGTCATAATTTCATAATGAAGAATCACTTTGAGTGCTTCTAGAATAGTAGTATACTTGGGATACATTGCCTCCTAAAAAAAATGTTATTTTTGTATTATGTTCATAAAATGAGTGTTTTTTAATGGCATATGAAAGTGTTAATTTGTGGCCGACACCGCAGATCGAGTCCAAACGTTCTCTCGATTGTGCCATGAAATTACTTATTTTTTAAACGAAATTTTTACACTTTGTTCAACTTTAGTCTGAAACCATGCAGGCATATTTGCCAAAGTCATATATATTCCAATAATTTTGTACTCATTTCTAGCAGAACCTAGTGGATTACTAATACAGAATGAGTCTTGATATGAAAGTATTTCAACATTTTCTACTGCATGAATATGCTCTTGAAAATATTTGTTATGTCTTTGAGATATTCCATCAGATATGTCCTGAGTTCTTGACAGGTTGAATAAAGTTGTAATTTTTTCAAATACTCTTTTTGTGAGTATACGGATCTTAGTTGGCCGTTTTTTCATCATGTGCCATATCAAATAAACTTTTCAGTTCAATTCCATTCATACCGCACCACTTTGTCTCAACTCTGTATTCAACTCTGTATTCAACTTTCTGAAAAACCCTTTATTAAATATCGTTTTCAACCATCACAAAGAAAATGTTTGGACTGCAAGGTTAAATACATGCTGCTCAAAAGTTTCAAACAAATATTTTTATGAACGACTACTGCACATAATGAACTACCCGGTATATCAACACATTGATTATAACTTCCTTTTTCAGATAAATCAGTATTCGATCCCAATTTTTCATTTGCTGCTGCTGTGTTTTTATGAATAAATAAAATTTTCTTATGTTTTCTATTGAAATGGGATCGGTGACTAGTTTCTGTTCTGAAAATATGGTTATTTTTACACATTGATAATAACGGACATTTTATGTCGATTCTAAGATGAGAATAAACATGAGAAAAAAAGGTTTTACTAATTTTTTTTACCATGGAATTGACAATTTCGGAGCGAAGGACTGGGAACACCTACCATTCAATTTGTAGGACAATATGACCATTTAATTATATAAATATTAACCAAGCAACGGTAAAAAAAATCCGTTGGTTATTAATGAATTTTTATGACCATGTCATTGGTACATGTTGGGAGTGGGGGACTCTTCAGTCCGACCATCCATTTTGTAGGACAAAAGTTTTTTCGAGTACTTTATCGAATTATCTCGAGGTTCAACTGAAAAACTAACTGTTATTAATGACTTTTTTGCACTCACCATGATTGACGCCTGGCATTTTATTAGCTACCACTTATATTTCATCACATGGTTGAATAGAGATTACTTTGACCATTCAAAAAATATAGGGTCATGTATGTTGATCAACGTTATTTCCGGAGATATATCGATATTACTTCAAAAAGCAAGATATATTTCAATTTGCGTTTCGATCTATCCGATGTACACAAAAGGTAATGATATTTCAACTGTGTGTCATGTTACAGAAACACTCTGTAACTCCTCGTGGAAAAATTATTCCAAAAGCTTAGGGGAGGCGAAATGACTGCAATATGGTCTAGTTTCTGTAACATCACACACAGTTGAAATTTCATTACCTTTTGTGTACCGCGGATAGATCGAAACGCAAATTGAAATATATCTTGTTTTTTTCAAATAGAAACCCATATTTTCAATTTCAGTATTGGAAAGGCCATAAAATTTCCTTTCGAATGATATATCACACTTGGTATTTACTTCACCTTGAAAATAACGTAAAATTCCAATTGAAAAAACCAGGATATCTTTCAATTTGCGTTTCGATCTATCCGGTACACAAAAAGTTATGAAATTTCAACTGTGTGTCGTGTTAAAGAAACTAGACCATACTGGAGTCATTTCGCCTCCCAAAAGTTTTTAGAATTGATTTTTCCACGAGGAGTTACAGAGTGTTGAATACCTTATGTTTTTTGAAGTAATATCGATATATCTCCAGAAACAACGTTGATGAACACACATGACCCTATATTTTTTGAATGGTCAAAGTAATCTCTATTCAACCATGTGATGAAATATAGGGTGTTCCATTACAAAAAACATAAGTTTGGTTTAGTGAACTTTTCTGGGTCACCTTGTATACTTCGGAATATTTTCCAAAGATACTTTTTCAAGAAGGAAACATGATTGCATTCGAAAGAAATTTTTAAGTTGCGCCGTTTAGAAGCTATGGACCACCGGAGCTCAGTTGCAGGACCCTGTATAGAACTTATATCAGGAAACATTTTATCAGCAATTTTATTTTTATTTTCAATGGAATCCTCGATGTAACCCTCAGCTACAGTTGAGGACTTCCACTCGCCATGTCATTTTTTTGTAGTCAAACTTGCTCCTGAATTCGCGAACAGAGATGCTGAAGATCTTCGAAAGCAACGGCCGGTAAACTGCTGCGGATCTGGTAATTTAACAACCTCAGCAATAGGAAAACATCTTCTCAGAAGTATTTATTCCTTCTGGTTGAACAGTGCATTTGTTGTTAGAGTTATTCAGGAAAAACCGACGGTGAGTAACAGAAGTTGGGCGTAATACAGCATATTCACGGTAATGATTCACGAAGTGTCCAACAATGCAAAAACTAGTGGCGTCGATAACGATTCAGCCCCCCCCCCATTGTACGACGTAAATATGTTTTTCTCAACTTCAACTTTGAAAATGTTCTTTCGGCAGAAGCAGATAATACCGGTGATGTCAAAAAAAGTTGAAACAACGAACAAATATCCGGAAGACTGCTCAAAATACATCTAGTTTCTGATGTAAAATATGCGGCAAATTCTGCAGTCCTAATCCCAAAGGGCGTATAAGTCAAGAATGACCAGAGATATTGAAGCAGTCACTTACGTCTATAAAGCTTAGAATTCCAGGTGTATTTTGAATATACGTCTTTTTTTACTGACGTTTTGGATGGCAAAGAACAATGAGATTCTGCCAAATTTGTTGTTCAAGTCAACGGGTCAGTCATAGAGAACATGTAGAGAGTGAAATTTAAATTATGGAAAGAATCGAGATACGTCCTTTGGGCTTAGGAAATTCATAGATTGTCTTCGTTTTTCGAATTTAATTTGAAAATACACGTTTCCAGTTTATTAATTGCGTAGATAAGTAATGCGGGAAGTCATTTCCGTATATTTTCAGTATTTTTTCAGCTTCACCCATAATTTCTCCTGTAGATAGTTTAACGAAACAGTCTGGATTTAAAAATGAAAGGTAGCATTACTTCGTTCATGCTGATAAATCGTGTACTGAGTTGATTAATTATTATATCGAGAGACTCGTATAAGACTTTAATTTGGAATCTTTTCAGACCATCTTCTATTCTAGTGCAATCTGCGAGTTCATCAAAAAATGTCTTTGCCGTTCTTTGGCGCTTAATAGATGTCAATGTTGGCTGAATGTCCCACGATTTTACCAAATTGGAAGCTTGTGTATGCAATGTTTCGAAATCGTCTCTAAAACTATTAAAATTATCTATTGCTCAATATCTCGCATGCTCGTCCCATATCAACAGTAGAACTTTGTAGCAGTTCAGACACCAATTTAATATTTTTCAATGTTTTGCTTTGTTATACAAGGAGCAAAATAAAATCATAATTACTAATACTCTTTTGCAAGGAGTTTGCTTCCGCTCTGTCAGCTGTTTTTTTGCAAATTAAAGTAAATGTTGACAAACAATTAGAATTAGAAAGTTTTAGCAAAGAGGTCCCCTTGTAGAGCTGCCCCCCCCGCACCGCGGGCTCTGCGGGCTCTGCGGGCCCCTTATCGCCGCCACTGGCAAAAACTTGAATGTTGGTTTTGGTATCCGAAATATGAACTAGTAATGGCTGTATTGTTTCTTCGATGTCATCTACGCTCAATTTGCAGAGTTCTTCAAGATGGCACTCTCCAAATAATCCAAAAATTATTGCCACTTTAATCATAAAATATATGGCATCAGGAGCTTCATATGAAAATCTGTCAATTTGTTTCCTTGTTATCATTTTAGGTTTTTTCGGACGGCCTCCGACACTTTTTCGTTTAAGAAATGCGATCAATATATGGTATATTTACTTATTTCCTTTTTTCGATTTTCAATTCAGCTTTTATCAAAGAGAATTTAGACCACAGTTCGTTTTTTTTTTCAAAATTAGCTAAAAGTACGCTTTCAGTGAACTTGCCTTCAACATTATTCATTTGACTCCATTCGATCAATCGATTATAAGCAATTTCATATTGTTTCCGTGATTTTTCAGGTAACAGATCTGAAGTTACTCTGCAGCTTTTTGACTTTCTGGTAGAAGAGAAGAATCTAAATCATCCATTTCAATATCCATTGTATTTATATTTGCAGCAGTAATAGCTACGACCATAAAGAAGCTAGGAACTTTTATTAATTTGTGATAACTAACAAACAATTATTGATTGTTTTTTACCTGCCTCACTGCCATGCCTATTAGATTTGAAATACAGACTGTCACAGTCAATAAACTGCATTAGAGCATGTAGCTGGAGCCTTTGCTTTGTATTTCTGAGATCGTAGGTTCAAATCCTATCGATGTTATGAACTTTTTTTCTTACTGGCGTAACGGTATATGTATCATCTGTTTGTTAAAAGTGATTTTGCTAGTGGGGTTGCTCCACTCGCTGACGCTCGTAATATTCCCCACTCACAAAATAAAATGCCAGTTTTAACACTTGTATCGTAAATAAGTATTTGCTTACATTTGTGCAACAGTTTTTTTTCTTAAAATTTTATTGATATAATTAAAGTAAACAGACCGTGGATATCGATTTTGGTAAAAGTAGGCCGTGGCTGTGTGGATTAGAAGAACTGTCGATCTCTAAAATTTTGTTAGTGTCAGAGAACACATAGATAAAGTATATGTTACACCGGGTGACAACAAAATCATTGGCCAAAGCGTCATTCAGTTGTTTTTTAAGTTAGACTTTTGACATTTTGATCGAAAATATAGTTCCTTAAAATACATATTTTCCATAAAAAATAATTGAATATCACTTCCGGTTTTACCGGAACTAGTCCTAGGTCGATAATTTTCAATGGAACCGTGTAGATATTTTCACTCCATTCGATAGAGTAAAAATTTCCTTTTCAATATCAGCACATGCGGAAATTTGTTATTAAAATGGCATCAGGCAGGACATTTTTTCTAAAATCAAATAACGACACTGTGATGTCATCGATCAAATTTTCGTCAAGCAACCCAATAAAATAGCAAATAAACGAAGCACTTTGATTAGTATTTGATGAAAGATGCAAAAATTTTAATTCATCGCCAATCAGGTTTCCTTTTAGTAATTCTTTCAAGTAACTTTTTAATTTATTAGCTATTATAAGGTTAGAACTTCGAAAAACTTATTATTTCGAAAGAAAAAAAAACAATCTCGGAACAGTTCCGATGAGAGTTCTGAATCACCGTCCGCCATAATCTCCGTCCGTCATAATCTCCTACCGCCATAATCTTCGTCCGCTATAATCTCCGTTCGCCATTATCTCCGTCCACAATAATCTCCGTCCGCCACAATCTCCGTCCGCCATAATCTTCGTCCCCGATAATCTCTACACACCAATTACCAATTTTCAATAGAAACGGTCCATAATCACAAAAGCCGTCCGCCATCTTGGAGCCGCCATCTTGGAGCCGCCATCGTGAACAACAAAATTGTCCTCATTTAAAGTAAGTAACAGGGTTTGGTAAGGGTTCATCATCGGTCGGTAACGACTGTTCGTTACTAAACGATCTCCCAAAGAATTCCGTTTTCTTCACATAAATCTCTTAACCCGGAGATTCGGAGTGTTCTTCCTCTGCTCGCTAGGTGGAGCGGTTAGAAACCGCTTTATCGCGTGAACCAGAGCTGACCAAGCAGCGAACTGTGTAATGGTTTGGACGGGGAACAGATGGCTTCAATGCTGTCTGTGTTGACCTACCCTTGCACTGATGAGTGGCAACAACCTTGAAACTAGTCTGCAGGTGGTCACCCTGTCCAAATCAAAACATATTTCTGCCGATTGGTCACAGAGGGCACTTGTAATTGCGTCCTCTGATGCTTTGAGGAACGTTGCACAAGTATCTGTTAGATTTAATTCAATACTCGTCGTGGTCTTAGCCAGGGAAGTAGTTGTTTTCTATCAGGTACTTGCCTCAATAAGTCTACTTAGTAGGTGTAGATGGGAGTAAAGGGTTCATCATCGGTCGGCAACGACTGTTACTAAACGATCTCCCAAAGAATTCTATTTTCTTCAGGTTTTAGTAATGTTGGAGGTGCTAACTTTGAGCCTTAGTAAATGGAATTGTCATCATCATAGACATCATCATAGACATCATGCCTGAAACTATCAACCTTCACACAAATGAACGTTGGTTTACCGATGGTTCTAAAACCTTGGAAGACGTCGGAGCCGGAATATATGAAACGAACCCAGTAGTGAAACGCTCATTCGGTATGGATATACTAGATACTATATTCCAGGCAGAGGTATAAGCCATTGAAATATGTGCAAGGGAGCTGGAAAATCGACACCACACACGTAAAACAATAAAAATATTTTCAGATAGTCAAGCAGCACTGAAAGCTCTTGAATCCAACTGCTTTAAAACTAGAGTAGTATGGAACTGCAGAGACATCTTGAACCGACTAGCACAACGCAACAACGTTACCCCAGTCTGGATACCAGATCGCATGGGCCTAGAAGGAACGAATGAACGAAATAGCGACGCCCTAGTAAGAAGGGGGAGCGAAACAACGTTAACTGGACCAGAACCGGTAATCGGTTCAGCATATAGCACTGCTAAGAATGTCATAACAGCCTGGGCAGACAATAATAAAAGGCTCGAGTATTGGCGTAGTCTACCGGGCCTAGCCCATTCGAAAGAATGTATCGGCTGTACAAGGAAAAATCAGGACTCTGACAAACTAATAAAACTCAGTATAGCCATGGTTTAAATATAAGTAAGATAGTTAGCCAACCTTGTGGGATTAGTATTGGATTCAAATGGATGCGACATGTACATGCCGACAGTGATCTCACATCCAAGCCATGTCGTAACTTGATTGAAACAATGGTCCAGCAGTCAGGGTTTGTTTGAAGAACCCTGCATTAATATGACGTCAAATATTCATATTTGTAACTAATCACGCTAGATGACACTCGCGTTTGGGTCCGATACCGTTTCCACAGACATCAACTAACTATCTCACTTCTATTTAAACAATGGTAGAGCACATCTCAGAGTTATAGTAGGTTTTCTTACTGGCCACTGCAAACTCAAACATCACATGCATAAAATCGGACTGGCACTAGATGCAGAGTGCCGGCTATGCTTGGAGGATGATGAAACGGCTAAACACATTCTGTGTACATGCCCTGCAGCGGCCAGAATCAGATTTTCAATATGACAGCAAGGCCAGAAAGCCTGATAAATTGCTCTCCCAATGCAGTCCTCAAGAGATTGGATATACTGGAAGAAATATAATCATAGGGTGAGCCACAATAGGTCATTGGCCGCAGTGGAGGGCCTGATATGAATTTTTCCAAAACAGTGACTTCATTAAGAAAACTTGATGATTTAGGGATAGAGACAAAGTATTAAGCATTTTTCTTCATCTTCATGCTTAACGGAAATAATAGTAATTTTAGCACGTTCTGTATGATATGAAGTCAATTTTTCGGTCTAAATTGAATACTTGGAGTTTGTTCAAACTACCATCAGAATATCGACTTATCATGAATTGACAGTTGGTTGGTTGGTTGGTTAAAGACTGACGAGCGAGATACCGAGTTTGCCTTTGAGGTTTCCCTTAACACCAGTTGGGGTCTATTGTATTGTTCTATTGTCAGGGGTTCCAAGTTTAATAGGCCTGTGTTTTCCACCAGGTTAGTAGTCTATTTACTAGGTGTTTAGGATTCATGACTGTTTCTTGGTAGATCTTTCCGAATGTTCTGTTGCGACTCGAGCAGCGTGTCACATTCGAAGAGGCTGTTTCTTCCTCGTCACCACAGAGTCTACACTCCACGGTTTCTCTATTCCTTTCCATGACGTGTTGGTGTTTTGTAAGGCCGCAGTGTCCGGTTAGTAAGGCGATGATTCTGCATATTTTAGATCTGTTGAGGTTGAGGGTGTACGCCGTCAGTGGCTCAGATGCCTCACCATGGCTGTGCTGTGGCGATGCCCTTCGATTTGTTCCTAATAAGTTTAGTGTTTTGATTTCTTCCGCATCGGGATTTGCTAATTCCAAATGCTGGTTCTAGGCCTGTGAATGGTGATTCAGATGCTTGTTTTGCAAGTTGGTTTATTTTTTCATTGCCTTCAATTCCCCTATGCCTAGACACCCACAGAAGTGTAACCTTGTTGTCATGTGACAGTTCATTGATGGTCTGAAGGCATTCACAAACTTGCTTTGACTATATCTGTATTGTATTCAGAGCTTTCATTGCGCTCTGGCTGTCAGCTACAATGTAGATGAGTTTTCTTTTGTATCCACTGTCTAGATTCATCTGTATGCATGTCCTTATGGCATGTGTCTCAGCTTGGAATACTGTGGTGTTGTTGCCAAGTGGGACTATTACGTTCCTTTTTGGCTTTGCCCCGTATATTCCTGCTTCTGTTCATACATCTGCTTTTGAACCATCTGTATACCTGATTATGTTTCCAGATGATAGTGATTCTACTCCCGAGCTACATTTATTCCACCTGCTCTGTGTTTTGAATGGGTTTTCGTCCGAGTATTGTGGTAGCATGTAGTCTGATATCATTTCCAGTTCGGTAATGATGGATGATTTTGGTGTGCCCAGTTTGTGTTTGGGTTATCCAATTGCGATTACCTGTTTGTGTCTGTAAGCACTCATCCTCGCCTCCCCCATGACTGTGACGTCTAAAGGTGGGAGGTTTAGGATAATCTCCGCAGCAGTTATTCATAGCACTCGTGATACACACAGACAGGCGAGCGTCTGTATTTTACCAAGGTTTCATTTTGAGACACCACAAAAGTCAGCCATACGTGAATCTGGGTCTTATGATCGCGGTGTAAAGTCAGTGCATGACTTTCGGTTTCAGTCCCCATGTTTTTCCAAAATCTCTTCTTTGTTTTTGTTGACTACATGTTGTAGTTGCATCTTCCAGGTTAGTTTCTTATGTAAGAACAGCCCCAAATATTTGACTTGATCAGCAACTTGTAGTATTACGCCAAAGATCTTGGGTGGCTTCATGTCTTCATGTAGTTTTGCTGGGGATTGCCCTCAGTCCTTCTCTTTCGCACCATTCCTCTACGGTCCTCAGTGCATTCTGCATTAGCTCAGTGATCATTTGGGCATACTTTTCCTGTACCAGGAAAAGTGTTGACGTAATAATTTACTTAAGTTCAAGTGCCTATGAGGCACTCGCAATGCTGAGGGCACTCCATTTAATAAACACAAAGACCATGTCAAGAATAGTATATTCTTCAACGAGCGTATAATGATAGCTATTATTCTCAAGGATAAAAATTCCGAAACGAGCCGAAGGCGAGTTTCGAAATTATCCGAGAAAATAATAGCTATTATACGCGAGTAGAAGACTACACTTTCTCTACGACTATACGATAGTCAGAGTTTTAATGAAATCTAAATATTATTTATGAAAATAAGTATATATTATAAAGTAATATAAGGTAGAATAACAATTATCTATGAATAATCGGTGTTCATTCATGAACGAATAAATGCCTTAATTGAAATAATTTTTAAAAAACTTCCAAGATTGGGATTCGAACTCTCGCCTATATAACTACCTTCGTTGTACATTTACTTCATGTACACGCTTCTACCAACTGAGCTATAACAAGCACTCGAAAATTTGTGAATGAAATACCTACTAGAGAAACTCAGAGACCAAGAACTGAGAGAGTGTGGAATGTTCAAGTAAAAATTGTTTGACATAAGATAGATTTCATCTTCCTCACTATCACTGCTTTCCCAATCCGCTCTATTCATTTTTATATTAGGTACTTGTCACACATATCAAAGTTAAATCTAAGAAAATAGTCAATCTGACATTCGCGGATGCCAAGCTGTGACAAAAGTTCAATCAAGCAAAGCCTTCTTGAGAAATTTGGTTGTTAAACCTCTCAGTTCCCGTGGATTCTGAAAATTCTGAACCTGTGATTGCCCGAGTGCCGTTGAATAATGAGTTAGGATCTACGGTGTCTTGGAATCATCTTTATTCTTCAATTAAAAATCAATATGTAATGAACGTAGAATGCAATAGTCGTAGAGAAACGAATTTCATCCACCAAATCAAACTTCCAAGTCATAGTATAATATTTCATAAATGTTGAAAATCAGAACTATCAAAAAATAGTTTGAATGTTTCTAAACAGAGGATAAATATGTTCACACGACTAATACAATGCAAGTCGCTCTCAAGTAGACAGACCTCTGAAATTATCAAAACTCAACAAGTCACGGATCTGATTAACATATAAGAACAACTTCTATAGTGTGATGAATAATGTATAACCCTATTTTGTTATGGTATATGTATCCAAGATGTTACGGTAGTTTTGAAGTGTATTTGTCATATTTGGTTGGGAATTTTCACGCTTGTATTACGGCTCGAATATTATTTCGGCACAATTCGAAATTACCAATTTCGTGAATGGTGCATGCGACAGGACTGTTCATTTTAGAGACCGTATGTTTGGTGAGGAAACACTTTTCCAAATTTCACTATGCTCAACTCACTTATGCCACACGCCACAATACTAATAGTTTGAAACTACCTATTCCCAGCACATCTCTTGTAAGGGATTCCTTGTACTATAATGGTGTAAAAATGTAAAAAAACATTTTTATAAAATTTGTTTTTACGAAACTCCCAGGTTTTCGGAGAAAACCCCTCAAAAGCAGAGCTTGTGCGAGCAAGAGAGATCCGGGACCTACAGTTTGAATAAAAGTGGAATCCGAACCACTTCAGCTCAGTGACACACGACCTTAACCACCTACCTACCTATATTAGGGGTACACAAATAAATATGAAAATATTCAGGAAAACTATCAAAGACCTATTGAACACCAGGCCATATTACTGCTTACAAGAATTTTATGATGACCATTTCTAAAATCTTCAGAAATGATATTCTTGATATCTCCCACAATTTGTACGTAACTTAGTATGTTGATTAGTATTGGTGCAAATTTTTTCTCAAATTTGGTATCGTTTTTTATATACATATGCATGTCTGTGAGTATTATATTTTATGTTAATTTGTTTTAATTCATATTATGTTTTGACAAAAAAGTGTATTGAACATTTTTTTATCATTGTTAGTTTTAGTTTTAAATTTTAGTTCAAGGTTTTAATTTGACTCTATCTTTGTATCTTTCTAGTGTATCATGCTTTGTAGACAAGAAGGAATTTTTTATGACAATAAAGTATATTTATTATTATTATTAAACATGTAAAAAAGGTTACTGAAAATGTGCTTATATGCTATTTTGAGGATAAATCAAAAATTATAAAACCTCCTTCATTATGTGTCTAGTCAATGTTGAAAAGTACATTGAATGTTAAGGAAAATATTGATACAAGGAAGTTTTCAAAATTGGTACCGCTCATTGAGAACAAAAGCGTCGGATACAGAGGAAATAAATCTGAAGTTTTATCAAGGGATGATATCAATAAAGTTATTCTGATAACGAAACAAATTTACTTTATAATGTACAGATATAATCATAATTTTGTAAGATTGTAAGTAGTAATTTCAATATTTTTTATTTGTGCGTTGTCCTAATTTTGGGTATCAGCGGTACTTGTCGCCGTGTAGAATTATTACATATAACTATTGATGCCATTGAAGATGCTGGATCTATACCGATTGTTAAAATACCTGATACGAAGACCTATTGCGCAAGAACGTTTACTGTTTCAAATTCTGATTATATTGAGATATACCGCAAGTATAGAGCACTTTGGCCGCCTCATACAAAAAGTAACAGATTATTTTTGAAATATTCGAGAGGAAAATGTATTAACCAACTTGTGGGGATAAATAAAATAGGAGAAATTCTCAGCTTGATACCAAAATGGCTTGGAAAAGACATGCTACACAGGTCACTGCTTCAGGAGAAGCTCTGTAACTCTTCTGGCCAATGCATGGGGCAACAGTACATCCATAAAACGCTACAGGGGCTGGAAATCTGCCTTCGTAGCAGAAGCATATACAGGGCAATTCAAATTCGACCCCCACCATTGGGATCTCCACTACAGGAGATACGTCGAATTTTAAATTGGGGCAAAGTTGCGTATTCTGGTGCTTAACAAAATACTGTTTTGAAACTTGGAAAATTCCGAGTATTTCCGGAAATATCGGGAAAAAACTGAAAATTGGAATTTTCGTATTTATTTTTTTCTATCGTTATTTGACAACATAGCTCAAAACCAAAAGTACATTTTCATTGATACTTTTTTCAGCTACACGTTTTCATGTTCAGTTTTACTATCCGACGTTTCGTCTTCTGGCATTTATCATCAACTTTTTTTTCTTTCATGGGCGCCATATTGTTTTTTTTGTACAAAAAATAGTGATTCTCATTCTGATTTCATTGATGTATAATTTGTTATGAATGCACTTCTGAAACCACAGATATTAAAAAAAAACAACTTCATGTGAGATGGTCATGACTCCATCGAAAAATTTTGTTTAATAAACACTAGTTGTCAGAACTCATTAAACATCACAAATACTTCGTAATGTCCTCATTCTCAAATGAAGAAAAACGAGATATGTTGAAACTTTATTATAAATTTGATAGGAATAGTACGAAAACAACACACATTTATTTTGAATTATATCCGGAAAGACAACAGCCGGATAGAACATTATTCGGAATTTTGGGCAAACACTTGGCTGAGTACGGCGCGTTTCATAAAACAAGAATTGCTCTCCATAGATTCTGTTCTTCAAAGTGCCCCACAAGAAAGTATACAAAACTGTAAGGTCAGGTGACCTTACCGGTCACCTCACTGGACCAGAATTTCCTAACCACCTATTAGGAAATCTTTGGTGTAAATATTCGCAAACTGCTCTTTTATTGTGTGGAGGAGCCCCGTCATGCTGAAACCAGCAGCTGTTATAATTAACAAGGGGAAACGTATCCATATATTCTTCGAATTCGTTTCTTAAGAACCGAAGATAGGTTTCTCCGTTCAAAGTATTAGAGAAGAAATGAGGTCCAAGTATTCGGTCGTCATAAATTCCTGCCCACACATTCAAACGAAACCGAACTTGTGGTCTGACTTCTCTGAAGTGTCGTGGATTATTTTCACTCCAAATGTGCTCATTATTTCTATTAAAAACACCACAGTTCGAAAAAGTACTTTCGTCGGTCCAAATAACATTTTTCAAGAAGTTTGTAGGGTCTACCCTTGTAACAAAACGTAATCTTGAAATATATCAAAAGTTCTCGAAGAGGACAACCATTGAATCTACATCCGGAAGCCATTAAATTCAGCATTTAGTTTACGATACCGAGAAGGGCACCAAAACCTTCGCCCATATGGTTGCTATAAAAATCGTTCCAACACAGTTTCGAGAGTTTTACGAGGGGTATTTATAAATTCGAACCAAATATTTTGTGTCCAATAATCAGTTTTCATTATGAATTCAACGTCATATTTCCGTTAATAGAATTGATTCAAACCATAACCGAGTGTTACAGAAAGATCCATGACATAGAATAAGTAGAAATAAGATCAATTGTTTAGATATAAAGAGTTTTTTTTCATAATGCGACAAATTTGCATTATGTTTTTTTTCTCGTAACGTCGGAATATCTGAGTTATAAAATATTTAATGCATAAGCCGATTGTAGAAGAAACTGAAAAAGAAATTCAATTCACTATTTAATTTTCGAACAACCCTTATATTTACTGCCTAAACGATTTCGAAACCCAAGCTAACTTGAAGGACATATATTTTATGCTTCTAAACGTCAGTCCTGTTTTAAATCTTGAGAGTGTTAGATGTTTGTTAGCAACGTGACCTTTTCTGGTGAATGATTTGTTTCAAAATATCAGTTCAATACTTTAGTAAGAATTATATCTTTTTGAGTAGTTTAAAAACGTAAATGTCATAAAATTTTATTCAATTCACTGGTTTTTAATTGGGTTTGATTTAATAACTTATAAATTTAAAACTTCTTAGTTATTCCGGCGTTCTATTTTTTTTTCTTTCGGCATAATAAATGTTTTTGGCCGATTTCTTTGTTTTATTCAGTTAAATTTAATCTTCCACCTGGGCCTTCGGCCCAGATAATATTAATTAACAATTTGAGAAGTAATTGAATAGATTGAAATCCAGAAAAGTGTTGAAAATAATAATAAATAAAGTAACTTAAATAATTAAAACTAGTGTGTGTGTGCAAAGCTGGTAGCAGCTTCCTGAAGGTTGCCGGAGATGAGATTTGATAGGTAAGTAAATGTATACTTTTCCTGATGTGTTCCTATATAAACGCTCCTATAAAATATTGAAAAAGGCACCGCTCGGCCTAACAATTGATAGTATCAGCTGTGATGAAACTCTGTTTCAACGGAATAGCGTTTTATTATAATGGTGTCAGGTGTGGGGTATTTTCTTGATAATATATATTTATTATATTGGTTTCGAATGCGTGGAGTATTTTCTTGAAATTATATGTATTTATTATGTTGATGTCTTAATCCGTATGGTATTTTCTTGCAACTATATTTTCTTTATATTGGTTTCTCAATGTGTGTATGGTGTTATCTTGAAATTGTAGGTAGATAAGTAGTTGGTTTAGAAAATCCAGTTTAATTCCTAAAAATAAAATTATACAGAATATGTAGAGAAAGAGTGATTACTAATAATTTTGAATTTTGCTACTCTTAGAGGATTTATGCCTTGCTTGTATATTTATTTCGTATTTTGATAAAACAGAATTTTCGATTTCCAATCTTGAATAGAAAAATTTGTGTTTTATTCGGTTATTCGAGAATTTTGATACGAAACGTTTAAGAATTTTCATTTAGTTTGAATTTTGTACTGATTAACTAGAAAAGTTTTGATATTTCATTGTTTACAAATTCCCTGACAATTATTTGTCCAGGACCGAACCTGTAGAGCCTTCTGCTGTTTTGAATTCAACTTGTAACTATAAAAAAAAAGATATAAGCCCTTTGATAAATTTTTTTTTTATTAATTTTGCTTTCATTGTGATTTACTCGAGTCAGGAAAAAATGCACATAAATATCTCGATATGGTTTTTATGATTCCAAGTTTCAGAATTTTATTTTAATTGTCACTACAATCTCAGTCATTATATATTTAGAAAAACTCACGAGCACGGCAAGGAGATAAGGCTATGTTTACAATAATCCATGAGAAACGAAATTTTACTTTACTAATGAACTTACAAAATTAGAAGAAAACAAATTGACAAATTTTGAATTTTTCCTTTAAAATTGTGTATACAGCCTTTCATCCGATTATTTACTTAAACAAATAAAGAGTAGACTCTCCAAATGCAGGAGCTAACGTTGAATACAGAAAAATGTAACTCTTAGATCAGTCTGTTTTTTTAAATCTATTAGTCACAACGAATTGGTGTTTTCTAATTCAAATATCAGCAAAAATAGCAATCGTTAATGTAAAAAAAAAAACAGTAAAATTAAACAGATATTCGAATTTCAAGAAAAAAATTACCTGAACACAGAAGGAAAATTTCACTTCGGCATCTGTAAACTGACAAAGTAGACAATTGAAATTAAATTAAACAGATGTTAAGACAGGACTCCGGCATAGTCGTAAAAAGGGATAGTTGATAAACCTCAAGTAGAAAAAGAATTTTATGAAAATAGAAAACAGAACTAAGAATGAGTGTAATTGTGAAAAGAAAGAAGTTAATGAGTTTAATCAATTTATCCCAGTCGCCTCAGTGGATATGTTGATTTAGGATTTCTCTGCTCTCTTTACCTACTAGAGTTTTAGCATAAGCGGAAGAATTTTACGAAACAGTCAAACATATGGTCTTGAATGGTTGGGTGATACAATATAATCTCTATGGGTGGCCGAGAGGTTGAAATAATGAAAACTTGGTCCTATCAGCAGCAATAAATATACTGTACCTTAAGTAAGTATATATGAGAAGGTTAGAAATGTTGCATGACCTTACTTCCCAATTCGAACCTATTGTCCAGCGATATTCTGAGATTATTCATATGTTTCCCGAAATAAAATAAATGCCATTGTTTGATTTGATTGCTTGACACATGTGTTTGTACCTCTCAATTTATTTTTTTAGTAAAGGGTTATAATTTAATCAATATGACCACAAAAAAAACTAGCGGCTAGAAATTTCATTTTTTTTAATCATTTTTATTTTTTTACTGTTGATTCAGCATTTGTTGAATATTTGAAATAAAATTAATTGAACTTGAATAAATTACTTCCATAGGCCTCAATTCAGATTTACAGTCAGAGAAGTTTTGAAATTATCGAATATTCTGAGATAGTTTGTTCTTAATCACGTCTACAAAATGAAGTTAGACAATGATTCACAAAATAAAGTAAGACAATGATTCTCATGTATTTCATGTAGAAAAACTAAAGTTATAATATAGTATTGGATGATCTCAGAGGAGTGTTGACAATAAAGTTCACATCTCAACTCCCATTTTTGTATTAATTTGAAAGCAAGCATATTGCATTTTGGTATTAAGTTGAAAGTGAGCATTTTAAAGAATTGAATCAAAATTGTGTGTAATTGAATTTGATAATTAGCAATTTCTGTTGAATATAAATTGTTAATTATATATGAATTTCTCTTAAAAGTTTATGTTTTTATTTGAAAAAAGAAGTGGGTCATTTAAAGGTTACTGTTAAATAATATGAATGTCAACTAGAGCATTCACAGCAAATTAAAATAGAAATTGAATAGGATATCTGATATTGTAACACCTCAATTCAACTCTGAACTCCGGGTATAGTAATAAATACAGGTAGTTACGTAAATAGTGGAAAGTCCTGAAATTCTGAGAAAGAAACCGATTCGAATTTATTTTATGAATTCCATATCCACTGCAGGTGTAAATGTAATTAGATTTATCGATTAGTTAAAAGTAATGAGGTAGATAGACAGTAGGTGGAAAACAAAAAAAAATAATGAAAAATACAAATACTAAGTTGAAAGTAATATAGGTGATCGAGTTGATAAATATTATTTTTTGAGTTATTCGTTTATTATTTTAAAAGGGATATTTTATGGCGTGAGTATAATAATTGGAAAGATAGAAAAGGACATATGGACAATGAAAAGGGGTTAATGACATGAACGGGCCTCAATAACTTTATTTAAATTCAGAATTTAATATTGAAAATAAAATATGCTGCTAGTTTTAACAGAAAGAAAATTGAACACATTTGAGTCGTTCATACTTCATTAGAAAAAATTTCAGTGAATAAATTTTTGCAGTAAATGAGTCAACCTGTTTAAACGGGTAGTAAAATTCTACTGAGTATTAAGTCAAGGGCGGACCACTTCCGTTTACAGAATCTTTTTATAGAATTTGGTGTGAATTTTTATTTTATTACAAAACAGTATCTAGTAACTTCTTGAACAAGGTATCTTCGTGCACGAGAACCGTTTTGCGAAATTTTTCTCGCTGTAAAATTCAGACCCATAAAATGTCTCTTGAATAATAGGGTTTCTTAATATGTATACTTATTTTGCGATAATAATCTAATATTGTTTTTAAAATGTGTATTGGTTAGACAGATTAATTGATTGAAGAGCTAGAAAGTCGAATATGAGAATAATTGTTGATAAAATAAAACAGATTGACAAATGGTAGCGAGGGATTTTATATACATTGAGGTGTTAAAAGAAACAGATACAATAGAGTGATATACCAACCCCGTGAAAATAAGAAAATGAAGAGATATCGAGAAAATGGAATTATGTGAAATACAGGGGTAACGAAAATATCAAATTGTAAATGGAGAAAAATGAAAGTAATATGAAAAAAATGACACACGCGGAAAATGAGAAAGAAAAAGAGAAACCTGACAATGAAAATAGTAAAATAGACGTCACATGAATGGTGAAGGAATTCGCAGAGACGCACGTGTAAGAAATAGTGAAAAATGTAGCGAGCCTTTAAGATCTAGAGAAATAGAGATAAAAATATAGAATATGAAACTCGTGTAAAGCGAGTATGGAAATTTGTAAAAAGTTATCTATCTTGATGAGTTGATATAACGAACGTGAGTGTGACAGATGTAGGAGGGTCGTGTTAGCCGAATGGAGGCGTGATTAACTACGTGATGTTGAATGGAAATGTCACGCCTTGGGAACGTATTCGGAACTTGTCGAATGGAGACATTGAATTCTAGGTTGTCCGAATAGGTGAATAAATGAGCCCATGGACGAATGGAGTCCATCTGGTGAAACACCCCGCGGAAGCATATTGTGTATCCCCAAGTCATACTACGTTAAAGTGAAAGAAAATGGTAAAAAAGCTCGCAAGAACCTACAGAGAAAGAGTTGAAGAAATTGAGTAGACTCGTAGGGACCTGGTATGGTAGTGATGTCGACATTGCTTTTTATACACTGTCAGAGCATGCCACTAGCGTTTTACTAATATCAATTGGGAACTATAACATCTTCCACGATTTGTGATATACTGAGCGATTTTTTTTTTCTGAGTATAATAATATTTTTTTTTAAGATTAAATTTTTTTTCATAATGACATAAGTATATGAGCATTTCTAGTGTCGTGGAAGTACACGTATTCAACTATTTGGTGAATGAATTCGGTATGAGTATATTGAAGGAAAGGATAACTTGAGAGAAATGAATTATGCCTAAGAATATGAGAAAATGTTGAATGAAAATAGGTGACAGAACTAACAAATGTGTGAGATGATAGTTGAATACGTCAATCGGGTTTTATTGTCGAGCTTCAAGAATTAATTGGCCATTAATCACTTGGAGATCATATATGACTTAGTTTTCAGTAATTACTTTAGTCGTTTCAAGTATATCACATAGAAAAAGATAGACTGGTAACTTTTAATACTGTCAGAGGTGCGTGTTGAAGTAAAATGAATAGAAATATATCACTTATGTATCTATATGCTGTGGAAATATGCGAAAAATTAATGAATGTTGAATTCAAAAAGTTGAAAAAGAAATAAACAAACAGTAATCCGATTCGTTGAACCAAATATTTGTCAATTTGTAAGTCTAACGCTAACCAATATTCAAGAAAATTTCAGGAAAGAAGTGTAGCACTTGCATCCTCAAAGCAAGAAGCTGGGTGATTGTAAAATGTTTTGATATGATTTGATATAGGTAACAAGTCTGTTTCAGAGTTATATAGTTAGGTCTCAGCTTGCCATTCGCCATCAGTGAACGAGGCGACATTGCCACCAAAGGCGTAGTTCTTTTCATAATCTAGGGGCAACTATCATCTCCTGAATTGCATTCGTTGAAAATGCATTTGGTGCAGCAGCAGTCCCATGAAACCATTTCTTTGGGTTGACCATCACCGCAGGAACCACATTCGCGCGTAATCGATATACGGTATACCAACAGGAAAGTGCGGGTAAGTGCGCGGGTTGGTAGTTCGCGGAATATCTATGCGTCGCGGAATTTCATCAGTGCGCGGTACAGTATTATACAGGGTGCACCATTAAGACTTGACGAAATCGTAACTTGTTAGAATTAGATATTTGAATGGATCTGAAGTAACAATTTATTTATGGAAAAAAAAAATTGTAACTTTTTTAGGGGGGGCAATTGTAACAAAACGTAATCTTGAAATATATCAAAAGTTCTCGAAGAGGACAACCATTGAATCTACATCCGGAAGCCATTAAATTCAGCATTTAGTTTACGATACCGAGAAGGGCACCAAAACCTTCGCCCATATGGTTGCTATAAAAATCGTTCCAACACAGTTTCGAGAGTTTTACGAGGGGTATTTATAAATTCGAACCAAATATTTTGTGTCCAATAATCAGTTTTCATTATGAATTCAACGTCATATTTCCGTTAATAGAATTGATTCAAACCATAACCGAGTGTTACAGAAAGATCCATGACATAGAATAAGTAGAAATAAGATCAATTGTTTAGATATAAAGAGTTTTTTTTCATAATGCGACAAATTTGCATTATGTTTTTTTTCTCGTAACGTCGGAATATCTGAGTTATAAAATATTTAATGCATAAGCCGATTGTAGAAGAAACTGAAAAAGAAATTCAATTCACTATTTAATTTTCGAACAACCCTTATATTTACTGCCTAAACGATTTCGAAACCCAAGCTAACTTGAAGGACATATATTTTATGCTTCTAAACGTCAGTCCTGTTTTAAATCTTGAGAGTGTTAGATGTTTGTTAGCAACGTGACCTTTTCTGGTGAATGATTTGTTTCAAAATATCAGTTCAATACTTTAGTAAGAATTATATCTTTTTGAGTAGTTTAAAAACGTAAATGTCATAAAATTTTATTCAATTCACTGGTTTTTAATTGGGTTTGATTTAATAACTTATAAATTTAAAACTTCTTAGTTATTCCGGCGTTCTATTTTTTTTTCTTTCGGCATAATAAATGTTTTTGGCCGATTTCTTTGTTTTATTCAGTTAAATTTAATCTTCCACCTGGGCCTTCGGCCCAGATAATATTAATTAACAATTTGAGAAGTAATTGAATAGATTGAAATCCAGAAAAGTGTTGAAAATAATAATAAATAAAGTAACTTAAATAATTAAAACTAGTGTGTGTGTGCAAAGCTGGTAGCAGCTTCCTGAAGGTTGCCGGAGATGAGATTTGATAGGTAAGTAAATGTATACTTTTCCTGATGTGTTCCTATATAAACGCTCCTATAAAATATTGAAAAAGGCACCGCTCGGCCTAACAATTGATAGTATCAGCTGTGATGAAACTCTGTTTCAACGGAATAGCGTTTTATTATACCCTATTCGAGAGCCAGCTACAAAATTCCATCCTTCTCTCAGGATCACCTGGATGTAATTTTTGTGAAATATGTATTTTATAACATTTCAAACCACTTTTTTTGAATTCCCTCCTATCGCTCGTCTGTGGCACATCCATTTGTGCTGAGACTTGATGTTTTGATTTGGAAGGATCTGCATTTATCTAAAAGAGTACCAAAAATAATTATACTTCTTCGAATATGGAATGAACAATTATTTTACCTCTGCTAATAAGTTACGTCTAATATTTTGTTCCATTCTGCTTCCATATTTCATTCTTGGTTTTTGAAACGCACCGTACTCAGCCAAGTGTTTGTCCAAAATTCCGAATAATGTTCTATCCGGCTGTTGTTTTTCCAGATATAATTCAAAATAAATTTGTGCTGCTTTCGTACTATTCCTATCACATTTATAATAAAGTTTCAACATATCTCGTTTTTCTTCATTTGAGAATGAGGACATTTCGACTGAAGTATTTGTGCAAACTTATGATGTTTAATGAGTTCTGACAACTAGTGTTTATTAAACAAAATTTTTCGATGGAGTCATGACACTCTCAGATGAAGTTGTTTTTTAATATCTGTGGTTTTAGAAGTGCAAATCATAACAAATTATACATCAATGAAATCAGAATGAGAATCACTATCTTTCTGTAAGAAAAAACAATATGGCGCCCATAACAGAAAAAAAAGTTGATGATGAATGCCAGAAGATTTCGTCCTTGAGATTTCAAGGCAACAACTAACGTCGCCACGGAAGCAGCTATAGCTACCAGCGTGACAATCCTCCCAGGAAAATAGAAATCAGGATGGATTTATCGAGGGGAAATATATGAAATATAAATAGAAAAGTTATTGGGTATAGCCCTCAAATTGTTGTGCAACCGTAGACACGTGTTTCGAGCTTAAGCTCTCATCAATACGGTAAAATCAAGTACAACACTTGGATGTAAAAATGGAAACAACGGAAGTCAACAACAGGAAGCCAACTACACATTTGTGGCTTCGGTTAGAAGACCTTGAGATTTCAAGGCAACAACTAACGTCGCCACGGAGGCAGCTATAGCTACCAGCGTGACAATCCTACCTAGGAAAATATAAATCAGGATGGATTTATCGAGGGGAAATATATAAAAATATAAATAGTAAAGTTATTGGGTATAGCCCTCAAATTATTGTGCAACCGTAGACACGTGTTTCGAGCTTAAGCTCTCATCAGTACGGTAAAATCAAGTGCGAAGATGTACAACACTTGGATGTAAAAATGGAAACAAAGGAAGTCAACAACAGGAAGCCAACCACACATTTGTGGCTTCGGTTAGAAGACCTTGAGATTTCAAGGCAACAACTAACGTCGCCACGGAGGCAGCTATAGCTACCAGCGTGACAATCCTCCCAGGAAAATATAAATCAGGATGGATTTATCGAGGGGAAATATATAAAATATAAATAGAAAAGTTATTGGGTATAGCCCTCAAATTGTTGTGCAACCGTAGACACGTGTTTCGAGCTTAAGCTCTCATCAGTACGGTAAAATCAAGTGCGAAGATGTACAACACTTGGATGTAAAAATGGAAACAAAGGAAGTCAACAACAGGAAGCCAACTACACATTTGTGGCTTCGGTTAGAAGACCTTGAGATTTCAAGGCAACAACTAACGTCGCCACGGAGGCAGCTATAGCTACCAGCGTGACAATCCTACCAGGAAAATATAAATCAGGATGGATTTATCGAGGAGAAATAGATAAAAATGTAAATAGAAAAGTTATTGGGTATAGCTCTCAAATTGTTGTGCAACCATAGACACGTGTTTCCTATATCCATGGTAATACCCCAGGTAATACCATCAATTAAATTTTCTACAATTGTATATAGAAATACGAGTAATTATTGTTATTGTGTTCAATACAAATATAAATATAATATTTATAGTTCTTCATTATTTATCGGGTGCAGAAAAAATAGCGGATGCAACTCACATGTAATGGTTATTATATGATCATTGCATAATATACTATTATTCAATAATCCGAAATTACATTAAAACAGAAAAAAAAACAGATTGTTCAGCTCATCAAAAAATAATAAAACAACAAATTATATCTAGAGAGATGAATATGAAATGAATCGTTGCATAGTAACAGTGTTGATTAGATTTCGCGGATCTTAACCTACTTTTACTATTAAATGGCAAGTGCAACTGATCCTGCATTCTTTATTATTGTGCCGAAGTTTGCTAGTATTAATAGGCTCAGTTGTATTATTCTTAGAGTTTAATATTGGCTGATAGTATCGTTGAATGTCTAGACGTTTCTGATTCCATCAAAGAGAAATATTCGGTAGTCCAAGATAGAGTTAAAAGGAAGGAACAATTTTGAAATGTATGATTCGTTTGTTTCATGCGGGTTATCAAAATGTAGACATATGAAATAATAAAAACACACAAAAGTTCGGTATGTCACAAAAATGAGATGATAATATATTCCCAGTCATCAATACCTACTCAACATAAAAATAATTGAAAAAAATTCTGCAGATTCATAAGTCTTTATGAAAGATTCGGCAAGACACACACATTATTTTTGTGATAAAAAAGTTTTTGCATTTGTAATTAAATCGCCGTCTTTCCCCAATGATTTCGAAATGGTAAACATGGAACTGAAAACTGATTTTTGAGGTTTGGTTTGTTGATGTAAACCACCAATACAAAACAAAACTTACAACTCAAACTTTTTGAACCTTCCGAACACATCAACTAGTTGAATTGTTTGAAATGTTTGGAGGATAAATAAAACCTCACTCTTTCCTACATTTTTTGTGTGAAGAGAATGGTAGTTTATGATTACTTTCAATTAAATTTTATTTTTTGAAATTACTCATGTTTTTGTACTCTTCCCGACAAATAAAAGTAGGACACTTCACGCTTAGGATGGTTGTTTTTCTCAATTCAAATGGCTTACAATGAAGTATCAAGTGTCCTACTTTTATTTAGATACACAGAACATCCGAGGGTCTAAGGAAAATTAACTATTGCCCAGCCTCCGCCTAATGAAGAACGGCAAGCGAAAAGCAATAATTTTTTGCACCTCGACGGTTAACGAGATCCATCAATAGTTATTGCCTTTGAAACAATCATACGGTATTGGAATTTCATGTCCTGCACCAGTGAAGTCTAAAACTATTTCGGCTTGTAATCCGTATACTTTCCTTAACCCAACTAATTTCGAGTTACTCATCGCCAGACAATTATCAATTGCTCCAATTTTTTTATTCTTCCTATGTTCCGTGTGCTGTGAGAGCTACTGTATTCTGCAGTCCCAATATCCATCTGATCTATACAGGGCGTTTCATAATAAATGTGCAGGACTTCCGGATGTGATAGCTCGTTCAAAAATATGAAAAAAAGTTTCTATTAACTTACCCTCTTAAATTCAACATTTTCGAGATACAGGGTGTTGAAATTTAAAAAAAATTATAGTTTTTTGCGAATATTTCTGGAACCGTTTATCGTACAAAAAACAGATTTTGAATACATTTTCTACTCATAATTAGCTATATTATGTGCAGATTTTTTATTTTTTAAAATTCATAATTGGTGAAGATTTTGAAGGGGTAGTGGGTGTTTTTTTATCCAACTTCTACGCCACTGGAAAAAGTATGATTTTGAGCCGCCTACTTGAACCGCCAATATTTTCTACACAAAAAGGTACACTTGGTCATAAGCTCTAAAGTTGACCGTTTTCAAGGAAAACCAACTTTCATGTTGAAAAACATGGTAAATTTTTTTAAATATTTTTTTTTCTAATTATACAAAATTTATTTAAACGTTAGAACAAGTAACAAAACCAAATTTTGACTTCTTAATTGCAAAATAAAAAAAAACAACAACAATCATACTCAGTTGAATTGTTGGAAATGTCCGCCGTTAGGTTCAATGCACGCAGCAATTTTTCGAGGAAAAAACATTATTTCAACAACATGAAAGTTGATTTTTCTTGAAAACGGTCAACTTTAGAGCTTATGACCAAGAATACTTTTTTTGTGTAGAAAACATTGGCGGTTCATATAAGAGACTAAAAACTTTTTCCAGTGGCGTAGAAGTTGGAGAAAAAAACACCCACTACCCCTTCAAAATTTTCACCAATTATGAATTTGAAAAATTAAAAAATCCTCACAAAACATAGCTTATTATGAGTAGAAAATAACGACGAAATCTGTTTTCTGTGCGATAAACGGTTCCAGAGATATTCGCAAAAAACGATAATTTTTTTTAAATTTCAAAACACTGTATCTCGAAAATTGTGCATTTTAGAGGGTAAGTTAATAGAAACTTTTTTCATATATTTGGACGAGCTATCACATCCTGCGCATTTATTATATTTATTATGAAACACCCTGTATACTGGACTTTCTCATGATCGGCAAAATGTATTGTTCATCTTTGTTAGGTGTTACTTTACAACTGATTCGTAAACTGTTTTTCAACAGTTTAAGGCCACTTGATAAAAAAATTATCTAATGCGGCATTGACTCTTTTTTTAGTCATTGTTGTCAGAAAAATCAATGTATTAGAAATCATTATATGTGAACACAATATTACAAATTGATTTATTCAGCACTCACACAAGCAGAAAGAAAGATATAAACCTTCAAATACCTACATAAACGGTGAAATAAGTCCTGCTGGCGCTCACTTACGGACGAAATGCAACAGAAACAGATCGGATCGCAGCTGCGGTCGATCTGTTGGGTCGGATCGGCAAATATTGGAGTTCAAAAAATGGGTTGAGATTGACAATCCATCTAAATTCTGAAAACTGGAAACGCAGTTCAACGTTATAGCATGTCTTGGGTGAAAGCTGATTCGGCTCTCGAACTATGTCGGGCGAGTCTTGTGGGGGTAATTACCCCCTTTACCCTCCCTGGACCCGCCACTGCTTGCAAAAAGGTTCACTAGCTGATGAATGAATCAATGGTCACAACGTGTGAGCGCTTTTCTCTGTCACATTTGAAGTGGATATACTTGAAGTGAAAGTAAATCATTCGAAGCCAACCAACATCTCAGGAATCGACATAGTATCAAAATGAATTAATTGAATTCGAATAATACTTGAAAAGTGTGCATTCGAAGGAATTTCATTTCGAGGAAATATTATACAGGGTGTCCTACGAAGTTTTTGAAAGGGAATATCTCGGAACTCGAAAGCATTGGAGAATTGTAATTTTGGGGTTCTGAATTGAAGCAATTGTTGCAGATTTTTTTGATACTACGTTACCCAATTAGCCTTTTGTTTTCGGTCACGTGACATCTGATTCAAAATCTCTAATGGGACACCCTGTATATTTTGGCATATTTATGTTCCTCCCGATGAAACAATTTCACTTGTGGTCTAAAACGATTAATTCAAGAATTACAGGTACTTCAATATTCTTTGTCCCACGACGATTTTTAATAAAATATGGATGATTAATTTGATTTTGCCTTGTTTTAATCATCACATAAATATATAGGACTGCCCAAATACACAGGGTGACCCTAAACCTAAATAATTTGGCAATTGCTCGTTTCAGACGTCTATCAACTCAAATAAATTCCAGTTCAAAAAATCATTCTTTTATTTAAATCCTTGAGTGTTATTTAACCAATGAATTCCTATCTTTCCTAAGATTTAGTGTCTATAGTTGAATACGGAAAGGACCCCGCAAACTCCTTATGGAATTTGGGTCCCGGTGGATTTTTTGAATTTTTGTAATTCTCAACCAATGTTAACCATTGCGCCAACCCAAATAAATGAACAGTTTTGCTGCTAGGGGGCGTTGAAATCACCCCTTGCGCAGATTAGATTATTCATTTTTGAACCCGGTATCAATATTTTCACTTGTTTCATTGTTGCTAATGTTGCACAATATTGTGCAGTTTTATGAAAAAAAATCTTACCCCCTCCCCCTTTTCCCCCAACTCCTATTACGAAACGCAAAAAAAATATTTCTCGAGTGCCTTCAAATGTATCGTTGAATGTTTAAATATGCCTAAATAAGGGAAATAGCAGTTTTTTATGATTACCCCCCCACCCCCCAAATGACAGAAAACGAAAAAATTTCAGTGGATTTTTCTGAATTTTTGATATGATGCAGTTCAAGTTATTTTGAATAGAAATGAATCGGGTGACAAACCCCAAAAATGAATAGTTTTGATGCTAGGGGGCGTCGAAATCAAACCTTGCTCAGAATAGACTATTCATTATTATAGGCGGAAACAATATCTATAAGTATTTTTGTTTTATTGTATGCCGAACAATTGGGTAAATTTTTATAAATTGAAAATCTAAAACCTTCCCCTTACCTCCAACCCCTATTTCAGAACACGAAAAAAATTGTGGATGTCTAATTTTTATTTATTTTCAAGATATTCGCCCAATTAGTCGATATTCAAAAAACATGAACTACGCCCTATTAAGAAGTCAGCGAACTCCACCAATATTTTTCTGAAGTGAGGGAAAGGTCAAATTAAACAACTGTACGATTTCCTCAATTTCAGCTGATTAAAACATTTATTTTGATAAAGCATTTACAAGCAGTAGGGATTTTTTTTTGTGTTTTAAAATAGGGGAAGGGAGTAAGGTGGAGGTTTTAGATTTTCAAATTATGAAAAATTACACAAATGATCAGCATAATTTAAACTAAAATACGTAGAGCTATTATTTCCGCCAATTATAATGAATAGTCTATTCTGAGCAAAGGATGATTTCAACGATTTCTATTCAAAATAACTTGAACTGCATCATATCAAAATTTCATAAAAACCCACCGACATTTTTTCGTTTTGTGTCATTTGGGGGGTGGGGGATAATCATAAAAAATTGCTATTTCCCTTATTTAGGGATATTTAAACATTCGATGATTCATTTAAAGGCACTCGAGAAATATTTTTTTTTGCGTTTCGTAATAGGAGTTGGGGGAAAAAAGGGAGGGGTAATTTTTTTTTTATAAAACAGCACATTATTGTGCAACATTAGCAACAATGAAACAAGTGAAAATATTGTTACTGGGTTCAAAAATAAATAGTCTAATCTGCGCAAGGGGTGATTTCAACGCCCCCTAGCAGCAAAACTGTTAATTTTTTTGGGTTGGCGCAATGGTAACATTGGTTGAGAATTACATGGACTACATCATACCAAAAATTAAAAAAAAATCCACCGGGACCCAAATTCCATAAGGAGTTTGGGGGTCCTTTCCATTGTAAAATAAGTAGGACGTTTCCATCTATTAGCGTGCTTTTGTGTATATGTTAATTGACCGGTATTACAAATTTTTACAAAAAAAGTATATTAGATACTTTTCCGCACTGAAACTGTCTCAGCGTGTGTGAAACGTTTAAATTGGAGGTCACAAACAAACTTTTTACGTTTTGTTTCGTGTAATTTAATTTCAGATTCTGCTTCACCAATCAGGAAACAAAACGTAAAAAGCAAAACGTAACAAGTTTGGTTGTGAACGTCTCGTTATTAGTATTTATATTTTCCAGTTATAATTTCGACTTTTGACATATCATCACTCCCGTGGCATAGAAAAGAGCGTATGAATATTTTAATGATCTCATAAAACTTTTGCCATTATTGTGATTTATTTATTACAGTTAAGATGGAGCTACTGGCATTTAAGTAGAAATAGTTTTATGCTTTGATTTATTTTTATAGCGATTCTAGGGAGTACATCTCAAAAAATTAATAAAAGCTCATTGTTAATTTTATTATAGAAGCATGGCAAGAACTTGAGGAGTGCAATTATAAAACCATTGGGAAACTAAGTTCATTTATGGATTATTCAAGGACTAAAAAGATGTATCGTGCATGTCTATACAGCCATTGTAAAACCTTTATAAAAACAAATATCCTTGAATGCTTAATAGTTTCAACTTAAAGCCTTCAAGACTGCTCTGAAACCGATTAATTAATCTAATGGACAACAATATTGTCAGAGTGATGCAGTTGAATCACAGTTTGGAGTACCTCAAGGGACCGTACTGGGACCTATGTTATTTGCCATTTGTTTGAACAGCCTATTTAATATAAATAGTTGTGGCCAGATAATAAGTTTTTTTGACGATACAGCCAATCTCTATCAAGATAATAGTTTAACATATAGCAGAAACTGACCTGAAAATCATAAAAGATTGGATGGACCATAACTTACTAGCAATAAACTTCGAAATAACTAAATTCATCACTTTCACTTGCCAGACAACGACACTCTGGAAATCAATATACGTCACAAAAATGAAGGGACAGGCAATATCAAATAATTGGGCATAACCATAGACAAACACTTGAGATGGGATGAACATATAGAAAATGTTACCAGATATCTCAGATATTTAATTTATAAATTCAAACTTTTGAGAGACATTTCAGATAAAGATGCACTCAGGTGGGGTGGAGCAATGAATACACATCTGAGAAAAATCAATATAATTCAAAATGAATCTTAAAATGATAATGTGGAAACCATATACATATCTATTTAATGATCTCTATATGGAAGCACAGGTTTTCGATATCAAACTATTATTTTACCGCTCCATTGTGATGAATCAATTCCAAAATGAATCGGAAATACAAACATTCACACAAACATATAACAGGAGGAATCAAAATACACGTTGCCAAACTCTATTTTCTTCGAAAAGAATTGGTCTACGCAGCTTTACTTATCTTTCACCAAGAATGTTTCAAATGCTACCAGAATGTCTGACTGAAACGGTTAATCTTTATCAATTCAAGAAAAAATTGAACAAATTTATTGCCGAATATCCAAGAGATGAACTCATCAAAATGATAGATGTGCAATCATAAATAATAACAAAGTTTTATTTAAAATTTCATCTATACTTTTGATATTAACCTATATTCTAATTAAATGTTTTTTAACAAATTATCAACAATTTATATACATATTATACAGGGTGTCAATTTGAAAACTTCCCACCCTTAATATCTTCCTTCCAGTAAACAATATGAGTAATCGAAAAAACAGGTCAATTTTATTGTCAAGGGGGACACTTTCAAGGACTATTTGTAGCCCTCGTGGTTCAACCCCCTAGGAGGGGTAGATGTTACCCTTAGAATTTTAAATGGGAAGGGGGGGAAGTGGCACATCATTTTGATGGGCGTTCAATTCTTGTTCCAATGGTACCCTGACTTATTATTTTTTGATGAGCATTTTCCGAAAAATTGCGTTCTAAACTAACAGACGTAATTATTAGAACGCCTATACTGAGATGCATGGTTTGGCCAGAACTGGTTAGAATATTAGGTGGTACCGTTCCAACCCTTTATTAGGGGTAACATTAGCCATTAGCTCCAAACACTTTACATAAAAAAGTAGTCTAATAGTAAAACGTAGATGGTAGTAAAGTTGTGTTTATTAAATGCTGAATTTTTAAGTGTCATCGCAGAAATTGTACAGATAGCCTTCCTATTTTGCTACTTCTGCTGTAAAAAGTTTCTGCTTTCCAGCAAAAAATTGGTTAGCAAATTTGAACTATGTGGTAGTATTGTGAATACCGTTGTACCTGTTGGGCTGTTTAGGAATTACTTTAATAAGTGTATAAAAGTGTAAAAATGGTTTACATTCTTCAAGACAGAATTGAAATGATTGTAATTTATGGCGAAGTTGGAAAGTGCGCACGAAGGGCGGCATGTCTTTTTAACGAAAGACATCCAAATTGTAATGTAAGTCACCGGTATGTGCTTGATTTGGTGAATAAGTTTTACGAAACTGGTTCAGTGACAAATAAAAAAAGAAATAACCCCAGAGTACTAAATGAAGCAGCTCAAATTGAAGTTTTGGGAACATTTGCTGCAGAGCCCACGAGCTCCTTACGATCAGTATCAGAACAGACGGGAATGTCACGCGAGACTATAAGAAAAGCATTGAAAATGCATAAATTTCATCCATATAAAATGCAGATTCTTCAAGAGCTCCACGAGGATGATTATGATAGAAGAATAGAGTTTTGTGAAATCATGTCTCATCGAGTCAATACCATCCCTAATCTTCTGTTAAACATCTGTTTCAGCGATGAGTGTTCATTTTTTCTGAATGGCAATGTTAATAGACAAAATTGTCGCTATTGGAGTGACGAAAACCCACATATTTTTCGGGAAGGGCATACACAACACCCACAAAAAGTTAATGTTTGGGTTGGTATTCTTGGAAATGCCATTCTTGGTCCATTATTTCTGGAAGAAAACTTGACTGGCAATCTGTACCTTGATATGCTTGAAGAGACTATCGATCCTCTTATAACTCACGAGCTAGAAACTCAAATTGATGCAGAAGGTAATGAACTTTTGCAGGAGGATCTGTTACATTTCCAGCAGGACGGTGCTCCACCTCATTATTTTCTTCCCGTCCGACAGTGGTTAAACGAGAGATTTCCGGGTAGATGGATTGGCAGAAGGGGAGCAGTTGAATGGCCTCCGAGATCACCGGATTTAACACCCTTAGATGTCTTTCTTTGGGGGCATCTTAAATCCGTTGTTTATAAAACACAACCTTCTGATATTGACGAACTTAAAAGACGAATTACAGCAGCATGCCGGTCAATTCCTAGTGAAGTTTTCCGTAATGTTAGAGGGGAGTTCGAAAACAGACTGTATTACTGTTTAGAGCAAAATGGACAACATTTCGAACAGCTAATAAGATAAGCGTAAGTAGATTTTATGTTGGAAATGTCTTTCTCGCAAATTAAATTTTATTGTGTAGAAGGAAAATAACCACCAAATAAAAAATCCCATGCGTAATAAATTTATTCCTGTCATTCAAGGGTTGGAGCGGTGCCACCTACTCTTCTAACCATTTTTATTAAAGGGAGTCAATACAATAATGCATATCAGTATAGGCGTTCTAATAATTACTTCTGTTAGTTTAGAACGCAATTTTTCGGAAAATGCTCATCACAAAATAATAAGTCAGGGTACCATTGGAACAAGAATTGAACGCCCATCAAAATGATGTGCCACTTGACCCCCCTTCCCATTTAAAATTCTAAGGGTAACATCTACCCCTCCTAGGGGGTTGAACCACGAGGGCTACAAATAGTCCGTGAAAGTGTCCCCCTTGACAATAAAATTGACCTGTTTTTTCGATTACTCATATTGTTTACTGGAAGGAAGATATTAAGGGTGGGAAGTTTTCAAATTGACACCCTGTATAACTTTACAATACAAATATGTCTAACTACATTTTATCTATGACTTATACCTTTAGGGTGACTATGTTCTACGTATCAATCTGTATTTTATCTACAATTTTATTTAGTCTTGATTTGAATACAATAATTCTCTTTTTACCTTTCATTCTAATATCTACTTTATGTTTAGAATTTTCTACGTGTATTTATACTATTGGTTTAACTTTACTGCAAAAAAAATTCACACATAATTTTATTTTTATTTCATATATAATTTTTTCTACATTTTTTTTACATTTAATCATAATTTCATCTATAAGATAGTTCAACTAAGAATATATTATTGACTTATTGAGACTCTCGGTATATTCAAGGTTCAAAGTTCAAATGTACCATTTTATGTATACGATTATTATTCAAAAAACTTTATATTATTATTATTTGCTCTGGGAGCATTTCAGGAACAATTTATGACATGTATAAATCAAATTAGCTATTACCTAGCCTTAATAATTCTTTTATAAAACTAGGATAAACCAAAATGACATTTCAATTGTTACTTGGACTATTAGCCTACAAGCCCATATAACAATTTTGGAGGGTCATTTGACCCAGTATTAAACATATTCAGAACGATGCTGCTATATGAAAAAATAAGTTTAGTAACTATGTCAATTCTTGGTGGTGCAAATGACTGTAATAATAATAATACTAATTTTTCATCTGAAGATGTGCTTTTCCTACAAAATATTCCTGTACTGCATTCCTCACGTTGGTTGATTATGAAATAATAATCTAGAACATACTGCCGTACAAAAATAATGAGACCGGAATCCAGGATTTTTTTTTAATTTTCGGAAATTGAAAATTTCCGGTCCCATTATTTTTGTACGGGAGTAGGTTCTAGGAGATTATTATTTCATAATCTACCAACGTGAGGAACGCAATAAATGATTATTTTCTCGGAAAAGCTCATCTTCAGATGAAAAATTATTATTATTATTACAGTCATTTGCACCACCAAGAATTGACGGCATAGTGACTAAAGCTATTTTTTCATATAGCAGCATCGTTCTGAGTATGTTTCATGCTGAGTCAAATGACCCGCCTAAATTGTTATATGGGCTTGTCGTATCCATCAACTCATGAAACGTTAGTTCACCTCAGAAATCATGAAACCCAATATCTAAAGTACTGTCCTATTTTTCAGATAAGATGCCGGAAACAGCAACAAACCTATCGACAGAAGATCGACCAATCTCACGTCGTGATTTCTCTTTCGCATCTGGTGTAAATAACAGATCGGCTTCTGCCACTCGCTATGAAGGGCAGCTGACTTACCATCACCAGGTGCCTCTCCAGTCCACCATGAGTCACCACAGAGAAAGCTCAGCCTTTGTGCCGGTGGTTCCTTCTCGTAGTATTCACCCAATATTGTATCCCGGTGATATGCACCCTTTGCTGGGCTCTGATCTCATTCAGGAAAACCGTGAGAGGAACGACGGAGGAAACAATTCTGAGAAAAACGTCCCTGGCAGTTTTTCCACAGTGCGGAAGTCCTCTTCAACGTTTGATCTGATGGCAATGATGACCGACAAACGGAAGGAACTGCATTTCCGCGAAGAAGCAGCTTGCGTTGCTGCAGCGCACGCCGCAGCTCTGATGCTCCCGCATCGTCAAGGGCTTCTAGAAGCTTCAGGAAGCTCCCAGAACCATTCTTTTTCCGGATTTTTACCTAGTACGCCAGCGAATCCGTCGACTTTCACGTTTCCGGGAAGCGGGGCTCTTTTCCCACCGGGGCCGCCTCAGATGCACGCCCATTTGGATAGAAGACTGCTCAGAGCGCCAGGACGGGCGTCGAGGCCAAAGAAGCAGTTCATTTGCAAATATTGCAACAGACAGTTCACCAAAAGTTATAATCTGTTGATACACGAACGTACTCATACTGATGAGAGGCCGTACTCATGTGATATTTGTGGAAAGGCCTTCAGGAGACAGGATCATTTGCGAGATCACAGGTAAGCAATACTCTCTTTACCAAATTCATTAATGATTTATTCATACACAAGATAAATATAGATTATACAGGGTTTTTCTCAACGTATCCGATTTTTTTTAACCATAAATGCACTTCAATATTAAGTCGATTTAAAAAAAAAATCAATAAAAGTCCAACAGAAAACGAGATAATAATTGTGAAAATTTATAACAAACCACTCTACAAAAGCTGTTCACAGCCAACACTGGCGCTGCTATTACTGTACTGAAATAACAAAACGAATTTTGAAGCTTCTATTATTATCACTTATTGGAACCCAAACAGTGTTTTTTTACGTTCATGCAAAAAACAAAACTTTTTTGAACTGTATTTAGTGGAATAACTTGTTCTTACTGCACTGGGTGCAATAATAGCTATTTATGATACAAGTTCGTAAAGTAGGAGTTTTTTTAATGACCGTGAAGTTTGTTGAATGAAGCGCATCCGAGTTCAACAAACACGCGAGTACTTCGGCAGTTATTATTTTGCAAAATTGTAGCAATTATATCATTAATTTGAATGTTTAATGATATGAATTGTCGTCGTATTATCAAATAAAGACTTCCGAGTTATATTTGACGCAAAATACTGTATTTTTCAAAAATGCGTAAATGTATGAACAGTGTGTAAAAAATTACTTTATGCACAGTTGATGATTTTACGAACAGGTGAAGTATTACTTTACGCACTGTCAGCAGTGCGTAAAAGCTTAGTTTACGCACTGTCGTGGAAAAAGTCTTTTTTGCACTCTTCTGTCATTCTGCTACAGCGTTCTGTCATCATGACAAACATAAAAGTCAAACCGACGCCATATTTAGCCCATTTTCTAAGATATTAGGCGTGTTCCGTTTCATGCATTCATCGCATCACTGTTGCAGACATAATCAAGCGTTCCGTTTCAACTAACAATGACGTAGGTGAGTTGAATCGAAACGATTTTTTGCTTGCGTGGTGCATGCAGTTTCCCGCAGATGTTGACATCTATCACTTTATCAGTCAACCAAATTCTTATGTAACAAAAACAAATCTGTTAATCTAGTAAATAAATTAATATGGGTAGAACGAAAGTGTTAATGGCATGAGTAGAAAGCGAGTTTTGTGAAAATGAGAGTAGCTCAGATTCTGATATAGGTAAGTGATAGTTATGAGGATATGATGTTGAATGAATTTACGATTTTTTCTTCCATTGTACGGTAAATCAGGTAAATGTGATAATGCTCGATACTGGACACTTCATCAAATATCAAATTTAAACTTTTAATTCGGTTTCTCACGTTTCTGTTTGAACGTGAAGCCAATGACAAGTAACTCTTTGTTTTGACTTTTGAGTTTGACAGATCTAACTTGGATCGCATTCATCACTGCTAGACGAACGGGCAGTAGTTCATGCACTTTCGATGTCTCAAGACCAAAGAGGGGAATATAAAAGTGGACGTGTCAATGCGCTCCCAATGTAGGAAACGGAACGGTTATATGTGCATTATGTCCTCAATGCATGAAACGGAACACGCTTATTGTATTACGGTTCAAACAGTTGAATATTTTGTATTATTGTCAATCATATTTATTACATACTGGGATTAAAACATTACTACAAAATGCAATTTGATAAAAATAAAATTTCTTTCTTTCAATATTATCATATCACTTTTAGCAGCTAGATTTGAACAAAGAATGTCTTCCCTAAATGTCTTACCTAAATGAAACAGTTTTTGGTTTATTGCACTCGTCGTGTTGTCCGATTTCACTTCGAGTGCAATAAACACTCACTTTTTGCACTTGTTGAACTATAATTTTTTTTATGCAATCGTCTTATTATAAAGCAGTGCATATTTGGTTGAAAAATTTCGGATAAGATATGAGACACCCTGTATACAGGGTTTTTATTAAGTAGGGTGCATTCTTTATTCATAGTTTATTCATAGTTTATTCAGCCACATTACAGAATAGTAAATCCATTTGTGGTAGGTCCAGGACAGCATAATACAATAAAAAGATATGTTCAAAACAATACAATACAATACTACAATACTGCAATTTATAATTTAAAATTTTAAATTTTAAAATTTAAAGTTAAAAAAAATATATATAATCTTAAATTAGGTAAAGAGTGCTCCTCAATGGCTTGTGTTGCAGTGATATATTTGTTATGACTTATCTGTAGTTTCCCATGAACTCACACCAGCCTCCAAATACTCCCCCTCCGAGTAGAAGCACTGCGACAGCAAATATCTTCGAATTAGTATTTTGAACTTATGGGTGGGTAATTCCTTAATGTGCACTGGCAATTTATTATATTACTTCACGTCTAAGGTATTGCGTTCAGAAGTCAATAAACGATGTCTAGTAGGTCGAATCAAATTACAATTTCTTGTGCTATAATTGTGAAATGAATTACTACTTTGAAGTTTTCCTTTATTTCTATGAATATCCAAGAAACAATTGAGAATGTAAATACATGGTAAGGTGAGTATTTATAGGATTTCAAATATGGGGCGGCAGCTGTCTCTAAAATTGGCTTTAGATATTATTCTTAAAGCTCGTTTCTGGAGTCTGAAGATTCTCACAGAGTCTACAGCGTTTCCCCATAGAGTAATACCGTAATTAATGTGGGAGTGAAATAAGCCAAAGCAGGCTGTTTTCAAAACTGTAAGGTTAGCAAATCTGCTGAGTTTCCGCAAAATGAAGAGAGTTGAGTTTAATTTTTAACTTAGGTGCTCAATATGCGCTGACCATTTTAATTTGTCATCCATAACAATTCCAAGTAATTTAACTTCTGAGCTGTTGGCAATCGTATTGTTGGTTGAGAAAACAATATATTGAGTTTTGTTTTTATTGAGTTTTGTTTTTATTGAGTTTCAAGCAATTAGAAACGAACCATGTTTCGGCTTTAAATGAAAAATCCTGTGAAGTTTCTTCCAAGTAATCTAGTTTCTTGTCAGATGCATAAAGGGAGCGATCATCTGCATAACAAATTCGGTGAGGCGTTTAGGGGACGGAGGGGGTCGAGCAAAACCTAATCCAATCTCACGTGGGGGAGATGGTGGTCTCGGCAAATATCACGTAATATTTTTTCCGCAAGAAACAGTGTCAAAGGACCCCGCAAACTCCTTATGGAATATGGGTCCCGGTGGATTTTTTGAATTTTTGGTATGTAATTCTCAACCAATAATACCATTGCGCCAACCCAAAAAAATGAACAGTTTTGCAGCTAGAGGGCGTTGAAATCACCCCTTGCGCAGACTATTTATTTTTGAATCCGGTAACAATATTTTCACTTGTTTCATTGTTGCACAATATAGTGCTGTTTTGTAAAAAAATTGGGGGTGGTAATCATAAAAGACTGATATTTTCCTTATTCAGGCATATTCAAACGACGATACATTTAAAAGCACTGGAGAAATATTTTTTTACGTTTCGTTATAGGACTTGGGGGCTTGGGGGGAAGAAGGGGGGGAGATAAGAATTTTTTGTATAAAACAGCACATTATTGTGCAACATTAGCAACAATGAAACAAGTGAAAATATTGTTACCGGATTCAAAAATAGTCTAATCTGCGCAAGTGGTGATTTCAACGCCCCCTACCAGCAAAACTATTAATTTTTTTGGGTTGGCGCAATGGTAACATTGGTTGAGAATTACATGGACTAAGCAAAAATTTAAAAAAATCCACCGGGACCCAAATTTCAAAGTTCTAGAAGAATAATATTGCGGATAATACTTTAAAATTAGTTTAGAAATAATGGGAAAACAACAAAATTACGCATTATGCATACTGCGAAGAACTTTGCGAAGATAAAAGAAGTCACCCATAATTGAAATACTAATACTTCAACAAAATGAAAAATCAATCAGCGTAGTGAAAAGAAAGCGTTTGGAAGTTTTAACTAAGTTTTCACGAAAAGATAAGCTGAAAAAAATTAAATTCATGTAGTCAAGTATGGGTAGACATTTCATTGATATCATTTTTTAATCGATGGACCTATTCATTGCTGAAATGCAAGTTGTCCTCAAAATAGTTTCAGACTCATTCGAAATATCTAGCAAATACATAACTATGAAATATTATCTCCTTTCATATGAAAAATAAAATTCCATTCGTATATAATAGCAAAATGTCAACTATCACAATGTCAAATATTTGACAGAAAAATGTCCATTTATTAATTTCGCCCAGGGTACCCTGGAGGATAAAAATTTCCGGAATTATTTTTGGTTGTCATGCAACTAAACAAAAACCAATTTTTTGATTTGCTAATAAAGCGAGGTGTGAAATTTTCGAAGAAAACCACTTTTCTTTTTGTATCTTCGAGGGCCTGTAACTCAGTAACGAAGGATTTTTGAAAAAAAGTTATACAGAGTGACCCATTTGAAAGCCACCTTTCTAAAACTGTATTTATTATCCGATTCAAAAGTTTTTTTCAATAGATAGATCATCAATAGTTCTAGTGGAGTGCCATAAATTCGAAATAAAAATATGAATTTCAAGGCCCACATCGATTTTTTTTCAAGGTCAAAAATCCAAAAAACATGATAGCGATTTTTTTATTAAAATTTGACGACGCCACTGGATTTGTGATGCTTTCAAAAGGTTTTGCCTAAAATTTCAAGATAAAATTATTTTTTTTAACAGAAATATAGCATAAGTAAAATATTTCAATCACTATCAAAATAATTCAAATAGTTATATTTTAAATACCAATTTTTTAAATAATATGTTTTAAAATACTCCTTCAGAACATAACAACTTTATGTGCGATATAATTATCTCTATTAGCACACTGCAGTTTGTTGTCAAAGAATAGAAATGTACATCTTTACATCAATAATATAACTACCAATATTAATAATATAAATGAACCACTACAAAATAATGTATTGACATGACAGTGCCCAAACATTAAATTTTGGACTGTTCCACCAAATCTCCATTCAATTCGATACATTTATCATATCGCTTTCGGATGTTTACGAAAACATTCAATAATTGATTTGAGGTGATATCTCTGCAAGCCTGTCTTATTCTTTCACGCAGTTCCTCTTTGCTCGTTCGGGGATTTTTGTATACTTTTTCCTTAACGGAGCCCCATAAAAAAAATCAAGTGGAGTCCAGTCCGGGGATTTGGGGGAAACTCAATCAGTGGATTATTTCGCCCTATCCACCATGGATGAAGCTGAATCTTTTTTAGGTTTTGAACGAGTGGGCCCTATCAGGCCCTCCACTGCGGCCAATGGTCTACTGTGGAAGGTATGAAGATTAATAAATGGAAAAATTCTTAGAACCTTCTTAATGACCAACTCGAACAGAATATTTCACCATTACTTAATTATTTTTTCTGGAAAGGTTGATTAAATATAATCAGAAAAATATTGGTACTTACATGGAAGAAAAAATTAGGGTGTGTATTGACTACTACAGAAGACTCAGTAATATTACAAAGAAGGAGTATTATCCTCTACCTAATATTTCAGATTTTATCCAGGGATACAAGGAAGGAAATATGTTTTTCTCGGTCATTGATGTAGCCGATACCATTGAAAGAATTCAGCACGTCCCAATGTCATTATGAGTATACTGAAATGTCTTTTGGATTAGTCAATGTACCTTCACGTTCCAACGGTTTATAAATATAATACTAACAGGATTAACCCCGCAATTATGTATGATGTATTTGGATGACATCATTATATTCAAATCGGAAGGTGGAAAAGACCACATTGAGAAGTTATAGAAAGTTTTTTAAAGGTTAAGTGCGGCAAACGAAACACTAAAGCCAAAGAAATATCATTTTATGTTAAAAAGGGTTCAATATTTTGGTCATGTTATTCCCAAGAAGGGATAGCTGCTACCAGATCCCGAGACTATAGAGACCCGCTTACCCGTTTTCCCCTACCGAAGAATATAGAATGAGTTAGGTAATTTTTGGGGATAGTTAATTGGTACCTGCGGTTTATTCCCAACGTCACTGAGGTATCAACACCATTGGTCAATTTGACGAAAACGAGCGTTAAATTTGATAATAATAATAATCTTCTGTATTAGCATCATCAGCTCTCAAAGTACAGTACAGATATCACAGAAGTATTGGAAGCTATAAGGAAACTGAAAAAGGCTTTAAAATCAGATTACATTTTTTTAGTTTTCCCTGATTTTGAGCAACCATTTATTTTGGCAACGGACGCATCTGAACTAGGTTTGGGAGCAGTGCTGAGCCAACTACGAGATGGGTATAAAAGTCCCATAGCCCATGCTAGCCGCAGACGGAAGGCAGAAGGAAAACCCTACAGTACCACCATACAGTGCGGCTTTTTTCAGCCCCCACTCCTGTTAACTTTTGAACGGTTTGAAGAAGAAATATGGAACAAAAACCGTTTTGAATGGTATCACCGATACTACTTTATGAAATGAAATACATTGTGATTGCTTCATAGAGGGGGGGGGAAATCAATTTAAAATTTTCAAATTGCATGGGGGGTCAAGTGACACATAGTTCTTTTTTCAACCGTCTAAATTCTTTCGTATTTCGTTGGTGTTTTTTTTTACCATATGCACTCGAAAAATCTAGTAAAAGTGCGGATCTGAATGGTACCCGTATCTCAACGATACATTTAGACGGTTTTATGTGCATTAACGGAACAAAAATACCAACCAATCTCTAACAATCCTGCTATTGTGTATGGAACAGCCATCTAATTGAAATAAAAGTTCATCCATAGCGTTGGAAAACTCGTTTTTCAAAAAATTCAAAAAAATTTGACCATTCAAATTGTTTTCAAAAAAAAGGGGCAAATTATTCTGGTTTGTAATATTCCGCACCAAACATTTATTTTTTGGGTGTACTGTCTTCTGCAATTTATTATCCAATGTGGATTTTCTTCCGTCCAGTATTGAATTTTGAGAATTGGTTGTGAATGTTGCCTCGTCACTGAACAATTTTTTTTTCAGAAAATTTTTGTTATTTAGATATTCTCCTTGAGCCCATAAACTATACTCCATACTGATTGAATTTTTTTTTACTCGTCAACTGTAGCTCTGCTAATATTTCGACGCTCCGGATGCATGTTATTGAAAATTCTACATACTTCCCTTTCGGATCTATCGTTGTTACCACGAAGTTTTACTATTTCAATTTTCTCCTGTAGAGACAAATTATCTGCCATATGTAGTAGGATGGAACACTCCCTTTAACAATAGTTCAATATATTCCGCACCTCATACGTCTTGCTTCTACAAGTTTCAGTTAAACAATGAATCTTATTCGGACTACTCATAATACTAATACTAGTCACCGGGTGACACATTATGATAAGCGGGTACTGCACGGCCATCCTGACCTGTTGTTGTCCTCAACAGCAACCATGATGGACCTCATCTGTAAGTAAATAGAATATAATTAATAATTCTATTCATATCTCATTTACGACTTCAGAGGGTTCATTTGTGTCCTGAGAGGGCTCATTTTTGCCATCTAAGGACTCATTTGTACCATCAGAAGACTCGTTTGTGCCACCAAAGGGCTCTTTTGTGCCATCAAAGGGCTCATTATGTTATCAAAGCGCTCATTATGCCATCAAAGGGCTCATTATGCCATCAAAGGGCTCATTATGCCATCAAAGGGCTCATTATGCCATCAAAGGGCTCATTATGCCATCAAAGGGCTCATTATGCCATCAAAGGGCTCATTATGCCATCAAAGGGCTCATTATGCCATCAAAGGGCTCATTTGTATTACCTTAACGATTTTGAAACTTGAAGTGTTTCATGTGTTTCTATGCTACAACCCCTTCTCCTGTGCCATTTGGTCTTCTGTATGCAGGTCCTCTTTAACCTTATACCTGTCGGAAGAATCTCTGCTCCTATCGTAGCCAAGACATCAGCACTGTGCGGTTTGTTCTTTCCACCTGTCCATTTCCTCGAGGTAAACCTACAGTGTATAATTTAACGTCCTTTTTCTCCAAAATCTATAAATGCGATACATTAATGTCCGCCAGTATGAAGCGTTTTGTAAAATCTTGAAGCTACTTGGTTTTTTCGAATCACCTCAACTTTTCTACTCTACTATCCTTCAACATTTTTTTTTCAGATAATTTTTTTTATATATATATTTTTTTCTTTTTTTTTAAATTTTTTTTATTTTTATTTTTCTTCTTCGCTTAAGATGAAAAACAGAGACAGTGCTGTCTGGTGATCTTCGGCATTTTTCTATCAACCTGGAGTGCTGTGCTCATATTACTCAAAAATGTATTCAATGTTTACCTGGTTGATAAAAATAAAGACCTTTATTATTATTATTATAAAACTGTTTATCCAACCATATATATTATGTCATGTTGAACAATTTCTAACCAATCAGACACTTCCATGTGTGTTGGATCAAATTCTGGAATTATACTAGACAACACAGTACCTGAGTTTGGCTGGGCATTGCTGACTTGAGGCATAATGTTGGTTCTGCTAGAATGACTTACAGATTCCTTCCTGTTACTTTTATGTCTACGAGATCTCTTAGCTCTTCGATGGCGACTTTGCCTTTCCTCACTGGTATTTGCAGAGCTACTGCTGCTGAATGTTGAATATCGGCGCTTCGATTTTCTTGTGGACTTCGGCATTGTGCAGCACTTTAACACCACTCTTTACACACTGTTCACCACTTCTGATGTAGTAGGATGGTCGGGATATCACAATAAACACTCCCTTTAACAATAGTTCAATATATTCCGCACCTCATAAGTCTTGCTTCTACAAGTTTCAATTAAACAATGAATCTTATTCGGACTACTCATAATACTAATACTAGTCACCGGGTGACACATTATGATAAGCGGGTACTGCACATACTTCTTTATTAGTGTAGGTACTTGAGGAGTCATAAACTTCACTATTAATACTGACAAATTTGTGTCTTTTCGTCCTTTATTCTAATGACTTGTCATCCTTGTAGCAACTAAAGTTTCAAAGCCTTCTAATAAAAATAATATTTTCGAAATGTGGCATCCTAAACATGTTTGAATGAAACCAAGATATATATTCGGAATAACTGTCAACCAGCAAAGAGAAACTGCGTGAAAAAATAAGACAGGCTTGCATAAATGTTACCCCAAACCAATGATCGAATTTTGATTGAATCTTATGATTAGTTAGCATTAGAAAATAGTAGAATAAACGTATCGAATTTAATCGGGAGTTGGTTGAAAAGTACGAAAATTAATGTGCAGGAACTCTCATCTAAATCCATTCTTTTGTTGTAGTTCATTTATTTTATCAATATTGGTTATTATCGATTATTGATTATTGAATATTGATTACTAGTTGATGTGAAGATTTATATTTCATTTCTCTGACAAACAACCGCAGTGTTCTGATAGACATAACTATCTCCCGTACCATGGAGTTATGTTTGGAAGAAACGTATTTGATACCATTTTGAATAACTGCTGTTTACAAACTCGACTGCTAACGACCTAAAAGAGCATTTCAAACTATATTTTTAAAAAGATTGTGATTTATATGACGACTATTCGAAATACTTGGGTAAAATGACAAGAATATTACTTATGCTACATTTCTGTTAAAAAAAAAATATCGTGAAATTTTTAGTCACAACCTTTTGAAAGCATCACAAATCCAGTTGCGTCATCAAATTTTATAAAAAAAAAAATCGCTATTATGTTTTTTTGATTTTTGACCTTGAAAAAAATTCGAAGTAGGTCTTGAAAATTTTATCTCTATCTTGACTTCACAACACCCTAATAGAACTATTGATGCTCTATCTATTGAAAAAAAAACTTCTGAATCGGATGATAAATAACAGTTTTAGAGAGGTGACCTGCATTCAAATGGGTCACTCTGTAAGAATTACTGGTGATATTTTAATCCCATCTATACATTCCCGAGAAAAAACAGAAATTCCTGTGACACCCTGTATAATTCATTCTTCAGAAGTGTGTGAATATCTGCGAATAGTCGAACAAGAGAAATCAGACCAAATCTGAGTTCACATGCTCTCTAAAAAATCAAAATGAGAAGGCTTATACCTACTCAAATCATTATTTATTCAAACACAACTCACGACTAATATAAGTTAGTCTAAACGTTGTTAGCGTGTAGAATCGAAGAGACAGGTCAAGTTTAGAGAACAAGTTCATTATGTATTTTTATATTTCTCATAAATATCATTTTATAATTTCCACATCTAGACTTTTATTGTTCATATTTTAGCTTTAAATGCTACCGAGGAATGTATATCCGTGCTTGGTTGGTATACCTGGTGTGAAAATGGCACCGAGGTGAATTTCTAATTATAACTATTAAACATCTATAAAATTTAATTGATTATCCGACTGAAAAATTGCTGACTACCGTTTCCGACCAGTTCTTGAATACATTCTATTCAAATAGTACGAGAAGCGTAATCGCTAATGTGAATAATTTATGATAAACTTTACAGTTCAGTTTTTGTGCAAATCTTTATTTATAGGAATGTTTATGGTTTATGGGCTAGATATGCTAATTTCTAATGGACAAGGTATTTCAAATTAATCCCAAACCAGTAGGTTATGTATGAGGCATAAAATAATTGAAAAGGAATATTTGTGGGGAATGGTTTGTGACCGAACGTATATTGTGATTATTATTATTATCAATTCTGTTTTGAGTCCTGTTTTATTTCCAATACTGATATTTTAAATCGCAAAACATAAAACTTATTACTACATACTTCTTCAATTGTGTCCAAGGACTCTAAGGCTTTAGGCGGACCAATCCAACATTCAATTGATGAACTGACAACCCCCTATCGATGTAACTTTCATTTTCGAAAAATTAAACAAATCACATCGGTTACCGCTGTCTAGAACTATTGGCAATGCTGTACAATAAATATGGCGGTGACAATAATTCTGTGCAATACCTTGTGTACAGGGTGTCCCAAATTCGAGGCTCATCATTGGGATCTCGGAAACCAGAAGAGATACGAGGTAGGTTAAATGGAGGCAAAGTTGCGCAATTTGGTGCTCATTGTAACGCCGCTTTCATATTTGAAAAATTCCGAATACTTCCGAAGATTTTTGGAAAAAACCGATTATTCGCGATTTCATTTTTATTTTTTTGTGACTCTATTTGAATAGATATAACAAAACAAATTTCACATTCTTATTGCCACTTTTTTTGTTCTACAAGATGGTGTTATCAGATTTTCAAACAGATGTTTCGTATTTGAGCTGCCATCATCAACTTTGTTTTTTTTAAATACGGCCCTGGATTTTTTATTATAGATTTTAAAAGTTTCTAATGTCCCAAAACAAAAGATGTATCGCACTTATTCTAAAAGTTTATATTAACAGCATTTTTCATAAGAACTCATGAGTTAGAGAGAGACAAAAATGAGATTTTTAATAGAGGTAAAACAAACTTTTTTGCAATAACGCACTGCATAAAACTCAAAAACTAACATAAAAGTGGGTGGTTAATAAATAATATAATTGAAGTGTCATCCCTCAAACTCTAGGCCCTAGGCTATATTTACAAAAATAATTGCATTTTATCAAAGTGGCTGTGCATCGTGCATTCTGGCTATCTTAGTTCATTTGTTAATGTTTAAATTATCCATTATTTTGACAGTTCACTGTTCGTTCACTAATCGTTAACGCTTATTAAACGAAAATGACTTTTTCTAACGAAGAAAAACGAGACATGATAAGGATTTATTATATTTCGAATCGAAATTCAAAAACGGCTTGTGAGCGCTATTTGTTGGAATATCCAGAAAGACGGCAGCCGCATTATAGTTATTTTGCTAATGTTGATAATGATTTAGCTCAGTACGGAAGTTTTGTTAAGCCAAGGGTTGAATATGGAACACGAATCGATCCAGAAGAGGAACAAATTATCTTGAACACTGTAAGTTTGAAAACTGTTACAAAGTAGAAAGTAAAATGAATAATTTAAAATTATCTTTTAAGGCCAATAATAATCCTTGAGCTTCAGTTAGAGTTTTCTCAGAAGAAGTAGGATTACCGCGAATGAGAGTTTGGAGAACTTTAAATAAGCGTGGATATAAATCTTACAAAATCCATATTAGTCAAACACTAAGACCTGGCGATGCTGAGAGATGATTAGAATTTTGTAACTGGTTGCAAAATAAAATTAATGAAAATGATGACTTCCTAAATAAAACTATATGGACAGATGAATGCAGTTTTTCAACAGATGGACCATTTAACAGACGTAACGAACACTATTGGTCAATAGAAAACCCAAGGCAAAATCAAGAAGTAAGACCTCAGGGACGACAATCATTTAACGTATGGGTCGGTATGTGGCACAATAAAATTATTGGCCCGTTTTTTATTCAAGGAAAATTAAATTCCGATAGATATGCAGAATTAATAAGGACCAATATATTGGATTCCTTAATGGAAGAACCTTTGGGCGTATTACGTCAACTATGGTGGCAACAAGACGGTGGGTGCACCACCTCATAATGGGAGATGTGTTAAAAATTTATTAAATGAATTATTCCCTAATAAATGGATTGGAAACCAAGGTCCCGTATGTTGGCCAGCTAGAAGCCCCGACCTAAATCCTCTAGACTACTTTCTTTGAGGTTTCTCAAAAACCGTCTTTATCGAGACACGCCACAAAATCTTGAAGTATTACGACAAGACCTAATAAGGGAGATCAGGGCCATCCCTGCAAGGACCATTCAGCGTGCCATCCATAAACTTCACAGACTGACACGAAAATGCATTCAAGCAGGTGGATTACAATTTGAATATTTGCTCTACTTTCATTGGGTATTCAATTTTATAGTTTTTGTTTGACTTTTTTTGGAATAATTAAAACATCATGCCTATTGTTGAACATCACACGTTGTTTTATATCAATTTTTAGGAGCTTCTGAGGTCCTTAAAACAATGATGTATCGTTCTTTTTTGAAAAAATTATTTTAACGATATCCTGCTAAGATCTTACCAAAAATCTATTCTCTGTTTCTCTCTAACACATGAGTTCTGATGGAAAATGTTATTAATATAAACTTTTGGAATAAGTGCGATACATCATTTGTTTTGGGACATTAGAAGATTTTAAAATCCATAATAAAAAATCCAGGGCCGTATTTAAAAAAACAAAGTTGATGATGACAGCTCAAATACGAAACGTCTGTTTGAAAATCTGATAACACCATCTTGTAGAACAGAAAAAGTAGCAATGAGAATGTGAAATTTGTTTTATTATATCTATTCAAATAGAGTCACAAAAAAATAAAAATGAAATCGCGAATAATCGGTTTCTTCCAAAAATCTTCGGAAGTATTCGAAATTTTTCAAATATGAAAGCGGCGTTTCAATGAGCACCAAATTGCGCAACTTTGCCTCCATTTAACCGACCTCGCATCTCTTCTAGTTTCCGAGATCCCAATGATGAGGCTCGAATTTGGGACACCCTATACAGTAGCAGAACAATTTTTGTCTTTTCGTTCATGTACTAGAGAGGAATCACTTACTGGAGCGATTCATCGTTTTTGTCCGAGGTTTTGAAAATCATTATTAAAAATATAAATCGACTGATTTTCTGTCTGAAAAATAGTATGAATAGTTCATCAATGTTCAGTCTTCTAAATTTCATATAAATATCACCTGTAAAAGCGATTCTTCCCAACTGTTTTTGATTTTATAACAAAATTTTCAGAATTTTTTTAAATTGTGAGGGAACGTTGAAGTGGAAAATTCTGGAAAAAATCGTGATCATCTTTTACTTTGACATTGATATGTCATGATAATTGAAATGAAATCTGAAATCTGAAACTTCAAAAAACCTCTAAAAATTAGGTTTTTATTTTGTTCATCAGATTTTCTTCTCTAATCATTCAATTTGAATGCCAAAATTGCTCGAATTTTTTTCAGAATTTTTTACCTTGCTGTTAATTTTTTCATGGGTTTATATGAACCTTAAATCGAACCTTTTCTGACAAAAATTATCACTGCATCTGTCACTGCAAACTTTTTTTTTTCATTTTATGAAAACGATTAGTGTTTGATTTTTTCTGCATAAAGTTTTTTTATTTTCAAGTTGTCCAAATTTGAAAATTTTGAATGTTATTTGTTTCACGACGTAGGTAGGTACGTGTAAAAAAAGAAAAAATAAATGTTTCATTCAACGGGCGAAGAAAGAAAAAATTATCTAAACCATGTAAAAATGACAGCAGGAGAGTTTATGATAAAAAGGATTATTAAAAATATTACAGATTTGTTAATGATTCAGATGGTCGTATAAAAAGTATAGTGTACAATGAGCATTAAATGACCCATTTCCCACTCGTAGGTATATGAAATTTTGTAGTACGAGCGTACTCGTGGGAAATGTATGTCATTTCATGCTCATCGTACAATATACTATTTTAGTGCTTGTAATTGTGAAATATAGGTTGATTAGTGTGTAAAGAAAGGGCCTATCAAAAAAAGGAAATACTTTGAGTGATTTTTGACTGAAAAATTGGTGTTTGAAAACGCAGAAGCCCGATAAGCTTATCTTTACCCTGTTTTTTACTTACCATTTAAGTTTTCTTGATAAAAATGCAGTGCCACGACGCTATCACTTCTTATCGCACAATAAACATTGAACTTCCAAGACTCTTGAAAATTCAGTTCCCCGAATACATGCTGATTTAAGTCACTCCAATAATGGCAATTATGTCTGTTGAAGTCACCATTCTTTGTACATTTAGCTTCGTCTGTCATATAATATTATCCAAATATAATTCGTTCCTTTGCGACCAAGTTAAAACGAATTCACAAAATCTCACTCTTCGTGGAAAATCTGTTTCTTTCAGGTGCTGAACTATGGAGAACTTATATGAGTGAAATTTATGTTTGCGCAGTATTCTGTGTACTGAGTTTTTTGACAATCCTGATTCTCATGCAACTTGTCTCAAAGATATTGTTGGATATGCAGCAAAATATCCCAAAATGGCAATTTCAATATCTTCATCATCAACAATTGGCTTGTTTCTGTGCACTCTTGCTTTGACGGATCCTAAGTTTTTGAAGTTTTATATAACAGTATTTCGTGAGGGCTTCTGCTTCTGCGGATACCGAATAGCAAATATATCACATGTTCTTGAGATAAACCTATTACATTCGCCATAAATAATAAATAGATTTTAGTAATCTTCATTCGAATAATTCAAACGAGCCGACATGATTGATTGCAATGACATTTCCGTGGCAGTTGATTGTTTCCAACGCAACTGCGTGCGCCAAGGCCAACTAAGAATAAGTAAACTCAAGAATACGAGATTTTCTGGAACTGAGACATGTTAATTCGCCAATATTTCGAAAACTTTTGAGTGTAGGCATAGATAACCTTATTCAAAGTTAGCTTCATTTTCGATGTCGAATTGAATGAGAATATAAAATTGGAGGGTTTCCATTTGAAAAAATGGACTTACAATGATGTTTTCAACCGGATCTGTATCATTTTCTGGTGAACGCCCTGCCCTGTATAACTCTAATCGAATTGATATCGAAATTCTACTGAACTGGGTCCTCTCCTACGAATAAATCGATACACAATCGAAACGCAATTTGCAAACGCAAACGCAATTTTCAACTTATAATTTGAAATATTTCGAAAACGGTTAGACTTGGGTACAGGACATTATACATGAAACATGTTCGGAATCATGCGTAAAATCTAAAACCTTGATAATATGCAGGGTGTCCCATTAAAAATAACGAAGTTGGGGTCCACTTCCGGTACAACCGGAAGTGCCACAATCTTCAAAATATTTTAGCCGGATAGCACTTATCAACAATAATGAACTCCCAAATTCGGCCCACTTATGGTTTTCTATATATTGTGTAACGTCCTTTTTTCCTCTACTCGGACGTTACAATGACGTTTACGGGTACTGGGTGTAACGGACAACGGTACACTCGGCCTAACACCCAATACTACCCTCAGGCGCCAGTAAGATTATAGTGATATGCCCCACTTTCTCCCAGATGACATTAGTGGGAGGCCCAGGACAGCTACAGTGAAGAAACGGTATTCCAGGGGTCAGTTGTAAAGACCAAAAGTGCACTGACAATAAGTGGAAGGCTTAATTGCCCCTATCGTCTTTTGAATACCAGCTGTACTCTAAGTAGACTTTAACGGACGGGATCTGAATTGATACCCCTCTTTCCCCTATTTACTGATTGAAAGCTTTATGAACCACTTTAATATAATGGAATTGTCATACAACACTAGATAAGTCATCCATTCATCCTAGTACTAGCCGAAAAGCAATCTTTCAACCAAGAAATGAGACAGGGCGTGAAATCGTACACGGATAACTAAATTTCTTGATCGGTTTGGTTCGCGGAGTCGACGGGTGAGCTGATATCCCAAATTATCACTTTGTTTCACGTTTTCGGATATCTCGGCTGGCAAATGATAACGGTTCTTCTTATTATTATTATAACGGCTAGTCCCGAATCGCTGTCCACTACAGCTTTCAGGGTACTAGGACTCACGATATATGTTTTACCAACTCCTGGTTGCCACCTACTATTATGTATGAAAGGGAAAAACAAACTAATGCCAAAGAGAAGTCAACGCCGTTCTCTTTGGAATAAGTAATTTATAGTTCGCGATTTCCGTACTAGCTTTAAGCGAAATCTCAGCCTTCCAGTAGTAAAGTCCGTACCTTCAGAATCGAATAACGCTGTACGGTTCTAGTGGTAACCTCGGAGTATTGGTACAAGTTCCCGGCTGTCTAAAGGACGATGATTGAACCAACTCCCTCGATTATCGATTTACTTGAGCTCAGCTAGTTCCGGCCAGTAGTGAAAGCCGTACCTTGCGGAACGTAGGAACGTCAATAATCGGCATACAAACTAGTTACAGAAGGTTGTAATATCCGAACCCTCGGGAACTATTAATTAATAACGATAGGAGTTCTTCAACGTTCTGGTATAACTACAATAATAACGGACTAGGCGGCCGACCGGACTCGAAGTTCGATTTTCCACCTTGGTAAATGGTCGGGCTCTATTGTACAAACTAGTTACAGAGGGCTGTGATGTCCGAACCCTCGGGAACTAGTAATTTAAGTCAAACAGTACTCGTACCCAATATTTAAGCCTGATCGCTCTGCCGGTTGTAAAGGCCTAACCTTTGGACCGATCAAAGCGGTACTATGATATTCGCGAAGGTAGTTGTCGAATTTCGGTCTTTTGATAACTGAATATAATACACACGGTTTGGGAAATGCAATTCACTTGTAACAGGAATAAATATTCAAACCAGATAACTTTTAATTAAGCTTACCCTCTGAATATAACTTTCGGTTTTTTTCAACTCGGCGTTTTATTATAAACTACTCTGACACTGGTCTAGCACGAAAAGAGCTAGCTTTTCATGTGCTTCCACTATTAATACCATCGGTTGGCCTTCGCAGCAGAACACATGAAAAACGGTGGCCGTCGTAGCAGAAGGCACAAAAACTATTCAATTTCAGCAAAAAAATATTCCCTATCACAAAAAGTTAACTGAGACCCAAACTCTATGTATAAGTAGATATTTTAGGCGCAAGAAGTCAAGACAAGCAAAAAGTGGTCGGTTCCAAAATAAGGAAATATGGATGGAATCATCTACTATTTTCTGACTTGAAAGATTGCCTTCCGTTTACAATAAATTTTGAAATTACAGTAAAATGGTTTAGAAAGGCGTACGAATCATTTCTGTCATATTGTTTAGGACTTAAAAAATTAGTCTCAGAAATGCTTCGTTACAATTGATCGATGCAGTTCCCGGAGGGACCCCCTGTATATTATGTTCTATGATTAAAAATGATTACGGAATTACTACATTCTTCAATAATTGTGGAGAAATGAATACTATTTCATTAATCGTGCCACATGATCAGCCCTCGTACGTCAAGCCTACGAAATAAACGACGGCTTCGGCGTTTAAACTAGAAACGGCCATCTTTCTTCATTACGACCCCGTCCGGCTGCACGCCGGTGCTCCAGATACCAGCGTTTCATCGAGAACCTGTTTCGGTTGCTGGAGCTGGGCGATTCTGCGCCTCTTTGCCGTGGCAGCGCGGCGATCATGATGGCATGCAACGGTCAACGGACGACGTAGTCGCATGTGCACGTAAAAAGTCCGAACTGGAATGAAATGCCTGAATAATTTCCAACATTTTGCTTTGCCTTCCCGCCAAAGGTTTGTACGGATACCGAAACAAAACGCGAGAGACTCTCGACTTCAGTTACGAGTTTAACTAAACCAACAATAGCACCACAATATTTATGAACTAAAAGCTACGATGTCACTGAAGGGCCAATGTAATATCAAAATTTCCGGTTATTTCAAATAATTATCTGTAAATACCAGTTGCTATCTGGAAATGACCCCGCAACAAACCTTATGGAAAATGGCTCTCAGTGAAATTGGCTGTAACTTTGTGATATTGTAGATATCAATGTCCTAAATAACGGTCTCCATGGGCGCAAGGTCCAAAAATGGACAGTTTTTGAGATAATCAAGGTCAAAGGCTATCAAATTGACGTTTTCAGCTATCAGTTGTAGTTACGTATCGATTGTTCCAACTACTCGATATTCCTAAAACTCAATGGAAACTTTTACCAGGTGGTTTATGGGTCGCTGATGATAAATCTGAGGTTAGAATTGGACAATTCACATCGATGGTCTCAATATGGTCCCCCAAAAAGGTGCAATTTTCGATTTTCTTGAAACTCGATGAAAACTTGACCAAACTAGTTTTCAGGGTCGCTGATAAAGAAACATGGGCCATAAAGGAAACATTTACGGGGTCGAGGATGGCTATATCCTTAAAACCTCCTAGAGAATTCTGATTTATCAGTAAAAATCGATTTTCGAATGTTGTCTCCAGATTCGTCTTCACTCATCCTGGAGACCCCTGGGTCAAGATTTCATCTAGTTTCGGTAATATCAAAAATTAGATCATTTTGGTGGGCGGGCATATTGGGCCCAATGACATGAATTTTCAAATTCTGTCCCCAGAATCGAGATGAGGTACCCAAAATATCCTGGGTCATGTGTTGTCTGGTGAATATCTTAAAAACATATTTTAGGCTGGGTTGAGACTACCTAGGTTACGCTCGACATCGAACGAACATAAAATATCCGGATACAGGTTAATTGAACGTTGTAAACGATGCTTATTTCGATATGGTACAAGAACATGCAGTCGTGAAATAATAATTAAATAATACAGTTTCATTCGATTATCATTAAATTGATTTAAAAAATCTGTCTTTTCCATAATAAAAAAAAAAGATAAGTTCAAACTAATGTCGATAACTGCACCAACTTCATCCTTCATAGGGTTATTGGGTGATAACCGACCGTGAAAACCCTTGTGCCAAGTTTCCATCAAATTCGAGAATTCCGAAAAATGGGCCATTTTTTGGAGTGCTTCATTGGGAATTTTCCTATTTTGACCCTAGATTCGTTATCAGCGACCCTGGGAACCCCTTGGGCCAATTTTTCACCGAGTTTTGAGAATATCGAAAAATTGACGTTTTTGGGGGATCCATATTGGGACCACTGATGTGAGTTTTCTAATTTTGACCCAAGATTCGTTATCAGCGTCTCTGAAAACTTTCTGGGCCAAGTTTTTAGTCTGACCCCAGTTGGATGAAATTGAATGATTTTCGAAGTCTCTATCAACTTTCACTAACACACAAAGTTTTAAAAACGAAAACACCTAGATATCTTTCAGAAAAATTGAAAACTTTCTCAACAATGAACGATTTCAGAACACGCAATAGACAAGTTCTTGCTATACTTCCTCACTCTACTGCAATGTTTACGAAATGTTTTTCTTATAATGCTGAAAATTTTTACAATAAGTTACCCAATGAATTCAGATTGTATACACTGAGTAATTTCAAAAAGAGGCTAAAACGACTGCTGAAGGCACCTTGTATTTTTTGTTGACAGATTCCGCTACCCAACCCAGGATTGCCATAAAAAAATTTTAGATACATATACGAATAAAACAAAAAAAATTTACGATTTCTAATTTGTGTAAGTAATTTGTAATGCTGTATCTATTTATAATTATTATTTATTTCGTTATTTTTTTTTCATGGTCAAGGTGAAAAACAGCTATAGCTGACTCTTCGCCACTTCATCATTTGGTTTATCTATTGTCTATTAATATATTGGTTTTATGTATAGATATTGAAATAATGAATATAGCCGCTTTATTATTATTATTACTATTACTATTATTAGATTCGTTATCAGCGACCCTAAAAATCTCCTAAGCCAAGTTTTCATTAACTTTCGGGACTATGGAGTCGTTGGAACAAGCAATCTGTTCAGTAACTATCTATATAGCTGAATACATCAATTTGACAGGCTTTGACCTTGATTATCTCAAAAACTGTCCATTTTTTGACCTTGCGCCCATTGTGACATTTAATCAGGACATCGATATTTACAATATCCCAAAGTTTCAGCCAATTTCACCGAGAGCCATTTTCCATAAGGTTTGTTGCGGGATCCTTTCTGTTTCAAATATTTTATCAATGTTACCAACCCGATATTTCTGAAAAACTACAAAAAATGCCTCATAGAAAAAATAGTATATGAAACACGTTTTATAAGACACGTTGTCGCACTTGTTCTCTTGGAGCACTCCTCGCTTCGCCCGTGACAAAATGGTGTCGTATAAAACTTGTATCATAATATACTATTCTGTCATACTAATTTTTTTTTGGATTCAGGCTGATTTTGATGGATAAATTGAATAAATACTAAAATTACAGTTTCGCGTGTAAAAAAGAGTTCTTATATTACGTGTTCAAAATGTTCTTCCTGTACTTCCTGACATTAATACATCCTATTGTACTCTTGTAGCACTCGTTCAAATCTGTCAGATATGTCAGCGGAAAGTGCCCCACATTCTTCAACAATTTGTTGTTCCAAAATATCAATACTGTCAGGTGCTGTAGCGTAAGCTTTACAAGAACCCCCTCAGAAAAATCAAATGGTGTGAAATCCGGTTACCGAGCTGGCCATTCTATCGAATCTGGTCGTCCAATCTACCACGACATTCTTCATCTAAGTAACATCTCACTGCATCATGATAATGTGCAGGAGAATCATCTTGTTGGAACGTTATTTCTAAGTTGCCGAGTTCATCTGGATTATCTTCCAGAATTTCATGAATTGACCTTGCCCTTTGTAACATTACCAGTTACAATTCACCTGTTGAGTTACCATTAAGAAAACGTGGCCCAACTATGTGGTTTCCCAAAATACATCTCACTGCATCATGATAATGTGCAGGAGAATCATCTTGTTGGAACGTTATTTCTAAGTTGCCGAGTTCATCTGGATTATCTTTCAGAATTTCATGAATTGACCTTGCCCTTTGTAACATTACTAGTTACAATTCACCTGTTGAATTACCATTAAGAAAAAGTGGCCCAACTATGTGGTTTCCCAAAATACATGCACAATCATTTACTTTTTCTGGAAATTGAGTTTGTTTTTCACAAAAGATATGAGGGTTTGTGTCACTCCAATACCTCACATTTCGTGTTCGTTCGTGTTAACATTTCCATTGAAGGAGAAAGTACTTTCGTCACTAAAACAAATTATTCTTCCATAGTCTGGTTGTTGGTAGATATGATTGGACATAATTTTACAGAATTCTATTCCGGTTGAGGGTCATCATCTGAAAGATGGTGCACCATTTTTTATTTTCAATGGAGAAGTTTGTTTTCAGCCAACACCCTATATGTGCTGTTCTTTGACTGACTTCACAGATAGACGCTACTTGAGCTGTAGGAAAAGTACGGTTGATTGATGGTCGACCTGATCATTTGGCATCTTGAACACAACCTGTTCCTTCAAACTTCCGTAAAAGTTCCCTCAATAATTGAGTCCTCGATATACCTATCATCAAAAATACATTTCGCCGCATGGAAATTGTTACTGCTACTTCGTCGGCTACAGGACGTGCTATTTTTCATACAATCAAAAGCCTTGTTAAACAGTAATAAAATGAAATATTCAAGATATAAAGACTTTGCAAAAACTTGGAGCAGTAAATGCAACTAGAAAATTGGAAAAAGCTAACTTTTTCGACAATTAACCAGAGGCGGACTTCAGAATCTTTATTAATTAAATGCGAAAATATTATTTCTGACAATCATTTATGGAGAATTTGACATGGTTTTTGAAAGAGTCTGTGAAACCTTTCTTCCGCGATCATTCACAAATGTAAGAAGTTCGTTAAAGAGCAAAACAAAATCAAACCTGTCGTAGACAATGGATGCGGATCATCCACAATTGTAAAACACACACAGCAACAAAAAAAATGAACAAAATATAGTAAATATTCCAATAAGTTACCACCAATTTCCAAACATTCGTGAAATCTTCTCAAAAATCCAAGATGTGTGAATTTTTTGCATGGAAAGAGATTGAAATGCATTCCTAACTCTTTCCTAGCAATCTTCTTTTGCTATAATCTGGAAATTTCCAGTTACTATCCGAAAATTCCCAGTTATTATCTGAAAATTTTCAGTTACTATCTGGAAAGGACCACACACACATCTTTTGGGAAAAAGTCTTTCAGTGAAAATAGCTAGATTTTTGATATGTTGTAGCTGGAGCCATTCTGGGTAGTCTCCATTGGCCCAACTCGATCGTACGACTAGATTCGGCTCTAGAGGGCAACAAATCATGAATATTGTGATTTTTGGAGAAATTCACCTGAATCAAAATTGTGCAAGAAAAGTGCTAATTTCTCACGAGTTTGAAAAAGTTGCGGCACGAGCGCAAGCGAGTGCTGCAATTCAAACGAGAGAGAAATTGCATTTCTGCTCGTGTTACACACTATACTTTTTCTATAACACCTTTTTTGCTAAAAATAATACTATACTATAAGACGGAATGAAATGTCAGTGACTCATTCTTATATTTTCCTCTTGAAGTTGAAGGTAGTAAATTCAATGACAATGAATTAACTTGTTCTCTTAGTTCTGGCGGAGTATTTTCAATTTCAGAACTGTCGCTATCCATTTTCGTTCAATCTCATTAAAAAATGACGGGACAAGAATATTTTACGAATATTTTATGCTTGACGTTTGTTGACATTCAAATGATTCGATAGATGTTGCTCCGTTGCCTAGCAATGGATAGTGTGTATGTGGGTATTTGAGACAGCAGTAGTGATGTCTATGATTTTTGTTCAGAATATTATGAATTTGTACGACAATTTCCCTCATATTATATAAACCAATAGACTTTGTCTATTCATTCTTGAAGTTGCCTGATCGAATATCCCTTCGAAATGCAGAATTTTCAAAATATACTTTCACCTTGCTGTCACGAAAACTGTATTGGTTAGAAATTAGGTACTGAAAATTTTTGACACAGAAATGTCACTTTGTGGCACAGAAATGTCACTTTGCGGCACACTAATGTCAAATTTCAATTATTGTGAGAAATAATCATGTTTGCGAACGTAAAACTATGCAGTGTGGTTGTAGAAAAAATATCAATATCTCATTTATATTCTATATAGTGTGCTACTGGGCATTTTTAAAATTCGCGAGAAATTTTTTGCCATAGTACAGAATAAAAAAACGCCTCCGATTTTCTACATGGTTGTCAACAATTTACTCAATTCTTCAGTGAATGAAATTAGGTTATAAGTTGATTGAGTTTATCATTGTGAAGAACAATCAGAATGGTTTGTTGATCGACCAAAATATAATGAAGCTATGTATCAGGAGTGTTTGGAATAAGGAAGGGTCCATATTATAGATACATGTAATTACTCCAAATGGTGAATTTTATTATTTTTGAGTAAATTCATATAAATGAAAAACTTTAACATATTATTTGCATTCGATAGTAAACTGTTGTTCAACTGAGCGTTAGTAAGTAAGATCGTGAATGATTCTTCTATAAAAAAAAGATTTTCTACAGGACAGTTTCCAATATAATCAATTTTTAGGTGAAAGAATTCACCTTCGAGACTATGAGCTGATTGAGTTAATTATTATTGATGATCGATCAGAATGGAAGTTGATCTCTCAAAGCAAAATTGAAATGAAAATACATAGTGTTTCACACAAGGAAGAGGGCGCCAAATAATTAATTTTGTATTGTTGTAGGATTTAGCAAGCTATACAATATGAATATATTTTGAGAGACACTCAAATAAATATATCCGATGTTCTGAGGATATTGAGTACATTTCCGTCGACTATATAATTTGAACTGAATGAACTGAGTTTACCCATCTGAATTCAAGGATAATTCAATCATAGACACGGAGTTATTGATCTAGCCCTTGATTAAAAAACCTAGAGGAACGTCTATTGTTCATAATTTGTGCATGACACAAATATTTTTGCTTAAATTCTATTAATAAATTATTTATGATGGTATGTGTGATGGTCTGTTTCTCCGAGGATTTTCTTTCTTTCAGCTATAACTTAGCAAAACATTTTCGAAAAAAGGAAATACCTTAGTAGGTTCAATTTTTGCCCAGTTCAATGGTGGAAGATTTACAGGGTGGCTATTTACAAAATTGAGGCTTTGTGTTGCCCCACTTTAAAGAATCATTCTGTATATTTCGAAATATTTTCATATCAAACAATAAAGTAAACCCTGTGATTTTTATCTGAAACACTTTTTCATACTCCTCATGATAGGCGATATACTGTACTTCCTCACACTAATGGGTCACCCTGTATATAATATAGACCCTTCCTTATTAACACTCTGTATTCAGAGCTTCATTATTCGATCGATCAACACTCCATTCTGATTAATCCTCAATGATACAGTCAATCAACTTATAACCTCGTAGGCGAATTCATTCACTGAAGAATTGAGTATATTGTTGACCACCCTGTAGAAAATCAAAGGCATTTTTTTATTCTGTATTATGGAAAACTATTTCTCGCGAATTTTAGAAATGCTCAGTAGCACACAATATAGAATATAAATGAAATACTGATATTTTTTAATTCAGGTGAATTTCTCTAAAAATCACAATATTCATGATTTGGCGCCCTCTAGCGTAGAATCTAGTCACACGATCGAGTTGGGCCAATGGAGACTTTTACTCAGAATGGCTCCAGATACAACATATCAAAAATCCAGCCATTTTCACCGAAAGACTTTTTCCCATAAGATGTGTGCGTGGTCCTTATATTATCCGGAAATTTCCAATTACTATCTGGAAATTTTCAGTTACCATATATGAGGCATGATGTTGCAGATATTCAACTGGAATCAAGAGCAAAAGTTTTATTGCGAGGATTTCAGTGTGAGAAATATATTCCAATAACACTGGCTCCCATATTTTTGAAGACTTGCTTTGGCCACATTTTCGAAAACGAAGAGCTAATTCAAAATTTTCTGAGGTACACATCTCAGATTCAGAATCTGATCTCGTTAAGAGGGCTTTGAGTAAAGGACCCCGCACCAAATACATGGGAAAATGGCTTTCAGCCAATTTTGATATTTTTTTGGTCCTTTGACAAAATGGATTATGGTGAATTGGTCGATTTTTTTATCGCCCTTTGATCTGAAACGTTTACTTACAGGAAGCAATATTGGGTAGCTTATAATGGATGTAGCTTATTAGGAACTGATACGGAAACCAAGCCACCTCATAAAGTGATTTGAAAAAGTGATCAGAATACTGAGAATCAGTTTCACAAGCCTCTTTAAAAGAAGCTTATACCTTTATATAACACCCACTTCTAAAAATTGTTTATGCAAAATTCAATTGCAAAATAGAGTCTTCTTTTGCGGAAATGACTATTTTTAATTGGGAACCGGATAAAGGTTTCCCCAAACCAACGCTGGAACGCGGGAGCGGAAACGGGATGAATGCGAGACTGAATTCGATAGTGGGATATGTAAAAATACATTTCGGTGTGATTATTCGTATTCTGAAATGCAGACAAGCCGAGGGGGAAACATCTATCTAAAATGTGTACGAGACTCAAAATAATCAAAAGACTCAAGACTCAAGATTGGGACTGAAAGGTCTGAAAATCAAATCCAAGTGACTCAAAGATTCAAAGTTAAATCCAAGTGACTAAAAGTCAGGAATGAAATGACTGAAACCCAAATCTCAATGACTCAAAGACTTGAGATAGGAAATAAAATGACTGAAAGCCAAATTTCGTTGACTGACTGACTGAAAATTGTGATTGAAAGGATTCAATTGCAAATTCCAATGACTCAAAAGACTCAACGTACTCCATATCAAACGACATGTTTAAAATACCAAGCATTCAATTGACAACTTGAAAATGAAGAAATTACCAAAATTACAGACATCATTCTACATGATCGTTGTGTGATATTTATGCTATTCAGACATATTCTTAAAAAATAAACGAGAGACGAAGTTCAACTTCAGTATTCAAATTGAAAAATTTGATTGTTTTCTTGTTCGAGTTTAGCAACTTCAAAGATTGTAAATAGTAGCCTTCCATATGCCTCATAATACTTCAAGGATAGATGAACTCCAACTTCAGTACTTAATCAAATTGAAAATACTTAAAAGAATATGAGACAATGTACACATTTTAAATATGTCTGCAATTCTATATGACTATTGCAAAGATTAAAAATTAAGAAAAAACTGCAATTGTACATATTAAAATAATTGTGATATCCTCTTGTTCGAGATTATCAACTTCAAAGAGTTCAAATCTTAGCCTTCCATAAGCCTCACACTCATCGAGATAGTGGAATTCATAACTAACTTCCTATGCGTAAATTGCTTGGTAAATGGACAGAGATAATTCTACAAGATCGTTAGATGATATTTATGACATTTGGAAATATTCTTAAAAAATAAACGAGACACGAACTTGAACTTCAATAATCAAATTGAAAATTAAAAATATGAGACAATATACACATTTGAAATCTGTCTGCTAATTCAGGATATTGCAAATATCAAATATTGAAATAACTGCAATTATACAGAAAAAAATTATTCTAATGTCACTAATTGGCCTAATTTTGATATCAGTAGTAGGAGTTGCAATATAAGTAGATAAATCAAATTTCGAGAAGAAAAACATAGTTTTATTCAAAATATTCAACAAAATAAATAAAATGTATTCTTTAAAAATATAACAAAAATAAAAAAAAACAGTATATTTTTTAATATTCACATAGAAATTAAATCAGGTAATTCTGTAAAAATCAGTCTCCTTTTCTATCCTAAAAGGGAAAACAAAATAATGAAATAACCTAAATCGATGTAAAAAAAAATCTTTTTTTAGTGACTTATATTTTTTATGTATGGTTTGGATAATCGTTGCATCGACTTGGAGAGGATGGGAACCTCTCAAGGGTACAGGTCCATGAAAAATGAATTCTGGTGGTACATCCTGAATATCCTCAACAGCTGGCCACAAAAATTGGTTTAAATTAAATTTTAGAATTTAACTTGGATTTTCTCATGTGTTATATTGGTATGTCTTCCAATAAACCATCCTCATATGCTACTGCATAATACTTTTCAGGTATCAAGCCGAAATTGTGTCGCTCAGACGAATAAGACGGTTTTGAAGAATCTGTAGAGGTTGGATTCGTTTTGTGCGTTTTCTTTTTTAGTTTGATTTCTCCGGTCGTTCCTTTTATTAGCTGTGGTCCTTTTACGCGCTCTAGACGGTCAGCACTGAGTTGTTGGAACTTCTGAACTTCTCTTCCAATAACCAACACAGGGTTGTCTTTTTCACTATCATTGTGCCCGTCTTCGTTTTTATTTTGAATAATTGTTTCGGTAATTCAGTTGAGGAATTTCCGATTGAATCCTGGGGAAAATGTTTTAAATGAATATACTCATTTTCTAACTGCTTAATTTTACATAACTCCTCAGGGTCTATGAAACTTGCATATTAAATGAACCAAGTTCATGATTTTCAGTAGCGTTGAAATTACTCACTTTCATTTGTCGTATGAGATTCTGAGCTAGTTATATTCTGTTATGTTTTCGACTCCCAACTGTCATTTATTAATTTAATACAGCAAGAAAACACAAAGTCGTCTCCACAATTTAATTCACCAACTGGATAGTGTAATGGTGTACGGCAAGGGCTATCAATCAGCTAACCGTAGTATATTAAGGACATATTTCGAACCCATATAGGCTCATCATCAGCTTATCAATAATTCTACAATAAAAGGAAATCCAATATAACTTAATGTAACAAAGTACGTTAGAATTACTTACATGGAGAGGAAAAAATTGATGCAATAAAATATATAAAAGAATTATGTTGTGCGTTGCCACATATTACCTATACTAGGTCAACATATTCAGGAGAATATAAAAAAATTATTATATTATGGAAAAAATTTTTTTTTTGTTTTTCCGAACGGAGAAAGGGGCGGCTGTTAGCCTTAGTGACCTTTTTCTTCCGAAAGGAACAAAAATTATTTGTAATTTATGGGGCCACATGAGGCGGAAAAATGAAATTAATAAAGAACGTGCTCATTAGACTAGTCACGCACAGAGAAAGAACAAAAGGCCACCAGGACCTTTGGCAGTATGAGCTGTCAGAAATCATTTAACGTCATTGATGACATGGAACAGTGACAGGAGAGCCGGCTACTCGGAACAAAATTGAAAGGACACAACTCCTATGCAATCCAGGCTCGGAGCACGAAGATCTCATGTCACATAACCAGGCCAATGACATTGTACCCTTAACAAACGTGCGGAATATGAAAGTAAAAATCAATGGGGACGCGAAACAACTACTGCATTCTACACCAAGTAATGGGACAACCACCACTCAACACTGTCATGGGGCAAAGACAAACCCCGAGAGTAGACAGAAATAAACCTCCCCCCGAGGTTTCTTTCTGTCTACTCTCGGCATACGTTTTTTTTATACTATACCTAAATATAAAGGTAGATATTTCACCTATTTCATCAACAGAATAACAGAAATTGAGTAACTGCCCTTCGTCTACATGTCTTCATGTCTACCAAACCGATATCGATCCCTCTAACGTTTAGTACCAGTCGAGTGAGTATGCGCACAAATTACGGCAACATTTCTTGGAAATAACTCGTGAATTGAAACGAACCGAAGGACTGAAAAATTCGGGCATTACACTTAAAGATTCAATTATAAGAGTCAATGGCTGAAATCGATCACTAGGAGACTGGAATGAAAGACTCAAGATTTAAAAAAGACTCAAAGGTTAAAAGTCTCAAATCAAAGACTCAAGCCGAAGACTGAAAGACCCAAGCCGAAGACTGAAAGACTCAAACCGATGACTGAAAGACTTAAAGACTCAAACCGATGACTGAAAGACTCAAGCCGATGACTGAAAGACTCAAACCGATGACTGAAAGGCTGAAAGACTCAAACCGATGACTGAAAGACTCAAACCGATGGCTGAAAGACTGAAGCGAAGATTTAATGACTGAAAATTGACTCAAATGACTCAAAATTTCTAGTTGTACGAGATTTAAAGGAGATGTTTCCCCCTCGAGACAAGCAAAGAAGTATATATGGTTTGCTACGTTTACTGTTTTTCTACTAATTCGCACGGTTCCTATGTTCCGTTCCCGCTCCCGCGTCCCGCTTTGTTTGGACGGAACCTTAATTCCCCGGCAACAATTCACCGGCGGGAAATTCCCCGACAACATTTCACCGATTGGATGATTCCCCAACGGTAAAAATGTTACTTTACTTAGCCGAAGAAAGGGTAGCACGACTACCCATCCAAAAATATCCTGTCAAAAATATCATGCCAATAATCCCACGTCCAATAATATCCTAAGACAATAATATCCTGACCAATAATAACCTTCCAACTTGCAACTTGCAAAGAGAAATGAACAGGGTGTTTCAAACCCGATGGCCTATCAGACGGTTCTGGAAAAAGGATTAATTTGAAAATATGGTTTCTTCTGCTCTATCAATTAAAAATATTTTCAGTGCTGCGGCGGTGCCACTCCTATCAAAAAGTAGCAACAACTTTGATATTGTAAATGTAATACCCTGTATATTATTGCATTTTCCGCTTTGCTATTGTTTTTTGATTATTTTCATGTGAAACTTCCCTATACCTATCTCCAGTGGTTTTTTGAGAAAATCAATAATTTCCTTAATTTTTGTGCGAAACAGCCTCAAATAAACGTTTATTACTGCAGTATTTGAATACGCAGAAAGCTGAAGTTTTTTCAATCACTATTTCGATTTCTCATATTTTTTTTGCCAAATGGACCATTTAAGACTATTATCCTTTTTCATACAGGGTGCATCATTAAAGCGTAGCTGACCAAAGTTGGTCTTTTTCAAATGAAACACCCAGTATATTTTCATATATTCCAATCCGCTGTTTCATTGGCTGCTCAACGATTTTTTCAATTTCGGATTCCGTTGCGGCTTTGCCGAGTTATCTAAAAAATATCTATTTTGCAGACTTCTTTTTGAAAAATCTCCTATTTCACGTTTTGAAATATTTAGTGGAGATAATTCGGGAATCGATAGTCGAAATGGTGAAGTTAATTGTGAATATGGCGAATATTGTATAAATTATAAGGATGTTCGGTAAAACAATACAAACTTGGCCATTTTCAAACATCAATATTTTGATTTTTTCAAATGGAACAGCCTGTATGTTATCATTCATATCAACTCCTTTTTAATGACACTTCAATTTTTATTCTTGATGTCATGTGCCTAAAACAACCCGTTTCCGAGATATTCGACATCCTAAAGAAGGGGGTCTTTCCACAGAAAATATTGACAATATTCGTATTTTGTATCATATTTGGAATTAAACTTTAAAAATCATATTAACCCAATAATAAAATAAATTATCATATTTATTCAAATCAGAAGAAAGAAAACAACATAAATTAATGCAGCAAATGTTCAGTGTGCTTGCAATTTTCACTAATACACAGTTTCAATCTTTTCTGGAAACTATTCTCCACACGTTCCAGCATGTCTTCTGAAATTTCTCTGAAAGCAGTCTGAATTCTTGATTTCATTTTTCCAGGAGTTGAAGGCGGAGTTTGATAAACAACCCATTTAATGTATCCCCATAGAAAGAAATCCATTTTTGTGAGGTCCGGTGACCTGGGAGGCCACTGAACTGGCCCTCCTCTATCTATCCATTTTCCACGAAATGTATTGTTGATGTATTCCCGTACATCAGTCTGGTAATGTGCAGGCGCACCATCTTGTTGGAGCCACATTCTCTCCCTTGTTGCCAATGGCAGATAATCTAATAAATTGTATAGCTGTCGCAAAAACCTTAGATATTCTCTTCCATTAAGAAAAAATGGCCCTATCACTCGCCGTCCAATTATACCTCCCCAAACATTCAGTGACCAACGTTGTTGGTGATTGACATATCTAACGAAATGGGGATTTTCAGTTGCATAATAGTGCATATTATGCCGATTCACATGACCATTGTTGTGAAACGTGGCTTCATCCGAAAATAGAACATACTCAAAAAAATCATGCTCTTCTCTGATTTTATTTGCAAAACCGCATTCGCTTTGGAAAATCTCTTTCAGTTAGCTCCTGCATCAACTGCATATGATATGGATGGAAATTGCATTTTCTCACCAACCGAGAAACACTACTTTGTGATATTCCCAACTCCCTGCTCAGAATACGTGTACTTACTTACATGGGTATTCTCGGTAGTATGTAATGCAATATCAAGAGTATTTTCATCATTCGTTACAGGACGGACACGTTCAAACTTTTTGTGAAATACCGTTCCGGTTTCCTCAAATCTTGTTTTGAGGGCTTGAAATGCTCGCATGTCTGGATGTCTTTTCTCAGGAAACTTTTTTTGGTATAATCTAGATGCCAGTAAGCAGTTACCGCCACTTTCCCCCAAAGCATAAACCATTTGAACCATATCATCTAAACAATAATGCATAATGCCACATTTGTCAACACAACTGGATTGTAGTTTGACAGTTACCTCTATTTACAAATGCCGATAGTCATTTTTTTCAGCAGTCATGGATAACTAAACTAGAAAAAATAGTTAATTTTCAAAATTTCTTTTGCTATGCTAGTTATTCATAATTTCTCAAGAATGCTCTTGAAGAAGGATAAAATAATTAAAACGGCATTTAGTGTCAGTATTTTCTGTAAAGAAACGTGTTGGTAAAAAATATGCAGGATTGTTGAGTTGCCATTGAACAATTCCTTTGAAAACCACAATATCTCGGAAACGGGTTGTTTTAGGCACATAACATCGAGTATGAAAATTGAAGAGTCATTGAAAAGGAGTTGATATGAATGATGACATATAGGGTGTTCCATTTGAAAAAATCAAAATATTGATATTTGAAAATGGCTAAGTTTGTATTGTTGTACCGAACATCCTGTATAATTCATACAATATTCACCATATTCACAATTAACTTCACCATTAAGACTATCGATTCCCGAATTATCTCCACTAAATATTTCGAAACATGAAATAGGAGATTTTTCAAAATAGATAAAATAGATATTTTTTGGATAACTCGGCAACGCCGCAACGGAATCCAAAATTGAAAAAATCGTTGAGCAGCCAATGAAACAGCGGATCGGAACTAATGAAAATATACTGGGTGTTCCATTTGAAAAAGACCAACTTTGGTCAGCCACGCTTCAATGATGCACCCTGTAAGAATAAGAATAATTTTGGAAGATAGTCTTAAATGGTCCGTTTGGCAAAAAAAATATAAGAAATCGAAATAGTGATTCACAACGGAGCAATCGACCACGGGAATCTTGTTGACTCACCCTGTATAACGTTTGCTCGTACATTAACGTAAACTCGATTAGAAAAGAATCAAAATGGAAGACAATAATTATTCAAATGAAAATCTGATTAATTTTTGTCGAATTTGTTCTACATTTCTAACTGTTCATTAGATATTCATATATTTTATTTTTTTCACAACAGTCTTTTCCAAAAGTAATGTTGCATGAGTTAGGAAATGCAGTGACTTGAGTGATTTGAACAAAGTATGCTTGGTTCGGTTTTTCATCTCCATGATAATTTTATCTCCCATTCAGGGTATCTGAAAAACGTGTGTCTGTTTAGAAATCAATAAACAAATGAAGGTCCTATTAATCGCTAATTCATGAATACGAAATGATGTTTAATTTGAATAAATGTGAAAATTTAGGAGAGTTGGATGTTGTAGTCAGTTCTCTGCTCATTTCTTGTCTACAATGAGGAGGGCACCGTTCAACTGCTACCAAAAACTTTGATATACATGAAGCGGCAAATGGCCAAAAAGTTCCTAACCGTTGTTCTCATATTTTAATCAAATATTTTCCACATAATTTTCTGAAGGAAATTTGGATTTTCATAAGTCCATATTTAAATCCATTCACAGAAATTAACACGTTTTTGAAAGATCACCTCTTGACGCCTCAAAATTCCCAAACACAGCATAATTCCGTTCGATCCTTCTGATTTTTTTCTATTCATTTGTGGTAAGTTCATTGAATTTCCTGCATGTTCTTGAAATAATGTTTTTCTACGACCATTAAGAAAAATGAACATTTCAGTTGCGTCTTCGATTAAGAAACCTACCACGTTGTAACACCGATTTTCATTTCCCACGGGCTAGCTGTATCGAAATATTCATTTCCTACGACTTTCATGAACTACTAGACTGTCATTAAAGGTAGGTATTAACAAATTTTATGAACTTAAATAATATCGAATCAAGTTTGTTTACGTCTGTCTAATAATTTGACATTTCGAATAGGGTTTTGCTTTTTTTAAACACCTTTTCGAAAATAACAAGTTGCCAACATGGCTTTCGTAGCTGGTACTCAACAGAAACCAGTATTGTTGACTATCCACAATATATTCATGACACATTGGATGTTGGAAGCTGTGTTGTGTCTATACTATTCGATTTAACTAGGGCTTTCGACACTGTCGAGAAAGCTTTTGTATCTTTAAAGTTGGACAACTTAGGTATACGTGGCTGCCTTAATAAGTGGTTTACTTCTTTTCTGGATAACAGAAAATTTTTTGTTAAAATTGAAGATGTCATGTCAAGTGAGTTCGATGTTGATTTGGGAACACCCCAAGGAAGTGTCCTTGGTCCATTAATTTTTTTGATATTTATAAATGATCTCCCCAACTACATTACTCAGGCAAAAGTGCTAATGTATGCTGATGACACCTGTATGCTTATCGCTGATCATTCGAAAAGTACTCTGTCACAAAAAATACATACCACATTCATGGAATTCAATAATTGGTGTTCTAGGAACAGAGTAATAATAAATCTTAAAAAAACGCTATGTATTGAATATCACACTATTTACAAACCACGTTCTTTCGACTATTTTTCTATTGATAACTCGCTGATAGAATCTTCAAATCGTGTTAAATTTTTAGGAACCCTTTTCGATTGTAACCTGTCTTGGACTGATCAGACTGACATTATTTGTAAAAAACTCAGTCAATGTTACTATTTATTAACTACTTTGAAATCCATGCTTGACACCGAAACTCTCATAAATGTTTACTATTCTTATGCTTATGCTGCTATTGCTTATAACATAATCGTATGGGGACATGGGCGAGACATAGAAAGAATTTTTGTCTTACAAAAGCGCATTTTGAGGCTTATTTTTAAAATACCATATCGGTTTTCTTGTCGAGACATATTTAAACGAAAGAAAATCCTCACTGTCACATCCATCTACCTGTTAAAATTATTAACCTACATATATTCTAACCAAAAGTATATTGTAAAGAATAGAGATATACACGCCCATGACACTAGGCATAAAAATGATTTTTTACTAAATAAAGTAAATCACACCTTTTGTCAAAAGTCTCCAGTTAGGGCTGGCATTCGTTTTTTTAACAAGTTACCTCTGTCTCTCAAGGAAAGTACATCTAGTGATATGTTCAAAAAAAGGTTAAAAGCAATACTCGTAGATCAATGTTTTTATAATCTTAACGAATTTGAAAGGTATCTGTCACATATTTTATAGTAACATTCCTTCAAATTATTATTCTCTTAATTGTGATGCCGTGGCAAATATGACATTATGTATGAAAAACATCTGTTGTTACCTTTGTAATTGTAAATGCTATACACTTTTTTGTATTTCTGTTTGTATACTCGTATGTGTGTATTTCTGTTTGTATACTCGTATGTGTGTACTTTTCTGACACGTCTTATCTATTGTAACTAATAGCGAAAGGACAATAAAGAATTGAATTTCACATCAGTAAATAATTACAAAATTCGATTGAAAAAATTAAGTTATTAAAAATGATTAGCGATAGTGAGGATGATTTAACAATCAAATTAATAAATTTATATCAGAAGCTCCTGATAATGCCTATCTTCTGACAAAGGTATGATTTTCTTTTCATAATACCAGAATAATTTCAATAAAAATACTGATTACAATCAGATTCTATATTTTTGAATAGTTGACAGATACTTTCTATATAGCAGTTAATTTGCACAAATTATTATGTGCTCTAGTAACGACGAGTGTTGATTCAGATGACACATGGACTTTGGATGGTGGGAGCCAGGGTTCAAATCCACGCAGCTACATTTTTTTTTCATTTTATGAAATCGACTAGTGTTTGATTTTTTCTGCATAATTTTTTTTATTTCCAAGTTGTCAAAATTCACAACGTAGTAGGTACGTGTACAAAAAGAAAAAATAGATGTTTCACTCAACGAGTGAAGAAAGAAAAAATTATCTAAACCATGTAAAAATGACGGCAGGAGAGTTTATGATAAAATAATATTGAGTTATCAATTGACTCTTTTACCCAAATATGCTCGCGCTCATAGCCTCTTAAACAACTCAAATAAAAATAGTAATTATGAGGTAATTAGTAATAATGTTAAGAAGATCAGTAAGTTGGATAGTAATTATAAGTTAGTCAAGATAATCGCTTAATCGCTGCTTATTCAGTAGTGATTGAGATTAATCTTATAAGTTCTCAGAGGTGCAGATTTCAGAGTTTCCCTGAGAGACTTGTAAGACGTCACGATCTGACCAGTAAATTTTTTGGAATGGGGTCTCTCCCTAAAGCCCTTAATCAAGAATCATGCCTTTTTTGTCATGCTGAAATAATTATATCTTTTCACTAAAGAATAGGTACATAAAAGAGTGATAGTGCGGTGAAGTTAAAAAAATATCAGTTTTTTTTATTTCTAAATTTCGATTTATTCAATCGGAAACGAAACAAGAACTAATTTATTATAAACATAGACGCAATTGTAATAATAATATAATTGCAAAAAGTAGAGAGAGTAAGAGACAGTAGAGACAAAAATACGTATCCCCCTCTACATAAATTTAACAAAATGAAATTGAAATAAACTCGTCCAAGTTGATAGCTCGCAGATAGAGTGACAACCAATACCACAATACATCAATAAATCAACAATGGGTATAATTGAATAAAATCGACAAGTCGAAGTACCCTTCTCTCCAAATATTTCCACAAAGTGGAAAATATAAGGCAAAAGTCCGACAGAAAACTACTCCTTTCCTGGCTAATTCCACGACGGATATTGAACTACATTTGACAGATAGTTGTGTAACGTTCTTCCAAGAACACTCAGTAGCAAGTGCTTATTATAAACAAACAAAAGATTATCCTGAATTCGGCTGGGGATGACCACCTGCAGACATGTTTCGAGGTTCTTGCCTCTCATCATTGCAAGGGTAGGTCCGACAACTTTGAGTTGTCTTGTCCCTGCCAAATGAATTATAATTTATTGTTTATCTAATAATTCTCTAAGGATGAAGCAGCGACTTACAGTAAAGTCAGTCGCAGCGCCACCCGCCAGGAAAATCAATAACTTCCAACCTTTGCAACGCTTGCTTGTTACATGATTCTAATATCAATTTCAGGAATACTAACTAACTTAGGGTAAGGGGAAGCGTATTATCACGTAACCCGTTCATTAGAAGAATTCCCCTCATCTCCCGGTCTCTCCTACTGCTCGACCGCTTACGCGGGCTCGGCCGATTTCAGTCATGTTTGCAAGTATTTTTCACCCATTTCGCAGCATAGTATCGCAAAATGATACGTTTTGTGCTACTATACTGCCACTTTCAAAATTTGTTTTGAGAAATTAAAATCGGACTATTACTAGAGCTTTCAGGTACGCTGCAAGATGGTGCAAAAAAAAGTTGCAAGTGTGCCAAAAGTAATGGCCCGACAGCGCCTGTTTTGTACACATCGCTGTACTAGAACAATACTAGGACAATACTAGGACAACTAGGAAAACATAGTTTCGAGAAAATTCAGTTTTAGTGTTATAATTGTAGCTGATTCTCACATTTCTAAAACTGACAATGTCATTTTATGGTGTTTAAGGTAAATGGAAACCTACTGTTAATACTAACATTATTAAAATGTATCAACTTTGTTTCTTACTTTTTTTTGTTGGATGTATTTGTATAACACTGGTAAAAAAAATATATTTCGAAGATGTCTCGGTTTTTGGTCGAAGTTATCCCAGTATTATTTATAACTCTTATACTTTTGTTGAATAAGTCCTTGTATTGTTCTATATTTTTTTGAACATCAATAAACTTAACGTCATTTGTCAGTAGTGACAATAACCTGATATTGCATGCATTGTTGAGGAAATTTTGATTTCTTTTTTAAAGTTGTTCTTCGAATGTCGAGTTAGTGAAAACAGATACAGGAAGAAAAAACATTTATTTTAAAAATAAAACGAATATTAACTCTTAACAATAAACAAAACTAACTATTAGTATTAAGTACTATTCCTTGGCATAAAAATAGGAACTTTAAAGACGGAAAGTATAAAAACGAGGGCATTAATTACTCTTCTCATGCTCTACCTTTTGCCCTTTTTTAAAGGCTTTCAATTTTTTGAAGAAATCATAATGTTCTTACTGGGATATATTTGAGTAAGCTGCACTAGGTCTATTATTTTCTTCGTTATTTTTTTGAGTGACCATTATTTTTTCGAAATATTCTGTATTGAAAGTATCTTTATACTTATAAATTGTATTTGGAAACTCTTTGGTGACACGCACTACTTTTGTAACAACCTTTATTTGATTCAATACAAAGACATCTCCAAGATATCTGAAATGTTTTTAGGGTATTGAATATTAATTTGGCGCTATACAAAGATGTTTCAGAAAAGGACGCATATTAGATTGAATATTGTTATTTCGTAGTGAAATACTGAGGCATATTCGATGATGCAATACTAGGATAACTTCAAAAATGAAGATATCTCATAGAAAATATCCTTATATCTGGGGAAAAAGTAAGACAACTCAAAATGTCCTACTATTTCACCAAAAAAACATGAGAATATGAGTCGTACATCGATCGAAAAAAAATTTCAATATGCCTCACTATTAAACCATAAATAAAAAAAATACGTATTGCAATAGTGAGATATCGGTTATCTGACACTCAAACTTTTTGAATGTAATATATCTTACTACCAGAAAAAGCATTTGCAATACTTTAATGAGAAGGGCCAACCCTATAACTTGAAAAATGGTGGAGTTAAGAATTTAAAAAAAAATAGCAAAATTTTCCGGTTTTTTCAACTTTTCTCCGTTAGGTACTAATGATCCCATCGTGCCGTGAAAAATCTCATTTGTTCGTATTTCAATTCTCTATACTTTTTCTCATGTAACCAGGGTATTAGTTTTGATTTTATAAACTTTAACACCTAAAAAAACGTTTTTTTATTTCAATGTTATTTGATAACTAAATAAATTAATAAATGACAGTTGCAAGTCGAAAACATAACACAATATAACTACGGACCGTCTATGTGATGGCATAGTCGGTTTCCTACTAGCATTTTTGTTAGAAAAACACGCATTTTATGCTCTATTGATTGGTGTATATACGAGGATATATTGAAAAATTATTAGCCTACTATAGAACCAAACAAAATTTCAATGTCAAAATATTTTATTACTCAACATATTCTCCTCTTAATTGGATACATCTATTACAGCGAACCTGCAACGTCTCTAGACCTTTCAAAAAAATGTTTCTTCTTGCTCTGCAAACCAGACCTCCACAGCTTTCATTACCTCATCGTTGGAAGACAATTTACGACCTTTCAAACTTTTTTTCAGTTGAAGAAAGAGATGATAGTTGGACGGAGCCAAATCTGGTGAATAAGGGGGTTGTTCTAGTAATTCAAACTCTAAATCACGAATTTTTTGCATGGCAACATGAGATTTGTGTGCAGGGGCGTAGAGTGGTCAGTAATGTCGAATAGTAATCTCCAGTTATTGTTCTACCCTTATCCAAAAAATCAATCATGATTACTCCATGGCAATCCCAAAAAACTGAAGCAAGAACTTTTCCAGCAGATTTTTGGACACGAAACTTCTTAGGACTTGGAGAACCGGAGTGTCGCCATTCCATCGATTGTTGGTTTGTTTCTGGATCGTAGAAATGTACCCAAGTCTCATCCATAGTAACAAATCGGTTTAAGAAGTCTACATCGTTTTCAAATCGAGCACAGATCGAACGCGATGCTACTACCCTTGCACGCTTTTGGTCAACATTCAAACATTTGGGGATCCATTTTGCAGCAATTTTTCTCAGGAACAATTTTAGCCCAATTCGACGGTCAGTTAAAATCATGTCATGAACTGCATCGATATTTTCGGAGACTGACACAGAAACTGGCCTTTCCGATCGGTCATCTTCAATGGAAAATTTACCTCTTTTGAAGCTTGCAGTTCAATTTTTCACGGTCGCATACGAAGGACATTGATCACCAAGGGTATTAAGCAATTCTTCGTAAATCTGTTTACCTCTTAACCCTTTTAAATACAGGTACTTGATGATGGCTCGATACTCCAATTTTTCGATTTTCACAATTTCGGTGGACATATTTTTTCTTTTAATTAATTTATTGCGTAACTCTGGTTTACTTTTTTGACGTCAAACTTTACACTGACACTTCTAATAAGTTATTGTTCGTTGTTATGGTAACGCAATATTTTGTTTATGCAGGGAACTGGTCTAGGCTAACTAGATATCAATACATTCTCGTAGTAAAATGAAACTTATGTCGTAGATATCTATTACGTTTCTTTGTTTTCTTATTCTTGCTCCTGATTTTTGTTTCGATTAGGTTAAATTACTTGAGTAGTGACTAACAAATAATTATCTGGTTTCATCCAACCCTAAAGACAATTTTATATTTCCTTTCAATTTTAATTCTCCATAAATTGACACTAACAATTATTAGTACATAGTACCTACTATTGGAAATACGTTAAACGAACTGTTTATATCCTTTACTGGTTTGATCGAAATAATTATGAGACTCATTCCGTCTGAATTCGAGATTCCTAAATTAAAAATCTAACTGAGCGACTGAACCTGAACTAAACCAGATTCTAGAGGATTAGTATAACTTCAGACAGGGCCGGCACGAGTACACTACGTGTCCGGATGGGGAATGTTAATCGTTCAACTCGATTTATCAGTTTACATCTTTCATTTCATAACTACAGGTCCAACAAAGTGTGCATCAAAGAAGATGATAGCTTTTATGATATTTGAAAAACTACACTGGAGTCTGTAATGAATATAGATCGTAACCGTCTGAAATTTTTTTCACATCATACTTATTCAAAGTATAAAACTGGAGTTATTTTCAGAACAACATATTGTAATAGCTGTAATAACAACCATTCATTGAAAAATGTTTTGAAAATTTTGGGAATTTCTGCCAATAAGTACCTGAGTGGTTTTGCCTTTTTACAAAACTTTTTCTCTTGAATTCTATCAAAGTTACTGAACAAACACTGAAACTTATTTACTAATTTTGAGTTCTCCACTAAATTTGGTTTAATATTTCAAATATATGTTGTTACGTATTTTTTTCCTTCTTATGACCTTATGTTTATAATCATTTGACTGTATATGGGGTACGTTAGATATAAATATGGAAAGGGTTAATTGCTCATAACTAGCCTTTAAACAGCGAGAGGGGGTGTGAGTTTGATAAATTAAAGTAAGATAATTTTCCAGGGGGTGCCAACAGATTTTAATATTAACCCTATACCTCAGTGTAATGACAAGCAGATCTAAACCTATAAATTATCCACCATACAATATTACCCCAATAAAACTCAAAATGCAGTAGATGGTTATATTGACCTTTTTGTACACGGGGTTGCGCAATGTGCAAAAAAACTTAACTACCTGTATTAACGGAGGGGGGTCGTGCACGACAGAGAAAACTGGACTGGGTGTTTGGGAAAAGGAAACAACCCTTCCAATCTCCTGCACAACGGGGGGTGGCGAAACTTATTCTATAGTTAGAAATTCAACAAAGTTGAATGACATGATATTGGCATGATATTGGTAGAGATTGGTATAAAAAAATATTTCTTAATAGTGAAAGAACGTTCTAGATGCCGCTATGCGGTACTTAGCCTTGATTTCAGGGCCGGAATACTAAGGGCGGCGATCTGTCCCACTCCTTCAACGAGAGGGATGAAACTAAGGAATGCTTTCTACGGTTTCTTGGTTCCAAACGACTGTCGGTAGAGACCGATAGTCATAACAGTAGTTATTGGTTTTTGAGTGGTGCAAAAAAACGCCTCCGATTATCGATCCCTAATAAGTCGAAGACGTTTTCACATACAGTGGAAAAAGCTGATATTAACATCCTCCGAAGAGATAAGAAAACGTAATTTTCAAACTTCCCTACTAGCATTATAATGAACCCGTTTTCTTGAATGTGTGGATTCCAACCGCTTTTAGCGTTTACGAAAATCCTAAAGTTATATATCCACTGTTCATCTATGATTGCCAATTTCCAACTCACTAATTGAAATAACTCGAACAAGGACCGAGCAAAGTTTTATTATTTTTCCACTAGCGGCAGCAGCTCTCGGGTGAATATTTGCGATATCGATATGAGCTGTTAGTATGTGGGCCAGATATTATAAATAGCTGTAAAAGTTAAATTTTACGGGTAACGTAACAGAAAAGAATCATAAGAGTTTTTCTTCACACTAAAGTATCCTCAATCTTGTTGAGGTCAAAAGAAAACTGATTGTTATAAAATATGTCCTCTTCATATATTTTAAATTCATAACTAAAAATAAACAGTACATACTACATACCCAACACAAAATATAAACATATGTTATCTCATACACAGATTAACTATCTGAACATCTTACCTTATAATATTCTACAATTTTTTATTTCACTTACAACTCTCACTTTTCACAAATCTTTCAACTACATACAATTTTTAATATTTCACAACTGTGTAAAATTTTCAATATTTTACAAATTTCAACTTGTCTTTTCAGTTTGTTACGTGATTTTTATTGTATTTGTGACATCTTTACACTAATCTACTATAGACATCAAAGTCTAAGAGAGATTGTCTTTAATTCCCATTCAAATCAAATCAAAATATACTTTATTATCGGAAGATTTAAATCTCATTGTCACAATAAATATATATAAAATTGAATAAAAAGGTATAAAATATATAAAAATAAATGGTATGGAGCAGGTACTATAACATTATTTTGGATGTTTAGTAATAGTTTTAAATTTAGCCTTAAGAATGTATTTATTATCCTCACAAACAGGTGTTGTTGTTAAATTTGAACATTGTATATTCGTATTTAATTTAATGTATTCTTTATACAAAATAGTATTCTATTCCACCGATAATCTCCCTCATAGACATTCAAATGAGAGAACAGAATAATTGAACTATCATGTTCCTAAAGAATTTTTGCACCACCAATCACTATTCGGGGTAACCACGGAGTGGGCGACATCTACATTTCGAAATTTGTATATAAAACTCCGGGAAAACAAACATTCTGCCATAAAATCGCGTGTTAATAAATTAGTGATTATTTCTTTATCATTCTATATTTGGTTCAATTTTTTTGATTTAATGGAAGAAGCATAGCTTTGAAGTGACAAGTAAGCCAAAAAAAAAATGTCCAGTGCCACAATGCAAGAATTATTCGTCTGCAAATGTCTCAATGCACTCTTTTCCCAGAAACCAGAAATTAGCTAAAACATTGGAAATTAAACTGAAAATCGGGAAACTAATTCATAAACATACGTGTATTTGCATCCGAGAACTGTGAGTTCTTTATTTTGAATGTTTTCACATCTAGTAAGAGAATTTTGGTTTATAACTGGCGTAAATCAATACATTTATTATTTTCTAGACACAGCATTAAAATAATTGATAAAAATTATCATCTCATCTCAAAAAATTGCAGAAACGAGTTCACTGAGGCAACGAAATAGAGGAATAAATGAAGTAATACAGGATTTTATAATTGTAATTGTGTTTGTTAACTTCAATACTTGTCAAGGTCGATCAAGGTTAGACGCTGTTGAAGTTTCAGGATCACGGGCCATTTTCCGTTCAAACACTACTGAAAAATTCAGCCAAATGAATTTTCACATCAGGCATTTATAAAAAAACACTCCAAAGTTGAGGTAGAAGTAAAATTCAATAATTAAAAAAAATATCAAAAAGTCGTCAACTGTCAAGAAAAGATAATTAAATGACATTTGCTTTGTTTTCCCGGAGTTTTGGAGCGCCACCTGGTGTCAATGGTGATCTCGAATAGCTATTCACATAAGACACTTTTTTTTCAGATAAAATATAAAATTCTCACTATTAGCAGATCTCAGGTAATCATTGATTGAAATATTTGTTACTTGTCATTTTTGCTTTTCACGAATTTTAACCTTCCACAGTCTGAAAATGACCATGTATAATTTTTCTCTATGAGAAAAACGTTTAAAATTGATCACTAGAAGTTTGGGAAATTTACAAATAGATAGGGACTTCGTGTACTTCCTTTTCTCTCTTTACTTCGAACATGTTGGTTGTTCATCATCGTCCAAAGTTTCTTCATTGGTAAAAGAATCCAAACAATGAGCCAGACTCATTTGTCCTGTTATTTGCAGAATCGGTAAGTAAAGGTCCCAGAATGGTTCAAACGTAACTGAACAATGACCACAATATGTACACCTTAATGTAGATTTTAGTTGGCCAACACAGAAATCTACAATCCTGGAGTTATCCACCATCAGGAATCTTGACCGTAACTCTTCAGCTTTTTCAGTGGCACTTAATTTATCGTCTATTTCTGACAAAATGGGTTTACGCCTATCTGTAATTCTATTTAGGTCCTCATGCAAACCATCCAGTAAAAAGAACACTCGAGAATATTTCTGGGCGCAACCGATGAATTGAAGTTCAAACCTTTTGACACATTGACAGTGTTTACTACACAATCTCATATTTCACCTGACCACATCTTCTTGATCACTAATGCGAAGGCTTTGATTAAAGCTCCTTTCATACTGGAAATGGTCGTGTTTATATCCCTTTTGTAGGCATCACTTCTCAAATACTCCAACAGCCATCTTGTATTGGATAAGCACTGGATAACACTGTTCATATTACAAGTATAACCAATATTTTCAAGTCCATTAAAACCTAGAGTTTTGACGTTGCTATGAACTACTGCATCCCTAAAGGTATTTGTGCTGCATTCATCATTCTTATTTTCAACTGAGTGGTCTCTGAAATGGTGGTTGTCTACGTCATTGGAGCGGCGTGATGATGAACTCGAGTTGAGACTACTGACTATTGATTTTTTGAAAGGAGATATGGCAGATCTTGAGAGAATTGGAGAAGTTGATAAATATTTCTGCTGTGATTTTTTTCCAAGGAAAGTATCCTTATTATTCACATCATTTTTGGAATAGATTGAAATTGTATATGACTTGGAAAAAGTAAGATAAACGAATATCTCTTCCAAAGAGTGGGATGGTGGTATAGTGCCAAAAACAGAAGAAGCATTTCCACGTTGTATACCTAGACTAATTCTCTGGATAAAAAAGGAGTGGAAACTGATATATAAAACATACGGTTTAACTATGCGCAGGATGGTTTCTGTCCGATTTATAGTTTTTGCACAATCGCGTTATAATCGGCATATGGAAGTAGAAATCAATATCTACAATTTGTATATTTTGGATTTTCTCCTGGGAGGTGAATGTGTTGAAAATGTCACTGGAAGTTACTAAATGCTTCAAAGTGCACCTGAAGTCGCCCGAACTCAACTCGTATTAACTTCAGTGCGACTTCGGGTGACTTCAGATTTATAAAAATTATAAATTTTTGACAAATGGTCTCTTTTTCGAGGTTTTCCCGGATTTTCTCAGAGGAAAATGCACCGATCCGGTAGTATGAAAATCCATTTTGTAGGTTTTATAAATCTCTACAAAAGTTCCATTGTATTAAAACGATTCCATGATTCCTTGAATAATCTTTGAGATATTTCCAAAGAACCAAATAGTTGTAATTTTTTTCACCATCAACTAAGTGGCCTGACTATGGAATTTTGGTCGGAGCATGTTCAATGGAAATGGAGGTTTGAACACATAGTGAGAAACTTTAATTCCATCGAATGCAGCCAATTTCTTTGTTATAAATTAATCATTTTCGATATTGAAACCTTGCACATCTATCACCAATATCATATTTTCAATTTGATAAGTTTTCTTATTAATGATTGTTTCGAATTGTACGACTGAATCAAATGTTTGGGTACTTTCAGGTTCTTATGATGTCGCTTCAATCTTTTTCGATACTCCGATATCATTTTCGAACTGACATTTCTAACATGTCCTTATATACAGTGTGGTCCACTAAGTGTGCAACAAATGGGAAACTTGTTTATTATCGATTTCTCAGAAAATTTTATTTTTGACAAAAGTTGGTGCATGTTCCAAAACTATACCAAGTGTACCTGAAATGGCTTTATGACAAACACCATACAGGATAGGCCAAAAAATATAAAGTTCGTTCAAGAGTAAAGTACCCTTATTTCAAAAAATATAGAAATATGTTGAATAGAAAAGTTGCTTAGAATCAAAAGTTATGTTCAGATACGAAGTCATGGCCTGCCATTTGAATTTTTTTTTCGTTTGGAAAATATTGAATTACCCCCGTATGATACATATTTTTACTATTTTGATTTAATATGTATGTGAAGTAGCCACAATCAAATCAGTTTGGAGTATTTTTTATCAAATTAAAGTGTATTTGTAAAATTTACTTGGATTTGTATTTTTTTAGGTGACCGTCAACTTCATGTTTGTGGCAACGATATTTAACAGAACTCTAGAATAAAACAAATACTCTTTTTAACGAGGCAAATACTTTACTAAGTATATGTTCACATGAATAAACTGTCAATAAAAGTATAAAATTTCTGTTCTTCTGAGAACAATACCTCAACTAGAACAGATATTAAAAAAACACTCCAAAATCTATCGCAGATAGCCATGAACAAAAAACACATACGCACGAAAACAATACTGTAGTTTGATAGTGTGGCGTCTTGAAACTTGCCCATCAAACGTTTTCATATTTGTCCTTAATTAAAAATGCCTCGCCCAGTAGTATTAACGTTAACTGAAAAGGCAGAATTAGTTTTAATCTGTGGTGATGGTTATAAAACAATGCGCGAAGCTGCAAATATTTTCAACGAGTGGCATCCAGACAAACAAATTTGCTATTCAAGTGTTAGCAGAATTTTAAAGAATTTCAAACAGACCAGCTCACTAGAATATAAACATAATACGGAGCGTACGAAACCTGTATGCACAGAAGAAAACCAGCTTGACGTACTTCAAGCAGTAGTAGAAAATCCTAGAAGGTCCACCCAAGAAATTAGTGATTATACCGGCATAAAAAAAACCTCCGTGAAGCGTATTCTCAAGAAACATAGGTACCACTGCTTACAAACCTACATTAATTTGTACATTGCAAGAAAGAGACTATGATTTGAGATATGATTTTTCCATGTGGATTCAGGGTGAAATAGAAGAACAAAGAGATTTTCATCGATGTATTCTGTTTGGAGATGAATCGACTTTTACAACAAATGTGGTTCTATCATCACAAAATTGCAGATGGTGGTCAGATGTCAACCCAAATTTTATTATTGACAACAAAAATCAATACTATCAGAAAACAAACGTTTGGTGTTGTATATTAAATGATACATTACTAGGTCCGTTTTTTTCCGAGAGAATACACTTTAATTTGATAAAAAATACTTCAACCTGATTTGATTGTGGCTACTTCACATACGTATTAAATCAAAATAGTAAAAATATGTATCATACGGGGGTAATTCAATATTTTCCAAACGAAAAATAAATCGAATGGCAGGCCATGACTTCGTATCTGAACATAACTTTTAATTCTAAGCAACTTTTCTCTTCAATATATTTCTATATTTTTTGAAATAAGTGTACTTTACTCTTGAACGAACTTTATATTTTTTGGCCTATCCTGTATGGTGTTTGTCATAAAGCCATTTCAGCTACATTTGGTATAGTTTTGGAACATGCATCAACTTTTGTCAAGAATAAAATTTTCTGAGAAATCGATAATAAACAAGTTTCCCATTTGTAGCACACTTAGTGGACAACACACTGTATATCAACATAATATCACATACATAAACGTCACATACAAAAATATCATTAAAAAAATATGTCATAGTACAATAATAACATGAATCATAATAATATTTCTCAGAATGTCGGGGCGTGGCGCAGTGGTTAGAGCGTCCGACTTTGGGTCGAAAGGTCCGTAGTTCGAGCCCCAGTTGCGGCTGGGATTTTTTAATTTAATTTGACCGATTAAATTATTCAAATCTCGTGGCTGGACTGAGGTGAGTCCTGCACGATTCACTGTTGCGTTCCAATTAACAGTGCTGCTCCTAAGGTGGCGTATGGAGTTAGGAACAAGGCCTACCCAGAACACGTGGCTAATGACCATAGCAGTCGATGCCAAGACACCAAAGAAAAAAAGAAATTCTCAGAATAATATTATTCTAAAATAACAAATCAAAATAATTTTAACAATATTTATGTGATTATTTGAATTATTAGTCTGATCTAACCTGGAATAACTAACCTAACCTAATTCTGAAAGTGATATTTTCTCCTAATTTTATTCATTAATAATGTTATTTCATCTAATTGTTATTCTTTCGCCTGTTGATTTAGTGAAATAATATATTGTTGTGTTATTTTTAACTATAATATTATTTGGAAATATTATTGTGACGTGCCACTAAGATATAGCCGTGCAGTAGAAGAAGGCTATCCACAGAAAATCTACAGCACCATTCCGGTAGTCCATTTATTCCAAGGAAGCGCTCTTCACTAAGACGGTCATATTATTTTATTCCCCATCTATTGTGTTCTATTCTATTCTTCTCTTCTCTACTCTCTACTACTTCTTTGATTGGGAAGCTCAACTACTATGGAGTCAGGGGAGCCCTCTCTCATTAATAAAATCGTACCTGGAAAACAGAGGCCAATTTGTCTGGGTAAATAAAACCAAATCTGTTATTATCCCTATCAAGCATGGGGTGACCCTAGGCTCGCTTTTGGGACCACTCCTGTATATAGTCTCTATAAATGATCTCTGTGATTTTGTTTCACCCTGCCATACCCGCATTCTCCCTGCACTAACTTGATAAATCTCCATAACTCCTACGATTATCTGATAATTGATCAAGAAAATCTCATGAGGAGAGCTGAAACCTGGTTCTCTATTAATATACTTTCTCAAAACGAACAGAAAACACAAAAACTATTTTTTTCAAAGAATACATTGTTCCAAAATAACGGTTATGCAATTTTTCTTGGAATTATACTTTTCCTGGCGCAACCACGTCGATTTTATCCAGAGGAAATTAGAAAGTGTGTTTTTTTTACATAGAAAGCTAAGTAGGTAGATAGCTTATTTCACAGTTTTTCACTCAGGTATCTCTTATGGCACTATGAAAAGGCTCTCTTTCGTCGATAAGGATTTTAAAAAAAATTCTCATTGATTGGCCTAATTATAATGCGATTTTTGGTTATAAATTCACAAGTGCATACAAATTACAGATAGTTTTGCAAGAAAGCGTGTTATCTAAAACTTGCACGAGTGCATCTTCATATTTTGGCAAAACAGCCCGTGTCCAAAGGGGGACGGTTCTTTTACGAAATATGAAAATATAATTGCAAATTTTAAAAGTTAACACGCTGGAATGTAAAATTATCTGTACTTTCGAATGCTTTCTCTAGTTTGGTCCATGCTTCTATCGCCGTTTTCGCATTTTTGGTACGAACGTAGATATTTGGACTGATGTTGAGAACTATCGCTGCCAACGCTTGTTGGTCTGTTTCAGAATCAAAATTTTTATTTGTTTCTGGATCAACTGCTTGCCATAATTTATTCCTTTTCCGCAGCTGCAAATTCACATCAATTTATAATATTGGTATCTGCAGATGACTCGGGGATTAAGATCTAAGAGTTTCAGAGTATTATGAACCTATTTTGATGTTAGTTCAGTGATATTTTTTCCTAATTTTTTACTTTTCAGCTGATTATAGTTATCCATGAGAAAGTGATGCTTGTTTACATTCTGCAGTATTATTGCAATATTTCTGGGCACTTCGTCACAACAGAAGACATTTTTGAAATCACCCCGACCATTATGGATGAAGTTGGTAATATTGCCAGCTACATATGACACCCTTATATTTCAATGATTCAGAATTGAGTTCTGGTGTCCTGGGACATTCCAAAATCAGGAGATGGGATTGATTTTTCAATAATATATCCCTAATATATATTTTCCCAATTTTTCACTATTCAAGTGGTCACAATTTGCCATGGAAAAGTAGTATTTGTTCATTCTTCGCAGTATTGATTGAATATTTTTGTGGATTTTGTGAAAAGTGAAGACATTTTGAGAATTTAGCAAAAATTACTGATGAAAAAGAGTTAATCATATTGCCAGCTACAAATGACACCCTGTATAATCAACTGATTCAAGCATTGAGATCTGGTGGTTTAAGGGTATTCTGAAACAGAATTTGATGTTAATTTTGTGATGAAAAAATCGCTTAAATATTTTCCTCACTTTTTCACTTTTCAATTGGTCAAATAGTTAGCCGTGGAAAATATATATACGAATACATTATCATCATAAAGGTAGGTATTCCTGAGTACTATAATATGAAAAAGAAGTTTTTCAAATTATTATATTCTAAATGAAATATGAGGGTGTGGCTCCTCAAAGTGGGACACACTGTACATATGAGGAAAATATTCTCAATAAGATATCACCCGGTTAGATGATAACTCATGTATGATGCAAATAAATCAAATTATCAATACTAGTCGTTTTTCCAAAATAAAAAAATCTGGCATTTTAAAAGCTTTTACTTAATTTCACCTCTCCCAGTGTCTGTCTGAAATCAAATCTTGCAAGTTAAATTTGACCTACTTCTAGTTGTCCGATTTATTTGAAATTTGTCAGATGCAATTTTGTATTTGAGCTGAGGATTTGTCTGTATATAAGAGCATGGAGTCGTCCGCTTAAAGACAAGTATTATACGCATCGTGGAGTACTAGGGATAATTCATTTATATAAATGATAAATATTATGGAGCCCAGCACAGACCCTTGGAGGACCCCTATTCTACTTGAAAGTGGACTAGAAATTAGTTCTGTTTTCACATTACCCTTTTATGCATAGCTGTAGTGTCGAATGGCTAAGGTAGTTATCTAATTGAATGATTTGCAATAGATCAACAAAGTTTCGAAACCAACCTACATTTTGGTGTCACGGTGTCCCTCTACGAATGCAGCTTTGCGTTCATGCGTTCCGCCGGCCCTGACTTCGGCTCTCTTCAAATACCCTCCTATCGGAGGCAGCATCATCAACCGGTTAGCCTTGAAATGCGGCCAGAGACCCAAAGACAGAAAGAAATCACGATGGCAAGCAAGAGCAATGATGTATCACGTGAAGTAAGGGTATCGGTTGGTATTTTGCTCTCGACGTTCATATTTTATTCTTGATGTTCATTGTGAAAATTTATTTTCCAAATGAAATCGTACTATTTCACTGATACACATTCTTCCGATGAAAACCAAAAACGGGTGCAACAAAAGCTTTTGACAAAATATTATGGTACAAGCATTATTGATAATTTCTTTATAGACAATACAAAAACCTAACAATTAAACTCTCTTCAACAACTCTTTTCAACAACTTTTTTCGCAAGGACAAAAGATGGGAAGATCTAAAGTCAATATGGCTAGACAAAACTAAAGCGTCCGGTTACCTACAATTTATCGACCGATAAGCTTGTAGTGCTGATACCTTTTCTTAAATGTAAAAACGTAAATGTTATATGCGAAAAAATTATATCAAAATTTCCTAATCTCAATTCCTTCAAGGTGAGTTTGAAAGAGTTCGGCAGTCAATGACGAGAAGATTGAATGCTTGTATCCAGGCTGGAGGAACTCATTTCGAACATTTATTGTAGATTGAGCAACTTTCATTGTAGTTTTTGATATTCGAAACAAAGGGGTCAAGGAATAACCCCTTGAATTTTTGCCGCATGTTTACTATCACCCTGTATATTCAAATCATTTTGTAAGATGTTATTATCACTGTCGATTTTCCTAAATATTTTGCTGTCGTCAGCGTATAGTAAGCATTCAGAAGATAATTGATTTGGAAGGTCACTAATGTATAGAAGAAAGAGAAGGGGGCCTAGGTGCGACCCTTGCGGTACACCACAACTCGCCAAAATTATATCTGAATTTTTTCAACCTGACCCCCACATTTCTATATATGAATTTATATTTTTTGCAAGATGAATAAAGACGATTTATTATTATTAAATTTCGATAAAATTGCAAAGTATACTAATACATCATAAGAATGCACCTGATACAAAAGTTACTGATGCAATTGCACCGAAGAATCGGTCTTGAATTATTTTTGGTGCTTATTGTTTGTTTTATGGTATTATAATTGTTTATTATATATATATATATATATATATATATATAAATATATATATATAAGTATATATATATATATATATATATATATATAGAAAAAAAGGATAGTCGCTGACTAGTTAAGAGTAAAACTGTTTGTAGGGCCTGCAGCGATGTAAAAGGAAACTTTTAAGTTTTTCCAAGCTTTCGGAATCTTTTATTCCATCATCAGGGAGACTACAATTGGAAATGTCATATAAGATTGTAAATTCAAAATTATAAGTACTCACATCTTATTTGAGGATGCTTACATATATGTTCATAAAAGTTATTTATAAGAACCATTTACGTTTACAAGATTAAGTTTCTGCTAAATAAACATATCAGTGATGCAGAATTTTCAGTTCTTTTTTAAAAAATACAAAACTGAGAAACTGGACGAAATGACAAATTAGTTGTACATAGAGACTACTTCATTTGTTTATTTTCTAATGTGACAGTTATTAATTTGACAAGTGACATTATTTTGTTCTGACAAATAAACTTTAGTGTAGGTTAGAATTTCTGCGTTCGGTTACTCTAATTTCATGGTGTTTTATGTCAAGAGAAAGTAAAAAAGAATAAATTTCACTCAAATAGCTTATATCTGTTCGTTTATTGATGGGGTTATTCTCTTGAGAGATAAAGGCCATTTCTAAGAAAGATGTTTTTGAAAGATGTGATTCTCTTGCAAGAACTTTTGTTGAAGAGTAGTTCATTCGGTGGTCAAGGTCATTGACATGTTTTGCTAAAGCACATCTTTCAGGATGTAGTCTACTATCACTTTTATGAGAAGTGATTCTATAATTTAGTAATCTTTTAGTTTGGCCAATGTAATTTTTTTCACAATCAAGACAAGGGATGCTATAAACAACATTTGAAAGAGAGAAAATATCATTTTTGTCCTTTACTTTTGAATATATTTGTCTTATTGAAGTAACTGTCCTATTTGCAATTTTGATATTATCAAATGGTTGTAAAATTCTGGTTAGTTTGGGTGTTATTTCCTTGATGCAAGGTAATGAAGCATAGTAAATTGAATTTTGATTCAAATCTTCGAAAACTTTACAACAAATCAAAAAAGTTTTTGAAAGATAATCCAGATTTGATTCTTATTCAGTCAGATAAAGGTAATGTTACTGTTGTTATGGAAAAACAACAATATCTAGATTTATCTAATGATATCATCAATAATAGTACATCCTATGTAGGGCTGAATAATGATCCAACATCAAAAATACAAAGAAAATATAATAATTTGATAAAATCTCTTAAAGTAAAAAACCAAATAGATGACAATGTTCAGAAAAAGCTTACTAGTTATGATGGCATTTCTCCAAAATTTTACTCTTTACCAAAAATTCACAAACCAAATTTATCAGTGAGACCGATAATAGCTTGCATAGGTTCTCCAACAGAACAAATTGCTTCTTTTTTAACTAATATTTTGACTAATTTGGTTTGATTCAGATAACATTTACTCAATCAAAGATTCCTTTGAATTTTCAGAAAAATTCAATAAAATCAAATTACCTGATAACTATGTTCTGGCCAGTTTGGATGTTGTCTCTCTTTTCAGTAATGTTTATCTTGATACTTGCCTTAGAGCGATAGATAAAAATTGGGATCGTATCAGCAGTCATTGCACTATTGAAAAAGATTGTTTTTCCAACTTAATAACATTTCTTTTCGAAAATAACTATTTTTCATTTAATGGAAAATATTACAGACAAACTTTTGGAACTCCAATGGGATCTTCAATCTCACCAATTCTTGCAGCTTATGTTATGGATGAATTGCTGGACACAGTGTTACCAGTTCTCTCTTTTAACTTATTTTTCATCAAAAAATATGTGGATGATATAATTTTAGCATTACCTAAAAATGGTATAACTGAAATTTTGGATACTTTCAATAGTTATGACCCATACATACAATTCACAATCGAAACAGAAGATTCAGATCTCTCAGTACCTTTCCTAGATACAAAACTTATACGATCGATTGATAACACAATATTAATTGATTGGTATAGAAAACCATGCAGTTCAGGAAGGTATTTGAATTTCTTTTCTTATCACAAATTTTCGATGAAAGTGAATTTGTTGAAACAAATGAAAGACAGAGTACTCAACATTTCTGATATATCTTTTCACAATAAAAATTTGAAAATACTTCAAGAACTTTTCATAAAAATTCTTATCCACCATCTTTAGTTAATAACATCTTGTTTAGCTCATTTTTAACAGAGGTTGACAATAGTGTAAGACAAAATATGAATTCTCATAATGAACAACCAGTTGCAGATTTGAATCAAAATTCAATTTTCTATGCTTCATTACCTTACATCAAGGAAATAACACCCAAACTAACCAGAATTTTACAACCATTTGATAATATCAAAATTGCAAATAGAACAGTTACTTCAATAAGACAAATATATTCAAAAGTAAAGGACAAAAATGATATTTTCTCTCTTTCAAATGTTGTTTATAGCATCCCTTGTCTTGATTGTGAAAAAAATTACATTGGCCAAACTAAAAGATTACTAAATTATAGAATCACTTCTCATAAAAGTGATAGTAGACTACATCCTGAAAGATGTGCTTTAGCAAAACATGTCAATGACCTTGACCACCGAATGAACTACTCTTCAACAAAAGTTCTTGCAAGAGAATCACATCTTTCAAAAAGATCTTTCTTAGAAATGGCCTTTATCTCTCAAGAGAATAACCCCATCAATAAACGAAAAGATATAAGCCATTTGAGTGAAATTTATTCTTTTTTACTTTCTCTTGACATAAAACACCATGAAATTAGAGTAACCGAATGCAGAAATTCTAACCTACACTAAAGTTTATTTGTCAGAACAAATTAATGTCACTTGTCAAATTAATAACTGTCACATTAGAAAATAAACAAATGAAGTAGTCTCTATGTACAACTAATTTGTCATTTCGTCCAGTTTCTCAGTTTTGTATTTTTTAAAAAAGAACTGAAAATTCTGCATCACTGATATGTTTATTTAGCAGAAACTTAATCTTGTAAACGTAAATGGTTCTTATAAATAACTCTTATGAACATATATGTAAGCATCCTCAAATAAGATGTGAGTACTTATAATTTTGAATTTACAATCTTATATGACATTTCCAATTGTAGTCTCCCTGATGATGGAATAAAAGATTCCGAAAGCTTGGAAAAAACAAAAGAGTTTCCTTTTACATCGCTGCAGGCCCTACAAACAGTTTTACTATATATATATATATATAAATATATATATATATATATATATATATATATATATATATATATATATATATATATATATATATATATATATATATATATATATATATATATATATATATATATATAATGAAAGGACTATACAGGGTGTCCGGTAAACCTTGTACAATATTGAAACTGGTGATAGACCAGGTCATGACTGTTCAGAATATCGGAATTTCACCTCAGTAAACAAATCACCGTTTTCGAGATAATGGGCATTTTAAGAATTTATGGAAAATCGCTACATAACCTTGGATTTTTTAATACCATGTATACAAATTGGGACGAATTTGAATGTCTTTGCTGCTGAAGATTACTGATGAGTGATGCTTCTAGACGTACAGAACAGTTTTTCAGAAAGTGAAAACATTTTTCAAGAAATGAGGGTAAAATGACAGATTTGAGTTTCATCAATTTTTTTTAAAAAAGTTTGACATTATTATCCGAAAGAAACATAACCAATTGGAAGTGGACATTCATTTCAAAAGAATGATCATTTTGTCCAGACTACCATGGTATAAAACAAACTATAATTATTTTTGGAAGAAGTGGTTTCCATTGAATTAGGCGTGGTTTTAATCTAGGCTTCTATCAACTTTTATTCAAGAAAAAAGAAAACTACCCAACACCAAAACTACGTCACAATCACACTCGACGCGCGTTTCGCCAACAAAGTTAGCATCTTCAGGAGCTAAAAGTAAGCTTTTAAGATTGTGACGTAGTTTTGGTGTTTGGGTATTTTATTTTTTTCTTGAATTGTATTTACACCAAAGGTTCCAAAATATTCATTTATTTGATCAACTTTTATACTTACGCCCAAAAATTGTTTTATTTAGATTTTATCAAGATAAAATGTGGAAATAATTATTAATAATAAAGAATAGACTGCTTGGTAGAATTAAATAGTATGTCAATAAAATTAACTTTTCATCTAAATAATGTAATGCAATGTAAATAAAATTATCGAAATGAAATGTCGATTATCCGACATGGCACCGATTAATACGAATTCTTGTGATGAATGTCGCAATTGTCCAACTTCCAGATTCCAACGAAGTTTCAGAGACCGACAGATATACAGGGTGTAACCAAATAAGTGCAAACTTTTTTAAGAGATGAATCCTTGTCGAAAATTAAAAACTTTTGTTTGAACAACTTGTGACTTTGTCATGCCGTACATACTTTATACTCCCCAAGAATATGCGCATATGCACAACATTTATGGTGATTGTGGAGGTAGTGCTACTGCTGCAGCAGCGCTTTATGCAGGACTATATCCGATTGCACAATGCCGCTCATAGAATCGCTGATTTGGGGGCTATAACCTATAATGCATTTGAAAAGTTTCTTCTTGAAAATATGTCGTCTCTGCGTACGAGTGGATGGAAAATAACATTTTTGTAATATTATTCAGTGCGATGTTGAATAATCGTTATTGTGTATGTTGATTTAAAAAAAAACGTTGAATTAGTATTTACTTCATTACTTCTCATTGAATGCTTCTAAGCAGTTGATTCGTTATTATTCATAATTATTTGATCATTTCATCTTGATAGGATAAAACTAAAAGACATTACTGACAAAGTCTAATGGGGTTGATTTTAGCTCAGAATAACATCACACTCTAATATTATCGAAATTCTACTCCTTCCAAAAATAATGATCGTATGTTTTATACCATAGTAAAGCCTGGACAAAATGTCCATTCTTTTGTAATGAATATCCAGTTCCACTTGGTTATGTTTTTTCAAACAATAATGTTAAACTGTTGTTAAAAAAATTGGTGTAACTCAAATCTGTCATTTTACCATCATTTCTTGAAAAATTGTATTGTTTTCTGAAAAACTGTTTTGTACGTCTGAAAGCGTCACTCATCAGTAATCTTCAGCAGCAAAGACATTCAAATTCGTCCCAATTTGTATACATGGCATTAAAAAATCCAAGGTGAGGTAGTGATTTTCCAGAAATTAAAAAATGCTCATTATCTCGAAAACAGTGAGATTTTTACTAAAGTAAAATTCCGATATTCTGAACAGTCATGATCTGGTCTATCACCAGTTTCAATATTGTACAAAGTTTACCGGACACCCGGGTGCCAGTAGTGCCCACCACTTTTGTGAAAAAGAAAAAAGTGACAGGCAAGGACCAGGTGGAAAATGTTGTTGGGGTTCCAACTTTAAGGAAAAAATATTTAAATACGAAAACACTCAAAGTGGTGAAATGGGGATGCAGTTTAGGGGTTGAAAATGGTTTTTTGCGATTTCCGGAGAAACGTGACCTTTTAGCGGAATATGTTCAATGAAAAAGTCGTAGATAATAAAAAAATCGAAAATTTTTGTGATCAACACTTTTTGACATAACCTCAAATTAACCGTCAAAATGGCGAATAACCAATGTTTCAGTATTTAATTTTTTTTTCGCGTATAAATGATTTAATTTACATGAAAATTTGTAAGGATATGTCTTTTTTGCTGTCCCATGAGCATGATTTTTTCTCAATTCAGAAGATGACTAGTTTTTGAGTTATTTACCTTTTTCGAAAAAAATACCCTTATCTGTTTTTCTGTATTTCGCTTCAAAATACACAACGCATATATAAATATATATATATATATATATATATATATATATATATATATATATATATATATATATATATATATATATATATATATATATATATATATATGTATATATATATATAAATGAACCTAGAAACATATTTTTCACAAGCTGCAGAATCCATCGAAAATATTTTTCTGCGGGCGCTGGGATGTCACCAAATCATTTGTTGCAGAAATTGTTTTATTGGGAGGAACATAAACATGCCAAAATATACAGGTTGTCTCATTATTAATTTTGAATCTGATGTCACGTGACCGAAAACAAAATGCTCATTAGGTAACATAATATCAACAAAAGCTGCACCAATTGCTTTTATTCAGAACCCCAAAATTACAATTCTCTGCTACTTGTATCAAAATTGTAGCAAATTCGATCTGTGTCTAAAAAACTTCTTATCTGCGTGCCTAGTCTTTTTCTGTAATAATATCTCGACAAAATGCCGAGTTTTCAAAAGACATTTTCATTTTGCTGTCACGAGAATTGTGTTATTTACAAACACCACGATCAGCACTGCTTTAGTGACAGGCAAGGTTCGAAAATTCTGGATATTGGATGACATTTTCTATGCCGGACGGGAAACAGATGGCCTCACAACTGTCTGTAACAAATCAAAATAATTGTCCTTTTTGGTAACAGGAAGCACTTGGAATTGCCTCATCCGCAATGAGGACATTGCCCAAGTTACTGTTTGATATAATTCAATACTCGTCGTGGTGTTAGCCAAGGGAGTAGTTGTTTCCTCACAGATATTTGCCATAATAGCCTACACTGTAGAAGGAAAAGAGGGTTAAAATAGGACTGAATTTGAAACATACCGTTTCTGAGAAGTTGGTTACGAATTGAAAAAGTAAAGGTGAATCTCCGAATGAATGTTGATTAATAAAGAAAGCTTTCAATCATTAGAGGAATGTTCGACAGATGTTGTAAATGACGTGCAATAAAATTTACTATAAGATTCGCAAGTTATTGTTCGTGTCGTCATTTTACTGCGGTATTTCAATATTCTTCGACGAGTCTTCAAATAATCGAGGTCGAGGTGTTAGTGCAAATAAATAGCCGGCACTCATTTCATTTCTGTGAACACTAAAATAAAGTCAACAACGTTGAAGCGTCAAAAATACGAGGAAACATGTGATATAATTAGGGTATTATGAGAAAAGGTAATATCTGAAATTCATTGAAAGATGACCTTTGCTTTAAAGATAATAATAGTAAAAATAATGATAACGCACCTGAGACCATTATTCATTTGTTGTCACTATGTTCAGCATATGTGGGGTCAGTCTGGATCCACAATCAAAACGCGACAATTTGAGTCTCATACTATCGTTTCCGAGGAAACTGAATCCGTAGTAGAGATAGTGGGGAGTTCATTTTATCTATGAAAATGGTTTTCAGCAAAATTTGATAATTTTTTGATATTTTGTTTGGTCCAAGACCCTTTCCAATTTTGAAAAGTTATAGGAGGATCGTATGATTGGGAGAGCCGCTAGAGGGCGGCAAAGTTGAATAATTTGAAATGCATTGTTACGGTATTTGCCATAAAAAATTATGATTTCTTTATTGCGACGCATTTTTATTGCAAATATTCAATCGAATGAAGGATCAGTAATATTCTTATGTGTACAGTGAATACCAAAACTCAGTAAATTGAGTAACAGCAAGTCGTAAAGGGGATGAAAAAAAAAATTGTTCGAAATCAAAATGCCCAAATCAATAAAGAGTTACGCAGTGTAATAACATGAATGAAAATAAAACAAATCTCGTTCTCAGAGTTTCCGAAGCATATCGTTGAAAATTAGAAAATCACTGTCATTCGTTGAAGGACGTTCAAGGATGCAAAACTGCTCATTCTGGAAATACATGCATTTCTTCTCGAATTTGAGAAGTACTGAAAGCTTTCGGAAGTGGGGAAATGACTGCACTCGTATACATAAACATGAATTATAAAAAAGTAGTATCCATTTCTTTACAGACATCGAAAAAACCTTTGAAAATAAAATACAATACTTGAAAATCTGTACTTATCTCTAGATGAGTAGTAACTATCGACAAATTTTTTTTACAAGTTGAATAAAAACTTTTTTTTGATTTGGGTATATGAGTAGCGTTTTGTTTCAAAAGACTGATTTTTTTGTTTGATGTGAAACAATTGAGACACACCCGAATATCATTGTTAATTTCTTCCTCGTTTCTACCTAGAGAGCATCTATACAAGTAACGGTTAAGATTCTTCAATTCTTCTTCAATTCTTCTCAATATCACAACCGTTACATCTATAAGCAATAAATGGAATAGTTACAACCATACATAGTCTCCGAAAAAAAAATTTGGTAAGTAATCGTTATATTTCAAGTAAGAAAACTATAGTGGTTGATAGCTCTTGAAGTACCCCAAACTTAACTCTAATTGGGATGTGATTTACTTATATTGTATTCTATAATGTATAGTATAAATAATGATACAAATAATAATGAAGTTTATTGAAGTCGTACAGGGAAATGAATACTATAGTTTACCATACGGCTTCTGTATAAAAATCAAAGCAAGTCAACTATACCGGGTGGCTACGGAAGTATTGCCTACGGAATATCTCAGTTATTGTATGAAGTAGGTTTGTGAAATTTGGAGCGTCGATATAATGACATAAGAGCTAGAATTTGAGCATATTGACATGTCTAAGTTAACTTCCGGTCTGACCGGAAGTAACATCAACTTTCTTATTTTAAATGGAAACCCTATTTTTTTTCTTTTTGCTTTATTCAGCATTCAATTCCCTTTCTAATGACATATCACAAGTTGGTATCTAACCAGAAACTAGATCAGAAAAAAATTATTATTGAAATTCACCGAGTAGGCCGTGGAAGCAAAATGAAAGCCAAAAATTGAAAAGTTGGCTATGGAAACCATACGTCACTTGATAACAGTTGCTACTACTGTGATATTTTATTTTCATTCGTCGGCGTTATAAAAAGCCGCCAAAAAAAAATATTGGAAAAATTGGGAAAAAAACAATACTCTGTAGGTCCATAACTTAAATAGGAACATACAACTTTTTCTTGCCTGTACTATTCAGCATAACCATTCCTTTCTAATGATATGGTAGAAAATAATTTTTTGAACTGAGATACCGAAAAATCCAATTATTACTCTTCAAATAACAAAACAGATTATCGCCATACGCAAAAATAAAATTAAAAATAATGTGGAATGATAAATTATATCCTGTAGGTTCTAGGTTAAATAGGAACATAAACGTACTTGGTCTGTGCCATCGTCCATAGATTTTCTAATATCTACCTATGGACGATGTTTGTGCTATTCAGAATAATCATTCCATTGCAATAATCATTCGAACCAAAATATTAACAAGTAGGCTGATTAAGATGTATTTTGGAATGAAACAAAAAATAAATGAGAGCTGTCACGAACGCTGCTATCCATATTATTTTGACGTTCGAAGTATAGTGTTTTTGATTCTGCCATTTTAAAAGGGTTTGGAAATCCAAATCAGTTAGTGGAATATTAAAAAAATGTCCCGTTATTCACGAACCGAACAAATTGATATGCTTCTCATTTATGGTGAATGTTTAAAAAATTCTTATGCCGCTGAACCATTGTATTTAGAGCGATATCCAGGGAGGCAGCAACCGTCAAGAAGGTATTTCCAGTGGCTTGAAGAAAAATTAAGAACTGAGCCTGATGTTCACGAAGACCAAGAAGCATTTGTTATTAATGAGGAAACTGAAATTAATGTATTAGCTTTAGTACAATATGATAGCACAATTTCCTCAAGGCAGATTGGCGCCGAATTAGCTATAAGTAAGGACTCTGCTAGGAAAATTTTGAAAAAACATCGATTGAAATCATTCAAGTATCAGTTGCATCAACATTTGTATGAAAATGACGGTGAAAGGCGCCTGGAATATTGTAATTGGTTTCTTCGACAAAATGCTGAGAATCACCTATTTAACTATTATATCTTGTTTACGGGCGAGTCAAGATTTACCAACAATGGATTATTTAACAGGAATAATACAAGGTAGGTACTGTACTTTATTTGGAATATTGTCGATAGTCGAAGTGTAAAGTGCTAAAAGTGTGAACGGTCTTTTGTTCCAGGTACTGGGCGATAGCAAACGAGCACCGGTTTCGACGAGGCGGCTTCCAGGAGAGATTTGGTGTGAATGTTTGGGCAGGAATAGTTGGAACTCATATTGTTGGCCCCATTCTTTTTCAAGGTCAACTAACCGGAGAGAGATACTTTAATTTTTTAACGAATGAAATTTCGGAATTCATTAACAACCTACCAGCGGAAATAACTGAGAGAATGTACTTCCAGCAAGATGGCGCGCCTCCGCATAATTCAAGAATAGCGAGAAATTATCTTCAAAATCGCTTTCAAGAGAGACCTATAACAACCCATGGTCCAGTCAGGTGGCCACCAAGGTCACCTGATCTTACTCCGTGCGACTTTTTTCTATGGGGGCATCTTAAAAATAGGGTGTATTCCACACAGCCTACAACTCTACATAAAAATTCGTAGAGCTTTCCAAGATATCACGCCCCAAATGTTGAGAAACGTTTTACATGAAAATATCACCAGAGTCAATAAATGTATTGACGTGGAGGGAATGCATTTCGAACATTTGTTTTAAATTTATTTTATCTTTAATCCTATCAATTTGAATTTTTTTTTTGATAAATCTGTTTTTTCGTTATTTGAAGAATAATAATTGGATTTTTTGGTATTTCATTTCAAAAAATTACTTTCTATTATATCATTAGAAAGGAATGGTTATGCTGAATAGTACAAGCAAGAAAAAGTTGTATGTTCCTATTTAAGTTATGGACCTACAGAGTAATGTTTTTTTCCCAATTTTTCCAATATTTTTTTTGGCGGCTTTTTATAACGCCGACGAATGAAAATAAAATATCACAGTAGTAGCAACTGTTATCAAGTGACGTATGGTTTCCATAGCCAACTTTTCAATTTTTGGCTTTCATTTTGCTTCCACGGCCTACTCGGTGAATTTCAATAATAATTTTTTTCTGATCTAGTTTCTGGTTAGATACCAACTTGTGATATGTCATTAGAAAGGGAATTGAATGTTGAATAAAGCGAAGAGAAAAAAAATAGGGTTTCCATTTAAAATAAGAAAGTTGATGTTACTTCCGGTCAGACCGGAAGTTAACTTTGACATGTGAATATGCTCAAATTCTAGCTCTTATGTCATTATATCGACGCTCCAAATTTCACAAACCTACTTCATACAATAACTGAGATATTCCGTAGGCAATACTTCCGTAGCCACCCGGTATATGGTGATTATCAAACAGTTAACGTAATAGACTTAATCATTATACCCAAATGAAACAGTTTTTCGGTATAAAAATCTTGTCGATAGGTAAGCTATTCTTATGGAAGAAGGCATTATCAGGTGCATTGTAAAAGTCTCAGGTAGAGTGTCATTTAAGGAGATAATTGTTTATCATATAATATTTTGCCTTTAACGTGCCTATTTGTAAGTACATGAGTACGTATTTATGTTTTTTAAAACAGGCAAAAAATTTCACTGAATGAACAATTTCATAATTATTGCTTCGACAAAAAGGACATTTTAACCATTCTCCAAAACCAAAGTATCTTACAGGTCACCTGATCATATGGTTTGAAAGTATCCAATAAGTTGCCAAACTACGTTAAAAATAGTAAGTCATTGACTCATTTTAAAGCCAAACTGAAAATATATCTACTTAATTGGTAAATGTTCAATAAAATGAATTAATCAATGAAGATTATTTTTTTTTCATGCACTGTAGGTCAAGCACTGTGTAAAACCTGTGACTGTAAGTAGTCTTTTCCTCTAATTTTCTTTCAACTGTTGTTTATACTTCAAAATGACTGTACATACCACGTGAATTTTTTTGATGAGATAAATGTAGTTTTCATGGCGAGTGAATAACTTACTTCAATGAATGAATTTTTGATTTTCCTTCATTATTATTATTAGCGATATGCCTTGGAAACTGTGTGAACGAGTTACCAGTATATTACCATTTATGTTATTAACTGTACGTAACTCATTGTTATTGATTTGGGAGTTTTGATTACTAACTTTTATCATTTCATCCCCTTTCTTCCCTGTGATTGTTCAAGCCATTGAGTTTTGGTGTACACTGTACACATGTGAATATTACTGAACGCTGATTTGAAAAGATTTTTGCTTTAAAAATACACAGCAATCAAATAAATCATGATATTAATATGGAAAATATCATAACAAAGTTTTCGGATTATTCAACTTTTCTGCCCTCTAGCGGCTCTCCTAATCATACGATCATCTTATAAATTGTCAAAATTGTATATGTGTTTAACAAAATATCAAAAAATTATCAAATTTAGCTGAAAACCATTTTTATGAGGTTTTCAAATTTCCACCCCCTTTAATAAAAAAATTATGATAGTAAATTTACATAGGAAATCGCCATGTTTCCTTGCGAAAAAGCGGACGAATCGAGGAAATTGATACCTCACGAAGTATAAAATATGTGGTTAAATCAAATGAAAGGGGCCAGGGCCTGGTGACTAATACTTATTTCATATTTATAACAAATTGGATAAACAACTGTCACTCGTGTCAATTCTACCTTACGTTTTTGTGAACCGTATATTTCCATTACCTACCTTACGTTCTTGCGTTCCCGTTTCTGTTCCACCACCTGATGAACTGTTTTTTCTGTCGATACGCGTCAACTTATGAATTTGCAAATTATTGAAGTTTATAAAGCATATACTAAGTAAATTTCACATGAAGTATGTTTTAAAAACGAAAAATGATCAGACTCAGCCCTAGAAAATCTTTTGGCTCTCAGTAAGCTGTAACCAAGTATACAATTAGAAAAATGGTAGCTGCTCCAGAATATTTTCTGGCTTCTTCATTACCACTTATTCCCATGAGGGATGAAATCCAAATAAAGACAACCCGTGTGCTCTTCATATACACCTTATCTTGTTTGATTTTGGAAGCTTTTTATTATTATTATTAGATGGCGGGGCTAGCCAGTGGCTGTAATGCAGGTAGTTCTGTATAGAACCTTTCTGCACCCCGCTATCAGGTCTATCTCGTGAGTACTCCGGATCTTTTAATGAACTCCTGGACATTTTTCACAAGGTTTTCCTGCGGGATAATATCTTCTGCACCGCAGTGTCCGAAGATATCTATCCTCATGCGAGCCAAAGCATCGCATTCAAACATTATGTGGGAGAAAATCTACATTGTGTGGATGTATCTTCAACAGTTGCAGGTGTTTTCTCAGGTGGCAGTGGCCTGTCATCAGTCCTGTCACCTTCCTGAGAGCGTCTCGGCTTAGTTCAAGAAGGTGTCTTGATAGCCGGTCGGTTGGCCCCATCATCATCATTTTTCCGTGAGTATTGCCTGAGGCACTCTCCCAGAGAGATTGATGATGGTTTTTAACTCATTTCTTTGTGTCCTGCGTAATATCCCCAAACGGGATTCCGCAGGATGGTTCTGGTCCAGAGAGAGTTGTTGCTGCCCCCGCTCTTGCTAGGGCATCTGCGCTCTCATTTCCCTGTATGCCTTTATGATCTGGTTCCCAGACAAGTTTAACCCTGTTCTGTGCTCCCAGGTCGTTAAGGTTTTGGAGTGCCTCCCAAACCAGTTTGGAAGTGAACCTGCATGAACGTAGGGCTTTAATCGCCTGTCGACTGTCGGAGAGAATCATTTCTAAGACCCGTCCTTAGAATCTCTCTCGTGCAGACGGAGATTGCCGTTACGTCTGCTTGGAATATAGGGGCTTGAGTACCGAGGCTTAGACTGATGTCTTGCCTCGGTTTCTCCCCGTATATTCCAGCCCCTACTCTTTTGCAAGTCTTTCAGCCATCCGTGTACCAGATTTGCCCTCTTGACAGCATTGGTATGGCCCTTGATGTAACTTCCCCATCTTCTATGATGGTGGTGTATGTTCCATCAAAGGAGTATGTTGGAGTCATTTTGTCCGACGGCATCTCAGACGTGTCGATTCTTATGACCTCCAGTTTGCTGGAGTGGCCATGGTTATTTCCCTTCCATTGGCCCAGACATTTTAGTCTGGATGCTTCTATCCTCGCCTCTGTTGCAATATGCAAATGCAGGGGAGGTTTAGGATTACCTCCAAGCTAATTGTCGATTTTGGAAGCTATTAAATATCCATCATAATAACTTAGTGAAATTGTCAAGGATTTATATTAGCTTTAACAAACCTTTGTATTAACGACTCTGGTATGAGGGTTCGTTTTTATATGTCATATACTGATTAGGGTTAGGGGGAAGAACTTTTTCAGATAGAGTTGAACTCTGCCTCTGTTTATTGCGATAAAAATGTTCATTTAAATCATTGAATCTTGTATATAAATAAAATTCAACTCAATGCTTCAGTACCTAACTAATATTATTCCAACTGATTTCAGGTACATTCACAGCAAGGAGAAACCTTTCAAATGCGGAGAATGCGGAAAAGGATTTTGTCAGTCCAGGACGTTGGCAGTTCACAAAATTCTGCACATGGAAGAATCACCCCACAAATGCCCAGTATGCAGTCGATCTTTCAATCAGCGATCAAACTTGAAAACTCACCTTCTGACCCATACCGATCACAAACCATATGAGTGTAACTCGTGCGGTAAAGTTTTTAGAAGAAATTGTGACCTGCGGAGACATGCATTGACCCACGCTGTGGGCGATGTCCCCAGCGATGGTCTTGGAGACGAGTTCATACCAAGTGATGAGATAGATCGTGAAAGATTATCTCCAAGACCGAGAAGTCCATCTGTGGATTCCAGAGACGACCGAGATATCAGAGTTTGCTCTCCAGTACCAGAAACTACCAGGTGTCATGAACCGTGTTCATCTTCCAGTCCGTATTCCATGAGACCGTCTACAGACAGACACCTTGATATAGACGACGAAGATGATTTGGACGAGGATCCAGAAATCGATCCCGGACAAGAAGACTGTGCTGATTTCATGAACGAATCTGCCGAGTCTGCTTCAGTGCAGCATCTTCACATTCCACAGCTTCAGATAAGACGAGACCTTCACTCAACAATACAACAAAAACCAAGTACAATAACCGCTGAAACTATGGAGCCCAGTTTTTTGGGTACTTTCAGAAAGCGTCCCCTGGATCACGATCGGCCTACTTCGATATATAGTTCCATCAGATCCCAGTCCCCTCCAATGAACTTGAGGTTTTACCATTCAAGTTCGTTAGCTTCTCAGAATATCCGTTTGAATCGTGAGATGCATCCTTCACCAGTTCTTAAACCTCCTGATACCGGGTCATCTATGATATTCGGGTCGATTATGCAGAGTTCTTCAAAAATGATTCAAGAACAAAGTATTCCCAGTTGTAGCAACGTGGCGAGTGATCTGAGCATGAAGAAAAATTGTGATCCTTTGATAAGGCCTCCGAATCGTCCGCCAAAACCTCAAAAGAAGACTGGATTTACTATAGCAGACATAATGAGAAGATAATATACGTTAGTTTTTACAGGACAGTTTTTTATGATTGAACAGCTGTCAATAAGGAAGTTTAACTTCAGTTTGAATAGACTTTGTTTTGTTGCTGATTGCTCAGTTTGAAAGTAGTATTATAAATGACGATTTATTGAAAACATATCATTCCGAGTGATATTCATAACTTGAGTATTATATAAATAATAACTCTGAGTATGAAACTCAACAACTACAAATAGGTTAATTCAAATATTTATTCAACTGAACTCGCTGCACTGGAGAAGCTGCACTGAAGAATTTGAGAAGTATGACTTTTTGCTCGTTAACAACTTGATCCTGCAGTCCATAGTTGTACGTTATAAGACTTTCGTCCCGAGTTAATCCAGAATTTTCGAGGTAGGCATTCAACCTAACATGACAAACAATTTTGTTTTTGTTTCAATTTGCCTTGAGATCGCTTCTGGTCAGATGGCTATTTCCACCCGCTTTCTGTTTATTGGCTCTTGGCTTGCTGCTTAAACTGATGGTCGGCTATTTTTTTTCTTTGGTGTTTTGGCATTTACTGAGTATAAACGAATGTCTGCCATTGATACAGCCATTTTGTTAATGTTAAAGATGATGAACATCAGAAATTTCTAATTGCCTCCAGTGTTATTAGGCTATTACTTTATGAAGATCCATAGTAATTGTATACAATACACAGAAAACAATTCGATCTCCACAAACTTTATGCAATTAGACAGTGACGAAGCTACTCTGTGCTAGCGAAACAAGTCTGAATAAAATTTGAGAATATCTAATTGTTTTCTGTGTTGTTTGTACAATAATAATTTGATCATGTTCCGTTTTTGTATCATTTGTGGGCAATACAGAGAGACGGACAGAATAATTCATCAATATTCAGTACCGAATGTGAGTATCACCATATTGTGAAGATTATCACATTATATCTTGTATTATTAGAAAACGTTTTAATGAAAATAATTGCACGAATATATCTCACACGGAATCCCGCCATTCCTGCTTATATTAGCACAAGATTGACAGGTTCTAAAGGTGAATTTTCATGAAGCTTAATTTCAATACTTCCAAATGTAATGCGTGATCATTATTGTAGTTAAATGCATTTCAGTAAAAAATTATATAAATAAGTCGGAAATGTAACAATAAAACTAATTGGTGATAGTGATTCAGTAAATTCCAATAATTAGGTTTCTTTATTCAGTTCATCCGTCGACAATACTTGAAAACTTCTGTGCTTGTAAATTTACACTAACAGGAAAACCGACCGTGGCGGTACACGCAAATGCGGAATATTTGGGAAACAGGTCACGATTTCATTTGTTTTCTCTTAATCAAGTTGGCGAATTGTCTCCCGTTTCATCCCACAGTTTTGCAGGTATGAGTCGAAACACCAGGGTTTTTAGACATCTTATCTATACACGTGTCAAAATATTCCACCCAGATGTCTGAAAAATCATCGGCAGACAATTTGTGCAGGTATTTAATATTTCGAACAATAGACAAATGACTGCCAATTGACAATTTTGTAGAGTTCTGTGAAGTACTCAAAATATTCCACAGGCAGACATATCGCACGTGTGTAAATGAGTGGCAGACGTGCAAGAACACGTGAAAATTGTGGGTTGAGTTTGTACAACTACTAACGTCTGCCATCGATATTTTTATCAAAATTGTGATAAAAATTAATGAACTCTTCAATGGCAGGCGTTTTTATAAGTTACAAGTATAAATTAAGAATGAATAAAATTGCAATACATTTTCAAGTATCAATTAATAATAGACATATGTCTGCCATTATTGACGATGAACTTATTATGACATTTACATACACATTATAATGGCAGACTTTTTCATGAATAACTAGCATAAATAAACTATAAAAAACTCTCTCAATTTATTGTCTCCGATGTGGAAGTTCAAATCATGTTTTTTGAATCCCACCAAATGTAAAACTGAAGGTTATGGCTGGGCAACATGAGCCCAATTCGTTTTATTTTTGTGTAAGTTAATATTTGCTTATTTTCATTTTAATTTTATTGGAAAAATTAAAGGCAGACGTTAGTTAAGGTGCAAATTACCAAATTATAAAAGTTAGTATCCATGTAACATGTTTTTGTTCTTGACGGCTGAAATGAAACTTTAGGTACAAGCGCATTATGGACAATGTTTTCATAGTAAACATAAGATTATTAAAGTTAGGATTTACAAGATCACGTGTTTTTAGCATAAACTTAATATTGTTGTTAGTATTGTTGTATAAATGGTGCCATTTGATATAACAGATTCAACTTTCGCTTTCAACATATATTTGATCACAATTTTAAGAGTCCATGAGCGCGATCATATTTTGGGGCTTTTTAGGGTGAAAGAGCCAATTGATAACTCAAAATCGGTTCGAAGTATCGATTTCAAACAAGAACAGGCTTCTAGAGGACGTTCGATTCAATGTACCTACATCTGCGGCAGCACCTCACGATGGTTTTCACAGACAATCGAGGTAGCTGCAATGGTATTTCTCTTCCATTACAATTTCATACAATCTTTATCCAATCGAAATAAATTTGGTATCAAAAGAAAGGTGAAACGTTGATCTATGTATGCGCTGTAATGTTTTTTTGAAATCATTTGTTCATATACCAAAAAAAATTGCTTCAAAAATACTGTACTTTTAGGACATTTTTGAGATTTTTCGTTTGAAAAATTGTATTGAAATTTCAATTTCCATTACAGCACGTACCTAGAATCGAATGTCCTCTAGAATCCCGCCCTTGTTTGAAATCGATACGACGAACCGTTTTTGAGGTACCAATTGACTCTTTTACCCTAAAAAGCTCCCCAAATATGATCGCGCCCATTGCCTCTTAAATTGATGTTGACTAAATGCACCTTAAGTTATACAAACTTAACCAGCAATTTTTACGCGGTCATAACTATTCCTAACAATTAGTATCAACTAGAATCGTCTACCTTTTTCATGATAAGGGTTGAAGTTGAACAGTCTGCGATATATTACATTTTTGATACAACTTAATAGTTATTAAAAACATTGTTCTACCCGCACAAATCGTCTGCCGATGATTTTTCTGATATCTACTCGGGCGAATTGATTGAATATGCCTTTGGCAGACGTTGATTAATTTTTCAAAAATCACATTTTTCATTACATTTTGACACTTAGTTTCCACTAAAAATGTCTGTCATTTTGTTTTCGATGGATTTTTTAATCAAAAAATGTATTGAAGGACATAGCAGTCATTAGTTAATTGTTCAATAATCCAAGAATTTTAACAACATGGCGCTTAGTAGCACTGGTGGCGATTGGAAATGTGTGCTTTTCATTATCTTTTACAGAAACAAAATGCCTGTATCAGTAGCAGACATTCGTATATACGACAGCTGGACATGTCTCTAGCTGCTGGTCTAAAATACGTACTATCGTTATTCGTAACTGTTTTCCACTCTGATGGATCTGTTGTAATCAGGAATTCTGTAATACACATTGAAGTTGCGACAGAACAGCTCTGACTCTAGTTTACGTTAGTTTTCAGTGTACATGTTCATTTCTGCTGAGTATATCCAAGTGTCTAGAACAAAGTGATGACATGGATTTTCTGAAAGCCGGTTACCATCAGTTACTGAAAATTTACCATTTATTCAAAGAGCTTAGAGGTTTATTGGAGCTCAAGAAAGCTCCTGATTTCATGTTCGTTGTGAGAATGAGTTTAGTCACAGCCCTATGAATTCGATAGTCGACAAGGTGCTGGAATTGAATATGTATTTGGTTGACCTTTTTATAAACTTCTTGGATAGTCTTTAAAAGTATTTCCCATTACCATTAGATCGTCGAGGTAGACAAGCCAATTTTTCCATGAGAGTCCTCACATAACAATCTCCATAATGCTCTCTCTTTTGTAGTGTAGTGTGTGATCACCTCCGGGAAGAGGGCAGCTCTATCTTTTTGTAGCGTCACTCAGCTTTTGATAGTCTACACAGAATCGGAAGATTCCATCCTTTTTTGTTTTTTGTAAGCAATACGGTAAGGACATTGACTGGAATATTCTTTGATTACCTACTCCATATTCGAAGTTTTCCCTGTTAGTAAGAGCTTTTTGGTAGATGAGCATTTCCTGTATTTATTCCATGTTGAATATCATTTGATCTTCCGTATCACCATCCTTGTGCTACTGAAATAGTGACCTAGAATAGAATTCAATGAATACATCGAATATTCCATATATTATACCCACTCCAGTGCCCTGTTCGTGACATGATTCATTCAAATTGATGTACATGTATCTCTCACTACAATGATGACTCGAATAATTGATTCTTATTTCCAGTTTGTACCAATGTACACATTAGTTTTTTTATTAGTTTAGTATTTGTTATATCTCACGTTACGAGCAATGTTTTATTTCAAAGTTTTAGTACGGCATTGTGTTGTTCAGTTACAGTTGAAATTTCATTACTCAAGTTAGTATCTAGAATTAAACAAAATATTTTTATTTTGATGTAACAGGGTTTGACTTTTGTACATGTTATTAAAAGTTAGTTAAAATTTATGTTACACTATATATTTTATATTGTTCATATATGTATTATGTATATGATGATCTTTGTTTCCTATTAGTAGTGTAAATATATAAGTGATTTTTGTTTTGTACGATTATTGTGAGTAAAAACACATATCATTCATTATGTTAGTATTAATGTGTCCATTTTTAGTTTTTATCAGTAGATGATGGTACAAAACTTGAAGTATTCTTTTGTTCTTCGTAATTTATTTTTATAGTTAGTTTTTGGTATAAGCAGATTTAATTAATGTTATAACATTTTGAACTCCACTGTTCGAATTATGTAAGTTATCTGACAAAAGGCGGAATATGTGGAATTGTTTTTTAATATTCAGATCAATAAAATTTTTGAATATTTTGTTTGACTCATTCATGATTGCGAAATTTCAATACGTTTTTTACATTATCTTTGTCATTATTAGTTGTTATTTTAGAATATGGAGAAAATAATTAACATAAAACAAGTTGAAAGAAGTATCTACGAAAAATATTTAATGAAGGTGCAATAAATATGACATTAAGAAGGCGCTGAAGGAACATAGTAGATTTATTTTATCTCACTATAATGAGTTATAACTCATAGTGAGATAAAAAGTCTCCCATGTTCCTTCAGCTATCTCATTATAATGAGATAAGTCTTTACAATGAAGCTGTAGATAAAAATAAGAGGCCCTTTTCACACAAAATAAAAGGCGCAAACGGCCTATATTACATTTTATAATATAGTTCGTAAATGAAAAGCTCGGTTTTCGCCCAAGCAAAATCGCTCTAAGGATTTTTTTACACAAGAAATAGTGAAAAAATTACAACTTTTTTTATTTTTTTGCGAATATCTCAAAAAGTATTGGAGAAATCGTTGTACAGTTAAAAGAGCTTTTGTAGAAAATTATAAAACCTACAAAATGGTTTTTTATACGACCAGATCGGTGCATTTTTTGCTGAGAAAATCCGGAAAACCTCAAAAAGAGATAAGTTTTCAAAAATTTATAATTTTTACAAATCTGAAGCTGTACAAACAATATTGCGGAAAATGATAATAATAATAATATGTGCTTGAACTGTACGCAAGGTGTTTTCTGTCCAATGTGTAGTTTTTGCACATTCGCGCCGTTTGGGTAAAAAGAGTTTTTGCAAATATGTAAAATTTTGTGTCAATATTTCTTTTTGCTTTCCGTTATATTTATTTTCTACCAACACAATACAGGGTCTTTCACGACGAGCGTTTGTTAGGAAAATATGGAGAACGATTCAAAATAAAAACTTGATATTTTGTGTTAGTGGGTTTTACAAAACGGCCTCCTCAACTAAAATATTTTCAACTTCCGGTCTCTTTCCGTTGTAGTGGAAGTTGAGAGCAACTTCCTTATTTCAAATGGAACACCCTGTATTTTATTACATTTTAAAAATTTTCAGCCCATTTTAGGCCCACTTTATATAACAATGCCTATACCCAAATTTGTTAGTTTTCGAGATATTGATTTTTTTTCTGAAAAATTTGACAGTTATAGCACCAGTCCGAAAAAATCATAACTCAAAGACAGTAACAGTTGAAAATTTCACAGAATCACACCTTAAGCATTAAGTCATGAACAGGTCCATCGAATTTTCGAAAATAATTTACAGGGTGGTCGAAATTTCCACCTAAAACATAACATCGAGCAAACTGATGAAACACGATTTTTTCAAATGGAAACCATACACACTATTCTATTATTTTTGGATACTACGAAAAAAAAGATATCAAATTCATGAAGAATGTCCTATACCTAAAATACACCCCTGGCAAGATATATCCGATTTTGGGAAATATTTGAAATGTAAATCAGTCGAAGCAATACGAAACCAAGAAAGCTTTGAAAACGAATGAACTAATATTAACTCTGTCGTTGGTAAAAGGTAACTCAACATGAAAATGGATGGATTGAAATAAAATACTATCAGGGAGATGAATTTATCTTTGTTTACTGATATCGAATACAGTAATTTTATTTTGTTTATATTTTTTAAGGTTAGATTTTACTTCAATTTTAGAAATTAACTTAATTTCTTTATATTAAAATAATATTGTGGTTCATTTCAACAAACTTTCAAAGACATTGCCGTTTTGTTCTAAACAAGAATATATTCTTTTTTGCATACCACTATTTGTAGCTTTCTGTATGGAGTCAGGAATAAAATTATTGAAATCTCTCAGAACCCTTCGTTTCATGTTTTCTTTATCACTCACAGGATCCGCATGAACATTTTCTTTGATATATGCGCAGATGAAGAAGTCCAGTGGCGTCATGTCTGGAGAGCGAGGAGGAAATTTAAATGGCCCATTGTAGCAAAGCCACTGATCTTCGAACATCCCATACAACAACCCAGCAACGGTAGGGGCAGGGGCTCCATACATCTGATACCATAACTTGGAACGGTATTGTTCAGAAACATGCCATATGGATTCACCAACCACATTCCTAATTATAAGCGAATATCTATCGCTATTCAATTTCTCATAATAAAGATATAAACATAAAATTCGGTCTTCCTATATAGCGCAAAAACCATTAAAACTCCATGAATCCTGGAAGTTGCGCTGGCAAACGAGCTTTGGATTTTCTGCTGCCCAAAAATGACTATTATGGCGGTTGTACATACCATTCTTGGCAAATTTGGCTTCATCTGTCCATATAATGTTCTTCATGAACTCATAGTCCTCCTGTATCTTGATAAGAAACCATTCGCGGAATTCCACTCGTGCAGGTAAGTCGTGAGGTTTCAGATTTTGAACCTGGTGATATTTAAAGGGACGCCACTTATGTTAGATTAAAATCCGGTTTATTGACGAATATGAAATTCTAAGTGACTTTTCTGCGTCTTTCAACGAATTTTCTGGATAGGCTGTGAAGTAAGCCAAAACTACAATTTCGATGTCCTCGTTGTTTACGAGTATTTTTTTTTGTTGATGACAGACGAAAAAGATCCGAAATCACGGCAGTTTCTTAGTAGTCTTCTCAGAATATTTTTATTGGGTCTGTGTAGATTTGGAAATCAAAAACACGACAAGTTCTGTGCATTATCTTATTGCATTCGCCATAAATGATTATTAAATTCAGGAAATCTTCATTAGAATACCCCAAACGAGACATTTTGCACACAAATAGAAAACTACGAAATACACGTCAATTATATCGCATCAAATTTTGACATATTTTTTGTAACTTCATTTGTTTTCAAAGCTTGCTTGGTTTGGTATTGCTTCGAATGATTTACATTTCAAATATTTCCCAAAATCGGATATATCTTGCCAGGGGTGTATTTTAGGTATAGGACATTATTCATGAACTTGATATCTTTTTTTTTCGTTGAATACAAAAATAATAGAATAGTGTATTTGAAAAAATCGTGTTTCATCAGTTTGCTCGATGTTATGTTTTAGGTGGAAATTTCGACCACCCTGTAAATTATTTTCGAAAATTCAATGGACCTGTTCATGACTTGATGCTTAAGGTGTGATTCTGTGAAATTTCACATTTTCAACTGTTACTGTCTATGAGTTATGATTTTTTTGGAGTGGTGCAGTAACTGTCAAATTTTTCAGAAAAAAAACAATATCTCGAAAACTAATAAATTTGGGTATAGGCATTGTTATACAAAGTGGGCCTAAAATATGCTGAGAAATTCAAAAATGTAATAAAATATAGGGTGTTCTATTTGAAATAAGGAAGTTGCCCTCAACTTCCGGTATAACGGAAAGAGACCGGAAGCTGAAAATATTTTAGTTGAGAAGGCCATTTTGTAAAACCCACTACCACAAAATTTCAATATTTTATTTTGAATCGTACTCCATATATTCCTAACGAACGCTCGTTATGAAAGACCCTGTATATTTACGTTTCAAGCGTTGCAGATAAATTAAAACGTGAATGCCCATACATTTATGAATTTGATCTATTTTACATCGTCAAGAGATGACGCAGCCGACGCGATTCAATACACAATTTTTTCAGTTCTAAGGTATTTGACTTTGAATAATCCAATGATTATTCAATAAAACTAATTGTTGTTAAAAGAAATTGTTATGAAAAAGTATTCTGAGAATATATTCTGCGATATTATTTGGCCGCTAAATTATCGAGAGTGTAACGAATCACGTAGGTGGCGCCATCTCCTTGACAACATGCTTGAAACGTAAATATATTTGTGTTTGATCAAAAATGAATATATCGGAAAGCAAAATAAAAAATATTGCCACAACTAATAATATATTGACATAAAATTTTACATATTTTCAAAAACACTTTTTACTCAAACGGCCGCTTCCCTTGTGAATGCGGTGAAGCATATTTTGGAGAAACTGAGAGACCACTTAGCGTTAGACTCGCTGAACACAAGAGAAACATTCAACGAGGAGAAACATCAAAGTCAGTGATAGCGGATCATGTCTGGACGACCCAACACAACATAAAATGGACTGAAGCCGAAGTCATCCATAAAGAAGAGGGCTGATATAGAAGGAAGTTTAAAGAAAAACAAAGTCTTCAGTCAAGCTAGCTTAGAAATCCGTAATGTGTGAAAACCCTTAATTTGTGGCATGGATCAATCGAAATTGCGATAAGAATTAATAATGCTGTACTGGAGGGGCCCGGCACTGTAATTAACAAGCTTACCTGAACACTGGCAAATTACCCCTAGGCTAATGACACAAAATTATCCGTAGCATATATAAGAAGTATCGTTGAGATTGTCGCATTTATACACTTGATAACGACTGTAGATTTTAACAGTTGAAACGTCGTGATTAAAAATTGCAGATAATTGAATTTTTCTTTGTTCCTTTTCAGACAATGAAAGTCCAGAATAATCTTACTCAATGACGCATTAATTGAAATGGACAGACCAAGACACTAAAAAAGAAATAAATAAATGAACTTAATAACATAAAAAATTATGGTAACGCTTTTATTTAAATGCACTCAAAAGAAGAAAATAAATTAAAAAGTGAATTCAACCCATATTGTTGCAGAAACTCAATATTTTGGGAGAGTTTCATTTAATTTATAACTTAGAACTATAAGTTTAATTTAATTCATCGCGTGAAAACAGTACTCGGATTTTTACTTCCACCCTGTTAGTCTATTCAGGGTCATATAGATGCAAAATATCGTCGGCCTTGAACTGATAAGACTAAGTGGCCAGTGTGTTGAAAAATACACAACCACCTACGATGCTGGTTTTCAGCATTGCTCAATAAGATTTAGAAAAGTGTCTCCAATTTAAATTTTTTGGATAGTCTATAAATCTAGATTTTGTTGGGGGCCACATGAAGGTATGCATCGTTTATCGGAAAGCTCTATTTTCCTGGATCATTGATTTTAAGTTTATAGAATTCTGACTCTATATTCTCCCCAGACTAATGGAGTAGCCTCGCCAAGATCGAAGGAAGTTAACACTTCTTAGTTTTGTTGCATTCACTCTGCATGACTTCTGGTGACGTCTAGTCTTCATTTTATTTGAGAATGAGTTATTATTTCTTATTTCCGATTCTGCAGTTTCAGCGGTCAGTTGCCATGTTTTGTAAAAATTACAAGCTACATAGGTGGGCACACGTTCCATTCTTAATGTAAAATCAATGAAATTCATTATGTTAAAGCCTCGGTAAAGCTTATACTTAGTGGGGTATTTTATTATCAGGCTTTATTTCCAAAACTGAGTTCCTAAATCTCAAAACTTAAACAAATCAATGCTTTAGTTGGCAACTTGGGAAATGAGAGAAAAATAAAACGGATTTATATTGACCGCATGCCCCGCCATCTATGAGAGAATAGAGCAACCCGCAATCTGCTAGCCCTTCTTCAATTTCGGGTAGATTTCGTTTCTTTAAACAGTAATGGTAATGGTTCCATCGTTCTACCATTGTCTGTTCTACGTTCTACTATTGCTCAAAAGATGGTTCTAGCGGTGCTAAGATTGTTGTACCAAAAAGCAAAAGCAAAAATGGTTGCAGTATAAAATAATATAGAATGCAACAACGACTAAATATATAAAATGACAATGTGAAAACCATCACTTGCCACAGAGGGGTTGGGATGGGGAAGCATTGCATTTTCAGAGGTCTTGGATTTCATCCTGCCCTTGGTGGGAAACCAGAGGGCGCGCAAAACCGGCATACATGCACCTTAGGGCGAATCCTACGATGTTGGTAGGCTATTGATGCTGTAGGTCTGAGTCTCTTTGATGTAGTCTGTCCCTGCCTCCTCCTTGTTATGCAGGGGAACTTGATGGTTATCTTGGACAGTTATTTTCATCATTGAGTTTTTCGTGGACGCCCGGAAAAGCATCGAAAAAACGGGTTTGAACATTCTTCGGCTTATGTGTAGATGTAACACGTTTTCTGGATTTGAATAGAAAATATCCAATGCCTGGTAAATTAGCCCACAATGCTTTTCTGGCCTGCTATGATGGGCTCTGATTGCTGCTATGTCCCTAGTCAGCGAACTTCCAAGGATATAGTCTGTAAAAATTATCAGGCCTGATAAATTTTTTGATGGATGGAATATCTGCTAGCTCTCTGAATGCGTCTAACCGAATGTATCTATCACTATCTGTGACGATACGGAGTGCTTTGTTCTGCATCCTCTCCAGTCTCACCATCTGAGACTTGGGGAGGCTGCAGAAAACTGGACAAGCAAATGTCATCGTTGGTCTGATGACCTGCTTTTAGACCAACACCTTGTTCTCCATGGTCAGCTTGCTGGCTATAAACGGGTATGTACTTTTTATAACATCCGCAGCTCTCCGTTTGTACCGTTTACAGGTCTGTCCTCTTTCATTTTATGAATTTAAATCTTGTGAGTTATTTTTCGACGATACCATTGTTTGAATAGAAGTAAGATAGTTAGCCATCAACCTTATGAGATTAACCCGTAACTGCTACCCACAAGTTTAAGTCACGCAAGTAGTACAGCTGGGTCCCAGGGACCCATTGAAAAAGGTACGAAAAAAAATATGAATATGAACAAAAGTGTATTGAAATATCAAAATATATATTCTCATAAACATTATAAAGTATAAAATAAACGGAATATTCCTTACAAACAATTCACACATACTTTTTTGGCACATTGTAAACATATGGGTTTTTTGCACACCACGCAACAGATATTTGTTTTTCTGTCTTGTTTAGCAGGACATAATGAACACCGTTTGCGTTTTGACTTAGAAACAACGTCTAATGGTTCAAAGGGAACTTCGATATCAAAATGAAAAATATTGGAAGCCACATCTCTTAATTTGCGGCTTACCTTTGTGTTGGATACTCTGAGTCGAATAAGTGGTTGACATAAGGCAATCCCAAGCTCTTTTATATATTCAGATCTCCTAATTTCTTTCCCAAGTGGAGAAAATTGATATAAAACTCTACCATTGACAATGTCCTTCAGTAGCGTTCAACACATTTTCGTTATTAGAAGAACACCCTTCTTCATTTTCTCGCTCTTCCCAAAAATCATCATTCTCTATGATTTCTAATAGTTCCGTCTCGTTCAATGGTCTATTCGTCATTCTAAAAATTACGTATTTACAGTAAGTACATAGCTATCTATATAAATTACACAAAAATTAATATATTTACCTTGTTGCGCCGATATTGTTCACTTCTATTAAAATCAAAATTATAACGTATCTGCTACCCTCGGGTCCTGAGGACCCAAAAACGAGGACAATCGGTGTTTTCGCGAAAAATTTAGCCTGTGCACACCTCGACAGCTTAAACGCAACTAAACTAGAGAATACCTAGTGGCGTGCCTGTTGACGACTTCGCGAACTACTTATTTTATATAAATTTACGAATCGATGGGTCCCGAGGACCCGTGGGTAGCAGTTACGGGTTAATATTGGATTCAAATGGAGGCACATGTAGATGGCGTCAGTGGTCTGGCCTCCAAAAGTCATGTCGCAACTTCAGTGATCTGGCCTCCAAGTCATGTCGTAACTTGATTGAAACAATGGTACCTACATTATTAAAATCAGGGTTCCTTGAAGAACCTTGCATTGAAATGACATAAAATATTCATGTTTGTAACTTTTCCCGCTAGAAGACACTCGCGTTTGGGTCCAATACCAATTCCACAGGAAGCGACTAACTATAACTATATTACTTCTATTTAAACAATGGTTCCATCGCGTACTACTATTGCTCGAAGGATGGTTCTAAACCGGTTCTACGATATCGAAGTAACCAAAGGACCCGGCTCAAACGTTATGAAAAAGTGATTTATGTGGGATTTGACTGATTTTTTTATATAACTTAGAGGATTTCTTCCTTATTGAAAGAAAGTTACCATTGCCAATGATAAGTAAAACGTAGAACTGTGGAACCGTTGTATGAATCCTCATACAACGGTGGAACCATTGTTTATAGAGAAAGAAGATAGTCAATGCCTGTGGAAATCGCGTTTGATACAATCGCACGCGACATCTAGCCCGATAACGACGAACCGAGGCAGAAAATACACCCGTACGAATGCGCCCCCTACAATCAACTTGCATTTTTTGAAGTATACTTGAGGATTTTTATTTTCGTCAAGGAATCCTAGTAGTGAATCGTTCGCCCTGACAGGGACGTACTTGAAATTTTCTAATGATAGTTTTTAACAGAGTAGCATATTTTATTCACAAATTCAATGTCATTCAATAAAAATGAAGTGCACACTTTTTAGTTTATTATTTGATATAAATTGAATGAACTATTCATAAATGTAATAAAGTGAACGTGAACTTAATATCAGTTTTGTCATTTTGACTTCAATCATCATGAACAATACTATGGCATGGTTCAATTGAAAAATGAGTGTGGAATTTCAGTGAAATATATCTTTTCACCTACATGTGGTGTCCAGTGTATTTTTTAAGCCAAAATCACTGGGACGAAGCTCATAATACACTACCGGTGAACAGCACCATTGCCTTATTATTTTCGGGGCAAACTGCTTTGTGTTTGTTATTGTTTGTTATTTAATTTCAATCACTGGGCGACTCATTTTAACCAGTGGTGGGTGACATTTGTGTCGCACACTTCACTAGTGAAAAGGTGGTGACACAATGGAACAAATAGTATAAAAAAAATTGTTATAAAATTGTTATTTCCGTCAACCGATTGCACCCCTACGCGCAACCCTCGGAAGTCTTCGAGAGACTTGTGTGAGTTAGGGAAGACGCAGCCCTTACCTTTTAACGTGTGATGCCATGCACGAGACCGCTGACCATGCGAGGCTTTGAACCCTCGACCCTTCGCTGCAAAGGCGAACGCTCTACCACCACGGCCACCACTGTCATACCTCTCCCCTACCCCTTGGGCATCATCACCGAAACAATTTGAATAGGGAAAGTAGTAAGTGTGACACATCATTGAAAAGGTAATTCAGCCATGTCAATTTTTGCCACCTAAATTTTTATTTTGGTGCCCTCTTGCGGGAAAAACAACTGTTCCGTATTCCAAATTATGATACTGCATTTGCAAGCTATTTTGACATAAATTCGGTGACAATGCATTATGGGGTATTTCTGAGAGAAAAAACAAAATGGCGGCTCCAAAATGGCGGACATGATTTGCAATTATGGTCCGATTCGATTCAAAATTTATATGTGGTGGTTTGCAAGGTCGGAAATTATGATTTGTTTATCAATGCAAAAAAACAAGATGGTGGTCCAAGATGGCGGACGGAATTTGTAATTCTGGTCCAATTCGAATCAAAGTTAGTATGTGGGGATTTTCAGGGTTAGAAATTTGGATATTTTTTTGTCGGTGCAAATAACAAGATGGCGGGCGAAATTTGTAATTGTAGTTCGATTAGAGTCAAAATTAGCATATGGGGGTTTTCAGTATGAATAAAATGAATTATTTAAATTGATAAACAAAAGCTTTTATACAAATGCGCTAAAAGGAGATAACGGCAAATAAACGAAAAAGAGAGAAAAGGTATTCATATTTTTTTTTAGATGTGTGACGTAGGTTACTCTGTGCGTAACAAATTCGAAAGCTTGCCGCGAGTACAAAATAGGTATTTTTGCGAGGTAAAATTTTGATTCTGTTAGGTACGTATAGAATAATCTCAGTCACACATCTGAAAAAAATTATAATTTCCATTTTAGCGCATTTGTTTAATTTTTTTTATCAATTTAATCATTTCATTTCAGTCATACTGAAAACTTGTAAAACCCCCATATGCCAATTTTGAATCGAATCGAACCACAATTACAAATTTCGTCCACCATCTTGGTTTTTTGCATTGACAAAAACATCATAATCTTTCACCCTGAAAATCCCCACATACTAATTTTGATTCGAATCATACCAGAATTACAAATTTCGTCCGCCATCTTGAAGCCACCATCTTATTTTTTCGTATTGACAAACAAATCATAATTTCCGACCTTGGAACCACCACATATCAATTTTGAATCGAATCGCACCATAATTGCAAATCATGTCCGCCATTTTGTTTTTTCATTTAGAAAAATTCCATAATGCATCGTCACCTAATTTATGTCAGAATAGCTTGCAAATGCATTATCATAAGTTGGAATACAGAACAGTTGTTTGTCCCGCAAGAGGGCGCCAAAATGAAAAGTTAGGTGGCAAAAATTGACATGGCTGAATTCCTTATGAAATTGCCTTCCTAATGATGTGTCACACTTACTAATTTCCCTATTCAAATTGTTTGGGTGATAGTGCCCAAGGGGTGGGGGGAGAGGTATGACAGTTGAGGTTATGATAGAAAGATGCCCCCTTGGATTAAAAATCGACGTGTTTCTGCATTTTATCCACACCACATGCGTTTATTGCATTTCGAAGATATTCGATCTGTTTCGTTTTCGGTGCCACACCCTGTATATTAATAGCAAATATAATATTCAAAATACACGAAGGGTAACGTGACAATTTCACAAATGATAACGGCACAAAACAAATAAACACAAAATTCACTGGGAATGGTCTTGATAACATCAAGTTCCAGGTTAAATAGAAACACTGAAACTGAAATGAATGAAATCTCGAGTTTACACCAGTGTCCAGTACAACGCTGGATAGGATGCACGTGTCAAAATTATATTTCATAGCCATCTATCGGATTATTCAATGAATCATATTTTACGAACTGATCAAATACATACGTTAAAATCAAGAACAGACGTGACTGGAGACTCGTGGACTAGCGACCTCTAGTGATGGTCTCCATTTGAATCCAACTAAAAGTACGTAAGATTGGCTAACTATCTTCTCTCTATAAACACTGGTGGAACCATTATTGTTTAAAGAAATTAAATCTACCCGAAATTGAAGGGCTAGCAGATGACGGGTTGTTCTGTGCTCACAGAGATGGCGGGGCATGCGGACAATATAAATCCGTTTTATTTTTTGGATATAAAACAGGATAATAAAAGACCCTGCTAAGTATAAGCTTATCCGAGGCTTTAACACACAATTACTTTTATTGATTTTACATTCAGAACGGAACGTGTGCGTAGATTGTTATTTTTACAAAAAATGTCAACTGAAACTGCAGAAGAGGAAATAATTACTGATTCTCAAATAAATGAAGAGAAGAAGTCGCCGGAAGAACTTATGCAAAGTGAATCCAACCAAACTGGGAAGTGACATCTGTTTTCCATCGTCATGTATTGATTCAATTTTCAATTGAGAATGTTTCTCTTTAAAACATGAATCCCTTCCAAGAGAGGTTATCTTGTACGATGGAAAACAGCGACTAAATTCCAACTTTCAGTCGCAGATGATTCCACAACTGACTTTATGAACATCCTGTTCATATTTTCAATGAAATCAACATGCCATACCCATGACAGGTTTTATGTCAGAAAAATATTTTCAAAGTTTCACCGCACAAGAAATAGTCCAACAATTCCTCATTACAGTGTGAAATTGCTTCTGAAGAGTGTGTTTTCCAATTCTTCCGACCTCCCTGATGATCTTAGAAGAGTGAAATAGATTTTTGTCGACCAAAATGTATTGGAGGCCTAACGAAGGAGATGCAATTATTCACGCATCAATGGAATGAGCTATTTTCTGTGAGTGATACTTCTGAATAACATTCTCCCTTATCTCATTCATAGATAAGAATCTCCAATGGAAACTGGACATTTAATAAATAATCAACTATCTGAATGAAAATGCAAATTTTCACTTTCAGATTTTTTCTTCAAGTTATATAGGCTCTTTCTCAATATCTATCAGATGTAGTTCAATGTCCAGCGTGGCTTTTGCCGGGGAAGTAGTTGTTTTCTGTTAGATATTACAAAAAATTAACTTATATTTTATCGTAGGGTTTTTCCTTTTCCAGAGGAGTCATGTATTGATTCAATTTTCAATTGAGAATGTTTCTCTTTAAAATAATAAGTACGTTCTGATTCTGTACATTAGTGATTGTGTGGATTAGTTAAAATGAATTCAGTGATGAAGAATTAAGGATTAAACGACTTACCTTAAGGAAGTTCAACCCAAATTAAACGAGACTGGTCACATCCGAATAGAGCACATTGTAGTATTACCTCTTGTACTGATTATGCGCAAGTTGAAAGAATGAATCACCCTCGTCTTCCCACATCCATCCCGCTCGCTGCTCGAATATGATTCAATATACTTTGCGATGATGGTTACTTGATCTCCTTTGGGGTAGGGTTAACAAAAATGGATACTTGTCTACGTATACAAAACTATATATATACTCTTATATGCATATACACAGAGAAATAAGTGTATCCTTGGGAGGGTGTTTCTCTATTTGGATTCGGATTATACTACTGGTCACATCCGAATAGATCACATCGTAGATGTTTAAAGAATCTGAAGAAAAGGCGATCTGAAACATCAACAAATAAGTTCATTCAAATGTTGTTCCACCTGATTGAAATTTGTATTCATGGTTTCTTGTTTTTGAAATGATCATTTTGGCATTTCTCGTATGTGGATAGTAAGTAGTAGTAGTAGTACCTATACACAGCAGTGTATGCATATAAATATAGTAATTGTTCACTTGTAATGAATTTGCATTTGTTGCCTAATAAGAGTTTTATTATAGAATTTACAAACAAATTTTTCAGGCCAACCTGTATTTGATCCTAAATGTATCCATAGTTGTTCCCCCTTGATACTCCTCAGAACTGAAAACATGCTGATGATAATCATTTCCTATACTGATTGCCAGGTATGTGTGTTGTATAGAGAACATCTGTATGGAGGCTACACATAGATTTTTCATACAAAAATCTCGTAATGTCATTCCTTCACCTCTAATAATGATGTTAATTAATTTCAATTTTGACAATGTTTGAACCATTTGTGTAAAGCACAAGGTCAACAAAATAATAAGTTTCATGAACACCGTTTCGAAGCTGGGATTTTCTAAGCAATGGAGTTTCTCCAAATGGACAGAAACATCGTGGGATTCTCATATTTCTTTATATCGAAGAATTCTTATCGTATTTTGAAAATACCTTTCATGGAGCTTATCATTTCTTCAAATTTCTTCTCATCGAAAATCAGTTTAAATGCCGGTTGGTATATAGTTATTGCACTATATTTTTCTCCTTTTCGAAATTCTTCTTTGATAGAGTATATACCTTAGTAAAAAACCACCACGTAGAAAATGACGAATTATGTTATTTCGTCATGCTTTTGCTTAGCAATATCATCATAATATCGCTTTTCGACGACAATTAATAATTATGGTCGTCCTTAACTCGCACAGGCTATTCCTTTGGGTACACTCTACTAGTGTATATGAGGAATATTATTATTTTCAAATTGGATAAAAAACAATCTCTGTCATGAATAATCCTGTGTAGATGTTGCATACTACTTTTTGTCATGATTTCACTGTATATCTGTACCTTGAAAGAAACTGCCAATAAGCATTATTATTGCACATCTTTACGGGTAAACGATTGCTGGATGAAACGGCAGACCCAAGTAAGATAGCACCCCAGTGGGTAGGGCCGGCAGGGATCTCTGAATGGAGACAAGTAAGTTCTCGAGTTGGAGAAAAACTGTTTGGAAATATCGATGTGGCCTGTAAAGACATATACGAAGCAATTTTTAGATTTTCATTTGTTTCATTAGTATGTTCAATATATCGATTTTCCATTTTTTAAATATTTCCCAGACTATAAATTTTTCAGGAAAATTTTATGGAATTTTTTTTGCAGAGTTTTTGGAAATGATCAATAAAGATATCATGGTAAATTGTAAAAATATCAATAGTTTCCGAGGTATTTCGTAATTTCCAAAATGCAAATATCGATTTTCACATTTTTCAAGTTTTCTCAGTTTCGACCATTTTCATCTAAAACAGTTCAAGTAGAATTTGTTCGACTATTCGAGATCTAGCTGTCGCATTCTTCGAAATTCAATTTAAAAGAACGGTTCAGAGTATTTTTTTTCTAATCGACCTTTTTCCGGAAAATCGCCGGAAACACCGATCATTCCCAGAAACTATACAGTTCTGTTGGTCATATTGAAGTATATCTTAAAAAAGTACGGATTGGATCAAATCAATTCCTGAACCTGTTTCGAGGAAAGTAGAAACGAAAAAAAAAAACGAGAAAACCCGAGAGCGTTTTGAAATGCCAGGACAGACGGACGGAGCTACAGACAGACCGACAGAATACAACTCCTTATAATAAAGTCGTGTATAATAACTCGTGCAGTTTTATCTAATCAAATTTTTAAATTTTGCTATTACTTGATTTGTCGTACAATTCATTGTGATGATTTCAGCAAGAGCACCATTTCGTGAGAACCGATTCATATAGCAAACTCACTAATAGTCGCTATAATCTTTCCAATCAGTTGAACAAACATAATATCAACAACATTAAACAAACTAATGGCGTATGCCCCTAAAACGAGGTGACTGCGTTTACGAGTAGATATAAAGTTCTTTTAATCAAAGCCTCGTGGCAGCAATTCCTGCCAATAAGGCAGCTAACCATTGCCAATCTGCAGAAGTTATGTTGTTTGCAGAACATGATGAACAATGAATATCCTTGACTCGTTTTCCACCCTTGAGTGATAACTAACAGTAAGAATTATTATTGGGTATTCGACTTTCGCTCCAAAGGATTTTGCTTGTGAAGCGATTACCGATTTATTGATTTTTTTCTCTGTGCGATAGAATTAAACAGTTCTGCTTTTTATATCCCCCCCTGTTAACTTTTGAACGGTTTAATATAAAAACATGGAACAAAAACAATTTTGAATGGTACCACCGATACTAATTTTGAAAATAAAAGACATTGATCATTCAATCATATCAGAGTGAGTAGACCTGTGTCAGTGTGCTCGAGTTAAAATCGTTTAAAACCTTAGTAAAAATTATCTGTTATAATTCAAATTCACCCAATTTACCTACGTGTAGTGCAGTTTTGCATCAGTGAAAGGACGACTCGTATAGCTAACAGGTGGGCGTAATATAATTATTAATATTAATCATCGATTGCGAATCTACATGCTGCCAAATATTTCGCTCGAAGCAAAAACAATAATTTTTATCGCAAATTCTCCTGAAATACTTCACTTCTTTTTGCTGAACCTCACTAGAAATATGGAATCAAGCGATAAACCTGTTAGTGACTTAACCACCTGCGAACTATGTGCCTTGATCCAGAAAATTAATACGCAGCAGACGAACGAAATCAAGAGTGATCTGAATAACAAGGTCAAAGAACTAGCGACTTCACTATCGCGAGCCGAAGAAAAAATTGACTTACTTGAATCAAAAGTTGTGTCCTTGGAACGTAAACTCAGGCGAAACAATATTGCTATATTCGGCTTAGAAATTAAGGATAGGTCAAATCCTCTAGAAGAGACCCTAAATAAGCTAAATACTATTCTGGAAGTATCGATTGCTGAACACGATATAAATTTCATTTATACGATCGATAACAAATCAAATAAACCTCCGATTATTTTAGAATTCATCTCGTTGCTAAAAAAACGGAGTATCTTCAAAAACGTCCATAAGTTGAAGGGAACTGGAATCGCCCTTGCGAACGACGCTTCATTTGAAGATAGACAAAAACAAAAGTCACTCATTCATTATATGAAGTTGGCCCGGGACGAAAATTCTACAGCTAAAATTAAAGGAGGTCGATTACAAGTGGGAAACAGGCTCTACACACTTGAGGAATTGGAAGAAAGCTCTCCGACATCTGGCGGTCACGAGGATTCTGCGTCTGAGCAGGAAGGTAATTCAGTCCCAGCTTCTCAGAAATCTACAATTAACCCTGGAAACAAAATTCACCAAAGAAGACCCCAAACATGTAGCATCTCACACATAAAATAAAGTATCGCACTGACGTACACAACTTGAATGTGAGATTCAAACATCATCTCACTCCCCCACAGCACCGAGCGGAACAATTTAAAAGCTAATTTTCATACCAAATATGCAAAGTATACAATGAACTGCCCGCTGGATTGAAAACCAAGTCTCAAATATCGTTTAAGAAGGCTCTTAAGAACCAACTTTTAAATAAACAAAATTTACTGCCTCCAATCAATTGAATGTTTTTTTTTCGTTTCTCTCTCTCTGATATACATATATTTTTTCTTTTGTTTTTTATAAGTATATTGCTGTAGTTGTACTTAAGATGAAAAACAGAGGTAGTGCTACTGGTCTACACCTAGTAGTGCTACCATCTGATCTTCGGCTTTTTCTTTTTTATTAAGAAATAAAGATCTTTATTATATTATTATTATTATTATTATTGTGATTGCCCGATAGAGGAAGTGGAGGAGCACAACAATTTGAAAATTTCAAAGGACAGGGGGGTCAAGTGACACATTGTTGAACACAGAATTCATTTCTCTTTCCAATCATCTAAAATTTTTTGAGTTCTTCTATACGTATTTCACAGTTTCGATATCTTCACGTTAAAAAATGTTCACGTTTAGGGTCACTGAATCCTATAGAAGGCTTTGGCGTTTTTACGGGTATGGCCAATGGGTGGAGTCTAAATAGTTCCAATGTTCCAAAAACATCACGAAAATTGGGTCCGATGTTTGAACTAGTGACACATGTCAAAAGCCAATTTTTATGTCATTACCGTCATTCGTAATGTTTTCAAAAATAGTTTTAGCAGATTCACAGAAAAGAAAGCAGATTGTTCCAAGTCCAAAAATCTTCTGATTAGCCCTGCTGTCACTTAGGAATATGTTGGTTACTTTTTTTTACTGATATTCCTTTCTTCTGAAAGTGAAGTACCTATTGTGCAGTGAAAACCTGCAAGAATACCGACAAAAGTCATAAATTATATTGTATTCTCAGAGGTGAGTTCAAGATCATTTTATTTATAAATTATTAATTAGTAGATTGAAGAATACGATTTTCCCATTTTCCTCACTAAAGACAAACTTCAAACTTTTTTTTCAGGATTGAAACAGGAAACCTTGAGAAAGAAATGGCTATCAATAGTATCAATATCGAGTAACGTATTGTAAAATTGTAACAGAAATCAGGACTACACCTAAATTAAAAAATGAACTTAAGAAATATATGCTTCACAGATGACTTCAATTCCTTTAAAATATAACAATGTTTTACCTTTGACTGTTTTTGCTTTGATATGACTTATTTACTCATTTCACAAATTATTCTCATCATTCCTTTTCTAATAATTGTTTGATTTCTTCATCAATTTTTATTTCAAATGTATTGCTGTTAAACAATTTATGTAAAAATGTAATCACTCTCTAAACAGAAATGTTTCTTGGGATCAATAAATAAAGTGTGTGCAGTGTAAGTACAACAATTTTCGTGTTCACTAGGACTGACATATTTTTTCTGAATTGTTCAGATTATCAAACCATTTTATCAATTTTCAGATTCATTTTGGAACGAAAGACCCAAAAATGATCATTGAAAAAAGTGGCCAATTCTAATAAGCACCTAGAATGGAAAAGTTGTAAATTGCAAAAATTGCAAAAAGTTTAAAAATTATTGACGTTTATCTTGAGAAAATTGGTTAGACCATAATATAAAAGATAGTGTAAGTATATTGGTAATCTCTTTAAAACAGCTGTTTCATTGAAGTGCATGGCTATATTTTCTTGTTTCAACCATACCATATGGAGGTCATAATTCACTATCTCAAGAAACTTCTTATTTATGATAGGAATACAAAAAAAAAGAATTGATTAGGCATATAAAGGAACTTTCATAATCTTACAAACGAGAATGTACAAAAATGTAAGATTATAAATGGATTTTCAATCATGTCAATATAGACCGGGAGGCGAGAGGGGTTTTGCATGTATCATAGGCCCCATGCTGAGACTCTGGGGGCTGATAGACAACGTTATTCCCCAATGGGAAATCCCGGTATGGCACCTCTGAAGTGTAGCTTTTAGGGGGGGTGAATGTTCAAACGTGTAATTAATATCCATGCCCATGGATCATAGGCCCCACTTTGATTCTTGTTTTATGTCGTCAAGGAGGTCGCCAAAGTCCGCGAACCCAATATTCCATACTAATATGGCGTCATTTAAGGCCCGCCATACTTACCGAAACGTGTAATTTTTTCACTGTGGACATGGATCATGGGCCCCACGCTGTTGTTTCGTGATCATTGTTAAAAATGAACTGTAGAACAAAGATTTCAAAACGCCATACCGCTGGGGCGTCGCCAAAGGGCCGCCATACTGGACCAAATATGTCATTTTTAGCATTGAACATGTCTAATAGGCCCCACCATGGAATTGTGTTTTCTTTGTTCATTTTGATGTCCTGAACAAAGTTCTGAAAGCGCCATACCGATGTGATGTCGCCAACGTCAGATATTGGCTTCCAAAGTTGTCACATTTTTATAGGTTAAGTGTATGAAAGACCCCTCTACCATACTGGCATTTTTATATGTATTTTGAAGTATACAGTACGAATATATCACTGCCATACCGATGCGATGTCGCTAACGTCAGATATTGGCTTCCAAAGTTGTCACATTTTTATAGGATACGTGTATTAAAGGCCCCACAGCCATACCGGTATTTGTATGTGTATTTTGAAGTATAAGGCACGAATATATCACTGCAATAGCCATGGCATGTCGGTAACGTGCACAATCAATCGTATATACAGGGTCCTGCAACTGCGCTCCGGTGGTACATAGCTTCTAAACGGCGCAACTTAAAAATTTCTTTCGAATGCAAGCATGTTTCCTTCGTGAGAGAGTATCTTTGGAAAATATTTCGAAGTATACAAGGTGATCCAGAAAAGTGCACCAAACCATACTTATGTTTTTTGTAATGGAACACCCTGTATTTCATCACATAGTTGAATAAAGGTTACTTTGACCATTCAAAAAATATAGGGTCTTGTATATCCATCAACTTAAATTTCGGAGATATATCGATATTACTTCAAAAAACATAACGTATTCAACACTCTGTAACTATTCGTGGAAAAATAATTCTAAAACTTTATGGGAGGCGAAATGACTCCAATATGGTCTAGGTTCTGTAACATGACACAGAGTTGAAATTTCATTACTTTTTATGTACCGGATCGATCGAAACGCAAATTGAAAGATATCTTGTTTTTTTCAAATGGAAACCCATACATTCAATTTCAGTATTGGAAAGGCCATGAAATTTCCTTTCAAATGATATATCACACTTGGTATTTACTTCAGCTTGTAAATAACGTAAATTTTGCGTTTCGATCTATCCGGTACATAACAAGTAATGAAATTTCAACTCTGTGTCATGTTACAGAACCTAGACCATATTGGAGTTATTTCGCCTCCCATAAAGTTTTAGAATTATTTTTCCACGAATAGTTACAGAGTGTTGAATACGTTATGTTTTTTGAAGTAATATCGATATATCTCCGAAAATAACATTGATGGATATACAAGACCCTATTTTTGACATCAAATTCGTGATCAGCGACCTTGAAAACCTATAAATACAAGTTTGGAAGCAATTCTGCCAGGCCATTCCGGAGCGTCGGTGAAAAAAAAAAAATGTTTTTTTTCGGTATGGCAACCCTTTAGCGACACGCTATCGGTGTGGCAGTGTAATCTCCGCTAAAGTGATCCAACAGAGCATCTTAAAACCAAAACGCCATACCGGTACCTATTAGACATGTTCATTGCTAAAAATTACATATTTGGTCCTGTATGGCGGCCACTTGGCGACGCCCCAGCAGTATGGCGTTTCGAAATCTTTGTTATACAGTTCATTGTTAACAACGACCACGAAACAAAAGCGTGGGGCCCATGATCCATGTCCACAGAGAAAAAATTAAACGTTTCGGTAAGTATGGTGGGCCTTAAGTGACGCCATATTAGTATAGCATATTGAGTTCGCGGACTTTGGCGACCTCCTTGACGATATAAAACAAGAATAAAAGTGGGGCTTATGATCCATGGGCATGGATATTAATTACACGTTTGAAAATTCCCCCCCCCCCCTAAACGCTACACTTCAGAGGTGCCATACCGGGATTTCACATTGGGGAATAACGTTGTCTATCAGCCCCCAGAGTCTCAGCGTGGGGCCTATGATACATGCAAAACCCCTCTCGCCTCCCGGTCTTACAGTTTTTGGATGTTTTGTAATACCTATATGTCTGATAGGTATTAATTTTTGCCTTAAGTTTTTTTGCTTAAGCTTGATTTGCTTGAGAGGAACTCAGCAAATATATTTGACATGTGTTATGTTCACGAATGCTGGGCACTTCTGTAAGATTCAAATTCGATATTATTTGGTTTTTGAGTTATTAGCAGTACCTCAGATTGATACCCAATTTTGAAAATTTGTATTGATCAAACAATGGTATATAGTAACTAAGAAGTATTTGGGAGAACAGTAATCTCTAAGTTTGAATAATGAACCCATTATTGGAGAAGTTTCAGTGTTTTTATAAAGTGTTTGTAACCCTGTGGATATATTTAATCAATCATTGGCAACTTTTACACATCATTCTGAAAACTACACTACGTTCTGCCCTTCTATAAAAGAAACTCTTGTGTCTGCAGCAGAGATGGTCGACGGCTGAATCTCCATGTTCCACAATGGCTGGTGGTCGGGCCCCAGAATATCGGGGCCGTGTCCGAAAGTCGACGCTTTTTTGTAATTCGAGTCAATTGTACACCTGACAATTTCAATCCATAAAAATATTAGAATTGATATGTACCCATTGAAATTGAACATGATATCCACAATTTACTTTTTTGACATTCTGACATTTCTGACTTACAACAGAAACATAACCCAACTTTTTTTCAAAATTATCGGTTCCCTCTCTCTTATAACCCTTGCTTCCTAATTGGCGCTTTTGTGGGTTATTTGGAACATTGGAACTATTTAAAGATATCGGAACTATTAGACTCCACCCATTGGCCATACCCGTAAGAAGGCCAAAGCCTTCTAGGATTCAGTGACCCTATTCACGTTGATGTGTTAGCGCCATCTGTCTTGTAATTGCAATGTATTTTCTCTCAAGAAGTAGTAGCGGTAATACCAGTCAAAATGGTTTTGGCCCATTGTTTCACATCAAACCGTTCAAAATCGAGATGAGAGTACCATTCAAATCCGCACTTATACTTACTATTTCAAGTGCATTTTTAAAAATTGACAAAATCCGAAAATATTTGGATGGTTGAGAAGAGAATTGAATTCTCTTTTGAATGATGTGTCACGGACGCCCCACGTTTAACATTTTTAAACTAATGTGGTCCCCCGCGCCCCATATCGAGCACAATGTTATTTATCTCATAAAGCAGTATCATATTAAATGGTTTAAAACGGATTTTGTCCCATTTTTGTATGTCAAACCGTTCAAAAGTTAACAAGGGGAGGGGCTATAAAAAGCCAAGTTCTACCAAGTTAATGCACGAGGATATATTGAAAAATTCTTAGCATAGAACCAAACAAAATTTCAATGTCAAAATATTTTATTACTCAACATATACTCGTCTTAACTGGATACATTTATTACAGCGAACCTGCAAGGTCTCTAGACTTAAAAAAAATGTTTCTTCTTGCTCTGCAAACCAGACCTCCACAGCCTCTTATTTCCGTTGGAAGAAAATTTACGACCTTTTAAACTTTTTTTTCAGTTGAGGAAAGAGATGATAGTCGGACGGAGCCAAATCTGGTGAATAAGGGGTGTGTTCTAGTAATTCAAACCCTAAATCACGAATTTTTTGCATGGCAACATGAGATTTGTGTGCAGGGGCGTTGTCCTGTAAAAACAAAACACCTTTGGATAGCTTTCCACTTCTTTTCTCTTCAATTTTTTTCCGTAGAGTGGTCAGTAATGTCGAATAGTAATCTCCAGTTATTGTTCTATCCTTATCCAAAATATCAATAATGATTACTCCATGGCAATCCCAAAAAACTGAAGCAAGAACTTTTCCAGCAGATTTTTGGATACGAAACTTCTTAGGTCTTGGAGAACCGGAGTGATTGTTGCTTTGTTTCTGGGTCGTAGAAATGTACCCAATGTACCTAAGTCTCATCCATAGTAACAATTTGGTTTAAGAAATCTACACCGTTTTCAAATCGAGCACAGATCGAACGCGATGCTACTACCCTTGCACGCTTTTGGTCAACATTCAAACATTTGGGGATCCATTTTGCAGCAATTTTTCTCATGTCCAAATTGACGTGAACTATGTGATGAACGCGTTCGTATGAAATATTCAGTGCTTCAGATATCCGTTTTAGCCCAATTCGACGGTCTGTCAAAATCATGTCATGAACTGCATCGATATTTTCGGGGACTGACACAGAAACTGGCCTTCCCGATCGGTCATCATCTTCAATGGCAAATTTACCTCTTTTGAAGCTTGCAGTCCAATTTTTCACGGTCGCATACGAAGGACATTGATCACCAAGGTTATTAAGCATATCTTCGTAAATCTGCTTACCTCTTATCCCTTTTAAATACAGGTACTTGATGATGGCTCGATACTCCAATTTTTCGATTTTCACAATTTCGGTGGTCATATTTTTTCTTTTAATTTATTACGTAACTCTGGTTTATTTTTTTGACGTCAAACTTTACACTGACACTTCTAATAACTTATTGTTCGTTGCTATGGTAACGCAATATTTTGTTTATGCAGGGAACTGGTCTAGGCTAACTAGATATCAATACATCCTCGTATCATTGTAGATTTTTTGTCATATTTTCTATATTTAAGTCATACACATTCCTTCTCCGTTCTCTTCTGGTTTCACGTGCTAAAATGGATTCCTGCGGAACACCATCAGCATTTATAGGTAGAGTGTCGGATGAAACTCCATCAACCACCACGTGGAGAGATCTGTCTGAGAGAAAGAAAGATAACAAAGAAAGAAGTGTCAAACGCGATCAAACACCTTGAAGATATTTGATGCCACGGCCACAGTTTCACCATAGTTTTCAATAAATAGGTGAGAGAAAAGCAAGCAAGTCACCCATATTCACAATTATTCACAATTCCTGAGAGTTATATATTTTATTACCTCCTTATTGATGACCTTTTCCTTCACCTTCGAGATAACAGACTTTTTGGTGACTGGTTACTCTTGCAATTTTCCAGTTTGACAGAAATGCCCCAAATTATAAGAGGTGTTGAATAACTTGCAACGAGCTGGTGTTAGTTTGGGTGAATATTTCTTGAGAAAGATCGGCGGAATTCTATCAGACCCACTAGCGATGACACTGTAATATTTTACTGAAACAGCTCCTGGCAAAACTTGAAAAGTAAAATTGAAACTGACTTTGGAAACATCTTACAAATATTTAACAGTTACTTATGAAAAAAACAAAGTTTATGCCTTTCGTTCCACATCAGAGCAACCTATACGACAATTATATAGACTAGAAGTGAAGTCGAATCATAATAAAAACATAACAATAAATTATACAAAAAATATTACGTACCAAAACGGTGGATCGGCATATGAGAAGGGATGCTCATATTCATAATATTTCAGCAACGCTGCGATAACTAGTATACAGTGTGTCAATTTGAAAACGTAACAACCCGAATATTTCAGCCCTCGCAGAAAATCTAAAAATATGCAAAAACACATCAAATTTATTTTTATGAGGGACATTTTGTAGGATAGTTTTCATTCAAATTACGTCAACCCTGAAGCGGGGGTGGAAACAACCCCTAAAATCTTAAATAGAAAGGGAGGTCGATTGATACCTCATTTTGAAGACCGTTCAATTACCTTTTCAAAAATACTACATACTTGATATTTCTATCCAGTACTTTTGGAGAAATCAGGTGGAAACTCTAAAAAGGTTTAGGAAACAGTGTTTTGCAATCAAACATAAACAAAATAACAAAAAGACCTTTATTTTATCAAATGTTCAAACTGTTGTCCATTATTTTGTAAACAGTAATACAGTCTGCTCTCAAACTCTTCTCTAACTTTCCGAAAAACTTCTACCTGAATTTCTCTACACGTAGCTTTTATCCTTCTCTTCAAATCTTCCAAATCTCGAGGTTATGTTTTATAAACAACCGATTTCAGATAGCCCCATAAGAAGAAATCTAGAGGCGCCAAGTCAGGTGATCTTGGTGGCCATTCAATTGCTCCTCTTCGACCAATCCATCTACCAGGAAATCTATTATTTAGCCACTGTCTAACTGGAAGAAAGTAGTGTGGTGGAGCTCCGTCTTGCTGGAGCATGGGCATGTCAACAAACAAAATTGCCGATACTGGAGCGATGAAAATCCGCGTCTTTTTCGGGAAGGTCACACACAGTATCAAGAGAAATTGAACGTTTGGGCTGGTATTCTGGAAAATGCTATTATTGGACCTTTATTCTTTCAGGAAAATCTAACCGGTGAGCTCTATTTGAATCTGCTTGAAGAAATAGACTCGCTAATAACATCAACTTTGGAAAATCAACTAGATGCGGCTGGTAATATGGTTTTGGAAGAAAATCTTATTTACTTCCAGCAAGACGGAGCTCCACCACACTACTTTCTTCCAGTCAGACAGTGGCTAAATGATAGATTTCCTGGTAGATGGATTGGTCTAAGAGGAGCAATTGAGCGGCCACCATGATCACCCGACTTGGCGCCTCTAGATTTCTTCTTATGGGGCCATCTCAAATCAGTTGTTAATAAAACACAACCTCGAGATTTGGAAGATTTGAAGAGAAGGATAAAAGCTGCGTGTAGAGAAATTCAGGTAGAAGATTTTCGGAAACTTAGAGAAAAGAGTTTGAGAGCAGACTGTATTACTGTTTACAAAATAATGGACAACATTTTGAACATTTGATAAAATAAAGGTCTTTTTGTTATTTTGTTTATGTTTGATTGCAAAACACTGTTTCCTAAACCTTTTTAGAGTTTCCACCTGATTTCTCCAAAAGTACTGGATAGAGATATCAAGTGTGTAGTATTTTTGAATAGGTAATTGAACGGTCTTTAAAATGAGGTATCAATCGACCCCCCTTTCTATTTAAGATTTTAGGGGTTGTTTCCACCCCCGCTTCAGGGTTGACGTAATTTGAATGAAAACTGTTCTACAAAATGTCCCCCATAAAAATAAATTTGACGTGTTTTTGCATATTTTTAGATTTTCTGCGGGGGCTGAAATATTCGGGGTGGTATACGTTTTCAAATTGACACAGTGTATAAATTCAAAAATCTTAGTAATATACTAAATACTCATCATATGAAGGTTCTTTACTATGCATAAGTGGAGAGCCGTCTACGATATGGAATTCTTGTATGGGGAGAAGTCGCAGAAAGCCACCCAAGAAAATTGAACACCATACAAAAATACTTTCTCAAAGTAATATCCAAAAAAATTATACTTACTCAACAACTGCTCAATATGCAGAATCAAAATGCTTTGATATAAGACAACTCTTTTTTCATTTCATAATTACATTCCTGTAAAAAAATAAAACCAAGTTGGATTTCATAAAACACTATTATTGAACAAGGCAAAAAATAAAATTGAACCTGAAAACAAATACAACCAAAAAACATTTAGACCAAGCTATAGAGGTTTTTCCCCCACAAAATAAAAGACTCAAATGACCTACACTGATTTTTATAAGATAGTTTTCGTCCCAGCAAAATCGCTTTGTGGAATTTTTTAAACAAGAAATAGTGAAAATAATTACAACTTTCTTGTTTTTTTGGAAATATCTTAAAGATTATTCAAGTAATCGTTTTTCAGTCAAGGGAACTTTGGTAGAGATTTATAAAATCTACAAAATGGATTCTCATACGACCGGATCGGTGCATTTTCCACTGAGAAAATCCGGAAAAACCTCGAAAAAGAGATTGTCCATAAAAATATTTTATTCTTATATTCTTTGAATTTTTTAATAGTTTTAATATACATATTTTAGGTCACTCATTATATTTGTAAGTTTGAATTATAATGTTTTCAATAGTTCCGTCATGAACATATCAAAATGCTCACAATGAACCAAAATCAAAACCGCGCCCAACTCCGGTTACAGCGGATTTTATGTTTGTTCTGTGATTTTAGAATTGTTTTAATTGTTAAATTTCAAATAATATGTATACCTTTACTCTTATGATTACGAGGATGTATTGATATCTAGTTAGCCTAGACCAGTTCCCTGCATAAACAAAATATTGCGTTACCATAGCAACGAACAATAACTTATCAGAAGTGTCAGTGTAAAGTTTGACGTCAAAAAAGTACACCAGAGTTACGCAGTAGGAAGAATCGTTCCACAGTTCAAGCTACTGCCAAATTAATTTATGACATAGTCGAGGGTCTTGAACAGGGTAAGCACACGGCGGAAACCATGTGTAATCTGAGCAAGGCCTTCGACTGTGTGTCACACAGTATCCTTCTTTACAAACTTGAGTATTATGGCATCAGGGGTGTAGCAAATGATATTTTTAAATCTTACCTCTCTAACAGAGCACAATCAGTCTTTTTGAAAGAAGCCTCTTCATTAAGCTCAACAGAAAAACACGATGTACCCCAGGGATCGGTATTAGGTACACTATTGTTCATTATATACATCAACGATATCTTTGATCATATGAATCCACTGAACTGTGTACTATTTGCAGACGATGCAACCTTTTATGGGGCTAACTCTAATCATGAAGAGTTGAAATACCAAATGGAAATATCTAACACTAAAATTGCATGTCTACGCCTGGGGTATATGCAACCCTAAAACTATTTCTTCCCACTGCGTGCATCGTCACGTAGTCACATTCGCTCTGTTGATTTTGTACAAGACACATCGTACGACAATTACAGTCAGTATTTCAACATTTCATGCGTTTCACAACCCTTTATTATCAGAAAAAAGTGCATAATAGCAGTTCAAGTAACATACACAACATGGTCCTTCGAGCAGGATTCATTTGTTAATTAATCAGTGAATAATTAACAAAACAGTGATAAATACAGTACTCACAACAAGTGTCCAGACGCCAGTCCAGACGCCCGTCCAATCTACCAGCCGTATATTCAGCCCAACGTCGCTTCCGCATTTACAGTTTACAGCGGAGCAAGTGTAAGCAATAGCAGGTAGCCGAAGAAAAGGTCTGTACGCCGATACGAAGTGAGTTTTTTCATGCATAACCGTTCCTTATATTCCTTCATTTGTTTCAATAATTGCAATCTGCGTAAATATTTTGGATACGGAAAGGAATTCATTTCCCTAAGAAATTGAATAGATTTAATTCATTTATTAGTTTCAGTGAAGTTTCATACTTATATTCATTTGTCAATTATTTCAAGGCTTCTGACTGTTCACAATGTCAGAAGAATACAGAAAGGCCGAAGAGTTGAAAAAGAAAGATGAATTGAGAAAATTACATTTTAGACGTGACAATATTAATTCGCGACTATCGAATTTCAAAAACTTTCTAGTAAAATGCAAGGCCGAATCAGATATTGCTAAGGTAAATCTCACTGAGCTGAGAAGTCGCATTTCAAGAATAGAATATCTACTCAATGAATTTTATGAGGTGCAATGTGCAATTAACTATCTAGCAGACGAGCCTCAAGCTGAAGTAGATGTAGTTGAAGGTTTTGAAGAGATATTTTTTGGCGTAATTTCCGAGGCAACGGATTTCGCGAATGATATACAAAAAATACCGAGCCTTCCTCAAGCTAGTTCAAGCAATAGTACGGGACTCCACGTTAAACTTCCAGTCATAAATCTTCCCACATTTTCAGGTGAATTTGATAAGTGGCTAGAGTTTCATGACACGTTTGAATCTTTAATTAATCAGAATTCTAGCATTAATGAAATTCAACGGTTTCATTATTTGAGGGCATCTCTCGAAAACGAAGCTGCCAAACTAATTTCATCTTTAGAAATTTCTGCGTCTAGCTATAAGATTGCCTGGGACTTGTTATGTGAAAGGTACAACAACAAGGCACTCTTGATTCACAACCACATCAAAGCTTTGCTAGAAATCAAGGAAATGACTAGGGAATCAGCTGATCAATTAAGATTTCTATTTGATCATGTCTCAAAACATTTGAGATGTCTCAATTCGCTAGGCCAACCAACTGATCAATGGGACACTCTCTTAATTTTTATTTTGGCTGGTAAATTAGATAATGTGATGATTCGCGATTGGGATTCATTCAAATATGCAGGCGAGGTTCCAACCATGAAAGAGTTCTTAGAATTTCTCAGAAATAAATCGAGCACTCTTGGAAAGGTGGAAACGCGTCAAGCCAATCAAACCTATCAAGGCAAGGTTTCCAAGATCAAGGACTCGCGAAATGTTCAAAGAGTATTGCACTCACAGAACCGGTCCTGCCCAGTTTGTCAAGGGTCTCACAAAATTTATTCGTGTTCAAAGTTTCTCAAACTTTCAACCAATTCCCGCTCAGAAAAGGTCAAACTTCTGAAATTATGTCTCAATTGTTTGAATTCAGGTCATCAAATTGAAACTTGCTGTTATTCATCTTGCAGACAATGTGGAGCAAAGCATAACTCGCTTCTGCATATTGACAGCAATGTCCAAGATAATAATATTTCACAACCTGTTCCACAAGTTTAATGTACGACTGTGATACCAGTCGCAACGCAGGTGCTTTTATCCACGGTCAGAGTCAACGTCGAAGATAAGAGAGGTAACGTTCATAGTTGCACAGCTCTGTTAGACTCAGCTTCACAGTCTAATTTCATTTCAACTGAATTCCAACGTTCATTGGATATTCAAAAAACTAAAATTGACATGACCATAATAGGTATCACGCAAGTAAGCTCTAGTATAAAGGAAAGGTGTAAAATTCGAATCCATTCAACCAATAATGCATTTTCAGCGCCATTGTCTTGTTTGATTGTTGACAACATTTGTGACAGACTTCCAAATTATCAAATTGACATTTCATCAATTGCCATTCCTCAAAATATCCATTTGGCAGATCCAAACTTCAACATTCCAAAAACTGTTGATCTTCTTATTGGTGCCGACTTGTTCTGGCACATACTTTGTGTCGGACAAATCAAGCTTGCTCAATCACAAGCGATTCTTCAGAAAACAAGGTTTGGTTGGATCGTAGCGGGCCCACTTGCCATTGGTCACAGTAATCGCACAAACTGTCATCTCGTCAAAAACGGAGATATTCAAGATCAACTGGCAAAATTTTGGGAAATGGAGGAATGTCCAGTCGATAGAATTTTGTCCACTGAGGAACAAGATTGTGAGAGACACTTCATTGACACTCATAAAAGAGATTCATGTAGTCGTTTCATAACTTCAATTCCTTTGAAAAATTCCACAGACAAGCTGAGTGATTCCAAATCACAGGCTCTGAAAAGATTCTATAATCTAGAGCGAAGGCTTCAGTCCAATCAGAGTCTTCGTGAAATGTATACTTCATTCCTTACAGAATATGAAAACATGGGTCATATGACAAAGAGGCTTCAATCTGAGCCAAATGACGTCGAATATTTTCTACCTCATCACGGTGTTCTCAAAGAAGAGAGCCTCACCACTAAGCTGAGAGTTGTTTTTGACGGTTCTTGTCCAACATCCTCAGGTTGGTCAGTTAATGACATTCAAATGGTCGGTCCTCAAATTCAGAGTGACCTGCTTGCAATTCTCCTGCGATTCAGACAAGGTAGGTATGTTGCTTCCTCAGACATTTGCAAAATGTATAGACAAGTGCTCATCGAAGCTAGTCAGCGTTCACTCCAACAAATACTATGGAGAAAGGATCCTACAGATCCACTAGAGGTTTACCAACTTAACACTGTTACTTATGGTACAGCAGCGGCCAGTTTCATAGCCGTGAGATGCGTTCAGGAATTAGCATTTCAGAATAAGAACAAGTTTCCTGAAGCTTCTGAAGTCATTCTGAGAGATATGTACGTTGACGATCTTCTCACTTCTGCCGACTCTTTGGAGCAACTCGCCACTACAGTCAAGCAAGTTTTTGACATACTGGCTCTTGGTTGCTTCGAGTTGCGCAAATGGGTCTCAAATGATCCAAGGGTCTTAAAATTATTACAAAATTCAATCTCGGATTCAAGCCTTTTGCAGCTTGGTTCACACGAGAATACAAAAACGTTGGGTTTGCGTTGGTGTTCAAGTAATGACACTCTGCTCTTCCATATTCCAGAGGTAAAGGCGACTACCAAGAGTGTAACAAAGCGAACTATACTATCCAGCGTTGCGCAGATATTCGACCCTTTAGGTCTACTCTGCGCAAGCACCGTAGTCGCGAAAATACTCCTTCAAAAATTATGGCAAGAGAAGCTTTCGTGGGATGAATCGGTTCCTCTAACCATTCATACTAAGTGGTCGCAATTCAGAGACGAATTAAAATTTCTCAACAATTTAAGAATTCCGAGACATGTAAAAGGCTCTGATACGATCAGTATTGAAATTCATGCCTTTTGTGACTCTTCGAATGAAGCCTACGGGTCGTGTATCTACATTCGTAGTACCAATGCCATTGGACAGATTTCAGTAAATCTCCTATGCGCAAAGTCAAAGGTTGCTCCCTTAAAATTATTGACCACGCCCAAATTGGAGCTCTGTGGAGCACTTACGTTAGTTCGATTGCTAGACAAGGTCATTAAATCATTGACTCTGCAAGTTGATAAGGTTTTCTGTTGGTCAGACTCTACAATAGTCCTTGGATGGATACGAACATCTCCAAGTCTACTTTTGTAGCAAATCGTGTCGTTGAAATTCAAAATAAAACAGACAGCAACAGCTGGTTACATGTCGACGGAAAGGATAACCCTGCTGACTTACTCTCTCGGGGAATAACTCCTAGCGATCTCATATCCTCAACTCGTTGGTGGCACGGGCCAGACTGGCTTTCCAAGGTCTCATCAGAATGGCCAACGTTAGAAATACAAGAGGATGATCTACCCGAATTTAAGGCATGCACTCAAATAGCCTTACATGTCAAGTCATCATATGATTTCCCAATTTCAAAATTTTCAAACTTAACAAGGCTCAAAAGATGCGCCGCATATTGCCTTAGATTCAAAAATAATATTTCGAAGCAAAAACATCTCAGAACAGTTGGTCACTTAAGAGTCAAGGAAATTCAAGATGCCTTTCAATTTTTGATCAAGGTCATTCAGACCAAACACTTCCTTTCAGAGTTTTCTCAACTCAAGAGAAACAGGTCAATTGATTCCAAGAGCAAACTTCTTGGTTTAACTCCTTTGCTGGACAAAGATGGATCAGAGTGGGTGGTAGACTAAGTCTCTCACATTTTGCTTATGCTAAGCAACATCCTATTGTGATTCCAGCTAAGGATCACTTAACAACATTGATTTTTCGTGAGGAGCACGAGGCTTTGCTTCATGCTGGACCTCAACATTTATTGTCTTCCATAAGGGAGAGGTTTTGGCCAATCTCTGGTAGAAATATGGCTAGAAAGGTTGTTCACCTTTGTCTAAAATGCTGCAGGTTGAAAGCATCAACCACGCATCCTCTCATGGGTGAGCTACCAAAAGAGAGATTAATGCCATCACCGCCATTCGCAATAAGCGGGGTAGACTATGCTGGTCCCTTCATTTTAAAAGAGCGCCGCGGACGCTGTAACAAAACCTACAAAGTTTGGGTGTGTTTGTTTGTATGTTTCACGACCAAGGCAATACATCTGGAAATTGCGAGTGATCTCAGTCAAGATGCTTTCATAGCTGCTCTCAGACGTTTCACTTCCAGACGCGGTAAACCAATTCAATTGTTCTCAGATAATGGCACTAATTTCACTGGTGCAAAAAACGAGATTGAAACTCTTACCAGGTTCTTGAAAACCAACGAAGAAAATCTTTCTGCTTCACATGTGAAAGAAGGGATTGACTGGAAGTTCATTCCAGCAAATTCACCTTATTTTGGGGGGTTATGGGAAGCCGGTGTAAAATCCATGAAATTTCACCTGAAAAGGGTTATAGGTAATGTAATTCTTGTATTCGAAGATTTCCAAACAGTTCTTGTGCAGACGGAAGCAATTTTGAACTCCCGCCCTCTTTCACCTCTTTCGTCAGATCCTAATGATCTAACTCCAATTACTCCCTCTCACTATTTGATCGGGAGACCTTTGACCGCTGTGCCCGATCCTGATCTCAGCAACCTTAAGGAGAATCGCTTGGATCGATGCCAAAGAATGCAGCGCTTCCAGCAACATATATGGACCAGATGGTCGAAGGAATATATCAGTGAACTGCAGCAACGGCAAAAATGGAAGCAGAAATCAGCCCAAGTATCTGAGGGAACTCTTGTCTTGATGAAGGACAACAGGCTTCCGCCTCTATCGTGGAGTCTCGGCAGAGTCATCGAAACGCATCCAGGATTAGATGGCATCGTTCGTGTTGTTTCCCTGAAGACATCTCGAGGCGTCCTGCGCAGAGCTGTGGCTTCCATTTGTCCGTTACCATTGAATTGCAGTGAACATTAGTGATCAGTGTCTCTGTACATTTGCTATATTTTCTATTTCCCAAGACTATATTTTCTATTTCGCAAGACTATATTTTACTATTTTGCAAAACTATATATATATTTTTCTATTTCGCAAGACTATATTTTACTATTTTGCAAAACTATATATATTTTTATTTTTTCTATTTGCAAGACTATATATATTTTTTATTTATTTTTTAATTTGCAAGACTATGTATTTCTACATTAGTGATCAATATTTTTGTACATTTTTTTTTACATTTTTCTATTTCGAAAGACTAACCTTTCAAGGCGGGGGGCATGTCCACGCCTGGGGTATATGCAACCCTAAAACTATTTCTTCCCACTGCGTGCATCGTCACGTAGTCACATTCGCTCTGTTGATTTTGTACAAGACACATCGTACGACAATTACAGTCAGTATTTCAACATTTCATGCGTTTCAATACAACCCGTTATTATCAGAAAAAAGTGCATAATAGCAGTTCAAGTAACATACACAACAAACATATCAAAATGCTCACAATGAACCAAAATCAAAACCGCGCCCAACTCCGGTTACAGCGGATTTTATGTTTGTTCTGTGATTTTAGAATTGTTTTAATTGTTAAATTTCAAATAATATGTATACCTTTACTCTTATAATTACGAGGATGTATTGATATCTAGTTAGCCTAGACCAGTTCCCTGCATAAACAAAATATTGCGTTACCATAGCAACGAACAATAACTTATTAGAAGTGTCAGTGTAAAGTTTGACGTCAGAAAAGTAAACCAGAGTTACGCAATAAATTAAAACAAAAAATATGTGAAAATATTGTGACAATCGAAAAATTGGAGTAACGAGCCATCAAGTATCTATATTTAATAGGGTTAAGAGGTAAGCAGATTTACGAAGATATGCTTAATACCCTTGGTGATCAATGTCCTTCGTATGCGACCGTGAAAAATTGGACTGCAAGCTTCAAAAGAGGTGAATTTTCCATTGAAGATGATGATCGATCGGGAAGGCCAGTTTCTGTGGCAGTCCCCGAAAATATCGATACAGTTCATGACATGATTTTAACAGACCGTCGAATTGGGCTAAAACGGATATCTGAAGCACTGAAAATTTCATACGAACGCGTTTATCATATAGTTCACGTCAATTTCGACATGAGAAAAATTGCTGCAAAATGGATCCCCAAATGGTTGAATGTTGACCAAAAGCGTGCAAGGGTAGTAGCATCGCGTTCGATCTGTGCTCGATTTCAAAACGATGTAGACTTCTTAAACCGAATTGTTACTATGGATGAGACTTGGGTACATTTCTACGATCCAGAAACAAAGCAACAATCGATGGAATGGCGACACTCCGATTCTCCAAGACCTAAGAAGTTTCGTGTCCAAAAATCTGCTGGAAAAGTTCTTGCTTCAGTTTTTTGGGATTGCCATGGAGTAATCATGATAGATTTTTTGGATAAGGGTAGAACAATAACTGGAGATTACTATTGAACATAACTGACCACTCTACGTGAAAAAATTAAAGAGAAAAGACGCGGAAAGCTATCCAAAGGTGTTTTGTTTTTGCAGGACAACGCCCCTGCACACAAATCTCATGTTGCCATGCACAAAATTCGTGATTTAGGGTTTGAATTACTAGAACACCCCCCTTATAGACCGGGAGGCGAGAGGGGTTTTGCATGTATCTTAGACCCCACGTTGAGACTCTGGGGGCTGATAGACAACGTGAAATCCCGGTATGACACCTCTGAAGTGTAGCTTTTAGGGGGGGTGAATTTTCAAACGTGTAATTAATATCCATGCCCATGGATCATAGGCCCCACTTTGATTCTTGTTTCATGTCGTCAAGGAGGTCGCCAAAGTCCGCGAACTCAATATGCCATACTAATATGGCGTCAGTTAAGGCCCACCATACTTACCGAAACGTGTAATTTTTTCACTGTGGACATCGGTCATGGGCCCCACGCTGTTGTTTCGTGATCCTTGTTAACAATGAACTGTAGAACAAAGATTTCGAAACGCCATACCGCTGGGGCGTCGCCAAGTGGCCGTCACACTGGACCAAATATGTCAATTTTAGCAATGAACATGTCTAATAGGCTCCACCATGGAAATGTGTTTTCTTTGTTCATTTTGATGTCCTGAACAAAGTTCTGAAAGCGCCATACCGATGTGATGTCGCCAACGTCAGATTTTGGCTTCCAAAGTTGTCACATTTTTATAGGTTACGTGTATTGAAGGCCCCACTGCCATACCGGCATTTGTATGTGTATTTTGAAGTATAAGGCACGAATATATCACTGCAATAGCGATGGCATGTCGGTAACGTGCACAAACAATCGTATATACAGGGTCCAGCAACTGCGCTCCGGTGGTACATAGCTTCTAAACGGCGCAACTTAAAAATTTCTTTCGAATGCAAGCATGTTTCCTTCGTGAGAGCGTATCTTTGGAAAATATTTCGAAGTATACAAGGTGATCCAGAAAAGTGCACCAAACCAAACTTATGTTTTTTGTAATGGAACACCCAGTATTTCATCACATGGTTGAATAAAGATTACTTTAACCATTCAACGTTATTTTCGGAGATATATCTATAGTACTTCAAAAAACATAACGTATTCAACACTCTGTAACTATTCGTGGAAAAATAATTCTAAAACTTTATGGGAGGCGAAATGACTCCAATATGGTCTAGGTTCTGTAACATGACACACAGTTGATATTTAATTAATTTTTGTGTACCAGATAGATGGAAACGCAAATTGAAAGATATCTTGTTTTTTTCAAATGGATACCCATACATTCAATTTCAGTATTGGAAAAGCCATAAAATTTCCTTTCGAATGATATATCACACTTGGTATTTACTTCACCTTGTAAATAACGTAAATTTCCAATTGAAAAAAACCAAGATATCTTTCAATTTGCGTTTCGATCTATCAGGTACATAAAAAGTAATGAAATTTCAACTCTGTGTCATGTTACAGAAACTAGACCATATTGGAGTCATTTCGCCTCCCATAAAGTATTAGAAATATTTTTCCACGAAGGATTACAGAGTGTTGAATACGTTATGTTTTTTGAAGTAATATCGATATATCTCCGGAAATAACGTTGATGGACATACATGACCCTATATTTTTTGAATGGTCAAAGTAATCTCTATTCAACCATGTGATGAAATACAGGGTGTTCCATTACAAAAAAACATAAGTTTGGTTTGGTGCACGTTTCTGGATCACCTTGTATACTTCGGAATATTTTCCAAAGATACTCTCTCACGAAAGAAACATGCTTGCATTCGAAAGAAATTTTTAAGTTGCGCCGTTCAGAAGCTATGTACCACCGGAGCGCAGTTGCAGGACCCTGTATATATGATTGTTTGTGCACATTACCGACATGCCGTGGCTATTGCCGTGATATATTCGTGCCTTATACTTCAAAATACACATACAAATGCCGGTATGGCAGTGGGGCCTTTAATACACGTATCCTATAAAAATGTGACAACTTTGGAAGCCAATATCTGACGTTAGCGACATCGCATCGGTATGGCAGTGATATATTCGTACTGTATACTTCAAAATACATATAAAAATGCCAGTATGGCAGTGGGGCCTTTCATACACTCAACCTATAAAAATGTTACAACTTTGGAAGCCAATATCTGACGTTGGCGACATCACATCGGTCTGGCGCTTTCAGAACTTTGTTCATGACATCAAAATGAACAAAGAAAACACATTTCCATGGTGGGGCCTATTAGACATGTTCATTGCTTAAAATGACATATTTGGTCCAGTATGGCGGCCACTTGGCGTCGCCCCAGCGGTATGGCGTTTCGAAATCTTTGTTCTATAGTTCATTGTTAACAAGGATCATGAAACAAAAGCGTGGGGCCCATGATCCATGCCCACAGTGAAAAAATTACATGTTTCGGTAAGTAAGGCCCACCATACTTACCGACGTCATATTAGTATGGCATATTGAGTTCGTGGACTTTGGTGACCTCCTTGACGACATAAAACAAGAATCAAAGTGGGGCCTATGATTCATGGGCATGGATAAAGCTACACTTCAGAGGTGCCATACCGGGATTTCACATTAGGGAATAACGTTGTCTATCAGCCCCCAGAGTCTCAGCGTGGGGCCTATGATACATGCAAAACCCCTCTCGCCTCCCGGTCTATTATTCACCAGATTTGGCTCCGTCCGACTATCATCTCTTTCCTCAATTGAAAAAAAGTTTGATAGGTTGTAAATTTTCTTCCAACGAGGAGGTAATAAAAGCTGTGGAGGTCTGGTTTGCAGAGCAAGAAGAAACATTTTTTTGAAAGGTCTAGAGACGTTGCAGGTTCGCTGTAACAAATGTATCCAATTAAGAAATATGTTGAGTAATACAATATTTTGACATTGAAATTTTGTTTGGTTCTATAGTAGGATAAGAACTTTTCAATATATCCTCGTATATCGTTGATTATTTCATTAGGAAGCTTCCCAGCATAATGAGTCTGATAGTCCGTGGTCGAAAGATAATCTTAGTCATATCACTGTCAATGGGAGTGATGTTCTGGAGCTTTTTTTCCAGTGAATTTAGAGTAGAATTTGCAGCAAATATGTTTGCAAAAATAGTGGCATTTTCCTGTGTGTTCGTGGCTAGTATTCGATCTTTCTTGGTTAGGGTAGGAAATGAGCTCGATATGAAGTTTCTTCCTGCAGCTTTGGCAAAAGATCAAAACGAGCGGGACCTGTTAGACACTCTACGAGTTTTGACCGTATCTTGGCATTGTAAACCTCTTTCGAGGCAGGATTGGTAATGAGAACAAAATCAAGTGTTTTTGGAAATTGGTTGTTGACAGTACGAATGCGTGTGGATCCTAGACCAGCTGTCCTAGTCCACACGTGAGCGAAGGCTTCAACTTGACGACCAGTCTCGTCTGTTTTATTGGAAAATTTGAGCAAAGTAGAGTTATGCAGTTTGAAATCTTCCATTATTATTACTTCAGCTGTAGCAATAACTTGTATTAACACTTTTCGTTTCCTCCACATGCAAAAATGAGTCTATATCGTCGAAGGAGATCTGTAATAGGCGTGTATGCAGAAATATTTGTTTTAAATTTTAATTCTCACTTTTATCAAAATCCTTCCATGTAATTTTAAAAACGTGTGGGATTGGTATAAGTCAGATTTTTTTTAGATTGCCCTGGTTACAAATAGTTGTGTATCCTATAATATCAAAAATCGAGATGGCAGGTAACTTTCTGGTATTTGTTAATACAATACAGTTAAAAGAACTATCAATTACCTCAATAAATATATTGAATTCTTCTGTATCTTTTTTATTGGTACCCCTTTTTACCTATTTAAAGCACGCCTTAGCGTGTATAAATCGAACTTTCAAAAACACGCGTTTTTTAAAGTTACCATGGTAATATCAACAGCTTGAGAAACGTGAAGTCTAAATGACAACTCTTTGATTATTGATCTGACAGCAGTGACCTGTAACGTCAAATAAAAAACTCGTTCACTTATATCTGTTACCTTTTGCTTTTCCATCCATTTGATGAACTTGCCAATTTTATTTTTTATGCGCATCATCAGATTTTTGCCGTATTCACCGCGATTCTTTACCATTCAAAGAATCATCATTAGAATGGCACTACAGTGACAAAAATTAATCTTTGATGACATATTGCTAATTTATTTCTGTTTTCCTCATTTCCATGACAACGAAAGAAGTTGAAACGTTTGGTTTTTGACTTTGGGTAATTTTTTCGGATGATTCTTCAATGTTGTCTTCCTTGCGTTTTGTTGTATTAATTATTACTATTAGAAAATAGGTAGAAATTTTATCATTTGTGACGTGGCCCAATCTTCGGTAAAATTCCGTTAACCGGGCGCTACAAGCTACAAACAATTTTTTTTGAGACTTACGTAGTTTGACCTCCTGAACAAAAAATCCAAATGAAATTTTTGGCGGTCTCAAGTAATTTCGGAGATACGGGCCTTTTTCGAATGAAAATTGACATTTTCTGGTACACGTTTCTTCTTCGAAAAACACACTCAAATGCCTTCTTATTTTCACCAGCACAATATACACACCCTAATTCACCAGTTTTATACTTTTTTTTTCATTGAAAACAGTTTTTTATCAACAAATTGTAGCTTTTACTAGCAAATAGAAAATCAACAAATTCAAGCTGTTTTGTTTACTTAATATCTGTCATTTTGGTAACAATGGAATTGACGGAAAGGCGAATATAATTTTGCGACATTGCCAAGTGATTCCAGAAATATTCAATTCACGTATCACATAGAATATTGTAGTGAGTGAGTATGAAAAATGAGTTGATATAACCACAACATTTTCCCATCAACACTCTGACTGCACATTGGAAACAATGGTACTCATACCGTTTCTAAATGACTAGCAAAATTCAAAAGAACGAGACAGATCACGGAAATGTGAGTAGCTATTGCGGCGCTTCAACGACCCCCCTCCACTTTCCTTTTTTTCACCATCACTCAACCTAAGCCGACGAGCACGCCGTTGAATAAAAAAGATTACAGAGTTGTGGGTTTGAACCGTCGATCTTTTGATTCATTGTTTGGTAGTGAACGACACTAACCATGTGGCCACGGAGGCTTCGTAGAAGGTAATGTAAAAATATGTTATATATACGATTGAATGATAAGAGCGCACCGGTTAAATAAGAAAAGAATAATGATTGTGGATGGAAATATTCGATGAAAGTGATAATAATAATAATGATGTTCGAAATAATAGGTAAAAATTGCGGGGTAACGAGGGTGTAGCGTTTGAACGTGCGATTCCAATGAGGAACGTATATAGCGTATTTCAGAATACATTATTTGAAGAAAAAATCAACAGGGTGTCTCAAAAAATACACGATTTGAAAGAGAAAACATGGCTGTTGGTTGCCACCTTGGTATACCGGGTGTACCAACATATCTTAGTGAAAAAACAACAGTGTCTCAAAATACACGATTGAAAGAAAAACATGGCGGCTGGTTGCCACCTTGGTATATCAGGTGTACCAACATATCATCTAAGAGAAAAAACAGCAGAGTGTCTCAAAATACACGATTTAAGAGAAAAAACATGGCGGATGGTTGCCACCTAGGTATACCGGGTGTACCAACATATCATTTAAGAGAAAAAACAACAGAGTGTTTCGCAATACACGATTCAAAAGAAAAAACATGGCAGCTGGTTGCTACCTTGGTAAACCGGGTGTTCCAACATATCATTTGATAGAAAAAACAACAGAGTGTCTCAAAATACACGATTTAAGAGAAAAACATGGCGGCTGATTGCTACGTTGGTATACCGGGTGTACCAACATATCATTTGCGAGAAAAAACAACAGTGTTTCAAAATACACGATTTGAGAGAAAAACATGGCGGCTGGTTGCCACCTTGGTATACTGGGTGTACCAACTAATTTATTTAACAGAAAAATGTGGTGGTTGTCAAAGTATATTCAGGGTGTCTTAAAATATAATATGGAAAAACAAAAATGATTGTGGATGAAATATTCAAAGTGTTGGAGTGTGATAATAATAACGAGGGCGTAGCGTTTGAACGTGCGATTCCAATAAGGAACGTATACGGGGTGTTTCAAAATACACGATTTAAGAGAGAAAACATGGCGCCTGACTGCCACCTTAGTATATCGGGTGTACCAACATATCATTTAAGTGAAAAACAACAGAGTATCTCAAAATACATCATTTAAGAGAAAAATACATGGCGAGTGCTTGTCACCATGCAACACAAGGCGTACAATCATATCATTTGAGAGAAAAACAACAGGGTGTCTCAAAATGTACCATTCAAGAGGAAAAAAACATGGCAACCCGTTGTCAACGTGTTATACCAGGTGTACCAACAAATCATTTAACAAAAAAAAACACGGTGGTTGTCGAAGTATATACAAAGTGTCTCAAAATACAACGTTTGAGTGGAAAAAAAGTGACGGTTCAGGAAGAGAAAAAAACATGGCGGTTCAGTAAGAGAAAAATAAAAATGGCGATTGATTGTCAAAAAAATCATAAGCAAGAGCAGAGTGTTTAAAATTGCATCATTTGAGAGAAAGGACTATAGAGTGTGTCAAATTACATGAGTTAAGAGAAAAAATTATAGGGTGGGTCAAATTACATCAATTAGGAGAAAAACAACAGAGTGTTTCAAAATATATCATTTAAGAGGGAAAAAACATGGTGTCTGTCTTGTGTCAAATACTATACCAGGTGTATAATTTGACAGAAAAACATGGCTTTTGCTTGTCGCGAATGCTGTGTTTTGAAGTGAGAATATGACAGCGGCATTTATATTTCAGGTCGGTTTGTGTCATGAAGTGTGTACGTTTGAAGAGCAAGAGATACATTGTAAAATTAGGTCTAGAGTTGGGGGAGAAAGAGAGTGAGAGTCTTGCCACATGCTGAACTTCATGTTGCACTTGAGGAAATTAAGATGGAATTTCGTAAAAAGCATACCGACGGGGTCGATTCATTTTAACGTGCGCGACCATCAGGTGAGTGACTGTTGTTACCACCTGTCAACGGTTTTGAAAAACGTTGTTACCACCTGTCAACGGTTTCGAAAAACGTTGTCACCATTTGTCAACGGTTTTGAAAAACGTTGTTTTCTTTTCGTACACAAATACAACGCCTTAGACTGCCTGGCCAACCTAACTTATAAGTATATATAATGAAATGTTGGTATTGTAGGATGAGGTAAAAAAAATAAAACGTTCATTAATGTCATAACTGTTTTGAAGAACAAAAACACCTGTTTTCCATGGCCAACCCGGGAGGAAATAATACTACGATTATTATAGGTGTTTGTGACCTCGTTATAGGATTCCCCACTAGATAGTCCATGCAAAAATGTGCACTGGATACTGATAGGCATACCATTTGATTCATTTGAGAACATTATTCAAGTGTTCGAAACTATATTTTTGGAGCTAACCCATCGACATCAATTAGAGTACCAACGAATGACTTTTTATAGCTTCTAGTTTGACAATGAATGGTGGCATCACGAACACTTATCCTTAAATCAATAAAGATGGTTCTTTAATTCGCCTAAATGACAATTTTGGTACTGGTTTGTGAATGAATGATGGCAACACGAACACTTATCCTCAAATTAATAAAGATGGTTCTTTAATTCGCCTAAATGTCACTTTCGGTACTAGTTTACCAATGAATGGTGGCATCACGAACACTTATCCTCAAATTAATGAAGACGGTTCTTTAATTCGCCAAAAACTTTTTGTCATTTCGATGGTTCTAAGATACCAAAGACATTAAATCCAAATTGACAGCAACTGTCACTTGAAAATGTTCTCAAATGAGAGTAAAGAGTTTATATTGATTTTGATTTTATTTCAGAAATATTTTTGGTCATTACATTATGCTTCTGTGTTCGGCTGATTTGCTGTTCCAATATGCTTGAAGGATTTAATTAATATGAATTTACAATGTGGGTTTCGATTTTTTGAACCCGAAAGGAACAGAACTGTGATTTGGAAGAAACTTTCTTTTTGTGGAGTTTGGTTTATACATTTTAGACATATTTTTAGTTATTACATCATGCTCCTGTGTTCGCCTGATTTGTTGCGTCAGTATGCTTATAGGTTCTGCGGGGTATAACACCATTTCTTTAATTTTTCAAAATTAATAGTTTCCAGAGCCTGAAGGGTGAGGGAAATGCCCTTGACTTTACACACCACTTTTTCATTTTGATCGTTTTCATGCCAAAACTTATAAGCGTAATTTTTCGGACCCCCCGATACGAACTCTGTTATATAAGAACCAGAACCCAATTCATCGGTCATATCACCGATAAATTCTCCGGTTGGAATATCGTATTCTTCAGGTTTGGAAATGAATACCACTGAATCCGTATCGTAGTACAAAACCCTGTCATTGAGTTTCTCTAGGTAACTGTAGAGTTTCAAACGAGCAAGAGCTGTAACGTAGGAGGCCAATACAACATTAACGGTCGGTAGAGGAGCGTAACATTCATCTTTATACTCCCAATTAACAATAAGAGTTTCTTCGTTTACGGGAAGTATGGTGTTGACGAATATTGAGGGGTCGGAAAGCATAGCAAATAATTCACCCGATTGATTGATGATAGAGGTTTTTGACTGATTTTCACGCTGACCAAATTTACCCCAAAACGAATTGAGCATGAGTTTAGCTAGGGATCTTAACCCTGGGTTACTGCAGATTTTCGAAAATTCCAGTTGTATATCTTCTCGTTGTAGAAATTCCTCAATATATTGTTCTTTTTTCTCCTGAGTTCGACAATGCGAAGGCCAATCCGAGGCCTCTTGTTTGATCTTGAGAAATTTATTCATCATGGCTGTGAATAGTCCAGAATGCTCTTTGTCAAACTGTATGGACTCATAGCTCCAAATTTCAAAAATTTCCAAAATATCATAACCCACATTCACAGCTTTTATCAACTCCTCTGCCACCCATGTCCCTGTTAAAGCGCGTTCGTCATCTGAGTGATGACAGTTACCTGTGTTGAATGTTTCACCACAGATACGACACAATACAAACATCAATTTATTATTAATTTTTTGTGGAAGAACTGGATGAAACAAAGATGAAGGAGGAAGGACTTTACATTTAATCACTCCTGTAATCGAAGAAAGATCTACCGATGAACACTCGGAACCGACGAGAACTTTGGGATGCCCAACAGGAAATTTTCCATATTTACATACCCAGGGGTAAAGGGAACAAATGTCGGTATACTTGATTATTTCTCCTTCCTTAGCTTTGTAATATCCAACAACATTTCCCGTACGACCACCATAGAAAGCATCTCGAGGCTCAAGAGGGAGTTGAGCCAAAAGGACGTGTAACTCTGTGTAGTTTTTCAGCTCTATATTTGTAGATAGTTGTTTCCTAATTTCACACTCCCGCATTTCAATTACTTCAAATCCCAGTGACTTCAATCTTTCAAGTTTAGCTTGAGTAGTCTCATAACGGTAATTCAAAGTCTCAGAAGGATTGTCTTTGAGAGGCTGATCTCGCTGGGAAATCAAACACTTACAACCGTGGAAATAACAGCCCTGAAACTCAAATATTTGGTTCGTTTCTCGACATAAACCATCAACTTTAATAGTACCAACGGAAGCCTCGGGGCCTTTGGCAGCATGGTGAATGAGGATACCCCTCTCTTTTTCCTCCCAAACTAACCACTGGATTGCGATTTTGGATTGGATATCGCGCCATCTGTATCCGTTCTTAGGAATGATACCAATTGTGTTTGGTTTGAGGAAATTTCGTCTGAAGACCTTATTACATGTAGATGCAATTGTGCTTGCCTCCATGAAGGGACAAACGTTTGTCTCTTCGAGCATCATTCGACGAAATCTGAGACAGGCCTGTGCTAAAATATCAACATCGGAAATACAGTAAGCTATTATTTCCTTTTGAAAATCAAACACGTAATTTTCTGCAAGCCGAGCATTATACCACTCACTGAATGCTGTCAATTCTTTATCGCTTTTGTAATTACTTGGACAATAATATTCAATTGGGGGCATTGACCCGACATACGATTGATTTTCTAGGCGATTAAAGAGATGAGGGAAGTGACCTTTTTCCAACTCGGAAATTCCGAAAGATTTCGGAAGACCAGAGAGAGCCATGGGGAAATAGTTTAAAGAATCCAAAAATTGAACGTTACCAACACTCATAGAAATCAATTTAGTGCCCCTCATAATGAGTTCGGGCTTCAAATCAGTTTTTGTTAAAATATAACTGAGAACAAACTGATGATCGAAGCCTCCGCCGTTATGAGCGATAACCACGACCTTTTTGAACTTTTTTCGAAGTGTTAAAACATGGTGTACAAACGGTGAGATTGGATCGTTACATTTGAGAATTTGTAAACGAAGTCCACATTTTTTACAAATTTGGGAGTCTGAGGAAATACAAATATCACAACATTGCCGAAAAACGCAAAGATTGGGTTCGTGTAGAAGAGAACCGTCAGGTCTAACCTTTTCCTGCATTGTCTCGAGATCGTAGAAAATATAAAGATAATTTTCAGACGGAGGTTTGCGTGAGTCCGGTTGGATGAAACAGAGATGTCCAGATGGTTGATGTTCATTGCAAATTTTGCAAAATATCTCCCCACAAGTATGACTTCGATTTACCTCTATGATTTTGAAACATTCCTCACAACGTCGCATCTGAGCACAGATACCATGTTGTAAATGTTGCTCGAAACAAACCTGGCCGCGGAATGTTCTCTTGCAAGACTCACATTTCAAAGACAGCTCGTTGGAACAAGAAGGAGATTGTCTACAGGCGGGGCATGTTTTTCCACAATGATGATTTTTTTTATTATCGTATGGGACACTACATTCTGAACAAAAATAACTGCAACAAAATGCTGCAGTGAGAGATATTATAACGTTGTAATGTCCCTTATGGAAGAGGAGATTCAAAGAGGGACCATGGCCATTGCCCTTGAAAATGACGTCACGCCCCTTACTACCGTACGCATAAACCATAATTTTGTACTGCTGTAGATGACATTGAAATAATTGTAGTTCGGGTATACCACACCCTCCAGCAGAAATGGATACTCCAGCAGCCTCCATCAATTCATGGGCTCTTGTTCTTTGAAGCTTTCCAGTGTCATATCGTATCTTCGCAATTTCGGAGTCTTTATCGGCATATGCTTTGGCGACTACCAAAGCACGTGCCAGGCACAAGTTATCCCTATTATTTATAACTATGATACCCTTACGTTTGGCACACTCCTCGTCGAAAGTATTATAAGTACGGTTCCGACCTTTCCCGGTAGGCATTTTTACCGAGGTAACACCCAAACAGAAAGTTTCGGTGTTCAGACCGGTCGAATTAGACTGATAAATAGATGAGATTTTATCGAAAATTTCGTCGGTTGTTATTTCAGATGCAGGTCTTAATCTGATCCAGCCCTGACCGCGTGAAAATTCGTTGGAGCAAAATGTGAAACCAACATAATCAGCTGGTGTCAGGCCATTTGTCCCCATCAAAACTATTTGAGTAATGGCGTCTCTTACCCAACTCACAGGTTCTGCACCTTTCGGTATTGGAGCAATTTTGAACTCCAAAGTTCTACCCTGAAGTCCAAAACGACGAATCACTTTGGAAGAGTCTTTAATAATTACAAATTTTTCCATTATGAACTCACAAACACAGAAAGTCAAGAAATAAAAAATTCTAAAGCTTATAACTCAGCAGAAGCAAAACAGGTCTGAACACTTCAAGAATTGATCAGATAATGATGCGCGCAGTCGTTACTCGTTCCTATACCTATGTTGAAAAGGGGAGGGGATGAAAACTTTGGGTTTACTGCTCCAGACGGGAAAAATGTAAATCGAGATTCATCCGAGAGCATTGGAAGTTTCTAATATTGTCCTCAACTGGAAAATGTATTGCTTATTGCATCATTTGAACATATTCTATGTTGATTCAACCTTCTATCAAAAATGTTGTTCATATACATGCATAATATGTGATGCTGTCCACTTAGGGCTATTCAAAAGCTGATGACTTCCACAGATGTGAAAACAGATCTGAATACTATATACAAATTATCAATTGATAAATGAAGCAACCCCTGCAACACCCATTCTGAATCCTATAGAAAAATTGATATTATATTGTATTGAATTCTCAGTTAAAACCTGAATGGGAATATAAAAATGAAACAGTCTCCTCAACAACCCGATCTGATTCCTATAGAAAAATCATTATTATGTACTGAATTATTCATTTATATTCAGCGACACCTTGATCTAAATCATTAAAATTTTTAACCAATGACAGATATGGTGAATGTTAGCCTAATAGTCAGCTTTAAAATATTCTTCAATTCCAAATCTAACGTAAGTGAATCACTCTGTATAATACATTTAATTCACTTAACTCTATCAATGGAAAATCATACTGGCTCAATCACTTCACTTCGGTTTCCAAAATAAACCAAATAAAATTAAATCCCCGAAACTGCTCAAAACGCAATTTGAAATCGCAAATCGAAACAATAAAATGAACGAAACTTACTTTTGTATCTGGAGATTGATGCACAATCACTTCGAAATATGCGAGAAAATAATTGGTGACTCGATGCTCTTTGAATGAAGACTGATAACATTCCACAGGTTACAACTTGAATAATGACAACAGATTATCCGGCCATCGGGAATAGTCGGACTGGCTAGACGAGATCGGTAGAAGTCGGTTCGTTCGATGGCCTGCTATCAGTGTGTGACGTAGTCGAGATAGATCCGCAGTAAAGATAACGTTTTGCCAGTATAGCGCGCTGGGTAGTGAAATGGATAGATAGCTAGATGAAATATTCAGAGTTTGAAAGTGTGATGATAAAAATGATGTTTGAAAATAGATCGTTCAGTGAGAGAAAAAACATGGTGGTTCAGTAAGAGAAAAAAACAATGTGACTACTTGTCAGAAAATCATAATGTATACGTGTTTAAAACACATCAATAGACATAATTGAAGAGAAAAAATGGTGATTGTTTGTTGAATGTTATACCAGGTTTACCAACGTGTTAGTTGAGAGAAAAACTTTACAGGATGTCTCATAAACGTAAAAAATGACAGGCCCTACGGTCAGAGCACAATATTTTCTGGAGGTTATGTTCGGTTAATCAAATGGTATCATTGTTCCGGGCGTAAGCTCCGGTCGGCTGCGCAGGTGTGTACGTGCGTGCATGCGTGAGTGCGTACGTGTGCGTGCGTGCGTGTATGCGTGCGTGCGTGTGTGTGTGCGTGCGTGCGTGCGTACGTGTGTGCGTGCGTGCGTGCGTGCGTACGTGTGTGTGTGCGTGTTTGCGTGCGTGTGTGCGTGCGTGTGTGTGTGCGTGCGTGTGTGCGTGCGTGCGTGCGTACGTGTGTGTGCGTGTTTGCGTGCGTGCGTGCGCGTGTGTGTGTGTGCGTGCGTGCGAGCGTGCGTGAGTGCGTATGTGCGTGCGTGCGTGCGTTTGTGTATTCGTGCGTGCGTTCGTGGAAATAAAAACCTGCTTGCGGGCGTCCGTGCGAGCGTGCGTTCATGCGTGCGTTCGTGCGTGTATGCGTGCGTGCGTAGGTGCGTGCGTGCGTGCGTTCGTGCGTGCGTGTGTTCGTGCGTGCGTGCATGCGTGCGTGCGTGCATGCGTGCGTTCGTGTATTCGTGCGTGCGTTCTTGTGTGCGTTCGTTCTACATGGGGGATTGCAAGATGGGGCATTTGTAAACATGAACTGGTGGTGCTGTAAGATATTTGTGTCATTCCCTCCATCTCATTTGTTATATGAATTGAATATAACAAATGAGATGGAGGGAATGACACAAATATCTTACAGCCCCACCAGTTCATGTTTACAAATGCCCCATCTTGCAATCCCCCATGTAGAACGAACGCACACAAGAACGCACGCACGAATACACGAACGCACGCATGCACGCACGCACGCATGCACGCACGCACGAACACACGCACGCACGAACGCACGCACGCACGCACCTACGCACGCACGCATACACGCACGAACGCACGCATGAACGCACGCTCGCACGGACGCCCGCAAGCAGGTTTTTATTTCCACGAACGCACGCACGAATACACAAACGCACGCACGCACGCACATACGCACTCACGCACGCTCGCACGCACGCACACACACACACGCGCACGCACGCAAACACGCACACACACGTACGCACGCACGCACGCACACACGCACGCACACACACACGCACGCACACACGCACGCAAACACGCACACACACACGTACGCACGCACGCACGCACGCACACACGTACGCACGCACGCACGCACACACACACGCACGCACGCATACACGCACGCACGCACGCACGCACGCACACGTACGCACTCACGCATGCACGCACGTACACACCTGCGCAGCCGACCGGAGCTTACGCCCGGAACAATGATACCATTTGATTAACCGAACATAACCTCCAGAAAATATTGTGCTCTGACCGTAGGGCCTGTCATTTTTTACGTTTATGAGACATCCTGTAAAGTTTTTCTCTCAACTAACACGTTGGTAAACCTGGTATAACATTCAACAAACAATCACCATTTTTTCTCTTCAATTATGTCTATTGATGTGTTTTAAACACGTATACATTATGATTTTCTGACAAGTAGTCACATTGTTTTTTTCTCTTACTGAACCACCATGTTTTTTCTCTCACTGAACGATCTATTTTCAAACATCATTTTTATCATCACACTTTCAAACTCTGAATATTTCATCTAGCTATCTATCCATTTCACTACCCAGCGCGCTATACTGGCAAAACGTTATCTTTACTGCGGATCTATCTCGACTACGTCACACACTGATAGCAGGCCATCGAACGAACCGACTTCTACCGATCTCGTCTAGCCAGTCCGACTATTCCCGATGGCCGGATAATCTGTTGTCATTATTCAAGTTGTAACCTGTGGAATGTTATCAGTCTTCATTCAAAGAGCATCGAGTCACCAATTATTTTCTCGCATATTTCGAAGTGATTGTGCATCAATCTCCAGATACAAAAGTAAGTTTCGTTCATTTTATTGTTTCGATTTGCGATTTCAAATTGCGTTTTGAGCAGTTTCGGGGATTTAATTTTATTTGGTTTATTTTGGAAACCGAAGTGAAGTGATTGAGCCAGTATGATTTTCCATTGATAGAGTTAAGTGAATTAAATGTATTATACAGAGTGATTCACTTACGTTAGATTTGGAATTGAAGAATATTTTAAAGCTGACTATTAGGCTAACATTCACCATATCTGTCATTGGTTAAAAATTTTAATGATTTAGATCAAGGTGTCGCTGAATATAAATGAATAATTCAGTACATAATAATGATTTTTCTATAGGAATCAGATCGGGTTGTTGAGGAGACTGTTTCATTTTTATATTCCCATTCAGGTTTTAACTGAGAATTCAATACAATATAATATCAATTTTTCTATAGGATTCAGAATGGGTGTTGCAGGGGTTGCTTCATTTATCAATTGATAATTTGTATATAGTATTCAGATCTGTTTTCACATCTGTGGAAGTCATCAGCTTTTGAATAGCCCTAAGTGGACAGCATCACATATTATGCATGTATATGAACAACATTTTTGATAGAAGGTTGAATCAACATAGAATATGTTCAAATGACGCAATAAGCAATACATTTTCCAGTTGAGGACAATATTAGAAACTTCCAATGCTCTCGGATGAATCTCGATTTACATTTTTCCCGTCTGGAGCAGTAAACCCAAAGTTTTCATCCCCTCCCCTTTTCAACATAGGTATAGGAACGAGTAACGACTGCGCGCATCATTATCTGATCAATTCTTGAAGTGTTCAGACCTGTTTTGCTTCTGCTGAGTTATAAGCTTTAGAATTTTTTATTTCTTGACTTTCTGTGTTTGTGAGTTCATAATGGAAAAATTTGTAATTATTAAAGACTCTTCCAAAGTGATTCGTCGTTTTGGACTTCAGGGTAGAACTTTGGAGTTCAAAATTGCTCCAATACCGAAAGGTGCAGAACCTGTGAGTTGGGTAAGAGACGCCATTACTCAAATAGTTTTGATGGGGACAAATGGCCTGACACCAGCTGATTATGTTGGTTTCACATTTTGCTCCAACGAATTTTCACGCGGTCAGGGCTGGATCAGATTAAGACCTGCATCTGAAATAACAACCGACGAAATTTTCGATAAAATCTCATCTATTTATCAGTCTAATTCGACCGGTCTGAACACCGAAACTTTCTGTTTGGGTGTTACCTCGGTAAAAATGCCTACCGGGAAAGGTCGGAACCGTACTTATAATACTTTCGACGAGGAGTGTGCCAAACGTAAGGGTATCATAGTTATAAATAATAGGGATAACTTGTGCCTGGCACGTGCTTTGGTAGTCGCCAAAGCATATGCCGATAAAGACTCCGAAATTGCGAAGATACGATATGACACTGGAAAGCTTCAAAGAACAAGAGCCCATGAATTGATGGAGGCTGCTGGAGTATCCATTTCTGCTGGAGGGTGTGGTATACCCGAACTACAATTATTTCAATGTCATCTACAGCAGTACAAAATTATGGTTTATGCGTACGGTAGTAAGGGGCGTGACGTCATTTTCAAGGGCAATGGCCATGGTCCCTCTTTGAATCTCCTCTTCCATAAGGGACATTACAACGTTATAATATCTCTCACTGCAGCATTTTGTTGCAGTTATTTTTGTTCAGAATGTAGTGTCCCATACGATAATAAAAAAAATCATCATTGTGGAAAAACATGCCCCGCCTGTAGACAATCTCCTTCTTGTTCCAACGAGCTGTCTTTGAAATGTGAGTCTTGCAAGAGAACATTCCGCGGCCAGGTTTGTTTCGAGCAACATTTACAACATGGTATCTGTGCTCAGATGCGACGTTGTGAGGAATGTTTCAAAATCATAGAGGTAAATCGAAGTCATACTTGTGGGGAGATATTTTGCAAAATTTGCAGTGAACATCAACCATCTGGACATCTCTGTTTCATCCAACCGGACTCACGCAAACCTCCGTCTGAAAATTATCTTTATATTTTCTACGATCTCGAGACAATGCAGGAAAAGGTTAGACCTGACGGTTCTCTTCTACACGAACCCAATCTTTGCGTTTTTCGGCAATGTTGTGATATTTGTATTTCCTCAGACTCCCAAATTTGTAAAAAATGTGGACTTCGTTTACAAATTCTCAAATGTAACGATCCAATCTCACCGTTTGTACACCATGTTTTAACACTTCGAAAAAAGTTCAAAAAGGTCGTGGTTATCGCTCATAACGGCGGAGGCTTCGATCATCAGTTTGTTCTCAGTTATATTTTAACAAAAACTGATTTGAAGCCCGAACTCATTATGAGGGGCACTAAATTGATTTCTATGAGTGTTGGTAACGTTCAATTTTTGGATTCTTTAAACTATTTCCCCATGGCTCTCTCTGGTCTTCCGAAATCTTTCGGAATTTCCGAGTTGGAAAAAGGTCACTTCCCTCATCTCTTTAATCGCCTAGAAAATCAATCGTATGTCGGGTCAATGCCCCCAATTGAATATTATTGTCCAAGTAATTACAAAAGCGATAAAGAATTGACAGCATTCAGTGAGTGGTATAATGCTCGGCTTGCAGAAAATTACGTGTTTGATTTTCAAAAGGAAATAATAGCTTACTGTATTTCCGATGTTGATATTTTAGCACAGGCCTGTCTCAGATTTCGTCGAATGATGCTCGAAGAGACAAACGTTTGTCCCTTCATGGAGGCAAGCACAATTGCATCTACATGTAATAAGGTCTTCAGACGAAATTTCCTCAAACCAAACACAATTGGTATCATTCCTAAGAACGGATACAGATGGCGCGATATCCAATCCAAAATCGCAATCCAGTGGTTAGTTTGGGAGGAAAAAGAGAGGGGTATCCTCATTCACCATGCTGCCAAAGGCCCCGAGGCTTCCGTTGGTACTATTAAAGTTGATGGTTTATGTCGAGAAACGAACCAAATATTTGAGTTTCAGGGCTGTTATTTCCACGGTTGTAAGTGTTTGATTTCCCAGCGAGATCAGCCTCTCAAAGACAATCCTTCTGAGACTTTGAATTACCGTTATGAGACTACTCAAGCTAAACTTGAAAGATTGAAGTCACTGGGATTTGAAGTAATTGAAATGCGGGAGTGTGAATTTAGGAAACAACTATCTACAAATATAGAGCTGAAAAACTACACAGAGTTACACGTCCTTTTGGCTCAACTCCCTCTTGAGCCTCGAGATGCTTTCTATGGTGGTCGTACGGGAAATGTTGTTGGATATTACAAAGCTAAGGAAGGAGAAATAATCAAGTATACCGACATTTGTTCCCTTTACCCCTGGGTATGTAAATATGGAAAATTTCCTGTTGGGCATCCCAAAGTTCTCGTCGGTTCCGAGTGTTCATCGGTAGATCTTTCTTCGATTACAGGAGTGATTAAATGTAAAGTCCTTCCTCCTTCATCTTTGTTTCATCCAGTTCTTCCACAAAAAATTAATAATAAATTGATGTTTGTATTGTGTCGTATCTGTGGTGAAACATTCAACACAGGTAACTGTCATCACTCAGATGACGAACGCGCTTTAACAGGGACATGGGTGGCAGAGGAGTTGATAAAAGCTGTGAATGTGGGTTATGATATTTTGGAAATTTTTGAAATTTGGAGCTATGAGTCCATACAGTTTGACAAAGAGCATTCTGGACTATTCACAGCCATGATGAATAAATTTCTCAAGATCAAACAAGAGGCCTCGGATTGGCCTTCGCATTGTCGAACTCAGGAGAAAAAAGAACAATATATTGAGGAATTTCTACAACGAGAAGATATACAACTGGAATTTTCGAAAATCTGCAGTAACCCAGGGTTAAGATCCCTAGCTAAACTCATGCTCAATTCGTTTTGGGGTAAATTTGGTCAGCGTGAAAATCAGTCAAAAACCTCTATCATCAATCAATCGGGTGAATTATTTGCTATGCTTTCCGACCCCTCAATATTCGTCAACACCATACTTCCCGTAAACGAAGAAACTCTTATTGTTAATTGGGAGTATAAAGATGAATGTTACGCTCCTCTACCGACCGTTAATGTTGTATTGGCCTCCTACGTTACAGCTCTTGCTCGTTTGAAACTCTACAGTTACCTAGAGAAACTCAATGACAGGGTTTTGTACTACGATACGGATTCAGTGGTATTCATTTCCAAACCTGAAGAATACGATATTCCAACCGGAGAATTTATCGGTGATATGACCGATGAATTGGGTTCTGGTTCTTATATAACAGAGTTCGTATCGGGGGGTCCGAAAAATTACGCTTATAAGTTTTGGCATGAAAACGATCAAAATGAAAAAGTGGTGTGTAAAGTCAAGGGCATTTCCCTCACCCTTCAGGCTCTGGAAACTATTAATTTTGAAAAAATTAAAGAAATGGTGTTATACCCCGCAGAACCTATAAGCATACTGACGCAACAAATCAGGCGAACACAGGAGCATGATGTAATAACTAAAAATATGTCTAAAATGTATAAACCAAACTCCACAAAAAGAAAGTTTCTTCCAAATCACAGTTCTGTTCCTTTCGGGTTCAAAAAATCGAAACCCACATTGTAAATTCATATTAATTAAATCCTTCAAGCATATTGGAACAGCAAATCAGCCGAACACAGAAGCATAATGTAATGACCAAAAATATTTCTGAAATAAAATCAAAATCAATATAAACTCTTTACTCTCATTTGAGAACATTTTCAAGTGACAGTTGCTGTCAATTTGGATTTAATGTCTTTGGTATCTTAGAACCATCGAAATGACAAAAAGTTTTTGGCGAATTAAAGAACCGTCTTCATTAATTTGAGGATAAGTGTTCGTGATGCCACCATTCATTGGTAAACTAGTACCGAAAGTGACATTTAGGCGAATTAAAGAACCATCTTTATTAATTTGAGGATAAGTGTTCGTGTTGCCATCATTCATTCACAAACCAGTACCAAAATTGTCATTTAGGCGAATTAAAGAACCATCTTTATTGATTTAAGGATAAGTGTTCGTGATGCCACCATTCATTGTCAAACTAGAAGCTATAAAAAGTCATTCGTTGGTACTCTAATTGATGTCGATGGGTTAGCTCCAAAAATATAGTTTCGAACACTTGAATAATGTTCTCAAATGAATCAAATGGTATGCCTATCAGTATCCAGTGCACATTTTTGCATGGACTATCTAGTGGGGAATCCTATAACGAGGTCACAAACACCTATAATAATCGTAGTATTATTTCCTCCCGGGTTGGCCATGGAAAACAGGTGTTTTTGTTCTTCAAAACAGTTATGACATTAATGAACGTTTTATTTTTTTTACCTCATCCTACAATACCAACATTTCATTATATATACTTATAAGTTAGGTTGGCCAGGCAGTCTAAGGCGTTGTATTTGTGTACGAAAAGAAAACAACGTTTTTCAAAACCGTTGACAAATGGTGACAACGTTTTTCGAAACCGTTGACAGGTGGTAACAACGTTTTTCAAAACCGTTGACAGGTGGTAACAACAGTCACTCACCTGATGGTCGCGCACGTTAAAATGAATCGACCCCGTCGGTATGCTTTTTACGAAATTCCATCTTAATTTCCTCAAGTGCAACATGAAGTTCAGCATGTGGCAAGACTCTCACTCTCTTTCTCCCCCAACTCTAGACCTAATTTTACAATGTATCTCTTGCTCTTCAAACGTACACACTTCATGACACAAACCGACCTGAAATATAAATGCCGCTGTCATATTCTCACTTCAAAACACAGCATTCGCGACAAGCAAAAGCCATGTTTTTCTGTCAAATTATACACCTGGTATAGTATTTGACACAAGACAGACACCATGTTTTTTCCCTCTTAAATGATATATTTTGAAACACTCTGTTGTTTTTCTCCTAATTGATGTAATTTGACCCACCCTATAATTTTTTCTCTTAACTCATGTAATTTGACACACTCTATAGTCCTTTCTCTCAAATGATGCAATTTTAAACACTCTGCTCTTGCTTATGATTTTTTTGACAATCAATCGCCATTTTTATTTTTCTCTTACTGAACCGCCATGTTTTTTTCTCTTCCTGAACCGTCACTTTTTTTCCACTCAAACGTTGTATTTTGAGACACTTTGTATATACTTCGACAACCACCGTGTTTTTTTTTGTTAAATGATTTGTTGGTACACCTGGTATAACACGTTGACAACGGGTTGCCATGTTTTTTTCCTCTTGAATGGTACATTTTGAGACACCCTGTTGTTTTTCTCTCAAATGATATGATTGTACGCCTTGTGTTGCATGGTGACAAGCACTCGCCATGTATTTTTCTCTTAAATGATGTATTTTGAGATACTCTGTTGTTTTTCACTTAAATGATATGTTGGTACACCCGATATACTAAGGTGGCAGTCAGGCGCCATGTTTTCTCTCTTAAATCGTGTATTTTGAAACACCCCGTATACGTTCCTTATTGGAATCGCACGTTCAAACGCTACGCCCTCGTTATTATTATCACACTCCAACACTTTGAATATTTCATCCACAATCATTTTTGTTTTTCCATATTATATTTTAAGACACCCTGAATATACTTTGACAACCACCACATTTTTCTGTTAAATAAATTAGTTGGTACACCCAGTATACCAAGGTGGCAACCAGCCGCCATGTTTTTCTCTCAAATCGTGTATTTTGAAACACTGTTGTTTTTTCTCGCAAATGATATGTTGGTACACCCGGTATACCAACGTAGCAATCAGCCGCCATGTTTTTCTCTTAAATCGTGTATTTTGAGACACTCTGTTGTTTTTTCTATCAAATGATATGTTGGAACACCCGGTTTACCAAGGTAGCAACCAGCTGCCATGTTTTTTCTTTTGAATCGTGTATTGCGAAACACTCTGTTGTTTTTTCTCTTAAATGATATGTTGGTACACCCGGTATACCTAGGTGGCAACCATCCGCCATGTTTTTTCTCTTAAATCGTGTATTTTGAGACACTCTGCTGTTTTTTCTCTTAGATGATATGTTGGTACACCTGATATACCAAGGTGGCAACCAGCCGCCATGTTTTTCTTTCAATCGTGTATTTTGAGACACTGTTGTTTTTTCACTAAGATATGTTGGTACACCCGGTATACCAAGGTGGCAACCAACAGCCATGTTTTCTCTTTCAAATCGTGTATTTTTTGAGACACCCTGTTGATTTTTTCTTCAAATAATGTATTCTGAAATACGCTATATACGTTCCTCATTGGAATCGCACGTTCAAACGCTACACCCTCGTTACCCCGCAATTTTTACCTATTATTTCGAACATCATTATTATTATTATCACTTTCATCGAATATTTCCATCCACAATCATTATTCTTTTCTTATTTAACCGATGCGCTCTTATCATTCAATCGTATATATAACATATTTTTACATTACCTTCTACGAAGCCTCCGTGGCCACATGGTTAGTGTCGTTCACTACCAAACAATGAATCAAAAGATCGACGGTTCAAACCCACAACTCTGTAATCTTTTTTATTCAACGGCGTGCTCGTCGGCTTAGGTTGAGTGATGGTGAAAAAAAGGAAAGTGGAGGGGGGTCGTTGAAGCGCCGCAATAGCTACTAATGTGCGCGAACAAATATGAATATACATGCACACAAAAAAATAAAGAACAGTTTTCACATAAAATAACCTACTTTAGTGACTATAAATCAAGCTGTCAGACCCGATCTTATGCAAACCTAACCGAGCTTACCCGACCATACAATACGGATAGGTTGCGTCTTTTCTATCTGTTTGCGCATGCGCATATACCAAAAATGAATGTTTTTGATCTGACTCGTTTATTTAGGTAATTATTTGTTCGCAAAAAATGCCTGCTACATGCTCTGTCTATTTAAAATATCTTTTGTGCATTCAAAATATTAATACCAATATTTTTTTTCCAATCCAGTTATCTGACAACGAAATGGCTTCTTTCATAACAAAGTAGCCAGTATCAATGTCTTTTACTGACTAAACAACAACAATGAGTCTTAATAACTTTATAAGAGTACAATGCGACGTTGTCAGATTCCCTAAAACTCCTGCATACTGAATACTCATGAATATGAAATGTTTGTAGTGAATAGTTTTCGGAAGTATTGGCACCCTAGAGACTGGCAATTCTTTCATCAATAATAATAATAATAGTTCCTAATAAACACTCGAAGAGTGAACCATTCTTAGTGAAGATATTCAGCAAAAAATATGCAAGCAAAGCGAGCATGCGCATTCCTATTACTATTTTTATAACTTATGTAACTTATCTCTTACTTCTTGGTGAAGATATCTGCGAGAAAGACGCGAGCGAAGCGAACGCGCGCATTCCCATCACTACCTTATCGATTTCTGACGACTTTGAGTAGAAATTTTCATCCCTCATTCGTTAGTGAATAAGACCAGAAAACGCGAGCGAAGCGAGCGCGCTCGCCCGACATTTCGCAAATCCGCGCGCGCGGATTTGCGAAATGTCGGGCGAGTGCGCGCATTCCCATCACTACTTTGTCGATTTCTATCAACTTTGAGTAGAAATTTTCATCTCTTATTTGTCAGTGTACAAGACCAGAATTACGCTAGCGAAGCGAGCGCGCATTATCTTCAAAGATGACTGAGCGCGGATTTGCGAAATGTCGGGCGAGCGCGCGCATTCCCATCACTACTTTGTCGATTTCAGTCAACTTTGAAGATAATGCGCGCTCGCTTCGCTAGCGTATTTCTGGTCTTGTACACTGACAAATAAGGGATGAAAATTTCTACTCAAAGTTGATAGAAATCGACAAAGTAGTGATAGGAATGCGCGCGCTCGCGTTTTCTGGTCTTGTTCACTAACGAATGAGGGATGAAAATTTCTACTCAAAGTCGTCAGAAATCGATAAGGTAGCGATGGGAATGCGCGCGTTCGCTTCGCTCGCGTCTTTCTCGAAGATATCTTCACCAAGAAGTAAGAGATAAGTTACATAAGTTATAAAAGTATTAATAGGAATGCGCCTGCTCGCTTTGCTTGCATATTTCTTGCTGAACATCTCCACTAAGAATGGATCACTCTTCGAGGTTTTATTAGGAAATATTATTATTATTGATGAAAAAATTGCCAGTCTCTAGGGTGCCAATACTTCCGAAAACTATTCACTACAAACATTTCATATTCATGAGTATTCAGTATGCAGGAGTTTTAGGGAATCTGACAACGTCGCATTGTACTCTTATAAAGTTATTAAGACTCATTGTTGTTGTTTAGTCAGTAAAAGACATTGATACTGGCTACTTTGTTATGAAAGAAGCCATTTCGTTGTCAGATAACTGGATTGGAAAAAAAAATCTTGGTAAGTTGTGGTTATATCAACTCATTTTTCATACTCATTCACTAAAATATTCTATGTGATACGTGAATTGAATATTTCTGGTATCACTTGGCAATGTCGCAAAATTATAATCGCCTTTCCGTTAATTCCATTGTTACCAACCTGACAACTTAAATGACAGATATTAAGTAAACAAAACAGCATGAATTTGTTGATTTTCTATTTGCTAGTAAAAGCTACAATTTGTTGATAAAAAACTGTTTTCAATGAAAAAAAAGTGTAAAACTGGTGAATTATGGTGCTTATATTGTGCTGGTGAAAATAAGGAGGCATTTGAGTGTTTTTCGAAGAAGAAACATGTACCAGAAAATGTCAATTTTCATTCAAAGAAAGGCCCGTATCTCCGAAATTACTTGAGACCGCCAAAAATTTCATTTGGATTTTTTGTTCAGAAGGTCAAACTACGTAAGTCTCAAAATTTTTTTTTGTAGCTTGTAGCGCCCGGTTAACGGAATTTTACCCAATCGGTAAATTTTACCCAATCTTCTTCCAGTTTCATGGATGAAAGTCAGAGATTAATGGCCTAAACACCAAAAGTTTCGACAGCTGCTACATGAAAAAGGTAATTAATTCCAAGATTTAGATATTTTCCCCTTTTTAATTTCTCGTTTAGGAAACTGGTTGCTACCGAGAGTCTTCTTAAACGGAATAGTTTTCAAGAATATAATCAATTTTATAGCTTTATGACTTTCATGCTTCATCACTTCGACGGTCTATAATGGGTAGGAGAAGCATACATGTTAAAAAATCATGAAGACGTAAACTTTCAACGAAGAAGGTATAATAAAAATAATTTAAGAGGCTCATAAAAAATATATTGATTAGGTTGAGGAGCTCAGAACGCTTTGAAGTATTTAGGGGTGAAAGGAACCACACATAAATATGATTTAAAAATTTGTTTGTTTGTTCAAAGCGCCTTTTATGCTGAGTTGATGAAGTGTTCGTGGCGGAATAATATTGGTTAGGTTCACTGAAATAGTATATGATCATAATTCATAGGAAATAGCAGTAGAGTAATTTCATCATTAAACTGTCAGCTTCAGGAAGAATTTATGGGGAAGTTACGCAAACATCATTTGTAATATTTGAATGTTTGGATGAAAAAAAGAAGGTAACTAAAGCACTGAACTATGAGAAAGTATCAAATAATTCTTTGAGAAAATAATGTTACTTGGAGAAAGACCATAAATGTAATAATGAAAAATGGATTTAGGCCAGTAAATGAAGCTCAAAAAATGGCAAAACCTCTCAATTTTTTCGTCCTTTGTCGATTTGCATAAAAATTTGGAATTAGGCTCATTTTACCCTCTACTTCAAATTCTGTAGTATGCCGATGGGCGCTGTTTATTTTTTAGGGGTGAAAATTACCCCTAATTGTCAAAACTTATAAAATAACATTTTAAAGCTGAAGATGGGTAGAATTTAGTTTGGATTAGTTGAATAATGATTGATTTATTCTTTGGAACATAATTTGAATATATTTCAACCATTAAAAATCAACCCTTTCTGGAGCTTGATGTAAAAAAATATTTACCCTAAAAAATGATTAATTTATCACATTGATTTAATATCAGAATTCTGTTGCTAAAAATACGAACTAATTTCATTTTGCAATTTTTCAACTGTCATAAATCAACCCCTTTTGTAGCTTTAAAAAGGATTTACTCAAAAAAAAAAATAATAGCTTTACAGAGTTTTTCAATCAAAAATGTTACTGCCTAAAATAATACCAAATTCATTATTTTGCTAATTGTCAACCCTTAAAAACCCCTTACAACATTGCAATGCTTATAAATTACTAATAGATATAAATAGAAAAAAAGTAAAATTACACGCAAAAGTTTATTATCACAAAAAAGACACATGAACAAATGTTTCTTCACCTTCATTCCGAATAAATTGAGTGTGGTTTTTTAAACATAGCTCCTTTATTTTTAATGGTAGAAAGTTCATCCAAAAATTATTTGGTAGGGTTTTTCAAGAGCTCAGTTTTGCAATGGGGTGGATTTAAAGGGAGTGAATAAGGTGGTGCTCACTCGTAAATAGAGGTTTTAAAAGGTCATATCTCTCCAAATATTCATCTTACAAAATTCTACTCAAAGGAGAATCTTCGCAATTAAAATAGCTACAATTCGATACCAAAGCATTATTTTTGTATCTCCAGTTTTTTTGAGTTATTTTGATGAAAAGGGCATTTTTTACAAAATTGTAGAAACTTAAGTTAATTTTTCAAAAATTAAGAATTGTGAATTGGTCAAACTCCTAGTATCTATGATAATATATAATTAAAGAGAATCGCGGACGAGCGACGATCAATTTTAATTAGGGTGGTAATTAGGAGGTTGTTTTCACTGTTTTTTTCATAGAAAAATGTAGGGACCGACCTTATTTTCAACGCGACTCGCCTAATTTTGATGCTACTGACTTCTATTTTTTTTCAAAGAAAGTTCTTTTTATGAACTTGAAAAAACTTCCATAAGTTTTCTTCGTAAAATGCACAGTTTTATCGCTATTTGACTCTGAATCTCTCAAATTTTGCATTTGATCAACAAAAGTTAACAATCAACAAGCCGTAGTTCCAATCTGTATTGGTCGTACGGGAATTATAGAAAAAATTTTTTTTTTATAGGCTACAATTTTGCCCCCTTCAGTTTTATTGATGAAGTGCATATTTTTCGAGTAATTCAGGAAAAACCAATGAAAAACGTTGAATTTTTCGTCGAAACACTGTTACTTTCAATTGCGAACTACTGGAAAAATATTAATAGGTATTACAAAAAAATATTTGAATATTTCTTCTTAGAATTAGTTTTTCCATCGATTTCTGTTATTCAAATGTAATAAAAATGTCCACCCCCGAGATGGGGTGGCAACTACCCCCAGGATAATGTCACCAATTCTCTAACAGAAAATAACTACTGCCCCATACAGCTGTTTAATTATATCAGTTAGATTCTTGGCAAAGTTTTCTACAAGAACTACTTTGCAGTGCTCTTTAAATACCATGGCTGAAATTATTTTATGTCATACTAGTTCATTATTGTGTTATACAGCAATACTCTTTCTAACATTTGTTCATAATCGTTGGCAATTTTTTCGGTGATGATCTATTTATTTGAAATAGATTCTCCAATATAGCACTCAGCTACTATAGTTTCACATTCCTCATATTATGTTACCCTTAATTATTGTATGCATAACGTATGAAACGTGTAGACCATTGCAATTCAAGTCAGTATTTGTGATTCGCGATATAAAACCGCTAGTGCATAAAATTTTGTATGTATCACGTGCGTAAAATGCGTTTAAGGCCTTCGGCGTGTGATGGCCCTCGGCTAACGCCATCGGGCCATCATCCACGCCGCAGGCCATAAACGCCTACTTTACGCCTTGATACATAAATAACTATTTTATTGCTTAGTTACCAACTATCTAGTTGTACTTTATGGCCCGCGCGGGCATAAAGAGAAATAATTTCGCCAGGAATTCCAAAATCTTCGTTCATTTTGACTTCTAACTTTGACACATATAAAAATTATTGTGATTTTATGACATTTACGTTTGTCAACATTCACCTATCAACGATAGTGTCTACTATGATAAAATGGCAATGTTATTAATTCAAACGGGATTTTTTAAAATACTGATTTGTATTGAGATTGGATTGCAATAACGAACTAGTATGATATAAAGTTATGTATGTACCGCGGGCATAAACAGATGTGTATACCCTCGGGCGACTTACAAACCCTCAGGCCAGAGGCCCTCGGGTTCGTAAAACGTCGCCCTCAGGGCATAAACATCTATTTATACCCTTGGTACATAAATAACTATCTTGATTCAATTGGGAGAATAATTTCAGCTATGGTATTTAAAGAGCACTGCAAAGTAGTTCTTGTAGAAAACTTTGCAAAGAATGTACCAGATATATATATATTTATATTATTTTTATACACAGAAAAATAGTGTTTCTCATTCTGATTTCATTGATGTATATTTTATCATGAGTTACTCTTCTGAAACCACAAATATTAAAAAAACAACTTCATCTGAGATGGTCATGACTCCATCGAATAATTATGTTATTAAGTTCTCAGCTAAGTGTTTGTCCAAAAAAAAATTATTCGATGCAGTCATGACCATCTCAGATGAACTTGTTTTTTTTTCAGAAGAGCAAATCATGATAATTTATACATCGATGAAATCAGAATAAGAAGCAATATTTTTCTGTGTAAAAAACAATATGGCGCCCATAATAGAAAAAAAAGTTGATGATGATTGCCAGAAGACGAAACGTAGGATAGTAAATCTGAACATGACAACTGGTAGCTGAAAAAAAAGTATCAATGGAAATTTGTTTTTGGTTTTGAGCTATGTTGACAAATAACGCTAGAAAAAAATGAAAATGAAAATTCCGATTTTCAGATTTTTCCGGATATTTCCGGAAATACTCGCAATTTTCAAAGTTTCAGAATAGTATTTTATTTGGCACCAAAATATGCAACTTTGCCTTAATTTAAGCTTCGATATATCCTAATGGTGGGGGTCGTATTTGAATTACCCTGTATAATTCAATTTTCATTAGATAGATAGATAGAGATAGAGATAGATTTCCTTTATTAGTTCTTTCAAATAAAATACCTTTTCAGGTGTAGAACATGTCAACATTAAAAAAATATTACAGAAACAATAACAAAATTACATGATTGTCACAGTCGATGTGAGGAATACAATTTTATAAAAATAAAATCGGATGTGGAAGATAAAATGTCAAAAAATAAAATAACATAGTTATCACAGTCAAATATTCAATATATACATATATACTCTATTTTCACTTATATGTATATATACAAATATATAATATACACAGACACAGATATATACATATATATATTCAATTATTATTATTATTATATTAAAATAATTTCTTTCATATTACAAGGGACTATATGGTTAACTATAAGGATCTAGGAAATATTGTCACCGGTTAGTTTTTGTGAATTTTTGGTATGTTGTAGAGTTTGACATCCTGAACTAGCTTTCGAGACGCAGGACGTTGAAGTTGGGAAATGCCATTTTTAATACCACGTTTTTATTAACTCACTATCTTGACTGTCTGTTTAGACAAATAGACGATCGGTACAAATTTTGCAATCGATTTTAACAAACAAACCCAATGAGTTAGACCAGTCGCACACCCAGAATGATTTTATGGAGGGAGGGGGGGCACACATGAATGCATGCGGATCAAAAATAGCTCCGCAGTCGAATTTTTTTGAGGTCAAGATCATGTGTATTTCAGAATAACGAATGCTGTGACCATAGCAAAGTTAAAGTTTCTTGATAAAGGATCTTTTGCCACGAGTGGAGAAAAAATTCTTTAATCTGCCTCTCACACCTCTTCCTTTGATCTCAATTCATTTGTGCGATGAAGTGGTGCCCTCATCAATGGAAGAAGAATTCTAACGACTGGGAAGGATGATCAACGAAAGATGAAAATCAGTTAAATACAAAAAATGATACATTTCAATTGTCAGGGTGATATAATGTGTGGGAAATATTCGTAGTTTGTTATGGTTTCAGATAAAACACTTGAAATACTTAAGGGCATTTGTTTAGTAATAAGGAATGACAGATAACGACAGCACTTGAGAAGGTTGAACTCTCTTGTGTGAAATAGATTTTAAGCATTCAATATTAGAGCTTCAAGGCGTTTAAACGTGTACATATTTTGTAATTGTTTTTCCAAAGGTGTTAATATATAGTGAAAGTTACAGTCCACTTATTTATTTAAATCGACAAGAGAAAATACCCAGTGAGATTGCTCACACGATCAGTTCACTGATCAATCAGGCAGTACATATTGAGCTAGTAGGTGATTTGAACACAGAAGCATTTTTGAATTGTCTTAAGAGATTTGTGTCAAGACGTGGTCTTTGTGCTAATATTTATTCAGACAATGGCTCGAATTTTGTAGGGGCCAACAATAACTTGAAGAAAATTAATGACGATTTGTCAAGGGTAGTCAATGAAGATAGATTGTTGAATTATTTAAAACAAAACAATATGAAATGGCATTATATACCGGCGCGATCACCTCATCAAGGCGGTTTATGGGAAGCGGCAATAAAATCGGCTAAATTTAACATTCGAAGAGTTATTAACAGTCTTCACACAAGTAGAAGCGGTATTAAACTCCCGACCATTGACTCCTTTGTCCCAAGATCCTAATGACCTATTAGCCCTAACCCCGGGTCATTTCCTGATTGGGGATACATTGGATGCGATTCCCCAAAACGATGTCACAGGAATTCCTGAAAATCGACTAGGCAGATATCAGCTTCTCCAGCAGATGGTGCAACATTTTTGGACACGTTGGTCCAAAGAATACGTATCGTCACTGCAGGAGAGATCTAAATGGCAGCAGATTAAACCTAACCACATACAGATTGGGTCCATGGTAATTCTGAGAGATGAAAATACTTCTCCATTACATTGGAGACTAGGAAAAGTTATAGACTTGCACCCCGGAGAAGATAGACTTCTTCGTGTGGTGAGTGTTCGGACTTCTGGTGGTATAGTGAAGAGAGCTATTCAAAAACTTTGTGTTTTACCTATAAACGCTTGATTGGACGAATATAAATTATATATATATTTTTCTTTAATAATCATATTTTTTACTATTTGGTGTAAGGATGTGTTCTTATATGAGAAACCGTTTTGTGAGTTTATTAATATTATTCTGGAACCTAGCCTAGATTATTATGATGGACCTTATCGAGTTCATTTATGAAGATGTGGGTTATTTTTGAATGTTTTTCACTCGATTTCATTTATCTTTGATGTTTTATATTAGTTGAAAGAGTGGTCTTTCAAGGCCGGCGGTATGTCAGGGTGATATAATGTGTGGGAAATATTCCTAGTTTGTTATGGTTTCAGATAAAACACTTGAAATACTTAAGGGCATTTGTTTAGAAATAAAGAATGAGAGATAACGACAGCACTTGAGAAGGTTGAACTCTCTTGTGTGAAATAGATTTTAAGCATTCAATATTAGAGCTTCAAGGCGTTTAAACGTGTACATATTTTGTAATTGTTTCCAAAAGGTGTTAATATATAGTGAAAGTTACAGTCCACTTATTTATTTAAATCGACAAGAGAAAATACCCAGTGAGATTGCTCACACGATCAGTTCACTGATCAATCATCAATAATCTTAAAACAAAATGAAGCCTTCTTGGTCCTTTTTCCTTCAAAACTGCCATCATACATCTTTTGGGTCAACGTGGTATGAATATTCAAATGTGCCAGTCCTTCAACCTATGTTCACTGGTTGTATTTCTCAAATAGGATTTCAGTCGACCTAATGTCGAGAATGACCTTTCCGGTGAACTAGTTCATATCGACAGAGTCGCGAATATCTTGAGTAGTATGAAAACATTTGGATATATATCTTGATTAGGTACATAGATTCAATGCATCAAGTGCATTTTTGGTCTTTGCAGATGACTGGTTTTGTTGAATTTCTGGTACCAAAAACACAGAATATTTCTTCTGAAGTTCGGGATATCAAGACTATGAAAGAGACATGGACAGGGACAAGACGACTCCTAATTTTTCGGACCTACCCTTGCACTGATGAGACGCAAGAACTTTAAAACATGTCTGCAGGTGGTCATCCACCAGCCGAATGAAGGATAATCTTTTGTTTGTTTACAATAAGCAATAAGAACGTTGCACAAATATCTGTCAGATGTAGTTCAATATCCGTTGCGGTATTAGCCAGGGAAGTAGTTGTTTTCTATCATATATAACATGTTGATATCCTTAGAGAGGTAATTTCATGTAGAATGCGAAGACAAACTAATATGTAGTGTGTTCCATTTGAAAAAATAGCATTAACTCATTTCGAAGTTGACGAAAATGAAAGTAACATTTGGACCACCCTGTAGGAACACACATGATGATCAGAGCAATACACCAGACAAAATTCAGATTAAAGTTATTGCATTCAGAGCCTGCAACACTCCCTATTTTTTCGAAATAAAATGGGCTTGGCACCGGCGCATTGTGGCTGGAAAAAATTTAGTGCTGAGTAGGGAACCAAGGGACCATTTCAATGACAGGAAAATAAACTGGTATTTTTCATTTGAAAAATACAGTTTTTTTGCTATTACAGAAAAATACAATATCCGGTGCATCTGGAACTATTTTCAAAACGTGGCCATTCTTGTGCCGGATAACTTCTATAAGTATAAGACTTTTTTTTCATATATATTTAGCATTATCGATATATCGAGCAAATGAGCACTGTTGGGAATGTCCGTCGCGGAATTAGCCAGGGACCTAGTTGTTTTATGTTGGGATAATATGGAGGGAAAAAAGGAGTTTTCAATGAATTTGACAAGCTCACTTGGGGATTGAAAAATGTTTCGTTGCAAAACACTTTTTGAAAAAAAATATATGTATATACAGGGTGTTTCTCAAGTACGTGTAGAAACTTCAGGAGCATGTTGCTGACGACAAAATAAGAAAAAAAGTTCCTATAAACATATGTCCGCAAGTTATTCGTTTCTAAGATACAGAGAGTCAAAGTTTAATACTTATACTTGTTTTATGTGAATACATTCCAACATATTTGTGATATTTGAGTAAAGTTTGGTATCTGGGATGATTTTTCAATGAAAAATTCAAATTTTATGTTATTCGTGGAAAAATTAATTTCTTATTGAATTTATTTTGAATTAAAAAATCTTGTCATTCAAAATCACTTGCACCGATTATTTCAAATCTCATTATCTCGAAAACAGTTGCTCGCAGCGACCTCTGGCAAAAAAATATTTTTTACACAAACTAAAATCAGATTTGATATTCTCATTGAAAAATATTCCCAGATACCTACAAAACTTTACCCAAATATCAAAATTAATCACAAAAATAAAAATAAGAATTCCACTTTGACACTCTGTATCTCAGGAACGAATAACTTGCGGACATGTTTTTGGGAACTTTTCTTCTTATTTTGACGTCAGCAACATGCTCCTAAATTTTCTACACGTACTTAAGAAACACCCTGTATATATCGAGTGTTTGATGAAAAATGATTCAATTTGTTTTATTGCCTGAGCCGCAAGTTTTTCAGAGAATTCGTGAGGTTTCAAAGCTCGAAGCAGTCAATATGTTACAAGTGACGGTCTAATCTGATTAAATGAATTTCGTAATACCCCATATTGAGCTATTAGATACAGTGACAATCATAATCAAAGAGACTTAGATAATGTAACAAAAGATATCAGGTTCATATTATCCAGCAGCTTTTGTTGTTTACCAACATGAAATGCTGTCAATTGGTTCCATTATCTAAAAGTGACACTGTTAGCGATGGTTTGCCTTTTCTTTCCTATAATTATTAGTAATTTTTTTGTCAGGCGCTTATTTTCAGTTACAGGACTATCATCCAGGATTATTGCACCTGAAGAATTGAGTACGGTAGAGGATGATATTTTCTTTGTTTTCGCCATTTTGCTACTCTTTCGCATTTTTTCTTTACAAAATAACAAGATTTGTTTATAATTTACATTTTTAACAATTTTGCCGACTTTGTAAGAGGGGGCAACTTTTTATTGTTTCATTAAGCACTTGGATACAACTTTGTGGAAGTTTGCTTTGTTTTGCTATTTTTTCTCCATTTTTGCTAAAATGATTGGACTAATAACAGGCTGGTGCCAAAACGAATTCTAAACGCTTATAATAAGAAAAAAGTAACAGGCAAAGACCAGGGGGTCTATTCTCGAGTTTCAACGTATACGAATTCAATGTTGCATCTCTTTCCAACGCGCGGTGTTTGTATCGCTCTATGTTACTTCAAACGTTTGAAAATGATTTCGCATGAACCCGAGAATAGACCCCCAGGTGGAGAATGTTGTTTGTGGAAAAAACAAAATTAACCTTTAGAAACCCAAGCGGGGTCTTCGAGGGACCCCATTGTCAAATTTTTTGCAATATCTCACTTTTTATAAACATCTGGAAACATTGGCGTCAGCTATGCATTCGTCGGTGCCTCCTTCACGTTCAGTCAGTTGGCTGTGGTTCTTTGATGTGTGTGAGTCGAAATATTACGTGATTAGTTGTTTGGGGTCTCTCAACGACCCCGTTTGGGCAGTTAGAGGTACCGTTTAATTAAGTGCAATTTTTTAAATTTTTTCGGTATTTCATGTTGAAATTGACCCGCAAAAATAAAATTAAGCTTTTGACAGCAAAAGAACTTCAGTATACAGGGTGGGTCACGGTCGATGGTACCTTAGACGTTTACGGAGAAGAGGACATATGACTATTCTGAAAATTTGGTTTCACAAGTAGTTGCTCTTGGTCGATCGATCTAAAATATTTTCAGCAATGCAGCGTTGCCGCTTATACCAGAAAGTAGCAGCATCTTTGTTATTTAAAATGGGTCACCCTGTATATTACCGCATTTTTGAACTTGTTATTCTTTTCTGATTATTTCTGCCTCATACTCCCCTATACCTATCTCTAACGGTTTTTGAGATATTGGTTATTTTTCATATTTTTTATCCAAAACATAGCTCGAATTGAATGTTTATTTCTGCGGTATTTGGATTCGTAGGAAGTTGCAATTTCGTGTTTAGTTCATCAAGATCATGTACATTGATTCTGTGTAGAGAAGTTTGTTCTGCGTTATACTGGGTCGTTCAAAATTCATGATCTTACTGCTAGATACAAAAAGGGTTGAAAGTGCGTTTTTTTAAATGGAACATCCTGTATATTATCATAATCATTTTCACTTTTCCCAGATAGTTTGTTTCTCACGTTTCATTATTTGTGAAAAATCTTGGCCACAATGTACGCGTGAACAAGGTCCTTCGACTCGTGATGCAAATGGTAATAAGTTTCTCAATTAATAACTATGAAATTAGTCATAGTAGGAAACTGAATTTTTGGGACAGTGTTGAGGAGAGAATGATGAATATATTAAATAATAATAAAGAAATTTCACAGAGTTAATCGTGAATTGCAGGTTGATTTCTGAAACGTGTTGATATTTTGTCATTTTTATCTTCGAAAAATGTTCATGATCACCCCATATATTCCAACGAAATCATGTTTATACGATATCAGCTATCATCGGAGGATGGTAATTCACTTGAATATACAGGATATGTACGAAAGAACCGGCCATATATTTCACCAATTTTTCAAATCACCCTGTAGGAAATGAAGGAATTGTGATCAATAATGGAATAAGAATAGTATATTGCATGCCAAAATAATTTTACCGATATTTCATTATTACATCGAATTTTCAGACATTACTAAAATGTTTTTATTTTTCACTCTGTACATAATGATATAATCTGCATCGTCTGAATGATATTTATTAATATGAAGGTACTTTGATGATGAGAACGAAAAAACATGCAATTGGCACTTTCAAATCTCGAGAAAATATTTAAATAAAAATTACTGATTTTTAATTTGAACGCTCTGTATTTCAAAATCTATCCATCAACTAACTTTGCGATTCTGCACGATCAATCAGTACATAGAATACTACAATATACTAAAAATTCAGACAATTTCACCGAGAACCATTTTACCTATAAAAAGTGCGGGGTCCTAATGTACCAGAAAAGTTTTAATTTTTAAATCCATTTCTCATCTGAATTCATTGACTGTGAAGAATATTTTCACAAGTGCATCGAGATAGTTTCAGGGTGAGAACTGACAAAGCGATTTTTGTTATCTTCTATGTGAGCATTTAACTTATGATCTAGTCGTTTTTTATTTACACAGTACCTGCCACATGGCTCCTATTAACGTATATCAGGAAAGTATATCGCAAGAAGCCGACGATAGAATGTGTCGATGAATTATCGGCTGCAAGTGGGATCTTTATCTCAGTATGGTGTGAGATTTCGGGAAACCGAAGTAAGAGTTTGACATGGTTTTGAGGGCGTTTCAAAACGTGATGAATAATTAAATACCTACTTCCATAGAAGTGGCTTAAGATGTTCGAAGGGTTATATAAAATGAGTTTACTTTCAATGCGCTTAATGAAGATTAGGGGAGAATGGGGTAAAGGCGGTAACTTTAGGAAAAATGTTATTGAATCCAAAATTAGATACGTAATATGTATTAAAATCAACGTAACAGAGTTTAACTAATAATTCACATATTTATAAATAATAATAATAATAATAATGTTTATTTACGTAAATACAGGGACAACGTTACAATGGTATAAATATAATTGTAAATAAATAAACAGAGTATCACAGAAGCAAAAAATGCTTGTTAGTGATTTATGTAAGACAGAATAATATGACTACATATATAAATATAAAATTAGTAATAGTTAAATAAATTTAAAATAATGAAAGTGACTTACAAATAATATTTTAAAATTTGAAGAGATCAAGAATAAAGACATACACATACATACAATAAAGATATACACAATGTTATATTCAATTATGATTCGAAGAGTTGGGAAAACAGTTTTCTCTCATTTTCATATATAAATTTTTTTATTTTCCTTTTGAAATTGATTATATTGGAACATTTTTTTATTTCTTCAGGCAACGTATTATAAATTTTTATTGAGATATAAGAATAAGCTCTTTGTGTTATTGATTTTGTAACATGTGGGAGAATGTGCTTATTTCGATTGCGTGTGTTGTACTCATGATTAGGAATCTCAGTTTTAGTTTTATTTTTCTGGGAGTGGTATCTCGTATTAACACAAAGGTAGAATAGTTGCCTTATATCCATAACTTTTAGTTCTTTGTAGAGGCTGTCGGAATTATATCTGGGATTTTTTTGCAGAATTAGTTTAAAAAATCGTCTTTGTAATACTTCTAATCGGTTGAGATGTGTTTTAAGCGTACCCCCCCAAGCTGTAATACCATAGCGGATATGACTTTCTACGAGTGAGAAGTATATTATTCTCATTTCTGGGAGAGGTAGGTACTTGTTCATGTATTTAAATTTATATAATATGGTTTGGAGTTTTCTGGTAACATATTTGATATGGTAGTCCCATTTAAGGTGTGTGTCTAAATATATTCCTAAGTATTTGGTTACAGATACAGAGTCTAACTTCAGCATTTTTCCATCTATATTTATTTCGAGATGTTTGAATGAAGGGACGCCTGATTTATTACAGCTGAAAGGTAAAAAATTAGTTTTTTCAAAATTCACCGTTAACAATCTGTCATCAAACCAATCTTTAATAAATTTAAAATCTTGTTCTGCGTTTTTTTTTTAGTTCCTGCCATGTTTGAGCCTGATAAAAAATAGCAGTATCATCAGCATATCCTATGATGTCACCTTTACTCTCAATTGAAAACAAGTCATTTACATATAGGTTAAACAACACTGGACCTAGAACTGTACCTTGGGGTATTCCATACTCTATAGTTAGTGAACTACTTGACGCATCACCTATTTTCACTATCTGAGTCCTATCATTTAAATAGCTCTTCAGAAGCTTGTTACAATTTCCCCTTATTCCTATTCTTTCAAGTGTTTCTAAGAGTAGCTGATGACTGACAGTATCGATTGCCTTCCTCAGGTCAATAAACAAGGGTTTCCTATTTCAAGAGCTTGGTGAATATTTTCTGTTATATATAGGATTGCATCTTCTGTGGAAATTTTTTCTCGGAAGCCAAATTGTTTGGGAGAGAAAAGTCTAAATTTATTTATGAAAGATAAAAGTCTTTTTTTCAGTAGTTTTTCGAATACTTTGGATAGATTTGTAATCAGTGAAATGGGTCTATAATTGGTAACTATAGATTTATCCCCATTTTTGTGTATTGGAATGTCAATCGAGTTTTTGAAAGTAGTAGGCCATATTCCCTTGTCTAAACATTTGTTTAAAATATAGGTCAGAGGAATGACAATATTATCTACCATCTGCTTGAGTGTTTCAGCTCGAATTTGATCCTCACTTACAGATTTTTTGTTTTTGAGCTCTTCAATGAGGCTTTTCAATTCATCTGCGTTGGTGGGATCGATAACGCTGGAATTTGGCAGCCTTCTCTTGTTTGATTTGAAATTCGGATTTTTTTTTACTTTTTCAGCAAGTTTTTTACCCGTTTCAATGAATTTTTCATTGAACTCGTTTGCAATTTCAATTTTTTCAACTAGTCTTTCGCCTTTTTCATTTTGTATACTATGTATTTGTTATCCCTTGTTTTTTTACCACTGATATCCTGTACTATATTCCAGAGATTTTTTTTGTTGTCAGAGTTGTTGTGAATTTGTTGTCTGTAGTAGTTGCGTTTGGTTATATTTATAAGATTAGTCAGTTTATTTCTATACTTTTTGTAATTATTTTTCAATTCTTGGTTGTGCGGGTTTTTATGTAATTCCGCGAACAAATCGTTTTTTTGTTAATGGATTTCAATAGGGAAGTCGTTAACCACGGTGCAAACTTTGTGTTTTTCCTGGAACATTTTTTAGTTTCAGTACATTGTTCTATGGTGTTTGTTAGAATATATAGAAAGTTTTCCATGGCAAAATTAGGATCGTCGGTATACAGATATCCAATTTTCACATCGTAATTTTTGGTTTAGTTTTTCTACATTCATGTAATTTTTATATCTAATTTCCTCCCCTTTTTCTGGAATATTGTTGTCTATAATAATTTGTAGTATAGTTGTGAAGTGATCAGTGATATTGCTTTTCAAAACAATGGGTATGGTCATTTCTAATATATTTAGTTTAGATTTTATAAAAATGTGATCGAAACAAGATATCTGATGATTATGTATTCTTGTAGGATCGTTGATGCTTGATATATACCCAAGTTCATGCAGTATACTGAGATTCTCAGTTGTGTTGTCATTCTCTTCTAACAAATTTATAAAAAAGATAATAATCAAATTTTTCAGCCTCAATATTTTCAAAATATCTTACTAAGATTTGATTGAATTCATTTATGTTCATTGAAGGTGATCGGTAGCAGCTAGTGATGAGTATGTCATTTTGTTTCCCGTACTTTATTTTTGTTTTGAGAAATTTAACTCTTTCTATGGCAATAATTTGGCTTTCGAATTCGTAATCATCTTTTATATATATTATAACTCCATCGTTTTGATTATGTTCTCCCTCATTATAAATTGATTTATATCCAGGTATACGATATATATATATATATGGATCAAGTAATTTCCAGGTCTCAGTTAGTACCACGCAATCGAAATCAGAGTCTAACTCTTCCAACATTATTTTGAAATCATCAATATTTTTATTTAAACTACGAATATTATTTTGAATAATTTTGAAATTAGGATTTTTTTCATTTTGTTTCAAAACGTGCTTGCATTCATCAGGTTTACTGAGAGTAAACGTTTTTAACTTATCTATTTTGAAATCTCTTATGTATTGATCCATTTTTTTTTCATACAGCTTAATACTACTACAAATGGTGCTTAAGAATACCTGTTAATAGTGCATTTGCTACTTCTTTTGAGTTCTCATAGCGGAATGTTTTTTTAGGCGTGTCATTCACTGACAACTGGCGCGTTTTACTCGGTTTTATTTTATGTTCTTCTTTCTCAGTTCTCTCTTGGCTTCTGTGTTTGGCTTCTTCTAGTTCAGTTTCGAACAATGATGTTTTTGGTGGTATCCCAGTTTCTTTCTCTTCTATTTCAAACTCTTTCGGGGAGGGGGTGGGTGGTTCACTTGAAATCTGTCTTGTTGATATGTCCGGAAACTCTTCTTCTTTTTACTAAGGATGCTCTGCACTTCGGCAGCCGAGTATACCTTGTCTTCTACAATCAGTTTATTTCCTCTTATGGTTGCTTTCTGTGAGTTGTTTCTCGCCTCTTTCAGACCGTCTAGTAATATCTGCCTCTCTTTTAATTCTTTCTTTAATAATTCTTCACTGACGAAAATCTTACTTCCTTTCAGTTTGGTAATAATCCATCAAAGACTTTGGTAGAATACTTGGGAAGTAGTTGCAATTAAAAAAAAAAGTTTTTTGACCAGCATTGTCCGCATGTCCGGGTAATGGCGGTCGGCTTGCGGGCAATGGTGGTCTAAGAACCTTGAAGTGGGTTGGGTTCTAGCAATTGAAGGTAATACCACACCTTGGAAATAACGACTTTATTCGTCGAAATCTACCAGCACATCAAGATTATACACCCAATATCTAAAACATCATTTTATTGATATGAAATTGTTCCGAAACACAAATGAAAAAGGCAATAAAAGGTACCTACCAAGTACACAATATTTTTAAGATTTACATACCTGAAACCAGGGAATATATCGTATTCTGCAAACACAATCTGTATATTTACCCCTAAAGGGCTTTTAAATATCGGATAATAATTAACAGCACTGTTTGGATTCAGAAAGAAAGAAAAATTATATTTCTAACAAAGGTTTGCATTTTTTCATACTCGCCGATAAGATAGGTTAGTTACCAAAAAAACATGCTATTGGACTTCTCACTCCAAGCATGGCTAAACTAAGTCATGGGGGATGTGAATAAAATAAATTTCAAGTAAATGCTTATACTTTCTTGAGACAGACTTATTTATTTCATAGAGAAATGAAAGAGATAAATATATTGTATAAGCATTTGCTAGATTTTATTCACCTCACCCAATGTAAGCAGACTGGCCTCGCGCATAAGGAATTCTGCTAAAACCTTTGCTACATGCTATCACGTCCTACCATCTGACATGTGTTAGGAGTTTTCTATTGCCGAACGCCAGCCTATGATGGTACGTCCGGTATATATTAGTCAAGTGCCGCGCATCGTCATATGCCGGTTTTTAGGGATCTTCGACAAAAACGTTTGGCTGGCGGGAGGCGAGAAAGATATCATGGGAAATGGGAAGTAAGTTGGTGTTGACTCGAGAGTTGGTATTGAGTTTCTGACATCATTGTCCTTGGGGTGATTGTTTGAATATATTAATTTGTGTTGAAGTGATACCTATGGTAGGAATAAAAGGTAGGAGTTATATTTGTTTGAAATTGCTTGGAATTATCTTCGACAAATGGCTATAATACCTGTTTGAGTGAGTAATTGTTGAAGTTTACTTTCAATGAAAGAAAAGCAGGTTGTTATTCATAATCAGTATGTTTCATTATATTTTTCTTGGATATACTTTCCTTTGCTTGTTGATTATTAAACAAAGAAAATCATGTGGGAGTTCCGTTCGTGGCAGCATAAACATTTTGAAGAATTTGTGTTTTGCTCTTTCGATCATTGGTACGGAGCTTTCCTTCAATACTGAATATTTAATACTTGTTGATATTTGTATAGATGTTTACAAAAGTAATGTTTTGAAAAGGGGTTTTATTTGGGTATTTATTGGCTGTACATGAGTCTCAGCACATTGGAATTGAGTGAATATATTCAGTTTAGCTATCGAAAATTCAAGGACTTGTAATGTGCCTGTGTGAGAAGTTACATGTCATTCGGTGATTTGCAATGTGCCTGTGTGAGAAGTTGCATATCACCGTTGTATTCATTTCAGCCTGGTGATTGTAACGTGCCTGTGTGTGAAGTTGCCTATTATTAGGCTGATTTGAGTGTTTATTGGCTTGCAACGTGGCTTGGTCAGGAGTTGCCTGCTTTTGTTGGATTTTCGAGAAGCGAAGGACTTGTAACGTGCCTGTGTGAGAAGTTACATGTCTGTGAGCTGTATTGGAAATATAATAACTACTAACGTGCCTGTGTGAGAAGTTAGGTGTTATTATATTTACAGTACTGAGATGAGGTACATTGACTTGTTCGTGCCTGTGTGAGAAGTTGCAAGTCAAAGTGTTGACTCATCAGTTCATTTTTATGATTTTATTGAAAATGAGATTTGCTTGATTTGAAAATAAAAGCTCTAGCATTGTTAAAGAGAATCCATTGTGTTTTGGCTCATGATATCAGCCTTTTTGAAGCCTACCCAATAATTCTTTGGATTATTGATATTTGATAATTCCGCTGGAAGAAATCATAAATCATAAATCAGGAATTATGTATATGTGTGTAATTAAATTCGTAGCCACAATTGTTTCAATAAATGAATCTATTTTTCAGAACTAGGTGCATTATCAATATGAAGTTCCTAAACCCCACAAAAAAAAAACCTAACACATGCAGTCATGAAATTGTGATTAATATTGTGCAATTCTGCAAATCGGATTTGTCCAGCATTATGGGCCGTGGGGATCGGCTGGTAGCCTCTCAAGCGAAGGGTTATTGTTTCGATTCCCAGCTTGGTCACCAGTATCGTGAATGGCATCACACGTTAAAACGTAAGGGCTGCGTCTTCCCTTGCTAGCACAAGTCTCTCGATTACTTTTGAGAGTTGCGCGTACGGGTGCAACAGGTTGACGGAAATAACAATTTTAACAATACCAACAATTACAACCATAAAGAGTATTTGGCATGAAAATTATTATTTGTCCTGCAAGCTCCTTTTCTACTTCGGTGGAGAATGTATAGTCTCCCAAGTTTTGGGTATACGCTGAGCCCATTTCGAAGTTTCTGACTTCCATTTGCCCTTCTCGATTGTCCTACGTCTTATTTTTGGCTTCTGCGAAGCAAAAACAAAACAAAAAATGGAAATATTTGTTTGAAAGAGATTCAAACGATACAACGTAAGGCTAATAGCGATCAGGTGACCACCATTGATTAGCCGCATTTAATTCAACAAAAAAATAATAATTTCATTGAAAAATATGCAAATCTATCTATTTAATTTTCACATAAATATCACTGTAATATGTCCAAACAATACTTTAAAATATCATGCTAATAAAAAAAGTTGTAAAATCATGAAATACTGCTGCGCAAGCTTCATCTCTATGGCTTCGGAGGACGAATCTTAACTTGGTTTCAGTCATAACCGAGTGGAAGGACCCAAATTGTAAAAACCAATAATTTCTTAGATATTGGGGCAATTAAGCATGGTGTACCGCAGAGTTCGGTTCTTGGTCCTATCTTATTACTGTTATTGTTATTAACTTCAACGATAATCGCGTTGATCGATGGTAGGACATTGTCTTCACTTTCTTTGTCTATCATATGAGATGGACATTTCTTCCATTTATCATTTCCAGACATTCCACCTACTACTGTTCTGATATTATTCAATAGTGACCCACTCCATTCTGGCGATTCATTATATTTTCTGTTTTCGTTTAATAGCAGCCCAAATCATCTCTTTGTGGTTGAAAATGCAATAATATGGCAGCATACGTAGGACAACAGGACCATGTTTTCAAAACATTTATGAAACACTAAGTTTTTCTAGAAATTTTCTTTCTTAATCAATTCCAATAGTATTTTATTCGTGTTCTTCCAGGTTTTTACTTTCCATAAACTTGATTATATCGGCATTTTTCTTATTGCTGTTATATTATGGATTTGTTGATCTTGACGGGAATGATAAGATGCATTGTCCATAATGATTACCTAATGTGATGGAGTATTCGGTAAGAGCTGCTAGCTGCTTTGCCCATGTTTCAAACAATGGGGCAGTCATGTCCTCATGATAATCCGCAGATGATTGCTAAATATAATAATAATAATAATAATAATAATAATAATAATAATAATAATAATAATAATAATAATAATAATAATAATAATAATAATAATAATAATAATAATAATAATAATAATAATAATAATAATAATAATAATAATAATAATAATAATAATAATAATAATAATAATAATAATAATAATAATAAAGCGGCTTTATTCATCATTTGAGGGAAAAAAGTAATACAGTATGTAGATCATACACAGAAAAGTAAATGATGAAAGGCGAAGTGTCAGCAAGAGCTGTTTTTCAACTTAACCCTGGAAAATAAAACATAACCCTAAATTTAAGATTTAAGATAGATCATCTAGTTACCTAATTGAAACAACAGAGTGTAAAAAATCCAACAGAAAAAAAAACAATTCAACGTTTTGGTAATATTGTATACAATAAAATAAAAAAAGATTGGGTAGCAGTCGTCAACAATTTGAAGGGAACTGAGTTCTTAGTAAAAGTTTCAGTCTTTTTTTGAAATTGCATAATGTGTATGACCTAAAATCATTGGTTATCTGATTGTATAATTTGGCGGCATTATACGAAAAACTTCTGGTGAAGATAGCAGAGAAGTGAGGGGGAATGACAAGTAAGTGTCTGTTGCGTGTTCTGATGTTGTTCAAAGACGAATACGGGTTTAGCTTTTCAAATAAATATTTTGGAGCTTTGGTTACGAGAGTTTTGTGTGTTACAGAGAGTAAGTGAAGAGTCCGAAGATCGTCTAACCTCAGTCAGCCAGATTCATTCTGAGCAGCGCTAGTATGGTCAAATTTGCGAATACCGTAGGAGAAACGTAAACAAGAGTTTTGTATTCTCTGAAGGCGGTTTTGGTCGTATTTTAGGAGGGCTGGTCCATAAATACTATCGCAGTAAGACAACTTTGACGTAATCAAGGTTTCACATAAGGTGAGCTTCAAGTGCTTGGAGAGTAGATGTCTATTTGGGAATAATTGCTTTAGTACATTGAAAGATGCTTGACATAGATGGCTTACGTGTTTGGTGAATCTTAGAGGGGTGTCAAACCATAAACCCAGATTTTTGGCTTCATTAACTATTGGGAGAGTATCGTTTCCAATATTGATTCTCAATTCATCGCGAACTTCCTTCACTTTATTTTTCGAACCAAATAGCATAACCTGTGACATATTAAAATTCAAACGCAAGTTATGAGCAGTCGAAAAATCATATAAGTTATTTAAATCATTATTCATATTATTCTGAACATCGGTGTGATTAAGACTATCGAAAGATATACAGGGTGGGTCACGGTCGATGGTACCTTAGACGTTTACGAAGAACGGGAAATAGTATCATTCTGAAAATTTGGTTTCTCAAATCGTTGCTCTTGGTCTATCGATCTAAAATATTTTCAGCAATGCAGCGTTGCCGCTTATACCAGAAAGTAGCAGCATCTTTGTTATTTCAAATGGGTCACCCTGTATATTACCGCATTTTTGAACTTGTCTTTACTTTCTGATTATTTCTGCTTCATACTCCCCTATACCTATCTCTAACGGTTTTTGAGATATTGGTTATTTTCCATATTTTTTATCCAAAACATAACTCGAATTGAATGTTTATTTCTGCGGTATTTGGATTCTTAGGAAGTTGCAATTTTGTGCTTAGTTCACCAAGATCATGTACATTGATTCTGTAAAGAGAAGTTTGCTCTGCGTTATACAGGGTCATTCAAAATTCATGATCTTACTTCTAGATACGAAAAGGGTTGAAAGTGCGTTTTTTTAAATGGAACATCCTGTATATTATGAAATATCCTGAAAGATGGCTAAATTCTCTTCGAATTGATATATCATGTTCCTATACCTAAATAGCCAGAATTCCGAGATAATAGCAATTTTCACTTGTAATCTCCCAAATGCTTGAATGATTGCCGGACATTTTTCGAGTACATGAATTTTTTGAAAATTACACGAGTCGCAAAGCGACGAGGGTAATTTTCTTTGAAAATTCATGTAAGAGATAAATTTACGGCAATTAATTCAAGCACGAGGGGGATTCGGTAAGAAAATTTCACACCGAGAAATGAAAATCATTCAACAATTCATAAGAAATAACTAACGATGGTTTCACCTGAACTATTTATAACCACTGAAATATTGATATGTAAAATACTTAACAAAATTTTCATCAATAAATGTGTTTAAATCTGGAACAAAAATTCTTTAAAAAGTTATGTTCTAATCGTGGATTGAACCATAATGAGTGGAAAATTTTCTGTCAAACATTTGACATGTGACAAGTTGATATTTTGCTTTAATGTATAAATGGAGGTCTAGTTTTCATATGAAAGGAGATAATAATGTATTTACTAGATATTTGGAATGTGTCTGAAAATATTTTCTCCACGATTATTGCAGAAATTGTCAATTCTGAAATCGTATTTCAGAAGAAGTTCAATACACCATTTCCGTAGCTCAGCGGTAGTGTTGCGGCCGGTCTTACCAGGCTAAGAGTGCATGACAACCTACCCAGGAAACATGGTGGGGTGTTATATGAGTCGCTGGATATTTTCCAGGAGCGCTGGGTAGAACCGACGCCGTAGGGAATCCAAGTTGAGAATCTAAAACGTCAAGTACTTCAACCCGGTTTTTTGCTTCTAGCCTTTTCCGGGGCAACATCCAAATTATGGTCCTCACAAACTACCAACCCTCAACTTTTTACATTGAATGGGACGACAACACGTGCATAAGCTTTGCAGGAGGCGCAAATACTCCAGTTACCACCTTTATTTCTGCCAAAGGTCGAGATTTCCGCGCACCAGCGGAGGCAGTGACCAGCGCCCTCTCTATATGGGGACCCTTGGCACTGTCAAAAGGCATCGTGCACGTCACTAGAGCTGGCAACTGCAGGGTGGCGTGAAGCACACTTGCCGTCCTCTTCTTCCTTTCATCCCATCCCCCCGCCGGGCGAAGATGGACTGAACAAAGAGTAGCTGCTTCGGGTAGAATAATGAATTGTAAATAATAACTTTGATAGAATAAACTTTTAGTTATTTATTTATGAGTCGCTAGGTCGATGGATCAATCCACGATAAGAACATAACTTTTTTATTTTATTTTTGTTCCAAATTTGACCACATTTATTGATGAGAATTTTGTTAAGTATTTTACATATCAATATTTCAGTGGTTATAAATAGTTCAGGTGAAACCCTCGTTAGTTATTTCTTTCATTTCTCGGTGTGAACTTTTCTTACCGAATCCCCCTCGTGCTTGAATTGATTGAAGAAAATTCATGTACTCGAAAAATTGCCGGCAATAATTCAAGCACTTGGGAGATTACAAGTGAAAATTCTGACTATTTAGGTATAGGAACATGATATTTCAATTCGAAGGGAATTTAGTCATCTTTAAGGATATTTCATAATATACAGGGTGTTCAATTTAAAAAAACGCACTTTCAACCCTTTTCGTATCTAGCAGTAAGATCATGAATTTTGAACGACCCTGTATAACGCAGAATAAACTTCTCTATACAGAATCAATGTACATCATCTTGATGAACTAAACACAAAATAGCAACTTCCTAAGAATCCAAATACCGCAGAAATAAACATTCAATTCGAGCTATGTTTTGGATAAAAAATATGGAAAATAACCAATATCTCAAAAACCGTTAGAGATAGGTATAGGGGAGTATGAAGCAGAAATAATCAGAAAGGAATGACAAGTTCAAAAATGTGGTACTATATAGGGTGACCCATTTGAGATAACAAAGATGCTGCTACTTTCTGGTATAAGCGGCAACGCTGCATTGCTGAAAATATTTTAGATCGATAGACCAAGAGCAATTACTTGTGAAACCAAATTTTCAGAATGATCCTATGTCCCGTTCTCCGCAAACGTCTAAGGTACCATCGACCGTGACCCACCCTGTATAAAGTTGTGTATCATCGGCGTAGTGATGTATTCTGGCATTTTCTATGATTTCATGAAAGTCGGAAATATATATGGAGAAAAGAAGAGGTCCTAAAATGGATCCCTGGGGAACACCGCAATCCACATTCAATGAATCTGACTCGATATCGTCCAACACAACACGTTGGGTGCGATTGGTGAGATAGTTGCGTATGAGATCTGCAGCACCTTTAGAAAAACCAAAGCATCTCAGTTTGAGGCAGAGAATAGAGTGGTCTAAGGTGTCGAATGCCAAACCAAACACGAAATTTGCCCAAGGTCTGCTGCCTTGAAAAGATCATCCGTGATTGCCATAAGTGCAGTTGTAGTGCTATACCCGTTCCGGAATCCAGATTGTACAGGGGTTATTATTTGATTTGCATAAATGAAATCTGTCATTTGATCTTTGATGATCATTTCCAGGACTTTAGAGAGGGAAGGCAAAATACTTATAGGTCTCAAGTCAGAAAGATCGATAGGAGTATTACATTTGGGCAGAGGGAAAATCAGTTTCCAGTTTCCATTTCGAGGGAAAAGTACTCGTGTTTAATGAGAAATTGATAATGAAGGTAAAATGTTCTAACAGTTGTGGAAGTACCAACTGAATCATCCTCAATGAGATTTGATCTGTTCCAACAGCATTACTTTTTATTTTATTTAAATATTTTCTTACAGTTTCGAACGATACATTGCCGAATGAAAAATTAGTTTCACTTCTGACATTATTATATTTCTCAAGGAGAGATACCTGCAGGTCAGTTTTGTCTGTATGATGAATGCAATTGAAATGACGATTTATTTTGTGCAGACAACAACAATGCTCTAGCAACAAATAATTTTTCATTTCCGACATGAAGAATTATTTTTCCTCTAGAACCTGGAGGTTTCAAAGTGCACTTGTTGCTTTTATCTACCCAACCGTATTGGACGACATCATGGGTATCAAACCACGTCTCCTTATTTCGATATTCTTTTATTTTTCCTAAGTAATTTTGTCGATGGACAACGACTCGTGCTGACTCCATCATAACTATGTGTTTATCCAATTTGTTTTATTTGAAACCGCAGAAGTAAAATGATTCGCAAAGTATCTAAAGATTTATAAACATAATCTTGATAGTCACGTAATTTATCATGAATTATTTCTGATGCCGGCAACTTATTTTCTTGATAAAACGTAAAGCTATTTGCACCGGTTCAACTTAAGGTTACCTTGCGACTTAAGTGGACCTTAAATTACGTATATGGTTTGTATCGCTATTTGAGGACAACATAAGCCTCAGTCAAGATAAGCCTCAGATTCTCCGGGCTTAGGTTCCACTTTACTACTCAACCTCACTTTTCCTACACGAAATATTTTCCTATTTTCTTGATGTTCAAAGTTTTTTCAGCACTTTTTCTGGATTTTTCCTTCTATTTAGGGCTACCAAATCTACAGCTCTCTATATAATAAACCTGACGATTGAGGCTGATATTGAACATCCCTATGATGTGAAAGTATGAAAATAATTTTCAGATTCAATACCGTACCCATTTCTTTAAAAAATGTCTATTGATATATGGTTAATATATATTACTTACGAACTTAAAAATATTCTGTTGCTTTGTACTAGAGGAATGGAATGGCGAGTATTTTCAATTTTACATTCATTCAAAATTGTTAACTAGGTACATCTTTATGTCGTAAACGTTTTGGATGGATACTTTTCTGTTTACCTAGGGTAAGTCAGGTCAGGGTGGCTAATAAACTAAGCATTTCAACTAATGTGCACGCAGCTCTCTTGACGACAGATAAAAGTGCAAAAGAATTGAGTCTCTACTGAAGAAGCTCTTGATCTATGGTTGAGCGCAAATAATTTTTCACTCATTTAAAGGACCCCGCAAACTCCTTATGGAATTTGGGTCCCGGTGGTTTTTGAATTTTTGGTAAGATGTAGTCCATGTAATTCTCAAGCAATGTTACCATTGCGCCAACCCAAAAAAAATTTGTTACTAGTTTTGTTGCTAGGGGGCGTTGAAATCATCCCTTGTGCAGATTAGACTATTTATTTTTGAACCCGGTAACAATATTTTCACTTGTTTCATAGTTGCTAATGTTGCACAATATTGTGCTGTTTTATAAAAAAAATATTACCCCCTCCCCTTTTCCCCCAACTCCTATTACGAAACGCAAAAAAAATATTTCTCGAGTGCCTTCAAATGTATCGTCGAATGTTTGAATATGCCTAAATAAGGGAAATAGCAATTTTTTGAGATTATCCCCCACCCCCCAAATGACACAAAATGAAAAAATTTCAGTGGATTTTTCTGAATTTTTGATATGATGCAGTTCAAGTTATTTTGAATAGAAATAAATTGGGTGACAAACCCCAAAAATGAATGGTTCTGATGCTAGGGAGCGTTGGAATCATATCTTGCTCAGAATAGACTTTTCATTATTATAGTTTTATTATAGTTTTAGTTTAGATTATGCTGATCAATTGTGTAATTTTTTATAAATTGAAATTCTAAAACCTCCCCCTTACCCCCTACCCCTATTTTAAAACACGAAAAAAATTAATTCCCGACTACTTGTAAATGCTTTATCAAAATAAATGTTTTAATCAACTCAAATTGAGGAAATCGTTTCACCTTTCCCTCCCTTCAGAAAAATATTGGTGGAGTTTGCTGACTCCTTAGTAGGGCGTAGTTCATGATTTTTTATTATCAATTTATTGGGCGAATATCTTGAAAATAAATAAAAATTAGACATCCACAATTTGAATTTGAAGTGGTGCATGAATAAATTGTTTTCCTGTTTTGAAATAGCGGTTGGGGGTAAGGGGAAGGTTTTAGAATTTCAATTTATAAAAATTTACACAATTGTTCGGCATAAAATAAAACAAAAATAAGTAGAAATATTGTTTCCGCCTATAATAATGAATAATCTATTCTGAGCAAGGTATGATTTCGACGCCCCCTAGCATCAAAACTATTCATTTTTGAGGTTTTTCGCCCGATTTATTTCTATTCAAAATAACATGAACTGCATCGTATCAAAAATTCAGAAAAATCCACCGAAATTTTTTCGTTTTGTGTCATTTGGGGGGTGGGGGGATAATAATAAAAAACTGTTATTTCCCTTATTTAGGCATATTTAAACATTCGACGATATATTTGAAGGCACTCGAGAAATATTTTTTTTTCGTTTTGTAATAGAAGTTTGGGGGAAAAGGGGAGGGGGTAAGAATTTTTTTTATGAAACAGCACAATATTGTGCAACAATGAAACAAGTGAAAATATTGTTACCGGGTTCAAAAATAAATAGTCTAATCCGCGCAAGGGTTGATTTCAACGCCCCCTATCAGCAAAACTGTTCATTCTTTTGGGTAGGCGCAATGGTAACATTGGTTGAGAATTACATGGACTACCTCATACCAAAAATTCAAAAAAATCCACCGGGACCCAAATTCCATAAGGAGTTTACGGGGTCCTTTCGAAAATGATTTCTCTTCTGTTCCAGTAGGATGTATCAGTGCACATTCTTACAGCTGCCTCCACATTGGAAAATACCTGGGAAATATTTTGACATTTCTTGCAACCAATAAAAAGTTTCTTCCTAGAAAATTGCAACTGGTTTTTTTTGTGGTATTTATTGTGCGACAACTGATACTTTTGATTTGACGTCCGTTATCAGTTTGCATGAAAAGTGAAAAATTAATCGAAAACGGTTGAAGAGAATGTGTCTATGATGATTGGGGCAAAGAAAAATAATCCATCGAATACCACACGAGAGTTCGATAAAGAAGAAAATAATTTTTTAGATTTTTTCCCAAACTTGTTGCCATATACAGTGTGTCCCACTTACCATGCTCACCATGGCTATCTTTTTAATGGTGAGAGATACGAGGTCGGTTAAATTTTTAATCAAAAATTGCAGAGAGTTGAATTTTTCTTTGTTCTTTTTTAGACAATGAAAGTCCAGAATAACCTTATATTGATTAAAAATTGCAGAGAATTGAATTTTTCTTTGTTTTTTTTTAGACAATGAAAGTCCAGAATAACCTTACTCAAAGTGAAACATTGTCAACCACTTTCAAACAAACTATTCGTTTTTGTTTTATACGCAAAAAACAGATTTTGATCATGTTCCTGTCTCCTCCGTAACTTCTTTATTTATGGAAATATTCGAATAGGAATTTCACATTCTCATGGCAGTTTTTCAATGAGATTTCGAAAAAAATATGAAATTCATACGAACTCTTCTAGAACTTTCATTTTTAAAATGTAGGTCATAGCTCACTATAACTTAGTTATGAATAACTTTTTTTTCTCTTACAGATGATATGTCACAGTAATAGTTTTTTGCTGATAACAACGGAGTTATCGTCATTTATACAAAAATAAGAACCGCCATCTTGAATTTATAAATTTTAACAAAAAAATCATGATCTCCGACCTCAAAAACCCCCACATACCAATTTTGAATGGAATCAGACCATAATCACAAATCTCGTCCGCCATATTGGAGGAGCCACCATTTTTTCTTTCAATAAAAATTTCATAGTGCATTGTCACCGGAATTATGAACATCTGCCAAATTTCAAGTTATTAGGACCGCCAGAAGTGGGTCAAAATTCACTTGCAAGAGACATAAAAACTATCAAAATTTGTTATTTGCGTATGAAACAAAAACGAATAGATTTTATCAAAATATTTTTTCACATTTCAGTTGGCCTTGATAAACTCCATATTTGGTGTCATTTAACCGACCTCGTATCTCTTAAGATACCTATGGTGAGCATGGTAAGTGGGACACACTGTATAATCTATTGACAGGCAACATGTTTTCGAAAAATCTGTCAAATTATTTTAACTTCATTCTCACCCTCCTGTGATATAAGACCTGAAATAATGTTCATGAATTTCTTAGTTCTCATAACTTACTGAATATAAATCTGTTATATCATCGTTTGTCGATAATTCCTATAAGTCAGTCAGATAAGTCATTAATAAGTAGGCCGTTCTTTAAATGCATACATTCTTCTTCAAATTGTGAATCCAAATCTTCCTTTAATATATCTATTAAATATTTTACTGATGTTCTGATACTTTACTTACAAAGTGATTTTTTTTTCAAGAACGTTGTAAGCAGCTTCACTTCTTTCTAATTCTGCACACAAATTATCTACTGTAACATGGACAGTATTTGTTTCAAAGTACTGTCTTCCTTCCATACTTAGAGCGGCATCGTCTGAAGACGTTCTATATCATAATTCTTTCAATTCATCACTTTTCTCTGTTCAGATTCCTTTTCATATCTTTTGTCAGCGGTACTGAGTTGCTTTTTCATAAATTCGAAAATCATCTCGCATCGACGATATCTACCGCTCTACTGCTATATGAACTAAATCAATGACAGAACTTTGTAGTTTTTCATTTGTTTGGTCGATTCTTTTCAAAATATCAGTCCAAATGGTGGTCATTGAAACAGTTTCCAATCGGTCATATTTTAGTAAATTTTTTGCCTCAACACGCGGCGAAGATTTTTCTTTCACATCACGTGGATTTAGACACGTTCTGGATCAACTTCCACTTGGAGCGGTTCTGTATTAACATCAAATTCTCCTGTTTACGGCACCAACATCGAAAGGTCTCCAGAATGCCATACCGCTCAGATAATCAACCTAATTAAGACAACTAAATAACCATATGTAATTAGGCGTCTGAGCCTAGCTGCACCGCACTGTCTAGTAATTAAATCTTCTATCAAATAAAAACTAATTGGAATTCGACAAAGACGCTCGGTCTTTGACGAATTAGAATTCGACAGCGGCCAACCCAAAGTTGTCATTTCGCCCTCCCCTTTTAAGTGACAAAATATATCATCTCCACATGGACTGCCAATCGAGTTGAGACGAGGAGCGGTTAGAGAATACCGTAATTTAAGCCTAGGCAAAGATCAGCGGCAATTTATAAATTGATGTAACCTCGTATGATCGCTTGGTTGTGTGTTGTCTCAATTGAGTTCGTAAAGACTATACCCGTCGACGCGACGCCTGCTTCTCTAGGGACGGTAATGCGTCGATATTAATGTAGTTTTTCAGAGTAGGAACTGGCCTTGCACTGAGTGACGTTAAACCAATTGTATACAGCAAGCACTCCGTCTATTATACCTACCGATTGTAATGATATAGATAATGATTATTTCAATATATTTTCTGGAAGCAATTATTAAAAGCAAAATGTGATAACTCAATTCCCAACAACAACTTTCAAATAGCAAAACTGTGTCCATAGCTGTGTAGACAGATGGCGGAGATAAAAGGGTTTAGCAGTAATATCTGTTAACCTCCAGTATCTCAATTGTATCATTATGTCAATGAATGTTATTCGTTATACTAAATTCACTTCGCAATGAGCGATTTAGAATTTTCAAATTACCCTGGATTACAAAAGAACGAGATTTTAACAATGAACGAAAACGTTTCCCACTTATTCACCAATCTCAAATCCCTGTTTATGCAATTGCAGTTTCGTAAGAATTCATCTTTCCCACCAATCGATTTCTTGGAGTCTTTGAAGTTTACTAGATACTCGTTAGGACAACAAGAGGATTGTTCCGAATTCTTGGGATTCTTATTGAATACTCTTCGTGCGCAGGAAAATGACAAAATCAGTAGTCTTGACCGCTCTGGATCAAACGGTTCCGTACAGCTTATCTAGTCTTGTGTTTCTAGATCTTTCGCTTGAAAAAATCCTCACTAGTTTATGTTGTGGCACATGTTTGAGAGACAGTAAAAACATATGTGACTTTCTGGAGCTTCATCTAGCATTTCCTGATATGTCTGATAGCCAGTCCGTGCGGAGCTTGCTGTTTCATCATATGAAAATAGAACTTTTAACTGGTGATGATCAACTGTATTGCCCAATATGCGCCAAATTGACTGATAATTATAAGACAACGAGTATAACTGAGGCACCAGTCAATCTGATAATAACACTGATGCTCTTCAAACATGACTCAACCTCTGGCGGAGGCACCAAACTTATACGAAGTTTGAAAATAGATGAACACCTCAATCTAGCAGACCACAATTATAATCTTCATGCAGTCATTGTTCACTGTGGTTCCGGTGTTGAATGTGGCCATTATTACGCATTGGCGAAAGATGGAACGGACTGGTTTAAGTTTGACGATAGTTTTGTTTCTAAATGCTCTGACGATATCTTGGGTTTATTGGAGCCTCTGGAGCCTCTCAAGATCTTCAGATGATGTGGTGCTGCAGGTTTTTCCGGGTTTTCCTGCAGCTGAAAAAGCAAATGCGCCACTGGAATCAATCAAGTCGCCCCGGAGCGCCAATTAATTTTTGTTGTTGTTTTATATTTTAATATTTTTATATTTATTGTAGAATTTAAATATAATTGTTCTGCTACAAAAAAAAAATAATGGGTAGGCAGATAGAAGAAGGCATATCTTAATTTTTACTCAGACAAACTCAAGTGTGCCTCAAGGGACGGTGTTGGGTACTTTGTTATTCACTATATATGAATATGAATTACATAATTTTATTGGAGAAAGAAGGTCAAATCAACAGATTTGCTGATGATACTGTAGTTATCTATATGGATACAAAAAATTTTGCTAAAATGAAAACCTGGCTGGACTACTGATTATTATCGGCAAATTAAAAAAAAAACGATTTTATAAAGTAAGGCATAAGATGTCCGGAGAACTACTCATTGCTAATATCCTATACAATAGGAAAAGTTGGGTCGAAAATCCATCAGAAAACAACTACTAATACCACGACGAACATTGAATTACATCTGATGAAATTTCCGTGCAGAGTTCCTACAAGGCTATCTCTGCAATTGCTTGTTGCATGGGAATATTCATCGAAACATTCGGACCCGGAGTGTTGCTCCTCATCAGTATAGGGTAGGTCTAGCAGTCAATAACTATTGACTGCAACGAATGAATCAACAACCATACCCATTTCAAGACCGAAACTGAGATCACGCCCGCACAGTGTTTAACTCCAAACTGCGAGCGCCATCTCAACGCCGGCCACTCAACTAAGCAATACCCATGAACCACGATCGTCAAGACTGTATAACACGGAAAAGAAATCTGTAGTTCACAATTAGCTTATGACATGAGGCATAAGATGTCCGGAGGACTGCTCATTGCTAATATCCTATACAATAGGAAAAGTTGGGTCGAAAATCAATCAAAAAACAACTACTTTCCTGGCTAATGCCACGACGAACATTGAATTACATCTGATGAAATTTCCCTGCAGAGTTCCTACAAGGTTATCTCTGCAATTGCTTGTTGCATAAGAATGTTCATCGAAACATTCGGAACAGCTATATATCGATTTCGGAGTGTTGCTCCTCATCAGTGTAGGGTAGGTCTAGCAGTCAATAACTAATGACTGCAACGAATGAATCGACAACCATACCCATTTCAAGACCGAAACTGAGATCGCGTATAAGAAGGAAGCACTATCCGCTATCAAAGTGATACAGGCAGAGGATAAAATTAGGTGGAAAAGGACGATCTCGCTAGAGATCCCAGACAGGAGAGAGTGGGAAGAGGAAAGGGTGATATTTCCCCCAGAAAGCCTGGTCTATTTTACAGAGGACTGTTTTACAGAGGAGGAAGGGCAAGCCGGAGCAGGAGTTTACCTGGAAAACGGAGAGAAAAGAGCATGTGCGCTAGGTTCTCTGACAACAGTTTTTTCCCAGCAGAGGTGTATGCCATCCTGGAGGCATCCAGAATGAAAGAGGTGAGGTCCGGCCCAGAGAGACATGTATTTGTCTGCTCGGACAGTCAGAGCTCTGAATGCAACCAGAACCAGATCAGTACTGGTTCAGGAGTGCAGAGATGCCCTGGAGAGTCTTGCGACTGAAAAGGAAATAACGCTGATGTGGGTCCCGGGTCATGCAGGGATTGAAGGCAACGAGCAGGCGGACCAGCTAGCCAAGCAAGGAGCCGGACAACCCTACTACGGGCCCGAACCCGCACTCGGCATAACAAGGAGACAAGTAACAACGGCACTGAATGAGTGGGCCGTTGATACATTAGGAAAAGAGTGGAGAAGGATAGACGGATGCAGGCAGTCAAAGCAGATGATATCGGGGCCCGACATGACAAGGACGGCCAAGATACTGAAGCAAAGCCGCAAAGAACTCCGACTGTTGGTGGGAGTTCTAACCGGCCACTGCGGCCTCAGGAGGCACCTGGCTCTCATCAGAGTTGAGGCAGACCCACCATGCACGGAATGTGGGGAAGAGGATGACTCCTTCCACTTCCTGTGCGAATGTGGTATCTATGGCAGGCTCAGACAAAACGTCTTCGGAGCTACCACTATTGAGGAGGAAGAATTGCACTCGTTGCAATGGAAGGACATTTCGACTTTCATAAGAAGGTCGAAGAGGTTCGAGCAGGTATCCGACATGGGATGAGTGAAGATGCCGGGGATTGCGAAAAGGGCCCACTGGGGCCTAGTCGCTGACGCTTGCGTCCCCCACCCATTACCACTACCATCCATATCTCAAAACTATGCTTCTGAACTAACTTCAGTTTTTTCTTGGAAAACTGTGAGGGTATAACACATACCTAATACAACGAGAAAAACTTTAATAACCATTACTAAAACTTTAGTATTGGCAATCAAAAATCATCTGTATTTGAGACAGGGGTCTTACTTCAATTACTACTTGGAAGAAAGACCCAAACACTGTTTAATTCCATTATCAAATTCTATAATTCGACTATGAAGTATTGTTGTAGTGAGTAGTAATGACGGAAAGTTTTGCCCTTAATATGTATTTTAATTGTTATTGCTGATTTTATAAGGTATATGGGCCGTGGTGGTCGGCTGGTAAAAGCGTACGCCTCGCAAGCGTGGGGTCGTGGTTTCGATCCACCGATTCACCGGTCTCGGCGTGCATGACATCACACGTTAAAAGGTAAGGGCTGCGTCTTCCCTAGCTCACACAAGTCTCTCGCAGACTTCCGAGGGTTGCGCGTAGGGGTGCAATCGGTTGAGGAAATAACAATTTTAACAACAATTTTTTTTAACAACAATAAGAAAATAGTTATTTCCGCCTACCTCGTATTAACATGTCGGTTTAATGTTCTTCAATGCAAATGAAATCGTTCATTAATAGGGGTCATTAATGAACGATTCGTTATTAATGCATGATTTCGAGAAATCGTCCATTAATGACCCCCATTTATGGTCGATTTGTCATCAATTGTCGATTTCTCTATGAATGCATAAACAACCAAACATAAATGAATTCAGATGTTATGGACGCTAAAATGGATATTGACGACTGACAACGGAGGCACGGAGGTACGGAAATCGGAGGTGTCCACCTCATCCGGCTGGCTACGCTCCGCGCACAGCATCGTCGCAATCCAGCAACTCCGGAACTTTTCTTACTGGATCTGGTAGGAACAGTACGAATTCTTTTTGAATAGTGTTGGTGTTACCAACGGCGTCTCATACGCCTATGCCAGGCTGTAGATTTCTAAAAACGCTACACCCTGGCCAGAAATACTTTTGGAAACCATCATCAAAGTCGCGAATTATTATCATAGCTAAAATAGCCGAAAAGCTTGGGTGAGCCATCCGAGTACCACTATACCCAGCAAAACACTGTCCGGACTCTCCCGTGGCACCCGGACGACTGTAGTTTTGCCACCTTGCACCCCCTAAGGTTGAGGCCCGGAAGGATGAACTCCCCAGCACTCGTACGTACTCGAAAGCTCACCCCTCTCTATCCACCACCCCCGCTCGTTAAAGCGGTTCCTCATCCTGATGACTGGCGATCAGCAGAATAAAATCTGACCGTTTGATATGGAGTGCCCAGCCAATTCTCGGCTTGAAGCTCCCTTATATCTGACATGAGTTGACTTTTAAAACAATAACTTTACTGTGCATGGTGCCCCCTGAACCTGGCTGAAGGCCTGAAAAAACTCTCGGCTGAGGGCCGAGTGCTGTGTACTGAGTTAACTGAAACTGAAATTACTACTTGGTCGGTTCTTCTTGGTATCTGAAATATAAAAGCATGATTAATCGTGATTTGGTGCCTGTTGAAGTAGACGTTGGCGTCGCCTCCGCCGCACTTCTTCAGGGGTGTCGTTGCCTCCTTGGTTTACTGGACGTCTGTATTTGTCTCTGTATCTGTCGTCTTGCTCACGTCTGTTCTCGTGGAGCTCCGTGAGCAGCGGGTTCGTGTGGGTCTCTACTCTGTCTAGAGTAGTCCCCACATGTTGTCTGATCAGTCTGTCGATATAGTCCGGGTGGATGTCTAAGTCTCGATATATGAACCTGTTGGGCATATATTGTGGTGCGTCTGTTGCCGTCCTCAGGCAGACGTTGAAGAAGGCCTGTATCTTCTGCCTATAACTGTTCGCGCACTGCCCCCAAGCAGTGGATGCGTACAATATGATAGGCAGAAGAATTGTCTTGATGAGGCGTAGTTTCAACTCGAGTGCCATGTTGCTCCTACGTCCGATGAGTGGGTACAGCTTATGCCTTGCGGCTTTCGCTATAGCTAATCTGTGATTTGAATCATCTCTCGTCGTTAAATAGAAAAAGCTGACATTTGCTCCGGCCAATGCCAGAGCAAAGCCGCTGGTGAGTGCTGGTGGGCGGAGCCTATTGGGCCTCCGCTCCCAGATATACTCTCGAGTGCAATTATTTTTATTTGATATTTCTGGCCGAGGATGACACGACCTACATTTATATTGCCTGAAAAAATTTAAAACTCCTTTGTTTCAACAAGAGTGAGGTAGACAGAAAAATATTAAGATGCGATTAATGCACTAGTTGATTAAATGACTATTTATGTATCCCACTGTGTAAAAAGTCGTAGAATAAACGTTATTATGTATAGAAATGTTGTATGTCCACCAACGTAACAAGATTGCAGGTACGTTAAGTAAGAGTCGAATCCAATACGTAAACTGGTTTGTTGCAGAAAAAAATACATGCAAATACACCAAAGTTTTTTTTAGAGTTTGTCTGTAAATAAACTGTTCATTTCCACAGAAGCTGATTGAAAGGGTCAGCTTGTATCTGGTAGTCACAGTCGAGTTTGAACATGTTAAAAAAAAATAGCTAAAAAGTTAAATATATGCAATAAAAGTACTAAATACATAATTTCAAAATTACGAATAATTAAAAGAACTTTCCTAAAATCTATAAATTTTGTGTATATATCACCTATATAGAGCATCAATCTAAGGGAGAAATATTCCAATTCGGGTAGATAAATCTCATATATCGGGTAGTGGGGTAGTTAATAGTCAAATTTCGGGTAATTGTCATCGACTTTTTATTTAAAAATAGTTTTATATTGATCATATTTCTATATTTAGCAAAAGATCAGATTTAAAATGTTAAATATGTATTTATCATAATATGATACACCTTACTGTTAACAGCCATTCTTTAACTGCATTCTTGTATTGGTAAAAGTGTTTTTTAAGTGTTTGAGATGATAATTGTATGGTTAATTGAATGTCTTGGAATCTTTCCTTTTTGTATAATGATTAAAATTTTAAATGCGAATAACTAACTGTCTTGTGTCATATATGATACAGTTTTCATATACTGCATCACTCGAATATCTTATATTTCCGATAAAGATTGTTCTCAAAATCCACTTTTGAACAACGTGTATTTTTTCAAAGTGGTTATGTGTTAGTCCGCTCCAGCCTAAAATACCATATGCCAACAAGCTTTGTACTAATGCGTAGTAAATTATTTTTGAATGGCAAATAATAATAATCTAAATTTACAGTTTTTGCACGATGACTTGTTTTCGGTTTCTCTCAATAATCTTTGTTCGGAATGCCACAACCATTCTATTCTGTCCAAAAATCTGAAATCCATGATCATGTCGATGTGCTAGAACAATACCAGGACAACTTGAAAAACAGCCAATATAAGAAATCTGGTACAAAATGATACTGAGAAAATGCTCTTTCTGATGCTATATTAAGATATATCACATTCAAAAGTTTGAGTATGAGATAACCGATATCTCACTATCAGTCTTTCATGAGACTCTCGAAATTCGACATTTCTCGTCTCGTCTCGATTTCGAGACGAGATCGAGACGAGACTCGATCTGGTTCGGCCATTCTGTGTCGAACCCCACACCACAGTCTTTTACTCCCTCCCTACCACCACCCTGTGGTTAAGCGATAGTTTTAAGATCTGTGAAACGTTATATACAGTGTGTCCCACTTACCATGCTCACCATGGGTATCTTTTTAATGGTGAGAAATACGAGGTCGGATGACACCAAATGTGGAGTTTATCAAGGCCAACTATAACGTGAAAAAATAATTTGATAAAATCTATTCGTTTTTGTTTTATACGCCAAAAACAGATTTTGATAATTTTCATGTCTCCTCCGTAACTTCCTCATTTATGAAAATATTCAAATAGGAATTTCTCATTCTCATGGCAGTTTTTCAATGAGATTTCGAAAAAAATATGAAATTCATACCAACTCTTCTAGAATTTGAGATATCGGTACCAACTTTCATTTTTCAAATGTAGGTCATAGCTCACTATGACTTATTTATGAATACCTTTTTTTTCTCTTACAGATGATATGTCACAGTAATAGTTTTTTGCTGATAACAACGGAGTTATCGTCATTTATACAAAAACAAGAACTATTTTGAAGTCGCCATCTTGAATTTATAAATTTTAACAAAAAAATCATGATCTCCGACCTCAAGAACCCCCACATAACAATTTTGAATCGAATCGGACCATAATCACAAATCTCGTCCGCCATATTAGAGGAGCCGCCATTTTTTATTTCAATAAAAATTTCATAGTCCATATTCACTGGAATTATGAACATCTGCCAAATTTCAAGTTATTAGGACAGCCAGAAGTGGGTCAAATTTCACTTGCAAGAGACATGAAAATGATCAAAATTTGTTATTTGCGTATAAAACAAAAACGAATAGATTTTATCAAAAGATTTTTTCACATTTCAGTTGGCCTTGATAAACTCCACATTTGGTGTCATTTAACCGACCTCGTATCTCTTACCATTAAAAAGATACCTATGGTGAGCATGGTAAGTGGGACACACTGTATATTACATTTCCATATTTATTTATTTATATATCTGTTATATGTCGTTCATACATTTTATATTATTTAATTGAACTAATATTTTTGAATTTTGAGACGAGACTAATGTTTTTTTTTCGAGACGAGATCGAGAAATTATTTCGAGATTAATCGATTTCTAAAAAATATATGTGCTGCAATAACTCACAGCTCTAAATACTCCAGAAAAGAGAAAATAAAAAAATATGCTAAGAAATAATTGGATTCATTCACTAGTGATGAATCTCTGGATGGTGATGAGAAACCTACTTGCTCAAAATGCAAAGAAAGGCGGAAGTGCACGAAATCTGTATCGATCCAGAAATTCCCTAAAATTCTCGTCATCCATTTGAAACGTTTTTTTTCGGCAGATGGTTCCATAGAAAAATTAAGCGATGCCGTTGATTTTCCATTAGTGGGTTTAGATATTTATTTATTTATTTGGAAATTGTTAAGAGTTGAAGATATAATCTTATAAACTCTTTTTTACAAGTACATTTGTAAATTCAGTAAATTATGTATATTAAGTAAGCTAATTAAATTCAGTATGTTATTTTTCTAGATTTGTGAAATATGTATAGATATATTATTAAAACACAAGATTTATGACTAGTGATCCTAACGTTAAAATGAATTATTATTCTCAGATAGGTAATTATCTATTGCATTTTTGAAAGCGTTTAGTGACGTCGACCTCACAATGTTGTCAGGTAAACTGTTCCATATTGCAAATGAACGATTGAATAATGTATATTCTCGCACGCACTTATGGAACCTTTCACGTTTTGATTTAAAAATATGACCCCTCAAGCGTGGATCTTCATTTAGTTCATTTAGTTCGATGATAAGTCCACATTTCGCGCACTAGTCACAATTTTGTACACTTCTATTAAATCTCCTCGTACTCTCCTTGTTTGATGAGTGGTGAGTTGCATCCTGGTGAGGCGATCTTCGTATCTTAAGTAAGATATACTGGATGGTGTTTTTGTTGCTCTTCTCTGGACCCCTTCCATAAGCTTGATATCCCTGACTAACCACGGTGACCAAACCGTAACCGCGAATTCGATGAGAGGTCTTACGTAAACTTTGAAATGTGTATTCATCAGCTCTGGGGATGGATTATAAAAGGCTCTCTTCAGTAGATATAATTTTGAGTTGGCCTTCTTCACTGCTCGAGTTACTTGAAGTGACCAAGTTAGGTCGCCCGTTATTGTGACTCCAAGGAATATTTGGTTGTCAACTACTGCTAAGTCTGTCTTGTCCAGGGAATACGTCACTTTGGGATTATTGTAGCCCATATGCAGAACAACACATTTCAACACATTCAGTGGTAGTTGCCACTGGAGTCCCCATGCCCGAATTTTGTTTAAGTCGCTTTGTAGAATATTTGGGTTCCTCAGAGGCTTATTGATCATCTTCAGGTCGTCTGCGAATGTGAGTGAGAATGACTGGATTTCTTTTGTTAGATCTATGGTATAAATGAGAAAAAGAATAGGTCCCAATACAGATCCTTGGATAACTCCACTCGTAACGGACTTTTCCGCAGAATATTCGTCCCCAATTCTGACAGAACACACTGCATTTGTGAGGAAATGTTCAATCCACTTCAGCAATCGTCCTCTGATACCGAAATGTTCCAACTTCGTTAGGAGATATTTGTGGGGTACTTTATCGAAGGCTTTGCAGAAGTCTAAATAGAGGACATCAACTGGTTCTGATTCGTCCAGTGATTTCGAAATGAAGTCCACTGCCAGTAACAAGTTTGTTGTTACGGATCGTCCTGGTAAAAACCCATGTTGGTTATCAGGGATGAGGTCTCGTTGGTTCAGGAATTTCAGTATTTCAGTGGATATAATTCGTTCTAGAACTTTTTTAGGAACACAACTTGTATTTACTGGACGATAGTTAGAGGGCACTAATTTGTTTCCTTTTTTTAATATGGGTGTGATATTTGTTCTGTGCCACGATTCAGGAAGGTCACCGCTCTCAATGGAGTTGTTCAGTACGGTATACAGTGGTCCTACTAATTCATTCATACATTTGTGCAGTAAAAGTGGATGGAGTCCGTCCGGACCTGGAGATGATGTCACTTTCAGGTTCTGTAGTTGTTCTCGTACGATTTCTTCTGTAACCGTGACAGTTTCAAGGGATTCTGAAACTCTCATGTTTGGGTTGAGAAGTGGGGGTGTTCCCAATTGCGGGGCATTGTAATTTTTCACAAACTCATCAGCAAATAGATTTGCAACTAATTTGTGCTCTGTTATGAGTGTCCCATTATATTCTAGTACTGGCAGCGTAACGGTTGATGTCATCTTATGTCTAACATAGCTATGTACGGCTTTGGGCCCTCTTCCTGGTAGTTGTTCTTCGTGGTGGTGTCTTGCATTCCGAAGTTTATTTGTGAGGATATTCGCTGCCTCTCTGTGTATTTTATAATTAGCCTCAGTAGGATGTCTCTTGTACGATTGCCAAATTGCTTTCTTATTGCGAATTTGTTGCAGAAGATGGTTGTTTAGCCAGGGTATTCTTTTATTTTTTATTTCTTTCAGTGGACAATTTTGTTGAAATAATCTATTGAGGTGTTGAACTAAAACATTCCATTGGCCGTCGGTGTCCTTATTGTTCAATTCTGTTTCCCAATTGATATTCTGAAGGCCCGTGGATATTGTCTCAAAATTTGCATTCCAAATATTGCGTCGACGTCTGATTTCTTTTGTGTGTACCACTTGTACATTAACTTCCAGACATACATGATCTGATGATCCCACAGGTGGCAAAAATTCAATGTTTGAGATTAAGTTCGAATCGTTAGTCAACACTAAGTCCAACAACGACGGTCTTTGGGGATGACGGTATCTTGTGGGCATCTGTATGAGCTGCTCTAGACTGGTTACTGATATCATTTCCAAAAGAGCGGTGGCAGATGCCGTCGCTGGTGTAGCTGTCAAATTTATCCAATTTATGCTCGGCATATTGAAATCCCCGACAATGATCAAGTTGGCATAGCGATTGTTGAGGTCAGTTATAAAGTCAACCAGAATCAAATCGTCTTGGTAAGTGGACGTCGGTGATCTGTAAATACCAACAACTGTCAAATGTAATGTATTTGTTGACAGTTGTAGTCCAAGTATTTCAAATGTTGGTAGTGATAATTGTAGGTTTTTTATATTTTTTTGACTGAAAATATCATTTTTGGTGTAAATTGCCACTCCTCCACCTCTCATGTTTAGCCTGTCTTGCCTAGTTAGTTGGTAGTTTGGGATGTCTACTAAAGATGATGGGATAGAAGGTGTGAGCCATGTTTCTGTAATGATAAAACAGTTGGGTTTTCTTGCATCTGCAAGTTGCAAAAGTTCGTTGTATTTTGACGGTAATGAACAAATATTCGTGTACAATATGGGGCAGTTGATGATTATTGGTTTTTTGAATGATCAGGCTGTAGTTTGACTATTTTGGGAACATTTTTGACATATTTTATTGTTATATCACTTTCTCCATTGGTCTGACGATCTCGTAGTTCGCTTCGGAGGTTTCTTAGTTGTTCCAATTGCGTGGGCGTTAAGTCGGCTTTTATGTTTATGGTTGGAAATGCATCTTTTGGTATTTTGCGTTTGTTTTTTATTATTTCAAAAGCAACTGTTCGTTTGTCGAATACCACTTTGACAGCTCTGATTATACCTTGTTGCTGACGGCCCAGTCGTCTGATGTTGGTTATGTTATTTTCAATATTTATATTAGTGTGGTTCAAGATTTCCTTGACTGCATCCAAGTCGTTATCTCCATTATTTTCAGCTAGCCCTGTTATGATTATATTGTTTTCCCTTTCCATTCTAGATTTAATTTCGGTGAACATTTCCTCTTGAGTTGAGTTGTTGTCCTCGATGTTCCGAACTCTAGATTCTAGCTGTAGAGTATCGCCTTGTAGATTTTCATAATTCTCTTCTAGACCCTTAATTTGCGAGAGACACTTATCTATCGAGGTGCCATGACGAACCAGAGTATCGTTAATAGTATTTATACTTTTGTTGCAGTCCGAAATTCGTTCATTCATTAGTTTCAGTTGCCCCATTATTTCTTGAAAGTGTCCAACATTAAGAGGCTCCGACATTTTATTGTTGGCAGTAGGCGTGCCTTCCGAATTTGAAGCTTGATCGTTGTAGATATGAACAATAATGCCGCTGAGTTTGTAGCCCCTTGTTGCTACAACATGTATGCTTTGTCTATTCACACTGGGTCTATCTACAACGGACATTACACGAGTATTTGTAGACATCCCTACACAGACTCGTGGCAATTATACAACGACTCTCGTGTTTCTCCCATCACCACCATATCGAATTATCTGCTGTGCAAAGAGGCATATCTCGTTTTCTATGAGTCATGCTCATAGGTTTTCTTTTTACTCTGATATTTATTTAACATCTATTGTACTTTTTATAACGTTTATATTTATTTCATTTGATGAGTATCTTATACTTTCAATACAATTTTATACGAGTATTTCAATTTGTCAATTCATTTTAAACATAAGAACATAACAAACCAAAAAAAAATACAAAGATAACGAAGCAAATAAAAAGGACAAAGGTAAAAATAAATATTTTCATATTCTTAAAGAACTTAAACGTCTTAAACTATTGAAAACTATTAAACACGATTAACACGAAAATTAAATTTAAACACTCAAAAATTAACAAAACATAAGAAAATAAATGAAAAATACACAAAGTTTTTTAACAGATAACAAAATTGTTGTTTACACACTTGTAAATATATCTTTGTACACAGCCAAGAATTCAAACAGTGAAAGTTGAGCCGATTCTCCAGTTAATCGGCTTCGTTCTTTTCTAATGGTTAGTGTTGCTTCTGAAAACAGTCTTTCTGCTTTCTTTTGTATTCTTTAAATATGTTAGTCCAAGCTTATTGCTATATCACTTCTAAGGATTTTCTTATGGCAGACTTATGGCACCATTTTTGCATAAATTTCACTATGAGATAAAATAATTTGAGTAATATCGAATATTTCACTTATGCTAAAATAGTGTGTTATGATTGGTTGAAATTTTTGTGTTGATAAATGAAAACATCATATTTTCGATTTTGTAGTTCGGCTCTTGATTGGCTACTGGATATGTATATGATGTGTTTTCGGTTATGTAGTTCGATTCCTGATTGGTTATTATCAAAACACAAACTTACCACTAGCAATCTGCTATAATGCCACAACACCAAACTTTGACCAAAACTAAATAAGCACTCACTATTAATTCATATCAACTTCACAATTTTCGACAAATTTTGCATACACGTTGATTAATCAAATCACTAAATCAAAATGTTATCAAAACATAACCTGGAGTGAGAAGCAGTAGACTAGACATGCAATGACGAAACTACGAATGACGCGCTCTGTCATTGGTAACTGAAATAGAGGGATGTTTGAAATATCAAGTAAATATTTTGTTAGTTGCCTAATTTCAGAACTGAATGCGGGATTAATGTTCCTAGTTAAATTGAATAGTAAATAAATAAAAATGGTTTCGATTTTATTCATGAAATAATCTTAACAAATAAAACTCGTGTTATCGGCGATTATCGTTAATTCCTTCTCGGATTCAAATCAAATTATGTTGCTTTAGGCAAGCACACTCGCGCAAGCGCTCGTGTGGTTGCCAAGCAACATAATTTGATTCTCAAATTCAAAGGAATTGCTATTTCGATAATCACCGATACACTTGTGGTATTACCTACGATAATTTTTTTATTCAACAGACGACTATTTCGATTATAAAAAATGAGTTTGTTGCTGGTGCTGGTAGATTCTTCTCTTCACGAACGAAGAAACAATTTTAAGCTTTCGCCTTTCGCACCTAGGTAAATTTTAAATGTATGGATTAAAGATTAAATTAGAACATCAAAGATTCGTTTAATTTTAATTTTTTAGAATAATATTGTTAATTTTTGGGCTGATACTCTGCGGTTTTTTGTTATACGTGGCTTTTAGTTCATAGCATATAGCCTCTGTATTTTAAAGTAATTTTTTTACAGGAGAAATTTATTACCCTATATTTTGGAGCAGCCTTGGCTTTGTTTTATACTTTATAATCTATATATATATATATATATATATATATATATATATATATATATATATATAGCATTTTTAATAACACTCAGTTTTTGTTTTCAAGAGTCTCGAATCGAGATCGAGAAAATGTCTTTCGAGAAAAACATCGAGACGAGAGTTTGTTTATTTCTCGTCTCGATGATCGAGACGAGACGAGAAAGTGCCTTCGAGACGAGATTTCTCGTCTCGATGAAACCCTATTATTGCAATACGTATTTATGGTTTAATGTCAAAAAGTTTGTTTTTTTCGTTCGATATGCAACTCATATTCTCATGTTCTTTTGGTTAAATAGTAGGACATTTTAAGTTGTCTTACTTTTTCCCCAGATATAAGGATATTTTCTATAAGATATCTTCATTTTGAAGTTATCCTATCATCATCGAATATGCCTCAGTATTTGAACGAAATAACAATACTCACTGACTGACTGCTTTTTTGAAATAACTTTGTAATGCGCCACTAAAAACCCTAAAAACATTTCAGATATCTTGGAGATGTCTTTGTGTTGAACCAAATAAATGTTGTAACAAAAGTATTGCGTGCATGTCGCCAAAGAGGTTTCAAAAACAATTTATTATATAGATACTTTCGATACAGAATCTTTAAACAAAATAATGGTAACTCAAAAAACTAACGAAGAAAATAATAGAACTAGTGCAATGTATATTAATAGGCCAAAAATATCTTATAAAAAACCTTTTGAGCCTACTGAAACATACCCAATAGAACATGACGATTTCTTAAAAAATTTAATGGTCTTTAAAAAACAGCAAAAGGTATAGAGCATGAGGAGAGTGAGTAACCTTAAGTAATTAATACCCTCGTTTTTATACATTCCTGATATGATATGATATGAGAAGATATTATTTTCCACTTTGTAGAAATATTTGGAGAGAAGGGTACTTCACTTTGTCGATTTTATTCTAATCATTTATTTGTACTCTCCGGCAAAAACATTCGAACTTGTTCTAATTTTTCCATTTACTCTTCCTGGAGTCTTTTGCTGTCTCGAGGAGTGCTTATTGATTTTCCTGGCGGGTGGCGCTGCGACTGACTTTACTGTAAGTCGCTGCTTCATCCGTAGGGAATTAAAAGATAAACAATAAATTATGATTCATTTAGCAGGGACAAGACAACTCAAAGTTGTCGGACCTACCATTGCACTGATGAGAGGCAACAACCTCGAAACATGTCTGCAGGTGGTCATCCCCCCCCCAGCCAAATTAAGGATACTTTTTTGTTTGTCTACAATAAGCACTTGCAATTGAGTCTTCTTGGAAGAACGTTGCACAAATATCTGTCAGATGTAGTTCAATATCCGTCGTGGCATCAGCCAGGAAAGCAGTTGTTTTCTGTCAGAATTTTGCCTCATATTTTCCACTTTGTGGAAATATTTGGAGAGAACGGTACTTCGACTTTGTCGATTTTATTCTTATCATTCATCTATAAATTGTTGTTGATATTTTATATGAAATGTCTTTCGATTCTCTGCTCATAAAAAATAATCAATTTGATTCAAGTAATGCAATGATATTTCATATAACAAACTTTCCAATGAAACTAATTAGTAAATATTATCTTAAAAACAAAGCTTTAAGAGGCCATGAGCGCGATCATATTTTGATCGTTTTTTTTTTGGTAAAAGAGTCGATAACTCAAAAACGGTTCGTCGTTTCGATTTCAAACAAAGACAGGCTTCTAGATGACGTTTGATTCTATGTACCTACGTCTGCGGCATCACCTCACGATGCTTTTCATAGATAATTGAGGTAGCGGCAATGGTATTACTCTTCCATTCAAATTTGAAGCAATATTTATTCAATCGAAATGAATTTGGTATCAAAAGAAAGGCAAAACGTTGATCTATGTACCTGCTGTAATGTTTTTTTAAATTATTTGCTCATCTAACCAAAAAATTGCTTCAAAGTAACTGCATTATTGGGATATTTCTGAGATTTTTTTGTGAAAAAGTGGATTGAATCTTCAATTTTCATTACAGCACGTACCTAGAATCGAACGCCCTCTAGAATCCTACCCTCGTTTGAAATGAGACGAACCGTTTTTGAGTTATCAACACGACCTAACAGGTAGTCCGAATCGTACACGGGGTGAAGGAGGCCTTCAATCAAGGTCTCAACACGGTCATGACCCTGTTGGATACGGAAAAGGCCTTCGATACCGTATGGATCGAAGGTCTGTTCAACAAGATGATCCAGGCAGGCATGCATTTGAACTCAGTGAGATTGATCGATTCGTATCTAACGGGTCAATCTTTTGCTGTAAGGGTAAATAGCTTTCTCTCTGGGAGATAGATACCCAGTCGAAGCAGGTGTTCCACAGGGTTCGAGCATCTCTCCTCACTTATACTCACGATTTTCCACGATCCGAGAGTGAATGCGGCGATATATGCGGACGACACCGCACTATACGCACATTCATTCTCCAGCGTGGTCGCTGCCCAAAAGATCCAGATTCATCTGGATTGGGACATCGTGCCGTATATGGAGAGAAGTAAGATCAAGGTCAACGTAGGGAAAACTGAGATCGTCAACTTCACGAAGAGGCGATGCTTTTCGAAGCTCCCTTCTCGTGGGATGAGGGTCCGGGATATCTACGTTATAGAATCGAGCTCGGCGAAATACCTGGGAGTACAACTGGACAAGGGTCTCACATTAGCACAACATATAACCCTGGCTATCCAGAGGGCGGGGGCTGCTGTCGGGCGAACCTACCCTTTGATAGCCAGAAACTCAAAGCTTAGTACTGACAACAAGCTGCTCATATATAAGCCAATTATTAGGCCTGCAATGTTATACGCTTGCCGGTATTCTGCAGCCTGAAACCCTCGCCTCTCGCGAGACTGGACAGGATGCAGAACAAAGTACTTCGTATAGTTACAAACAGTGACATATACATTCACCTGGTTACTATCCGGGAGATGTGTGTCGTCGACTCTGTTCCGACATATTTTAGAAAGTTTTCGTACAACTTTTATAAATATAACCTGTGGTAGAAGTCCATTATATCTCAAAGTGGAGTGGTAAATAAATGATTTAAACATCGATCAAAAATAAAATCAATACACGTGATTATTGTTATTGACTGAACAGAACGGTTATGATTATGAACTGGCAGGGTGACAGCTGACAGCACAGCCGGAACCACTATCATGATTACTCTTATGTCAAAATTGACACAGAACAATGGCTCGAGACCATCACTCACAGAACAAGAGAAGGAAAATTCCAACGATACTATTCCGAGCAAGAGGATACCAAGCCACCCGACTGTACCAATAACAAGAGGAGCAATCCATACAATGGAAAATTATGGAACTGAAAGGATTACCACAGAATAGCTACTCTAATCCACACCATGGAGTGAGAAACCAACCTCCCAACCGTCACACGAAGGTCGAACATCCTCACAGAGGTAGACAGATCGGGTTTAGTACTATCGAACAAATCCCTCATGACTACACTGAAAGTGTGATAGCACTTGTGTAGAAATGAAGGACCAGTAAGATCGAGACAAACCAGCTGCTACAGTACACTCCACGAAGGAACGTCCGTCGTCCGCGAACGAACAGAAGTAGCTGTGGTGGGATTTGTTCGATAGTAAAGGGCAGCCAATGTGACAAATAAGACCAATATCAAACCCCGGTTTTTGCAGTGAGCCTTTTCCGGGATGCTCTACCCACTAACCTCTGCAACGATCAAGGCCAATCATTCTCTGTTTAAAATACACACAAAAGTCACGCATAAGCTCTGCAGGAGGCGTGAATTCTGCACAATATCAACCCATTCTCTGAGTAGTCACGGACCTGCCCACTAAGACCGTGGGGGTTCGTTTCAAGAGTCTCCCACAAGGGGGGCCAGGAATCGACCTGGCGTTGAAACCTAGTGGTGGCTGGCGACAGCCAACACTCGGTATGCAACTGGCTGTCTTTATTCCTTCCTCTTCCTAGAAGGAGAATGAAGAACCTTATGTGCCTAGTTAAGGATTGGAAATATTAGCCATATTATAAATCAATAAAATCTTTGAAAAGCGCCCCAAATATGATCGCGCTCATGTCCTCTTAAGTAATTGTCAAGCAAAGTCTAGTATTCTAGTAATTACTAGTCAAAGTACTAGATGGATTTTTCATTATAACGAACAAAATGCTACAAAAATAATCTTAAATAAAATCCAGATCTGACAGAATATCTATCTAATCTTGTCTCTGCACTAGTCCATTGGAACATTTATTCCCGGACTTCCAGAGTACAGGCCTCTCTCTATAAGGCGTGTGAGAATGTTTCAAAACCTTTTCTTATATTAGTACGTTCTTTATATGTATCAATTATTGAATAATGCGAAAGCGAAATTCCAAAATAATAATGCCACAAGAAGTAAGTAGTTGTTTACACAATGAATTCAGTTGTAAACTACCTACTCCAAAGGCTTCGTTATTATATTTATGTCTCTAATAAGAAAATGTTTACAATTTTTGAAAAGAGAAATGTCACGGTCCGAGAAAGTGTCGCGTGGAATGACTTTGAAGAAAAGTAAGAGTAATAAAATAATAAATCTGCAAACGGGTGGAAGAGATTATTGAGAACGAGGTCATCTAAAAGTACGACCATAGAAATATAAAATGTTGTTCGAGAGTAATTGGTTCCTTCAGATTCTCGGAAAGGTCAAATTAGGGCCCTTCTTGGGACGTTGGCTACTAAAAGGTGCAGTAACAGTATTGTCGAACTTATTAATTCGTTAATATTATTTGTAAGCGTAGTTTAGTGGTATTTACAAAAAAAATAAATTAAATTAATATAGGATTCTCAAAGAAACTTCCACGAATATTTTTCTTGATATAACTGGTAGTATAAAGATAACTGTTAGGTACATGAGTGTTATGAAAGCAGAACAAATCGATTTTGAATTTCACACAAGCGACCGTGCATCAGTGTGTCTACTACTGTAATGAACAAAGGGCAAGAATATATTTAAAAAAAATGTGGAATCATGTGACCATTTTCAATACTTTAGAATATATTTGAGGCAGAAAATTTTGATGAATTAAATATTAATTATGGTTTTTCAAAGAACAAAACAATTCCAGATATACCGGTTGTCCGCGGAAGGTAGCTCGCCCTTATAATGTATTTCTGACTGTCTTTGATACGAAACAGGTCGATATAGACAGTTTTATTTTAGAATTGAATAGCCAGTTTCAAACCATATCGTTCACGTGTGAAACTGAAAACATTTTTAGATGTATTAGTCATTAGAAATGACCAAAATCAGCTTGAATTCGATGTCTACAAAAAGGACACGAGCACACTCAGATACATCCCTGAGCGCTCCCACCATTGCACACAACACAAAATGGCGGGACTAAATTTCTTGGTTAATCTACTATTGTCGTTCCCACTCAACAAAGAAAGATTTAAAACTGAGAAAATGATAATCGGGGAGGTGGCTGAGGTGAACGGTTATTCTGTGGACTTGGCAGACAAATTGATTAGAAAACAGATTTAAAGAAACCCTTCGTAGCTCTTCGACTTTTCAAAAAGAGGAAAACGAAGGTATTTTTAGAACCCTCACTATGAAGGTGGCATACAAAACTTCGTGTAAACTTCAACAAGTATTGGGTACTCTCAAAGATAAAACAAATGAAATGGAAAAGTCGGGGATTTATGAAATTAGCTGTAAGGACTGCGAGAAAAAGTATTTGGGTCAAACCCGAAGGGCCATGAAAGTACGGTTCAGAGAACACATTGCTCATATCCGATATTCAAGACCCGAAAAATCGAGTGTGTCCCAACATGCTTTGGATCACGACCACCGATTTGATGACACAAGCTTAAAATTATTCAGACAAGTTCATGACCATAGACTTCTCGATGCATTCAACAAATGTATGACGAATGGTATATGGCCCTTTATATTCAAAAAAAGTGTTGTTACACCTATCTCCAAGAGAGGCGACGAAACCATCGCAACAAATTACCGTCCTACATCATTAATCACCATAGGTCTTCGAACGGGTCTTAGCAAATCGCCTAAATTCTTATCTACAAAAATATGGAATAATTTCAGACAATCAGTTTGGCTTCAAGAAAAACTCCTCAACCGAGGATGCCATACTACTCCTGACTGAAAAAATAAACAGTGCAATGGATACTGGTGAACCATGTCTGGGTATATTTCTTGACCTGTCGAAGGCTTCTGACACAGTGAGTCACCCATTGCTACTGAAAAGCCTAGAAGATATAGGAATCCGTGGAACAGAATACAACCTTTTCGACAGCTATTTGAGAAATAGAAATCAAATAGTTAAAATAGGAACTTCAAAAAGTAAAAGCCTTCCAGTCCAATATGGTGTTCCACAAGGTAGTGTCCTTGGCCCAATATTATTTAACATATATGTAAACAATCTATTTTCTATATCTTTACTTGGAACAATTGTGGGTTTTGCTGATGATACGGTAGTTCTATATACCGCAGATACTTGGGCAGAACTTAAGGAAAAAGCAGAATCAGACTTTTCCAAAATACAGGAATACTTAAAATATAAATTATGAACGCTCAACATTGATAAAACGTGTTATGTATCATTCTGTTGCAATGCTTCCACAATTCCATACTGTCTATTCGTGATGGCAATGAGACATACAACATCAAAATGAAGACAACAATTAAAAACTTGGGAATATTCTTAGACACACATTTGAAATGGAATGTGCACATAAATTACGTCTGCAAAAAACTTAGATCAATGCTATCAAAATTAAAATGCTTGAGTGAAATACTATCCGTACCACAGTTGAAAACTCTATACTATTCTCTAATCGAAAGCCACTTAAGACACGGACTGATTGTTTGGGGAAGTGCCCTAAAAAGTCATATCTACCCACTTCAAGTACTGCAGACACATCACCTAAAAATAATTTATTTAATTAATTTATACCAATTATTCCTGGAATCTCAGGTGTTGGACGTTCGTCAGCTATACTACTTAAAAGCTGTTGAGAGATACCACAGGGTGAAAAATTCTCCTATCCAAGTCACTCATACAACACTCGCCAAAAGCAAACACAGCTTATACCATTAACTCAGAAAGCAATCGGACGACGCTCATATTCATTTCTAGCTCCGAAATTATATAATACCATCCCACAATATATCAAAGACATCACAAATCTGCACAGATACAAAAAATCCCTAAAATCATATATCCTGGGACTAGGGAGCGTAATTCCCACTAATATAATTGACCAAAACTGAAAAACCATAGATTTTACTTTGAATATACAAACATACCAAAAATGACTTACCTATACAGGGTGTATCTAAATAACACCGAAAAAATTAAAGGGGTGATTCTGTGATGAAAATTAATGTGAGTGTTTGGTATAAAATTTTTTGAAAAAACACTCCCCGGAAAAGTTACACCCCTTCGAAAATTAAAAAAAAATGGTTTTTCTTTTTTATTTTCCCTGTATATCAAGCTAAAGACACAAAACTTGGTAAACATTATCTGTCAATAAGAGTACACTTTTTGAAATTTTTTCAACCCTGAAGTATGCTTAGAAGGGGTTGATTATTTCAACCCCTAAGATATTTTTTCTTACAACTTTTTTTTAGATGAAAATTTTTTCTTTAAAGAAGTATGACTGAAAAGCCCAATTCATTGACTAACTTTTTTAACTATACAAGTTTTTTCAAAAAATTGAGCATTTACGAGAAAAAAAATCTAATTCAATGCATTTTCAAAAAGATGAGCTAACGCGAGTGTATTTTGCGTCAAGTCTAGTGGCCTGTGCTTTGCATAAAAACATTAATACTGACACTAGGATTGTGTAGTGTCATTTTCTGTCACCCATCTTATTGTTTCACAAGTTTTATGATTGTGTATTGTAGGAAATATTAGTTGATTGAAAATATGAATGCATATTCGAATTTGGAAATGGCAGATATGCATTTTACATACGGTCGTGCTAACGGTAATTCATTGAAAGCGCAAAGACTTTATGCTGAACAGTACCCACAGCGTAGACTACCCCATCATACTACGTTCACAACTATTCACCGACGCTTGCGGGAACGTGGTAATTTTGAAAAAAGAAGTTATGATTCTGGTCGTACTAGAGAAGTTAGAACTGCAGCTGTAGAAGCCGTACTTAATTCAATTGAAGATTTCCCAGAAACTAGTACCAGGAGAATAGCTCGTGTCCTACATGTAAGCCATTCCGTTGTTTTTAGAATTTTAAAAGAACAAATGTTGTATCCCTATCATCTTCAACGGGTGCAGGCGTTAATGATTCGAGATTTTTTACCCCGTGTGATTTTTTGTCAGTGGCTTATTAATGTGATTGGCCAAGCACCACAGTTCTTAGGTAATATTTTATTTACTGACGAGGCGAGTTTCTCAAGAATTAGAAATTTTCACAACAATCACCTTTGGGCTGACGAAAATCCTCATGGCTTTTTTGAAGGAAATCATCAGTATCAATTTTCATTAAACGTGTGGCTTGGAATTATTGATAATCATTTAATTGGTTCCCATTTTCTTCCGCTACGATTAAATGGTGAAGCATATTGTCATCTTCTTGAAGAATTACCTGTTCTTCTTGAAGAGGTTCCCATTCAAATTATGCAACATTCATGGTTTATGCACGATGGTGCACCAGCTCATTTTAGTATACGAGCAAGAACTCACCTGGATGAGGTGTATGCCAATCAATGGATAGGTCGAGGAGGACCTGTAAACTGGCCAGCCCGCTCCCCTGACCTTAATCCTTTGGATTTTTGCATATGGGGATATCTGAAATCTTTGATATACACAAACCCAGTTGAAAATATCGATGATCTGCGAAACCGCATTGTAGCAGGGTGTGAAACTATAAGAAATTCTCCAGGAATACTTCATTGTATACGCAATTCTATGAGGAAAAGGGTAGATGCTTGTATTGAAGCTGAAGGCGGTCATTTTCAACATTTATTATAATTGTATTGTCGATATTCGACAGGTTTTTGTTCATTGTTTGTTCACTTTTGTTTTTAGTTGTAGAAGTCTCATAATCATAATCATAATTTGGTTGGCTGTTGTTTAATAAAATTTTATTTTACATGAGCTAATTTATTTTTTTCTCATAAATGCTTAAGTTTTCGAAAAAAACTTGTAGAGTTAAAAAAGTTAGTCAATGAATTGGGCTTTTCAGTCATAATTTTTTAAAGAAAAAATTTTCATCTAAAAAAAAGTTGTAAGAAAAAATATCTTAGGGGTTGAAATAATCAACCTCTTCTAAGCATACTTCAGGGTTGAAAAAATTTCAAAAAGTGTACTCTTATTGACAGATAATGTTTACCAAGTTTCGTGTCTTTAGCTTGATATACAGGGAAAATAAAAAAGAAAAACCATTTTTTTTTATTTTCGAAGGGGTGTAACTTTTCCGGGGAGGGTTTTTTCAAAAAATTTTGTACCAAACACTCACATTAATTTTCATCACAGAATCACCCCTTTAATTTTTTCGGTGTTATTTAGATACACCCTGTATAATTAAACTATAATTAAACTTATCCCCACTGTAAAGAAATATGATCTCCAAACACAGCAACCTCAACAGAAATCATCTATTGTTCCATCTATCACCAATTCTCAGTCCTAACTAATCATTCAATAACTACATTTTTTTTATATATATTTACTATTATTCTTTTTATTATTATGTATCAAATTATCTTATTTTGCATGAAGTGTCATAGTCTGGTGATAGTTTTAAGATATTTTAAATACAGTGATCATAATTTTATGAATTGATTATGGTTGGTTATTGATTTATATTCGATTTTACGTCTCGGAACAAGTGTTATCACTTATTGAGATTACTTTATCCATTTTTATTTATACACTTTGTACTTGCACCTATTATTCTTATTTTCCTTTTGCGAAACAAGTGCAATAGCACTTATCGCAGGTTGAACTTTATTATTTCACTTTTTTTTTCTCATTGTGAACTGTATTTTGTATATTTTTGTATATTCTTTGTGAATAATAAAGTTATATTATTATATTATTATTATTATTATTATTATTCGAGAGTCTGGAAATTGTCAAGTGCAAAAATAATATGAATGCTGATAAGGGTCCTATCCCTTATTATCCCTTATTCAAGTTCGTAGTACACTGAAAAATGTTTTCTTTCTTTTCTTCACAATAAATTCATAAATTATTGTTTTTCCAAGAAATTTGTGTCATCAAATCTAAAACAAGTAGGATATCATTGAAATTAATTTAGTGCAGATAAATTTCTAAAATTAGTAAACAACAAAAGTAGGCAAAGGACCCCGCAAACTCCTTATGGAATTTGGGTCCCGGTGGATTATTTTGAATTTTTGGGATGATGTAGTCCATGTAATTCTCAACCAATGTTACCATTGTGCCAACCCAAAAAATTGAACAGTTTTGATGCTAGGGGGCGTTGAAATCACCTCTTGTGCAGATTAGACTATTTATTTTTGAACCCGGTAACAATATTTTCACTTGTTTTTTTATTGCTAATGTTGCACAATGTTGTGCAGTTTTATAACAAAAAATCTTACTCCCTCCCCTTTTCCTCCCAACCCCTATTACGAAACCCAAAAAAAATATTTCTCGAGTGCCTTTAAATCGTCGAATGTTTAAATATGCCTAAATGAGGGAAATAGCAATTTCTTATGATTATCCCCTCACCCCCCAAATGACACAAAACGAAAAAATTCAGTGGATTATTCTGAATTTTTGATATGATGCAGTTAAAGTTATTTTGAATAGAAATAAATTGGGTGACAACCCCAAAAATGAATAGTTTTGATGCTAGGGGGCGTTGAAATCATACCTTGCTCAGAATAGTCTATTTATTATTATAGGCGGAAATAATAGCTCCACGTATTTTAGTTTAGATTATGCTGATCAATTGTGTAATTTTTTATAAATCGAAAATCCAAAAGCTCCCTCTTACCCCCTACAAATTTAAAACACGAAAAAATTAATTCCCGACTACTTGTAAATGCTTTATCAAAATAAATGTTTTAATCAGCTAAAATTGAGGAAATCGTACCTTTAATTTCACCTTTCCCTCCCTTCAGAAAAATATTGGTGGAGTTCGCTGACTTCTTAGTAGGGCGTAGTTCATGAATTTTTAATATCAATTAAGTGGGCGAACATCTCATTTGAGGTGGTGCCTGAATACATTTTTTTCGTGTTTTGAAATAGGGGTTGGGGGTAAGTGGTAGGTTTTAGATTTTCAATTTATAAAAATTTACACAATTGTTCGGCATAAAATAAAACAAAAATACGTAGAGATACTGTTTCCGCCCACAATAATGAATAGTCTATTCATTTTTGGAGTTTGTCACCCGATTTATTTCTATTCAAAATAACTTGAACTGCATCATATCAAAAATTCAGAAAAATCCACCGAAATTTTTTCGTTTTTTGTCATTTGGGGGGTGGAGGGATGATCATAAAAAACAGTTATTTCCCTTATTTAGGCATATTTAAACATTCGACGATACATCTGAAGGCACTCGAGAAATATTTTTATTGCGTTTCGTAATAGGAGTTGGGGGAAAAAGGGGAGGGGGCAAGAATTTTTTTTTAAACAGCACTTCATTGTGCAACATTAGCAACAATGAAACAAGTGAAAATATTGTTACCGGGTTCAAAAATAAATAGTCTAATAGTCTAAGGGGTGATTTCAACGCCCCCTAGCAGCAAAACTGTTCATTTTTTTGGGTTGGTGCAATGGTAACATTGGTTGAGAATTACGTGGACTACATCATACCAAAAATTCAAAAAAATTCACCGGGACCCAATTTCCATAAGGAGTTTGCGGGGTCCTTTGATAATGAGTGCGGTTGCCCCTCAGATAATTAGTACGTAGAGTAGGTAGATTCGTTATGTTCGATAATTTGATGTCCATTAAGAAATCGTGGTATAAATAGAAGTGAGTTAGGATAAGTGGTTTAGTAAGCTTTTAGCTCCTGAAGATGTTAACTTTGTTGGCGAAACGCGCGTCGAGTGTGATTATGCCGTAGTGTTGGTGTTTGGGTAGTTTCCTCTTCTAGAATTCAATATATTTATTGATTAGATATTTCATTTCATCTTCGAGATACTGAAATGATGGAGAGTTATTAGATATATTGCTGGTAAAGGAAATATAACTTCTCTTCTCCATGTTCACAGTCAATAATATATGATCTAGCCAGTTCTTGATTATTTTAAAACCCTGTTTTATGCTTGAGGAAGTTCCAATTTTTGTCTTCATAAAAAAGTGCGGTGTCATCTTCAAAACCAATGATATACTGAAAAGAATGGGATCCAATACAGTGCTTACACAGTGTGATACACCCTACTCAATATTATCTTGGTAGCTGAGTTTATCATTTATTCTCACAAACTGTTGCCTAATCAGACAAATAGCTTTTACCTAAATTCAGTGAAATATTTCTAACGCCAATGTCTTATAGAGATTGCAAGAAAAGAGGATGACTCACAGTGTCGAAGGCTTTTGATAAGTCAATAAATACACACAAACATGACTTGGTCTGGCCAAATGCGCCATATTGGAAGCAAAGGCCAAGAATCTGAGAGAGAAACATGACTTTTTTTCATCCAGATCATCGTGAATTTTTTGGTCAATACCAAAAGTGCGACTTCACTTGATATTTTTTTACTGAAATGATCTTATATTTAGCCGTAGTGGTCGGGCGTAGAGCGTTCGCCTCTCAAGCGGAGGGTTGTTGGTTCGATTCCCAGCATGGTCACTGGTCTCCTGCATGGCATCACATGTTAAAAGGTAAAGGTTGCGTCTTCTCTAGTTCGCACAAGTCTCTCGAAGACTTTTGAGTGTTGCACGTAGGGGTGCAACATGTTCTCGGGAATAGCAATAAAAATAACAATTTTGAAGTAAAGAAAGAAACCAAATATCAAATATCAATATTCACGAACCTCACTAATTCATTTTATAAAATTATGACATATTTTTTAAATTAATGTCGACCCACTGTGCAAAAATTCTTGACAAGATTGCAGGTTATTTAAATGAGAGTCGAATCCAACACTTCAGCTCAAACTGCTTTGTTATAGTTGGGGAGGTAGCGTCAAATTTCACCGGACCATTTTACTGAGGCTGAATTTTCTGAATAAGGCTTTCCTTATGTTTATAAGAGAAAATTTCCATGTCAGCTGGTCCAGATCCGTGACTTAAGATTGTGAGAGGCTGCGGATCTCGCGAGAAAATAACGATTTTCGGAGTATTTTACTGAAGGTAATAATTTGCAGATAGTTTAACGATAGAATTATAATCGTGAAAAATCATGTTAGCTGCATAATGTCTGTGACCTAACATGTTAGCTGTGTGTATGAATATGTAAAAAAAAATTGAAACAGAGATCATTTTACCGAGGCTAAAAATTACATACTGAATAGTAAACACTGTGAAAATCATAAAAAAATATGTTAGCTGCATAATTTCAGTGACTTAACATGTTAGCTGCGCGAATGAACATGTAAAAAAATGAAAATCGGACCATTTTACCGAGGCTGAAAATGATATACTGAATAGTAAACACTCTGAAAATCATAAAAAAAAAACATGTTAGCTGCATAATTTCCGTGACTTAACATGTTAGCTGCGCATATGAATATGTAAAAAAAATGAAAATCGGACCATTTCACCGAGGCTAAAAATGATATACTGAGTAGTAAACACTCTGAAAATTATAAAAAAAAACATGTTAGCTGCATAATTTCCGTGACTTAACATGTTAGCTGCGCATATGAATAATAAAAAAAATGAAAATCGGACCATTTTACCGAGGCTGAAAATGATATACTGAATAGTAAACACTCTGAAAATCATAAAAAAAACATGTTAGCTGCATAATTTCCGTGACTTAACATGTTAGCTGCGCATATGAATATGTAAAAAAAATGAAAATTGGACCATTTTACCGAGGCTAAAAATGACATTCTGAATAGTAAACACTCTGAAAATCATAAAAAAACATGTTAGCTGCATAATTTCCGTGACTTAACATGTTAGCTGCGCATATGAATATGTAAAAAAAAATAAAATTGGATCATTTTACCGAGGCTGAAAATTATATACTGAATAGAAAACACTCTCAAAATCATAAAAAATATGTTAGCTACATAATTTCTGTGACTTAACATGTTAGCTGCGCGTATGAATATGTAAAAAAAAATCAAAACCGTACCATTTTACCAAGGCCGAAAATGATGTACTGAAAAGTAATCTCTTTGAAAATCATAAAAAAACATGTTAGCAGGTGCTGAGGTGTAATTATACCTGTTAGCTGCGCTTCCTTGCATGTAAAATAATTTTCAAACAGCCTTTTTTTTGTTACTGTATAATTGGAATAAATATACTATTAATCTATATCAGATTGATGTAAATAGATTAATAGATTGATAAAAATCAGTCTATTTGCGGCTATGGTATGATTGCTATCTTGGGAAGTTATACTTACTGAAAATAAAATGTAACAATTCTAATGCAATGTAATTTTTATGTATTCTCAATAAAAATCCTCACCCATCTCAGACACAACCAATAATACCAAACCCATACAGAGATTCATGTAATATAAAGAAAAGCTTGAAACAAATATAACTCAATTTATTAATGGGGTATGAAAAAAATCCAAATGGAGTTAACAATATAGAAGAATGCACAAGGCAAATTGTTAGAGACAATATAACTGAAATATTCAAAACAAAAAATAGTACAGATATAATAAAACCTTAAGTGATATTGAATCCACGTATTAACAAAAAAATACAAATATTACAATAGAATTGTCGATCTTTCAATAAAAAAAGAGCATACTTGCAGAATTATTTGAATACATCACCAACTGACATAATCATTTTGTTAGTAACATGGGAAAAGCCTACTCAAAACTTCTCAATAAACAGATAGAATACAATTCACATAGACTGTCCGAAAAAAAAGGCATTGTGAATCACAACTTTCGTAAGGTACGAAGCTTCACTGTTAATGGTAGCACAGAACACCTTAACTACATAAAAGTGTAACTCAAAGTGTAATTGATCTTTTGGGGTCGAATTTTCCTGACCTTGATATACAAATTTGGTTTGTTTAATGTAATTTTTGGCAGGTAAATTAAAACTGTGAGTTGAAAAAAAAATGCCTTTGGAAATATCCAATAAGCGGACTTGCGCAAATTTATAGTTCTCGTTTGATAGAAGTCTGCGCTATTTACGCACTAGGGCCATACCTGAAGACAAATCCGAATTAAAAATGCGGCGTCTCAATTTGAATCGACTGATTTTTAATAATTTGATGTAGATTCATAGTGTATTTATTCCCATTATACAGTAACAAAAAAAAGGCTGTTTGAAAATTATTTTACATGCAAGGAAGCGCAGCTAACAGGTTTGATTACACCTCAGCACCTGCTAACATGTTTTTTATGATTTTCAAAGAGATTACTATTCAGTACATCATTTTCAGCCTTGGTAAAATGGTACGCTTTTGAATTTTTTTTACATATTCATACGCGCAGCTAACATGTTAAGTCACAGAAATTATGCAGCTAACATATTTTTTTTTAGATTTTCAGAGTGTTTTCTATTCAGTATATCATTTTCAGCCTCGGTAAAATGGTCCAATTTTCATTTTTTTACATATTCATAAGCGCAGCTAACATGTTAAGTCACAGAAATTATGCAGCTAACATGTTTTTTTATGATTTTCAGAGTGTTTACTATTCAGTATATCATTTTCTGCCTCGGTAAAATGGTCCAATTTTCATTTTTTTTACATATTCATACGCGCAGCTAACATGTTAAGTCATAGAAATAATGCAGCCAACATGTTTTTTTATGATTTTGAGAGTGTTTTCTATTCAGTATATCATTTTCAGCCTCGGTAAAATGGTCCAATTTTCATTTTTTTTACATATTCATACGCGCAGCTAACATGTTAAGTCACAGAAATTATGCAGCTAACATGTTTTTTTATGATTTTCAGAGTGTTCACTATTCAGTATATCATTTTCAGCCTCGGTAAAATTGTCCAATTTTCATTTCTTTTTACATATTCATACGCGCAGCTAACATGCTAAGTCACAGAAATTATGCAGCTAACATATTTTTTTATGGTTTTCAGAGTGTTTACTATTCAGTATATCATTTTCAGCTTCGGTAAAATGGTCCAATTTTCATTTCTTTTTACATATTTATACGCGCAGCTAACATGTTAAGTCACAGAAATTATGCAGCTAACATGTTTTTTTATGATTTTCAGAATGTTTACTATTCAGTATATCATTTTCTGCCTCGGTAAATGGTCCGTTTTTCAATTTTTTTTACATATTCATTCGCACGGCTAACATGTTAGGTCACAGAAATTATGCAGCTAACAGCCTCCTACACTCCTTAGGTCACGGAGTCGCGTCAGCTGACATATTTTTTCTTCACTTTTAGGGAGAACACTAAGGTATGAACGAGTTGATATTCTCAGTAAAATCACCCATGAAAATTTGACGCTACCTCCCCAACTATTACAGCAAAAGTACTATCAATAGTGTTTGTTTCAATCTGTTTGAATTTTTTAAATGGACATTTTTGGCATTGTTCAGTGCTTGTCTGTAACTCTTGCGATAGTTATTGAAGATTAGGTAATCATCAGGACTTTTCGTAGTATGCACATAGAACTGGTGGTTTATATTGCTCGTAGATTTTTTTCACTGAAAAATATTGTACAGCACAGTCTGTTAATGTCTTCAAGAATGAATCAGCAAAAACATTCGTCTCCATAAAATCATTACATACACTATTCCAGTTAATTAATGACAATGAAGATTTCAGTTTGTTCATAATCATTACATACACTATTCCAGTTAATTAATGACAATGAAGATTTCAGTTTGTTCATGTTTTTATGATCAATTGGCTTCCTCCAAACTTCCAGAAGAGGAGGAGACTGTGCATAATCGAAAGTGAAAAATTGACCATGATGATCCGAAATACAAACTTCCATCACTTGAGTTTGAGAAGAACTGTCTTCCATATAAGGTATCATTTTCTGTCAACCAATGCACAGATAAACAAATAATGTCATAGGTAGGATTTTCTAAAAACAAATTAAGTTGATCAACCTTATTTGACAGACACTGTATATTAATATGAAAAACAGTTAGGTGACTATTATACCTAATTTGTGTATTATTGTCACTAAAAAAATGTCATTGATGATATTGTTTGTTAGAGGCTGCTTTGGGGGAATTTTCGTCAGTGAATATTACTGAAAATAACTGATACAAATTCATTCTGAATGTCAAATTATAGATACCATACGGAACTATATTAGTCTTCAATAAACGTTACCACTCCCACAGTTCATTGTATATAAATCTGTTCCCCGGATGGACGCGCTTTCGTACTAACCCAAATCTAATCAGCTACAATTGCAAATTGCTTCGTGGATAAAGCGTTGCCCCAAGCTAACTAACCGATGGAAGCGCGCAAAACTCATTCACCGGTTCAAAATCTCGTTACCAGTTTGATACAGTGATTGTATTTTGTTACCAGAGTACACTTTGATGGCGAGGTACATTGAAATGGCTGCCGCTCTTCATGTAAATGGCTGCTTGAGCACCGCCTACGAGATATACATCTCTTTATATCTCTGAAAGAATCAAAGTGTGAGTCGCCTTTTAACCCTGGAAACACGTATATCGTTCAAATGAAGTTTGGGTTGTCAAAGGCTCAGTTATTCGGTTACGGAGATTCTGTGATACCGTATTTATACTGTAGAGCACGATAATTTAAATGCAGATTGATCTTGAAATGGTTTTTTAATGGACTTTCGATGGCATCAAATGTGATCAAAGAGTTGCTCATAATGAATTCAGTATTGAATAATAAAAAGGTTTCATAAATCTGACAGCAGAAGTTCTAGTGGGTATAGTAGGAATAGTCTTCCATAGGTCCAGTTTGTGATAACAACCCGAGGTAGATAAATATGTGACTGGTGTCTAAAACACAATAGACTCCTCGCCAAGCTTCCATTATATGGCTTGCCCCCCAGTTGTGTTTTTTTCTATCTAGCTTTATTTCAGACAGATCTCTCCACGTGGTTCCAGGGTTCCAGGGTTAAAAGGCGACTCACCCTTTTAACCCTGGAAACACGTATATCGTTCAAATGAAGTTTGGGTTGTCAAAGGCTCAGTTATTCGGTTACGGAGATTCTGTGATACCGTATTTATACTGTAGAGCACGATAATTTAAATGCAGATTGATCTTGAAATGGTTTTTTAATGGACTTTCGATGGCATCAAATGTGATCAAAGAGTTGCTCATTATGAATTCAGTATTGAATAATAAAAAGGTTTCATAAATCTGACAGCAGAAGTTCTAGTGGATATAGTAGGAATAGTCTTCCATAGGTCCAGTTTGTGATAACAACCCGAGGTAGATAAATATGTGACTGGTGTCTAAAACACAAGGGACTCCTCGCCAAGCTTCCATCTTATGGCTTGCCCCCCAGTTGTGTTTTTTTCTATCTAGCTTTATTTCAGTCAGATCTCTCCACGTGGTCGAATACTGTTTCTTCTTTATATTAATCATTTGTTGGGAGCTACCTTATGTCCAGTGCATACTATGGACTCAAAAAAATTACCCCTGTTTTCAACGCAGTATCAATTGACGAGATAGAAATTATTTGTCTTACCGAAACAAATCTTCAAAATGAGCTAGTACTTTTTGCCAAAGTTTACGATGTTTTCCAAGGCTATATGACAGAAGGCAGAGGAGTTCTTTTGGCAGCTAAACGCCAAATGAATATGGTTCAGTTTGACTTGATGTGCTCATTGCATCAAAGTCTGCCTACCATCGAAATGAAGGGGCACATTAATTTGAAATTTAACATGACGCACATACATGTGTGGGTGTTAGATGAGATTTCAATCAACAAATAAGTTAAAGCTTCATCGCAAGCCATTTTGAAATTTTTTAATTCAGGGCTAGCCTGCTTTCTTAATTTTTGCAGCTCATATTGGAGAGGAACTTGAAATATCTTTCAATATTTGGGCTGCATTACGTCTGCCTGTAGCTCTTAGAATTTTTCAGCTGCAATAACAATCTCACCAACTGTATTAAGTATAGTTTCTAGCCAGTTCCTTTAATTTTTCTGTAGATTCTTCACATATTTGCGCACTAATAGGTTCATCATTATTTTCTATAGCACTCCAGTTAACATATTCACATGCACACTCTAGCCTTTTTCGAACATTTGACTCACTGTGCCAGGTCTCTTTTTTTGATTTCTATCATTATTACTGAAAAGGTAGTTAAGAAAAAACTTGGTGAGTCTAGGCCATGAATCTCTGTTAATGTGTTCCTAGACAGTCTATTTACCTGTCAAATATAATATTCGGATGTACTTCTTTTTAATGCTAGTTCAAAAATTTTACAAAAAAGAATTCGAACTAACAAAACTCGACAAGGAATAATAATTCGCCTAGATAAATCATAATGGCAGCGTATAAATAATTTAAATATCATGGAGATCTACAACAGTTCAAGAAGTTGAGTGACAACTAGATTTCCACAAAACCCCGTTCTCATTCTTCCCTATATCAGGGGTATCTCCGAGAAGATCAGCAGGATCGGAAATAAATACAACATCAAGAGTTGCTTTTAATCCGGCAGTACCTTACGAAGCTTCCTCACCAAGACGAAACCAGAAAACACAACAGAATCCAGCAAAAACTGTATTTACAAAGTCCCATGTGAATGTGGAGATTTCTATATCGGAGAGACCAAGAGGACATTATCAGTAAGAATAGCCGAACACAAAAAGTGGACTCACCGAGGGGAAACATCAAAATCGGGAATTGTGTTTATTATAATTTCTATGGGAATTGCTGACCACGCCTGGACAAAACACCACCGAATTCTTTGGGACGAAGCTAGTGTTCTTCATAGAGAGGAACATTGGTTCAAACAGAAATTTATGGAAACCACCTATATAGAAGCCAATAGTGCCTTCAGTCAACCAAGCGTGGAAATTAAAAACGTATGGAAACCGCTCATGGACCGTTTTGGAGGGAGAAAAAGCGCGAAACCACTCGCGCCACAATACCACGCGTAATTACACCGTAATTACACTATAATTATAGACCTATAAAAGGTCGCGTAGCATCTGATTCAAGCAATTGAAACGTTGTGAAAAAATTTGAAATAGATAGAAATCTTTCAACCATTAAGATGATAGACGTCCGAAATATAAGTAATCCACTAGATTTCATTTGATCAGAAAATGAAATGTTTGGATAAAACAGTTAGATTTCCGCCTCGACTTTCCTCCGATAACAACGTGACCAAAGCATAATGCTCAACATATAATTTTCCACCCTGTTTGTAAGGAAAGTTTGACTGACTATCCGCACGGAATACATGGATAGTTACAAAAACTGAAAATTAAGGAAATTTTTCACAAATTGAAACCATTTCTAGTTTAATCCCGTGATTTGGATTAAATATCTCATGCCTTCGCAAACGCAACATTATTATGATTTAAAACAGTATTTAGTTTAACAGGGTCATAACAAACGTACTCAAAATATACTATATCGACGTTGTTCTTCACTTACCAGAATTGACATTTTTTCTAGTCTGATTTCGAGATTTTTTGGAAGAGTAATGTTGACCGGTTAGAAAAGTAGCACTACTATAATACAAGCACAGTATGTCACCATTTCGGGTTATTAAAAAAGTTATCCAAATATATCCTATTCCGAAGTTATTCACTTCGTTCTTTCAATAGAATCTTAAAGAACCATATGTTTTCAACTTTTAACATTAATATGTGAAAAACCTAGAGCCAAACTTATATTTTTAAGATACAAGGGCCCTACAAAATGTAACTCTACATATGACTACTTGATGAGCATGTAATTATATTTATATACGCGGAATTTGACAAAACCTCATCATATTGATTTTCCCAAACTTGAATTAGAAGCTCTGAAAAATCTAACATTTAACACCATATACCTTGTTGATAAACCTTGTACAATATTGAAACTGGTGATAGACCAGATCATGACTGTTCAGAATATCGTAATTTTACCTTAGTAAAAATCTCACTGTTTTCGAGATAATGAGCATTTTTTTAATTTCTGGAAAATCACTACCTCACCTTGGATTTTTTAATGCCATGTATACAAATTGGGACGAATATAAATATTTTTGCTGCTGAATATTACTGATGAGTGATGCTTTCAGACGTACGAAACAGTTTTTCAGAAAACAGTACAATTTTTCAAGAAATAAGGGTAAAATGACAGATTTGAGTTACATCAATTTTTTTAACAACAGTTTGACATTATTGTTTGAAAAAACATAACCAAGTGGAACTGGATATTCATTACGAAAGAATGCCCATTTTGTCCAGGCCTTACTATGGTGTAAAACATACCATCATTATTTTTGGAAGGAGTAGAATTTCGATAATATTAGAGTGTGATGTTATTCTGAGCTAAAATCAACTCCATTAAACTTTGTCAGTAATGTCTTTTATTTTTATCCTATCAAGATGAAATGATTAAATAATTATGAGTAATAACGAATCAACTGCTCAGAAGCATACAATGAGATGTAATGAAGTAATGTTTTTTTTTAATCAACATACACTATAAACAACAATAACGATTATTCAACATCGCACTGAATAATATTACAAAAACATTATTTTCCATCCACTCCTACGCAGAGACGACATATTATCAAGAAAAACCTTTTAGAATGCGTTATACGTTATAGCCCCCAAATCAGCGATTTTATGAGCGGCATTGTGCAATCGGATATAGTTCTGCATAAAGCGCTGCTGCAGCAGTAGCACTACCTCCACATTCACCATAAATGTTGTGCATATGCGCATATTCTCGGGGAGTATAACGTATGTACGGCATGACAAAGAAATAAATACCACTAAATGAAAGAAGCGGAATAATTTAAAAAAACTTCGATAGAGGTCACAAGTTGTTCAAACAAAAGTTTTTAATTTTCGACAAGGATTCATCTCTTAAAAAAGTTTGCACTTATTTGGTTACACCCTGTATATCTGTCGGTCTCTGATACTTGGCTGGAATCTGGAAGTTGGACAATTGCGACATATATCACAAGAATTCGTATTAATCGGTGCCATGTCGGATAATCGACATTTCATTTCGATAATTTTATTAGCCCTAATTACATGAAAAGTTAATTTTATTGACAATTATTAACAATTATTTCCACATTTTATCTTGATAAAATCTAACTAAAATAATTTTTGGGTGTAAGTATAAAAGTTGATCAAATAAATGAATATTTTGGAACCTTTGGTGTAAATACAATTCAAGAAAAAATAAAATACCCAAACACCAAAACTACGTCACAATCTTAAAATCTTAAAAGCTTACTTTTAGCTCCTGAAGATGCTAACTTTGTTGGCGAAACGCGCGTCGAGTGTGATTGTGGCGCAGTTTTGGTGTTGGGTAGTTTCCTTTTTTTTCTTGAATAAAAGTTGATAGAAACCTATATGAAAACCACGCCTAATTCAATGGAAACCACTTCTTTCAAAAATAATTATAGTATGTTTTATACCATGGTAGAGTCTGGACAAAATGAGCATTCTTTTGAAATGAATGTCCACTTCCAATTGGTTATGTTTCTTTCAGATAATAATGTCAAACTTTTTGAAAAAAATTGATGAAACTCAAATCTGTCATTTTACCTTCATTTCTTGAAAAATGTTTTCACTTTCTGAAAAACTGTTCTGTATGTCTAGAAGCATCACTCATCAGTAATCTTCAGCAGCAAAGATATTTGGATTCGTCCCAATTTGTATACATGTTACTCAAAAATCCAAGGTTAGGTAGCGATTTTCCAGAAATTCTTAAAATGCCCATTATCTCGAAAACGGTGATATTTTTACTGAGGTGAAATTCCGATATTATGAACAGTCATGACCTGGTCTATCACCAGTTTCAATATTGTACAAGGTTTACCGGACACCCTGTATACAGGATAATATGGACCAGAACGGAAGACACTGCATTGATAAAGATACGAAACTCAATGAAAACAGTTTTATTAGAATCAGGTTATTTTCCAGACATAGAATCAACGCTAATAACAGTTAGTTGTTTGTGAGATTTGATAAGGAAGCAAATGCATTAACAGGATATTACTGCACATGTCGGTCAGGTGCCAGGGTACCTCAGCGACAGTCAGCATATTGAGGAAAATATAAAATCTCCAACTACCAATAATTTGGAATGCGTTCAAGATGTCATTGTTCGTGAGGTTGCACACATCCATTGTTACTTTTTGAAGGGCCCTTGTACTTTGAAAATCTTAGTTCAGCTTACGGTATTTCACATATTAAGGTAAGAAGTTGAAAAAGTATGGTTCTTTGTATGTCTAGTATGTCTCATCCACAGTAAGTTTATAGATAGAGTACATTCTACATCACAATACACTACTAGACAAGCACTTAGTTTAACATTACCACTCCCAAGGTCCTCACTAGTAAAAAATTCCTTTATTTATAACGGAAAGAAAATGTTCAATCATCTACCTAATGCAACAAAAAAGATTACTGATAAAAGGAAATCCAAGGCTTCCGTGAGAAATATTTTACTAGATAGAGCATTTTATTCGCTGGACGAATTCTATTCCGAAATATTCTAAATTTTAGACCCCACTTAGTCTTACATCACTCCACCCTATATATTTTATACCTTTTTTTTTATAATAATATATTATCTTTATTTTTAAACGATTGACTGATGGCTTGATGTTATTTGTTGTGAATTTTGTGACTATAATTACTTATAAGTATATGTTATATAAATTTCATTTTGATTTCATTGAAAATATGAACAGGATGTTCATAAAGTCAGTTGTGGAATCATCTGCGACTGAAAATTGGAATTTAGTCGCTGTTTTCCATCGTACAAGATAACCTCTCTTGGAAGGGATTCATGTTTTAAAGAGAAACATTCTCAATTGAAAATTGAATCAATACATGTCTCCTCTGGAAATGGAAAAACCCTACGATAAAATTGAAGTTACTTTTTTGTAATATCTAACAGAAAACAACTACTTCCCCGGCAAAAGCCACGCTGGACACTGAACTACATCTGATATATATTGAGAAAGACCCTAAATAACTTGAGAGAAAAAATCTGAAAGTGAAAATTTGCATTTTCATTCAGATAGTTGATTATTTATTAAATGTCCAGTTTCCATTGGAGATTCTAGTCTATGAATGAGATAAGGGAGAATGTTATTCAGAAGTATCACTCACAGAAAATCGCTCATTTCATTGACGCGTGGATTGCATCAGTTTCGCTAGGCATCCAATACATTTTGGTCGACAAAAATCTATTTCACTCTTCTAAGATCATCAGGGAGGTCGGAAGAATTGGAAAACATACTCTTCAGAAGCAATTTCATACTGTAATGAGGAATTGTTGGACCATTTCTTGTGCGGTGAAACTTTGAAAATATTTTTCTGACATAAAACCTGTCATCGAAGGAGAGGGAAGTGAATATTCAAAAATCCTGGCGCTGCAAATGCGTATTTTTGTGGGAAATTTAGTTAAGACAGTCATGTTTTGAAAACGCGTTTTTTTTTGTGGGAAATTAGTCAAGACAGATGACAGGTTTTATGTCAGAAAAATATTTTCAAAGTTTCACCGCACAAGAAATAGTCCAACAATTCCTCATTACAGTGTGAAATTGCTTCTGAAAGTATGTTTTCCAATTCTTCCGACCTCCCTGATGATCTTAGAAGAGTGAAATAGATTTTTTTCGACCAAAATGTATTGGAGGCCTAGCGAAACTGATGCAATCCACGCGTCAATGAAATGAGCGATTTTCTGTTAGTGATACTTCTGAATAACATTCTCCCTTATCTCATTCATAGACTAGAATCTCACATGGAAACTGGACATTTAATAAATAATCAACTATCTGAATGAAAATGCAAATTTTCACTTTCAGATTTTTTCTCTCAAGTTATATAGGGTCTTTCTCAATATCTATCAGATGTAGTTCAATGTCCAGCGTGGCTTTTGCCGGGGAAGTAGTTGTTTTCTGTTAGATATTACAAAAAAGTAACTTCAATTTTATCGTAGGGTTTTTCCATTTCCAGAGGAGTCATGTATTGATTCAATTTTCAATTGAGAGTGTTTCTCTTTAAAACATAAATTTCATATTGTGACTTGTGACTATTTTCATCGTATTTTTACAGTGTTTGTTAGTATGATATTTTTTTATATTTTAAATTTCATAAATTTTATAGATACAAATTGAACTATTTTAAAGCTTTTTTCGCTTTGTCAATAAGAATTTTTAATCTTCCGATAATAAAGCGTATTTTGATTTGAGGTTGCTCCACTCTCCCAGACTAGAGCAAGGTGGGAGGTCCAGGGCAGCTACAGATGGAGATTCGGTATCCCAGGGGTCAGTTCTTATGACACTATCGATTCCTCAAGAGATTGTAGACTTTAATTACAATCACTTGTTTAGCAGGAATAACGGCTGCTTTGATGTTATGCTCTATAAGATGTACGGCGGACAGAATACACTGTACGGCGGAAAGAACACAGACCAAACCGACTATAGTACAACCTATCTTATTTAGCGGCTCGACGGATAGCAACGGACGGGTGCATAAAGTGCCTGTAACGGGCCTTCGGCGGCGGAGTTGAATAAAACCAAGGCAGAGTATACCCGGTGTTACTACACCACCTGTGAAGTTCGCAAGATTAATTTTTCACAGTACGTAGCAAGCTTTACTAGGGTTTTCCCTTTGTTATTTTAATACGGCTAATCCCGAATGGTCTGTACACAAGCCTCAGGGATTAGAGATGGCGATACTGATCTGAAGCAAACTGGTCACCAATAAATTCTTGCTACGAAACTTTTCGCTGAAGGCGCTGTCGCACAGAACCTTGAGGAATCCCTACTTTATTTAAATTCTCGCGAACAACCTTCGTTCGACAGCCGAAAAGGTGTCCTAGCCGTGGAACGAAGTTATGAGCTCTCTGTAGGAAATGGAGTCGACAACCGAAAAGTAGTCCTAGTTGTCGAGCCCCAGCTTTTCCGGCTCGGCTTATTACACGGAGGGAAATCCTGTGTCGAAAGCACGGTCTGACTACGACTATTTTCGCTGAAGGCGATGGCGAACGGAACCCTGAGGAATTCCCTGAATTAATTAAATCTTCGCGGACAACCTTCGTTCGACAGCCGAAAAGGTGTCCTAGCCGTGGAACGAAGTTATGAGCTCTCTGTAGGAAATGGAGTCGACAACCGAAAAGTAGTCCTAGTTGTCGAGCCCCAGCTTTTCCGGCTAGGCTTATTACACGGAGGGAAATCCTGTGTCGAAAGCACGGTCTGACTACGACTATTTTCGCTGAAGGCGGTTCTGAACGGAACCCTGGGGAACCCCTGTAGTAACTTTTTTCTATCGCGAGCAACTTTCGTTCGACAACCGAAAAGGTGTCCTGGATGTGGAACGAAACAACAAACTGTTATGATACGGAGGTGATTCCCTTCAGGTAAAGTCAGCTTAGGTTGCCAATGAAATAAAATTAAAACCAATAAATAAAACGCCTTGAATTGCACTTGGTAATATTCTATTCCGAATAGTAACGGTTTTTTATAAAACTTTCTTTCCCATATGATAAAAATAAATGTCTTACGGTTTGTTCACTGATGCAGCAACCTCACTCACAAAGTTTATAACACTATCGGTTCGTTATTCACGGCGGACAGCACTCTTGAATGAAAAATCGGACAGCAACTGAGACTCACTAAATATCAATCAATCATCGAAAAAGATCCCCGAATGAAGCGATGCAGTCATATACAGTGACCGCCAAAAAGTATGTACCATATGGGAAAAATTTTTATTATTGGAGTATTGGAAAAAATATTCTGGGGAAAAGTTTGTGCATGTTCGATAACCTAAAAATCGATTTTGACACATGTCACGTGATCGCTAGAATGGCGGCAAAATGAAAAAAATTGCAATGCAAAGCAAAAAATGGGGTAAGATGGCAAGATATCAAAAAAAGTTATTTGAAAAAGTCACTTAGAATTCAATTTTATACACATAAACGAAGTTTCAAGAGATAATTTAAAAAAATGGAAAATAGCAATTTTTTAAAAATATTTTCCCATCTATTTAAATTTTTTTTTTCTTATGAATAGCTTGACTATACTGAAACATTTGCATTTTGATGATAATGACAAAACTTTCTCATTTTCTCCACACTAAATTAAAAAAAATTGGTTTTTGCCAGAACCCTCGCTGTTACATTGGTTCTTATCTAACAGTTATATCAGAATTCCAAGACTATTTTGTTGATATGGCAATCTAGAAACACCATGTTTCCTGATTTTAATCAAGTTTCAATAAAAATGCTGTATGAGCGTTTTACTTTGCACATAAACTTTGAGAATCTTTAATTTGACGCACTATTTTCAAGTTTATGTGCGAAGTGAAACGGAACTTGATTATAATCTGGAAATTACCATGTTTTTGGAGTGTCATGTCATCACAATGGTCGTGGAATTCGGATATAACTGTTAGATACGAATGAAAAAAAATTCCCATAAACACATGTCCGCAAACTATTCGTTTCAATGATACAGAGTGTCAAAGTTTAATTATTATATTTGTTTTTTGTGAATAAATGCCAAAATATTTGTGATATTCGAGTAAAGTTTGGTATCTGGGATGATTTTTCAATGACAAAATCAAATTTTTGTATTAATTGTGAAAAAACTAATTTCTAACTGAATTTATTTTTATTTAAAAAATCTTGTCATTCAAAATCACTTCCATCGATTATTTCAAATCTCAATAACTCGAAAACAGTTGCTCGCAGTGACCTCTACCAAGAATATATTTTTGCAAACTATATAATAAATATTCCCAGTTACACAAATATCAAAATTATTTTGAAATTATTCACAAAAAATAAAAATAAGAATTCAATTTTGACACTCTGTATCTCAAAAACGAATAACTTTCGGACATATGTTTATAGAGACTTTTCTTCTTATTTTGATGTCAACAATACGCTCCTGAATTTTCTACACGTACTTAAGAAACACCCTGTATATATATTGCTTTAATAATAATAAGTATATCAGAAGTTCTTCAAAATCCCCTCTCGTCGTTGATGGCTTCGAGGCATCTTTTTAGTACGGCGCTAAGCCGCATAGTGGCGTGAGCGAGGCGACAAAGCTGTCACAATTGAAATTCACTTCAAGTTTATTTATCCGTCGCATCGATGGCACTATTTATGAAAATCGATATAAACGCTAAATTTATATAATCGACTTCTTAAAAATGGATCAATATCACTATAAAAATCCTCCATACAAAATCGATTATATATAAGAAAATAATCGATTTAAATTTGTCCGAAAAATCACAAGAGTAAAGTGGGGTCAAGGGAGTTTTTTTCGGAAGAAAATCATGAAGGCCTATTCTTTGTCCTTAGTTTGAATCAAATATGCAATTTGAGAAAAAATATTTTGTCATTTACTGCCTATTCCGCAAATTTTTCCGAAAAATCACGAGAGTAAAGTGAGGTCAAGGGGGATTTTTTCGGAAAAAGAATTATAGAAGCATATTTGTAGTCCTCAGTTAGAATCAAATATGCAATTTGAGGAAAATATTCCGTCATTTACTACCCATTCCGCAAATTTTACCGAAAATTCACAAGAGTAAAAAGGGGTCAAGGAAGTTTTTTCGAAAAAAAAAATCATTTAAGCATATTCGTTGTCCTTATTTTGAATCAAATATGCAATTTTAGAAAAATGTTTTATCATTTACTACCCATTCCGCAGATTTTTCCGAAAAATCACAAGACTAAAGTGGGGTCAAGGAGAGTTTTTTCGGGAAAATATTCATGAAGGCATATTTGCTGTTCTTAGTTTGAATAAAATATGCAATTTGAGGAAATTTTTTTGTCATTAACTACTCATTCCGCAAATTTTTCCGAAAAATCACAAGAGTAAAGTGGTGTCAAGGGTTTTTTTTTTCAGAAAAAAAATTATGAAGTCATATTCGTTGTACTCAGTTTGAATCAAATATGCAATTTGAGGAAAATATTGTGTCATTTACTACCCATTCCGCAAATTTTTCCGAAAAATCACAAGAGCAAAGTGGGTTCAAAGGAGATTTTTCGAAAAAAAAGATTTATAGAGTAAAGTGGTGTCAAGGGAGGTTTTTTCGGATAAAAAATTATATCGGCGTATTTGTTGTCCTTAGTTTGAATCAAATATGTAATTTGAGGAAAATGTTTTGTCATTTACTACCCACTCCGCAAATTTTTCCGAAAAATCACAAGAGTAAAGTGGGGTCAAGGGTTTTTTTTTCGGAAAACAAAAATATAGAAGCATATTCGTTGTCCTCAGTTTGAGTCAAATATGCAATTTGAGGAAAATATTTCGTCATTTACTACCCATTCCGCAAATTTTTCCGAAAAATCATAAGATTAAAGTGAGGTCAAGGGGGGTTATTTCGGATAGGAATTTATATCGGCATATTTGTTGTCCTTAGTTTGAATCAAATATGCAATTTGAGGAAATTGTTGTGTCATTTACTATCCATTCCGCAAATCTTTCCGAAAAATCACAGGAGTAAAGTGGGGTCAAGGGGGATTATTTCGAAAAAAAACTCATATAGGCATATTCGTTGTCCTTAGTTTGAAACAAAAACAAATTATTTGAGAAAAATTTTTCATTCACTACCCATTCCGCCAAGGATTGTTCAGTCAGTAAAATAGGCACGACCCTCAGATACTATTCGTTGTGCGCTCATGGTAGCAGGCTAATGGTAGCGGGCTAATGGTAGCAGATATCTATATATTATTAGTGGGCCGTTTATGTGTTCTAGGGACAAACGCATTACTGATATCTCAATATTTCAACCGTCCTGTAAAAAATAAATTTGTCGATAAAGAAGCTGATGCAAAACATCTGGAGTGTACCTTTCAAGTGATTTCAAGAACCAATCCGCAGGACAAGTGCTTTTTCAACACCATATCGCTACAATATATGCCACTTCAGAGGGACTTCATTCGTGTTGGCTTGATAAATGTTTTCGAAGAGATAACATTCTTCTGGTTTGGTAAAATGCATCTGATTCACAGCTTTGGAAACTATTTTTCGAGTTGGTGCGAAGGTGACTGTTTTTTATTATCTCACGCGGCCAGATGATCGATTTAAGTAGACTCTTTGGCGGACTGACGGAATGCGGATCTCTGATATTGTTGTTAAATTGTTGTTAAAATTGTTAATTCCGTCAACCGATTGCACCCCTACGAGCAACCCTCAGAAGTCTTCGAGAGATTTGTGTGAGCTAGGGATATACGAGGATATATTGAAAAATTCTTAGCCTATTATAAAACCAAACAAAATTTCAATGTCAAAATATTTGATTACTCAACATATTCTCCTCTTAATTCGATACTTTTATTACAGCGAACCTGCAACGTCTCTAGACCTTAAAAAAAATGTTTCTTCTTGCTCTGCAACCAGACCTCCACAGCTTTTATTACCTCCTCGTTGGAAGAAAATTTAGGACTTTTTGAACTTTTTTTCAGTTGAGGAAAGAGATGATAGTCGAACAGAGCCAGATCTGGTGAATAAGGGGGTGTTCTAGTAATTCAAACCCTAAATCACGAATATTTTGCATGGCAACATGAGGTTTGTGTGCAGGGGCGTTGTCCTGCAAAAACAAAACACTTTTGGATAGCTTTCCGCGTCTTTTCTCTTACAATTTTTCACGTAGAGTGGTCTGTAATGTCGAATAGTAATCTCCAGTTATTGTTCTACCCTTATCCAAAAAATCAATCATGATTACTCCATGGCAATCCCAAAAAACTGAAGCAAGAACTTTTCCAGCAGATTTTTGGACACGAAACTTCTTAGGTCTTGGAGAACCGGAGTGTCGCCATTCCATCGATTGTTGCTTTGTTTCTGGATCGTAGAAATGTACCCAAGTCTCATCCATAGTACCAATTCGGTTTAAGAAGTCTACATCGTTTTCAAATCGAACACAAATCGAACGCGATGCTACTACCCTTGCACGCTTTGGGTCAACATTCAAACATTTGGGGATCCATTTTGCAGCAATTTTTCTCATGTCCAAATTGACGTGAACTATATGATGAACGCGTTCGTATGAAATATTCAGTGCTTCAGATATCCGTTTTAGCCCAATTCGACGGTCTGTTAAAATCATGTCACGAACTGCATCGATATTTTCGGGGACTGACACAGAAACTGGGCTTCCCGATCGGTCATCATCTTCAATGGAAAATTTACCTCTTTTGAAGCTTGCAGTCCAATTTTTCACGGTCGCATACGAAGGACATTGATCACTGAGGGTATTAAGCATATCTTCGTAAATCTGCTTAGGTTCCTCTTAACCCTTTTAAATACAGGTACTTGATGATGGCTCGATACTCCAATTTTTCGATTTTCACAATTTCAGTGGACATATTTTTTCTTTTAATTTATTACGTAACTCTGGTTTACTTTTTTGACGTCAAACTTTGCACTGACACTTCTAATAAGTTAATGTTCGTTGCTATGGTAACGCAATATTTTGTTTATGCTGGGAACTGGTCTAGGCTAACTAGATATCAATACATCCTCGTACTTAATACTTCAGGATATCATTCTCAAAGCACAATACATTTTTTATTATTCCTGTATCCTAATCTTTGTCAAATACACTAAAAATGGTACAATCTTCAAGATTAAAACACGCCGTGCTGAAAAGGTTGTTGCTAGGTAGTAACGCCAAGTTCTCGGTTTTGTTATTCGAAATGTCTTCAGGTTCTTAAGGAGAACGAAAGTTTACGCCAAATACAGACATACAACTGTAAGCAGTCGTTACTCTCCGAATTTTTTTTTTCTTTTTTGACGTCTCAGTTTTTGCCAGCGAATAAGAAAACTAGAGCTCTTTCGTCAAGACAGAACATGGAAATTCTGATTTCATTGAAAATATGAACAGGATGTTCATAAAGTCCTCAGGTGGAATCATCTGAAAGACAAACTCTAGTCGCTATTTTCCATCGTTCAAGAGAACTTCTCTTGCATGGAAGGATTTCATGTTGAAAACGGAAACATTCTCAAATGAAAGTTGAACCAAACATCCTCTGGAAATGGAAATAACCTACGATAAATAGGAAGTTACCTTTTTGTAATATCTAACAGAGAACAACTACTTCTCCGGCTAAAGCCACGATGGACTTTGAACCAGATCTGATGGATATTTTCACAATCAGATTTTTTCTATCAAGTTATACAGAGTCTTCCACAATATTTATAAGATGTGGTTCAATGTCCAGCGTGGCTTTAGCCGGGGAAGTAGTTGTTTTCTATTAGATATTACAAAAAAGTTGCTTCATTTTTATCGTGGGTCTTTTCCATTTCCAGAGGAGTCATGTTTGATTCAATTTTCATTTGATACTGTTTCCCTCTTCAACATGGAAATAATGTTATGTTATTTCGATGATCGAGGTTAGCTTTTCTAAATTTCATACATTTCGGCTCGTTAGTAATGATTTTGTTTGATGTATGGAATAGTATACCATCAAAATAAAACAAAATAAAACAAGTACGAAACAAGACAAGTATGCTGCTATGTAGTTCCTTTAATGAAAAGAGCACTAGGACAAAAGTCTTATGAATTTATTGCCCCAAAATACTATAACTTCATACCGAACGAACTGGAAGAGATCACCAACACCCATATTTTCAGAATAAAGTTCAAATTTCATATCAACGCAATCTGCACAAACTTCTAACTTTCCTGAAAATGAATAACCCAGTTCAATTGATCATCTTGCTCATTATGGTATTAATAATGGTTCATCTTTTCAATTTATGCTATTCTATTACCCAATGTATTATTATTAGTATTTTTATTTCTACATACGATTAATTATTGTCAAAGTATTTCTTCTTCGTACTTGAAACAAGTGTTCAATCACTTCATCCACATGATATTTTTATCCTCACATTGAATTGTGATATATTGTATTGTATTATATTGTACTGCATTGTATTGTATTATTCTATTTTATATGTATGTTAATGAATACATAATAACAGTATGATACACTGAGCATGAAATGACATACATTTCCCACGAGTAGCAATATCGAATGTTGTTGTAGGTACAAGCGTAGCTAGTAGTACAGAATTCCATATATATCAGTATACCTACATATTAAATAGAGTGAAGCTAAATGTGTGTGAGCTCCTAGTTAATCGTGATAACAAATGGTACAAAGTGACTTTTAAATTCGCTTTTGATATCAAAAGGAAGTTTAGAGAATACTCTACCTAAAAAGCACACAGCAAAAAACCAACACTTCAACAGAACCCATTGAGGGAACCTCGAAAGAAGCAGGGAAAAAACTGAAAATGAGAACACGCAGTATAACCGGAAAATAGTAGTCTTTTTTTATTTTTTATATTTGTATTTCTTATTATTTAATTTAGTGTCAAATTTATCATACCATGGATCCAATCATTAGAGATTACAATTACACACCCGTCGATACTGTTCAATTTGAAAACATCTCTTACTATAATAGCTTCAATTGCGAAATAAATCGTGAAAAATGTTTTAATATATTACATCAAAACATTCGAAGTATTGCAAAAAACTTTGATGAAAATAATGCTTATCGAATGTAAAATAAAATTTGATTGTATCGTATTGAGTGAAACCTTCCAGGTACAGGACCCCAATTTCTTTTCACGGGATGGGTATGACTTACTATATAGCGAAGGCACAAAAAACAAAAATGATGGAGTAATAATATTTATTTTGAGCCAATATAATTATACAAATAAAATAATAAGCATCGATGATTGTAAATGTATAGAACTAGAAATAACATCACATAGCAAAACTAAAATAGTGATCACTGGCATCTATAGATCCCCATCAGGGAACTCCGAAATATTCATAGACCATCTGGGTACGTACCTGGAACAGAACAAACAAATAAACAACCACATAATTATTGGTGACATAAACTTGAATCTGTTGGATGAGAATGATAGAATTGTCAAAGACTATCTGAACATATTAGGTGAATACAACTTCATCTCACTGATTAACAAAATAACCCGTGAGCAATACGAGTCTGAAAGTTGCATTGATCATTGCTTTCTCAAAAACACCACCACAAATATTATAAAAAACTGCCTACCATGTATACTAAAGACCGACCTAACTGATCATTATACAGAAGCTGTCAGTATCCTTTTTGAAAAGAATATTGTATATAACAGTGACACATACAGAAGTAAAAAATATACTGATTATGAACAAGTTAAGTCCGACCTGGGTGCTCTCGAATGGACGACATTTTACAATATGAAAAATACACAGCAAGCTTCAAAATATCATAAAACATAGAACCACAATGGTCAAACAATCAAAAAAAGACATTCGTAGGAAACCATGGATGACTGCTGGTTTACTTCGCTCCATAAATCAACAAAATGAATTACATAATAAATTTAAAAAGGATCCAAATACTCATAGGGAAGAGTACAAAAAATATAAAAATCACCAGAACCTCTTGATAAAAAACACTAAGAATAATTATTACAAAGAAAAAATTAACAAGAATAAATACAATACCAAGAATATTTGGAAGACTATTAATGAAATTGTTCCATCAAAAAATGAGCATGAGATCAAACAAATACGGCTTACTGATGGTAGATCTGTAGACAAAGATTTAGATATTGCAAACTCTTTAAATGATTATTACGTTAATATAGGTAATAAAATAACTCCCCCGAAAGAAATACTATGCAGACCTGAGCCCACACTCCAATCACTTTTCCTGCAACCTACCAATCATACAGAAATTGAAAAAATAATACTGATCCTGAAAATGAACAAAGCCCCCGGCTATGACCTCATCAAAGCCGAAACACTAAAACACTTCTCTAGACAAATATCGCATCAGTCAGCACATCTAATTAACTTAATAATGCAAAATGGCCATGTCCCCAATGAATTCAAACTGGCGGTGGTCAAACCTGTATATAAAAAAGGGGATAAAACTCTATCAGTCAACTATAGGCCTATTTCGCTGATTACTACACTAACAAAAATTTTCGAAAAAGTTATAAAAGAAAGATTAGAAATGTACCTGAAAAAGTTTAAACTATTATCTGAAGCGCAATTTGGATTTAGGGATGGTAAATCAACAAACGACGCCATCAGTAATCTCCTAAGGACTGTCTACGAAGCTGTCGATGATGGCTGCCCAGCCCTGTGTATATTCCTAGATCTCTCCAAGGCGTTCGACACAGTAGATCATACCTTGCTACTAGAAGCGTTGGAGCGAATAGGTATACGGGGAACCCCTCACAGGCTCTTCTCAAGCTATCTAACAGAGAGAAAATAATCAGTACGTATAAATGAAACTTATAGCAGTGAGAGAGAGGTTCTGTGTGGAGTCCCCCAAGGTACGGTACTCGGACCTGTCTTATTCATAATATATCTCAACGAACTACTGGCGCTCAACACAGCTGGTGAAGTGATCAGTTTCGCTGATGACACTGTCATATTTTACAGAGACACCAGCTGGCTGAACCTCAAATCAAAATCTGAAAATGATATGGAAAAAATCCTAAACTGGTTCAGTTCACGAAAATTGACTGTTAACTACGATAAAACGAAATACATGTCTTACACTTGCTATAAAAACCGGAATCCAGAATTTGAAAGTTTAACCATTAATCATAATCTTGAACCCATAAAAATATATGCAACTCATGAAATTAAATATCTAGGTGTAACGATTGATCAGCACCTAAGATGGGATAGGCACGTACGAAATGTTGTTAATACTCTCAGGAGCATGCTTTACAGGTTCAAATACTTTTCAAATATACTAGAAACTCACCATATGAGGATATTGTACTATGCCCTTATTGAGTCGAGAATCCAATATGGAATACTAGTATGGGGAAGTGCCTTAGAAGTACACATGAAAAAGTTAATGATATTACAAAAATACTTCCTGAAAATCATTCATAAAAAAGTGAGGGACTACCCAACCGAAAAATTATTCACTGAAACGAAGATTTTTGACTTGAGACAACTCTACTATTTCAACATAATGATACATACCTATAAAAATAAAAAAAAACCTTCTTCAAACATTAGATCACACTTACCAAACTAGACAAAAAACAAAGCTGCTTACGAAAACATCAGCAACAAAAAAATCTTGGCCAGAGAAATCACCATTACCTATGCCAAAGAACGTATAATCATGCACCAGAATACCTGAAAAATGAAATAATCATGATAAATTCTATCAGCCTCATTAAAAAAATAATAAAACAGTATATATTCAGCTTACCGAGACAGGATATATGTGCCCTTCTGAGCTGTAAATAAGCAATGTATAGTAAAATTAGTATAGATAACAGGTTAGCAAATAAATTGATTAAATTAGTCATATGTATATAATGAATAATTATCAAATAACCAACCCTATCCGAAACTACATCTTATAGCTACGATATAAGTATACTAACGGATTCCCATGTACAACCCCGAGTTTCAATGGGATTCATGTTTGTTTACTATATGTTATAGTTTGTAATCTTCACCACATTTATGTAAATTTTGGTAAATAAACGTTGTTATTATTATTATTATTATATACGAGTGGAAAATGGGTCATTTCATTCTCGTTGTACACTATAATTTTTCCACGACAAGCTGAATCATAAACAAAAACGGTGTTTTTTTCATAACAGTTTTTATCATGGACATGCATGGCTTAGAGATTCGTTATCTGAAATTATATGCTCGGGTTCAAAACCCGTTAATTGAACCTCTATTCTTTTGTCTTTCAAACGCTCCTACCTAACGTTATGATACAAATACTCACCCCTGATTTCCATAATACATACAACCTAAAAAGGGAATTGAAAATATAAATATTGAAAAATATTACAAAAATCGAACACTACTTTAGTCGATTTCACTCAAAAAATGTAGGCCGTTTAGGATTAGAACCCAAGCCTCCCACCCGAAAACCTCGACTGACCTCAACTCACCCTGCAACGATCATATAATATGATAAAATGTTGAAATTAACTGCTATAAAAATATCTTGTCAACTATTTGAAAATACACAACTCGATTATCATTAAACTTCATATTGAACCTAATATGGCTTTATGAAAATTGAATCATACCTTTGTCAGATGATATTCATTATTAGGAGCTTCCAATATAAATCTATTGATTTGATCTGTAGAAGACGTTTTGGATTTCTTTGGATGATACCAGTCAGGCCTTCTCTTAAGAAATGCTTTAAACTTTTTATAAATCGATATGTCCAAATCTAGATCAAGCATCATTTTGCTTGAAGGCAGATTCATTTTTTTCTTTGATAATTCTGGTAATAAATTTAATAATACCAGGCAGTATTATATAGGCGGAGAAAATGTCAAATCATCTTCAATATCACTACTCATTTTCCAGTACTTAATTTTTTCACTGTGGAATGTCTAATTATACCATGTTAGATATTTCTCCTAAGATTTTTAGGGCGATTTCCTATACGTTTTTAGAGATGGAAAAAATGGATTTACTCAAAGTATGACTCATTAATCCTACCCAACCTAACCTAGCCTATTCAAAGTATTCTCAGACTATTTGTAGAGAATTGTTGCATCAAAGCCGATTTCCGACAGCCCTCTTACTTTCTGATAAAACCCAAAAAACCATTTGTTATTACTTGAAGTCAATTTTTTTAGTTCCGGGGTGGAAACAGTTAACAATTTTTTTTCAGTATACATAATTTCAAGTTTCATGCTGCTACAATTCAAAATTAACCTTCACTTTTGGCTCAAATTTGTCTGGTGGTTACTGGACTAAACTGTATGAGAGTGGCATTGGAGAGAGTTCAAGAATTTATCATCTTATGTGCAGTACTTCATAATGCTGCAAAACATTTAAATGACAATTTTGACTTCAATACAAAGCACATGATGAACAAGAAGCAGATGAATTTTCCCCTTCCTGAGTAGTTTGTGTTGATTTATCAGAAAAATGTTCACATGATTTAATTTTTTGTTTCCATTCTAGCAATTGTGTTTCTTCTTTTTTATTTTGAATTTCCTGTAACTTCAATTGTTGTAACAAAACGATCCTCTGCAACTGAGGTAATGATAAGTCTTTTGCGATTCATTATTTTTATATGTTGAAACACACAAGAAAGTTCAGAAGAAAATAATTCTAACGTAATGAAAATGGAATGAAGAAATAAAACTACCTTTTGAAGGCGAAATTATACTGTTCATGTAAAAAGCGTCTAGTTATTTTTAAAAGGATTCAAGCTTTTTATACAATTTTTATTACATAGTACGGTACCTATTTTTTATTGAAACTAAAACATTTCTTTTCATTCCAATCTGTCGCAATTATTCCATCAAAATCGGTATTGTTCACTTTTATGGGGGTAGGAACAGTAATATAAACATTCATTATGCGTTTTATGAACCAATTTGGCAGCGCAGAGTAGAATCAGGTAGTTATAGGGGCTATAAATATTTTCAAGAGAGACACACGACCTTGCAAAATATCAAGAAAATGCCGACATTCGGTCTAAGTAGGTAGTCAGTAGCAGAAAAGCAAGCCTTGGGGAAGTCGTAAATGAGGAAGGTAAAGACACATTTAGAAATATTGCCATTGCCATTGAAATTTGAATGACTTTTAATGCGTTTTCCTCATTCCCTTTCGATTTCAGTGACTTTGATATAAATATTTTTGAGTCACTGACAATATAGCATCACCTATTATCATGGAATCCTTAAGAGAATTTGAATTAGTATAGACCTGGCTTTGTGCTCTTTTTTTTGTTTTGGTTCTTACGAAGCAGAAAATTCTGTGACGTTCAAAATGTCCTCAATACAAAATGTACGTAAACTGCCTGGAAAACATTCAGAACAAGTTTGTCAGATATATTTGTTTTAAACAAAATTTCGATTACAACGACGACATTGAAAATGCGAGAAAATATTTCAAAATTACATGCCTATCGAGTAGAAGAGTGATCTTTGATATTTTATTTTGAAACAAAATCATCTCAAATTCCGTAGACAATGCCAATATACTGAATCAAATGCAAATCAACGTTCCTATTCAGCAACTTAGAACAAACCGTTTATTACACATATCTTTTCGGAGAACTAATTCGTCTTAAAATTGTCCTTTTCGTAGAATTGCTCACAATGCTAACAGGTACAATAATATTTTCTCTAAATCCCATAAAAAAATTAAAGATCATTTCCACTCAAATTAGAAAATGCAAACGTCTAATGAACTAATTTTCTCTCTGGTACTTCGTTATATATTTTTTATAATTTTTAGCTCAATTGCTAGTTTGAAATGATATTTAGTTTAAGTCAGAGTAAAAATAAACTTTAATGTCAGGAGTTTTACAACTTATCAAAAAAGATTTAGTAGCTATAAATAAAAAACACCAATACTAAAGATTATGCATTATATAGGGTGTCCCATATAAAACTCCGCTGGCAAATATCTGGGAAATGAAATATGATATCCATATTACGTAAAAGCAAATTATTTCAATTCCAAAGATTCCTTTTTTTACACACATTACGCATCTCTATGGTCGGATTCAATGAAAATTGATGTTCAAAAAACATTCACATGGCTAATGAGCTATTCATAACTCTAGGCATTTCACTAAATGTACAAAAAAAAGTTTAGTGATATCTTTTCAAAATATTGGATATTTGTGTTCCTTGTTTGGATCCAGAAATATGATAATTTTGTTACCTACCAAAGGAACAAGAAATTTAAAATCAAAAGGACCAATGGTGAATTGAATTCACTAGTTTTATACCTAGAACCTTTCATTGAGCCATTCGCTATGGTTTGCAGTACACAAAAAATTAAAAACAGAGAATAAATATAATTGGAGCTCAAAAAAGAATAAGTATGATAATTATCTCAAGACTGACTTAGGCTGGTGAAAAATTATTATGAATTTGAAATTTTGAATAGGAATCATATCTGGTTCTAGGTCGGGTTGAAGTGCTACTTGCAATAACCAGACAATCTGGAGTATTGGGGTTAATCTGATTTACTTGCTGATTTCAATGTCGTCTTGTGTTTTCTACTCAAATTTATATAATTGTTCCATTGTGACGAGGCTAGACGATAATACTGATATGTAATAGTCCAAGATCCCAGGGCCTTCAGACATTATGTACTTATTTTTAAATGAACGAAATGTGTACGATTGAGTAGTGTAAAGTATGTACTACGTTCGCATGCCTACCTGCTAGCTTGTCCAGATGACCATTCTTTAGATATTAGGGAATCAATGTACATAATTCAGAAAGAAATTTAAAAGAAAACAGAATTTTGGTAAATAGAAGATTTTGTTAAGATTTCCTTATGAGTAAAATCCCAGGGCTTTCAGACATAACTTATTTTTGAAAAGATGCAGACTTAGGTTCTGAGTGGTGTCTCATTTACTTTTAATACCTGCGTGCTTGTGGAGTTCGCTCTGTGACACCTGGGCAGGTACCTAACCTGAATTTGTATAGCTGATTTTTATATATATTTTGTAGAATATCACTCTTAAGTAATTTCAAAAGTGTCAGACGCTTTTAATAGACCAAAACTTTTGTCAAACGCTTTAAAGCTCCACAAATTACTTCAGCGTGATATTCAACAAATTATACATGAAAATCAGCCACACAAACAAGGGATTTTACTGATAAGGAAATCTTAACGAAATCTTTTATTTACCAAAATTCTGTTTTCTTTTAAATTTCTTTTTGAACAAAAATCCTCCCAGAGTCGAAGCCGTTTCCAACCGAGATGGCTAACACTAGTGTGATGCGTTTGCTGGGTTAAAAAAAAAAAGAAAAAAAATTGTTGCAGACGAGATTTGAACTCGGAGCTCAGGGGTGGTAGCTAGATACTCTGTCCACTGATCCACCATGGGTTATGGAAATAATTCTGTAGACTGACAATTCAACTAAGTGAGTAGTGTTTTTATATACTGTGGATTGGGTTTATTTTGCTTCCGATAGGTAACTTTGCTCAAGTGCCGGAAAAGTTGGTATGACATTTTTTTTTTCATGTTGGTAATAACTAGAAGCGTGAATTTGGGTAAACAAGTTCAATAATGCACAGTGTGAGTTGTACGTGTTTCAGAGTCATAGCGGTAAATGATAATTTTTAATTGAATGTACCATCGTTTCCGTCTCCAAATGATTGTCTTGTATCGATTAGAAATATAATTCAAATTTTCATAAAATTGTGAATGAAACTATGCATATTTCACATACAACTTGGGGTTACTTTACTCAAATAATGGATTACAGTTTTTATGATAATTCAATCGTGAAATTATTGACGCAGTTATTTTTTTAGGTAAAATGGTGCGTTTTGTCACTGAGAAAACTGTGAAACATTTCATAGGCCTAGTTTTGGAAGATTTAAGTGCAGTTCACGTAATTAAATTTTTGAGGAAGAAACGAGACAATCTTTTCGTTTTTCCCGATATCGACGATATTTCCATCTCTGATAACGATATATATTCACGACTTCCAGGATGATCTCAGTGCCTATAATTTGTGAAATAATTATTATATATGAACAGTCGTTTGCCAAAGAGAATGACACTTGCGAGATCACCATTCAGAATCAAAGATAAGTCACCGGTAAGTCTGAGGTTATTTCTTTCTTGTTCATAGTTTGGGCAGGCGAATATATGTTCCATACTGATATTCTAGTATCGCAGTATTCACAGCTTTTCGGGGCCTCTCTTTTCATAATATGCTGGTGGGTAAGTTTGGTGTGTCCAATTCTCAGGCGGGTTAGGATAGTTTGATGTCTTCGACTGAGTCCAAAATAGTTTGGTTTTGCCATGTTATTGTTTATTTTGAACAATTTGTTGTTAATTAGTGTCTGCCATCTCTCTTTCCATATTGTATTGGTGTGAGTTTTTATTTCATTGTATATGTCTTCATGTGGTGTTCTCTTGATTATTTTCGCCTCCGGATTTGCAAAAGTGTTGCAAGCCATAGCGTCGTCTCTTTCATTACCAGGAATACCCGTATGTGAAGGAACCCACACCAATTCGATATGTTTACCAACTTCATACAATTCACACAGGTTCGTCTTGATTTGTTGCAATAAGGGATGCTTAGGGTAAAGCTGTCGGGATCCTTCTATAGCACTCAAAGAGTCTGTAAAAATCACAGAATTGCCGTTCATCTGCTTTGCTTTTTGAATTGCCTGTGCTATTGCATGAACCTCTCCAGTGTAAACGCTACTATTTCCTGGTAATTTGTAGCATTCACTGCCCTGGTCACTAATCACTGCTGTTCCTACTCCTTCTTCGGATTTTGATGCGTCGGTGTATATGTGGTTGAAGTTGGAGTACTTGGATAAGATCATATTTAACGAATTCTGTATGAGCTTGGTGGGAGTATCATTTTTCGGAAATTTTAGAAGTTCTGTGTTGCAGGAGGGATTAATTTTGTTTGTTTACCAAACAATGTTACCTACCAGTTTTGTTTTATATATTACTTAGTCGAATAAATTTATATTTTTTATGTCGTCAAATTAGCTTATCCGTATTTTTAACATAGGTATAAAAATGTTCAAATAAAATGATACAGATTTTTGAAAAAATACCACTTTATATACAGTGTGTCTCACTTCTCATGAAAACACTCCCGTATCTTCCGTAATAATTGAGGTTGAATGATGAAACTCTCAGGACTGATGAAATGCACCTACCACCTAGATGGAGTTGGCCTACGTGATATACACTGCCCGCCAGTCGCGATGGAACAACACATTTTAAGGTAAAACATACTAGGGGGCAAAATTGGCTGAAAATTCCTTCAGATTTGTGATCAGGACCACCAACTTACTACACATAAACGTTTTCCCTGAAAAAATTACGTAGAACCATTTACGTAGAACCATGAAATTTACAGGATCGATAGATACACTAAAAATGAACTCACTGCACAAAACGGGTCATCCTACATGATGTGCACTGCACGCCAGCAGCGATGGAAAAATGGGTGGTTCCTTCGCTGCTGGCGTGCAGTGTATATTACGTAGATTGACCATTTCCGTATAATATGAGCAAAGCCACAATTAGCATTTGACGTACCAACTGTCAAACAGAATTCAGGGAATTTCAAACGATAAATGTAAGAAAATAGCAATAGTGATTCAAATAAAAACATACTTGGTTGATTATAAACATAAAGGAATAATAATTATGCAAAAAAACGATGCGTTAGAAAATTTGACAAAGATGGAAATAAATTAACCAAAATTGATAATTAATATAAGAATCCTGAAAGTACAAGCTTTCTAAAGATATCAAAACCATTTTTCTAGATATAGTATTTAAATTAATAAACATTAGCATTTAAGAGATTTCACTTCTTACTAGGAAACATGAACATTCAATTTTTTTTATCAAGAAGGGGAGAATGAAAGCAACTAAAAAGGAGGCAGGTTGCAACATTATTAGTAAGCAACAAAATGTAAAATTATTCCTCCAAAATGTGTAAATAATTAGTTAATAATAGTGCAGTGATGAACACAGTGACAGATAAAAGAATAGTTCAAAAACAATTACCTCGATATTTCTCAAGAAATTCTTTCAGTGGATGAATGAAAACTTTCAGTAGTCTCTTCCCAAAATGGAGGCAGCTTCGTAGAATCGTCATGAATGAGATAGCATAAAGAAAAAGCAGAGATTCGACACCAAAAACACAAAAGCCTTATAAAAAGTTGCAACTTATTCTTGTGTGATTTATGTACATATTTTCCCCTGAGCTCATAAACGATATCTATTTACTTTTCAATAGTGCACGGGAGTGATAATAAACTCGTATTTATCGAAAACTCTTTCACAAACAATCCGTATTATTAATCGAAAACGCGAAGACAAGGGACTTTATGAATTAGTTAGGTTAGGATAACTCAGTAGGCAAGCTGTGCCAATCAAGGTTATTACTTCTAAGGAGGTTGGACTATATGATGTCATAGCGCATATTTTTAGATATAAGGTTTGTTCATTCACATTTAAAATTGAAATATGAAGTAATGGAATGTTATCAACTTCAGCAGTGATTTATTTATTACTTTGCATGTATTAAATCGTTATATTTATTGAAATTCATGGTCTTTCTCATTTATTTGGTCTGAATTTGCTGAATTCATTATAATATTCCATTTTCTGACGTCATCAAGAGCCCTGGAACCCAGAGAATCCCACTGAGAGGCAAAGAAATGTTCCACCAAGCCAATGTAGAGTATCAACTTTGCATAAGAGTCTGTAAATAAATAATAATAATAATTCCAAAATTCATAATAAATGGTATTTCAAATTACAATTTCAAAATAAATTATTTCAAAACCTGTATAATACCTATACAACTGAATATTTTGATGTTAGGTGTAGGTGAGATATTTGAGTGGAGCAAAATACATATAATTATCTGTGTATCTATACAGGGTGTTTCATAATAAATGCGCAGGACTTCCGGATGTGATAGCTCGTTCTAAAATATGAAAAAAAAGTTTCTATTAACTTACCCTCTAAAATTCAACATTTTCGAGATACAGGGTGTTGAAATTTAAAAAAAAATTATATTTTTTTGCGAATATCTCTGGAACCGTTTATCGCACAAAAAACAGATTTTGAATGCATTTTCTACTCATAATAAGCTATGTTTTGTGCAGATTTCTATTTTCTAAAATCCATAATTGGTGAAGATTTTGAAGGGGTAGTGGGTGTTTTTTTCTCCAACTTCTACGCCACTGGAAAAAGTATGATTTTGAGTAGCCTACTTGAACCGCCAATGTTTTCTGAACTAAAAAGGTACTTTTGGTCATAAGCTCTAAAGTTGACTGAGGTCTATAAGCGAGGTAGCTCTTGAAGATTTCTAAGCATATGACTCTTACGCCTACGTTTTCTAGTGGTTTCAAAAGCAAGTCATAGCTTACTGTGTCAATTGCTTTTGACAAATCTAAAAATACACAGAGAGATGGGTGGCCATCATCTAGGGCGGAGTACAGTTGAGTGGTAAGTTGCAGAATAGCATCCTGGGCAGACACACCTTCTCTAAAGCAAAATTGGTTTCTAGAGATAACCTTGTTTTTCGAAAAATTTACAAAGGCGATTTTTAAGAAATTTTTCGAAAATTTAAAAAATGTTTGTGATGGTAGAGATAGGTCTGTAATTAACTATGTCTTCACGGTTTCCATTTTTAAATATCGGAAGTACAATGGTTCTTTTGAATGGTGATGGAAATATACCTTGTTGCATGCTTTTATTAAAAATATATGCAAGTGGGATCGCTATTGAGTCTACAATAGATTTCAGGGTTTCAGTCTTCACGGAATCATATCCGGAAGATTTACCATTTTTTAGGGAAAGGATAATGCCTTTTACTTTCGCGGGGATAGCTCGAACGGAGAGCGCTGGTTCACCGATATCTGAAGCCAAGCAACGCTAGGCGAGGCCATGGTTTGGATGGGTGACCAACGGACCTCCTTTCGATATTCTCCTCGGATCGTGCTAGGAATCGCACGTTAAAAGGTAAGACCTCGTTAATCCTTGGCTCGCACAAGTTTCGACTTTTGAGGGCTGCCGTTCGTAAGGGGACGACAGCTGGTTAACGGAAAAAACAATTTTAAACAATTTTTTTTAAACTTCAATAGGGTCTGTTACACACAGGAACAGCGACTGGGAAATTATTCTATTCCGAGGAGGTGTATATTCATCATCCTATACAATTTCACTTGCCAGATTCTTACCCACCTGAACATAGTGAGAGTTCGTGGCATTTTCTATTTCTTGACTGTTTTCGAGACTATTCCCATTGGCTATAATCTTATCAAACCGAGTAACAGAGTGTTTTTTTCTACAACCTGCTACAATTGTTTCGAGTTCCTTTTTGCTTGCTTTATTTTATTTCTGAAGAATTTTGTTTTAGTTCGTTTTACCAAAGCCGTAATTCTGTTGCGGATTGACCTGTAAGCGACTTTGTTTTTCATTATTTGGGTTTTCTATGAGAGTTTGTCGTATTTCATCTCGATCTCTAATCATCTCACTAATTTCTGTAGTCATCCATTCCTTTCTCATTTTGTTTTTCATTTTATAAGTATATGAACTCTTTTGTATTTCGTTGCTAGTGATAGAAATGAATTTATTTGTTGCAAATTCGGTATCTTGGGCTTCTTGGGAGATATGGAGCAAGAAGGGGCTTCTTTGCTTATCGCTTTAAAAAAGTGTGCAGTTCGGTATCCAAACATTGTATACTAACTACATGGTGAACGTTACAGCTCCAGAGTTCGAGTAATTTAGATTTATGTTCCTTAGATAAGTCGATTAATCTATTAATTATATTTAATTTCTAGTAATTTTCTAGCTCGATTTACGTTTTCCATTTTTTTGATAGAGTAAACTGAATAGGTTTTTCAAAATAAAACCGTACGTGCTTGCCCGCTTGCTGGCGGTCTCACTGAAATTTCGCTTTTACTAAGTAATGACAACTTTAACAATTTACAGTCATAAAAGTAGACCTGAGCGAAACAGTAAATATTGTGAAGTGCTTAAAACGGTCCGGCTTATTTTTCATTATTGACACAATTATGTTTACTGTAAACAGAACCGAGTGAAAGTGACAGTACTGTGTCTGGGATACCTGCATTACCCACCGGGTATTGGTTTATTTATTGTTGGCACCTCGCTCTCTGTCAAAACGGAATTGTGAAGGAATAGGTTGGATAGAAAGGCACACTTCAAAGAGATTACGGTAGGTGCCGGATTATTTAGATTGGAGTGAATCAAAACAAAGGTTTTTCTTCAATGGTACATAATTGTAAAATACAAAGACGTAACGAAGCATGTTTTCGTGACTCCGTTACTATATGACACTTGGTTCGGTTCTCCGACTAGTTAATTTTCACGATAATAATTGAAACCATTCTTTTTGTAAAAATTGCGCCAACCAAGGATTAACGAGGTCTTATCTTTTTACGTGCGATTCCTAGCACTTTCTGGGGCCATCAGAAAAATGTCTGCAGTCGCCATGGTTTGAACCATCGCCGACTGGCAGCGAAAGTGATTGAAACAATGTCGCCACTCGGCTACTTGGTCCCGTACATCCACACAGAGAGAAATAAATGTATGTTTTTTACACAATTGTGGATAATTTCAGCACGATTTGTTTCTAAAAAGTTGACAGCACCAATTTGTTCATTTTTCTTCTATAATTTTGTATTAGAGATATTGTGTATAAACGATACACTTCAGTGTTGTATTATTCTGAATAGTTTTGTTTTTATTTTATATACAAAATTAATCGGTATGTTGTGCGACTAATATCAACAACTTGTGTTCTGTTTATGCATAAATTGTAATGAATGGCAACAATTTGTGTACCTAGTTTGTACAAATTGTGTAGGTATTTCAAATATAGGATGCAAAAAATGTCACAAATTTGTGTACACCGCATACATGAATTGTGTAGGTATATTGTACATATTTGTGTACAAAGCAAGGCGAATTTTTGTAGGTACTATTTATAATTTTAAGTAACTACACTTGAGGCACATAACATCCAAACGGAACAAGATAAGAATAAGCATCAGTTTCAACCTGCTCGCTTTTTCATATCTTATTCTGTTCAGAAATTACAAGCTTCATTTTCCAGAAGGTTGAAATAAAATTTAATGTCACTCAAATAATGTTTATTTCATCACAAAGAACTATTAATAAAAATAACTGAACTATGAACTCTAATTACAAATAAAATAACAGAAACACAAAATACCAAACAGAAAATAAATGAACCATACATTTTGTTATTTTGGAACACGTTGAACAATAATAATGTTTAAAGTAATCTTATATATTCAAGTAGGAAGTAGGTATGAGGATGCACCTCTCAAAGCGTTAAAGATGATGAAAAAGAGTCAGTTTGTAGGTTTTATGTTATGACAAAAAATAATAGCAATACTGACCTTCAAATATTGGTATCAGTTTGCAAATATTCTAACACTACTATTTGACACAAAACCACATACAGGGTGTTAATTAAGTACGTTGACTAACTTCGGGAGGTGATTCTTTGAAGGTTTTCAGGACGAAAAGTTCATATAAACATATATCCCAAACGGCTTGGTTTTCGAGATACAGGGCGATAAAAATACATTTTTTTCAAGATTTTTTAGAGTTAACTTCGACATTTTCGACAATAATCAGTTCAAATTAGGCAAGTACAATCCATTCAATAGGGCGCACGATACAAAATAATGTATTTCTTAAATAATTCACAGGGTCCTCCTTTTTTCAGAGTCACGCTTTGTTCAACCCTTCAGAATTTTTTTTCCGCCGCCACTGACATATTATGAGAAAGGAATAATCAATGTTGTTTCATTTAACATCTTTTTGATATTTTGCATTTTTTCATTTACTTGTACGGTTCAGGGGATATAATGAAAATATTAATTTAAACATTTTCCAGTGTGGCATAACATTAGAAAATTTGAAAATTAAACATTTTCAATTATTGAAATATTTTTTCAGAATTAGAAAAATCTACGATGAATAAAAATTATAGAATAAAAAATTATAAAGACAAGCTTTTATACAAATGCACTGAAAATGAAAAAATAATTTGATTAATTTTTTGTAGGTTATTCTGTGAGTATCAAAATCTTTCTGTACAAGATTACCTAGATCAAACAATGAAATGAATTATTTTTTCCTTTTCAGTGTATTGTATAAAAACATTAAAATGTTTTCTTTTTATAATTTTCATTTTTAACATTTTAGTTTATTTTTTATGTGAAACTGAAAATCTCCAACCCAAAAACCATCACATACCAATTTTGAACAGAATCGGATCATAATCACAAAACTCGTCCGCCATATTGGAGCCGCCATTTTGTTTTTTAACAAACATTTTTTTAATGCATTGTCACCGGAATTACGGAAACCTGCCAAATTTCAAATTAATCGGAGTATTAGAAGTGGGTCAAATTCAACTTTTATTACTATCTCCCCGTCACTGCGGTACGCTGGATATTAAACTAGATCTGACAGATATTGGGAAAACCTTAACTTTTAACCTGAAGATTCTGATGGTAAAAATGTGCATTTTCATTGAGATATTTGATTAAAACTGTTTTTACCCATCAGTCTTGATAGAGAACTCATACAAATTTTTTGTCATTTTAAAAAAAGATATTTTTTAGTTTTCAATTGAACGTTTCCTTTTCAACATAAAAAACTTCCGAAAGGTAATCCTGTAATGGAAGATAGTTAATAGGGTTCATCTAATAGTCGCAGATCATTACACATTTGATTTTCATTTATGAATCTCTGGTCATAACTCCGAAAAACTAAATGAAACAAATTTTTGTTTCCGTACGGAGTACATTATTTTATCAGAAATTTCGGTTTGTTTTTTCTTCTGCAGTAACGCAGAAATTTTGTAATCAATTTGAATTCATAAAAATAGCAAAGTGGGCTTTGATATTAATTCATTTATTTAAATATCAACAACTTGACAGTTATCGAAAGTTGAGAAACTGTCTCATTGTTAATTCTTCATTAGTGCAAGCTATAAAGCAGATTCATTCAATATTCCTTTGGATAAATTGGTTGAATATACAAATTCAGAAATGGCAGACATGCACTTAATGTATGGAATGGCAACGCTCGTGCCGCCAGACGAATGTATCTAGAAAGATTCCCACAACGTCATATTCCCAGCACACAAATGTTCATCAATATTCACTCCCGTCTTCGTGAAACGGGTACTTTCAAGAGGTCTGCTGTTCTCATAGGAAGACCCAGGAGAGTTAGAACAGTTCAGATAGAAGAAACTGTACTTAACGAAATTGAGCAGCATCCAGACACCAGTACAAGACAAATTGCGGCACAGTTTAACGTAACCCATGTATTGGTATGGCAAATTTTAAAAGAGCAACAACTTTATCCCTATCACATACAGCGTGTTCAAGCTCTTCTGCCAAGGGATTTTCCAAAGAGATTAACTTTTTGCACTTGGATTCGAAATAAATTGTTGGAAAATCCATGGTTTTTATCTCAAGTGTTATTCACCGATGAGGCATGCTTTTCCCGTAAAGCCATTATTAATTTTCACAACAATCATATGTGGGCTGATGAAAACCCACACGCCGTGATTGAAAACCATTTTCAAGAGACGTTTTCTGTGAATGTTTGGGTTGGAATTGTAGGGAATTTCCTTATCGGGCCACATTTTCTGCCTCATAGACTCAATGGTGACCATTATCGACATTTTCTTGAATTCATCTTACCTGGACTCCTAGAAGAGATCCCACTGAGGGAAAGAATTGGAATTTGGTTTATGCATGATGGTGCTCCAGTACACTTCATATTGGTTGCACGCCAATATTTAGATGAGAATTATTCTGATCGCTGGATTGGGCGTGGTGGGCCACAACTTTGGCCACCAAGGTCACCCGATATGAATCCACTTGATTTTTTCCTCTGGGGGCACCTTAAATCATTAGTGTACCGAACTCCAGTTCAAAGTGAAGAAGACCTGAGGAATCGCATACAGGAGTCATGCGGAATTATAAGAAACACTCCTGGTATTTTTGAGCGTGTCCGCCAGTCTATGGTTAGGCGCATAAACGCATGCATTGAAGTTGGCGGTGGCCATTTCCAGCAGCTGCTCTGACATATCAATTTCAATAATGGTCCTTTTCTGAACTTAATTTTATTCCTAGGGAATTTATGTTACTTTGCTCTAGTATTTGATAATAAAGTTATTCACTATTGAAAATGTCCAAAATTATTTTGCCATAGTTAACTTTGTGCAATACATATTCAACCTGAGTTATGGTAAAAAATGTATGGGAGCTCCATAACATTACATTTTCTCTACACGAGCAGAAAATAGCTATTTGTGTAATGAGAACAAAATGACGTATTGCGTCACGCGCTAATCTTTGGAGAGTGGCAATGACACTTCGAGAAATGAATTATTTTATATCATGCGCACTATTGAATGGATTGTACTTGTCCAATTTGAACTAATTTGGATCGATTATTGTCGAAAATTTCGAAGTAAACTCCAAAAACTCCTAAAAAATGTATTTTGATCACCCTGTACTTCGAAAACCAAGCCGCTTGGGACATGTTTATATGAACTTTTCATCTTGAAACCTTTCAAAGAATCACCCTTCAAGTTTGTTAGACTATTTGCTTCTCAAATTTCTTTATGTTATGCGTTACTGGAAAATGTTTGCGTTAATATTTTCATTGTAACTCCTGAACCGTACAAGTAAATGAAAAACATCAAGAGAACAAAAAGATGTTAAATGAAACAACAAAAAATTCTGAACGGTTGAACAAAGCTTGACACTGAAAAAAGGAGGACCCTGTGAATTATTTGAGAAATGCATTATTTTGTATCGTGCGTTCTATTGAATGGATTGTACTTGCCTAATTTGAACTGATTATTGTAGAAAATGTCGAAGTTAACTCTAAAAAATCTTGAAAAAAATGTATTTTTATCACCCTGTATCTCGAAAACCAAGCCGTTTGGGACATATGTTTATATGAACATTTCGTCCTGAAAACCTTCAAAGAATCACCTCCCGATGTTTGTCAACGTACTTAATTAACACCCTGTATATATGAGCAAATAATAAATAATAGGTAAGTACACTTAACCAGCTTCGCCCTTCGATCAGCATAAAACAATCAAACAATAATGGACTGGACATTTTGAGTGCCGCGCATGCGTATTTAGTTGGGTGAGACGACGCATTGGTCAAGTTGTGGCAAATTACACAATTGTGTTGAAATAGTACACAATTTGTGCATATCAAATAGAAAGTGCACAAGGGGTGTAAGATGAGTTCAATGCGTTGTAGATGTTTTCCATATAAATTGTGTTACGGTAGATGTGCATATTTTTGTGTATTATTACTCAATGTGGAAGTGCATGAATACTATACAAATTGACTTGCACAAATATTTATTGAATTTCACAAAACGCATTTGATGAAAGAATGAACAATTGTGTAAAATATCTACACAACTGTGTCTTACACAACGTTGTGCATGAACCTGCTGCAGTCTTTTCTCTCTGAGCAGTACACCCAGTACATTTTATCGAGATTCATCTACTTCCGAGGTCTTTTCGAGGAATCTTCAGGCAATCCGGGAAATTACCATTCGAAAACAGAAAATTGACAAGATAGGTCAAATGAGATATTATGAAATAAGCTCCTTTTCTAGCAAAGATGCTGGTATGTCGTCAGGACCAATGACATATTAGGATAGACTTCGTTATTTACATTTCGAGCTACGGTCACATTCTAAGCACAATTTTTATTGCAGCTTATTTCGCGGAAAATAATTGCCAATCAACTCAAAAGTCGGAAAAGCTAAGTTTCTGCTGAATTATCTGCTTATATATATAAGCTTATGTATATAAGCTGATAATATCCGCGAAATAAGCAGCAGTAAAAATAGTGCTTAGGATTTGACTCTGTGTTGACCGCAGCTAGAAATGTAAATGACGGTGTCTAACGGTAATATGTCATTGGTCAGGACCACATGAATTTTTATTTTTAGTCTTTTTAGCAGCAATTTGTATAATTCCATTTGCGTATAAGGAATATAAATTGTTATTTAAAATTGTTATTTAAGGATACCATAACAACGTCATCTGCAACGTGTTTGTGGGTTCATTCGCAGAATCCGTAGCAGAAACACTCGGTATATTCAGGTATAGAATTTTGAACTGTCGTACAAGCTCCTCTGTAGGCGAAGTTTTCATGATTCAGAAGTATGCTACAAGGATAATTGCTAAGTTGGGATTCAGAGATTCTTGTAAGGAAGCATTTCAGATTTTGAAAATATTAACAATTGCAGGAATATACTTTCTTGACTCATGAACATGTGTATATCGCAACAAAACTAAACTGGCACCAATAAATCACAACGCTATTCGACACGTAATGCCCAGTTACCTACTCCTTCCCAGTCACACTGAACCATATCAAAATAGTTTTGAGTATAAGGGATGCAGACTGTATAACAATCTTTTCGAGTAAATTGAAATTTTAGGAAATGTATACATTTTTGAAAAAAAAGTTAAGTGAGCTACTAATATCAGAAAATTGCTACACTGTAGATGAGTTCCTGGCGTGACTTGCTCTTATATTTTAGAGAGTTGAAGTGCTGCCATGAACGTAAACGTTAACGTACAAATTGACATCTACGCATGCGCATTCGTCAGCTATTCACGTTAACGTTGAAAATAGGTTTACGAGCATACGTAACCTAACGGTCTCACACGGATACCTTAAAAATCTTCGCACGTTAACCGAAGAATATACGAATCACACCGATGAGTTGCGAATGAGCGAATTTTGACTTTAAAGCCATAAAATCAAAAAGAAACAAAGCAATAATTACATTTTACATCAATCATCATTTCTTCAATGTATTTTTGATGATCTTGCTCGGTATTTCGCTTTATCTACAACAATGAACAATTCGAAAGGCCAATTCCGAAAGAATTTGATTTGCATTTGGCAAGGGTATATGGTCAAAATCCCTATTAAGATCCGCAAAGTAGAGTTCATCTTCCAATTGTTCATAGAAAACAGCATAAAAGCAAAATAAACACAAATTAACATGTTAGGGTTAACGGTTGACATACGTTCAACTTCAACTCAATTTCATAACAACCCGTAAACGTTATATTTCGTACGTTAACGTCTACGTGAAGGTTCACGTACTGTAATCACTTCAACTCTCTATATATCGGTACGTACGTACGTACGATAAATATTTTGCTGTGATTGTTTAACTTTCATTCTTTTCTTTTTTATTTGTTAAGTTCAACATGTCTAGCGATATACTGAAGATTAAGTGAAAGAACAGTTTAGGAGCTAATTTTATCTACCTATCCTAAAATTTACAGAGTCCTATTCTAATAATTACGGAAGATACGGAGGTGTTACCATGAGAAGTGTGACACACTTTATTATGTTTGAAATTAGTGGGTAAAATGTATTCTTAGAATTTTATTCCAAAATTAGATAATTTGCGAATTAAAAGTTTTACTTTTACATCATATGTACATTTCAATAGCATTTTTCAAATGTCTGGGTGCCTACAATCGGAAAATAAACAGTAAATTGAAGTTCATTCACTATACAAAATTCGGTATGTACGAGGATAGTGTTCATGAAAATTTTTTCAGTGCTCCTGGTAAAATGTTTTCCACGGACGCTGTTCGATCAGGGAAAATTTGTAAGAATGGATATTTATTTTTCTCCACTAACGCTTATATACATAATGTTTTTTTTTTAACTTAAATGTTTTTTGAATGAATTTGAAAAGATTTTGATAACAGTTTTACCATAGTTTGATGAAATTATCTGCATGGGTGACTTCAATGTGGACCTGCTGAAATTCAATGATTCTCATGTTCTTCGTTTCAATGAATTGCTCTCAAGTACTGGCTTGAAACAGTTGGTTAACTTTCCCTCAAGAATAACAATTAATATAGTTGTCGTCAAACATATAAGATAAATAAAAAAAGGCGCAAAAAATGGTCGATTAGCATGAAATTGACTCCCATGCCGCCAACCAGGGTCGGACTTGTACATATGCCGCTAAATATTGTGATGCGTGCAGATTATTCAAGTTAATTTAACAAAAGCACTGTAACTTTTGTATTCAGAATAATCCATTTTTATAATTATTAGTATCCTTAGATTGGGTAAACAACTGCCCCGTCGAAATCTAATTTGCTACCGCAAACAGCTGTGATTTCTATTATAACTACGCCCGACCCTGCATGGAAAAAACATTCCTAATTGCTGTGCGGGCCTTTACATCTTCCGCGCTAAGTGTTACGTGGGGGCGATAGGTGGAATAATTTGAATAAAGGTAGAGATGTCAATAATTTTATTTATTGATTTAGTGCGATTTTAGTCTGAAAAACTGTTTGGTTATTGACAAAATAGGAATTAATTTCCTGGTAATTTCCTGAAGTTATGTAAGTATTGATATTGACTCACACTGATTTTAGCCAATATTCTCATGTGATTACCATATAAGGTGTGTATGGCGTGGTACTATGCATTTTTGGCAGAAATATATATTTTGTGATTGGTTTTTTTTGGAGGAAATGTGAGGACTAGCACAATATTTGCTCATACAGGATGATTCCTAAGGTGGACCGGTCCTTTCATTAATTTCTCACATTGCACAGAAAATAATGGCTATAGGTGAACATGTAAAAGACAACAATTCGTTTTTGAGATGCACGGCGTTAAAGTTGAAAATTAATATTGAATTTACTTTAATTACTGAAGGATCACCAATCACATACCATTCAAGATATCCAACGAAGGCGATCCATTACATCCAGTGGAAATGAGATATAACCGGATGGTGGGAGTTAGACTGTATGTTTTTCACCCACCCAGCTATTCAGAATATTTTAGGGAGTCACAAAATACCCAAGAGCAGATGAATAAAAATATAATTGTACGAAACAGAATGCCAGTGTCCAATATTGATTATATTCCCAAATTTGATTTTAGGATAATAATAATGAAAGTACATTAAATTTTATGTAAGAAATAAATATATGATTGCACTAAAACTTGATATAAATCACCGATAAAAATCGAGAAAACTATATTTGGCACCAAAATTAAATGTAATTGTGTCGGATGAAAAGTCCGTTCAAGACACCCATATGATAAATATAATTTTGAAATTTTAGCACAATTGATCATTGACATACCACACTGAGAGCTTCAATCAGAAAAAAATCACACATTGTGCATATCATCGATTAGAAAATCTTCAAACACGAAAGTATTATTCCAGCTCAAAGTGAAGTGATTTTTCGCAATAAAATCTGTATAAATAATGATAGCGTGGCAACGCACTATTCAATCTGAAAACATAGAATTACAGAGAGTTCATATAAATGAAACACAGAGCGATCAATTGGAAAGTTGAAATTAAGTGGGCCCTTCACGTGCAGTTTTTCGTGACTTCCAAAGTGACACTCCATCGCTCCACTCCAAATTCGAACGTGAAGTGTCAACATGCGCCTGGCGCTTCTCGCATCTGACGCGGCGCGAGACGTTCCAATCTTCTTAAACTTCTAGCGCGATTCGAACAGAGGAGTCATCCAAAACTGAAAGTGATGGGACAATTCCCGCGCCGCTCCGACTGTAGAGAAGAACAGTCGAATTGAATTGTAACGAGAAGACAGGTATAGTTGCTTCGAGTAGTCTTAATGTGATTTCGGCGCAAGTACCATATTTGGATCAATACTCTATGTTTTTCTTCTGGAATCTTCATTTTCTAATTTTATACATGCAATTTTTCTCTTTGAATGTAAAGAACACATCGCGAAAAAAGGCCCACTAGCTATCGAGAAGCTTCGAGGAATGAAGTTGGCGTACTATATTTGAATGTGCGTGTAGTTTGGCATGCAACTTCGCTCCGAGAGTGACGCGAAGGGAGTGCGAGTCGGGAATCGAAAAATAACTGCACGTGAAGCTGGCCCTTTTTATTTTCATGGAAGACCATGTTGGTATATGCACTTATTTGAGAATTCCCTTCTCTAGATCAACTTTAAATTATCTGAACAAAAATATCTGAATTCCTGACAATCCAGATGTTGAGTCGTGAAGAATGCAGTACTGAATGAACACCCTGTATATACAAGAATGTCTTTTATTTGTAATTTTTTTGTTGAATAACTTTTACATTAATGATAAATTGAATCATTATACTGCATACATTTTTTGAATTACTCGTATCTATGTACTTAGTATCGATTTCTAGTATACTCATTAATCTAAATAAAATTGGATTAATTAATCCTCTGTCAATAATGAATTTGATGCAATTGAAAAATTCTTTACCCATGGCGAAGTTACCTATAATGCACTAGCTATTTCAAACTATTGCACCACTTGCCCCCACATTATGTGGCACGTTCCAGGAAAAGATAAGACCATTTTTTGCGGCTTTTTTTATTTATCTTATATGTTTGACGACAACTATACCTCTTCACTCTTGGACCTTATTATTATTTCAGAAAATTTGCAGACCGTAAATTGCGGATCTTTAAATATATCTGATAATGAATTGGTATATGCAACATTCAATTTGAGCTACGAGAATGATAACTCAATACCATTCAAATATAGAGATTTCAAAAATATCGATGAAAACCAGCTGTATTCTGATATTTGATCAATACCGTGTCACAATATTCATGATCTTGAAACCATCGATGAAAAAAACATTCTTTAATGAAAATCTCAATGCCTTGCTCAATATGCATGCACCCCTTGAAACATCTGTAATCAAAAAAAGGAATCTTTACCATGGATTACCGGAAATATAAAGATGTCAATTCGGGAAAGGGACAAGAGGCTGAAAAAATTCAGGAGAACCAAAAACAAGACTTCGTAGAATACAAACAGTTACTTCACGAACAAATCGATAGAAAGGGAAAAACCATACTTATTTTTCAACATTACCAAAAATAATAATAATGCCTGGAGTACTCTTAAAAAACTAAACATTTATAGGAAAAAAATACCTCCGAAATACCTGACCATCTGTCTGGAGTTGATGACATTAATGACTTCTTTTTAACTTCGATTCCACGTACCTCTCAGGATTTGAATTTCGCAGAGTACTATGAAGGACGTCGAGCTGGATTCGTGAATTGTTTGTTGAAAATGATATTTTCCATTGTTTATCAAGATTAAAGACAAGAGCTATGGGGGCTGATGGGCTGAATATAGATTTTATTATATTATGTTGTCCTTTTATCATCGAATATATTTCGCATATCCTAAACTTCTGTATCGAGCACTCAGTTTACCCCAGCCAATGGAAATTAGCTCATGTAATACCTCTACCGAAGTCCGATGTGGTCGTAGATTTCAAGGATCTACACAGAGAGAAACAAATGTATGTTTTCTACGTAAATGTGCATACATTTTATAAGAATGATGAACCTGAAATGTACTAAATGGAAACAATTTGTGTACCTAGTTTGTACAAATTGTGTAGGTATTTTAAATACAGGATGCAAAAAATGTCACAAATTTGTGTACTTGGCATACATGAATTGTGTAGGGATATTGTACATATTTGTGTACAAAGCAATGCCAAATTTTATAGATACCATTTATAATTTTAAGAAAGGATATACTCGAGGCATATAACATCCAAACGGAATAAGATAAGAATAAGCATCAGTTTGAAGCTGCTCGCTTCTTTATTCATAAGCCTAATTTTCTAGAAGGTTGAAATAAATTAACACGTCATTCAAATAATGTTTATTTCATCAAAAAGAACTAAAAACAATAATAACTGAACTAACTATAAACTAAAACGTCTCTGCGAGGACGTCTTTGGGACGTCCTGGGTCGGATATATTTTGTAGTGTTTCCTAGGACATCCATCGGATGTCCTTTTTAGTGAGTATTCTTCCTTCCTTCCTTGGGATGTCCTGGTTTTGGATATATCCTGTAGAATTTCCTAGAATATCCATTTGATGTCCTTGTTGGCATGTATTTGGTAAGTCTTCGAAAGGATTTTCTATAGTTGTCTTGGTATGGGGACATTCTGGACCGTCTCCGTCTCCAGTGAATTTTAGAAAATGTCCCTGCGAGGACTTCTTTGGAATGTCCTGAATTGAACATTTTTCGGAATGTTTCGTAGGTGCATCCATCCAAAAATCAAGGATGGATGATCATAAAAAATGAAACGAAATTCGAAAAAAGTTGCGGTTTTACGGAAAAGGTAGTATAAAATGGATTGTATTTACAATAGGGCTAAACATTATAGCGAAAACAATCCATCTGAAAAGAAACCCTTTTCACTATCGATAAGGTCATCAGGGGTCATATTCTCGAGTTTGTACGTATGCGAATTTGATTTACTGTTTCACACCAATGAACATGAAAAATGTGTGTTTGTCTCTCTTGTTCGTATACGAATTGAAACCGAACGATTCCCCTATGTATGGATTCCGTGAATAAAGTTGTTTTCTGTGTTTTGTGTTCTGTGTTCAAGTGAAGAGTACGATGAATATTGACAAATTGACAGACACTTGCTTGAGTGCTTGCAGCTTTTTTCTATTGTCTTTTGTGATTAGTTGGTGTAGTGATTCTGGTGGAAGTTATTTTGTGTTCACTCAGTATTGTTGTATCTATAAATGAAAATATAAATTTTGTTCTACTATTCAATATACAGTGCGGCTTTTTTTAGCCCCCCCCCCGTTAACTTTTGAAAGGTTCGACGTAGAAACATAAAAAAAAAACAGTTTGGAGGGTTTCACCGAAACTACTTTTTGAGACAAAAAAATGGTGATTGCTCGAAAGGGGGCGCGGGGGGGCACATCCACTCAAAAATGTTGAATGGCATGGGGGGTCAAGTGTCACATCGTTGAAAAGAGAATTCAATTCTCCTCACAAGCATCTGAATATTTTTGAATTTTGTTGAGAAATTTTTTCTCAATATCGATTTATATGCCTTTCGAAATTATCATGTTGATCTGTCCCTAGCGCCATCTGTCGAGTAATTTCAATGTTTCTTCTCTCAAAAAGTAGTATCGGTGATACCCTTCAAAATATTTTTGGTTTCATTAGTCCACAACAAACCGTTGAAATGTATCGAGGTATGAGTAGTTTTCAGATCCGCATTTATTTTTGAAATTTCGAATTTGGATTGTGAAAAATATTTCAACTAAATTAAAAAAAAAATTGAATGGTTGTGAAGAGAATTGAATTCTCTTTTCAACGATGTGACACTTGACCCCCCATGCCATTTAAAATTTTTGAGTTGATTTGTCCCCCCGCGCCCCCTGTCTAGCAATCAACATAATTTTTATTTCAAAAAGTAGTATCGGTGAAACCCTCCAAACGGTTTTTTATTCATGTTTCTACGTCGAACCGTTCAAAAGTTAACATGGGGGGGGACTAAATAAAGCCGCACTGTATAGTTATTACTAACCGTTCAATACTGTGGAAAAAGGTGTTTCCCTAAGTAGAGTTGTGTGTATTCTTTAAACATATACAAACGAAAACGAAATATATCAAAACGCTAGCACAATAGAATCGCTAAACGATTATCAGAAGCTTTGAAAAGAGAATTCTCGACCGATTCAGATGTATCTGATGTTTCCAAAACCGAATTGAATGAATCTGAGAGAGTGCTGAGTTTACCTAGTACATCTGGTTCCATCCAAAATAGTATCTCCAGTAATCCACAACAATATCTTAATCTCAGCCCTGAAAAGAGATGCCAATTCTGCTCGTACTAAGGACGTACCAATATTGCACGTCCTAAGGACGTCCCAGAAGTACTTCCGATCGATATAATTCGGGGACGTCGAATTAACATCCCAGGTGGATGTCCACTGAATATCCTTATAGAACGTCCAATTTTGGTAAGAAGTCGAGACAATGGTGCTTCCCACGGATGTCCAGTGAACGTCCGCGGTACCAAATCTGCACGTCCTAAGGACGTCCCAGATGTACTTCCGAATGATGTAATTCGGAGACGTCCAATTAACATTCCAGGTGGATGTCCACTGAACATCCTCATAGAACGTCCAATTTTGGTGAGAAGTCGAGACATTGGTGCTTCCCACGGATGTCCAGTGAACGTCCACGGTACCAAATCTGCACGTCCTAAGGACGTCCCAGATGTACTTCCGAATGATGTAATTCGGAGACGTCCAATTAACATCCCAGGTGGATGTCCACTGAACATCCTCATAGAACGTCCAATTTTGGTGAGAAGTCGAGACATTGGTGCTTCCCACGGATGTCCAGTGAACGTCCGCGGTACCAAATCTGCACGTCCTAAGGACGTCCCAGATGTACTTCCGAATGATGTAATTCGGAGACGTCCAATTAACATCACAGGTGGATGTCCACTGAACATCCTCATAGAACGTCCAATTTTGGTGAGAAGTCGAGACATTGGTGCTTCCCACGGATGTCCAGTGGACGTCCGCGGTACCAAATCTGCACGTCCTAAGGACGTCCCAGAAGTACTTCCGATCGATATAATTCGGGGACGTCGAATTAACATCCCAGGTGGATGTCCACTGAATATCCTTATAGAACGTCCAATTTTGGTAAGAAGTCGAGACAATGGTGCTTCCCACGGATGTCCAGTGGACGTCCGCGGTACCAAATCTGCACGTCCTAAGGACGTCCCAGATGTACTTCCGAATGATGTAATTCGGGGACGTCCAATTAACATCCCAGGTGGATGTCCACTGAACATCCTCATAGAACGTCCAATTTTGGTGAGAAGTCTAGACATTGGTGCTTCCCACGGATGTCCAATGGAAGTTCGCGGTACCAATTCTGCACGTCCTAAGGACGTCCCGAACGTCCTGAGAGGATGTCCTATGGATTACCATCGGACTTCATGTTGCTATTAGGGTTGTGTTGAAATAGTATACAATTGGTGCATATAAAATAGAAAGTGCACAACGGGTGTAAGATAAGTTGTGTTATGGTAGATGTGCACCTCCAACTCATAGAACTTCCTTATACTAGTTTTCTCGAAAGTAACATCTCACTCAATTCATCTACTTTTTTTATGTCCCCCATCACTGAGAGGGAATTAGTGAATAAACTCAAAAACTCCAACTCATGCGGAACTGACCAAATTTCGAGCAAGTTGATAAAATGCTGCTCCTCTGAATTGTGTATGGTGCTTACGTTCTTAATCAATTTGTCAACAGAAAAGGGCATTTTTCCAAATAATTTAAAATTAGCCAGTGTATCTCCTATATTTAAAAAAGGTGATGTAAATAACTTGAATAATTACAGAGCAATTAGTATTCTCTCATTTCAAAACTATATGAATTGAATTTAAAGGAACAGTTAAATGCTTATTTTACGGCAATGAAATTATTATCACCATCACAACATGGTTTCACGACCAATAAAAGCACTGATACAGCACTTTGCGACTTTCATGGTCAAATTGTATCTGCCTTGGACAAAAAAAAAATTGTATTAGGATTGTTCATTGATTTCTCACGTGCGTTTGATTGTGTGAATCATACCCTTCTGCTAGAAAAACTATCTAGATATGGAGTTAGAGGATTGCCGCTTAATTTATTGACCTCCTATCTGGAAAATAGGAGGCAAGTAGTGGAAATTGGTGAGAATATAAGTTCTGAAAAACAAATCACTGATGGTGTACTCCAAGGATCGGTTTTGGGACCTTTCTTATATCTAGTTTTTGCTAATGATTTATTAGTATATCTAAATAATGGAAACTCTTCCACTCATTGCATATGTTATGCTGATGACACAAATATATTGATTATTGAAGATGACTTGTGTACCTTGAAAAATACCGCTGAAATCACTTTCAATTAAGTTATCCTATGGTCTGAGAAAAATAATTTGCAAATGAACAAAACAAAAACCATTATGATACAATTCATGGTAAAAGGACAACAATGTGAGGTGAGTCTGTTTGAGAAAACTGATTGTGAATTGGGTTCAACAACATCAACCAAAATGTTAGGTGTGATTTTCGATAACAAATTACAATGGATGCCACAAGTAGACAACCTATGTAAAAAACTGAGAAGTGTCTGCTATTCTCTCAGGTACCTCTCCAATCATTGTAGTCAACAAATTCTGTTAACCCTGTATCATGCAAATTTCAATTCTCAACTCAGGTATGGTATTTTGAACTGGGGTACAAGCTCCTCTGTTAGCAGAGTATTCATAATTCAAAAGTATGCCATAAGGATCATTGCCAAGTTGGGATTCAGGGACTCTTGTAGAGAAGCATTTCAGAATGCACATGCACATGCACATATGTATACCGTAACAAAAACAAATTGGATGCCAATAGACCACAACATCCTTATTCCACACGCAATGCCCACTTACTCCTTCCCAGTCAGCATCGCACTGCACTATTTCATAAATGTTTTGAATATCAAGGATGCAGACTATACAATAATCTTCCCGAGGACATCAAAATTTCAGGAAATGCATACCTTTTCAAGAAAAGAGTAAAGCAGCTACTTTTGTCAAAAAATTGCTACATTGTGGACGAATTTCTGTCGTGAGTTGCTATTATATGTGACGTGTATGTTTTTTCTCTTTTTATACTAGAGCTAGTTATATTTATACAAATTTTCTATTATATTGTTTTTAAAGTGTCTGTGATGTCTCTATATACACCTGTACTTATACCTATTTTTATTAGTTATTTTGTATTTACATTTTTATTCCTTATGTTGTCAAGTAGACTATGTTTGGTAATTTTTAAATTTCACTAACGTGTTCCTCTTTTTTATTTGTATCCCCATGCTTTTGGTGGGCAAACTAATTTGAGAAAATAAAGATATTATTATTATTATTATTATATGAAGGTAGTTTTTCTTATAATATATTCGCTATTTACAATGCTATTCCGAATGTTTTGAAAAATAAAAACCTCACTACTTTTCGAAAGAATTACACTGCTGAAATCCTCCCATGTCTGAAACTCTGTCATTTGCCTAATTAGGATTTTATATATTTGGGTAGATGCATTAGGCGTTGTATTGTATTTAGTACTTTTGAATTTGTATAGATTTGTACTCATTTCTTGTTTCTTATTAGTGGGTGACAAAATTGTCTTTATTTTATTTATTTTCTTTGTAAGCTGTATACGAAGGTTAATTGGAAGACCATCTCGTGCATTCCTTGCAACAGAAGAACTTCGCCTTTTCACCCAATCTGTAATGACATCCTTTGAACTATTGTATTGCATATTTCGCAGAATAAAGATTATTATTATCATTAGAAGCAGTATTGTGGTATGTTACTTTACTCAAAATCATACCGTATGTGTTAAATTACATTTTGTAATTATCTTCTGTGGATGAATTTTTATTATTATTATTCAACATAAGTCTACAAGTAAGGATATAAACTAATGACCAAATAGCCTGAAGTGTCAGCAGGTGCACCAAAATTCGTTAATATGTAGTTCGTTTTCAACAACAGTAGTTTCTGATATAAATTAGTAACTTCTGAACAGATAACCGCAAGCAAAATTTTAAACAGCACCTTGTTTTTTACTGAATTATTCATATCTGGGTGGTTACTGGGTGGATACAGGCACCACAGGCCTATCGTTCTGTTCGTCTTTGTAGGTAGGGAAACATGTGATCGCATCTCAGGTATGATTATGGAAAGTAGAACGTATATGACTAATGACTCAATTTGAAAAATCATTGGGATTTATTATATTTGACCATTGCGGTACACAATTGGAGAACATTTTAACACTTTTATTCAATTTCATCTATGGTCGTTGCTAAAGCGAACTCGCGAACACAAAAAACTGATGTTGTTTATAATATGGTTGTGATATTATTAAGCTGTTCCATGGCAACACGATGTTGGGATTTTTCTGTTGAATTACGAGGTAAGTGATTTGTTCTTTCCTCGGAATCAAAATGTAATCTTTCAGCGGGATTACGAAAAGTCTTGAACGACACACGGCCGATACGCGAAAAACGGATTCGGTTGTTATAATGTTATAATCCTCGGCTGCGCCTCGGATTACAATATTCAACGTCATCCGTTATTTGCTACATATCGGCCTTGTAAAGTTAATAACTATTTGGGTAACGATTCTCACAACACACTCATTTAACCAAACAGTTACGAAATAGTAACACAAAAACATTGTCTACTGTACAGGGTGTCCCAAATTCGAGCCTAATCATTGGGATCTCGGAAACCAGAAGAGATACGAGGTCGGTTAAATGGAGGCAAAGTTGCGCAATTTGGTGCTCATTGAAACGCCGCTTTCATATTTGAAAAATTCCGAATACTTCCGAAGATTTTTGGAATAAACTGATTATTCGCGATTTCATTTCAATTTTTTGTGACTCTGTTTGGATAGATATAACAAAACAAATTCCACATTCTCATTGCTACTTTTTCTGTTCTACAAGATGGTGTTATCAGATTTTCAAAGAGACGTTTCGTATTTGAGCTGCCATCATCAACTTTGTTTTTTTAAATACGGCCCTGGATTTTTTATTATGGATTTTAAAATCTTCTAATGTCCCAAAACAAATGATGTATCGCACTTATTCGAAAAGTTTATAATAATAGCATTTTCCATAAGAACTCATGTGTTAGAGAGAGACAGAGAATAGATTTTTGGTAAGATCTTAGCTGGACATCGTTAAATTAATTTTTTCGAAAAAGAACGATACATCTTTGTTTTAAGGACATCAGAAGCTCCTAAAAATTGATATAAAACAATGTGTGAAGTTCAACAATAGGCATGATGTTTTAATTATTCCAAAAAAAGTCAAACAAAAACTATAAAATTGAATACCCAATTAAAGCAAATATTCAAATTGTAATCCACCTGCTTGAATGCATTTTCGTGTCAGTCTGTGAAGTTTATGGATGGCACGCTGAATGGTCCTTGCAGGGATCTCCCTTATTAGGTCTTGTCGTAATACTTCAAGATTTTTTGGCGTGTTTCGATAAAGACGATTTTTGAGAAATCCCCAAAGAAAGTAATCTAGAGGGTTTAGGTCGGGGCTCCTAGCTGGCCAACGTTCGGGACTTTGGTTTCCAATCCATTTATTAGGGAATAATTCATTCAATAAATTTTTAACACATCTCCCATTATAAGGTGGTGCACCGTCTTATTGCCACCATAGTGACGTAATACGCCCAAAGGTTCTTCCATTAAGGAATCCAATATATTGGTCCTTATTGATTCTGCATATCTATCGTAATTTAATTTTCCTTGAATATAAAACGGACCGATAATTTTATTGTGCCACATACCGACCGATACGTTAAATGATTGTCGTCCCTGAGGTCTTACTTCTTGATTCTGCCTTGGGTTTTCTATTGACCAATAGTGTTCGTTATGTCTGTTACATAGTCCATCTGTTGAAAAACTGCATTCATCTGTCCATATAGCTTTATTTAGGAAGTCATCATTTTCATTTATTTTATTTTGCAACCAGTTACAAAATTCTAATCGTCTCTCAGCATCGCCAGGTCTTAGTGTTTGACTAACATGGATTTTGTAAGGTTTATATCCACGCTTATTTAAAGTTCTCCAAACTCTCATTCGTGGCAATCCTACTTCTTCTGAGAAAACTCAAACTGAAGCTCGAGGATTATTATTGGCCTTAAAAAATAATTTAAAATTATTCATTTTACTTTCTACTTTGTAACAGTTTTCAAACTTACAGTGTTCAAGATAATTTGTTCCTCTTCTGGATCGATTCGTGTTCCATATTCAACCCTTGGCTTAACAAAACTTCCGTACTGAGCTAAATTATTATCAATATTAGCAAAATAACTATAATGCGGCTGCCGTCTTTCTGGATATTCCAACAAATAGCGTTCACAAGCCGTTTTTGAATTTCGATTCGAAATATAATAAATCCTTATCATGTCTCGTTTTTCTTCGTTAGAAAAAGTCATTTTCGTTTAATAAGCGTTAACGATTAGTGAACGAACAGTGAACTGTCAATTATTGGATTATTTAAACATTAACAAATGAACTAAGATAGCCAGAATGCATGATGCACAGCCACTTTGATAAAATGCAATTATTTTTGTAAATATAGCCTAGGGCCTAGAGTTTGAGGGATGACACTTACATTTATACAATTATATTATTTATTAACCACCCACTTTTATGTTAGTTTTTGAGTTTTATGCAGTGCGCTATTGCAAAAAAAGTTTGTTTTAACTCTATTAAAAATTTAATTTTTGTCTCTCTCTAACGCATGAGTTCTTATGAAAAATGCTATTAATATAAACTTTTAGAATAAGTGCGATACATCATTTGTTTTGGGACATTAGAAACTTTTAAAATCTATAAAAAAAATCCAGGGCCGTATTTAAAAAACAAAGTTGATGATGGCAACTCAAATACGAAATGACTGTTTGAAAATCTGATAACACCATCTTGTAGAACAGAAAAAGTAGCAAAGAGAATGTGAAATTTGTTTTGTTACATCTATTCAAATAGAGTCACAAAAAAATAAAAATGAATTCGCGAATAATCGGTATTTTCAAAAAATCTTCGGAAGTATTCGGAATTTTTCAAATATGAAAGCGGCGTTACAATAAGCACCAAATTGCGCAACTTTGCCTCCATTTAACCTACTTCGTATCTCTTCTGGTTTCCGAGATCCCAATGATGAGGCTCGAATTTGGGACACCCTGTACATTAGATGAGAATTGAAAATTACGTAATACAGTGCTGGTAGAATTTCTTGACCACAATAATTAGAGATAATCCTGAGAGAATATCTGACAATTCTCAATTTTTTACATGAATTATTTATCTATTTGTGGCATCCATTGCAATTTGTTATCAAAAGCCACACCTGACATTTGGGTCGTTGTTGAAATCAACTCCAATTCAGTATTCTCGAACAGATGCATCTTTTCACTTATTACCATGAACTGTAAGATATTGGTTTTTGTTTAATTCATTTGCAAATTATTCTTCTCGGACCTTAAGATAACTTTGCTGAAAGTGATTTCTGCTGTGTTTCTCATGGTGTTCAAGTCATCTTCGATAACAAATATATTAGTGTCATCAGCATAACATATATAATGAGTGGAGGAATTCCCACTATTCATGTACACTAATAAATCATAAGCCAAAACTATATACAGGGTGTATAATAAATGATGTCATTCATTTCAGGTGGTGATTCCTTGTCATATTTTATAAAAAAAGTTCATATAAACGAATGTCATAACTTGCTGTTTTCAAGTGACGGAGTGTCAAAGTTTTAATAACAATTTGGTTATTTACTAATTACTCAAAAGTCTTTTCGTCGATTTTCTTGAAACCTGTGTGTTAATTAGCAGTTACAATGGGCTTGTATTCATGAGGTTGGATTTCCAAATAAGTAGCGAAGGGTCACCTGATTGAAAATTATGGTATGTTTTTCTCCGAGTTTCATATTTTTATCAGATTAATCATTTAAAAATACAACTCTCTGATAATGCCGTGAATTTGAAATAGCAACAGTTTATCAATCCATAGATTTACTTAATTAATTTATTTCTACCTAACTCGTTTATTGGTTTCGTCGTTGTTGGTTGTGTTCCAGGGACCCTATGTTTGAGTTCACTCGATGCAATATCGCATGCGATTTTTGCACTTTATCGAAGGATACCCCAAAAATGGTATGTTCGAATATCACCAGCGATAATTATCGACCATAAAACAACGAGCGGATATTTAGCATGCGATAAGAATTATCGATTGGAATAATTGACTTAAATCCTAACCTCGATAATAATCCATTGTTTACATTTTACACGTGATATGATGAAATTGCAATGGTCGCTATTGCAGAAGTAGTAGACGATGCTGCGGGAGCAGCAGAACAGCGAAGGCCCTTCTACCCTCGTATAAATGCATTGAAACTTTGAGATAGACAATTTGTTAGAAATGCTTCGTTTATCAAAAGTATTTATTCGTGAGTTGATTCGAATAGTGTCTCCCCATATAGAGGAGGGAAGTAGAGAGTCAGCTATAAATATTGAGACAAAAGTAATTTACCTTCAGTCTAAATAGGCACGTAAATGAATGTGATTCATAATAAAACATGCTTATATGAATGTTTTAATAAGTCTTGGATTCCTCGCAAGTGGCAACTGGCAGCTATACCAGCTAGACTCAGCTTCCAATATACACGTAGCATTCAGTAAATCATGTTTCAATGTGCTTTGATAAAGTAATTGATGCTTTAAATCAACCAGATATTTTTAATCGATTGATTAGTAAAACAACACAAGATACAAGCAGAACAGTTGTCAACGTGACGCGCCACGTCATGTGCTTTAAATACCTTTAAGCTATTGGTTGAATTCGTGACCCAAGCTAAGACTTCCCTCACACCCTTCGAAACCGACCAACTCTGTATCGCATTCAGTTCGGGAATAGCATATTGAACGAGGAGAGTATCACATGCGAATTTTTGGCGATGTAAAATCACGTTCGAAATTTATCGCGCGAACTCAAACATAGGGTCCTAGGGCCTATTATTGTCAACTGTTTCTATCAAAATTTAACAATACATTTGTGCATAAAATTAAATAGAATGACATGAAAATATGGAGTATCTGAAAAAAGATCATTTACATAACTTTTTGATGTTGCGTAACCACCATTCCTACGCCAATGACTTTGATTTGACAAAGTTTAGCGATTTCAAATTCACAGCATTATAAGAAAGTTTAATTTTTAATTATTTATTCTGAAAAAATATGAAACTTGTAACTGAAACTTATAATATAATTTCATGAAAACAAGCCCCTTACTACTGCTAATAACCACACCAGGTTTCATCAAAATCGTCGAAAAGACTTTTGAGTTATTGATGAAATGCTGATTGTCAAATGAAACTTTGTCACCCCGTTTCTCAGAAACGAATCAAGTTAGGACACACGTTCATATGAAATTTTCTCCATAAAATATGACAAGGAATCACCTTTGTGAAATTAATGACATGATTTAGTATACACCTTGTAAATCCTCCTCCTCCTATTTTCTATATAGGAAGTCAGTAAATTAAGCGGCAATTCTCTAACTTCATATCTCCTCAGTTTTTTCAGTAAAGGGCTGTAATTCACGCAATCAAACGCACGTGAAAAATCAATGAACAATCCTAGGATACTTTTTTCTTGTCGAAAGGAGTTATTATCTGACTGAAAGTCACAAAGGCCATTAGTCGTGAAACCATGTTGTGATGGTTATAATAATTTCATCACAGAAAAAAATCCGTTCTTTTAAATTCAATTCGTATAGTTTAGAAATGCTGGAGAGAATACTAATTGCTTTGAAATTAATAATAAATATTAATTCACAGAAATATAAAAATACAATGAGACATGGTAATTTTGTAAATGAACGAGAAATCACACAAGCAAAAAATGCTTGTTTGTGATTTGATATGTCAATATTATAGTATAAGTTAAACTTATAAAATATGATTCACAAAAATATAAAAATACAATGGTACATAGTCAAACTTAAAAATAATTGAAATACAGAAAAAGAACAAAATAAAAAGTGGTTATAACTGCGCACACAAAACAGTATTTCAAACCTGAACGAAAATAAATCAAGAATATCAAGAACATTGATTATTCAGAATATTCGTATTACCCTTTTAAAATATAGAAGATACACTTGCAAATTTCAAATTATTTGGAAAGATGCCTGTTTCGGTTGACAGGTATTCTGAGGAGCAACATTTAATCAACTTGTTCGATATGAGGTCAGTCCTGTGTGAGTTGGAATTTTTGGGTCGATAAGTTTCAATAGTTCCCATTCAGTGACATAAAAAAGTAGATGAATTGAGTGAGATAGGTAATTTGTTTCGAGAAAACTAGTATCAACAGAGAAGTGCCACGACTTTTAATTAGCTTTATGCTTTTATGATGACAACGAATCTGTCATAGTGGCAGGGTGGCTCGCGACTAACTCAAGTAGAGACGGGAGTGGTTTATAACAAAATAAATTGTGATGATATGTACGAATGCGGGTGCCAGCTATATGAAGCAAGCTCACCCTACAGATTATTTATACTGATTCCCATACCACACTCTAAATGATAAGCAGATTATTGTTTGAAAAAGTATAATTATTAATATGAAAATGCAGTAGTGTAATGACTGTTACGCGTAAGGATTCACACAAAACTGACTAGATCAATATATACCTGAATATTATTGAAATCGTAGTACCTTACAAGTGGTCTACAGGTCTAGTTCAATTCTCAAATATGTTTCAAACATTAAAAATCCTCTTAGGTACGGTTATACAGGTACTAATATATAGAAAAAAGAGTAAATTTATCCAATATCACACACAAAATACATCTACCGCTGTAGGGTAGGAGAAAGGAATCCTAAAAAGTATGGTGCACCTTACCCTGTAGCGTTCACACATTAGCATTGGGTTAAAGGCTATGCTATAAAAAAGATATCGGTAGGATACTTAGTGCTAGATCTGATACTTGGAGTGCAAAGTCGGGTCAACCAGTGTGGTACAACGTACAACCAAGTTGATCTTAGCTACAATGTTGCTTCTTCGACAGTTTACGTTACCAGTATATGAATGCCTTACTCAATGGCTATAGTTGGTGAAAGATTGTCACCAGGAAGACATCAACGGAGGGTCATGAAACTTCCTCCAGAAAGGAAATATATTTGGGAAAGAACTATAGTCCCCTATAAATAAACCCTGAAATGAAACAAGAACTTGACATTTTGTTCATCAACTTAGATGACCTAATGAATACCTCTGTCCAGAATAGGCCTAGGTGCTCCCACAGTGGAAGATGCTTTTTCGGTAGGCTCTTTCAGATATCAAAATATCCGCTCAATGGGTTAACAGCGGCACGTAGGGTCAAGTACCCAAAGGATTAACTAATCAGATCCTAAAATACATGAAGGACTGCCAAATACTTGAAGAATACCATGTGTGAGGAGGCTTTCCTGAATATAATTCGTGTATCCTCCTAGGGGTAAGGTTCCGGAATATGCATCCAAAACAATTCAAATGACAAAATCGAAAACTGGAACCTTTTAGAAGTTGCAAAATAGAATGATGACGGATGACTCAAATGGAATCAGAAATTTTAACAACTTTCCACAGATTATTTCAGTTTTATCTCTAGCTAATTAATCTTCTTCTTTCAACTTCAAGTCAAAATGTCAAATCCGTGTGCATTGTTGCCAAGTACACTTCTCGAAGAGAATTGCACTCTTAACTTATTAATCTTTTCACACAAGAGTAATACTGCATGGCATTTCGACTCTTCAGTTACGAAACTAACAAAAGCCATTCCGAGTTACTCCAGCTGAATGCAGAAGTAATAACAATCACAAGTTTATGGACTATTCCTTTTAGTGCGCACACTCAAGGAGTGGAATGAAAAATGTAAACAAAGTCTCAGAAGTAAACACCTGAATCACGAATGACAATTAATAACCTTGGGATAACTTGAAATATCACGATACCAAAACATGATGACGTAAATGTAAAATGGATATACCTGGTAGTACTATGAAAATACGCATTGGGGATGTCTACACAGGGGCGTTTTAAGGGTTACAGGCGCCTGAGGCTAAAAATTAATTGGCGCCTGTAGCCTGTGAAATTTTTGTCTCATAAAATAGTCGTGTTCAATCCTCGATCGAAAATCTGTCAGTTTGAATTAAAAAATATCCAATGTGAGTAAAAAGCCCTGATAGATTACTAGGTTAATACAAGCAAATGCAATGGTAGGTATATCTTATTAATACTTAGTAATAGATAGAAACACAGAAAAAACATGTTATAAAAAGGTAATATAATATAGAATGAATATCAAAAACATAATATATCATGATTCCAAACAAAACAATAAAAACAATAAAAAATTCACATATCCTTGAGTTGGCGAAAATAAACATACATAAAATATAAACAGGTACATACAGAACAGAACAAAGATAACATAATAAATTAACAAATTCTTTGGTTAGTAGCATTTTGACTAGTTGACTTGTTGAACTCAAAATATATTTTATTATCTATACTAGCATCAAACTCCACCATTTTACCGAAACATACAACATAATCTGAAAAAAAAAGAAAGGGAATCAAACAAATTCTTTGGTTAGTAGCACTGGAAAGGTATTTATTATCATTGAATTTAAAAAGGCACTTTTCTTGACTTAATCGCAGCAAACTTCACAATTATTATTATGTGAAAAATCGATTTCATCTAAATTCTCTGACTCAATTGAGAACAGACAGAGATTGCTATTTTTGGAATCTTCTAATGAGCTCCTCAAATAATCTTTCTCCTTTTTTAATTAAAAGTTGAAAGCTTTTATTTAACTTGCTCTGTGTGTGTGTGTTAGGTGGGTACAAATCTTGTAGCTGAATTAGAACCACTTCCTCTCATCCTATGGAATTGAAATTTCATATTTCGGTTCATTTCAGATAACAATACATTAGTGTCGAAAAAATTGTCCGCCCCTGTCCCCCGAAAGCTAAATAGAGAACGGGTAGGGTTTCGGATGTTTTTTCGGCGGATTTGGCAGTCAAAATTTACAGCGAAAAATAAATAGGTAAGAAGAAGAGAGTTGGAAATTTCGCGAAATTAAAATCGGAAAAATGCGTAAAAATAGTGAAAAATATCTGACCGTCGATGATTATGGTTTAAAGAAATTGCACCTTCCTGTCCCCCCTCAGAAGCTAGATAGAGAACGCAAAGGAATTCGGAAAACGTTTTAACAGTTTCGGACATGGAAATAATGATGACAAAAAATCGATCGGAGAGCTCACCCCCCTTTCCTGACACGAAAAAATTTAGAAAAACTCCAAAATAGAAATCGAAAGAATCCATAAATGTAGTGAAAATTATCTGACCATTGAACGAAACGATTTCAAAAAAAAATTACCTTCATTTCCCACTCGAAAGCTAGATAGAGAACGCGTAGAAATTCGGGAAAAATTCCAACGGTTTCATACATGGAAAATAACGATGAAGAATATGTCTGCCAGTGTGCTCGCTCCCTCCCCTTTTTTCACAAAAAACTGTGGAATCTTGCGAAAACAAAATCAGAAAATAACGTACAAATAGTTAAACATATGTAACCATCAAATAATACAGATTTGAAACATTCTACCGCCCTATCTAGATTGATAATGCTTAGAAAATTGGAAAATTTCCGGATTGTTTCGGACGATGAAAATTATGACGAAAGAAAATATTATTTGTTGCCAATTATATTATGCTGGGCTTGCAGAGTACACAAAATGTAGGGGAGTACTGTTGACCATGCAGTTGTCCATCTAGCTCTTCGCTGCTGGCCACGCATATGTGGTTTTAAGTATGGTCAAGTCACTGGAAGGTCTCCTCATTGAAGAACTAGATTGTAGGAAATGAACAGGCAAGCGACCGTGCAACAATAACGCAATAATTGAAATGAACAAACTGAATAACATAGCCAAAGAAAACCTTTTATTTAAATGCACGGAAAAGAAGAAAATAAATTTTAAAGTGCATTAAACCCTTAATTTTGTTGCATTACAGAATTTCAAACCTACTTGTTTATATTTGTATTTTTTGTTCATGTACATATGTATATATATATATATATATATATATATATATATATAATGCTTATTTTTAGAATTGTACAAGAGTATCTATAATCAAGTTGGAGCTCATTCTTATTAAAGACTGAGCTCCTTTTCATGGTTGAGTGGAAGAGCAATTAGCGATTTTATCGTGAAATTGAACTCTGCCATTTGAGCGGCATATTTAGTCATAGTGTAATGTTATGTACTTTTATGTCTGTTCAATAAAATCATTTATTATTATTATTATTATTATTATTAATATTATTATTATTATTATTATTATTATTATTATTATTATTATTATTATTATTATTATTATTATTATTATTATTATTATCATTATTATTATTATTATTATTATTATTATTATTATTATTATTATTATTATTATTATTATTATTATTATTATTATTATTATTATTATTATTATTATTATTATTATTATTATTATTATTATTATCATTATTATATAAAAGCTGGTCGCGAGAATAAATATTGAGGTAATTTTGAATTCAATTCACAATGAGAAATGCATAGAAACTTCTCGCGACAAGCTTTTATATAATTTGAAATTCTATAATGTAACAAAATGATGGGAGTAAATTCTCTTGAAATGTTTTTCTTCTTTTCAGTGCATTTAAATAAAAGCTTTTCTCTAAGAAGTTTTTTTTAAAGTTTATTTATTTCAGTTGAAAACGACCTTTCGCCCGAACAATTTATTTCAGGAATACATAAAAAAGTTCTTAAAGCCACTCAGTAAACGAACACGACTGGTTGAATCCACCGATTTTATTTCCAGCACTGTCTGGCTTTTCCGTAGGATCTGCTGGCGCCCCTAAAATCTGTGGCGCCTGAGGCTTTAGCCTAATCAGCCTTATGGATAAAACGCCCCTGTGTCTACACAGAATACCATGCCGTAGGTGAAACTTTCGTGTTCAATGGAGAAATAGTGGGATGGATTACAAGTGAATACACTCTCGAAGAAGCAACATTGTGATAGCAATTTAGGTATTTTTAGGTTTGAAAATTATTGAATAAACGCAGAAGGCATATTGGAAAAATGCATGTAAGATATGATCGAAAATTTTGATATACCCTGCATAGTTAATAATAAAAAAAATAACGTTACAGAAGATATCCGACAAAGATTTCGTAAAATGGGTATTGCATTTTTCAGCCTCTGCTTCACTCATATAGAGAATAAAAACGGTTTCCTACTAGTATTTTTGTTACGAAAAAACCCTCTATTGGTTGGCCTATATGATTGAGTAACCAATTCGTCATGAAATGTTTAGTGAATTACTAATGTTGAATCGAACTACTTCATTTTCATGTATACGATTTTTTTCATTATTAATTTTCATATTTATTGCACACTAACCACGCAGTCGTTCTTTTTTGAGAAATCGACCGCCAGATTAATCTCAGTAACGTTTAGAATGAAATGACAGAAGGATTGTTATTGTTGATGCTCCAAGGCCCGTTGTTACTTGAAGTTTCTATTTGCCTAGACGGAAAACATCAAAGCATCATCAAAAATACCGCTATCTTATTAAGTACAGTTTATATGGTAGCGCAGATAATGTAAAGCACACCTTTCCGAAGTCTGTGAAGTCAGTTGTTTGCACAGGAACGCGTGTTTCATTCCCGACAACCCTAAAAATATAAACCACACATATTTTATTTGTTCATTGAGTCAGAAAGGTGCCGATAGATGAACGGTTGAAGATTGCTAATGAATACAAAAACTGAGTTGAAATGTTCATGCAAATTTACTTGAAGACAATGAAAAATGTTGCTTTTATTGGGAGATCTACCTTATAATAGTTATTTATGTATCAGGGTCGTAAAGTAGGCGTTTATGGCCTGCGGCGTGGATGATGGCCCGATGGCGTTAGCCGAGGGCCATCACACGCCGAAGGCCTTAAACGCATTTTACGCACGTGATACATACAAAATTTTATGCACTAGCGGTTTTATAGCGCGAATCACAAATACTGACTTGAATTGCAATGGTCTACACGTTTCATACGTTATGCATACAATAATTAAGGGTAACATAATATGAGGAATAAGAAACTATAGTAGCTGAGTGCTATATTGGAGAATCTATTTCAAATAAATAGATCATCACCGAAAAAATTGCCAACGATTATGAACAAATGTTAGAAAGAGTATTGCTCTATTGAACTGAAATGATTCTAATTCGTGTTAGGAATTGCATGAAATGATGTGTGAGTATAGACAATTTGAGAATTTTGTCTACTTTACGGCCCGCCGGGCCATAATGCGCCCACGGGCGGTGAAGTGCCACTTTACGCCCGGCGAACCGGGCGGTAAAGTGTACTCGCCCGCTAGAGCATAAGCACATTTTACGCACGTGATACATACAAAATTTTATGCACTAGCAGTTTTATAGCGCGAATCACAAATACTGACTTGAATTGCAATGGTCTACACGTTTCATACGTTATGCATACAATAATTAAGGGTAACATAATATGAGGAATGTGAAACTATAGTAGCTGAGTGCTATATTGGAGAATCTATTTCAAATAAATAGATCATCACCGAAAAAATTGCCAACGATTATGAACAAATGTTAGAAAGAGTATTGCTCTATTGAACTGAAATGATTCTAATTCGTGTTAGGAATTGCATGAAATGATGTATGAGTATAGACAATTTGAGAATTTTGTCTACTTTACGGCCCGCCGGGCCATAATGCGTCCACGGGCGGTAAAGTGCCACTTTACGCCCGGCGAACCGGGCGGTAAAGTGTACTTTACCGCCCGCTAGTGCATAAATAATCTTTACCTTCTATCAATATCTAATGTCGAACATTTAGAAACTGTTATGAGTTTCGTTATGAGTTTCATTACGACACTGGAACATAAACACGATCAGAGTTTATGATGAATTTACTGAAATTGACGTTATGTCAAATTTGGGGTTTTTAAAATCAAGTAAAGGTTGAAATATCTTCATTATCAACATCAATTTTATATCATATCGACATTTTACTGTGAAATGATTTGTAACAGGTGTTGATCTAACAATCCTTTTAGGTAGTGGTTGGTTTGTGCTTCGATATAATTGAACTATAGATGATCCTGCGTGTTTCAAATCGAGACCAGAAATTTGAGAAATTGACAGCAAAGTCACACATCAGGTACTTTTAATAAACATTTTATCTGGTTACATCAGCCAAAAGGACCACTTGTCCACAACAGGAAGGAAATCAACAAGGAGTGTCGATGACACAAAATGGTGATACGTATAGATAGATAGATTCTTTATTGCCTGATTTTCTATTATACAATAGATGAGACATTGTCGAAATAAATAAATATATAAATGGGAGTGGTTACTTACATGAAATATACAGACGTATAAATACTTAATACATACCTAATAATAAAAACAATACACAGTAAATAATAAAAATAGCATTTAAAAATTGCTAGAAGAGTACATCTCCTAATTGTTACCAACGTAACTTTCAAACTCTTTCAAATTGTAAAAACATTCGTCATGAAGGATCTTCTTCAATCGTCTCTTGAATATACTATAGGATTCACTATCCTTAATGATAGCCGGAAGTTTATTATAATATCGAATGCCACAATTAATGGGAGCTTTTTGACTAAACGAGTGATTTCTTCTTTCTAAAACAAAATTGTTTTTGTGTCTTGTATCGTAATTGTGGATGTCACTGTTTCTCATTAGTTTATCTTTATTGATGTAGATGTAACTGAGCAATTTTAGTAAATATATTGAAGAGACTGTTAAGATTTTATGGCGTTTGAAAGTTTCGCGACATGAAGATCTATAGGGTAGATTAAAAATTAACCTCAGAATTCGTTTCTGTAAAATAAAAACTCTTTGCACATCACGTCCCTGACCCCAGATTATGACACTGTAGGTGATAGCAGAGTAAGCATAAGCATAGTATACGTTCAAGAGGGTGTTTCTGTCTAGCATGGATTTGAGTACGGTCAATAAATAATAACATTGATTAATTTTTTTACAGACACCATCTATTTGTTTCTCCCATGTGAAATTACTGTCAAACGTTGTTCCCAAAAATTTCACCGATTTAGAGGTTTCAATAATGGACTCATTGAATGCAATTAGACATTTCAAAGGTGTTTTATACAAGCTGCAATATTCTATACATACATCAGTTTTCTTCAAATTTATAGTAGGCCTATTTCTAGAACACCAGTTTTCAAATTCAATAAAAGTATTGTCAATTTTTTTTAAAAAGATTCTGTTCCGAATGATCAGTTATAACCATGCATGTATATGTATAAATACCTTACAGGAAAACTCAGCTCTCTCAGGACACTGTACATTTAACTTGTCAAATTTGACAACGGAGGACACCAAATTCAGCTTTACCGCTTTTTGAAGATACCTATATTTGCGTGGATCTTGAAACATTGATTCATAAACTATATTTATGGATTCAGGAACGTATATTATGCATTTCTATTGCAATTTTTGAATGTTATCCCATCAAATACAGTGCAGTTTTTCACGTAAAAAAGAAGTGTTAGAATATTTACATTCTATCAACAAGACATAATATTAACACACGCACACTCGATTTCGCTGTACAAAACCCAGGCTTGCAGTTGAGCAGGATTGGCTTTAAACAAGACCTTTTTCAACAGTACTGAGTACCTACCTACGTGTTAGAGATAAATAAAAACTCATCAACTCATTTATTATAAACATAAATTACAATATTTTCACAGTTAGTAATATTTATTCCTGCAGAAGTGGAGGCAACTGAAGTATTGCGATTTCTAATGAATTCTTAGAAACAATTTCTTCCGTTCCCATTATCTTTGTTGATATTATTTTTTTGTTTTCTGAGGATGTTTTGACACATCCTTCAACAACACTACAGGATTTGACAAACGAAAAAAAACCTCTGGAAAAAAAACCGGAAAAAGTACCCCTTCGAATAATCTTTAGCTATTACATATGTATATTACATACTAACAGATTCTATGACAATAATATCCTGACCAATAATAACCATTCAACTTGCGAGCTAGGTTAGTTCGTTCATGTTATATCAGACTGATAAAATATCACTCTCAAAACGAATTTTTCTTCAACTTCCGAACTGCCAAGTTGCGATCTAGGTTAGTTCGTTCAGGTTAGATCAGACTAATAATTGAACGGAATAATTTTTCATAAGGTTATTTTGTATAATAAATAATTACATGACATCCCTTGTGTATTTCTTCTTCGTTTTTATTTAGTTAACTCGGTCCTAGGTTTTTTATATGCCATATCGCATAATATAAGATTTACATCTGTATAATAGGTAATATGTGATATAATAGGTAAATATTATTCGAAGGGTTTTTTTCCGGTTTTTTTCTGCTCTTTTTTCCGGTTTTCTTGGGGGGGTATTTTTCCTTTTTCCTGTTTTTTTCCTAGATTCACTGGATTTCCACCAACCATGTCTTTTTAAATTTTGCAATCAGCACCAGCATCAGCAAGTATAGGGATGCGGAAGATCTTCTGAAGCAGAGTGGATTTGGTTGTTCAAAAAATTTGGCAATTTCATTTGGAATGCGCCCAAAAGTGTTTATGTCCACTGGTTGGAAATAACATTTTCCTTTTTTGTACAAAATGAATAAACGATCATGGATTGTGGTTTGAGAGCAAAGATAATAATATTTTCGAAAGGGATGTTTGGTATTCTGATGGTAATAAACGTTCCTTCGTCAACAACATCGTTGATTTTCGAATCCTTCAATTCTTTCCTACGGCAAGAAGTCGTAGACAACTGAAAATATTTTATCTGAAATGAGCTCATCTGAAAACTCCCGTATACAAATTTTCAGAAAAATAACCTCAGAAGTTTCCCATATACATATCAACTCAGCACAACGTGGTATACCTTGTATAGGAAGGATTAGGTTATGCAGAAAGGTAACTTGGACATTTTCATTTCATTTTACTTGTCGAAGTACCAGGTACAGGAGAAATAACCGGGTGTCAACGAATCTATTAGACAAGTCATAACTTCTAGACCATTAGGTGTATCTAAATGAGATTTGGTATAGGCAAATGGTATGTGAGGAGGAGAGTTTTCACATATTTTTCACTTTCCGGTCACTTCCGGTTTCACCGGAAATGGCTCCGGTTCTAAATTTTTAAATGGAACACCCTGTATATTGTAACATTTTTGGATTTCTGAGACAATTCTAGATCAGAATGTGACATTTGAAAGTTTTTATGTCTACTTAATTTTTTTGAAGTCACTTTTGAAATTACATCTAGGTGGCCATGATCGGAAGTAAACTAATCTAAGGACCTCAGGTGATATCAGAATATTACAATCGCGAAGTTTTAGTGACTAGTATGATAGATATGAATAAGACAAGTTGGCAAAATTAATTTTCGTGTCTAACTATAATTTTTCAAATGGCGACCATTTTTTGACAAGCACTTTTCGAAAAAAGGATATTTTGACGAATCTAACGATACTAATTTATTTGCGATTGGATTACAAATAAGAACATACATTAAATATTACTGAGGAAAATACTTCATAATAATTTATTTACTTTTGTCAAGTGTGCCATGGATAATAATTCATTTACTTTTGTAAGCACTTTCCGAAAAAAGGATATTTTGTTGAATCTAACGATACTAATTTATTTGCGATTGGATTACAAATAAGAACATAAATTAAATATTACTGAGGAAAATACTTCATAATAATTTATTTACTTTTGTCAAGTGTGCCATGGATAATAATTCATTTACTTTTGTAAGCACTTTCCGAAAACAGGATATTTTGTTGAATCTAACGATACTAATTTATTTGCGATTGGATTACAAATAAGAACATAAATTAAATATTACTGAGGAAAATACTTCATAATAATTTATTTACTTTTGTCAAGTGTGCCAGGGATATGCATGATGCATAATATTTTGCAGTTATTTCGATCAAGTCTTCTTTGGAAAACAAAACACCCACTTATAGGTTATGACAGTGACATAAGCTATAAGAGCAGAAGGTAAAATTTTCTTGATATTCGTTAAATTTTATTTCAATTGTCTTTCAAAATAATGTATACTCAAAGTGAAAAAGTGGATATGTTGTTATTGTTTGGAGAATGTCACAGAAATTCAAGAAATGCTGCTGAGTTGTATGCTCAGAGATATCCCAATCGGCAACAACCATCCCATCAGTATTTTCCGTATGTTGAGAATCGTTTTAGGCAAGAGGGAAATCGAGAGGCAGAACAGAGGTTTATCATAAATGAGGAGACTGAGATTAACGTTCTTGCTATGGTTGAGGTTGACAAAATGGTTTCTTTAAGAGAAATTAGTCGAGAAATGCAGATAAGTCACGAATCAGCAAGAAAAATATTGAAAATGCACGGATATCGAGCATTTAAATATCAGTTACATCAACATTTGTATGCTGACGATGGCGATAGACGAGTAGTGTTTTGTGATTGGTTGCTTCAAAATCATAGAGTTAACCCAAATTTCATCAACTTTATTCTATTTTCCGACGAATTACGATTTACAAATAATGGCTTGTTTAATAAGCAAAATTCTCGGTACTGGGCCCAACAAAATCAACATGCAATGAGAGAGGGCAATTTTCAAGAAAGGTCTAACTCATTTGCCTACCCATTTGATACAATTGAAGCAGTTCCATCAGATCTAAACTTCAACGAACACTACCTTGATTTATTTTTTGAGGTTAATGCAGTTTTGAAAGTTTTGAGAGCTTTTGTTGTTTGTGTTCTAAAATTTGTTATTAATTCCTGTATCTCCAGTACCTGTATCCCTGCAATAACTGAACATGTCGAAAAGGTGCTTGGTACCCGGTTGATTGAACACATGTGCAAATTCCAATAAACAATTTTTTAGAACACAAGTGCAAATTCCAATAAACATTTTTTTATGCAGCGCGTCGGAAAATGTGGTTCGAAACAGTGAATAAACCTTTTGTGAAAAGTGGAGATATATGTTTTTATGAAGAACATTTTCAAGTGAGTACTTTACGTTATGTTATTATTGTATTCAAAGCAGAGTTCAAGGAATGATTTCAAATTTTAGTCATTGCAAGAAAGACCGTGAACAATTACACAAATAAATTCACACCAAATCGTTTATGATAACACTATTATCGAATTTATCAGTTGAATGTTGATTGTTGAACGTAAATAAAATAAAAATTAACCTCACATCTCCATATAACTTTTGAGAATTGAGAACTGTCATTACGATTTGCTGTGTTGTCAATGCTCGTTCTTCATCAAAAGGATGATCCGTTCAGAAAATTTTAAAGTTACAAATACAATAAAAAATAGCTAATATGTGGATTTTTATCTATGAGTTGATCAAGTGACAATGTATTGATTATTTCTCAACGGCTTTATATCATGCTGGAAGTTATATTTTTAAGGAAAACGGTATTGCCTGTTTCGGAACGTGGATTATGGTGGGAGGTATTTCCGATGAACGTGACGTCAGTGGCACACTTTCAAATGTGATATTTTTTTAAAAATGAAAGAAAATAATGGAACTTTTTGTTAAATGGACTTTTCAGACTAACAACTATTGATTTAAACGAGTTTTGTAATTTAATTTCCGTAAATGTAAAGGTCCATTGGACCAATATTATTTCAAGGTCAGTTAACAGGGGCTAGGTACTTAGGTTTACTTCAAAATGAAATCGAGGATCATCTTAATAATCTACCTTTAGCAGTTTTACGGCAAATTTACTTCCTACAAGGTGGAACACCCTCTCATAATACCAGATACGTTCTTGATTACTTAATAGAGCATTTCAATAATCAAGTTATTGCAACCAATGGTCCAGTACGATGGCCTGCCTGCTCACCGGATCTGATTGTGCTAGATTTCTTCATTTGGGGATATGTTTAGGAAAGGGTCTACTATGCAACAGCCCCAGCCACTCTCGAAATCTTAGAAGAAAGGATTCTACAGACATTTAGAAGTATAACGCCACAAATGTTACGATACGTGTTGAGAGAAACAATTGAACTAGCTGAAATGTGTCAACAAGGAGGAATGCACTTTGAAAATTTACTGTAGTGAAAATTTTAAGAAATTAGGATATTGAAAAAATGTAAGTGTATCGATGAAATTATTGTTAATTTTGTTAAATTTGTTGATCCAATCGCAAATAAATTAGTATCGTTAGATTCGTCAAAATATCCTTTTTTCGGAAAGTGCTTTTCAAAAAATGGTCGCCATTTGAAAAATAATAGTTAGACACGAAAATGTAATTTTGCCAACTTGTCTTATTCATATCTATCATACTAGTCACTAAAACTTCGCGATTGTATTATTCTGATATCACCTGAGGTCCTTAGATCAGTTTACTTCCGATCATGGCCACCTAGATGTAATTTCAAAAGTGACACCGAAGAAATTAAGTAGGCATGAAAACTTTCGAAAATGTCACATTCTGATCTAGAATTGTCTCAGAAATCCAATTTGTTACATTATACAGGGTGTTCCATTTAGAACCGGAGCCATTTCCGGTGAAACCGGAAGTGACCAGAAAGTGAAAACTATGTGAAAACTCTCCTCTTCACATACCATTTACCTATACCAAATCTCATTTTGATACACCTAATGGTCTAGAAGTTATGACTTGTTATAATGTTTTTTGATGAATTATCGTTTTTTTCCAACTCAGCTTGTATGGTATTAGACTGGTGCTTATAATTTTTGTGAAAAAATAGGCAAGGACCAGGTGGGTTGACTTTAAGGAAAAACAAATTTTAAAGGAAATTTTAGAGCAAAATGTTCGATATAAAAGTTGTAGACAATAAAAAAATCAAAAACTTTTGTATTCAACATTTTTCGACGTAACCTCAAATTAACAGTCAAAATGGCGAGAAACAGATTTTTCAGTATTTAATTATTTTCTCGCTTATAAATGATTTAATTTACATGAAGATTTGTAAGCATATACATTTTTTGGTGTCGAATGCGCATAACTTTTTCGCAATTCAGAAGACTACTAGTTATAGAGTTATTTACATGATTCGAATAAAATACCCTTATCTTCCACGAACAATTGTTCTGGTGTTTTTCTGTATTTCAGAGGTCTATAAGTGACCGATTTTTAAATACTTTCTTTCGCGAATAAATAATTTAGTTCAAATCAAAATACTACTATTTCGAGTTATTTACATTTTTCGAATAAAATACCCTTATCTTCCACGAACAATTGTGTTGATATTTTTTGTATTTTGAAGGGCTATAAGTGACCATTTCAATTGTTGAAATATCTACTTTAAAATGGCCCATGTAACTAGGTGGTTCATTGATCGTTTAACAGCTTAAAATTGAGAAAAAAGTATGTCTAAATCATGATTTTCTCAATATTTTGATGATATTTGACTTTCTTCATTATTTTTATAAAAAAGTAGTTTATATTAAATTCTTTATAATAAAATATTTGAATACATAATTACACTACAAAATGATTAATAAATAATTTTTTTTTTGTTTTTTTACAACTATTGAAAAACATTGAAAATATTGAGAAAATTGAAAAAAATATGATTCAAAGATTATTTTCGGTTTTTCTCAATTTTACGTGGTTTAACGATCAATAAACCACTAAGTTACGTAGACTTTCTGGAAGTAGACATTTCAACAATTAAAATGATCAATTATTATAGAACCCTGAAATACAAAAAATACAATTGTTCATAAAAGATAAGGGTATTTTTTTCGAAAAATGTACCTAACTCGAAAACCAGTCATCTTCTGAATTGCTAAAAAATCATGCTCATTCTACACCAAAAAAAATATACTAAGCGAGAAAAAAATTAAATTATGAAAAATCGTGTTTTCGCCATTTTGACGGTTAATTTGAGGTTATGTCGAAAAGTGCACTAAACAAAAGTTTTTGACGTTTCCATTATCTACAACTTTACTTCCAAACATTTTCCGCTAAGAGGTCAGGTTTCGCCGCAAATCGTAAACAGCTCTTTACAACCCCTAAACTGCATCCCCATTTCACCATTTTGACTGTTTTCGTGTTCAGATTTTTTACTTGAAGTTAGAACCTCAACAAAATTTTCCATCTGGTCCTTGCCTGTTATTTTTTTCTTAATTTAAGCGTTTAAAATTGGTTTTTGCACCAGTCTTATGTTCCCGAATCTGTTATCAATTTGGTGTCTGTTTCTTGATTAAAATATTTTTCAAATTTTGGTAATTTTCTATCGCGGGCTTTTGTTTTGATCTATGCTGTTTTTTACTAGTAAAATCTATGGGTAAGAAAGAAAAAAGGTGTCTTGCCTTACCACGATGGTGCTCATTGCCATAATCCTATACAATAGGAAAAATCTATGGGTGGACCTTTTATCATTAATCTTGGAAATTACATTTCCTTTGTTTTTTGATTTGTTTTCTTAATATTTGGGTTCGTTCCTCCGATTCACCGGTCTCGTGCATGGCATCACACGTTAAAAGGAAGGGCTGCGTCTTCCCTAGCTCACACAAGTCTCTCGAAGCCTTCCGAGGGTTGCGCGCAGGGGTGCAATCGGTTGACGGAAATAACAATTTTAACAACAACAATTTTTTTTAACAATAACTATTGATTGATTAGTGAACTGATCGTGTGAGCAATCTCAATAGGTATTGTCTCTTGTCGATTTAAATAAATAAGTGGACTGTAACTTTCACTATATATTAACACCTTTGGAAAAACAATTACAAATTATGTACACGTTTAAACGCCGTGAAGCTCTAATATGGCATGCTTAAAATCTACTCCACACAAGAGAGTTCAACCTTCTCAAGTGCTAGTCGTTATCTAAACAACTTCCCTTAAGTATTTCAAGTGTTTTATCTGAAACCATAACATACATGAATTTTCTTTGACAGCCACTCCGGACCGTACCACCACAAGGTTGATTTTGATAACTGACCTGGATTAATATCCGCAGAATTTTTTTCTGATCTTACATGTCGCTATTGTTCCGGTTTTGTCAAACTTTGAATTTCCGAAACCCTATTCGCCACAAACACCTTCCAAGAATTTGGTTGATCCGCTAACCAAGCTAAGACTATCGTGGAATCTGTCCACAAAAAAATATCATTCAATTTAATATTCAAACCTGTTACCTTTTTATGCACTTAACTAGCTAATAATAATGCTCCACATAATTCTAACCTAGCTTAGTTTATTATAATGGACCTTATCGAGTTCATTTATGAAGATGTCGTTTATTTTTGAATGTTTTTCACTCGATTTCATTTATCTATGATGTTTTATGTTAGTTGAAAGAGTGGCCTTTCAAGGCCGGTATGTCAGGGCGATATAATGTTTAGGAAATATTCGTAGTTTGTTATGGTTTCAGATGAATCACTTGAAATACTTAAGGGAAGTTGTTTAGAAATAAGGAATGAGAGATAACGACTAACAGCGAAGTGATCGTGGTGTTAGAGCGTTTGGCTTCCACCCAGGCGGTCCGGGTTCGATCCCTAGTCGTGTATCACTGAGCTGAAGTGGTTCGGAATCCACTTTTATTCAAACTGTAGGTACGGGATCTCCCTTGCTCGCACAAGCTCTGCTTTTGAGGGGTTTTCTCCGAAAACCTGGGAGTTTCGTAAAAACAAACAAAACAAAACAAAACAAAACTTAAAACCTGAGAAGGTTGAACTCTCTTGTGTGAAGTAGATTTTGAACATTCAATATTAGAGCTTCAAGGCGTTTAAACGTGTACATAATTTGTAATTGTTTTTCCAAAGCAGCAGGTGCCAATTACTCCGATGACGATTTCCAAATATCCTCTGCTAGATTGAAAAATGTTTCCAAATATCCGGCTCAAAGGACCAAATGATTGATCAGTGAACTGATCGTGTGAGCAATCTCACTGGGTATTGTCTATTGTCGATTTAAATAAATAAGTGGACTGTAACTTTCACTATATATTAACACCTTTGGAAAAACAATTACAAATTATGTACACGTATAAACGCCTTGAAGCTCTAATATTGAATGCTTAAAATCTACTTCTCACAAGAGAGTTCAACCTTCTCAAGTGTTAGTCGTTATGTCTCATTCCTTATTTCTAAACAACTTCCCTTAAGTATTTCAAGTGTTTTATCTGAAACCGTAACATACTACGAATATTTCCTAAACATTATATCGCCCTGACAACTATAATATTATCATTCAGATCGAACGTGCTGGAAGTATCGATATGCTCTTCAATTACTTCGAATGGGTTGAACTTTGTTGCACTATGTTGTTGTTATAACTCAACATGGCGTGTTTTTTAAGTTAATCGGGTGTCAGATCATCATTTCCTTCCCTCAGACAACGTTCAATGAGGGTGGAATGAAATCGTTCGACTGGGGTGTTCAAATTATAATTTTTCGAAGTAGCGAAGTGGAGTTCTAAACGATGCCTGGTTGTTAGGGGCGAAATTTACGAGAGGAGAGCAGTGAATGTGCAAAGATGTTTCACGTCCGTAACATACCCGATAACTCAGTTGGACGTGGATTCGACTATAAAAATAGATTTCGATAGTATTGAAATGTGGGGTTTAATTTTCCGGTGCGCCACTGATTCATCGCCAGTGAAAGATCTGCAACAAAATCTGCAACAACCCTTATGGAATGGGACAACCCACTGCACTAATATTACTGAAATAATAATCAATAGATACCTACAATGGTATGAATATAATAAATAAATATGTAGAGATTTTGTTTTCACTTATATAGGTACATGGATTACTTGGACCACTGTAGGACCAGAATAAAGGAATAGTCACGTCCCTTACTAATAAAATATATTGAATTATATTACACGCGGTATGTACACAGTTCGGGCACACACCAATCAATGTTCCTGAAAACTATGACAACAGGAAGTCATGTGTACACTAAAATTGAAAGTGATGAATCGATCATGAATATTACACATTCAGTGTGGGCTATGCCTGTGACGTCACGGTGATAGCTTACAATTATGCAATTATATGTGATGTATAAATTTGCCTTAAGGACAGTCTCAATCTTAAGCTAGACTTATCTGATAGTAAGTAGATCTTCACAAATAATGCCAGTTGTAGTCTCTGAATTCAATGCCTTGGTGAGTACAGGGGTGCACAGTGGGAACGATACAATCAACCGAAGAACACGTAGGAAGCTGGGACGATTACCGATTACATCAAGTGGTGCAGAGATTCAAACAAACGAAGAAATGGGCAGAACAGATAAGGATAACACCAAATAACAACAAAGGAACAGTAGAATACCCTAGAATAAACAATACCACTCTGACTTCTGATTACACTTGTATGGGGCCATTAGTAGAGCCCAAATGCAAATACAAACCTCTATTTAGTGGGTGGTTCTTGTTACAGCCTTGATGGTTTGTTTGCTATCTGACAGCTTGTTTCTTGTTCCAGCAGTTTTACCAATGAAGAAATACACTACAAGTCCTAATTTCTGACGTTATTATTAAAACAGAAAGGGTTTTCATAGTGCAAAATAAACCCGTAACAAGGTACAAAAGTGTTCCATGTCCTTGTTTTCAGATTCAGTACTACTATCACTAGTTATTTTTTGGAGATACCCATGATGTGTGACAAAATTTACAACCCCTTCTACAGGGTGTTTCATAATAAATGCGCAGGACTTCAGGATGTGATAGCTCGTCCAATAATATGAAAAAAAGTTTTCATTAACTTACCCTCTAAAATGCACCATTTTCGAGATACAGGGTGTTGAAAAAAAAATAATCATTTTTTGCGAATATCTCTGGATCCGTTCATCGCACAGAGAACAGATTTCGTAGGCATTTTCTACTCATAATAAGCTATATTTTGTGCGAATTTTTAATTTTTTCAAATTCATAATTGGTGAAAATTTTGAAGGGGTAGTGGGTGTTTTTTTCTCCAACTTCTACGCCACTAGAAAAAGTATGATTTTGAGCCACCTACTTGAACCGCCAATGTTTTCTACACAAAAAATGTACACTTGGTCATAAGCTCTAAAGTTGACCGTTTTCAAGAAAAATCAACTTTCATGTTGAAAAACATGGTAAATTTTTTTAAATAATTTTTTTCCTAATTATACAAAATTTATTTAAACGTTAAAACAAGTAACAAAACCAAACGTTGACTTCTTAATTGCAAAATAAATAAAATCATACTCAGTTGAATTGTTGGAAATGTCCGCCGTTAGCTTCAATGCACGCAGCAATTTTTCGATGAAAAAACATTATTTAAACAACATGAAAGTTGATTTTTCTTGAAAATGGTCAACTTTAGAGCTTATGACCAAGAATACCTTTTTTGTGTAGAAAACATTGGTGGTTCATATAGAAGGTTCAAAACTGTACTTTTCTCAGTGGTGTAGAAGTTGGATAAAAAACACCCACTACCCCTTCAAAATCTTCACCAATTATGAATTTTAAAAAATAAAAAATCCGCACAGAACATAGCTTATTATGAGTAGAAAATGCTTACGAAATTTGTTTTCTGTGCGATAAACGGTTCCAGAGATATTCGCAAAAAACGATTATTTTGTTAAAATTTCAACACCCTGTATCTCGAAAATGGTGCATTTTAGAGGGTAAGTTAATAGAAACTTTTTTTCATATTTTTGGACGAGCTATCAGATCCTGAAGTCCTGCGCATTTATTATGAAACACCCTGTATAATAAATACTCTTGTTACTGAATTCAAGGTGGATGCTATGTGGATATATTGAAGATGAATTGCATTTAATCACTGAGGGATTTCGGTAGTACTTATGTTTTACAGCTTTCTCACAGATGTTGATATATTTCTTCGTCTTGCGACATATTTGGCCAATAATATTATGACTTGAGCAGATTTATATGTGTGATAATATTCAAGTTCCTCTTTTTGTTCTTTTTCGACATCAACGTCTATCATAAATTTTGCACAACATATCAATTGGATAGTCATGTTAAAAGTTTCGGATATCAATTGAATTTTGAAGTATAAAGCAGAGTTTGTCTAGTGTCCAAGTAAACATTGGCAAAATTGACAATTTGATCTCCTAGATTATTTTTCGAAAAAGTGGAGAATACTGGAACAGTACCAAACTTATTTATTTCTTAAATCTTACTTTATGTCTTCACATGTCATGACCAATTGATTTTTGTACGTGTTCAGAGGTTGATCGGTTACTGGCATTGTTAATATAGGGTTTTCGACACAGGCAGGATAGTTTCTAAATCTTCCTCAATATTTTCTATCACGTTCATAGGGGGTCTCAGCTGAGCATTTGAACCAATACTGATTTTTTATTCCGTTGGACCAGTTCCGTAGTTATTTGTAATAGGAATGTTTTCGATGAGGTCCTCCTCCACGGCACTGGCTATCCAAATTTGGAATATTATTCATATGTTCGAGTCCCTTCTGAATTATTTCATCAATATCGTTCAAATTCACGTCGGTTGTCATTGTTTCCAGGGCATTCATGTCATAATTTGGTGGATGCTTGATTGGCAAAGCGTCCGCTGCCTGAATACTTTTACCATTGTTTATATAGAAATAAGATAGTTAGCCAACCTTATGGGATTTGTATTGGATTCAAATGGATGCGACATGTAGATGGCGACATTGATCTCGCATCCAAGTCATGTCGTAACTTGATTGAAACAATGGGACAGCATTAAAATCAGTTTTTTTTTGAAGAAACCTGCATTGAACTGACGTCAAAATTCATGTTTGTTACTAACAAACGCTAGATAACACTCGCGTTTTGGTCCAATACATTTTTCACAGGCATTGACTAACTAATCTTACTTCTATTTAAACAATGCTTTTACCTATTTTGTATTCGATTGAGTAGTCAAATTCCTCTAGCTTCTATCTCCACCTGACAAAGGCGTGAATTGGGCTCTTTGAGGGAAAATAACAATTGCAATGGTTTGTGATCTGTGAATATTTTAATTTTTCGCCCAAAGAGGTAGAGCCTAAAAGGATTTACAGCTCCATACGATGAATCAACGACTCACAATAAGTCAGTCTTGATAATCTCCGTCAAAATTTTCGAATTTTGTTCGAATGCTCGAGTTTTTGTTTCCGATGAGTGCGGCTGACTATTTGTGAGACGGTGCTTCATTTGTGAAGAAATATTATTTAAACAATTGATTATTATTCGTTAGGCAGGGACAAGAAGACTCTAATGTTGTCGGACCTACCCTTGCACTAACGAGAGGCAAGAACCTAGAAACATTTCAGCAGGTAATCCCAGCCAGATGAAGTATGATATTTTGTTTAATTACAATAAGCACTTGCAACCCACTTGTAGGAACGTTACACAAATATCTGTCAGAAGTTTGCCTCATATTTTCCACTTAATCGAAATATTTGGAAAGAATGGGTATTTCGACTTTGTCGATTTCGTTCAAATTATTCAATTGTTATTGTTATCTAGGTGTTTCTTGATTACTATGGATTCTATGTGAGGTTATGGTTATTGTCAATGAGGTGATTGGCATAGTTTGGGTCCTGAGAGATTCATTAGCGAGCCTTTCTCTCCTCTTTCAGTTCAAGAATACGGTTTTAGGTTTTGGGCGGAGGACACGTCTACTTTCTCTTGTTGTTGTTGAGATATTTAGGGATACATAGACAAACAATATAGTTGACATCGGGAAAGCGTTTGGCAAAATGATACTGTTGGATAGACAAGATGTCTTCTTTCTCTAAATTGTGGTAGTCGTACCGATAAACATTTGCTGATTTCAGAAAATATTCTCCATATGTCTCTGATTACAATAATAATGATTTTTCCAAACCATCAAGTATACGTGTCACAAAATTGAAGTGGATTTCGAGATACCCCAGCCATTCCAGATAGGATTTGATAGCCTACTAGTTACATAGTACATATCTTCTAGAACAATTCATTCAGATTCATATATTATCATATTCATATCTGATTACAGAAACAAAGATATTTCATGCACTTTTCCAGGAAAATACTCTATTACTTGAATTACAAAAATAAGTCACTTTTATCTCTTATCTTTATTTGCTACTGTTCAATATATAATCAATATATGCTCGTCGGCAAGAATAAAGAGGATATAAAATTCTCAACTGCTCTATATCTATGTATATTGGCTACCATAACCATGAGTTGATAAAAGCGGAACTTTGAAGTAATATTTTCAAAAAATATATCAGTTGATCTGATGCTTCGAGATCATCAATAAAATAAGTATTACCATTAACTGATGAACAGTCTGAACTATTAGTTTGGGAAATTGGTGACAGTATGTAAGAAAAGATTTTGTACATATGAAGGGTACATGGGGAAAACCAGCTATATTCAAAGTGTTTATTAAGTACTCGTTCAAACTTCAAAGGGCAAATCTTTGACTAAATTTAAGATAAAAAGTTCATATGAACATGTGTCAGCAAATGTTTTGTTTCGGAGATACAGGGTGTTGAAGTTGAAATTTCATTTTCAATTATTTTGAATAATTCTTGCAAAAAATTATTTTTTCGCACAAAATTTGATGAACGAGGTATTTTGAGGTGAGAAATCAAGATTTGGTATTAATTTCTATGTAGCACTTTTTTACAGTGATCTTTTGGAATGTTTCATATTCAAATCTTATTCCTACATCTTTTCTGAACAAAAAAGTTATACCTGTTCAACAACGTTAGGGATAAGCGTTTTTGAGAAATTTGCAAATTTCTTCTTCGATGCAAGTTATTGGGTCACTAGGCGCCAGATGAAGTTGCTCAGAATTTTACAAAAACTGAGTATCTGATGGATCTCGCCAAAATAAATAAATTTTTGTTCTTCAAGATGCATCGAAAAATGGTTTGTTCCCAAAATACAGAAACATATTGTATCTTGATACATCTTCATAGAAAAAATGTTGTTTATTTTAGCGAGACCTATCCCCTAGCGTTGTGGAGCAAATATACCTTTTCTGCTTAAAAAAGTTGTAGGAATAAGATTTGAATACAAAAAATACCAAAAGTTCACTGTCAAAAAAGTTAGGGCAAATTAAAAACAATAATGAAAGTATCCGCAGCGCCCTCTATATGCTAGATAAAAATTAATATCAAATTTTGATTTCTCACATCAAAAAAAATCCCGTTCACTAAATTTTCAACACCCTGTATATCCGAAACGAAACGTAACATTCGTTGACATATGTTCGTATGAACTTTTCATCTTAACATTTGTCAAAGATTTACCATTTGAAGTTTGAACAAGTACTTAATGAACACCCTGTATGTTGAGATTGAATAAAAAATCATATTATCATTTTGAATGCACAAAAGATATATTTTTAAGTAGACACTACATGTAGGATCATTTTTTGCGAAGAAATAATAACTTAAAAATCGACGTCATATCTTGAAAGGAGGTGGGGGAAAAAATTATTTTTTTCTTAAAAAAGGTGGAAAACTGAAAAACAAAATCGACCTGTCCGAGCTTTTCCTCCGAAAATAATCAACTCGTAAGATAATAGAGCGATTCCACACTTTATGAACGCACTGTATATTAATTATTACATATCTACGTAAATTAAATATTTCTGGAATAACATTGGCCAATGTCTCATAATTAGCTTCGCCCTCATGAGAAAGCTGCTATTTAACTTGATTTTGAAAAGTCCACGTTGACTGATTTCCAAGTTAGTAACCTGACATGAATGATATTCACTGAAAAAACACATAAATTTGTTGTTTTTGTGGTTATTAAAATAATAGTCCGGGAGCCAGTGACAGATTTCCATGACCAAGTTCCTCTCAAGCGCAAATTAGTGGAATGCATCAGAGAGTTATATTATAAAGCTTCGTGAACGTCAGCTGCGGTTCCGTGGGGGGGATGAGCGGTGGTAGCCTCCCGCGCACAAAGAAAAAGAAATGTATTCAATTTTGTTTTCCTACCTGAAAACATGTTAAATTATCGCTAAAGCAATATCTTGAAGAAAGGAAAAAAATCAGTTGACTATAGCATGGTGTATACGACAGCTAGTTGGTCGAACACAAAAAAAATTGTACCTTCTATGATTTCCTCTCAAATAAAATTTCACCTTATATTCGGATTGCGTCAATTTAACATGTTTCCGGGAAAGAGGACATAATTGAATATATTTTTTTTCTTCATGCGTAGGAAGGTACTGTGCTGATCATCCCCCCCCCCACCAACGGAATCGCAGCTGACGTTCACGAATTTTCATAATACGACTCTCTGATGCATTCCACTAAATATCGCTTGAGAGGAAATGACTGACCAAATTTTTACCGGGCTCCTGGACTATAAGGAAGAATTTTTTGAGGAAAAGCACTGTTTCAATAAAAAAAGTGTAATACTGGTGAAATAAGGCGTGTATATTGTGCTGGTGAGAATTGATTGTGTTTTTCAAGAAAAAAACGTAAGCTAGAAAATGCCAGTTATCATTAAAAAAATTACTTGGGTCCGCCAAAAATTTCATTTTTATTTTTTGTTCAGGAGACCAAACCACGTGAGGCCCAAAATTTTACCAAATATTCAGTTCTGCGTGTACAAATTCAACAAATCAAATTAAATCAAATATGCTTTATTATCGAAAGAACTGAATTCTCATTGATAAAGCGAGAAGAAGGTAATTATAAAATAGACATAAACATTCAGAATACAATAAAAGTGCAAGCTGTATAAACATAAATAAACCTATGTATAAACACAGATTTATCAATGAAATAATCTTATTCACAAAATAAAAATTTGTATATAACATATACAATGTCATATACAGGGCTATTCAAATTGGTTTCTGTACATGGGATCTCGTAAACGATAAGAGATGGAGTGTAGGTTAAATTGTGGCAAAGTTGCAAATTTTAGAGACCTATTCAATGATATAAAAAAAGCGAATTTAGCTATTTTGGTTCTGGAGATATACAGGAAAAACCAAACAATCCCAAATTATGTTTTTGCCTGTATCTTCTTTATTCGCAGACATATTGAAAATCTGTACACATTTTGCTGTTGGCACTTGATGTGGGCTATCAGAATATGTCCATGAATCTTTTATACAGGGTGTCATCTGACTTGGACCTTTGAATTTTTAAATACGGACCTGTATTTTTTGTTGTAGTTTTTGTTTCGGATAAATTGTGGCAAAGTTGCGTATTTTAGAGACCTATTCAATGATATAAAAAAGCGAATTTAGCTCTTTTGGTTCTGGAGATATACAGGAAAAACCAAACAATCCCAAATTATGTTTATGCCTGTATCTTCTTTATTCGCAGACATATTAAAAATCTGTCCACATTTTGCTATTGGCACTTGATGTGGGCTATCAGAATATGTCCATGAATCTTTTATACAGGGTGTCATCTGACTTGGGCCTTTGAATTTTTAAATACGGACCTGTATTTTTTGTTGCAGTTTTTGGATCGTCGACGTTCACTTCATACTGAGAAATTTAATCTAATTTTATATTTCGGGATGTTTCGGTAATATTTTATTATAATTGGGTGAATTATTCATTTTTAAATTACGACCCTCGAAATTGGTTCACCGAGTTAAATAAAAATGCAATAGCAACTTTTACGTCTCCCCGTGTACCATAGTGTTTTTCGAGAGTATTTTCTTCATTTTTAGGTACCAACTCGTATTTCCTCACATTTTCAATGCTATTTGAGCGTTTTCTACAATGAGCTTCGAATACCAAAACCTTTTATGATTATCTGAAACATATCTACAACAAAAATTGATTATATGTATTTTGATAAGCTGAAAAAGAAATGATAGCAATAATTACATCCGAAACGAACACTATAATTGTAATGAAAATTGAAATGAAGTAATTTGTACACACAAAAGAATTAATGGCGCAATAAATGTTCGAATTGGAGTCCTTCCATTTCAAGACATTTTTGAACTCGTTTTTTCATATTATTTATTGCCCTCAATACACTTCTATACTGCATTGTTGCGAAAGCATTCAAAATCCTCAATATCAAGTCTTCCACATTTTCTATCTCTCCGCCAGCGTAAATCCTAGTTTTCAACGTCCCCCATAGAAAATAGTCCAAAATTGTGAGATCTGGTGATCTTGCAGGCCATCTTATTGACCCATTATTTGGTAACCATCTGTTGTTGAATGTGGTATTCAGAAACTGATTAACCTCTCTTGTACATTGAGGAAGAGCTCCATCATGTTGAAACCTACCTATTGGAATATCTTCTAGGTATTCAGTGAAGGTGATCCTTAAGAATTGCTAATAACGTTCGCCATTCAATGTCTCCTGGAAAATATATGGCCCAAGAATTTTATTATCAAAAATTCCTGCCCATACATTGAATCCAAATCGCATTCGAGGACGAACTTTTCTGAAATTATTTTCAATGGTCTGAGACCAAACATGTTCATTATTCCTATTGAATACACCGCAATTTGTGAAACGACTCTCATCGGTCCAAATGATGTTATTCAAAAAATTTCCATCTCTCACGATATGTCTACGCAACCAGTTGCAGACATTTCTTCTTCTTTCGGGATCTCCTGGGTATAATTTATGAACCGTTTTAATTTTGTAACATTTAAAATTATGCTTCCTGAGAGTGCGCCAAAGTGTCGTTTGTGGCAAATTGAATTCATCTGCAATTGTACCAATTTTCATTAATTTAAAATTCAGTGATATTACTGAGAGTTTATTAAAATTTAAAAAAAACTTACTTTTTCGACAATACTTTCCTCTATTTCTGTTACATAACTTTTGCAAGGCTTATTGAATGATCCAAATTCGCTGAGGATTTTGTCTAATTTCTGGAAAAGAGTTTCATGCGGTTGCCTTTCGGAATAAATTTCCATATACCATTGGGCTGTAGCATAACGTTTTCTATGGTTTTCATAATAAATTTTTATCGTGTCCCGTTTTTCTTCAGCGGAAAACATAATTTTCACACCAATAAACTCAAAGATATACAACAAATATGACAAATGTCAAAATATTATCGACAATTGTTTTCATATAGTCTACTGAGATTTCATCGGCATTAAAGAAGGTAACTAAAGACATTAGCAACTTATAGGTAAGTTTTATACTAACTAGCGAAAATGTGGTGTTATGATCTTTCTAACTCCAAGAATCACTTATGCAAGAAAATGTAGAAGACTTGAGATTGTGGATTTTGAATGCTTTCGCAACAATGCAGCAAAGAAGTGTATTAAGGGCAATACATAATATGAAAAACTAGTTCAAAAATGTCTCGAAATGGAAGGACTCAAATTCGAACATTTATTGTGCCATTAATTTTTTTGTGTATATAAATTACTTCATTTCAATTTTCATTACAATCATAGTGTTTGTTTCGGAAATAATTATTGCTATCATTTCTTTTTCAGCTTATCAAAATACATATAATCTATTTTTGTTGTAGATATGTTTTAGATAACCATAAGAGGTTTTGCTATTCGAAGTTCAGTGTAGAAAACGCTCAAAGAGCATTGACAATGTGAAGAAATATGAATTGGTACCTAAAAATTAAAAAAATACTCCCGAAAAAAACTATGGTACATGGGGAGACGTGAAAGTTGGTACTGTGTTTTTATTTAACTCAGTCAACCAATTTCCAGGGTCGTAATTTAAAAGGGAATAATTCATCCAATTATAATAAAATATTATCATGAAAATTTTGATTTTTTGTGAATTTTTTTACATATTCGTGATAAACGATAGTTTGAAACTTCGTGCATATATCCATTTGTGAAGAAGTTTCATTGAGAGATATCTATAGAATGTACCAGTTGTAATATACTAGTAGTTTTCAACCAAATTTCTTAAAACGGTGTTGCAAATGGCCGAAACCTAAGAAACGCGTGTTGTGATGAGAATAATATACCTTTCAAAGGCGGAAGTGTTTCAAGCTGCCCTTAATTCAGGATGTAGTAAAGAGAAAGTCACAACTTATGAATCCAGCACGTGCTGTCAAATGAAACAGATTCAGCGTACCTACTACTTCGAAAAACTTCGAGTTATGCTAGATTTGGACATTTTCAAAGTCTTCATCGTATTTTTAACATAGCCGCCTTAATCTTCACAAAACACAACAGGTAACGGAAGGGAGTCAAAATGGTTCGTCTAATTGGGAAAGAAGATAATAATAATACTCCCTCATTAACAAACTCGTAGAATGCGGTTAGAGGATGCATCAGCTGTAGAAAACTTGGAAAACCTACGGCACCACCCAGGGTGTGCGGTGCGCATTCCAAGAAAGCATCACTCGAGGATTTGCATCAAGACATCTCACACCACACTTGATTTCCAATAAGGCAAGATGTTAATAACAATGTTTCAATGTTCCGGTGAGGAATTAATGTAAGTCAAGTTAGTTCCTTGATAGTTATAGAAATAACAAACAAAGGGAGGATGATGACTACTCCAGCTTTCTTCGAATGGCAAAATACCGCCAGAAGAGGTACAACTGATATTCGATGGTGCATCGTCACTCCCTGTTAAAGGTATTGTTGATTCATGAAGATACTCCTTTCTGCTTGCCGAGTAACATGAGTTAGAGCCAGTTGAAAAAGCTGTTTGATGATGGGATGCTTTCCTGAACCAACTTGCCAGAGTCTGACATTCGAGAATAATCATCGGGATCTCCGAAACCTTAAAAGATACAGAGTTGGTTGAATTATTGCAAAGTTGCGCAATTTGGTGCTAAACAAAATGCCTTTTCAAAATTTGGAAAATTCCGAATACTTGCGGAGATGTTCGAAAAAAAAACTAAATTTCATGAAACGTTTTTTATTTATTTTTGGTGATATTTGAAGAACTTTATCCGAATTGAATGACACTTTATCATGGCAACTTTTCCTTCCTTACGAGATGACGTTTTCAAATTAAGGCCAATCAATAGAGCATTTTTTCCTAGAAAAAATACTAGTAGAAAACCGACTGTACCATCACGTGGAAGACAGTCCGCAATTCTGTTATGTTTTCGACTCGCAACTGTCATTTATTAATTTGTTATAAACATTTAAATAACAAAAAACGTGTTTTTTAAATTTGTTTTGCTTATAAACTGAAAACTAATCGAACAATCTCGTTGCTTCGAAGGAAATAATTGCAGATAATTATTGAAATACAAACAAAGTGGGATGTTTTACGACCCGATCGGATAATAGGGAATATGCAAGTGATTTAAATTTACTTGATTTTTTACCTCATATACTTTATTGTCTTGAAATAACACCTAAACCATTAGTTTATCATTTAGTTTGTATTTAACTCCATAAAACTTAAATCAAAAAGTGCATAATGAGCGCGCGGAATTCAAATTTGCGAAACGCATCATCATTGGTCGAAACGAAGAATGACGTCACATGGCACGTCATGAAATTTATCTGTGTTGATATTCATACTGAGCTAGTAGTCTTTCATAGAAAATTTGTTTTTATTTATATATTTGCAATGTTTTCCATTACATAGTGCGATTTTGGTCTAGTGACAATTGTAAATTATCAAGAGCAATGACTGAAAGTGGATTTGTCAAAGCACAATCCGACAATACCTGAACTGATAAGTAGTAATAGTTTATCAAATGATAGTTTTCCTTTTGTAATTTAGGTGAGGTAGGTATATTTATGCATACAAAACTTACCTCTGATCAATTCACTTCATGTTAACTATCGAAATACAATGTACTCACATTGAAATGATCTTCACAACAATGTAAATGTGATATTGATGATACTTCGCCTCTTATAACCTTACACCATTGTTTACGTATTTTTGCACCTCTTGTAACAGAAAAAAATACTTTACTTGGTGTACTTATAATTGTGTTTTGCCATTCCGGTACTAGACAATACCTATAAAATGGTTTTTTTGGCATTTTCCATTATCGTAATAGCGATTAAAACTGCAAATCCCTAACCTAATTGATAACTGTCAATAGTGTCAATGGCCGTAACTATAGAAAGGCTTGTTCATTGAAGACTGCTCTGGTTGATCGAAATCACTTTCACATAAGTTCATCTCTCTCTAACACTTGTACTGCATTTGTCTTACTCTTTTATAAAATATCAACTTCAAGCTAGTAGAGCAATCAAAGTACGTCTCAACGAACGACACTGAAGAAGAACAACACTGATCGCGCCATGTGACGGCATCCACAGCGCGCGAAAATGGAGGCGTTCAAATAGGTCAAATTCAATCGGTATTTTATATATTATTGTAAAAATTAATTCCAAGACTTTCAACCGTATTTATATTTTTTACTATGTTGTAACGAAGTAAAAAAATTATTAAACAAATAAAAAAAATATGCATATTCCCTATTAGTAACGTAGTTAAATTGGAATAACCGGAAAATTTTACGATATTTTCAAAAATTCATTACTCCGTCATTTTTCAAGAAATAGGGTTGCTCCATCTCATGAAAGTAATAAATCATGTGCACTTCATGTGTGCACAGAACTGACTCTGACGGATCATTAGTTTTGGCACAATTGCAATTTGAATTTTTTTGTGCACTATCTTATAGCGTGTCTGGATGCTCTAATGATAATCCGATTTCAATTTCTAAAACAGGTTTTGAAAGTATAGATACAGTACCACAAAACGTATATTCTCATGTTTCGCTTTAATGCTGCAAAATGGGTGAAAAATGCTTGCAATCATGACTGAGAACGGCCCAGCTGGTGGAAGCGGTCGAGTGGAAGAAGAGAGTGGGAGATGAGGGGAAGCAAATTATCATGTAACCCGTTCCCCTCAACTCCCGGACTCTACTACCACTCGGCAGCTAACGCGGGCTCGACCGTTTTCAGTCATGTTTGCATACATTTTTCACCCATTAGCGCAAAATTAGAATATACGTTTTGTAGTACTATACTTCTACTTTCATGATCTGTTTGAGAAATTGAAATCGGGCTATCACTTGAGCATCCAGGCACGCTGCAAAAAAAAATTGCAATTCTGCCAAAACTAACGATCCGACAGCGCCTGTTTTGTGAATTTTTAAAAAAATTGCAAAATTTTAGGGTTTTTCCAGTTTATCTCCGTTACTAATGATCCGACCGGGTCGTAAAACTACTCGTATTGCTCTATTAGTTTTCATTTTATAAGCAAAACAGCAAAAAAGACATGTTTATTGTTGTTTAAATGTTTATAACAAATTAATAAATGACAGTTGCACTTCGAAAACTTAACAGAATATAACTATGGACTGTATTTCATGTGATGGCATAGTCGGTTTCCTCACTCATTTTATGCTCTATTGCTTGGTGTAGGTAATTTGAAATCCAACGTCTTCATGAACCATTATCAATATTCGTTTTTTTCAATAGGACCATAGTGAACTAAAAATTGGAGATTTCAGAAATTCCTGACATGGTTCGGATTTATTACAGTGTTAATACAAACGCAAAAATTTCGTATGAAATAAATTTATAACAATAATACCCCAAACGTCTACAAACACATAATACGTATTGGTGTAATGGGTTTCATCAAAATTTTGCCAGTTTTTTTATACTGACTAGCATTGCTCAAATGCCTAATTGAAAAACTCGACAGCTTAAAAAACAGAAACTGTCGGTTTTTGTCATCAAAACCTTTGAACATCTATAATTAAGTATGGTCACAGAGTAACAAAAAATGGAATAAAAAAATTCAGGTCTGTTTAAAAAAATAAATAATAGTTGATGGTTTCTGGACGACGAAACGTCGGATTTCAAATATGAAAACGCCATCTTATAGGGAAGGAAAAGTAGCCATGATAAAGTATGATTCATTCTGCTAAAGTTCTTCGGATAACGCCAAAAAGCCAAAAAATTTGAAAAAAGAATGTCGACCGAAATTATCAAAATTGCAAAAATTGGAGGCAAGCAGATTAACAAAGATATGGTTATCACCCTTGGCGACCAATGTCCTTCGTATACAACTGTGAAAAACTGAATTGCAAGCTTTAAAAAAGGTAAATTTTATATTGAAGAAGAAGAGCCATCATGAAGGCCAGTTTCTGTGTCCGGCGTCCTCGAAAATATCGATGCAGTTCGTTTCAAGATTTTATAAAACTGTCGAATTGGGCTAAAACGAATATCCGAGGTATTGAATTTGAACGCGTTCTTTATACAGTGAGCACGTAAAGGTTGGAACAAATTCGTTAAACGCTTGATATGTCCATTAGGAAAAATAAGCTCAGACACGTCGATTTTATTTTTCAGTTGCGCATGTTTTGATCTAATCATATTCTTGATGACGTCATCACTGTTCGACCCATGACGTCATTTAAATGGCATTACCCTATTTTGATAATACTTTCAAAAAGAACGCATCTTTTTGTGTATGGATGTCACATTTTTTCTTATGTTACATAACTCTATGTTCGAGAAATAAATGATATTTCATTATTCATAGTAATGTAATATTGGGTCTGATAACGTAAACTTTTGACTTAAGGGGAAAAAATCTAGTTGGGTTAGATCGTGAGATCTAGCTGGCAATTCTAAAAATCCTCAACTACGATCGAAATCATCTTCATTAAGTTCATGATTCATATGAGGATTTTCTTGAAATGATAGTTGCATTGGAGCAATCAATGAGTCAAACGTCTGTTTTAAAATGACTAAAAAAGAATAAGTGGCACCCATATGAAGTGAAAGTAATTCATGAACTTAATGAAGATTATATCGATCGCAGACGAGGATTTTTAGAGTTTCCAGCTAGATCTCCTGATTTAACCCCACTATTTTTTTTTTGTGGGGATACCTGAAGTCAACAGTTCACGTTAACAGACGTAATATTACATTATTATGAACAATGAAATATGAAGGTATTATCAAAATATGGTATTGTCATTTGAAAAAAATTATGATGACGTCATAACTTGAACAGGGATGACGTCATCAAAAATATAAGTAGGCCAAAAAATGCGCCACAGAAAAATAAAATCGACGTGTCTGAGCTTATTTTCCCTAATGGCCATATCAAGCGTTTAACGAATTTGTTCCAACCTTTACGTGCTCACTGTATGGTTCCCGTCGATTCGGATATGAGAAATTTTCTGCAAAATGAATCCCCAGATGTCCGAATGTTGAGCAGAAGGTACAAGGGTTCGATCTTTGCTCGGTTTGAAAAAGACGCAGGCCTCTTGAGCCGTGTTGTTACTGTGGATGAAACTTTTGTACATATTTACGACCTAGAACCAAATCAATCGATAGAATCGAGACAATTTGGTTCTCCATTAAGCCAAAGAAGTTTTGTGTTAAAAAATCTGTCGGAAAAGTTCTTGCTTCAGTTTTTTGGGACTGCCATGGAGTAGTAATCATGATTGATTATCTGGATGAGGGTTGTTACTGGGACTTACTTTTCTACATTACTGACCACTCTACGACACAAAATTGAGGATATAAGTCGTGGAAAGGTGTTTATATTGATTCAATTATTCAATCAATCAATTTATTTAACCTGTACAAAAGTATCAAATAAAACACAAAAGTTATTTAAGTATGTATATTCAAAATCTAGTGGTAAATGAATTCAGGGTGCCCATAAAAGGTGTCCCTTGAGCATGGGTGCTAGTATTTACGTTCTACATAAATGAATTTGTTACATTATGTAGGAGGCTGTTTCTTCTTCCTCATCAAAGAACCTGCATAGTGTATCCCCAGCATGTGCAGGTGTTTCCTCAGGTGGCAGTGGCCTGTGAGGAGTCCTGCCACCTTTCTGAGAGAGTTCCGGAGTTCACTATGGGCTTGTTTTCCATTGATAATTTTGTGACTTTTCCAGAGTCCATTTGGATTTATTGTTTCGATAAAGGTTTCTTTCAAGAAATTTAATCTTTGAAGTTTGTATCAGTTGATTTAGTGTATTCCTTGAATTCTATCCGAATAGTTTCATTGTCAGGTTCATCTAGTAGTTTTCTATATAGAGAGAGCATTTTTTGTGCTAACTAAATTCACCAGAACGTCCGTGATCCATTCTTTCCTTTTTAGGTTTTTTCTTTTAATTGCGATTTTACGCATGGCCAGTTTGATGTTTTCTTTCAGATTTTTTACGAAGTTGTTTGCCATTTTGTTTACGTCGTCCTCTTAGTAGGTATATGTTATCTCATGTTCCTGTTGTCAGTTCTTCCCTTAGCTTTGCTATGTCAATGCACAATTTATATTTTTTGATATGAATTTTTTGTGCCTTTATTATTTCTTCTAAACGTTTAATTTGCAGGATTACTAGAAAGTGATCGTTGATGCACGATCTGATTATGAATGGTCTGAGGAGAGTGAGTCTTGACCATTATGTGGAAAAAATGGGGTTATCTGAAGACATAGTGGAATTTTAATAGATTTTATACCTGTTTTCGTGAAGTTATTAAATATTTGCATATTGCAAACGGGTTAAAGTTTTGAAATTCTCCAGTTATTATCAATAATTCAGTTAATACATTATTTTTCATACCAAACCGTCCATTAATGATCCCTATATCAATGGTCGATTTGTCATTAAAAGTCGATTTCTCTATGAATACATGATTGTTGCATGGGCAACTAAACATAAACGAATTCAGATGTTATGGACGCTAAAATGGATATTGAAGATAAAATGTTGCGGAAACTGCTAAAGTAGCATCTTTAACTTTATTTCCAGAAAAAAAATTAAAATTCCTTCATTTTAACAAGAGTGAGGTAGACGGAAAAATATTGTAATCAACTCATATTAAAATGCCTTCATTAATACACTAGTTAATTAAATAACTATAATAACACCATGGATGTTCGGGTGGCATACTCGAAGGTTCTGTTTCCTTGGGTTTTTCCTTGAAAGTTATACTCAAATGCACTTTGTGTTATTTCAGTTTAAATCTTTGGCAGTTTGAAATTATTATTTAATGATTATAATATTCATTACAAATAGAGAACAGTAGGAAGGAATTTAATTGTTTTAATTTTGTTTTAATTGTTTTTTCCGTTAACCAGATGTCGTTCCCTTACGAATGTCAGCCCTCAAAAGTCGAAACTTGTGCGAGCCAAGGATTAACGAGGTCTTACCTTTTTACGTGCGATTCCTAGCACTTTCTCGGGCTATCAGAAAAAATTCTGCAGTTGCCGTGGTTTGACCATCGCCGACTGGCATCCAAAGTGATTAAAACATGTCGCTTTAACCACTCGGCTACCTGGCCCCAGAAGGAATAGTTCTTTGTTTTTGTGAGACGTTTCTAGTCTCTTTTGATAAATAATATTGAGTAGCTTACTTTGCGTTTTTCTGGGTACGGGTAGCCCTCGTTTGGATTTCTTTTGCGGAGTTTTTTCTTTCCCTGGTCTCCGACCATCTTTGCGTGGAACTTATATCAATGTGTTTGCTGACTGTATTTTTTCGCCTCTTTTGATCCTTCTTTTATCTTCTTACTCTTCTTTGCAGCTTTTTCTGAGTCACTCTCTTCTTTCTCGAATGGCCTTGAGGGAGTTTCTGGTGTGCTAATGGCTTTCGTGGAATCTGTTATTTCAATGTTTTCTTCAAGATCTAGTATATTTTCCACAGTATCCTATATTATTTCTATAAACCTTTTTGCTCGTTATGATTGATTGCTGATATTTTTTCAGAAGAGCATCCTCCATCAAGATATTTATAATACTTACAGAGAGACTGTCAACGTTTTTGTGATGTTCCAGAGCAGTGAAAAAGCTTGTAAGCGCAGCATCACAGATGAGACAACATTTTTGAATTTTGGAAAAACATTAAAAGTTTTTACAAGTATTTAGGGGCTGCACTCCATATATAACAACAGTATTCCACGACAGGTCGGATCTGTACCTTCTAACTCATAACCAATTGATGATAAAATCAAGTTTTTGACAAAGCAGCGAAATGGAGCACTTCATTGGTATGGATGGATACTCCTGACATAAATACGTCGGCCACTGTGAGATCTGCCTTTCTAGAAAAATGATATTCTTGTGTTTTATTCGCATTGAATTCTACCGATTTTTGCTAATGCTCATATTGAAATCGTTCACGTTCCTTCTCCGTTATTTCTGGTTTCACGGACTGATATCGGAACTTTAGAGAATGCTGTATCAAGTGTACTTTCATCCGCAAAGCTTTCAAAAAATCATTGATGTGAAGAAGAAACAGTTTTGTGCTAGAATGGATCTCTGCAGAACACCAGCATTTATAGGTAGAAGAGGTAGAGGATAAAACTCAACCACCACGTGGAGAGATCTGTCTGAGAGAAAGCTTCACGGAAAAAAAATCTATACCCAGTATCCGAAATTCATATACTCTTCATCTGAATGGCGGATACCCGGGGTGACAGCAAAACGCTTGTTCGTTATTATCCGACTGTTCCAGCTATACTTTGGTATCTTATGACTATACTACAATCGCAGATATAATCAATTAACCAGTGTTTTGAGATGGGCTGTCCTAGGCATATAAAACTAGTGACATCGTTTTACAAAAATAGATTCCTTGGCGTGTAGAAATGATAATCTTGTAGTATGAAGGTTGGTAGCTAGGAGGAGAGAACTGGAAAGCTGATCCTATCAAACTAGTTATCCCGTAATATAAAACTTGCATTACCGTCCGATAACACCAGTTATCCTGTTTTATGAAACTAGCATGCTTGTCTTATGAACCCGCACTTCAATTTTCATATAATGCTAATAACCTTGTCATATCAAAATAGCAGTTCGTTTCCCAATATCCAGGGTTAGTCGAAAGTAAGGATTCGCCCATTTTTCTCAGTTAATATGGGAGTTATTAAAAAAAAGTTGGGGTGAAAGTTGAAGAGTCTTTCAGTTTGCACCTTTTAATGTTCTTATTCATTTATTTTTTTCATCTCATAGACATTTTTCATTATATGTCATGTTTACTATCTTCGGAAAAGTCGTTTTCATCTCATTTCAGCAGTACTAATGTTATTTTCAACAGACAGATTCGTTCGATAGATGCAGTACTCTACTTTATTCTGTTTTTTTTTCAGCTCAATCTCCTATATTGCTTCATTAATTTAAAACTTTAATCTGTCGGGGAATGTAGCCAGAAAGATATTGTAGCAGTAAGATAATACAACTCAGACAGTTGCGTACTTACTGTCCCTATTGAAAAATTGCACTCAAAATACTTGCTCGAGGACAATGCAAGTGAAACAAATATTGAATATTTCCTAATTGGAATAAGATGTAAGAAATAGCGAAATAGTTTCATTAGTACAAAAAAAAAACAAGAAAACTTATTTTTTGTAGTAATGCAATATATACTATTAGCATTTATTTAAATTTACATAAAAATTGGGAATTTGGACACATAAACTGTTCTTCAAGCAACATTTTCGAGTGAAATTTTTCAATATGAGAATAACTAGAAAGGCTCTTTGAAAAATTAGCATCTGATAAAGTAATATCTAATTATGCCACTGTCTAATCAAAATTGTCACATCGCTAGAATATTCGTCTGGCTACATTCCCCCAGTGACGAAGAAGCAGTAGGGGTGGTAACCAAATATCAAAATACTCTGTCTATATTAAATAAGTGCTACTGAAGTGGGAAAAAACAAGATTTGGAACGATACTGAACTTGATAAATTATACTTAGTTATAAATTATACATGAAAAGATGCAAAGTAAAATACCTTTCAACCTTCAGTCCAACTTTCTTCGATGGATTCCCATATTAATTGAGAAAAATGGGCGAATTGCAGTCCTTAAATTGCGTAAAACCTTTCGCGCACTACTGACCGATTGACATGCACGAACGCGAATGGCGAAATAGCGTGACCCGGGTTGACCGTTAACCTCTTCGTACACGTTCGGTGCAGTTCGTACACGTTCGCTGCACATTTTTTAACCTTCCAGTGGTGGCGCCAAAGCTTGTTGCACCAGTGGTTGCGCTGGTGTCACAGACCGAATGGGGAGGGGGTGGGATTTTCTTCAAAAAAATTAAATGACTTTCAACAAAAGGGTCATTCAAGAAAGTGTACTACAATTAGAAATTAATTTTTCCAAATTTACACGTCAAAAAATTTTCTTTTTGTTTGTTTAAACAAACAAACAAAATTTGGAAAAATTAATTTCTAATTGTAGTACACTTTCTTGAATGACCCTTTTGTTGAAAGTCATTTAATTTTTTTGAAGAAAATCCCACCCCCTCCCCGTTCGGTCTGTGACACCAGCGCAACCACTGGTGCAACAAGCTTTGGCGCCACCACTGAAAGGTTAAGAAAGGCTTCTAATCCAGAATACCATATAACTACTTTAAATTTCTTAGAAGATTGCTATCAGAGAACGGCATATAGTGCTTATACAAAGCATTATTGAATCTACACGCCAGAAATCTGTCTCTGGATGACGATTTCTAATATAACTAGATTTTTTATCGGTAACCGACGGGTCTTCTGTTTCAAAGACACATCATTTACAGAATATGGGAATTTAATATAACTAGTATGTAATATACTTTTGTAGAACAGTCTTTCTAAGCCATTTTTTCCGTGTAGATAATCTTAATCAAACTTTTTTCTACATGGTTTACATATTTTTGCAGAGAACTCAATTGGGGGGGGGGGCAAGTCATCAGATGGGAGCTTGGCGAGGAGTCCCTGGTTCCAAACGCAGTCAGTTGCTTTGGATACATCTAATGCCACTACCAGAGTTTCACCATATTTTTCAATTGATGGTTGCTATATACAGGGTGTCCCAAAACTCAACGTCATCCTTTGGAGGGCTGGTAGTCCAGCTCATGACTAACCAGAATATCATAATATGACCTTTGTAAAATATTGATAGTTTTGGAGATATTGACAATTTTATGAATTTCGTGAAAATGGAAACTTTTGATCAGTATTTCGAGTGCCACAGATACAAAACTTCATAGTAAAAGATTCTATATTTTGTTATGCAACCCTGAATAACCCTCCTATTGATTAAAATCCAAAATACAAATATTGGTGCAAAACATTTGGAGAAAAAAAACATATTTGCACGATTCACGAGTTAATTTATTTTATTAGCTTAATTAGACTCTTCATACTGTAAACAAAATCACCACGCAAACCTGGCAAGATATTTAAAAAATTGCTCATTCGGTGTAGTTTTTGACATGATACAACATTCACTATCTTCCACTTGAGGAAAAAATATATTCCTGGTCTACTGCAATAGGAGTTCATAGCGAAATTATTTCAATAATTAGGAATTGGAATGAAAACAATTGGTAAATTGAAGTGACAGGTATTCATTGACAACTCAAGAAAAGACAAGTTGTTTGTAAGATTGAGTTTCAAGTGCAATGTTACATGATCCATGAAAAATCATTGTAAATGCAACAATACATAAACTATCTACGATCAATGTGAGTGCAAGTTACATTTGGAACTATCGAAAAAATTCAAATCGCAATGTTGCACTGAGTTAGAAATACCATGATATTTACAACCATACATAAGCTAACTACAAACAGTATTGACAGTATTCAGAAAACACAATACATTTTCAATTTTCGATTGCATCATCGCAGAAATATACAAAATGATACGCTAGGAAAATTTTAAATGGTAAGTGTAAAGAAACTTGAAATGATATTTCATCTATCAGGAAATCAACCAATTTTGAATTTCCTGGTATTGATGAGATGCCACCTAACGGGACACCCAGTCACCCAGATCCCAGACAAGCACGCGCCTTGCGCCATTTTGCTATTGTGAATTTTGTATTGTTGTTGTGTGTCTTGCTGTCGTGACTTTGCGTTATTATTTCGTTTTGGATACTTTTTTTGTTTTTTGATATAGAGTTCAATGAGTGTTGAAGCAGCACAATGCAATGCAATGCAAATAAATTTAAGGCATCTTTATGCAAGGTAAGGCGATACATCATTTATTATTTTAGGTTAGGGTGGTCTGGTATGATCATTCTGCGTTTAGTACGAAAATGTTTTTTCTTCTTATATTGCGGATAAGTCTGGTAGTAGTGTCAGTGAAAGGTACTTTTACTTTTGTAAATGATGTGGAATACTTTTACATTTCGATTTTAGTTGCATGTTCTTCAATATATTGATGGCTTGAATGAAAAGTCTTGTGTTGGAAGAAGTCCTGAACCTTTTTTTCACAAATCATTGTGCCATGTTTTGCAATTGGACCAGCAAAAAAGACAATTCCAGAATCAAAGAATTGAAATCTATACAAATTTTAAAACTTGAGTCAATTCAATTTGAATATAAAGCAAATATGTAAACACAATAGTGTCATAATCAAGGACAAGTTCAATTGTACATTCTTTATTGAAATAAGACCATAATTGTTGAGTTGACTAATTATCTATTTATTTATAATATTTTGGTTTCAGATGCAGTGAGAAATTCATTTCTATGCACCAGAGATGATGCATTTGAAATAAATGTGATGGCTTGGCTACAATTCGCAAAAACACGTTACTTGTAAGGTTGGGTAGTAGATCAAGTTGTCGATATTTAAGCTGCACATTCAATTCAATGATTATTTTGTTTCAGGTACCTGATATGGCCCAACAGATTTTTTTATTGACATTTTAATATGAGTATACTTCATTAATTGTTTTTGTGTGATATTTTAATTAAAGGGGTCATTATCAAATTTTTGTCTTTTTGACCTCCAAGACTTAAATGAACATTTAAATTAATAGGTACCATTTCAAAGATTTTTTGGGTTTTCACTTCTTGTTTCTAAATACTATAAAATGATTAATCTGATTTCCATAGAGGACACATCAATACCGAATGATATTTTCCAAGATATCAAAACTGATCTGTCTCCCATGAAGATTGCATTAATTTTCTATCAATATTAGTAGCAAGTAGTGAAAATCCAAAAATCCTTCAGGAACGTAATTTATGAAATCTTACTGTTATGTATGGAAAGGAATAGCCAAGATTGGTGGTAAGTTACTGCTATATATTATAACAATATTGAATATGCTATTTTCTAGTAATTTATATTCTATGTTGCGGTAAAATTGCTGCAATTACTATTCATAAAAGATTACATCCATCAATCTATTTCAGTAGTTGCTGCAACATTGTTATAAGACGTCATTTTTAATATCACATTTGCAATTTTCCTGTATATTATATGCAATGTTGCAGTAACCTAGCTGGAATAATTGATAATGGCATATACCATTTGTAATATTGCTGAACGTCCGTTTCAGTAGTTGCTGAACCTTAGCAGTAAGGTAGCAGAAAACTCTGATGTAACTTTACACATTACCATGAACGGTTACTGAAATATTTAATGAATGTTAATTGCTTAGTGGGATCTGTTCAGATTGAGACACTCTGTACATACTCATTCATATCCGAATTGCACATCATGTTGATATGAGATTTGGTAATGGAACACGAATTATTGTTATCTGGATTACAGTGTTCAAAGCTTATGAAAGGCTTCTTAGAACATCCATAAAAATACGTACCTCCTATCTCACTCGCCCTCGAAGCGTCCAACCAACCACGGAACGGTAAATTTAAACGATGGGCGGGACGAAATCCCTAACCAGCTACTATGACTACCAGCGAAGTGGAGAGGTAGCTGACGGTATCAGTTGCCGCAGTAACTTGTATTCGACGGATAGTGTCAATCAGATTCTGCATCTGCAGTGAGTGAGATAAAGTTGACTAGTGTTTCCGAGGACCGTTACAGGAATCTGTGCAGAGGTGGAAATGGGTGAATTTTTTGAACATCCTCAAATGAAGCAACATGGTATGTTTAATTATATGTACCTACCTGTATAGTGTTTTTGCATTAACTAGATTCACGAAAATTTGAATTAATGTCATTTTTAGTGAATTACAGAAAGAAGTTAAATTGTTGAATCATTCTAATATTGAAATAATTCTCATATCAATATGTGATGAAAAGTTTCCGATTTCATATACACGTATTTTCAATTTTGGTGGTGAAATATTCGATTTCAAGCTTTGTTCAAATTCAACCATGTAGAAAAAAAATCATTTACGTGTTCAAAATTAGGAGGAAATTGGTATGTACCAAGTGTTTTTGAAAGTTTAGTCGTATTAGGTAAGTACCTACACTTGTAAAACGTAACTATACCCACCTCCAGTTAGACAGTTTTATTGAAATTTTTCACAGGGTTCTGATTGAATTATATATGTTGATGACTTGGTTTTGTAATACTTATTTCTCCTACGTATACATCGATAGATTTTACAAAATAGGTAGCTAGGGAGATAATTGGCTAAATCACTAAACATTGTATTTGATTTTAGGGCCGAGAAGCTTTCTCAAATAATAGTATTAAGTACTTAACCTTGTTCAACTGATCAGCTTATAAAGGTAGGCTAAAGAGACATGGCTGTATCTATTTATTGCCTTATTTTATAACTAGCTTCGGACATTTCGATACCTCTATTAGCATCAGTCTTTCTACAGTTTATTGCCATAATTCAATTGAATAAAATATATTATTGTAATATAAGCTTTCTAAGCATGCCTAACTGCATTTTAAAGTTTCTTTTGCATAAAAACTACTACAATAAATCGGTGGATATTGCGATTTAAAAAATTACTCGGTGGTAATTCTTTAATTATATCCGCTATTTTCTGAAATTCACCTTGTAGTTAGGGACGGATCTAGAATTTTCTTAAGGGGGGGGGCAATTAGCTAGAGTTGAAGTTTAAAGTGACGGAAAGAGAGGTGATGACGTAGCACTAGTAGGAGGTAGACGTGTCAGTGTTGCCCTTCAGGAGGGGGAGAGGCAATTGCTCCTATTGCCCCCCCTTGGATCCGGCAAGGTCCTGCAAACATAATCTATTAAAATTATACCAAATAACCGATATTCAAAACAAAGGGCAAAGCTATATCAAAAATAAATGATAAGGCGTAGACGATTTTAAAATTTTTGTTCGTGATGTTTTAGGTGTACCTATATTTTAATGAAGTTTACCTAACATTTTGCACCTGATTGATTTGCCAAAAACAAAGTTGTAACTTGGTCAAATAAATTCTATAGTAGGTATTCCATTTCTATATTTCATCTCTAAATCTTTCAACGATTTTACATCTATATAGGTATCTATAGTTACCGACAAAAATATTTACCCATGGGAAAAATAGTTCATTGGAATTGAATGTTTATTTCTGCGGTATTTGGATTCTTGGGAACCTGCAATTTTGTGTTTGGTTCATTAAAATCATTTATATTGATTATGTACGAGGATATATTAAAAAATTCTTAGCCTTCTATAGAACCAAACAAAATTTCAAAATCAAAATATTTTATTACTCAACATATTCTCCTCTTAATTGGATACATTTATTACAGCGAAGCTGCAACGTCTCTAGACTAGACTAGACTCGTTGGAAGAAAAATTACGGCCTTTTATACTTTTTTTCAGTTGAGGAAAGAGATGATAATCGGACGGAGCCAAATCTGGTGAATAAGGGGGGTGTTCTAGTAATTCAAACCCTAAATCACGAATTTTTTGCATGGCAACATGAGATTTGTGTGCAGGGGCGTTGTCCTGCAAAAACAAAACACCTTTCCGCGTCTTTTCTCTTTAATTTTTTCCCGTAGAATGGTCAATAATGTCGAATAGTAATCTACAGTTATCGTTCTATCCTTATCCAAAAAATCAATCATGATTACTCCATGGCAGTCCTAAAAAACGGGTAAAAATACTTTGCTGACCAGAACATAATAATTCCGTGTTTTCAGACTTTTACTGTGAATATCGGAATGATAATGCAATTACAATATCTATAAAGAAATACCTTCTTGCCACCATATTCAAAATTCATATCCACCCCCATTTGGGGGTAGTTTATTCTTGTAATTTTTCGAAAAACTTTGCTGACCGGTGGTTTCCAGTGAAGATATTTCGTTGATACGGTAGATTGTGATTTCACAGAAAGTACTTTATATGCCACCATGAAAAAAATTTGAATCAACCCCCTCCTAAGGGTAGTTTATTCTTGTGATTTTACAAAAAACTCTGTATTTAGGGGATTTCGAGTGAAAATATTTCGTTGAAATAGTAGATTATGATTTCGCAGAACGTACTTTATATGCCACCATAGAAAACATTTCAATCAACCCCCTCCTAAGGGTAGTTTATTCTTGTGATTTTACAAAAAACTCTGTATTTAGGGGATTTCGAGTGAAAATATTTCGTTGAAATAGTAGATTATGATTTCGCAGAACGTACTTTATATGCCACCATAGAAAACATTTCAATCAACCCCCTCCTAAGGGTAGTTTATTCTTGTGATTTTACAAAAAACTCTGTATTTAGGGGATTTCGAGTGAAAATATTTCGTTGAAATAGTAGATTATGATTTCGCAGAACGTACTTTATATGCCACCATAGAAAACATTTCAATCAACCCCCTCCTAAGGGTAGTTTATTCTTGTGATTTTACAAAAAACTCTGTATATAGGGGATTTCCAGAGAAGATATTTCGTTGAAATAGTAGGTTATGATTTATCAGAACGTACTTTATATGCCACCATAAAAAAAAATTAATCAGCATCTACCTAAGGGTAGTTTATAATTGTGATTATACAAAAAACTCTGTATATAGGGGATTTCCAGTGAAGATATTTCGTTGAAATAGTATAGTTTGATTTCTCAGAACGTACTGTATATGCCACCATAGAAAAAATTTTAATTAACCACCTCCTAAGGGTAGTTTATACTTGTGATTTTACAAAAAACACTGTATATAGGGGATTTCCAAAGAAGATATTTCGTTGAAACAGTATAGTATGATTTCTCAGAACGTACTGTACATGCCACCATAGAAAAAATTTGAATCAACCACCTCCTAAGGGTAGTTTATTCTTGTGATTTTACAAAAAACTCTGTATTTAGGGGATTTCCAGTGAAGATATTCCGTTGAAATAATAGATTATGATTTCGCAGAACGTACTTCATATGCCACCATAGAGAACATTTCAATCAACCCCCTCCTAAGGGTAGTTCATTCTTGTGATTTTACAAAAACTCTGTATATAGGGGATTTCCAGTGAAGATATTTTGTTGAAATAGTAGGTTATGATTTATAAGAACGTACTTCATATGCCACCATAAAAAAAAATTATTCAGCCCCCACCTAAGGGTAGTTTATAATTGTGATTTTACAAAAAACTCTGTATATAGGGGATTTCCAGTGAAGATATTTTGTTGAAATGGTAGATTATGATTTCCCAGAACGTACTTTATATGCCACCATAGAAAAAATTTCAATCAGCCCCCACCTAAGGGTAGTTTATTCTTGTGGTTTTACAAAATACTCTGTAGATAGGGGATTTCCAGTGGAGATATTTCGTTGAAATAGTAGATTATGATTTTTCAGAATGTACTTTATATGACACTATAGAAAAAACTTGAATGAAGTACGTTCTGAAAAATCATAATCTACTATTTCAACGAAATATCTCCACTGGAAATCCCCGATCTACAGAGTTTTTTGTAAAATCACAGTCATAAACTACCCTTAGGAGGGGGTTGATTCAAGATTTTTCTATGGTGGCATATAACGCACGTTCTATAAAATCATAATCTACTATTTCAACGAAATATCTCCACTGGAAATCTCCTATCTACAGAGTTTTTTGTAAAATCACAGGTATAAACTACCCTTAGGAGGGGGTTGATTCAAGTTTTTTCTATGGTGGCATATAAAGTACAATCTAAAAAATCATAATCTACTATTTCAACGAAATATCTCCACTGGAAATCCCCTATCTACAGAGTTTTTTGTAAAATCACAGGAATAAACTACTCTTAGGTGGGGGTTGATTTGAATTTTTTCTACGGTGGCACGAACACCTCATCATACGCAACTCACATATATGGTTTGGTTCGATTAAATATCTCCGAAGGTTCTGATCGGCAAAATTACTTTTTGGTCAGCAAATTATCCACACTCCCAAAAAACTGAAGCAAGAAATTTTCCAGCATATTTTTGGACACGAAACTTCTTAGGTCTTGGAGAACCGGAGTGTCGCCATTCCATCGATTGTTGCCTTGTTTCTGGATCGTAGAAATGTACCCAAGTCTCATCCATGGTAACAATTCGGTTTAAGAAGTCTACATCGTTTTCAAATCGAGCACAGATCGAACGCGATGCTACTACCCTTGCACGCTTTTGGTCAACATTCAAACATTTGGGGATCCATTTTGCAGCAATTTTTCTAATGTCCAAATTGACGTGAACTACCTATATGATGAACGCGTTCGTATGAAATATTCAGTGCTTTAGATATCCGTTTTAGCCCAATTCGACAGTCTGTTAAAATCATGTCATGAACTGCATCGATATTTTCGGGGACTGACACAGAAACTGGCCTTCCCGATCGGTCATCATCTTCAATGGAAAATTTACCTCTTTTGAATCTTGCAGTCCAATTTTCACTGTCGCATACGAAGGACATTGATCACCAAGGGTATTAAGCATATCTTCGTAAATCTGCTTACCTCTTAACCGTTTTAAATACAGGTACTTGATGATGGCTCGATCCTCCAATTTTTCATATTTTTTGTTTTAATTCATTGCGTATCTCTGGTTTACTTTTTTGACGTCAAACTTTACACTGACACTTCTAATAAGTTATTGTTCGTTGCTATGGTAACGCAATATTTTGTTTATGCAGGGAACTGGTCTAGGCTAACTAGATATCAATACATCCTCGTATAGAGAAGTTTGTTCTGCGTTATACAGTATCGTTCTAAATTTTTACTGCTAGATACAAAAAGGGTTGAAAGTGCGTTTCTTTAACTGGAACACCCTGTATATTATGAAATATCCTGGAAGATGACTAATCTCCTTTCGAATGATACATCATGTTCCTATACCTCAATATCCAGAATTCCGAGATACGAGCAATTTTCTAAAAAAATAGAATTATTTTTCTCATATTCATCTAAGGTGGCTATTAACTCTTTGCGGCACGCCATTTCATCATTATTTCTAAACCCCAGTTGCACACGAAACTTTATTGCAAAATTTTTAGGATTTTTCTAATTATTTTGTTTGATATCAGTGCCTACTGTGTTTTGAGTGATAAAGTTTCCGAAATATTAATTTCCAAAATGGCAAAATCGGATGGTTCATATTTCGAACCACTATGCAATACTAATGATAATAAATTCAGAAATATCAAGAAATTTTTTTATTTCATTTGGAAATAAAAATCGAAACGCAATACCCATGACAGGCTTATGTCAAAAAATATCATAGTGTCACCACAGAAGAAATATTCCATAATTTCCATCCTTGCTAAGTGAGATTGCTTCTGAAGAGTCTGTTTTTCTATTCTTCCGACCTCCCTGATAATCTCGGAAGAGTGAAATGGATTTTCGTCGACAAAAATTTTTTGGAGGCCTAGCGAAAGAGATGCAATTTTCCTGCATACCCGAATGCACAATTTTTCGATGTGAGTGAAACCAATTTTATAACATTCTCTCTTATCTCATTCTATGAATCTGCAATGGAAACTAAATAATTGAAATAAACTACCATCTGAATGAAAATGCGAATTTTTAGCTTCAGATTTTTCTTTCAAGATAGGGTCTTTTCACAATATCTATCAGATGTAGTTCAATGTCCAGCGTGACATCAACCGGGGAAGTAGTTGTTTTCTGTTAGATATAACAAAAATAACTTCATTTTATCTTAGGGTTGTTTCCATTTCCAGGGGAATCATATTTTTTCAATTTCTTATTGAGAATGTTCCTCTTTTCATCAAGAAGAGTATATTAAAAAAAATCATAATTATAATACAAACTGAATGATTCATATGAGATAAAAATTATTATATTATTTGTGGTAGTATGAAGTCTAGATACCGTGCCATCATTTCTGTAAAAAATTTGATAATGTCAGGAATTTCTCTTTACTGCACAGTGGTCTAAATATGTTACCACTCAAAATAATAACTTTTTCCCCTAAATTGTGATTTGTCCTTGAAAGAACATCATTGAACAATACTTATAGATATGAATGAATCATAATTTAGAACAATATATTGTATATTTCATTGCCTCCAGTTTTTAGCGCACTTTTGTGATTCCCAATACCGCTTGATAACAAATCAACTTTTCACTCTAGCCTGAAGCAATAAACTGACCCGCTCAACGTGTTCGGGCATGAGTGTGACTACTGAGAATAGGTGGGAGTAGGTGGTTCAGTATATCAGCGAGTGAGCAACTTGCAAGAAAGAATATCACTGGTGGTCTATTTTTGAGACCACTATGCATCATTTATTTAAATTTATGTGGTCCAAATCATGTACCTGTATGCTGCAAAGAGTTAAATGTGATGATAATACCTTTGTGTGTTTCTCAACGGAAAAGTATTGGAAAAACATTTCCGGGGAAAAGTTTGTGCATGTCCGATAACCTAAAAGTCGATTTTGACACATATCACGTGACCATTAGTATGGCGGCAAATTGTAAAAAAACATGAAGAGGCCGAAAGTGGGGTAAGATGGCAAGATATCGAAGAAGTAATTTGAAAAAGTTGCTTGGAATTTAATGTTATATGTACAGAGTTTCAAGCAATAAATTGGAAATATTTGATATTGCAATTTTTTTAAAGTAATTTCCGATCTGTTTACAAAAATAATTTTTTTTCTAAATGGCTTGACTGTAGTGGAACATTTGTATTTTGATGATAATGACAAAACTCTCTCATTTTCTCCGCACCAGATGGCACTAAATTGAAAAAAAAAATTGGTTTTTGCCAGAACTCTCGCTGATGCATTGGTTCGTATGTAACAGTTATACGAGGGGAAAACATCTCGCTAAAATGTGTACGAGACTTAAAATATTGAAAAGACTGAAAGACTCAAACCGATGACTGAAAGACTCAAGCCGATGACTGAAAGACTCAAACCGATGACTGAAAGACTCAAGCCGATGACTGAAAGACTCAAACCGATGACTGAGCGAAGATTTGATGACTGAAAATTGACTCAAATGACTCAAAATTTCTAGTTGTACGAGATTTAAAGGAGATGTTTCCCCCTCGCAGTTATATCAGAATTACAAAAATAAAAAGTTTCAAATCCAAACTCAAGAAATTTCTACTCAAGACTTGTTTTTACAGTGTTGGTGAATATATTCGTAGATGAGGTCAATCTAATTCTAACTCCACTGCTTGTTCAATTTGTCAGGTGTTCGATACCACTTTTATTTTGTTTCGTTAAAAGTGAACGTTTTGTATTATCTACTGTGGATAATTTGTATATTCACATTCATTTTTCAAAATTCCATCATTTTATCTGATTTTATTGACTTATCCTATATCATTTTGTGATCTGACTTGATGAAGATTTATTTTTATTATTATTATTTATTATTTTTCATTTGACAAAATTTCCGACGGTTTCGTTCATCGAAAATTTCAACAAAAAATGTCTGTCAGGGGTTTTTCTCGAAACTCGCGAAAATAAAATCGCAAAAATCCGTACAAAATCGTGAAAAACATTGGCCCCTCAAATAATTTGATTTAAAAAAATTTCACTCCCCTGTCCTCCCTGAAGGCGTAGAAATTTGAAAAAATTTCTGACAGTTTCAGACGTGCAAAATCACTACAAAAAATTTCGGCAGTTGAATTCGGACCCCACTACTCCTCGAAAAAAGTTACGATTACTTCGTAAATTACACACATCAAACCGTCTAATGATTTGTGTTGCTTTACCTGTATGAGTGTATTTATTCCTCAAGGAGGGGTATGTTCCAAGAAATAAGTGGTATGCGCGTATATGTGCTACCTTTTACCATGCAGCTACTGGATACATAGTCACGTAGAGGGAAATATTAAGTGATGTTTTTCAGTATTTTTACAGATTTTTTCAATTTTTTTTTCACGACTTTTGCAACTTTTATTGACAAGGAGAGCCGGGCCCCTGATCGACATGATTTTTCTCTCCGTAATCTCCCACATCCGATACAGTTGGACAATTTTACTATTTCTGTATCTAGCCTAAGGGAAAACGTAGGAGGGGGAATTTATTATTTCAGTCACATTACAGAAAATAAAATCTTTTTGTGGTAGGTCAGGATATAGCAGTAAACAGTAAATTAAAATAAATAATATGAACAATGAATATTAATAAAATATTGAAATAGACGTACAAACGAGACTACAATTTGAATTTTTTTTCAAATTAATTAAAATTTGATTAGGTGAACAGTTGTAACTTCTTGATATGCACCGGTAATTTATCATATAACAATATAACTTCACATCTAAGGTATTGCTTTCAGAAGTTATTAAATGATGTCTAGTTTGTCGGATCAAATTACAATTTCTTGTGGTATAATTGTGAAATGTATCATTTCTTTGAAATTTTTCTTTATGATTGTGAATATCTAGCAAAGAATTGAGAATGAAAATACACGGTAAGGTGAGTATTCCAAGATTTTCAAGTATTGGCGGCAACTGTCTCTATAATTGAGTTTAAACATCATTCGTAAAGTTCGTTTGTGGAGTCTGAAGATTTTCACAGAGAATTACACCATAGAGTTACACCATAGAGTTACACCATAGAGTTACACCATAACTAACGTGGGAATGAAATGAACGAAAGTATGCAGTTTTCAATACTGCCAGGCTAGCAAATCTGCTCATTTTTCGTAATATGAAAATGGTTGAATTTAATTTTCACTTAGGTGCTCAAAGCTGACCATTTGGTTCAAAAAACAAAATTTTGACTTTTGATGTCATTGAATTTCAATAATAACAAAGAGCATAACACATTTGGTTGGGCACATGTCATTGACATAGATAATAACTAAAAGTGGGCCAACGATAGAACGTTGAGCCCAAAGTAGGTGTTTTCGATTTCGGCGGCTTTTAATACTTTTAAAAATATTCAGCTAGTGACATGCTTATGTTGGCTGACCCTTGCCATTCAGCTTCTCGACACGTACCCTACATTTATGGATACATACATACAGGTTAAGTTACAAAATAATCAAGAATGAGTTTCCATATTACTTTGGCACACACTTATTCCACTTCAAATATCTTGAAAACCATTGAAATTATGACGAAACCTTTCGATTTTTTGTTAGGAAGTGGTGATTGGGCTTGTGATGAAGCCTCTGTATCTTACGGTGTCCGTTGCACTCAGGAAAAAACGTGGGTACAACTGCGGCATCCCCAGCAACCGGAGGCATACAGTCACCCATCTCTTTTACATGGATGACCTCAAATTATATGCCTCTGGAGACAGGGACCTTATATATTATATATCCTAAAAAAACTCTCTCCGAAGCAAGTATCAGCATAAAGTTCGACAGATCTGGTCCTCAGAACTGTCGGGGAAGTACAAAGTTGCTGCAACTAATATGATTGCCGTTCCTTTGGAGTGATGAAATGGACTCATGAAGATCTGCGACAACTCGACGTTAAAACTCGCAAAATGATACATCTCAACAGGAACTTGCATCTCAACAGGAACTTGCATCTCAACAGGAACTTGCATCTCAACAGGAACTTGCATCCTAAATCATCCGTTCCACGGTCATACCTCCCCAGACAACGAGGAGGTCGTGGACTTTTAAGTTTGGAGTGTCTGCATAACAGAATGGTACTTGATGGAACATGTAAAGTCATGAGGAGTTCAAATCCCATTCTCTGCATGGTCCGCGTCCATGAAAACGCAGGGATTGGAGCATTTATCTTCGAAGCAGATGAACTTGGTCTCGTATTCGACACTGAACGGGTTAACCCAAAGTTTGTCACCAAGCTGGAACCCGTTTAGCGAAAAGCTCACATCAAACCTGCGGAGACTCAAGTCCTCCTATAGCTACATACGTATAAGCCAATGCATGGGGTCTTCTTCAACAACATCGAAGACCTTGGCTTATCCAAAAGTTTGACCTTTGCCTTCCTCAGGTCAAGTGAGCTTAAGTCGTAGACCAAGGGATTCACAATCACCTGCCAGGATGCTGTTTTTAATACCCTAGTCTACCGTACTCGCGTGATGGGTATAGAGGTGTCTGTCACCAGATGGGGCACCTGACACCATAATGCGTTTGCTTATGTGGTCTCAGCCTATATCCACAGGCATAATTATGTACTATACCTTCTACGACACTCGTACGGTACAGACGATACACCGTTGTTGCCTTATGCAACGGGGGATATTGAGTCCATTATGGAGAATGACAAGTGCTGATTCTATTGGAAGTACTCATTCCCCACCCTCAGGCGAATACAAGCCAATAAGCCTGATGTTGTCCTCCTCGACTATCAAAGTAAGACGATTTTCGTCATGGAGTTTTCCTCTCCATGCGAAACGAATATCGTTCGAAAAAATCTACTCTTTGAACTTCAGGCTCTACCTAAACCATTCTGTTGAAATGATGGTTCTGATCATAGGAGTCGTTGGTGAAATGATGGACACACTGCTCTCGATTTTGAAAATGATACCGGTTTGCAGAAATCTTAACCATACGAATGCAGAAGGCCGTCATCCTTGGTTCACTGCTTCTGCTCAGAGCACATGACTCTCAGACCCAATAGTCACTTACCCAACGGACGTGGAGAGTGGCTATTGAGATAAGCGACACCGCCGCGCCCTCCGGATGTGTCGGAGCTTCGGAGAGAGCGCCTGATTGGGATATTCCTATCGGAAATAATAATAATAATAAACCTCATTCGGCGATGGGTTCAAACGTGAGCCTAAAATGAGTCTAAAACCACAGTGTAATCAGATTTTTCATAACGATTCGGTTAGCCTTTTGTTACAGTCAACTCAGTGTTGGGCTATCAGAACTTATGATTTCCCCTTTTACTGAAGAGCAAAAAATTATTTAGTACGGTAATAAATTTGCCTGAATAGATCCTAAAATTATTGTCCGATAGGATTCGTTCTGTTTTTTTTGCTTCTGCTAGCTTAACGGTAAACCTAGCAGAACCCAGGATTAAAAGAAACGCGTTCCAAAAAAATCGGCGATGAGTTCAAACATGAGCTCAAAATGAGCCAAAAATTATGGTGTGATTAGACGTTTCATAAACATTCGTTAAGCGGTTGGTTTTGCCAGCGTCAGCTTAACGTTAAGCCTGCGATATCTCATATGATTGAAGAGAGAAACTATAGGAATAACGATATAAATTATCCTAAAATTATGGATCGAAAAAATTTTATAATTCCAAAGTGGTTCTGCTAGCTTTACTGGGGTGCTATACTACCTATTTGCTCTCCAAAAAATATTTCTGTGTTAAGTTACAATAACCAGTTCTTTTCACTCTTGTTTGCATGCATGTATTTTAATCATTTGCCATCAATACTTGTTCTTTTTTGCAGTTTTTTCTGGTGTCTACGAATTCAAGCAAATAAAACAAGAAGCCGACAGCACTTCTCCCCTTCTGACGCCACCACATACCCCGACTTACCCCAACATGTCCCCGCCCTTAACCAGTATGCCCTCCGAGACGTGGTACCATCCCGAACAAATGGAATCCCCTTTTCAACACCACTATCCGGTAATGCAGTCGTATCCCACATACAACGTCGTTTTCATGAACCAATGGTTAAGGAATGCCGCCATTTACCACGCTAGAAACCAATTTCAAGATATGAGAATGCCGAACAGGAACCCTGTGGGACCCAAGGCGGTGGGTTCCGCAAGGCCGAAGAAGCAATTCATCTGCAAGTATTGCAACAGACAATTCACCAAAAGTTACAATCTTCTCATACACGAAAGGACACATACTGATGAAAGACCGTATTCCTGTGACATTTGTGGAAAAGCCTTCAGAAGACAAGACCATCTCAGAGACCATAGGTAATTATTGAAGAGTTGACCAATAATTATGATGATTTTTAACTCGAATGAAATTAGGTAGATGGCCAGATGGGACTCTCGCGATAAAAATGTTGAAGAAGCGTTGGGTACCTACTCCTACGAAAAAGCTTAACAATGTCACCATTCAAGAAGGACGCGTCATTTTTGTGATTTTTTCATCTGATGTTGTCTTGACTATAAACTCACACTTTTATCAATTTGCCGATGATAGTCAGTTCTGCCATACATTTCTGCCCAAATAAATAAGGACTCAATTATTCTGAAAGATTGTTCAGATAAAATTGCTCTAAACCTCAATCCACAAAAGACAATAAAAATGTTAATCGGTACTGACAGACGTGTGCGAAAGTTAATTTGACCACGCACACATCTTATGGAAAAAAGTATTTCGGTGAAAATGGCTGGATTTTTTATATGTTGTAGCTGGAGCCATTCTTGGTAGAAGTCTCCATTGGCCCAACTCAATCGTATGAAAACTGTCTTATTCGCGAGAAGAAAATATTTACATGGTGGTTCTACGGGTTGTAAGGTCGACGTATGTTTACAGAAGTTCTCGACGTTTCGCCAACACGAGTTGTTAGCATTTTCGAGAGATATTTTTTTCAAAGTTTCTTGTTTCTTAATTCGCTGTCAAATGCTTGACATTTGTTATAAGTTGTCTCAATAAATAACTGTGATTTGACGTTCTTACATCTGATTGGTCCATAGCGTTAGCTGACATCATAGAATCGTTCATACCGTTATTTTGTGGGCAGGGAGCTAATTGAGAATTTTTGAGCCAAACCTTGTTCAATTGTTTCTGTTGAAGTTGTTGTGGTGTTTCTGAATTTCAATTGCTTCCCGGAAGAGTCTTGGGTAATAGGCAGATGTTGAAGAGATGACTCGAGTTTCTTCAAATTTCACTATATGGTTATCGTTGTTGAGTGTATTTTCTGCGTCAGCGGATTTCTGTGTGTGCCCTAACCGACAGCAAGCCTTGTGCTCTTTGACACCACAACAACTTCAACAGAACCGAAGAAGGACTACAATTGAACAAGGTTTGGCTTCCAGTTCTCAAAAAATTCTCAGTTAGCTCCCTACCCACAAAATAATGGTACAAACGATTCTATGATGTCAGCTAACGTTATGGACCAATCAGATGTAAGAACGTCAAATCACAGGTATTTATTGACACAACGTATAACAAATGTCAAGCATTTGACAGCGAATTAAGAAACAAGAAACTTTGAAAAAGCTAACAACTCGTGTTGGCGAAACGTCGAAAACTTCTGTAAACATACGTCGGCCTTACAACCCGAAGAACCACCATGTAAGAATTTGATCGAATAGATGAGATGTGTATATGACTGTTTTGACAGATTGTGTTCTGATATAATTAATTTTTTATGTAATTAATTTGCTGTATGGTCTATGCGTTGATCAGTGGCCTACTGAACTGCCTACCATAAACTAGCCTGAAAATCTCGATTTTGCAATTAATTATTACGACTCTAAAGAAAATTTTCCAGGAAAGTGTAATCACATATCAGCGTATCTACTATACTAATGCATGAGAATTAAAAATTAAAAAAAAATATTTGACCTCAAAGTAGTTCATCAAAAGTTGTTGCCAAAGCCCAGTTACAAAAATCCATGAGTTTCTGAAAATCGTTTTCTAGCAGATCCTGATGCAGCTGAAGATGATATGCATGGAAATGACTCGAAGTTGGATTTTCTGTGACTGCTAGTACATTCAATTGATTTTCTTCATTCGTCACGCAAGCTTGGTACGAATTGGTTTTCGATAACCTATCAGGATATTTAGACACTGCTAGTTAGAAGACAATTTCTCTCGTCTACTTCCAATAAATGTATCGTGTCAAGAAGCTCGTCTTTCGGAAATATCATGATGATTTTTCCATAAAGTTTTCTTCACTAATGACACTACTGTCTCTACTGTTACTACAAAACGAAACCCCAAAACAACTTGTGTTCAGGATCAACTGGATATTTACTACAGGACGAATGATACAGGAATAAATATAATTTCCAACGAAATTATTTGAATCAAAAACATAGAAGGTGATGAAATTTCTCCAGTAATTTCTCCTGAAGTCATTACATATATACCAAGTGTGACACATAATTGGAAAGAAAATGTTATGGCTTTTCCATTACTAAAATTGAATTTGTGGGTTTCATTAAAAAAAATCAATTTTCGTTATAGTCGATCTATCTGTCTTTCAGTCTTACTAATCAGTTAGCAGCTCGAGTTCTACAGTTCTACGCTCCAGTCCTACACTTCAGTTCTACGATTCAGTTCTATGCTTTATTGTTATAGCAGTAAAATTCATAGTTGTCAATTAGCGCGAGTCCTTCATGAATAATTTTACTAACACTGAGATGGCTGACATGCACCTTGGATTGGACATGCAGGACCTCAACATTGGCCAGCTCGCAGTCCTGATATGAATCCTCTAGTTTTCTAAAACTCCTGTACTAGATGTGAATGACTTGAGGAATCGAATAATTGACAATTGCAATGTAATAAGGACTACTCCAGAAAATTTTGACCATGTCAGGCAATCAATGGCAAATCGAATGCGGTCGTTTATTTTATCTGAAGGTGGACATTTAGCTTATTTACTGTAATATCGCAATTGTTGACATTTTTATTTTTTGTTTCTTCTCGAGAAGGAAACACAGGAGACCAAAAAGTACAGTTCAGTTGTTGAATCTAAAAGAATAAAAAAATCTACGAAAAAAAAGTCAGTGGTGTACTTTTTTTACAATAATGTTGGCTGTGGTGCCCACTGAGACGCCACTGGCCATAATAATTTCGATCTAGTTAGTGCTAAATGAGCGCCTTATTATTTCAAATAAATATACCAAATTTCTACCAAATCGACGCCCTGTATCTCAGAAACGAATCAATTCCGGACATATATTCATAGAAACTCTTAGTCCGGGAGCCAGTGACATATTTCCATGTCCAAGTTCCTCTCAAGCAAAAATTAGTGGAATGCATCAGAGTGTTATTATTATAAAGCTTCGTGAACGTCAGCTGCGGTTCCGTGGGGGGATGAGCGGTGGTAGCCTCCCACGCACAAAGAAAAAGAAATGTATTCAATTTTGTTTTCCTACCTGAAAACATGTTAAATTATCGTTAAAGCAATATCTTGAAGAAAGAAAAAATCAGCTGACTATAGCATGGTGTATTATACGACAGCTAGTTGGTCGAACACAAAAAAAATTGTACCTTCTATGATTTCCTCTCAAATAAAATTTTTACCTTATATTCGGATTGCGTCAATTTAACTTGTTTCCGGGAAGGAGGACATAATTGAATACATTTTTTTTCTTCGTGCGTAGGAAGCTATTGTGCTGATCATCCCCCCCCCCCCCCCCACCAACGGAATCGCAGCTGACGTTCACAAATCTTTATAATACGACTCTCTGATGCATTCCACTAAATATCGCTTGAGAGGAAATGACTGACCAAATTTTTACCGGGCTCCTGGACTATCTTTTTCTTACTAATTTTCAGATTTTATAAAACAGTTGCGACATACGTGTTTTTTTACAAGTTCGGAACCACCCCTCGCCAGTTGTCCCAAAAACTGGCTGACTGACGGTAGGCTATTAATATTCAACCTATTTATTACCTAGTATTAAAATATCAGCCTTTATAAAATTGTTGCATGTTTGGTCCCTTATAGCTCTTGGACTATTAAGATCTACCCGGTGCACAAAATGTAATGAAATTTCAACTGTAAGTGTCATGTTACAGAAACTGGACCATATTGAAGTCATTTCACATCCTATCAATTTTTAGAATTATTTTTCTACGCGGAATTACAGGGTGTTGAATAAATCATGTTTTTTGTGGTAATATCGATATTTCTCAATTTAAGAAAATCATGAAGCAGCCTGCTTTATCCTTAGAAAATTATTCTATTATATATAATCAATAAAATGTACGTTTATTCGAAGAAATCATTTTTTTAGTGCGATTTACTTCAATCAAACATATTTGATTTTTTCTGTCCAAAAAATCAGGCTTTCTTCATCCAAGAAACTACGTTTTCTCCGTTCAAGAAATTACGTTTTCTCTGTCCAAGACATTACGTTTTCTTTATCCAAAAAATTACGTTTTCCTAAGAAATTACGATTTCTCTGACCAAAAAATTACATTTTCTCTATCCAAGAAATTACCCACTATTGAGAACTTCAAATTATCCATTTGAAAGAATAATTTTATCGATTATATAATAACTTAATAATATTCTTGGAATAACAAAAGCTGCATTATTTCGAAAACTTGTTTGTGTTCATGCAAATCTGAATCAGAACGTGTTTTTGTGCATGTACTGTAAGGAATGATTATTTTGATGAGTTTTTGATTATCAGTCCATTTTATAATAATTTTAATAAGTAAATACCATCGCAAATTCATTCCTTCATTTCGAAATGATAAATGCAGTTCTGGTCAAAAAGGTAAAATATCGAAATTTTTATTACAACCAGATTGAAGAATAGTCGATTACTCCAAATAATATTCCTATATTCTCAGCCAGCAAAATTGTTTATTTGTCTTGAGTATTTGGAAGATTTCAAAATTGAATCATCAAAAATGTTATCTGAAGATAATATTAGTATACTTTGAAATGAGAAAATTGAATATTCTGTACTAAAATGCACAAAATATTCTGACGAATACTTTAGTTCTCTCAATACAAGAATATTTTCTCAGAATTAGATAATTGCATTCTTGAGCAATATGTGTGCATGTTGATCTACATGGAATCCTCTATATCTCTTGTAATTTTCATTATCGCACATTATCGGTTTAACACTAAGATATTTCTCAATGAAAAGAAAATCATTTTCCTCAAATATCTTTGGGTGACAAAGAAACGGTTTCCACCATGTGAATCTACATGGAATCGTCTATATTTCATGTGATTTTCATGAACGCACATCATAGGGTTACAACATTCATAAAGTATGTGTTTTCTTGAAGATATTTCTAAATGAAAGAAAATCATTCATTTAAAATCTGTATGGGTGACAAAGATACGGTGTTCACCATGTTAATCTACATCAGCATCATCGTGTTACTACTTTTATGCCTTAAAGATATATCTCAATGGAAGAAAATCAATGGGTGTGGTGAATAAAATCTAGCAAATGCTATACTATTATTTCTGAATATAAAGATATTTCGTAAAAATCCTCGGACAGGTCGATTATCTTTTCCGATTGGTCAATTTTTGAACCTCACCCAAAATATATAGGGTTATCCGCATTTGAGGAAAAGCGACTTTGGTGATATTTTTAAATGGGACACCCAGTATATTTGTCCATATTTGGTTAGGGATCGTCATTACAAATCCAGTGATACCAAGTTTGATGGGATTATGTCAAACGGCTGCGGAGATATGGCCAAAAAACTTCTCCATATACCCAATGAGTGCGACAGAGACTTTTAACCTTCTGAATCGTGTCATACTCATTAGACATACGAAGAAGTTTTTTGGCCATATCTCCGCAGCCGTTTGACATAATCCCATCAAACTTGGTATCACTGGATTCGTAATGACGATCCCTAACCAAATATGGGTGTACAATTTAAAAATATCACCAAAGTCATTTTTACTCAATTGCGGATAACCCTATATATTTTGGGTGAGGTTCAAAAATTGGCCCATCGGAAAAGAAAATCGACCTGTCCGAGGATTTTTCCGAAATATCTTTATATTCAGAAATAATGATTTTGTTCCATAATTTAGCGTCGCACTGTATATTTATCCCAAATCTGTTTGGGTGACAAACGGTTTCCACCACGTGAATCTCCTTGAAATTCTCATATCTCGTGTGATTCTCATGAGCACTCATCATCGCGTTGCAACCTTAAACTGTGTGATGCCTTGAAAATATTTTACAATGAAGGAAAACCACTTACTCTAAATCTGTATGGGTGACCAAGAAACGTTTCTGATTCCACATCAACCACTGTGTCTCTCTAGATAATGATACTTTGATGACCTCAATTCATCTAAGTTGAATAATTATCCAGAATATGCATAATTGGATTTGTGAGTCTCAAATGTAGTAATGTTTTCTGTATTTTCTTGCCGCGTCATTGAATTATATGCGTACTTATACACCCAACCAGCCACAAATTTTGGTCTGGTTCCTTACAACCACAAATCGTTCGATCTGTAGGTAACTTCACACCAATACATGACCCCATATTATTTTAAACATGTGATGAAATATAGGGTGTTCCATTACCAAAAATATAACTTTGTTTTGGTGCACTTCACTGGGTCATCTTGTATTCTTCGGAATATTTTCCAAAGATAATCTCCGAAGACGTACACATGCTTGCATTCGAAAGAAATGTTTAAGTTGCGCAGTTGCAGGACCCTGTATACCATATTGGGTAGAAGTTACATCGTAATTACTACCTGCTACTAACAGAACTAGTTGTAATAAACACATAAACGTTGAAATCACATAATGTTTCTTTTTGTTACAGGTATATCCACAGCAAGGAAAAGCCATTCAAATGCAACGAATGTGGCAAAGGCTTTTGTCAGTCTCGAACCCTTGCCGTTCACAAGATCCTTCACTTGGACGAATCACCTCATAAATGCCCTTTGTGCAATAAATCGTTCAATCAGCGATCTAACCTGAAAACCCACATGCTGACGCACACGGATCACCCTGTTGAATGCGTGATGTGTTCACAATTCTTCCCGAATTGCACAGAACTAAAAAATCACGAAATGGTGCACTGTCAAGGGAAATCATCAGAAGTACGGATGGCGGATGGAGAGGAAAATATCCAGTCGAGCACTTGCTTGGATTTGACGAAAAAGAACGATTTTTGTGAAAATGGCGGCCGCGCCAAAAGTGCCACTGTGAAGTTAGGCTTCTCGATTGAGGATATTATGAAAAGATGAATTTCTGAAAAACGTTTTATTGTTACTCTCTGCCAAATTACCAAAGATGTTAGTTATACCTACCTCTGTCTTAGACTGAAAAGTAATTATGTTACCATTTATTCACTGAATGATCTCTTGTTGATTCATTTTCAATTCATCATAGGATAGTGCCTATAATTTTTGTGAAAAAGGAAAAAAATTACAGGCAAGGACCAGGTGGAAAATGTTGTTGAGGTTCCAACTTTGAGGAAAAAAAATGTTTAAACACGTACACACTGAAAATGGCGAACTGGAGATGCAGTTTAGGGGTTGAAAACGGTTTTTTACGATTTGCGGCTAAACTTGCCCACCTAGTGAAAACGATTCAATACAAAAGTTAGGGACTGAAAAAATCAAAAACTATTGTATTCAACACTTTTTGACATAACATCAAATTAACTGGGCCAGGTAGCCCAGTGGTTAAAGCAACATTGTATCAATCACTTTTGGCTGCCAGTCAAAGGTTCAAACCCTAGCGACTGCAGACATTTTTCTGATGGCCCGAGAAAGTGCTAGGAGTCGCACGTAAAAAGGTAAGACCTCGTTAACCTTTAGCTCGTACAAGTTTCGACTTCTGTAAAGGGACGACAGCTGATTAACGGTAAAAACCATTTTTTAACTGTCAAAATGGCGAAAAATCGATTCTTCAGTATTTTTATCTCTATTTTAAATGATTTAATTCACATGACAGTTTTTAAAATTATGTCTTTTTGAAGTTAGCATTGGGGCAAAGTTGCGTATTCTGGTGCTTAACAAAATACTGTTTTGAAACTTGGAAAATTCCGAGTATTTCCAGAAATATCGGGAAAAAACTGAAAATCTAAATTTTTGTTTTTATTTTTTCTATCGTTATTTGACAACATAGCTCAAAACCAAAAGTACATTTTCATTGATACTTTTTTTCAGCTACACGTTTTCATGTTCAGATTTACTAGCCGACGTTTCGTCTTCTGGCATTCATCATAAACTTTTTTTCTGTTATGGTCTCCATATTGTCTTTTTATACAGAAAAATAGTGATCCTCATTCTGATTTCATTGATGTATAATTTGTTATTATTTGCACTTCTGAAACCACAGATATTAAAAAAAAAACAACTTCATCTGAGATGGTCATGACCCCATCGAAAAATTTTGTTTAATAAACACTAGTTGTTAGAACTCATTAAACATCATAAGTTTGCACAAATACTTCAGTCGAAATGTCCTCAATCTCAAATGAAGAAAAACGAGATATGTTGAAACTTTATTATAAATTTGATAGGAATAGTACGAAAACAACACAAATTTATTTTGAATTATATCCGGAAAGACAACAGCCGGATAGAACATTATTCGGAATTTTGGGCATACACTTGGCTGAGTACGGCGCGTTTCAAAAAATAAGAATGAAATCATGAGCTTGTAAAAAATGCACAAATAGTATTACAACAAGTGTTCGAAATGATGGCCTTCCTCTTGAATACATAACCGAGCTCGTCGTCTCAAATTAAGAACAGCCCTAACAATATCCCTTCTTCTGATAGACCTGAATTACGTGACGATATTGTCTCTAAGTTCATCTACTATGTCATATTCTTGCTTTCCATAGATTCTGTTCTTTAAAGTGCCCCACAAGAAATTTTCCAAAACTGTAAGGTCAGGTGACCTTGCCGGCCACCTCACTGGTCCAGAATTTCCGAACTACCTATTAGGAAATCTTTGTTGTAAATATTCGCAAACTGCTCTTTTATTGTGTGGAGGAGCCTCGTCATGCTGAAACCAGCAGATGTTATAATTAACAAGGGGAAACGTATCCATATTCTTCGAATGCGTTTCTTAAGAACCGAAGATAGGTTTCCCCGTTCAAAGTATTAGAGAAGAAATGAGGTTCAAGTATTCGGTCGTCATAAATTCCAGCCCACACATTCAAACGAAACCGAACTTGTGGTCTGACTTCTCTGAAGTGTTGTGGTTTATTTTCACTCCAAATGTTCTCATTATTTCTATTAAAAACACCACAGTTCGAAAAAGTACTTTCGTCGGTCCAAATGTTTTTCAATAAGTTTGTAGGGTCTACCCTATTCGAGAGCCAGCTACAAAATTCCATCCTTCTCTCAGGATCATCTGCATTTATCTAAAAAAATACCAAAAATAATTATACTTCTTCGAATATGGAATGAACAATTGTTTTACCTCGGCTAATAAGTTACGTCTAATATTTTGTTCCATTCTGCTTCCATATTTCATTCTTGGTTTTTGAAACGCACCGTACGCATCCAAGTGTATGTCCAAAATTCCGAATAATGTTCTATCCGGCTGTTGTCTTTCCGGATATAATTCAAAATAAATTTGTGCTGTTTTCGTACTATTCCTATCAAATTTATAATAAAGTTTCAACATATCACGTTTTTCTTCATTTGAGAATGAGGACATTTCGACTGAAGTATTTGTGCAAACTTATGATGTTTAATGAGTTCTGACAACTAGTGTTTATTAAACAAAATTTTTCGATGGAGTCATGACCATCTCAGATGAAGTTGTTTTTTTTAAATATCTGTGGTTTCAGAAGTGCAAATCATAACAAATTATACATAAATGAAATCAGAATGAGAATCACTATTTTTCTGTATAAAAAAACAATATGGCGCCCATAAAAGAAAAAAAAGTTAATGATGAATGCCAGAAGACGAAACGTCGGCTAGTGAATCTGAACATGAAAACGTGAAGCTGAAAAAAGTGTCAATGAAAATTGACTTTTAGTTTTGAGCTATGTTGTCAAACAACGATAGAAAAAATATAAACGAAAACTCCGATTTTCAGTTTTTTCCCGATATTTCCGGAAATACTCGAAATTTTCCAAGTTTCAAAACAGTATTTTGTTAAGCACCAGAATACGCAACTTTGCCCCAATTTAAGCTTCGACGTATCTCTTGCAGTTTAGGAGATCCCAATGGTGGAGGTCGAATTTGAATTGCCCTGTATAAGTGATCAATTTGATTCTTTAAATATCTATTTTGAAATGGTTATGTATCTTGGTGGTTTATTCATCGTTAAACCGCTTAAAATGGAAAAAAAAACGAAAAAAAAAATCTCGTCATGACTTTCTCAATATATTCCATGATTTTTGATTTTCTTCATTATTTTTATAACAAAATTAGTTTAAACTGAATTATTTATGAAAAACATTATTTGAAATACATGATTATACAACAAAATTAATTCATTAATATAATTTTTATTGTTTTTCACAACTATCGATCTGTTTTGTTTTCAAAAACATGTACTCGCAATTTTACAAAAACTTATAAAAAAAAATTCTGATTCATTTTGGTTCTGTTGCGTTGCTGTAGTTCATCTTCTTCGTCATCTTCAATATCGTCGACATCTTCAGGCTCTTCAATTTCGATGTTAAGATTCTTTGCTGACTCTTCATCGATAGTGTCCTCTGAATCACTTAATTCTTCAAATATTATTGGATCTCTATCAGAACAGTTTTCATAAAAATAGGTACTTACTGCATAAATTGGTACATTTCAAGCCGTCTTTTCGGCAGCCACATCTTTGTTTGTTACTTCCACTTTCACAGCTTATACTTTTTAATAACGTTTTAGGAATGATGTCTGAACCGCCTAGGAGAAATTTAAGCGATTTTTTTTTGTTTTTTCTCAATTCTGAGCGTTTAAACGATCAATAAACCACCAAGTAGACCACTTTAAAGTTGACATTTCAATAATTGAAATGATCACCTAGAACTTCGAAATACAAAAAATATAAAGATAATTGTCCGTGGAAGATAAGTGTATTTTATTAAAAAAATTTACATAACTTGAAAACTAGTCGTCTTCTGGATTGTAAAATGATCATAATTATCCGACACTAAAAAAGACATATTTATTAAATTACCTACGCGTGAAAAAAAAAAACTAAATACTGATAAATTAGATTTTCGCCATTTTGACTGCTAATTTGAAGTTATGTTAAAAAAGTTGAATACAAAAGTTTTCGATTTTTTATTATCCACAACTTTTGTATTGAATATTTTCCGTTAGAAGTTCACGTTTCGCAAAAAATCGCAAAAGACCGTTTTCAACCCCTAAACTGCATCCCCATTTCACCATTGTGAATGTTTTTGTGTTTAAATATTTTTTCTGAAATCTTTCAAGAATGCCCACTTTCTCGGAGCAACTTCAGGCCTCAAAATACGCTAATCTAGTATTTTAGTCCATTCGAACTTTCCCGGACCGTTTTCGGACCTAAACGGTACGGGAAAGTACTTTTTCGTGCAATCGCATGCGAAGTCACTATTTCGCGTTCTCAGCACAGTCCGCGAAATTTAATTTCGCGGCCGTTACCCATAGCAACGGCCGCGAAACCAAACGTCACTTTCAAAAATGTTTTCAGACATCGTCTTAACATTCTGTTTGTCACACCAATCTTTAAACTCGCCGTAACATTTTTCGTACTGCCGTTTAGATTTTTCGGGTATTAAAACGGAAAGCGCCGAATTTACAACGCTTTTGAGTTCAGGAGGAGTGGAAGGTACTGAAAAATCGCTATCAGTATCAGACATTTTGCGTTTTGACAATAACTGTCAAAATATTTTGTATATATTGAAACATATCATTTCCATAGCACACGGTGATATTGTTAAATAAATTGAACTGCTGTTGATCTTAGAGCAATAATATATTTATTTACAACTATCTATTTTAATAATTTTAACGATTGCACGAAAAATAGTGTGTATGCCATGGCCGCGAAACTTTTTAACGACCTCAAGATTATCTTGCCTCGGCCGCAAGCGGCCTCGGCGATAACTGTTCTTTCGGTACGTTAAATAGGTATTTCGCGGCCTTAGCATACAAATAACTATTTCGGCAACCATCCGGGAAGTATTCACTTCCCGGACACTTTTTCTTTGGGAAAGTAGCACTTCCCGGCCTAGTCCGGGAAGTACGTACTTCCCGGACTAGGCCGGGAAGTGCTCGAATTTTAATATAAATATTAATATAAATGTGAATTAAAATGATTCTGTTCTGTTCCAATTACAAAATATAATACAAAGAACTAAAATGTTCAAAATATTCAAATTTGGAATCACAGCCAGGGTAGTTTACTCTTGATCAAAATTCTATTTTTTGTTCCCCTCTGTACACCGTTTGGAAATTCAGAATACAAGTATTCCGTAATGCACTAATTTTTAGGAAGAATAAAATTTTCTGACATATCGATAATAAAAAAGTTTCCATATGGTGCAAATTTTTGAAACACACTGTATATTCAGTGTGTCCCACTTACCATGTTCACCATAGGTATCTTTTTAATGGTAAGAGATACGAGGTCGGTTAAATGACACCAAATGTGGAGTTTATCAAGGCCAACTAGAATGTGAAAAAATATTTTGATAAAATCTATTCGTTTTTGTTTTATACGCAAATAACAAATTTTGATCATTTTCATGTCTCTTGCAAGTGAATTTTGACCCACTTGTGGCGGACCTAATAACTTGAAATTTGGCAGATGTTCATAATTCCGGTGACAATGCACTATGAATTTTTTATTGAAATAAAAAATAAAAAATAGCGGCTCCTTCAATATGGCGGACGAGATTTGTGATTATGGTCCGATTACATTCAAAATTGTTCTTGTTTTTGTATAAATGACGATAACTCCGTTGTTATCAGCAAAAAACTATTACTGTGACATATAATCTGTAAGAGAAAAAAAAGTTATTCATAACTAAGGTATAGTATATGACCTACATTTGAAAAATGAAAGTGGTTACTGATATCTCAAATTTTAGAAGAGTTGGTATGAATTTCATATTTTTTTCGAAATCTCATTGAAAAACTGCTATAAGATTGTGAATTCCTATTCGAATATTTTTATAAATAAAGATGTTACGGAGGAGACATGAAAATGATCAAAATCTGTTTTTTGCGTATAAAACAAAAACGAATAGATTTTGTCAAATTATTTATTCACATCATGGTTGACCTTGATAAACTCCACATTTGGTGTCATTCAACAGACCTCGTATCTCTCACCATTAAAAAGATACCCATGTTGAGCATGGTAAGTGGGACACACTGTAGTCATGACCACCTTTTGATAAGCAACCCATTTTAGGCGTATTCGTCTATTTATGTAACTTCATAAAAAGTATGTTTCATCCGGTTAACAGATGGGTGAAAGTCGACCTCTCTTCGTCTCTTAGAGTAAATGCGTCTCATTGACTTGTTATTCAATTTGGTTGCCGAAAAAATAGTGTACGCAACACGTCCAAAAACAGTTTTTTTGGACTCGCAGACTTCCAGGACTCGCTAGCGCTCGTCCTAGAATTCGGTCTACTCGTCCAAAAAACAGTATTTTCCGGACTTGTTACGTAAATTACTCACTTCCCGGACACTTTTTCTTTGGGAAAGTAGCACTTCCCGGCCTAGTCTGGGAAGTACGTACTTCCCGGACTAGGCCGGGAAGTACTCGAATTTTAATACAAATATTAATATAAATAAGAATTAGAATGTTTCTGTTGGTACCTATCTTCTGTTTCATCCGGTTAACAGATGGGTGAAAGTCGACCTCTCTGCATGATTGCCGAAAAAATAGTGTACGCAACACGTCCGAAAACAGTTTTTTTGGACTCGTAGACTTCCAGGACTCGCTAGCGCTCGTCCTAGAATTTAGTCTACTGGTCCAAAAAAACAGTATTTTCCGGACTTGTAACGTAAATTACTATTCCCGTATCGAAAACGATACGGGAAAATGTTTGTCGGCTTGTTTACATTTTAGACAGTTATTGAATTCACGCAAACAATATGTAGAATTCCTTAGTTTTTGATAATGCTTATTGCGATTTCAGAAAAAATAATATGTGTACCTCGTAGTAAAAGCACATTCCCAGACTTCAATGCTTGTTGGCCTCGGCTTAACGCCTCGGCCAACCATTTACATTGTCGTCCGGGAATGTATTGCGCTTTTACTACTAGATACACAATATACTATTCCCTTAAAGTTGGAACCTCAACATTCCATCTGGTCCTTGCCTGTTACTTTTTTTCATAATTTTAGCGTTTAAAATCAGTTTTGGTACCATCCTTTCATTATTAGCTTCAAGTCCTTGACAGTCCTTAGTGAATGAATATCTGGTTTCATGAATAATGTGTTAGTTTAAGTTGAGTATAATTTAAAAGTTTTGTTTAAATAAATATATATTTCCTGATGGCTCAATTCATTATTTGTTCTATGACAATTCTCCGAAGTGAGAGTAAATATTTGAAAGGATATTTATTCGTCAATGAAAACACCGTTTTCTTCGAAATTAACGAACAGTCTTGATAGTCCAAGCAATAGGGAAAAGTGCATGCAAAAATTAATATCCGACAAAATAAATATCAGCGTGTAGGAAATTGATATTCAACATGAGTTTCTATGTTTGAATGTTTTAGACGATGCAGTAACTTGATTACTTATATTTCGGACGTCCATCATCTTAATGGTTGAAAGATTTCTATCACTTTCAAATTTTTCACAACGTTTCAATTGCTTGAATCCGCAATCGTCTTCTGGTGAATAATGACAAAATCAGATGCTACGCGACCTTTTATAGGTCTATAATTAAAGTGTAATTACGGTGTAATTCAATTCAATCAAATTGACAATGGAAAAGGAAACTAATAGTACCCTATCGTTTCTCGATGTGAAAGCTGAAAGAACAAACACTGGAATCCTCACCTCTGTTTACAGGAAGAAGACACACACAGGACAGTACCTCAACTACGGCTCTAATCACCCAAACTCCACAAAGAGAGGAATCGTAAGAACGTTGGTGGAGAGAGCAATGTCTATTTGCAACAACCAGGAGTCATTGGAGGCGGAAATTAACCACATCAAAAAGGACCTACGCCGAAACGGGTACTCCGAGAAACTCATAGGAGAAGTTCGGAAACAACTCGAAAAGACCAAAACAACCGAAGAAAGACCACAAAACCCCGTTCTCATTCTTCCCTATATCAGGGGTATCTCCGAGTTGCTTTCAATCCGGCAGTACCTTACGAAGCTTCCTCACCAAGACGAAACCAGATAACACAACAGAATCCAGCAAAAACTGTATTTACAAAGTCCCATGTGAATGTGGAGATTCCTATATCGGAGAGTCCAAGAGGCCATTATCAGTAAGAATAGCCGAACACAAAAAGTGGACTCAACGAGGGGAAACATCAAAATCGGGAATTGCTGACCACGCCTGGACAAAACACAACCGAATTCTTTGGGACGAAGTGTTCTTCATAGAGAGGAACATTGGTTCAAACGGAAATTTATAGAAACCACCTATATAGAAGCCAATAGTGCCTTCAGTCAACCAAGCGTGGAAATTAAAAACGTATGGAAACCGCTCATGGACCGTTTTGCTTGGAGAAAAAGCGCGAAACCACGCGCGCCACAAGACCGCGCGTAATTACACCGTAATTACACTTTAATTATAGACCTATAAAGGGTGGCGTAGCATCTGATTTTGTCATTATTCACCAGAAGACGATTGCGGATTCAAGCAATTGAAACGTTGTGAAAAATTTGAAAGAGGAAACCATTAAGATGATGGACGTCCGAAATAAAAGTAATCATGAGTTTCTATTTCATGCGACTGGATCGTGATTACCGAACATAATCTAAATAAAAAAGTTGTGAAAAGCGGTTTTTTGTTGATAATTTTTCGATATCATTGATACTTTATATCGGAAAAACCGTGGAAAATCGGGTTTTCTTTAACTCGTTAACTGTAAGTTATTCAAACTTGTTACTTATCGTTGTGTGTAGCCTATGACAAGCCAAAAAAGTCCTTTTGTGGAAAATTGATAAATATTGATTATTTTTCAAAATATATGAAGTTTACTCAAAAAAGATGCTCTCTCAATATGGCTACTCTTGCTCGGAGAATGATGCTACAGTAACGATTCATTGCTCATTTTTTTCTGTAAGAGTTGTTCTTTCATATTATCGGATAAGTATATTGATTTGTTTAATTTAAAGGATCGAAAAATTACTTTTAAAAAATTGCACAATTTTTTTACATGATTTTTCTAATTACATTGCTTAATTTTGTTTTATATGAATTACTTTTATGGAAATGGATTCCTAGCATATCACGCATTCAAAAAAATTTGAGTTCACTAGGAGCCGAGATAATTTTTTTATTTCAAAAGAATCTGGAAGACACAATAATCATCGTATAGCAGTCACTTTCATGGATATTAAGGTTGAAACCTACATTTTTAAAAAATAAATACTAGGATATGTTTAGTTCATTTGCAGTATTATTAATTGATGAATAAAGTGAGGCGTGCAGGCGCAGAGCGCGATAACTGTAGCGGGTGGAGGAGTGGGGATAGCACAGAAAATTCATTTCGTGCGTTCAAAGTGGCTTACGCTTGAAAAACATTGAGTATCTCGGCTTCAACGTACAAAAATCCCTTTGTACTTAGTTTGGGGTAGGTCGTCGAGGAAAACACGAATACCATGATCACAAAATGATACAATAACTCTATCATATACAAATATTCATGAAATAGTTACAGAAAATATATTCATATATTATATTGATACAGATTCACTAATTTTCCTTTTTCTAATTGGAGGATTGTCCGCTGAATCATCTGGCTCTTCTTCTTTTTCCATATTGTGTGTGAGCAGAATATCCTGAAGTTGGGCAATTCTTCATCTATTTCGATAATATGCGTATCAAAATTTTCACATCCACTTGAATCATATGAAATATCACATAGAATACATACTTCTTCATCAGACTCTGCCATTGTATGTCAAAATCTAAAAATAAATAAATTGAATTTGAATTAAAAACCGTTATGTTTAATAAAATGAGTACTCACCAGAGGCAATAAAAAAACTTGTAACTAGTTGTTCACGCACGTTTTCTTTTCCAATGTAAACTAGTACTTGAAATTGATTCAATGATGACTTTTCAATAACACAGTCGGGACGAAAGTGTCTTAATGTCAACAGAATTTGTATCTCCGCACTGCGCCACCCGCAGAATTACATCGCTCTGCGCCTGCACGCCTAACTTTGTTCATCAATTAATAATACTGCAAGCGAACTAAACATATCCTAGTATTTTTTTTATTAATAATATAGGTATTCATCCTCAATCTCCATGAAGGTGACTGCTCTACGATGATTACTGCGTCTTCCAGATTTTTTTTAAATAAAAAATTATCTCGGCTCCTAGTGATCGTAGGAATTAATTTTTTTTCATGCTAGGAATCTATTTTTATAAAAGTCATTTCTATAAAAACAAAATTAAGAAAGAACCACGCACGTTTCTTATGGAAAATGGCTTTCCGTGAATTTGTCCGAATTTTTGGTATGGTTAGATCTGGATGCAAAGTGTCCATTGCCAAAAATTCCAAAAATAGACAGTTTTCGAGATATGGCTCTATCAATGTAATTTTTTTTGCATTTTTTGGATATTGACACATAATCAATTCACTCTCATATTTAGGAAAAACCGAGTTTCAATGATTTCACTGCAGGAATCGATTGAAAAATAATTCTTTCTTCGTTTCAGTTACTGCCATTTGAAGAAATTATTATACACTGCTCGTCACTGACGATGTAACTGGACTATTATTTTCAATTTCTATAGTCCAGTTTTTGTAGAAACAAAAACTTCGGAATTGCTCAAGGTATCTCATAGTCACATATATTCAACACCTTTCGATAGGGGCACTAGAAAAATAATATTCGATACACACTATAGGAACTGAATCTGAGATATTTTTTTTTAAATAGTTTCCTCGTCGTCAAAGAAATAGTGGTAAATGCAAAATGAGCATACAGAAAATCGTTCATAATGTAGGCTGACATAAATACTCGTATCGAATGCAGTTTGTTTATACCGAGTGTTAAATATCAATAGAAACAAGGAAATACTTACCCAATAATCATTTCTAATCGCTAATCGAACCGTTAAGGCAAACGGATCCGTGAAAATGTCTGAATATTTGATATGATGTGGATTTCAATGCACTGATCAAGTGTCTATTGCTACAGACTACAAAATTTGGACCCTATATAGGGTCTTTCTCAATATCTATCAGATGTAGTTCAATGTCCAGCGTGGCTTTTGCCGGGGAAGTAGTTGTTTTCTGTTAGATATTACAAAAAAGTAACTTCAATTTTATCGTAGGGTTTTTCCATTTCCAGAGGAGTCATGTATTGATTTAATTTTCAATTGAGAATGTTTCTCTTTAAAAAAGAAATGTCATATTATTTGTCACTTCGTTCATTATTGTGTCACAAGAACTTGTCATTAAATCCTTTTTTGTGTAATTTCAATTTAACTTATTCGGTATGGTAAGATACACAAATGAAGAAAAGAGACATATGTACGAAGTGTACATAAAACTAGATAGGAATTCGTTCAAAGCACAACAAAGGTATGATGAATTATATCCTGAAAGAACAACACCAAATATTAAAATATTTCGACGTTTATCTACAACGTTACTTGAACATAATTCATTCATCAAACCTAGAGGTCCTTATGTAAGACGAAACGAGCCTATCAATGACATCAATGTTCTAGCCCAAATTCGAATGAATCCAGGAATAGGATCGAGAACTATGGCCAGTGAATGCAATTTATCAAAAAGTGCTGTTAATAAAATAGTCAAGAGGCACGGATACCATGACTATAAATACCAAGCCGTGCAAAAACTATATCGTAATGATCCTGAGAGAAGGTTGCAATTCTGCAATTGGTTTCAACGGAAGGTGCGGAATAACAACAATTTTGCGCACAATATTATTTGGGGAGACGAAACGACATTCACAAATTCAATCGAAGGAACAAACATTTTTATGCCACAGAAAATCCTCATTTAATTCATGAAGTTAGACATCAATATCGTTTTTCTTTGAACATATGGTGCGGTTTGTTGAATAATAAATTACTGGTACCCTATTTTATTGATGGCAACCTAACCGGAGAAAAATATGTAGAAATTATAGAAGAAATGTTGGATGATCTTCCTATACGGTATCGGCGTAATAGTCCATGGTTCCAACAAGACGGATGTGTTCCACACAACTCAAGAATAGTCTTTTCCCGATTCATGGATTGGAACAAGAGGTCCAGTAGCATGGCCTGCAAGATCTCCGGATTTGAATCCGCTGGATTTTTATTTGTGGGGATTTCTCAAAAATAAAATTTATGATACTACGAACCCGACAATAGAGATTCTTCCCGAGAAGATTGAGAATGTATTGGAAGGTATTCAAGGAGACGAAATAAGCAAATGTATAAGAAGTATGGGTTCCAGAACCGCAAAGTGCATTTTACAAAATGATGGACATTTCGAACACTTACTTCATTAATTTTGATTTACTTTCGAATAATCATTTGATTTTTTTTTTCATATAAATGATAGTTTCGTTTAATAATTCTGCATTAGGTTTTTCTTCGCTTGAAATATTATGTAAATAAATATTACTTGTTTCTTGCTTTGATTCTGATACGTTCCATTCAATTTGAGATGACTGAGTTGTTTTTCTAATCGAAATGTATTGCATGTTGTTAATTAAACTAAAGGTAAATGCTATACAGATCCGACCCTGAGAAATTTGGATAAGGGTCAAAATCACCTGAAAATCAACTTTGAATGACATTGTATGATATATTGTTGAATTCAGCGTTAAAAGTTATTTCGAAATGTGTCATAAAATATGCAGGTCCGTATTGAAAAAGAATGAGGTTGAGGGTGGCCTAGAGAGTACGAAACGTTGGATACGAAATCTGATTAGGTCAAATTAAGGATAATTTACTATCGAATAAAAATTCCTGTATCATTTTTTGATAATATTTGAGAAAAAAAGAAAAATCAAAATGACAGAATTTACTTTTCTTATGATATCTCAATAACCGGTCCTGATAATCTCGATTTGTTTGAACCACTTGACAATGCTTCTATGAATGCAACTTTTTCTCCATTTGACCGACCTTCTAACTCTTATGGTTTAAAAGTTACCAATACAATCCCATTAAAAAAGTGGCCACTCTGTATACAGTGTTTTCCACTTTGAAGCAGCCAGACTCTCATTTTTCGTTGAGAATAAACATATAGCTTCATGTGAATGAAATATTTCTAAATCCATTTTCCACGGCCAGATATGACCAATTGAAAAGTGAGAAATTGGGGAAAACATTAGGGATTTTTACGTTACAAACCAACATCAAATTATGTTTCAGAATATCCTAAAATCCTCAAAATCAATTGATTTTGCGGCTGGCAGTATTATTGTCTTTTTTCCTCAATAATTTTTGCTTAATCATTAAATTTTTTTGTTTTGTCACGAAATTAAAAAAACATGTTCAGTTGATGCTGCGGACAATAACCAAATATTAGTTTACCCTGGCACACTAGGATAAAATATAAAAAGGATCTTTTTGTCAAGAAATTAATACCAATGAACAATGAATTGTTTGGAATATCAACTTTTTCAATTGGGAATCCATTTGTTTTCTTCAAGGTTCAATTCTATTATGAAAATTAGCCGTATTTATAAATAAAGTTGTTTTAAATTAATTAATTAAATAAATAAATAAAGTTGTTTATTGTTAGATTCGTCCTCTCAAAAAGTACAATATAGATCGTGTTTGAAATTATTAAAACTGAAACGGTGGTGGATAATGCAGATATGCGATTACAGTGCTTGGGTACTTTACATCTTTTCCAGAAGCATCTTCGTTAGATGTGTCAAGAGATTTTGGATTGAATAAAATGACCATGCACAGAATATAAGCCAAACACAATGATGGCATCTCAATATCCAATTAAAATTTGGCAATAATACAATTTTATTGATCAAAATTGAGGGGTACAAACGTAAGTCCTCGTGTAAAAATAACTTCTTTTGCGGAATATCTCCAAGTATGTAGAATGAAGTAATATATAGCAGTCAGCTGCTTTTGTATTTGGTGAAGATAAAAATCGACAGAGGGTCATAGACAACATGTCTTTGATGATGGAGCAACATGTTATTGAATTCGAAAAAGAAATTAAAATTTTTGGCATGAAAATAAACAGAAATTTGAAATTTAAAAATCATGTTGCTCTGCTTATAAGAAAATCTTACGGTATCATGAAAAATCTATACTCGAATAGAGATTATTTGAACAGAAAGATAAAAACAAATCTCTGCGATGCCCTAATATTATCATTGTTCAATTACGGTGATGTAGTCTATGGTCCTTGTCTTGATCTCATAACATCATCTCGGATACAAAAAGTTCAGAACTCATGTATCAGAATGATATTTGGACTACCATACAGAACCCACGTCACACAATATATTTATGAAAGTGGCTGGCTGAAAATGCACCATAGAAGAGATCTACATTTGGCATGCTTCGTTCACAAACTCATGATAACAAAAACGCCTCCCTACTTACTGGAGAAACTAATACCCAGACATCAGAATGTTAGAAATCGGCAACTACTAACAATACCTGAACACTCTACTGCTTTCTTCGAACGTTCCTTTTGGTGCCACGCTGCAGTCCTGTATATCTCAATTGGCGACGATATCAAACAACTGTCACTACATTCATTTAAAACCAAACTTAGGGAAACCCTAACTTGTAAACAGTTATAACCAATAAATCTCATATAATTATTTTTATTTTATTTTCAGTTGTAATACCACAAGAGAGTGAGAATGAAGTGAAAATAATTCGACAGATTATTCGAAAACTTGTTGCCAGGCAATAGACACGAGAGCCCGAAGGGCTCGAGCATAGAAATATATATTATATACTTACTCTAGAAAGCTAATCCCGCCAATTTCCACGGCAAAAAGTATGCCGCGTATGCGACCCGTTTACGATGTGCGCATGCGCGTCATCAGTGTAGTTTGGGTTGCTCGTTGCCAAGTTTGAAAATAATTTGGTGTTCCAATCCAGAGTTTTTTGTTATGAGGCAATAAAACACATGCCATTTGGAAGAGATAAATTTGACAGTGCATATAGGACTTTTTAAAACCGAAAAGAACCTATCAGAGTTAGAATACTCCGAATTTTAGGCGCGAAAGAAACTCATTTAAAACAATAATGTACCCTATGCTACCGTAATTATAATGACCGTGCAATAGTGCATTTTCATCAATAGGAAGACTTGTCACTAAGGTCTGTCACTCTTGTCAGAGACAGAGACGGTTTTAAGAATTTCAGATTTTCTCTTGTCGTTTTGTGTGGTGTTTGTTGTCGTTGGTTATTCTTTCATCTCTCGTGAATTTGCATTAATCTTGTTTCTTTCTAACGAAGCCGTTTTTTCCTAAAAATAAACAATGAACTGTTTAGTGTTGTGTAAAGGAAAAATACCTCAAATAAATCGTTTTTGGTAGAAAACGAATCTTTTTATGTACCTGTATGCTTTGCTCAAAATAGCTTAAATATTATTTTAGGTTGACAAAAAAGACGTGATTTTTGGTTATTGTTTTTAAGAAGAGACCCCAGCAGAACATTTGAGTGAGAAAATTGTAATTTGTGGCAGACATTTTCCTCATGAAGATTCATGTGAAAAATAGAATAATTTGAAACCTAGTGCAGTACCAATACTGTGTCTGCGTAAGCATGCATGGCGAGTGATACAACTTTCTACCACACCGCTTATATTATGAGTTCTAGATTCCTACAAAAAGTACACAGAATCGCCTCAGAAAATTAATGTCAATATGGAAGTGCTTTTCTTTGATGGTAAGGAAAATGCTTCTGGCCTCACTTTTTCATGCATCCCCATAGTGGAAATTGCACTAAGGTAATACAATCAGAAATACTCGTAGAAATGATTTAAATTAAATGCAGTTGCGTATTTTGACTTGATTCGTTCTAGAAAAAAAACCTCGAGCTTCCAAGCATCCAATTTTATAAATCCAATTTGAGTTGAAATTATTCATGATATTAGCTGAAATAAATTTTCATAGTTTTTTGTACTTTCAATTTATTTTCCAATCCAGTGCTTCCTTGAAATTTGCACCGACGATTTCGGGTGGTTCCGTAGGTTTTTGTTGGTTAACTACCAGCTGAAAAGTGAATGTGATACCAAAAATCAGTCGCTTCAGAGCGGTAAATAATAATAATAATAACCGTACTCTACTTTCTGCTGGCCTTTTCTGAATATTCGGGATCATAAATATGTGAAAATATGTATTAAAATCGGCTAAATACAAATAACAGGTATAAGCACAATGGAGTTTCCAACCTTATTCTCCGAGATTCAGAATTAACGTTTGATAATCTTCACAAGTACCATAATATTTTACTAAAACCGGGCCTGTTACAAAAATAACTAATGACGCGCTTGCGCATTGCGGACTAGCCTGAACTTTTTACAACACTTTTGACATGGGGATTAGCATTCTAGAGTAAGTATATCATATATATTTCTATGGGCTCGAGTGGCCATTGCCAAATGGCAACCAGTTTGAGAAAAAATGTGGAAAATTATTTTCTACTTTATCGAACTCACGTGTGGTATTCGATAGATTATTTTTTGATGCCCCAATCATAGACACATTCTCTATATAACGTTTCTAAATCATGTTTCAATTTGCATGCAAACTGATGACAGACGTCAAATCAAAAGTATCAGTTGTTGTCACACAATAAAAACAAAATACCACGAATATTCCCGAGGCAATAATCAAAGTAGAAAATTCCCACTATAATAAAGTTCTGATTGGTTTGAAAGCACATCATATCTTTAAATTGATGGTTTTTATTGGTTGCAAGATATGTCGAAAAATAATCTCACAAATATTTGTTCTTTACCGTTATGAAAGTAACATGTTACCTATACTTCTGTAACCACCATATTGTGCATAAGGCTAAATGATTATTTATTTCGGATGGAATTTTTCCAATTTGTGCCTGTTCTTCGTTGAGTGGAAGAGTAGCTCTGCTAAACTCCACCAAGTAAAATAAAGACCATTTATTATTATTATTATTATTTATTTTTTTTCCCTAAGGAAAGTACCAGTCAGGACCTGTCTTCGGTGCTCCGACCCATCCGGAGGGCGCGCTGGTGTCGTTAACCCCAATAACCACTCCCTACGTCCGTAGGGTGAGTGATTATTGGGTCCGAGAGTCATGTGTTCTGAGCAGACGAATTGAACCAAGGATGACGGCCTTCTGCATTCGAGCGGCTAAGATTTCTGCCATATTACGGCAGGCCGGTATTAACTTCAAATCTGAGAGCAGTGTGTCCATCATTCCACCAAGGACTCCTATAATCAGAACCACCATTTTGACAGAATGGTCCGGATACAACCTGTGGAGTTCAAAGAGAAGATCTCGATATTTAATCCGTTTTTCCTCCTCTTTCCGAACGATATTTATCTCGCTTGGAGCGGAAAACTCCACGACGAATATCGTTTTACTTTGATGGTCGAGGAGGACAACATCAGGTTTATTGGCTTGTATTTGCCTGAGGGTGGGGAATGAGTAGTTCCAATAGATTCGGCACCTCTCATTCTCCACCACTGACTCAATATCCCCCGGAACATAAGGCAACACCGGTGTCTCGTCTATACCGTACGAGTGTCGTAGATTGTAGTATAATACTCGTAGCGCCGCGTTATGCCTGTGGATATAGACTGAGACCGCATAAGATGGGCATGCTGATAGCAAATGCATTACGGTCTCAGGTGCCCCACGACATGCCCTGCATCGGGTGTCAGGGACGTCTATACCCATCACCAGACACCAGACACCAGACACCATCCTGGCAGGCCATTATGAATCCCTCGGTCTCCGACTTTAGCTCACTCGACCTGAGGAAGGCAAAGGTCAAGCTTTTGGATAAGCCAAGGTCTTCGATGTTGTGAAAGAAGACACCATGCATTGGCTTATCCATATGTAGCTGTAGCAGGACCTCTGTCTCCGCAGCTTTGATGTGAGCTTTATGCTGAACGGGTCCCAACTCGGTGACAGAGTTTGGGTTAGCCCGTTCAGTGTCGAATACGAGACCGAGTTCATCGGCCGCACGGGTTGCTGCCTTAAAAAGAAATGCTCCAATCCCTGCTTTTTTTATTATTATTTTTTTTATTATTATTATATCTCCAAAATCATTTTTGTTTTGGGTTTAGGGAAATGTATTATAACAAGTGCTTATTTCCATAATAGAAATGAACCTTAAAGAAAAAAGTGGGTTCCTATTTGAAAAACTTGAGATTTTTTTATTTTTCTCATCCCCATTTTTGCGCAATCTGTGGATTATTTGGTGGACGTGAAAGTGGTGAGTGATTCAATACTTATGATTCACACAGCGCATATTTTTTTAAATGGTAATTTACATAAAAATTACGTGTGTTCGAGAATCTGCATCTGTCACTTTCACTAAATAAACTCGAATAACTCAAAAACGGATCTTATTGGGTACGGTACACGAGTTATTATTGAAATTATAGGGGGAATTCAAAAATGAGATGAAATACAGGGTGTGCCACTAAACTAACAAAGATGACGTCACTTCCGCTGAAACCGAAAACGTCACCATAACAAAATATTTCAGTTGAATTCTTCATAAGTTCTTCACCCAACGTACCAATTTTCAAATTCGCCTTACTTTTATGGTGGATTTATGCAGCAGTCATAAGTCATAAGTTTTAAGTCATAAGAAAGAATATTCGTCAGTGATTGGTTGGAATTTACGGACCAACCAATCATTGACGAATATTCTTCCTTATGACTTAAAACTTATGACTTATGACTGCTGCATAAATCCACCATTAGTTTTCAAGCAAGCACTTTTGTAATTGAGCTGTAATTTCGCACATGTATTAGGACCGGATGACAAAACAGTAATTAAAAAATCCTGTTTCGAACTTCGAAAATTACGACGTTGAAAAAAATTGATCGAAGGGTCTCGAACTCCCTTCCTTCCCAAAAAATATTATTCTACGTGGAAAATTACGATGTGAGAAATATCAGTCGGGAAGGGGGCTCGGAAATAAACATTAAAAAATAATATTAGGTGAATGAAAAGCAAAGAATTTTTGAAAATGTTAATGTTTTCTTAAAAGCTTGATGCGAAACGGCATAACACTATTTGAAAATTTCATAGTTTTTCATTCACTTGAAATTATTATTCATTTTCCAGATAAATGGTTTAATAATGAAGGGTTGTTTTTAAAAAGTTTTTATGTTTATTTTATTTTCAAATGGAATGCCATGTTTATCAGTACATTTTTGTAAGCATTTTAGTGACCCCTTGCAATATTATTGAAAGTTATGATTTTTTTGTCGTAAAAATTTCATTTGATAGACAGATGTGTAATATTTCCAATCCATTATCATGTCCTTAAATTAAAAACTGGTTTTTTAATTCACAACTTTTTGATTAAAATTTTCTCGTGTTTTTCAAATGGAACACTCCGTATATTTTTTGACCATGTAATGTAAGATAAGGGAAACGAGCCCTCTGACTGTTTCTAGCCATTTCGGGTGTTTATTTCTTAATACTGCAAACAAAATTGTTTATGATGGTAATAGTAATGGTAATGGGTGGGGGACGCGTTAGCGACTCAATTGCTTATGATTGTTTTGCTAATGTGTGCTAATAATTGATCGTATATTTATATCGGAGTAATCCTTTGTCAGTTATGGCCTGCTAGATCTCCAGATCCCATTGAGATACGTGAAAGAAATCGTTTACAGAGATACCCCACAACCATTTCAAACATGATGGAAACGATAAGTAAATGCTTTCAGAAGAATAACACCGGCGATTCTAAAAGCAGTAGAGAACTCATGAGCAACATGTGACGCACTTATCACAACTTGTTCATTTTGTTTTCTCGTGTTTTTGTTTCCCGATTTTGTATTTTTGTTGAGTATTTCGCATGTTTGTTTGATTTAAATTTTTTTGCTATCAATCGTACGTAAAGGAAGTTGTATTGGGAGTTACACAAATAACCACAAAAACCAAGAGCGGAAAGCTATCGCGAGAGACCATTATCAAATTTGCTCAGTCTGATAAAATGGACGGAGCTAGATGATGTGCTATAAGCAATTGGAGCCTCCACAATAGATCTGAAAAGGTCGCAGTGGATTAGGCCAAGGGGCCAGCACCCCTTCCCCTAACACCTAACATCTACACAAATAATTGAACTGGTGTGTTCTTATGATAAAAGGAAATGTGTGTTAGTGAAAATGAACTAAAAATTTTCAGAATTCAATGAATTGGTAACAGCTCAAAATAGGAATAGGAGTGTATATACAAAAAATACTCCAGTCCTAATCCTATATCATATGGAGAAAATTGAATTAAAAAAGTTCCTAATTGAAAACTAATTTTCAGTCACCCTGTATGATTTAAGAGAGTGATAATGAATCTAAAACTGTCTGTCAAATGGCATTATGACTATTTTCTCTTCAATTCCATAATTGTGACGATAGTGATTTTTTCGGTAAATCTTGCAGATGGCATATCAAGATAAAATCACAAATTTCAAGTCGTTGGGAGATAGTGATAGTCAATAATATTTGACAGTTAGATAGAAGTCACTAAAGTGCATGAAAAAATATTTTAGAAAAGCACTCGTCCCTATAAATATTCCTCTGTTCTCCCAGTATATTCGGAATAAAATTCCTATTATCCCGTTCACTATGGTTTTTGAATCGATTTTTCAATTGATTTTTCAAGCGATCGGACTCTGGCGCACTATTGCTCCCTGCCTTGTATTCTTGCACTGCTTTAAGATTTCCGATGACTAGGACCCAGAACAATCCCTTTGGCTATATTCAGCGATAGTGAGGCTCTCAATAAGGTATGTGGAACTACTGTGATGGCCAAATGCAGAACAACTGAAACCAGAGGGATGCTAGCTAGTTTGCAAAGACTTACCCTGCCCCTACTCGGAGTAACTGGTGCAATGTCCAGCACATCAACGATTAGCCTGGAGATGACCCTGAACCCCCTTTTCCTGCAATTGCATATTGTAGCGGTGGTAAAGGTAGAAGCCGCCAGAATGAAGTGTCTGGGACAATGGAGATACAACAATCTAGGCCATACCGACATACTGGAGGTCATAAGAATCGAAATATCTGAGATACTGTCGAACAAAATGACCCCAACCTAATCTTTGATGGAACATACACTACCATTATACAAGACGGGGAAGTCATATCAAGGACCTTATCAATGCTGTCAAGAGAACAATTCTGTCTCCAAGAGAAGCAATAGGGTAGAGGCTGGAATATTCAGTCTAAGCCTTGGTACTCAAGCCTCTATATTCCAAGCAAAGTTATAGCTATTTCTGTTTGCAAGAAAGATATTCTAAGGGAAGGTTTTAGAAACCAACTCATAGTCATTCTTTCCGACAGTCAGGCTCTGCAGATTATGCAGTTTTTTCCAAATCAGTTTGGAAAACACATAGAAACCTCAATGACCTAGGAGCACAATACAGGGTAAAACTTGTATGGGTATCAGGTCACAGGGATATCCAGGAGAATGGGAGCGCATATGCTGTAGAAAGAACGGGGGCAGCCACAACTCTCATTGGACCAAAACCTGCCTGGTAGGGGAGGGACATTGAGCATGACACGAAGAAATGGATTAGGAGCCATCATCAAACTTGCTGGAAGGATGCCCAAGTGCTTTCTGTGACCTTAGTTTTATTAAGACCGTGGAATCATCTGCAGGGCTATTTTCCAGATGATAGTGATTCTACTCCCTAGCTTTATTTTGAAAGGACTTTCGTGTGAGTATTGGGGTAGTATTCAGTCTGATATCATTCATAGTTCGATAATGTTGATTTCAGATTCTGGAGTGCCCAATTTGTTGTTGGGTTCTCAAATTACCTGTTTGTTTAAGTCTGTATAAACTCATCCTCGCCCCTCCCATAACTGTGACTTCCAAACGTGGAAGGTTTACGATGATTTCCATAGCAGCGGATGGAGTGCGAGGCTCATTCTGTAAAGTCTGCATAGTTCTAATGCTAGATCTTCAATTCCCTGCTTTAGTAGGACAGGAATTATTCCATCTGGTCCAGATTTATATGGGTGAAAGAGTTATTGCCCGTTTTAATTTCGGGTATGTTATGCCACCTCCAAGTCTGCCATGTTCACCTTTACTTAAAGGTTGACTGGGATTTGTGACAATGTTCAATTATTTCTCTCTCAGTGTTTGTTTGGCCTCCAGTGAGTTTTATGGGAGTTCCAATTGGTTTCATGAGGTGTTTGGAGGGTATGAGGTGGAATCTTGCACTTTTTGAAGTTTGTTCTGTTCTCACAGAACTTCCTACATGCTTTCCTTTGCTCCCTTCTGATTGATATGTTATATTCTAGTAGTGTTTTGGGGTATTCCTCCCAATTACCAGTTTTTTTTGCTCTATTGAATAGTTTGTGTGCTTGTTTTCGGAGTTTAGTGAATACTTTGTGGTCCACCAACCCACCTTTTCTTTAGTTTGTCAGCTTTTTAGGAGACAGTTGTGTTGTTACAAAGTCATTATGGCCTCTTGAATTTTCTCTGAGGTTTCCTCTATATCATAACCACTGTGTGTATTCGGTTTGATAACCCTAAATTTTTTCAGGTTTTCATCAAGCTCCTCCCGATATTTCAGCCAGTTGGTTTTCCTCAAATCCGGATACATTTTGGCCAGTTCGCTGGTGTTGCCAATTTCCAATTGAATGTGCGGGTATTAAACACTTTGTTAAAGACGATAAGAATAGGAGAGAAAAAGACGAAGTACACCTAGTGTATACTCATCGCTTCATAAAGCTACAGACTTAGCGAGTGTAATTCAATCTATGGAAATCTTTTCGTCTTCACTTCAGCGTTATATACTATGTACTTCAAACAATTAACGGCCAAGTCAAAAAAAATGTGTCGGTGATCCGAATTTGATGGTTCGTCTGAGACAAACCTTTTACCAACCTACCGACCCGCCTGGGGGAGCCTAGTGTAATGTCAATGATTTCCCGTCTTCTTTGGGTCATAATGTCATAAGGTTACGGAGACAATAAAGTCAAGCGATGACTAACCTCTTATGTTCGAGTCGATGCTGTCCCACACGTTTGCATTGGCTCTGATAATTACCAGGAGTTTGTGTTTCTCGCAGTGTTGGATCAATTCTTTCACATGCTCTGATGGTGGAGGGAAGAGTCATAAGGTATGTAGACACAAGCTTGTATGATGTTCCTCTTTACTCCTTGTGTACGTCATTTTGATTGCTGTGATATCCCTGTAACATAATTCAGACAGATTCAACACGTTCATGTCAGTTTGAACAAGTATGCATGTTCTGGCGTTTCCACAGGTTTGGTTCTAATAGATCTTCGCTTTGGACTGTCAGAGACCTGATCCTTTTTACTCCCCACTCCTCAGTACGACGTCGATGTTGCCCTATACGAATATTCTGCACGGGGTTGCTGTTGCAGCCTTACTGTGCTGCAAGTTGGCTTGAGCTACCCGCAGCATTGATATTGCTTTTAGTAAGGCTAACAACCTTAAATTTGACCTGTGTGAATACCATCAGGAATGCCGTGATTCCTCTGGTTTTTCTAAATATTTTGATATATTAGGAGAACAAGAGTTAGGCCAGAGGTATCCTCCTGTCCATTAATGATGTGCCAATCTCCAGAGTGAAGCTCCAGATTCTGGGTCAAGATGAACTGGAGAATTTTTCAACATGGTTCCGTGATCCATAAAATCACCTTGGTTGGTCTAAGGATGTCTCTAGCTTTAAGGACTTCCCACTCCGAAGGGGTTATTTTCGAAACGCAAACGGTGAGTCAAGATTTCGTATTTTCGTTCAACCAAGTCAAGACCAGCTGTTCCCGGCTCCTGGGGGTCTATTCTCGAGTTCATGCGAAATCATTTTCAAACGTTTGAAGTAACATAGAGCTATTCAAACACCGCGCGTTGGAAAGAGATATAAAATTGAATTCGCATACGTTGAAACTCGAGAATAGCTCGCTCGCTTACCCGGTTCGCATGCGAAAATCTCCCCAGTGAGAGCGCCCCACAGGAGAGTATCTTGGTCTTTTGACAGGTGCAGCTCTGGATAGTTCTCCAGAGCAATAGCCATCTTCAGACCTCTTGTAGCCTCCTCATCACTGCTCCGTTTAGTTTGGTATGCCCACACAGAGGCGCCTCGAGATCACCACATCTTGGTTTCTCCACTCTGGAGAGGACGGGTTGCTAAGCTGGTTTCGCTCCCTTTTCTTGAGAGTTTGACAGCTGCTTCCAGCTGTGTTAGAGGTTTGATGTAGTCCAGGTAATTTCGGATTACGCCGGTTAGAGCAGCCTTTTCTGGGTTTAATTTTTTTCCTAACCAGCACGATCTTCATCTTTCTTTTCTGTGCCCAGAGGGCATTTTCCTGTCGCTCAGGTGTAATAGATTTACTTCTGATGCCACGTTCTATAGGGTAGGAGTTAATAGAGGTTTGGTATGTCTACCGTCTCCAGAAAGCTTATAGTACTTTTGGATTTGGAGAAAAATTAAATATCTCAACTTTTTCAAATGGTAACCTTTTTTTTTCTTCAGTGTTCAATCCTGTAATAGAAACAATAGTTAAAATCGCAGAATACACCCAACTTGAACGTTGGAACGGGTCACATGAGCATCGTTAGAATCGTGATCGGGGACGTACTGGAAACGAGAACGGACCACATTCCGAAACGATACTGCTTCAACAACCAATTCAGAGTGCTGATTCCAGACAGAACTGAGTGGGACGGCTCGCAGCTCAAGGACACTCTACAGGGGAAAATCTGGTACACAGATGGATCCAAGACTGGGAATGGGGTGGGCTCAGGAGTGTTTTCCAGGAATCCGAGTACTGGCATCAGCAACTAACTGGGCAAACATACCTCTGTCTTTCTGGCAGAGGTGTACGCCATTCTCCAATGCGCGAGGGATAACAACAGGAGAAACGTTGTAAACGCGCATATCAACATCCTGTCAGACAGCCACACTTGGCCTTGTGCAACAAGGAAGTGATGTCCAAACTGGTTTGGGACTGCAAAGAAGAACTAGGAGTGCTGGCAGACCAGAATCAAGTCAAACTGATATGGGTCCCAGGACACCGGGGAATCGCAGGCAATGAAAAAGCAGACGAACTAGCGAGATAAGGTTCGGAAAATCCCCTAAACCAAGGGCAGACACTAGGGGTACCGAAGTGTACAGTAAGAGCGTCTGTAAGAGAGCGGATTGGTAACAGTCACAAAAACTACTGGGAAAGCATACCAGGAAACAAACACGGGAAGAAATACATTAAAGGACCGTGCCAGAAAAGAACGACAGACCTGTTGGCGATGAACAGGAGCCAGGAGCTTAGAATCGTTACGGGACTCCTGACTGGTCATGCACCAGTGAAGGAGCACCTCAACAAAATGGGACTGTATAATGGAGACCTGACCTGCAGACTATGCGATAAGGATCCAGAAACAGTGACACAGATACTGTGCTGTTGCGAGGCACTAGATCGCAAAAGACAGGCAATCTTCGGGCAGCCATCTGGCGATCCAGAACTATACAGATCGCACCCAATAAAGGACTTGTACAAACTTGTACAAGGCACGAAATTACTGGATTGGGTACTGTGAAAGTACAACACACTGGCAAGATACAATGGGCCAATAAGCCTAAGTGTCACCGGGGACAACGCCTGGATGTATTCGTCAAATTTCTCCATGTCAAGGAGGAGGGGGGGCCATTGGAAACCAGTCAGTTTGTGACCGTTTGCTGGTTTCATATTTGGGTAGATATGGAGCTGTACATACCAAGTTTGGCCCTACTTATAATACACTTTCCTTTACCCAAAATTTTGGAGATATTCCACAATGAAGTTGTTTTCACGAGAGGATTTACGTTTGTAACTGCCAATTTTGACAAAAATCGTGATTGGAATAAACAACAGTTTCTAACTTAGATTCAATGCTAAACAAGAACGTGTGACACTTTTGTTACCAATTTTTTGAATCAAACAGAATGCCTTCAATTTCTAAGCATTTTTCACGTCTCCGGATGACGTCTCCTACTTCAGCTCGTGTTATCATGCATGTCTGGTTGAATAGAGCTGAAAGCAGTGCCTACGAACTCTCTGCTGAAAATCTTCTTTTGTTGTTGATGTATGAGAATGCACCTCGTTTTTCATATCCCCGTTAATAAGAAATCCATTGTGGTCAAATCGGGTGAACGCGATGGCCATAATTAAGGACCGTCGGTTCCAAGCCATTGGTCATAAAAAGTTTCATTTAAATATATCTTCACCAGCTGTCGACAATGTGGAGGTGCTCCATTATGTTGATATCAAATTCTTCCGTGGTTAGCGAGCGTCAGACGTTCCAAATGATCCGTATCCATTTTTTTTAAATCGATTGGTATTGTTCACCTGTTATGTATTTTCTATACGCTATATGCTTAGAGCATACCTACCGGGATATATAATTTTCCCAATTGATGTGTTTTTTCTTTAATTCAGTAAAACAAGATATTATTCGGAGACTTTTCAACTGACCTATTAAATTTTCGCCATAAAAGTGAAACATCAATATGGCGTTGTCCTTAACAGCGCAGTAAACATTGAAATTTCTACGGTCTTGAAATTGATGTTCCCGAATTGAAGTGGATTTTTATCGCTACAGTAGTGAGAATTCCGCTTGTTAAGTATCCCATCTTTGGTAAATTCCGTCGCTCCATATATACCTAACATTTCTCAAAAATTGGTCGTTTTCTCATAATTTTGAACTCCGCAAAGATTTATCCTTCTCTCTCAATCGGAGAGCTTCAGGCCATGGACTAAAGTATGAGAATACGGATACCGCGCGCTTGTGTTTTGCTAATACTGCATGGAAAATATATTCAAGCCCAAATTTCGTACCGCATCTTTCAACGATTCTTCTGAAAAAGCTGTGAAGTACCTACCCAAGCACTATAATTGCTATATCTGTATCGTCCACCACTGTTCCAGTTTTAATAATTTTCTTTTTGAATGATCCAAAGTTCGTAAGATTGGAGATCAATCTTCTAGTAATATCTGGAGATGGTTTCAGTTTTTCTTGATACCTTGTAGCATATGTATCACTTGTTCCTGTTGAAACCTTATTATAGATAGAGAGCTGCTTATATGATTTACTGACAGGTAAATAAACCGTCTGCTAGGCATGAAATATCATTCTTGGTGTTGCGCCAAGTCGCCTGGATGTGAGTAGTTTTCGAATTTCTCCAGAGGTCAAGGTCAAGGAGAGGGGTGGAGGCGTTTGAAAACCTGTCAGTTTGTGACTGATCCGGAAACCGTCTGCTGGGAAATGTCGAGCTGACTCTTGGATATCTATGTTTTTATCTCTCTTCAACGTACACAAATTGTTGTGAAGGAAGTAGTCCATCCTCGAAGTGGAGTTTCAGTATATAGAGGCTAAGTAAAACTCGAAGTCGTCTCCACAATATATATTTGACCCCTAAGGTAGGGAAGGGTGGGCTGTTGTCAACACAGCTTCGGCAATAAATTGTCAAAAGTGTGGTTGTATCAACATGATACCATCAAAAACATGTTTTCAGTTGAAATTACAGGTCAAACTGAAATAGCAAATATAAAAATTACAATTTTGAAAATGAGTTTATGAAAAAGAGTTTATGGTTTCCAAGTCCATTCAAAAAATTTTTTCATAAACTCATTTTCAAAATTGTAATTTTTATATTTGCTATTTCAGTTTGACCTGTAATTTCAACTGATGATGAGCATTTCTATGCTCGAAAACATGTTTTTGATGGTATCATGTTGATACAACCACACTTTTGACAATTTATTGCCGAAGCTGTGTTGACAACAGCCCACCCTTCCCTACCTTAGGGGTCAAATATGTATTGTGGAGACGACTTCGAATTTTACTTAGCCTCTATACACAAATTATATCTTTATGAAAATAATCTTTTTCCGTTGGATGGCCATAAAATATCCGAAGCAAATATAAAATAATTAATGTTTTGCATTCTCAAGTTCTGTACTAAAATGCCCCGACCAACGCTGCTTTTATTAACAATTTTGGAAGTATATTCGATAAATCACTAACATTATATCTACGTCAGGTTAGGTTAGGTTGACTGGTGAGTCACTCATTTTTAACTCAGTTTGCCTTCTTCTTGTCTTGTGATTTAAACTTACTGCCATGACAGTGACCAATCACAGAGCGCGTATGTCGTGCAGTTTATTCGTCGTCAGTTCTGTGATTGCTGGCTGTGCGATATGTGCGAAAGAAAAACTTAACCTTACTTGCTTACTTTTGTGGTTTTACTGGTTTTCTATTACATAGTTAAGTTATGTCTCTGATGGCTTAATTCACGTGGATTTTGAGGATTTTGGTTTTGGGCAATTGGTTTTTTTCATTCCTTCAAATACATTTTGATGGTAAGTGGTAGAAATATAATATTTAAACTATTTTCAATCAATGCATTTGTGCCAATTAGGTGAGAGATAATGGATAACATCAAGAAATATCAAACAAAAAGGCTGATGTACTTATAAAAAATAAAAATTGGAATCTGAACGAATATTAGTTAAAGAGTCTATAAACTTCAGTAATGACGCCGGTTCCATCTCGTCAATGGTCGACTTCAACATCAATCCTGATAATGAAATAATGCCTATTGAAAATAATAATTCTGTTTATTCGTCAACTCTTGTTACAGAATTTGATAGTTCTGCAGACGAGGTTTCCTCTTTGGATAATGGATTCGTATTCAATTCAGTTACAGAAAATACTTTTCATGAAACTAATAGACTTGATAACAGATATGAAACATGCGAACAGATAAGATGAATAATATAACTGCACCATGTAGGGATGTTTTATCGATATTTCTAGAATTTGATCATAGCCACATTGATTCCTTGAGCAAATCAAACAATTGGTGGAGTATTTGACAACAGGGAGAAATTCAGAGCTGTTGTGAGTGAATAATGTTTTCCCTCTATATCTTTTTATCAAAAATATCTTTTTCAGGTCGATGAAGTTTCAAAAATTGGAGGATCATCATCATACGATTTTATAAAACGTTGTCTTTCATCCAATATAACACAACAGAATATAGCTGGTATGGGTAAAAAAAAAGAGTTTTTATTGAAATCAAATTGGCTGAACTTTTACTAGGTAATGAGAACATATTTCATATAAAGTTCTGCCTATAATGAAGAATACACATAGTAAATTCTTCAATAGAATTTGATTTTATTTCCAATCTTTAGAAAATTAATTCCTTATTCCGGCTTGAATTTTCTTCACGTATGTGGTATTATTATTAGTGTTTACTCAATTAATTTCAGACGCAGCTAATTCCAATGGTCTGGCAGCAAATATAGGATAATGTCAGAAGAGGCAATAAAAAGTTGGCTACGAATGGCCAAAGAAATACATCTGCTAGCTTCGAAAAAACAGGAAAAACCCCAAGAAGATACCAAAATTGTCATTCTCTGAGTGGCCTGTTTTTAATTTATTTTTGGTTCCAAAAAGAATATTTTATTATTACAATATAATATATTCACATTTTTTATTCTTTTAATATCATAATTTGTTATTTCATCAATAAGAGTATAAATACATTTTTTATCCTCTCGTTTTTATTTAATGGAAATTATTATTGTTTTGTTGTTTGTTGAGTTGAGTAGGAATTGACTAGATTTGTCTGGTCATGACTAGACTTCGCCCATTTGCCCTCTGTATTTTTTTTTTTTTGAGGACAAATAAAGACAAATTATTATTATTATTATTATTATTATTATTATTATTATTATTATTATTATTATTATTATTATTATTATTATTATTATTATTATTATTATTATTATTATTATTATTATTATTATTATTATTATTATTATTATTATTATTATTATTATTATTATTATTATTATTATTATTATTATTATTATTATTATTATTATTATTTTTTCCTTTAAGAGTGTACCAGTCAGGTCCTGTCTCCGGTGCTCCGACCCATCCGGAGGACGCGCTGGTGTCGTTTACCTCAATAACCACTCCCTACGTCCGTAGGGTGAGTGATTATTGGGTCCGAGAGTCATGTGTTCTGAGCAGACGAAGGGAACCAAGGATGACGGCCTTCTGCATTCGAGCGGCTAGGATTTGTGCCATATTACGGCAGGCCGGTATCAACTTCAAATTAGAGAGCAGTGTGTCCATCATTCCACCAAGGACTCCTATAATCAGAACCACCATTTTGACAGAATGATCCGGATACAACCTGCGGAGTTCAAAGAGAAGATCTCGATATTTAGTCCGTTTTTCCTCCTCTTTCCGAACGATATTCATCTCGCCTGGAGCGGAAAACTCCACGACGAATATCGTTTTACTTTGACGGTCGAGGAGGACAACATCAGGCTTATTGGCTTGTATTTGCCTGAGGGTGGGGAATGTGTAGTTCCAATAGATTCGGCACCTCTCATTCTCCACCACGGACTCAATATCCCCCGGAACATAAGGCAACACCGGTGTCTCGTCTATACCGTACGAGTGTCTTAGATGGTAGTACAACACTCGTAGCGCCGCGTTATGCCTGTGGATATAGGCTGAGACCGCATAAGCTGGACATGCTGATAGCAAATGCATTACGGTCTCAGGTGCCCCACGACATTCCCTGCATCGGGTGTCAGGGACGTCTATACCCATCACGCGACTACGGTAGACGAGGGTGTTGAAGACACCATCCTGGCAGGCCATTATGAATCCCTCGGTCTCCGACTTTAGCTCACTCGAACTGAGGAAGGCAAAGGTCAAGCTTTTGGATAAGCCAAGGTCTTCGATGTTGTTGAAGAAAACACCATGCATTGGCTTATCCATATGCAGCTGTAGGAGGACCTCTGTCTCCGCAGCTTTAATGTGAGCTTTTAGCTGAACGGGTCCCAACTCGGTGACAGAGTTTGGGTTAGCCCGTTCAGTGTCGAATACGAGACCAAGTTCATCGGCTGCACGGGTTGCTGCCTTAAAGAGAAATGCTCCAATCCCTGCCTTTTCATGGTCGCGGACCATGCAGAGAAGGGGATCTGAACTCCTGATGACTTTACAGGCTCCATCCAGAACCATTCTGTTATGCAGACACTCCAAACTCAAAAGTCCACGGCCTCCCCGTTGTCTGGGAAAGTATAACCGTGGAACAGACGATTTAGGATGCAAGCTCCTATTGAGATGCATCATTTTGCGAGTTTTTACGTCGAGTTGTCGCAGCTCTTCCTGAGTCCACTTCATCACTCCGAAGGAGTAGAGAAGGATCGGAACGGCAAGCATATTAGTTGCAGCAACTTTGTTCTTCCCCGACAGTTCTGATGACCAGATCTGTCGGAGTTTATGCTGATACTTGCCGCGGAGAGAGTTCTTAACTGTGATTACCTCTTGGGAGCGGCGTTGCGCCACCCCTAGGTAAGTATAAGTCTCTCCGGCATCCAGATGATGTAGGATGCTTCCGTCTACGAGCTGGACATCCTCTCCGTATTCCTCGCATCGCCCTCTTTTGAGATGAACCGTGGCACATTTGTCGATCCCAAATTCCATTCCGATAGCATGCGTATATTCTTCCACCACCCTAAGGGACTGATGTAGGTCCCTTTCTCCAGAGGCATATAATTTTAGGTCATCCATGTAAAACAGGTGGGTGACTGTATGCCTCCGGTTGCTGGGGGTGCCGCAGCTGTACCCACGGGTATTCCTGAGTGCAACGGACAGTGGCAATAGTGAGATGCAGAAGAGAAGAGGGCTGAGGGAGTCTCCCTGAAACACGCCTCTTCTAATGATGACCTGCTCTGTTTGGACTATGTCTCCACCAGATTTTATAGCGAAGCGAGTCCTCCAGAGCGGCATCAGTTGTCCAATGCATCCCACTATTTGATCGGGTACCTCAAGGCATCTGAGCAAATGCATGATTAACTCATGCGATGTTGTATCAAATGCCTTGCGGTAATCGATCCAGGCCATCGAAAGGTTACGCTTGTACTGCACGGAGTCCTGCGTGATACATCTATCGATGAGCAGGTTCTCCTTGCAGCCGGCAACCCCTTTCTTTGACCCTCTTTGCTCATATATCCGTTCATACACCGGATCAACTGCGGAGAGAATGCGTGTGTATAAGATGCGCGTAAACATCTTATAACACGCATTCAAGCACGTTATCGGTCTGTAATTCTTTGGATCAGACAAATCTCCGTTTTTGGGGATGAGCACGGTTCGCCCCTCGACAAACCACTCCGGAATCTGCTGCTCCCCATCTAGCCATGAGTTGAAAACTCTAGCCAGATGGCGGTGGGTTGCTGGAAACTTTTTCCACCAATAGTTATTCAACCCATCGGGTCCTGGAGCAGCAAAGTTCTTTGAGCCTTTGAGGGCTCTTTGAACTTCTTCCGGGGTTATCGGATTGCGCAGATCATTGAGCTCAGGCTGCCGAAGCCTCCTGCAGAATGCTCTGAACTGCGCTAGGGCTGGAGTATCTACATTGATTGGTTGCGGATACTCATAGATGTTATTTTTTTTTTTTTTTTTTTTTTTTCTTGGTGTTTTGGCATCGACTGCTAAGGTCATTAGCCATGTGTTCTGGATAGGCCTTGTTACTAACTCCATACGCCACTTTAGGAGCAGCACTGTTAATTTTTAACGCAACAGTGAATCGTGGAGGATTATTCCCAGCCGACACGAGCCTCAGTCATCTGAAAATTAAAAAAGATCGCACCGTCTGGGAATCGAACCAGCAATCTCTCGATTACCAGGCGAGCGCTTAACCACTGCGCTAATCCCCGCCCATAGATGTTATTATTATTATTATTATGATTATTATTATTATTATTATACCAAAGTAATTTTTATTTATTTAAAAAAATCCCTAAAAGATATCTTTTGGATATCTGTGAACAATATCTTATGGATATCCTTGTGGATATCTTGTATGTCCCTGAACAACATAATAATATTGAGAATATCCGTGAAAAATATTTCATGGATATTCTTGAACGATATCTTATGGATATCCCAGAAGGATATCTCATGGAAGTCCAGCTTGTTCCACTCGGAACATCCACCGGACGTCCATAAAATATCCACCGGATATCAACTGGATGTCCTCTGGATATCCATCGAATGTCCGTGTGTTGACTGGATTTCTATCCAAGAGGACTTAGCAAACTTTGTCATTCATGACTAATTGTAATTTTTGTAGAAGGTACTACAAATATTATAAAAATTATTTCAATACCCTACAAGATATCTTGGCATGTTTCTTGCTTGATGACCTGATTGCGAAGACTGAACATCAGCCATAAGGCACAGAAATTGTCATTACCTTTCACAAAGCGACAAAGTAATTGGGACCATCCTCTGATACGCAAAACGCACAATAAGTAACGTCGTCGAGTATCAGATAACTAGCTTTAAATCTTCACAGAGCTAATCAACATCAAGTAATGATTCTGAGAGGAGTGGATTAAAATAGAAAGCTGACCTCCCGGAGGCTAGCCGATGCTCGAACACACCTCGTCATTGCTGGACCCGCCCAGCTTATTTTACCCGGTAGCTGTCGCCATCTGTACGGTCCTTTTGGAAGTGCAAGGATCAATTTTATCTCAACAGATATCGTGGTCTGTCGTATGGAGCCTTGTGAGATGCATAAATAAGTATTACGCACAATACTAATACTCTAATCAGTCTAATCTGGATTACTTTTACGACTGTACTGAATAAGCTGAAAGAATTTGCTTTATCTAGAAACATGATTTTATCAATAGCCAAGTTATTTGAAAAAATTGGACTTTCATTGTAGGACATAATGGCAACACGTCTGGAAAATATTACGCAAACTCAGGTGTGCCACAGGGCTCGAATTTGGGCCCATTACTGTTTGCACTTTTTATAAATGATTTACCCACTTAAATATTCGGAATATGTCTACTTTTTGCTGTTGATTTCAAAGTATTCAGAAGTTATGGTGTCGGAGTACAGGGGTAACGAGTTGTAATCAAATAACGGACACAGCAGTTAATAAGTAACCATATCGATATATTTACACATGTTACATAATCAAAACACTTAACAATTAAACATATATAGAGCTTGCTAATAAATGACTGCTCGACCAGATGAATGCTAGTCGAGGAGCTCGAAAAACGGAGCACATATTTTTTCTCATCTCTTGAACTCCATCTTTTCATTGCAGGTCAGAAATAAAGAAAAGCCCATCCTACGTCATTCCAAATTTTCAAATTCTGCGACTAACGAAAGCGTCGTCATAAAACTAATTGCTGGCTGGCAAGATTCGCATCGTAGGTAATCCGATTACCAGAAATCTAACTGGATATGGAATTCCAAGTTCTGAAACTATTTTAACGGATTATGTATTTCCCCATATAAACATTTGTAATCGGACAAAGGCCCTTTGAGTTTAGGAAGGAAGAAGAAATAAATATAAAATATTTAGAAATGATTATTTTCTTTGGAAATAAAAATTATTGTGAGTTTTATTGTTGGTACAACCCCTACAATGGATTTTGATTATATCATCGGTACCCTACCTAAACAACGAATGTGAAAATTTGTCATTTCGAATGAGAAGTGTTTTGAATATTCGTGCTTCTTACTTTGAAAACCTTGATAAGTTTTCACGAATTCACTCTCGATCACAGTAGATAACTTACTAGCACATTCGTGGGTTTGGTATAGAAAACTCTGGTAGAAAATTAACATTTCACAAATTGATGTCAAAACGGCGTGGCGTGGGACCGACGATATGATGGATATGGCAGTATACTTAAAAAATGCTTGGAAGTTAAAGAACTGGTTGTTACGTACACTAATCACTTGTCATTTGCATGTCACATAGGGTTTTTAATAACAAAGTTCAAATTTCACCGACTTAAATACCATAAAGCTTCTAAACTATACCACACTAGCGGCAATTTAATTACCGCCCGTTTTAACGGGAATTTACCTTCGGGTGGAATTTTGCATACCACGTGTTATATCACCTTGGATATTTACTATGATCAACTCTGTGCACTTCTTCGATGTAACTATACGTTGTGACATAATTTTACGATGGAACTTTACATTGTTATATTACTTCACAACAAAAATTTGCATTAGAGTTTTACATATTACGGTTTGATTCTCTAACGTAAATAATTTGCAGTGGAATTTTACATTGTAATATTACGGTTTGATTTTCTAACTTGAAAAATACACTACGATGTGAAGTTGCTTTGAAATTTCATAATGTGGGATTACATTTTCATAAATTTATACAGTGAAGTCCTAAAGTAACGGATAAATTCATTTTCTACCTCATTAGCCATATTCAAGAAGAACCCTGAAATACATCGATTTATGTTTTCGAAAAGACACTCTTCCACCCTCCTCAAAGTGACAGCCACCCCACCAATTTTTTTATAATGAAATAGGGGGTCAAGTGATACATCATTTAGAAGGGTATTCAATTGTCTATACAGCCATGTCTATTTTTTTTAATTTTAAATTTTTGCGTCAAAACAAAATTAATTTTCAAAATGTTAAAAATTACCACGAATACTATTAAATTCGCTGTATATTCAATGCACCCTATTTTTTTTTTTGGGTCATTTACCAACTGTTGTTTGTCAGACGTGACACACAGCTGTATAGTCAATTGAATACCCTTCGAAATGACCGCCTATTTCATCTAAAAAATTGGGGGGAGGTGAAGCAGCGGCGATTTTTTTTAGGTCACAGAGTATCTTTTTGAAAACATGAATTGACGTGTTTCAGGAGTTTTCTTGAAAACAGATAACAACGTAGAAAATGAATTTATCCGTTACTTCAAGACCTCACCGTGTATTTTTTTTTATTGTTTAGGTAGGTACATTTTGTCTTTTATTCAACACACCGTAGATGTATCCATCAATTTGATAAATTCGTCTCCAAGTCACCAAAGCACTTCATTATATTATACTCGATTTACGTTCCGCTAATAAAACTAGAATCATCAAGACTGATAATAGTCTCCAGATGAGTATTTATAGCAATAAAGTGTTTTGGTGAAGTGGAGATAGATTGCTCAAATTTTTGAACGTTGAACGTTTCCAAAATCCTCAATATTTTTTCATCCACTTCTATACCTTTATTAACCACTCTGGCTGAATGGCAGCAATCTGTCTGCCATTCAGCTCCGTATTATCTGGGTAAGAATCGTCTAGCACACTTCATGTAGGAACTAGAAAAAAATAATTGAATCTGTGGCGTTCAGTCGTAAAACAAAAATTCTATGTTTTGTTAGTATAAACAGATTCTGTCCTTATCTTCATTATCTTACGATATTTTGCTTAATTATGTACAGTTCTATTCAATAATTGGAAATAAAAATAAATTCCAAACATTAACTGAATATTTAATTCCAATATAGCAAAAAACTGAAAACATTTTCGAATAATACATTGCATATCATAAGCTAACATTAATCATTATCAATATATTATAAAGATTTATGGGCTGGTCTTCCTATTCAGTGCGATTGTCCTAAAAACAAAAAATAGTTGTATTATACAACAAGCCACAGGCTTTCCATCGTCTTGTTAATTCTTGAAACAGAGACCAATAAAATTCAATTCAAATTATCATAGAATATGGACTATTATTCGACAGCTAGATGCTTTCTATTCGGGAAAATGTCATTTTACAATGATGGAACAAGTACTTGTGGAGTTCTTGGTGTACGTCGTTTTTTTTTAAGAATTTGAATTTTTGGGAGCAAGTGTCACAAATAAACTCAGCAACAGCCAACATTCTCCAAAGAAGTAAGTATATGTTAAGAAAAAACGACCAGAGAATTTATTGGTTTCTTCATAATTTGGGATTCATTATTCGAAAGTTACACGTTTCAAAACATGTAATAACCTTTCGAAATCAAAAGTTTTGATGCGATTAAGTAATTTTTCATATGTAGGTACTCAATTCAACATATGATATCGGTGTTTCCCACAAAACTCATCGTGATTTTAGGGCTATATTTCTCAATTTCATTAGATATTTAGATATTATGAAGAAGAAACCTGAACGCAATCTCGTAAATATCATGAAATGATTTTAATAAAGTTCACTTACCTTGTACTGGTGATGCAATGCACAAAATACACTTATTACTTATTACTTGCAATACCTCAATACCACAGTTGGTCACAAAAAATAATGAACAGGAACGTGTAGGAGCTGACTTTACCATGTGGATGCGTAACTTTACAACCAACGCGAAAATTTGCGCCAAACGGATGTACATTCCAGTTGCAGGTGGATGTTCTCATAGTCGAGGGATATTCACACAATTATTTTCAGTATATCGAAGGAAATTTTACGCGCTGAATGAAATATCATCTTGTTGCTTTGTTTCTGGATCGTAGAAATGTACCCAAGTCTCATCCATAGTAACAATTCGGTTTAAGAAGTCTACATCGTTTTCAAATCGAGCACAGATCGAACGCGATGCTACTACCCTTGCACGCTTTTGGTCAACATTCAAACATTTGGGGATCCATTTAGAAGCAATGTCCAAATTGACGTGAACTATATGATGAACGCGTTCGTATGAAATATTCAGTGCTTCAGATATCCGTTTTAGCCCAATTTGACGGTCTGTTAAAATCATGTCATGAACTGCATCGATATTTTCGGGGAAAGACACAGAAACTGGCCTTCCTGATCGGTCATCATCTTCAATGCAGTCCAATTTTTCACGGTCGCATACGAAGGACATTGATCACCAAGGGTATTAAGCATATTTTCGTAAATCTGCTTACCTCCTAACCCTTTTAAACACAGGTACTTGATGATGGCTCGACACTCCAATTTTTCGATTTTCACAATTTCGGTGGTTTACTGGTTTACTTTTTTGACGTCAAACTTTACACTGACACTTCTAATAAGTTATTGTTCGTTGCTATGGTAACGCAATATTTTGTTTATGCAGGGAACTGGTCTAGGCTAACTAGATATCAATACATCCTCGTACTGTACACGATTTATTAGCTACGATAAAAATTGGATTCCTGAATTTGATCACTTGCTGTTATTGATGTAATTCGAGGAACATAATGTAACCTACCGATATTAAATTCTTCATTAGAAGCAAAATTTTTCATTTTATTATCCCAATCTACGTTCTATTTGCAGTAGGTGCTCAGTTTGATAATTACTAGTAACAAGTAAATTTACCATTAATGAAGGATACTTCTTCATTCTATATATTACAAAAAAATGTTAAATACATAAGTTGTAGGGTTTCATTCGATCTCTTCAATTGTTTGAGTTTCATCCATACAGAGTGTCTCAAAAAAGCCCAGTGACTTAGAAGTTTATTCTTTTAAATGGAATACCCTGTATTTCCTTGCATTATTAGATTCTACGTTAAATTTTGAACAAGTTTGATGAATAGTTTTCTATCAAAAAAGTTAATAGTTTTGGAATTATGAAAACTTTAAAATAAGTACTTCGACTACGTTTGCACCAGTTCACGAATAAATTAATGAGGTAGGTTATGCACGCTTTATAGGCGCGTTTATTTTATCCCTGACAACGAAAAAAACTCTTATCTGTTTTTGCCAAATGTCATTGATATTTTGAAGGTTTTCAACCCTTTTTTTTTCAATTTCTCTTGTTGATTAATATGGGTCGTCCAGTAGCAGACAAAGTTGAAGCTGTTATCATATTTGGTGAAGCTAACTGAAACTACCTACCACGCTGCTATTCGCATTATCAATGAACGGTTTCCGGAACATCCGATGTGTCGAAAATATCTGCAGAAATTGGTGGCAAAATTTAATCAAACTGGCCTCGTGAAGATGCTCCGAGATCTGGGAGGCCGAAAATAATTACGGAAGATGTTGAAATTCAAGTACTTGCCGAAATGGTAAATAACCCGCAACAATCAACTAAGCAAGTAGCTGAGACATGTGATATTTCTAAAACATCAGTAAAGAGGGTTTTAACAAAAAATAAATTCCATCCTTACAAAATGAAAATTTTGAACCAATTGGTTGAAGATGATCCGTACCGGCGAATTGAATTTTGCGAGACCATGGCAGAAAGAATTGTTGCAAATCGACTTTATTTGCAGCACATCTGCTTTAGTGATGAAAGCACTCTTTACCTAAATGAGAATGTGAATACCCAGAATTGTAGACATTGGAGTAATGAGAATCCCCATGAATTCCGCGAGCGGCGTACTCAATTTCCCCAGAAAATTATTGTTTGGGATGGTATTTTAGGTGACCACATTGTAGGTCCCATATTCTTGGAAGAAAATTTAAAAGGTCCCAGATGCCTCCAAATGCACAATAAGTCCCAGTATCGATGAGATTGTTGCGCAAAACCCACATGAATTGTATTTGGAGGTAACATTTTAGCAAGATGGAGCGCCACCACACTATTTTCGGGTGGTGAGAAATTACTTAGATGAAAGGTATCCAGGTAGGTGGATTGGACGTCGAGGTACAACAGAGTGGCCAGCTCGCTCACCGGACCTCACACCGCTTGATTCCTTTCTCTGAGGATATGTGAAATCCGTAGTTTTTAATCCACGTGCATTTTCCGTTTGTCCATTTTCTTGATCTTCATGAGGGAAGCTTAAATCTGTTGTGATTTCTTAAAAAATGTGTGAACGTTTTGCAACAGTTGGTAAATGAGAGCGCGCTTTGCCGATATTTCGCAAATACGCATGTCGGCCGAGCGCATGCGCATTTCCTTTTTCATGTACATTTTCTTGACTTTCATGTAGGAAGACTAAGTCTGTTGCGATTACATATAAATCTTGGTACAAAAACGCGAGCGTAGGGCGCACGGATTTGCAAAATGCATTTCCTGTTTGTTAATTTTCTTGATCTTCATGGAGAAAGCATAAATCTGTTGTGATTTCTCAAAAAATGTGCGAACGTTTTGCCAACAGTTGGTAAATGAGAGCGCGCGTAGAGCGCGCTTTGCCGATATTTTGCAAATACGCATGCGCGTATTTGCGAAATGTAGGCCACGTGCAGGCGCATTTCTATCCACTTTATCCACTCTCTTGATCTTTATGAAGAAAGCTCAAGTTTGTTGCGAAAGGTCGGTCTAGCGCATACACATTACCTTTTTCATATATTGTCCTTTTTATTTTTCTTCATATAGGAAGCCTAAGTCATCAAAATTGCAAGGACATTGCACTTGGCAAAACAGCGCATGCGCATTTCCATTGTGTCCATTTTCTTGATCTGGCACCAGGTCGACAGTTGGCAAATCAGCGCATGCGTATTTATTTTTCTGCTCATGATGTTACGATTCCGCACAAAAAATTTCTTGGCTGTGATGTTTTTATCATTTCAAGAATCATGTGCGAGTTATTAACACTCACTTATATTTTCCAAAGTAACGTTTGATAATTTTTGAATAATCTCAGGTCGTTTGGCAACTCCGCATATGTACTCAAGCACAGATATCTCAACCACCTACGATGTTTCATGATTAAAGTTTGACGTTTGTGTGTATAGAAAAATTCATAAAAATATTTGTGCCTTTTTTGAATTTTTCAATGTTATTTGGGAGTAAAATAGTGACAATAGCTGAATAAATGTGTAATTAATGTGTTGCTGAGAGAAAGAGGAAAATTGTAGTCATTTAACGTTCCTAGAGTGTAATTCCATATCTATTACTTTTTTGGTGCTTGACAAGGTCATATCTGCCAAAGTTATAATTTCCCCATCAAAATTTCGTTTGCTATCGTGTTTTTAATTGTATTAGGACTCATCTGTGAAAGGTTTATCAAAATCGGTGAGGTTACCGTTTTCTTAACTTTTATCAAAACTTCGTCTCTCTGGTCCAAATATTCTATGCCTAATGGTGGATTTATAAACTCAACTAAACTAAGAATTAAATTAATAACTGAGAATTAAGAAAGATGAATACAAGGAAACCCCATCTGTGTTTTATAAACTTTCAGCTGTCAATTAAATTAACAATTAGCAACTAAGAAGATGGTTATCTTTTATCTTTTCAACTAAGAATGAATTGTTTTAGTTGAAAATGGAAACGGGCATGCGCAAAATCAGAGAATGAATGTTTGAAAATGAATTTGTTTATATTTTGCAGTGATTTGTTCGAATATTTTCTTGCAATAACAATACAATGGATCGAGAAGAAATGTTGACCAAGAGGGCTTTTATTATAGTTGTAACGATTTTCTTCACATGACATAATTTTTAATTTCTTAGATGACGTTTAAAAACACCTTCTTAATTGCTCATTGTTGATTCTTAATTGATAATTTTGAATTCTTAGTTTAGTTGAGTTTATAAATCCACCATAAGGCAATGATGATGGTTCACGAAAATTTGGATATATATTTCCTAAACTGAAGGCTTTTCTTGGTTATCAGGCGATTAGGTCGAAAACGTTGACGCGAGAGGAAGTGAGCCGATTCATGGCAGAATCACCTGATGAGGAATATCTTTTGATGAAGGTAATATACCTAATGCAAGACAAAAATGTCGTTAGTCATACTAATATTGTGTGATTTTAGATAATAGCTTTACTTGGAATAGCGGGTGGGTGTCGTCGAGAAGAACTTCACTCAATGATTCTCAAAGATATTGAGGATACTGGTACGCAGCTGGTAGTTACAATACCAAACAGAAAAACGAACCAAAGAAGAGTGTTTATCGTAATAAACGGAGTAGTCCAGTAAAATTTTCCTTTACGGTACTTAATACCGTAAAAAGGTATATACCGGACTGAAATCGAGTATGTAAGAGTGTTTTTATGATATTGTATGAAATAAACAGTATGCTTATACTGATGAATTTCTAATCATTCTAGCTAGCAATCTCAATTAATGATATTCTAGTTCACAACTTTGAAAACCTTTGCAGTAGGTAATGAAAGTTCGTTTTGTTGAGAAATAAAAAAATCAAAGCAATAGAACGAGTGAGGCATGGGATTGAAGTTCTTATATTAAGTATCAGTTTTCGAACATCTGGAATATTGAACGATTCGGAATGATATTAGCTCTCTTGGTTGGCTGATTTAAAGAAGTTTCCGCTCTCTTTTATGACGGCTTTAAAATGACGAACCCTGTTATTAAATAAAGTGGAGCTGACGAGAACAACTTGACAACAATTCAATGTAGGCAATTTTACGGTTGAGGTGTGACCTGGAGCATGGTAGTTGCCAATTATCCCTTATTATCCGATGTGAAAGGTAGAATTGCATATTGCAACATGGAATGTCATCGAAAGAATAGAATATTTATAGTGGTGGAAGTGATATGGTACTTAAATATCGTATAATAATCTGTAATATGAATGGAATGCATTACCAGATCGTTGGTTATTTCGCGGTTATAGACTTTGTATAATAGCTAGGGTTATATAAGTATGTGTACGAACTACTACAATCAATATTAAAACCGAGTATTTCAGAAGAAATTTGCTCTAATCCTTGGAGTTGTTCAATTTTTTCCATTTTTTAAGTAACTGATAATCTGTTAATCCCCAGCAACGTTCGGAAAATTAGAGAGCAAATTATGATTGTGTGAGATGTACCGACCTTTTTTTGAAACCTTTAGTTGTGTTTTGAAATTTTATTTGAAAACCCATGAAATCAGATAAAAATAAAACGGTTTTGTTTCTATGAATGAGTAGCTCCTCCAGAATTTTCAGGCATTAATGACAAATACAGTTATATATTCTTGAAGCTCTAAATGAAGCTGCGTCATACTCTGTACCGAAGTTTAAACCTTTTAAAAATAAGCACCCTCCAGCTCCTTCGTGGGACAGTGTAGGTAATTTAGCTATTAACAGAAGACGCGAAGCTCTTGAAAAATACAAGCAGTCCTCTACCTTCAGCATTTATTTGGAATGTCAAAAGATCATTGCCGAGTCGAAAAAAATTCTAGAAGCAAAGGCAAGAAAAAGTTGGATAGAGTGGTATTCCCATTTAAACAACAATACTAGCTCAAAAGATCCCTGGATAAAAGTGAGAAAAATGTTTAGAAAACCCGTAACGTGTACTCCTTCAATGAATGACGACTGGACTAACGATTTTTATGATATCATTGCTCCCCCAACTGCAAATTTTCCTCTTTCAAATCACTCATATCCTATACACAGACACCATTTTCTACCTACAACCTTTTCAAGATTCAAGATTCAGATTCAAAGATTTTTATAGAATAGAAATAGAAATATATTTATTGAAATAGACAGCCTAATATACAGAAATATATATATATATATATATATATATATATATATATATATATACATATATATGCTGAATACTTGTTTCAAGGAGCAATAAATGTTCCAGTGACTGTAAAACAGTCGAAAATAATCCTTTAGGAACTCACTATACCTTTGTATAGATAGTATGGCATATGTCCGACAGAAAACAACTACTTCTCGAGGTATTAGCCAGAGAAGTAGTTGTTTTCTGTCGGACATATGCCATACAATCTATACAAAGGTATAGTGAGTTCCAAAGGATTGTTTTCGACTGTTTTACAGTCACTGGAATATATATATATATATATATATATATATATATATATATATAATATAAAATATAGTAAGCACTAGCATACACAATATTATTCATACAATATTCAGTGGTATTTAAAACATGAAATATATGTAAAATATAGTAAGCACTAGCATACACAATAGTATTCATACAATATTCAGTGGAGTTTACAACATTAAATATAAAAGAGAAATTTTAAATTAAATTAAAGTAGTTGGAATAAACAGATAGTAGGTATATTAAACATGTTTGACAATTCAAACAAATATTAGACAAGTTTGCCAGTTCACACAATTTTGAAGACGATAGTTAGTTAGAATCCATTTTAAATTATAGAAGGTTACTGGGTTTGTGATGAACAACTCAACTAGTATGATATTGTGCTATGAGATGTTTAGTAAGAGTTGATTTGAACTGCTGGATAGTCTTGCATTTTTTTATTTCATTTGGAAGTTTATTATAGTCCAAAAGTCCTCTGTGAAATAGAGAATTTGTGGTCCTCGTATAGTTTGTTCTTGGTACACATAGTTCGTTACTACCTCTTGTAGGATAGTTATGTATTTGGTGTTGGTAAGTAATGAATTCATTAAAATAAGACGGTGCACCTTCATGGAGTATTTTAAAAATGAGTATCATTGAAAAGTAGAATAGTCTATCTTTTACTGTTAACCAATTAAGAACTTTAATCATTGATATAATTGGGGTATGTTTGTTGCATTTCAACAGTATTCTCATTCCTCTATTCTGCATTTTTTGGAGAGTTGAAATACTGTTTCCGTCCAGCAAAGCAATTATGGTAGCACAATAGTCGAAGTGAGGTTGTATTATTGATCGATAAACGGTCATGTTTGATTGAAACGTAAGGTTTCTACTGATTCTTGTGAAAAAGAACATTTTTTTGGAGATTTTTTTACATATATATTGGAAGTGTTTTTTTAAATTTAAGGTGTTATCCACAATAAAACCAAGATATTTAAAGTCTTCAACAATTTCAATGGTTTCATTATATATTGAAATGTTAATTGAATTTACATCAATGAGATTGTACTTATAAGTAGTTGTTAGTATCATTACTTTAGATTTAGCTACATTCAATTTGAGTTTATTGGTATTTAAAAATTTCGACATATCTTGTAGTATTGCATTTATTTTGCTAACAGCATTGACAATGTTTACGTCACTTACAGCAAGTAGAGTATCGTCTGCAAACAGGTTGATAAATTCACAGTTTTCAATATACTTAATATCATTCAAATATATTATGAATAACAGAGGGCCGAGTATTGTTTTAACTAGTACAACATTTCCAAACCTCAACTAAGCACATTGTATATCATTCTTTCTCTTTCTGGGGAAGGGGGAGGAATGAGTACAGCCAGTTGTATACCGAGTGGTAACTGTTGCCAACCATCACTCGGTTCCAACGCCAAGTCGAATCCTGCCCCCCACCCCTATGGGGGACTCTTGATACGACCCCCCACGATCTTAGTGGGCAGGTCCGTGATTACTCAAGGGGTGGGTGGGTAATGGGCAGAATTCACGCCTCCTGCAGAGCTTATGCGTGACTTGTATGTGTGTTTTATACAGAGATTGGATGGCCTTAATCGTTGAAGAGGTTAAAGGGTATAGCATCCCGGAAAAAGCTCTCTGCAAAAAACCGGGGTTTGAAATTGGTCTTATTTATCACTTTAGCTGCCCATCACGGGCCCGGTTCTTCATAGCGTTCCTGGAAAATGTCCAGAGCTTGATAGATAAGGCCCCGGTGTTTACGTTGCCGTCAGATTGCTCGTCAAGGGACTTTTAGCAAGAAATATTTGTAGAAGTTGTAAGATAACTTTCTAATATATGACGGAACAGAGTTGACGCCGCTCATCTCCCGGAGAGTAACCAGGCAAGTGTATCTGTCACTGTTTGTGACTACACGGAGTACTTTGTTCTGCATCCTGTCCAGTCTCGTGAGGGGCGAGGGTTTCAGGCTGCAGAACACTGGACAAGCGTATAACATTGCGGGTCTGAAGATCTGCTTGTATATCAGTAACTTGTTATCTATGCTGAGCTAAGAATTTCATGCGATCAGAGGGTAGGTACCTTTTCAAGACAAGAATTGGATTATGCTCTAACGTCACGAATAAGTACTGCTCCAGAATATGATAATGTCAAATATCCAATGCTTATAAATTTACCAGACAATACGAAATATTTCTCCAAAGAAAGAATCCACCATCAACTTATTTAAAAAAAGTTTCCCGTTATCCCCATTCTGAAACCAGGCAAAGACCCCAATCTTGCTGACTCTTACAGACCTATTAATCTTTTGTCTTGTATTTTAAGAACTCTTGAAAGAATGATCAAAAACAGATTAGATTGGTGGCTTCTTAAAAATAAATCAATGCCCAATAATCAATTCGCTTACAGAAAGGGATTTGGCACATTAGATGCTTTATCAACTGTTGTAGTAGACATCCAAAACAACTTTTCACAAAACAACTACCCAGATAACTTTTTTCTAGACATGGGTGGTATGATTAAAAAGAGTATTTGCTTGTACTTCAAGTAAGAGCTTTTACTTCCTAGTATTTTGTGGAGTATAATGTTTTACATAAAGTAAATTCTTCGATGGGAAGTGTTGACTTAGGTTAGAAGTATAAACTACTAATAAACAGTACGTGATTAAACTCAAATTGATTCGATTGTTGTTGTTTGTTCTGTGGTACTTAATAATCAAGAGTGAGCGTGATTATAGTGTTGAACCAAGTACCGAGGTTGCTGAAGATGTGGGAGTACACAATATTTTGTGAAACTTCTTTGATTACTTTTGATACAGTTGTTTGATGTACACCGACATCTACACCCACTTCTTGTTGAAACTCCGGATCACTTAGAGAAAAATACCTTCACTTTCGTTAAATTTGATAAAGTTGCTCCCCTTATCTCAATATGAATTCCTAAGAACTCTCTAGCTATCCATTCAACATTGTTTTTATTGAACTTAAAAGTACAGAGCTTAATAGTAGCAATCTAACTAAAATAATTTTCTATATTGTACCTCCCCATACGTTCTACGGTAACACATTTCCCTCCTTTTCCTACCATAATTATATACTCCTTTTTAATTGAAGATATGAAGTTAGTCTATGAGTAGCTTCTTAAGAACTACACCAAACACTCCCAAATGGAGGAAATACTTGACAACATTAGTAATTACTGCAGTATTAACTTCTATATATCGAAGTAAATAAAGCAAAGTAAAGAGTAACTGCTACTAGTACTTACTTAAGTGTTACTTCAAGAATTATGTGGAGTATAAATGCTTTGATTTTTTGAAGTACAAGCAAATACTCTGTTTAATCATACCTCGAAGGGACATATGATGCGGTCTGTCTACCTTTTCTAAAAAAAAATATTGAGCAGTTCGATATTCCAGTTCACGTTGCTAACATTATTATTGAATTTTATTCAAATAGTCAGGTATACCTCAGAGAATTCAATAATGATATCATTGGTCCACGCTTTATTAATACAGGCTTGCCTCAAGGGTCAGTCTTGAGTCCTGTGTTGTTCAATATGTATACAGCTGACTTACATCGACTAAAATTTTAAGCCTACCATTCAAAGGTGTTCAGTACGCTGATGATATTTGTATTTACACAGAACATAAAAAATATGACGGTGCCATTCAGTCTTTAGACATCGTCATAATGAAAGTCAGTGCGTGGCTATTCAAAAATGGGTTACAACCATCAGTAGATACTTCTCGCGACAAGCTTTTATATCATTTAAAATTTTATGATGTAACAAAATGATGAGTTTAATTCACTTAAAAATATGTTTTCTTCTTTTCAGTGCATTTAAATAAAAGCTTTTCTCTAAAAAGTTTTTTTTAAGTTTTATTTTTAATTATCGTTTTTCTAATTCTCTGCTGCTTTTTCAATTTTACATTACGCTAGTTATCAGTATCACTTTGTCATGCATACAATTAAGCTACTATTTTATTTAGATTTTGATGTGTTTTGTGTTGTGTATCGTTTGTTTCTGTTTTTATCACTTGATTCAGACCCAATACTAACGTCTAACATGGTCTTAGGTTATATATTGTAACCCTCTTTTCTTTAAAGTTAAATAAAAAGGAGCAATGCAGACGGCAGCTCTTCGTCGGTAGGCACTATGAGTTCGTTTATACTTTATTACAGAATTATATCAGTGAACAGTAGCAGAATGGTCGCAAAAATATGAGAGGGCACCACAGCAACTTTTAATATGACTATGTCAAAGAGTACTTACTTGGAAAGTTGAGCAACCGATTAACGACAATTAGATGTTATACCCAAAACTATAAGAGACTTCACCATACGATGTTGTTAAGTTGAAAAGTGTTAATCAATAAATAAATAAAACATAAATAAACACACAAACATTTAATATGAATAAATCTTCACTGGACAGAGTAACAGTTTCTAAAAAATAAGACTGTGATTCTAATAATATTTAATATTCGATATCTGTTGAATCTGAGGTTGAAAATGTAAGATTTTATTAGGAAATCAATTTTCCCAGCGCATAGTACTATGTGGTGGTCTACAGATCGTGTTGAAAGATATAAAGTTCCACCGGAGATAATATAAATATTGAATTATGTCTTATCTGACAGCAATCAGCGTTTTATCATACCATAATTATCCTCAACAGGAAGACGTGGGACTTAACCAAAGCTTGTGAGATACCAGGAAACCAGGAACCCCTGTATGGCTAGACACCTGTAGCCTTCACCAATTCTACTATCAGACTCCTCGTCTCTCAGTCGGAAACGAAATCTATCTAGAAGATTTTCTTCATCCAGGAAGTTAGGTTAGCAACATTCAGATATTCCAAGCATAACCGACCAATCTGACCTGCTTAAAATAATTAATGTGTTTGGTTGTCTCTAGCCGCGTTTCATTGACCACTAGAGTCTACATCTACTAGTAGAAGAAGTAGAGTCATAAAAACGTAATTTCAGGGTTTCCAATAGAAGTCAGATAATTCTAAAATTTCCTAAAAGTCTGCAAAAAGTTTGAAACTTATAGTTTTCATTATTATAAATGATACATTCAATATGGATACTTTGATTTCATTAACAACTACCACAGCCCAAATAGACAATGGAAGAAGGCGCGAGCACTGAAATATATATTATAACATATATATTTCAGTGGGCGCGAGTAGTATTATATCTATTTGAGGATTAGATCTAGGCGGGAATGTTTCAAGTGCAATAATAAACTTATCAGATATGCGACTTCCTTGAATAATTTTCACTCAGAAAACTTTTTCAGAATGTAAAAATTATTATGAAGAAGTGATCCCTAAACCTTCACACATTCCACTTTCGAGGCAGCTTTGAGTGAACTAGCAAATAAGCCGGAATTATCTTTAAGAAATGAGAGCATATTTGTAGGTTGGGAACAACTAGGACTGAAAAATATATCTACGACATTTATCTTGACAATTTTCTCAATTCATCACACATAAATCGATTTGACACAATGTTTTTATATCATCACACTGATGTTTTTGAACTTTTGCTACTATCAGGGTGATCATCTTCCTTTTTGTTATCCATTTATATAGGATATGATTTTAAAATGAAAGTTCAACAGAGATTTCCAATGAATTGAGAATCAATATGAACCCACCTTCTTTATTAAATAAATAAAAGTCGTTGTAGGACCTATACGTATTCAAACATTTCCATCTATAACTTTACTCACGTCCATAACACTCATATTTATTTTAACTAGAGGCTGTTAACTACCAAAATCGTTTCAATGTGAGTAAATGAAGTTTTTTGAGCTTCAAAATACTGTCCAAACTGAAATGAACAGAAATTAAAGTCCATATGTTTCAAACTACTTTCAATGTCAATAGTGTCAATTCATGCTACGATTTAGGAATTTTCCTTTTTCAACCAATTATCTACTTTTGCTACCCTCAAATTTGATCGTAGCGAAAGTAGAGAAAGTAGATTTATTTGGTGTCAAAAAAACAGATGTGTCAAATTCTATTTCTACGAGTAGTGCATTTTTGCCTACAATAAAACGCACCAACAAAAGCTAAGTTGGCTACACTGATATTTTAAAATATGAGAAACAGTTGACAGCTGACAGTTGAAATATCATCGGACAGCTGACAAATAAAAATAAAAGTAAATACGAAAGCAGTCAAAACAACTGGTTTATAAACGCATTAAACCCTAAAAATTCAAACAGACAACAATTCGAAGACAATCCTTATGAACCTTCTCAATAACCAGAACTCAGACATACATATGAAGCACTCACGTAAATTAGTTTGAAGACAACATTGGCTGCCAAAGTGAGTAGGATATATTTTCCTTTGAAGAAATTTCTTATTCACCTTCAATACTTTTTAGATCAACACTTGCAAAGCGTAAAACAGATCACACTTTTGTAGTAAGCAGAAATACAAGCACTACTTGGAAAACCAAACAGGACCACAACCTATGCAGTTTCAATGAGAACAAGTCGAAAATAGTAATGTTATGATTTATTCTGATGGTGCATCCAGAACTTAATTATTCTCCTCGTAGTGACAACTTGTAAAATGTGAATTTATCATTAAAAATGATTTTGAATGAAAATTAGCATGGAAATGTTGATAAGGTTTCTATGAATGACGTTAAATGACCAACTGTGAATATATATGTATGTTGTGTTAAGGCTCATTGAAAGTAGGTCACCGCACAGGGTTAAGTCTACATTGCTCTAAGGCTTTCTAAAATATTAACGAAATAAAGTAACGAAAATTTACATGCCACAATATATGTAGATATTACACAGAAAAGTCATCCTCTTGTTAGTGAAAATACTAATTTATTCTAAAGTTTTCTCAGTGGTAGCAAATTGATTAGTTTGTTGTTATTTATTTTCTATACTGTTTTATTAATCATTTAAAAAACATCATTTTTTGTATCTTACAGTACCCTGAAGATGTCAAAGTAAATTGACGAAACGTTGGCTATTTTCCTAAAACTCCAAAATCGAAGAAAATATTATTTTTAGAAACCAGTTTGCATTAGCTCCCCGGTGAAGGTAAAGTTATCGGGCTCATTCTCAAAAAAAGTGAAACGTACGTAGTTTTGTCTCATGAACACAAATCTGAAAGAATTTTGTGGGGGTCTTAATTACTCTAGGAGTTATAGCCATTTTAAAGTCGAAAATTGTAGATTTTCAGACACGAATTTTGCAGTAAAAATTTGCACAAAATGCCTCCTTCTTTTTGGTGACACTGTCATTAAACACTAATCTATCCATATTTCACGTTTTTAAACACAAAAACTAATTTTTTAACACAAAAAATTTAACTTCTTTTACTAGTGATTCTAACCTATTTGTTAGTTATTTACATGCTCATAAGAAGTTGGTATCACTGAATCTGCGCCGTCAACTATTCGAATTCAAATATGAGCAATAACTTCCCCTTCATTCTTATGTTCAATTGTTTTATCTATGCCATCATATTTGAATTTGAATAGTTGGCGGCGCAAATCTCAGGTAACCAACCTACTGCAATCATGAAAATTACTAAAAACCAAACAAAAGCTGGGTTAGAATCGCTAGTCAAAGAAGGTCAAGTTTTTGAGTATAATTTTAATTTTTGGTGTTTGTATTTGTGAAATATGGATAGATTAGTGTTTAATGACAGTGTCAACAAAAAAGAAGGAGGCATTTTGTGCAAATTTTGACTGCAAAATTCGTGTCTGAAAATCTACAATTTTCGACTTTAAAATGGCTATAACTCCTAAAGTAATTAAGACCCCCAGGAGACAAAACTACGTAAGTTTCACTTTTTTTTTTTTTTTGAGAATGAGCCCGATAACTTTACCTTTACCAGCTCCCCATACCTTGTGAAACATTCAACTCAACATTCGGTCATAAAAAAATTACAGCCATAGAAACATAGAAAAAATAAGAATATGTATACTCTTGTGACGTAGAATGTCTTCACTAGATTCTAGTATTTTTTGTTGACCCTAAGTTGATGGTACTGATATGGATCTGACAACAGTTGAACCGCTGACATTTCCTGGCATTGTTTATGTTGTTCTTGTCAGTCGTGAAATTGTTATTAGAAGATTACTTTTACAACTTGTGAAAATAGAGAAAAACTTTTTTGAAGCTAGCAGTCGAAATTTGCCACTCGTAAATTATAAAATGATTCACGCATTTTTATCTCGTAATCCAAACTAGTTGAGAGTTGAGATGAAATGTATGAAAAAAGGTAGGGTTCTATTTGTATCATCAAGTGCCGTATAGTTCCTGAGCACAAAGTACAGAGCAAACCATACCTTGCTGTAGCTACTATTGAAGAAATGATTAAATAAAAAATTGTGACTGTGAATGTTGTTTAGCATCCCAAGGTAAGTTTAGGATTATTGCCGTTTTCGAGTATACAACATAGATTTGGGTATTTCTTTGCTATCACTTTTTTATACTGGTTGCTCCGTCGAACCGATGAAAAGAGTCGGTGAAGTGTTATTCAGGAATCTATAGTAAATATTATAAAATCAGCTATGGCTTGTTCATCAACAGTAACAGCCGTATGCATAGTCAATTGCCAGCAACTCGCCAGAGTTTTGCCGTTCGCTACACAAGGATTATAATACACAGTCGCGATCCAAAAAAGTGACAAATACGCAATAAGTCACATTTTGGCGAAACGCTGGCGACTTACATAATTTGGCCTCCTGAACAAAAAACCCAAATGAAAATTTTGGCGGTCTCAAGTAATTTCGGAGGTACGGGCCTTTCTTTGAATGAAAATTAGCATTTTCTGGTATACGTTTCTTCTTTGAAAAACACACTCAAATGCCTCCTTATTTTCACCAGCACAATATACACCCTAATTCACAAGTTTTACACTTTTTTTTTCATTGAAAACAGTTTTTTATCAACAAATTGTAGCTATTTCTAGCAAATACAAAATCAACAAATTCTGTTTTGTTTAGTGAATATCTGACATTTCAGTTGTCAGGTTGGTAACAATGGAATTGACGGAAAGGCGAATCTGATTTTGCGACATTGCCAATGTGATTCCAGAAATATTCAATTCACGTATCACATGGAATATTTTGGTGAATGAGTATGAAAAATGAGTTGATATAACCACAACATTTTCCCATCAACCCTCTGACTGCACATTTGAAACAATGGTACTCATACTGTTTCTAAATGACTAGGAAAATTCAAAAGAACGAGACAGATCACGGAGATGTGCGCAAACAAATATGAATATACGTGGGCACTTAAAAATAAAGGACACTTTTTACATAAAATAACCTAATTTAAGGACTATAAATCAACCCGACAGACCCGATCTTATGCAAACCTAACGATACGGATAGGTTGCGTCTTTTCTATCTGTTTGCGCAAGCGCATATACCAAAAATGAATGTTTGTGATCCGACACGTTTATTTAGGTGATTATTTGTTCGCAAAAAATGCCTGCCTGCTACATGCTCTGTCTATTTAAAAATATCTTTTGTGCATTAAAAATATTAATACCAAGATTTTTTTTCCAATCCAGTTATCTGACAACGAAATGGCTTCTTTCATAACAAAGTAGCCAGTATCAATGTCTTTTACTGACCCATCAACAATAATGAGTCTTAATAACTTTATAAGAGTACAATGCGACGTTGTCAGATTCCCTAAAATTCCTGCATACTGAATACTCATGAATATGAAATGTTTGTAGTGAATAGTTTTCGGAAGTATTGGCACCGTAGTGACTGGCAATTTGTTCATAAATAATAATAATAATAGTTCCTAATGAACACTCGAAGAATGAACCATTCTTAGTGAAGATATTCATCAAGAAAAACTTTTGTAACTTATATCTCACTTCTTGGTGAAGATATCTGCTAAAAAGACGCGAGCGAAGCGAACGCGCGCATTCCCATCACTACTTTATCGATTTCTGACAATTTTGAGTAGAAATTTTCATCCCTTATTCGTAAGTGAACAAGACCAGAAAAACGCGAGCGAAGTGAGCAAATCCGCACTCGCGAAATGTCGGGCGAGCGTGCTCATTCCCATCACTACTTTGTCGATTTCAGTCTACTTTGAGTAGAAATTGTCATCCCTTATTTGTCAGTGAACAAGACCAGAAATACGCGAGCGCGCGCATTCCCATCACTACTTTGTCGATTTCAGTCAACTTTGAGTAGAAATTTTCATCCCTTATTGGTCAGTGAACAAGACCAGAAATACGCGAGCGAAGCTAGCGCGCTCGCCCGACATTTCGCAAATCTGCGCGCGCGGGTTTGCGAAATGTCGGGCGAGTGCGCGCATTCCCAACACTACTTTGTCGATTTCAGTCAACATTGAGTAGAAATTTTTATCCCTTATTTGTCAGTGAACAAGACCAGAAATACGCAAGCGCGCGCATTCTCATCACTACTTTGTCGATTTCAGTCAACTTTGAGTAGAAATTTTCATCCCTTATTTGTCAGTGAACAAGACCAGAAATACGCGAGCACGCGCATTCCCATCACTACTTTGTCAATTTTTGTCAACTTTGAGTAGAAATTTTCATCCCTTATTTGTCAGTGAAGAAGTCCAGAAATACGCGAGCGCACGCATTCCCATCACTACTTTGTCGATTTCAGTCAACTTTGGGTAGAAATTTTCATCCCTTATTTGTCAGTGAACAAGACCAGAAATACGCGAGCGTGCGCATTCCCATCACTACTTTGTCGATTTCTGTCAACTTTGAGTAGAAATTTTCATTCCTTATTTGTCAGTGAACAAGACCAGAAATACGCGAGCGAAGCGAGCACGCGCATTCTCTTCAAAGTTGGCAGAAATCGACAAAGTAGTGATGGGAATGCGCGTGCTCGCTTCGCGCGCGTAATTCTGGTCCTGTTCACTGACAAATAAGGGATGACAATTTCTACTCAAAGTTGACTGAAATCGACAAAGTAGTGATGGGAATGAGCGCGATCGCTTCGCTCGCATTTTTCTGGTCTTGTTCACTTACGAATGAGGGATGAATATTTCTACTCAAAGTTGTCAGAAATCGATAAAGTGGTGATGGGAATGCGCGCGTTCGCTTCGCTCGCGTCTTTTTCGCAGATATCTTCACCAAGAAGTGAGAGATAAGTAACAAAAGTACTAATAGGAATGCACGTACTCGCTTTGCTCGCGTATTTCTTGCTGAATATCTTCACTCAGAATGGTTCACTCTTCGAGTGTTTATTAGGAACTATTATTATTATTATTGATGAAAAAATCGCCAGTCTCTAGTCAATACTTCCGAAACTATTCACTACAAACCTCTCATATTCATGAGTATTCAGTATGCAGGAATTTTAGGGAATCTGACAACATCGCATTGTACTCTTATAAAGTTATTAAGACTCATTGATGTTGTTGAGTCAGTAAAAGACATTGATACTGGCTACTTTGTTATGAAAGAAGCCATTTCAGATGACGGAATTGGAAAAAAAATCTTGGTATTAATATTTTGAATGCACAAAAGATATTTTTAAATGGACAGAGCATGTAGCAGGCATTTTTTGCGAACAAATAATTACCTAAATAAACGTGTCGGATCACAAACATTCATTTTTGGTAAACAGATATAAAAGACGCAACCTAGTCGGGTAAGCTCGGTTAGGTTTGCATAAGATCGGGTCTGTCGGGTTGATTTATAGTCATTAAAGTAGGTTATTTTATGTGAAAAGTGTTCTTTATTTTTTTGTGCGCATGTATATTCATATTTGTTTGCGCACATTTCCGTGATCTGTCTCGTTCTTTTGAATTTTGCTAGTCATTTAGAAACAGTATGAGTACCATTGTTTCAAATGTGCAGTCAGAGTGTTGATGGGAAAATGTTGTGGTTATATCAACTCATTTTTCATACTCATTCACTAAAATATTCCATATTTGATACGTGAATTGAATATTTCTGGAATCACATTGGCAATGTCGCAAAATTAGCTTGGCCCTTCCGTCAATTCCATTGTTACCAACCTGACAACTGAAATGGCATGAATTTGTTGATTTTGTATTTGCTAGAAAAAGCTACAATTCGTTGATAAAAAACTATTTTCAATGAAAAAAAAAGTGTATAACTGGTGAATTAGGGTGTGTATATTGTGCTGGTGAAAATAAGGAGGCATTTGAGTGTATTTTTCAAAGAAGAAACGTGTACCAGAAAATGCTAATTTTCATTCAAAGAAAGGCCCGTATCTCCGAAATTACTTGAGACCGCCAAAAATTTTTTTGTAGCATATAGTGCCCGGTTAATGGAATTTTACTAAAATTTCTATTGGTAAAGTAATTTTATCATGTTTTACACAATCTGTGCAAGTTTCATGAAAATCGGGCTCATGTCCACATTCGCATGACATACATTTTAAAATTAAGGAAATCAGTGAATTCTTTAATTTACGATTTCAAATCCCACCCAAAAAAAATAAGTCATCATAACAAAGGTCGTAAAACTTACATAGGTATTATGGTGAATCTTTCTTATGCCTCATAAGTGGGTACGAAGGAATTCGAATTTACCGCGATTACAATTTTTCTTGCGAGATTGCACATCATAAAACGAGAACAAGTTATTTCAAATAGGCCGATATGGAATAGCTTTTCAAAATGATTCACACAGATCAGACTGTTAAATTATCATGACAAATTTTATAGGTTCCTTTCTCATAAAGCTCGTATCGAATCAATTTTCTCATACCTCGCATACTTCAGCACTATTATAAAGACTCATTAAAAATAAAAAACAAAGAACCATTAAATACAAAAATCTCAAACCGCAACAAACAAGTGATTGGTTGAGGCAATAAACTTGTCCATCTGACGCGAGGCTAATAATTCATAACAGAAACCACATAAATTACAATTCACAAAAACTAGGAGCTGTCAATCAAATTTTCTAACCTCAAGTAATGAGGCACGCGGTCTCGGCGGAGGGCAATTATTGAATGATTTCTTTTCAGATTCTTGGGGTGGAACATATAAATAGCCAGTGACGTGGAACGTTTTATTTTCTCACATAACATGATCTCTGTTTCTATTGAAACTGCTATTTCTTCATTCTCGTAAAGTCCACTACTATGCAGTGTGTACATACCTTTTCATTTAATAGCCAAATCTAGTTAAAATATTGATAACTTTTGATAGCAGTATAGTGTGACATCAACCATAAAAACATGAAAGATAAACTGTTATCTTGACAACTGTCTATATAAAAAATACAAAAAGCTCGTTCGGTTTTTACGTCGGACTGATCAGATTAATCTGTATCGTTTGTTTACTGCAAGATACATAGAAACCCTGGTGTGATCTCTTATAGCTGTGAAACCGACACTCAAAAGTGTTAAGGTACGGCCTACTTGATTCGTGATATTTTTACTGCGTTGATACCGTTTCACCTCTTTAGCACACAGATGGCGGCAAAATTATAGATTCATGATGATGCTTGGACAAGTGTCATGTTATGTTATTTTCAACATTGAATTTTATTTGTTGTGATATTTATTAACCATAATATGTAAACATTCAAATTTCAATCAAATAATTATGATTCAGTACTTCGGAATGTTGGACACTCGGCTATTTTCGACTTATACGCCATCCATCGAAGAATGAAGCCAACGCTATCAGTGCAATTACAGTCTCAACAACTTTGTTAAAACAGTGTTGCCAACAAGACAGACAAGAAACGCTGCCAAAGTTTAACTCGAAACGCTCCCTTTTCGCACACACTCAGACACCAATTCCTCACAGAATCCTCCCGCCCCGTTGAATACCACAAAACAATGTGTTCTGTGTTAAATACGAAAAGATTGACCTTGTCGTATATTCCATTCATTATTGCGAATGTGCCGAAACACTCATGGCGGCATTTTCAAAAGGTAGTAGAAAGGACGCATACTGTTTTGCTGTACTTTAAGTTTCAAAATTGTCGCCTTGAAATTCAGCGCCCATGCGCAATATGTGTTAGAATAGTGGACGAAAGAAGGGTACCTATAAGGTTTTATTTATAAAATCCAATAATTATATTTTCATGTCTTTTATTGAAAAATAACAAACATATACCATATATGAATAAAAACAAATAAAACATTTTATTTTGGAACAATATGTTATTCTAATCTTTGGGAAGACAAGGTAAATTCTGAATAGAAAACCTAAAAATACACATATTTATATTTTAATAAAAACGAAAACAGAAGTAATGATTTATGAAACAACAAAATCAGCCTCATTTAATATCATAAGAATCAACGAAATAGCAAATATCTCAAAAATTCAGTTCCTAGATGAATAAAAAAAACAAACATATACCATATTTGAATAAAAATTAAAAAAACATTTTATTTTGCAACTCAAATATGTTCTTCTAATCTTTGGGAAGACGAGGTAAATTCTGAATAGAAAACCTAATAATACACATATATTTTAATAAAAACGAAAACAAATGTAATTATTTATGAAACAACAAAATCAGTCTCATTCAATATTATAAGAACAGCGTAGGTACCTACTTATTTGCTCCAATATTTGCTTTTCAACATTTTTTCTGATGGGGTAAATTTACTGCTTCTCCTCTGCCTTTTAACTTCTTCAGTAGTATACAATAAGGCAGTTATAGTATCTGTTTTGAGTCGGTGATCAGTTTTTATATTTTTTAATTTACTGAATACCCTTTCCACCGAAGCGTTTGAAAATGGTAGGATGAGAAGCAAACCTATCACCCGTCTCAAATTTGGAAACAGAGGCATATTTACCGAATTCCGGAGATTGAAAATATTATTCCAATACTTTTCTAGGGATAAATTTTTTTCAAAATCTAACGATTTTGTGTCAAGAACAAGTTGTCGCCACTCATTATCTAATGTTTGGGGATCAACCTGTTCTTTCAAAAATGGAAACCTCCCTAAAATATTTACCAAACTTTCTGTTTCTTCAAAATTTGAATTTGGATCCACTATCGAAATCAAATCATATATGAGATCATCAAAAACAAATCGTTTTTTCAATTCTGTAGAAAGATCTATATAAAAATTCAAGCATGATTTATAAAATATTTCAAATGTTTCAGGTTTGCACGTTTGCTTTAATTCCTGTACAGATGTGTGACCTGATATGCCAATATAAATATTTTGTCAAGAGTTATAAAGTAGTGAGGATTTTTATGATTTATGTCAAATAAATTTTTATTTTTTAAGAAAATTATTATATACAATTTTCAACAGTTTTGAAATCTCTGGCTTCACTTTATATAACAGAGGTGATTCACTTCGCGAATGTGAAAACTTACCTATATTTTCAAAGCAAAAAGCACAAATACTCTTAAAACTCTTCTCATTTGAAATGACAAATTTGCACATTCATGGTTTTGGTATGAGACCGAAGATATGATGTTGAATGAATTGACGATTTTTTTCTTCCATTGTACGGTAGATCAGGTAAATGTGATAATGCACGATACTTGACACTTCATCAAATATCAAATTAAACTTTTAATTCGGTTTCTGACGTTTCTGTTTGAACGAGAAACCACAGACAAGAAATTCTTTGTTTTGACTATTGAGTTTGACAGATCTAACTTGGATCGCATTCATCGCTGCTAGACGAACGGGCAGTAGTTCATGCACTTTCGATGTCTCAAGGCCAAAGAGGGGAATATAAAAGTGGGCGTGTCAATGCGCTCCCAATGTAGTATAGCCACAATCTTCAGGGTTTTCAAAGGTTACCTTCTCACCCTGAAGTTTGTTTCATAGGCACCGGCAGCTTTTCGTCTGGGAGCAATGGTTTTGAGCTTGGCTTCGAATTGTCAAGTGATCCCGGGAGCGCCACTCAATTTTGATCTTAAGAAAACAAAGAAAATCTGCAACTTGTAATATAATAATATTCAAACACAAAATAAACTCGATTGTTTAATACCCTCTTGGTAGTAGTTACATTAATACTTGCAAAAAGGTAATCACATGAAATCAATTAACAAAAGTTTAATCTTTATCTATACGTAAAATAATCCGAGAAGGAAAATATCTAAATATGTTTAATGTCCTAAAACCACACTGTGGTACTGGAAAGCGCTTGTTATAGATCTATACCAGGCTGTACATTTATAAATTTAAGATCAAATAATCTAATATCTATATTAATGTTGTAAGGTACCACAATTATTTATGTCCAAAAATTACATTAATTTAAAAGATTATAGTTATTGTAAACTGGAAGAGGTTGGTGCTACTAGTAAGTAATCTTGACTTTCATTACGTTGAATGATCGAATTTGAAAATGGAACAATCTAACCTTGTTGTAATCCAGGACATGCAGTTGAATTTGTGCCCATATCCTATGGTGCCCTACAGCAGGAATGAAATACCATTGTGACAAGGACTGATCTCCGAAGGTGGTATTTCCAAACAAAAAACAAAAACTATCCCAAATGTGCAATGTAAATTGGTGAACGATGTGGCCCACCAAAACGTTATTGATTCGTATCGTCAAAAATTCAAAACGTCCATAATAATTGGATGTTGCCAATGGCCCATCGAAATACTCCACTTCTCAGGAGTCCACCCACGCTTGCAGAACTCGTGCCCAATCTCACCTAAGAAGATGGCACCTTTCCTCAGAAAATAGAGCAGTAAATCGGTATCAATCTCTCGAGTCCACCCACGCGGTTTCCTCAGCAAGTCATCAGTTTTTCCTTTCGTATAACTCGAGCCCAGAAGGAACGGCCGTCTGATCTCTAAAAAGATTCGTTTCATTGAGCTTACGTCCTAGCAAAATAGACACTCCTCATAAAAATCAGTTAAATTTACCTTCTAAGAAGATGGCCCCTTTCACCAGAAAATACAGCAGCAAATGAATATAAATCTCACGAGTTTCCATTTCTTTGCCTCTTCAGTTAAAAAAATTAGAAATGTTGTTTTTTTTGTAATAAAAACAGTTGAGCATACACGTGTTCTCTCGTGTAATCTGATTGGTTGCCATTAATTTTTGTCGCCTCGAGAGACGTCATTTTCCTTGTCAAAAGTCAGAGCAATTATCGTTAACAATTATTCACGTCAGAGGTCAGCACCTAAGTGAAGTTTGATCGAGAGCACAGAACACATAAATATTCGAGGGATTCCAAAGATGACAGCTCTACCAGGGTTTATAACAAATAAAGCGAGTGGTGTTATCGTACCTCCAACCCGACATGACTGAATACATTGCACAGAGCATTCTGTTCGTCGTACTATTCGTTCGACTCTACCTTAAATAAACACGCTAAATTAGAATTCAGATTTCATTGCCTTAAGGTCAGTTGGGAGTAACAGGAAATTTATCTAAGGGTCAATTTACACGTTACAGTAGGAAACGGACCGGTCATATGCGCATTATGTCCTCAATGCATGAAACGGAACACGCCTAGTGTTCAATGTCCTTGGTCACAGATCTAAGAATAATACAAAACGAGAAATCCGAGCCGGATATTCTCCATCTCTTTCACGAGAGATTGTATAATCTTTTCATGCTTATAATGTTTCAAGAATAGCAAATAGCAACAAAACTACTGGAAGTCTCAAAATCCTCACAAAATCCTCACACTCGAACTCAGATCGGACTTTGCTCCCACCATCATCTAATTGATCACAATGTGAGCGTTTTTGCTCGCATTGGCAACACTGAAAACAAAAGCGAATCAGTGATAACACCATGGTTTTTATACATCTTGGTTCATTTCAACCGATTGTAGGGGAGGTAAATCTTGATCGTTCGGTTTTTCAAATCCGTTCAGTCCGAGATCGATCTGTTTGCTCGGAGAATTTTGGCAGACGAGAACGATTAATTTGAAAGTGTGAGGTTATGTTCATCATCCTCAAAAATAATAATTTTATTTTCCAAAACAAAAACTAGCTTTGTTTTTTGTATATTCGTTAATGCAATATTCAAAACGTTCAAATTTCAAATTTGAAGATTCTTTACGAAAAAAAAACGGAACAAATTTGGTTGTGGTTATTGGTTATCAGCATGTCAAAGTCAAGCCAACGCCCGTTTCGTTCGTTTATTACCGATTGATTCGATTAATTTGTGGCCACGTGACTAAAATCTGCTCAACTCCGAGATCATATTACCGAACGCGCCTAGAGTGTTTTCCAACACACTCCCACCTCGGTCATCAATTCATTGGAGTAATGATACAATCAATTTCAATATCTCTCAGGGACTTTTACATGTATACCAGAACTTGTTTTTGCCAAGGGCACTCTTTTCAACTTCCTCGATAACTTTTTTTTTTAGATTTCGAATGAACCGTTATAGTCTTTGCCAAAGTAGGTCTAAGCACATCTTTTGTTTTTTCCATTTCCAGCAAAGCAATACGTTGTACTGGACTCAGCAAATCACCGGTGGCAGTTCTCGACTTCTTACATTTCCGTCACGTCTAAGAATAGTTTCAACTACATGACCCATGAGCGATTCAAATTTTTTCTTATTAAAATCTGAGACCAAAACATTGTTTCCGACTTTGTATCTCCTCAGAAGTTTTCTTCGAGAAAAGAGTAAGTTCCTTTAATTTCAAACAGTATTTGAAACGTCTACTTAAATTTTTTGCTTCAACAAAATCAAGGTCAGTCTCTCTAACTTCTTTTATAATACCTTGTAAGAACATCGCTGGTGTAAGAACAATGTTATCATTTGGATCTTCGGACATTAGGTGAGTGGGCTATTCATAGTCACAAAGAACAGTCTGCAATACTTGTTTTCCCAAGAGTTTTACGTAACAACTCCTTCATCAGTATCATAAGGCGCTCCCACCAATCTCCCCACCATGCAGCAGGATTCATTTTCCAAAATGTTTGGTGTATTGTGATCCAAACAGGTCTCAGCTACTTCTAGCCAATCTATATCTTGTAAGGCGTTTGGGCATCCAACGAAATTGTGGCCGCAGTCTGTATAGATAGGTCGACCTCTTCGTGCGATAAATCTTCTCAAAGTCCGTAGAAGTGCATTGCTTGACAAAGATGACGTCACCTCATGGTGCACAATTCGATAGATAGCACAAGTACAACCCACACTTTCTTATTTGATTTGAGGTACAAAGGTCCTGATAGATCTATATCTAAATCCTCAAACACAGCAGCATCACGGACTCTGTTTTCTGGTAAACAGATAGGAGTAGTGTCAAGCAGTTTATCTCTAAATTTTCTGCAAGTGGTGCATCCATCAATAACAGATTTAATATTGCGTCTACATTGAAGAATCAAATAATTATCCCTGAGTATTCACAACAAACCTTCTGTCCCAACATGGTTATTCTTCATATGTTCTTCAAAAATCAAAATTTTAACAACTTCGTGGTGATATTTTGGTTCACAATCATAATAATCTTTCATCATTAATGAAAGCACAAGGATGATAGTTTAGGAGCTTTATCTGTAGGACCCTTCCACCATCTTCCATCAGCTAGTGCTTCAGCTAAACCGCCTCGTGATGGGAGATATGATGAATTCATTTAACTAGGAACATGGTACCAATCTAGATATTTGGAATAAAGTTTTTTTTCTTCAATACGGTTCTAGATAAATGGTTCCCAGTGGTCTTCTCTTCCAATCCACAGTTAAGGAGTCTGACCAAATATAAACTTGAAGGTTGTCTTCATAGTTCATCTGGAAATAGTCTCACTCCAATTGACGCAGCCAAAAGTTCAAGACGAGGCATATCTTTTAACCGGTACCACTCTAGATTTCGCTTGAATTAGTTTTAGAATCACTTGACCATCATCCATTTCTGTTCTCAAAAAAAATAAAAGATGCGTAAGCGTCTGCACTCGCGTCACAAAAGACATATGCAGATTAAGTGGTCGAAACAGTGAATTCCGAAGTTATTCATCGAGGAATCTTGACAGATGCAAAATAAGGTATTTCTTGTAACCACTTCAGGAATTTTTCTCGAACTTCTTCGAGGACCAAGTCTTTTGAAGTAAACGTTTTAACAGAACCAATGGGATCGAACAGTTTATGCGCTGCAGATAACATAGTTGAAAGTCATATAATCCATCTTTTCAAACCATTTCGGATATGGTTACAAAGTGTCCAATTTTCGATTCCAAATAAGACCAAGGATGTTGCTCTTTGTGTAATTTCTTGTAAAGAATACTCCCACGCTCTTAACTCAAACTTTCCATCAGCCAGAATTTCTGTTGACTGTTCAATGAATAGGTAAAGTGCTTCTCTGTCTGGTATGCGTGCCAGGACATTGTCGACGAAAAACGATTTCATTAGTTTTGAAACCACTTCGGAACTATGAGTGAAATTCTGAGACTGCACGTCACTACAAATACAACACGTGTACGTTTAAAAACTTTCAAGTTTCCATCTTCATCGTATCACAAGAACTTGAAAAAGTTTCTATCGCTTTCTTATAGGCTTATCTTTCCCTATACAATACTATACTGAAGGGTACAAAATAGCAGCACAGATATCGGATTCTACACCGGAACTTTCCAACTGGGATTCTATTTTGTCAAAAAATGTTGAAAGTTTATTCTTGGCATTCAGATTTGTTAAAACTAATTCGATCTATCTATGAACCTTTGTTTCAAACTGGCTACTGCTTTCACATAGTTGCCTTTAGTAGCAGGGAGGTAACTTTCAACAAGTTGTCTAGCTCGAGAATCTGGAGTCGTAGCTTGGACCAAATACTGTAGTTCATCCTTCTCTTCCATATCAGAATCTTCATCAATTCTGCTGAACTGATTCCAAAAACCAAGCCAACCTTTTATGTTGCCTCCAAACTGGACTAAATTCAATTTTGGAGATCTTAAGGTTGCTATTGAATTCTGATTTCTTAGAGCTATGTCAATGACGGACCAACATATCACAGTTACATTTCAATCTTTGATATTGAAGACTGATCTCATCCATCAATTCGACTTCTAAACTCGTAGCCACTCCTTCATCTCCTGAATCTAGCAGCAAAATCTAACATACCGTCGGTGAAACATGTTAACCTGCCGACTCCTGTTAAAGGTCGAAATACATTTCTCCACGATCATCACAGAATTTGCCAATTCTGAAATCAAATTTGATTATATAATGCTGGAATTCTCTCCCTTGAGATTGAAGAAATATTCTGCAACACCTCTGCCCCCATGCAATTTATAGTTATTTATGTATCAAGGGCGTAAAGTAGGCGTTTATGGCCTGCGGCGTGGATGATGCCAAAGGCCTTAAACGCATTTTACGCACGTGATACATACAAAATTTTATGCACTAGCGGTTTTATAGCGCGAATCACAAAAACTGACTTGAATTGCAATGGTCTACACGTTTCATACGTAATGCATACAATAATTAAGGGTAACATAATATGAAGAATGTGAAACTATAGTAGCTGAGTGCTATATCGGAGAATCTATTTCAAATAAATAGATCATCACCGAAAAAATTGCCAACAATTATGAAGAAATGTTAGAAAGAGTATTGCTCTATTGAACTGAAATGATTCTAATTCGTGTTAGGAATTGCATGAAATGATGTGTGAGTATAGACAATTTGAGAATTTTGTCTACTTTACGGCCCGCCGGGCCATAATGCGCCCACGGGCGGTAAAGTGCCACTTTACGACCGGCGAACCGGGCGGTAAAGTGTACTTTACAGCCCGCTAGTGCATAAAATGTATTTACATTCTCTCTCTTGTGATAGAATAATATTCTCACACTGGTTAGCAATAATAACATTAGCCTTGACGCAGTTGATTGTCATCGTAGTGGCAAAATTTGAGTAAGTGTCAAAATTATTGCTGTCACGTTTCCTATCTTTGATCGTGGAGAAAATATAGTCTGCTACTCGGTTAGAATGAAAATTCTTGATGCTCGTGGTTCTTCACACTCGCCTTCGGCTCGCGTTCGGAACTTTCCACTCGCATCGAATTTTCATTCTAAACTTGTTACAGAATATACTATTCTTATATAGTTAGAAAGAGAAAAATGCTCTGTAAGTATGAAAAGCAGCTATCCCCGATAAAATCGAAATAATGTAGGTATCTTGTCTCAATAATACATGCTATCTCCAATTGTTTCGAAATTACAACCGAAATACTGCCATCTCCAGCATTCCAGCAGATTACCACGAGTTTTGTGATAACATACCTCATGCACAGTTGTTTCTGTAGTATCTGTTACTTGATACCAGACATAAGATTGGACGAGAATAGGTTTTTGCGTAAAACATAAAAAAAATTTGGAAAAATTTTTATTGAATTTTACTTCTTAAGAATGAAGAGCTGCTAACTCCATAATAATTATCCACGATATAATTTTTCAGGGTTCAAAAATCTCCAAATTTTGTGTAAAAAAATGAATAAAATAAAATAGACTGATGAGTTTATTGCAGCTCAATGAACATTATTATTGCGTACCTATAATATATTTATATATATATATATATATATATATATATATATATATATATATATATATATATATATATATATAATTTTACTTGTGTAGAAATTAGTCTTTACGGTTTTAATGCTCTCATGTAAAATTCGGTTGAATGGAGATAGCTGTTTAACACGTTTCACCGACGATAATTTGATTCAGTTTGGTCATTTGGAGTATTTTTTCGTCCAACACTTTAATAATATACCCTGTATTTCAATGAAATAGTGTCTATCATTGGATAAATCATCTTCCAATTTGGAACATATCCTTGCAAAATCTGTTCTTTGTAGAGCAAAGTTTTTCTTGGTATTTTCCATAGTTTTAACAAAAGTGTTGTCACGTACGACGGCGTACTAGTATCACGGCGAAAATTAAAAAATCTGTCAATTGACACATTTAATCTGTCAATTGACACATTTAATCTGTCAAATGACACATTTAATCTGTAAATTGACATATTTAATCTGTCAATTGACACATTTAATCTGTCAATTGACACATTTAATCTGTCAATTGACATATTTAATCTGTTAATTGACACATTTAATCTGTCAATTGACACATTTAATATGAGGTGATTGGAGCATTTCCATACTGAAAATTGTTGAAATTTTTATTTCCGTCAACTTGTTGCACCCGTACGCCGAACCACCATAAGTCTTCGATAGACTTGTGCAAGCTAGGGAAGACGCAACCCTCACCTTTTAACGTGTAATGCCGTGCACGAGACCGATGACCATGCTAGAAATCGAACCCAAGACCCAATGCTTGAGAGGCGAATGCTCTACCAGCAGGACCACCACGGAGTGGGTAGTTTGAACATGACTAGTGAATAGACATGAGCATTGTTTATATAGAACATAGTTAGTCAACCTTATGGGATTATAATTGGATCAAAATGGATGCGACATGTAGATGGCGATAGTGAGCTCGCATCCAAGTCATGTCGTAACTTCAGTGATCTGGCCTCCAAGTCATGTCGTAACTTGATTGAAACAATGGGACAGCATTAAAATCAGGGTTTTTTGAAGAAACCTGCATTAAAATGACGTCAAATATTCATGTTTGTAACTAATCACGCTAGATGACACTCGCGTTTGCGTCCAACACCAATTACACAGGCATTGACTAACTATCTTACTTCTATATAAACAATGACATGAGCTAACTGCTGGCTGACCTAGCTTTTTATTTTGTTTTTTGTTTTTGTTGTTGCATTGATAAAAGTGATTTCTAGAAATCTTTCTAGAATGATCCAAGGGTGTGCACCCGGCTATTTAAAAAAATAAAAAAAAAATTATTTCTCCCCATTGAATCCAATTTTTTTTTGGCCCACCCAACCCCTCCACCGAAAAAAAGTCAAAACGGTCCTCTACAGTACCATATTTTTTGTTTTTTTTTTAAATTTTCTTTTCCAATTTTTTTTTCATTTTCTAAAATCCGCGGACACGCGCACAGCCTAAACGGGGGGTCGTATCAAGAAAAGTGAAGAATACAAATCTTTCTAAAAATATCCAAGGGTGTACCAAAGGCTATTCAAAAAAAAAAAAAAATTATTTCACCCCCTCAAATCCAAATTTTTTTTTACAGATTAAATGTGTCAACTGACAGATTAAATGTGTCAATTGACAGATTGAATGTATCAACTGACAGATTAAATGTGTCAATTGACAGATAAAATGTGTCAATTGACAGATTAAATGTATCAATTGACAGATTAAATGTGTCAATTGATAGAGGAACGTATACGAATGAGAAAGACCAACCAATAAGTGAGTTTATTTTGAATATAAGAATAATCCTAATAGACTGGTGCTTATAATTTTTGTGGAAAAGGAAAGAAGTAACTGGCAAGCACCAGGTGGAAAATGTTCTTGAAGTTCCGACTTTGAGGAAAAAAATATTAAGACATGAAAACACTCAAATGGTGAAATGGAAATGCAGTTTAGGGGTTGAATGCGGTTTTTTGCGATTTGTGGCGAAACGTGACCTTCTAGCAGAAAATGGTCAATGGAAAAGTTGGATATAGCAGAAAAATCGAAAATTTTTGTACTTAACACTTTTTCTGCCCAAATTAACCGTCAAAATGATGGAAAACCGATTTTTCAGTATTTTTTTTTCTCGTGATGATTTAATTCAGATGTAGAAATATGTCTTTTTTGGTGCCGAATGATCACGATTTTTTAGCAATTCAAAAGACGGCTAGTTTTCGAGTTAGGTACATTTTTCAAAAAAATACCCTTATATTCCACGAACAATTATTCTGGTGTTTTTTTGTATTTCGAAGGTCTATAAGTGATCATTTTAAACCGTTTAAAATTGAGAAAAACGGACAACAAGAAGAAAGAAGAATAAAAATGATATTAATAAATCAATTTTGTAGTGTAATTATGTATTCAAATAAATATTTTATTACAAATAATTTAATATAAACTACTTTTTGTCATAAGAATAATGAAGAAAGTCAAAAATTATTGAAAATATTGACAAAATCATGATTCAGAGAGATTTTTTTTTCAATTTTAAGCGGTTAAATGTGTCAATTGACAGATTAAATGTGTCAATTGACAGATTATAAATGTGTCATTTGACAGATTAAATGTGTCAATTGACAGATTAAATGTGTCAATTTACAGATTAAATGTGTCAATTGACAGATTAAAAGTGTCAATTGACAGATTAAATGTGTCAATTGACAGATTAAATGTGTCAATTGACAGATTATAAACGTGTCAATTGACAGATTAAATCTATCAATTGACAGATTAAATGTGTTAATTGACAGATTAAATGTGTCAATTGACAGAATAAATGTGCCAATTAAGAGAATTTTTATATCTGTAGTGGCACTAGTACGCCGTCGTAGTCACGGTAGCCAAAATGTTGAAACTGCTATTTCTCCAGTCTCGTAGAGTCCACTAATATGCATTATGTACACATATTTTCAAATAAAATCTAAATCTAGTTCAAAAATTGATAACTTTCATTAGCAGGATCATAAAACTATGAAAGATGAACTGTCATCTTGAAAACTGTCCATATTAAAAAATACAAAGTGTTTTCTAACAGTTTCTAAAGTTTAACGAAAATAAAGTGTTTTCATTTCTTGTGTGATCAGCTCGGTATTTGTGTCATCAAGCAATTGCTTGAAAGTGCAGAATTTAGGCGACGTTTTTCTATATGTTATTATTCTAATGTTGGTGAAGTGAGTGCAAGTTGGATAGTACTAACTAATTTTGTTTTATTGCTAGCCTATGTGACACAGGCCGATTCAACAAATTGGAATTAAATTATGCTAATTAAAAAAGCAACCCGTTTGATTCTGCTGCCAAACAATGGGTGCACAAGATACCTAAAGAGGATTATACTATTCAGGGGGCACTAATATTTCCCTCTTTGAAAACAACTAAAAACACATGCTGGTGCCAGAAATTGCATTCTTTATTGCAACCAAATTGACAGATTCGTGACAGTTTAAAGAAAAAGCCATTTATGGATTCAGTGCCAGGAAGAAATGAATAAATTTGAATAGAAAACCGTGTTAAGGATGGATTTTCGGTACTGTAGGGATGACCAGGTAGCACCCGTCCCAATTTCTTTTACTTTCTCATTATTTATAATCACCCTTCTAGGACAACATCCCTCCAGCTAGCGACACTCAGACTTTATCAAGCGGTCAGAGTTTCTGGGCAATGTAGCTCATGCATATATTTCTTAAACCAAATGTTGCCATTATTAAAAATATAATTCCCATTCACTTTAAAACTCACAATACCTACGCATAATTATACACATATTATTCAGATAGCTTTTGAATGCACTGAACCTTTTACTAATCGCAATAAAATCGGTGAAGTAATAATACATTTTAGGCAATTATTTGGAATTCGATATATTTGCTATGGAAGACCCAGATACGGCAGTGAGTAAATTCATTGATACGAGTGTTGCTATTTATCTAATGAGAACTAAAACAATAATTGGGGTGTATAAACTTCTTTATTGTTTTTCAAAATACTATCCTTTCGCATCTACACATGTTTGCATTCGATTAAACCAATTGGCAAAGCATTTTTCCACTCCGAAGTAAGTATCTCCAAAACATGGTTTTTGAATGCATAAACAGCGTCTTGTGGCGTCGAAAAGCGTTGACCACGTAATTTGTTCTTCACTTGAGGGAACTAATAGAAATCATTTGGTGCTAATTCAGGGCTGTACGACGGATGACCCATCAATTCAACGTTTTGAGTGCTCAAATAGCGGGTTGTTTGAGCCGATGTGTGTGAGCTCGCATTGTCATGATGGAGAATTATCCTCCGTCGACGGCTCGTTTTCCTTATTTCATTGATGACTTCTGGCAAACAAATAGTAGTGTACCATTCAGAGTTTACCGTTCTACATTGCTCTAAAGGCACGGTTGCCACATGACCGTTTATACCGAAGAAACAGGTCACCATTTGCTTCGAAGTGCTGCGAGCACGAACAACTTTTGTTGGATTTGGTTCATTTTGATATACCCATACAGTCGACTGCTGTTCAGTTTCAGGCTCATAACAATAAATCCAAGATTCGTCACCTGTGTATATGTTATAAACTGCATTTGATGCACCGCGGTAATATTTTGTAATCATTTCCTGGCACCAAATTACACGAGTCTTTTTTTGATCGATTGTCAAATTGTGCGGAATCCAACGAGAACAAATCTTTCTGACTGCCAAAGTACAAAGTTTCTTTAAAGCTATTTCAACAAAAAGTGTATTTTTGTCTCGCAATCGGGAATCAGTAAAAATCAACTTTAAAAATACTATAAAAACTAAGTAGGGTATGCCTATCAAACATGGTATTTGCCATGCTGCGACGCTCATGGTTTGATTTGATACTTACTTGTGGAATGTTTGTTTGGTGCTTGATAACTTTTTCAGCCCACAAACTTCACACTTTATTGCCATTTCGCAGAGTTAAGGTCTCTAATATAATAATTTGACAATCCAACACAACACTTCTACCACTTAAAATTAAAACAATTATACAAATAGGCTCAAATCCATACTGAACTGACAAGACGATGAACAAGTTGTCAACGCACGTAAACAAACTAGATCGCCAAGTTAAGAGTGAATAACAATACGGAATTCCAACCCGATTAATGAGTGGAAACGGAAATATCCGATAATGTTCTTTTTTAACATGATCCGAGCATATATGTTTATAAACAACGCCGGGTATGTTGCTTTCAAGAAAGAGACAGGAAAGCCCTCTCTATATATTTTATTGCTCGGAGATGTATACTTGCCCAGGGATTCCTCGATCTCGAGTTATGTCACATGACGATCCTGCATTATCAGTTCGGACACAGCATCAATGTTTTCTCGCACAACAACCGATTTTGGACGTCCATCTTTAAGTTCGTCCGCCAGCGAAGTACGGCTACGTTTGAATTCACTAAACCATCGATATACTGTGGCCTTGAATGGTGCTTCATCAGCAAAAATCGCAGTAAATTAATAGGCACACTGCTGTTGAGATAATCCACGACAAAAATCGTAAAATATCATGGCACGAAAATGTTCACGATTTAGCTCCATTTTTTGGCAGATATATTTTCAAATGTGTATTAACAATACAAATAGCGTATGTACGACAAAAAGTTCTAATTACGTATACTGTCAAAAATGTCAAACTTTGTGATAGCGCAGTTGGATTGCGCCTAGCAACACCAGTGTTGCCAATTCTCAATACATAAATAGCAACCCTCGTATTGTTTTGAAAAATCTAGAAAAGTGAAAAGAAAAACGCAAACTAAGAAGAAAGTATGTAATGATAAAATAGCGCAATCGATGACAGAAGGCTAATTAAAATCAATAACTGAAAAATAAAATAAAAAATAAGAAACCCAAATAAGAATTAGGTATACAGTGTGTATAACTTCTCATGGAAACACGTAGAACCATGAAATTTCCAGGATCAATAGATACAATAGAAATTAACTCCCGGCATAGGGAGGGTCATCATACGTGATATACACTGCACACCAGCAGCGATGGAACCACCCATTTTCCCGAAAAGTTATAATAGGGGACAAATTTTACCGAAATTCTTTCGGATTCGTATTCAGGATCCCCAAATTACAACTTATACACCTGTCTCCTGGAAAATTTTCGGTCCTGAAATTTTTTGATTTGTTTCATTTCTTATGGAAACGCTCCCGTATCTTCCGTAATTTCCGGCGTAGAACCATGGAATATTCAGGATCAATAAATACACTAGAAATCAACTCGAGAGGGGTCATCCTACGTGATATACACCGCACGCCAGCAGCGATGGAAAAATGGGTGGTTCCATCATATCATCATTTGTTCCATCGTTAGCAGTCCCATCGAGACTAACCCGTTGAGCTTAGTATTCACACCCCTTTGTCGTCACTTTAGAGACATGCCGATCATCTTTTTCCAAAGGCTAGTTACTTTAACGAATGGCAAAGCTTTGGAACTCACTGCCTCGGGAGCCTTCAGAAATTCAAGATGAATATAAAACCAATTCTTCCCTCCTTTCACGATATTCACGATATTGTATTTGATAACATGTTGGTTGAATATTATTTCACCAATATTCAACAAATCATATTAATTTTTTGAATTGACGTGGCCGTTACTTGATGGAAATTCATAGTATATGACAACAAGGGAAATTTAATCGTGTTCTACCTAGTGTCAAATCATATTAACCTATATTAGCTAAAAAAATTTCACTAATATCGGTAAAACAATATTGACTGTATATTCTTTCTAAAATTCATAATAAATTTGGAAATCCCAATATTTCTCTCATGTCGATTCTAGGAAAAAAAATAATAACGAACAGTCGTTGCCGACCGATGATAAACCCTTAACTCCCATATACACCTTCTACGTAGGCTTATTATGGCAAGTACCTGTCAGAATACAATTACTCCCCTGGCTCAGACCACGACAGGTATTGAATTAAATCTAACAGATACTTGTGCAACGTTCCTCAAAGCATCAGAAGACGCAAGTGCAAGTGCCCTCTGTGACCAACCAGAAGGATTATGTCTTGATTTGGACACGGTGACCACATGCAGACTAGTTTCGAGGTTGTTGCCTCTCATCAGTGCAAGGGTAGGTCAACACAGACAGCAATGAAGCTGCCTGTTCTTCGTCCAAATCATTACACACGCCGTGAGGTGACCACGCGATGAAGCGGTTTCTAGGCAGCTCCAACTAGCGTGCAGAGGGAGAACACTCCGAATCTCCGGGTTAAGAGATTTATGTGAAAAACAGAGTTCTTCTGGGAGATCGTTTAGTAACGAATAGTCGTTGCCAACCGATATGAATCATTTGCTCCCATATACACCTACTAAGTAGGCTCATTATGGCAAGTACCTGTCAGAAAATGACTACTCCACTGGTTAATACCACGACGGGTATTGAATTAAATCTAACAGATACTTTTGTAACGTTCCTCAAAGCATCAGAGGACGCAATTGCAAGTGCCCTCTGTGACCAACCAGCGGAATTATGTTTTAACTTGCCATAATAAGCCTTCGTCGTAGTTGCATATGGGAGTAAAGGGTTCATCATTGTTCGTTACTAAACGATCACCCAGCAGAACTATGTTTTTCATAAAAAATAATGTTGTATATCCAATTTTGGTAGCACATTGATTGAATATTATATAACGAGTGTTCAACAAATCAAATTGACCCATGTTGATTGAAATTGATTTGAAAATCTCATGCCAATATTGAAACAATAATATTGATACAACACTTTTATTGAATTTTGAATATTGGCCGGTTATTCAATAAACCACTATTTCACCAATATCAGTTTCAAAATAGGCCTATCAATAGAGGAATTTTTTGTAAAAAAATATAAGTAAAAAACCGACTGTGCCATCACATGAAAGACACTCCTTAGTTATATTCTGTTATGTTTCGGACTCGCAACTGTCATTTATCAATTTGTTATAGACGTTTAACACCTTGAGTGCCATATCGGTCATTATGACCGCTACGATACTTTCCTGTGGTGCCATAGCGATCATGATGACCGCCGATTTTGCACCTCTACAACGGCTGCTTTAAACACTTTTTCTACAATCTAGTCGTGGTAATCTATTTGAATACATTTAATCTTAGATTGGTACTTCTTAAAACTCTGTCATTGTACTGGGTGATAAAGAAGATTGTAAGTGATGAATCAGGATAAATCAATACATGAATCGTTTGTGAATATGGTTGAAAAGAGAACGGTATCGATCTTTTATATGCTCCGAATGGAACATCATCGACTTAGAAAGCTTAAATTTGAAATTGGTTACGTTGCACGCAAATTTGGCCACTTTTAAAATTTCAAGTTATTGTGTTCCCATTTCAACTCCATTTTGTTTCAATTCTGTATCTTTCTGGTCCAAATATTACAAAGGGGGTGCTGTCGAACATTGTATAAATGATTGTGAACTTCACAACACAATTAATAGTAGAGATGGAGAGGTAATTACTACCTCCATATTTCAGAGATTTTGTTAAAATGAATTATAAATGAATAAATGAATCATAAATGAATTATAACTGTAACAACTTCTATCTAGTAAGAACAAATCTAACAGTGGGCATCAATAATGTATTCTTTAAAGGATTGAATGAATACAACAAATTGTCAAATTGTTTAAGAAATTCTAATAACATTCAGAATTTCGAACAGAATCTTTTGGGACAAGGCTAAGGAGTTGACTGTTGAGATTTAATTAATATTTGTTGAGGTTTCTTTGATAAATCTGTTTTTAATAACATAAATAGGGGATTCAGTAATATAGTTATGCATTTTAAATTGTCAATGCATACATTCATTTTTAATCACTTTATACAATTTTAAACAGCATTTTATATTCTTCCTATCCTATATTTCATTGATTGTGTTTATTGTACGTGTGAATTATTTTTATTATAGTGTAAGTAATTGTGTTTGTGAACCGTTTCAATGACACGACCCCCATAGTATGAAAAAATATTTCGGGACCTCCTACCCTCCGCCTTTTTTAAATATATTTTATTATTTTTCAAGTACTCAATCAATACAACATTTTTATTCATTTGCATAATTAGGATTCGAATGAATACATAATTAACACATTTTTTACATAGTATACGTCACCAATTGATACATAAAAATGGCAATATGTAGCTTATGATCTTAACACTTTATATACCCTGTGAGTCTGATAAATCCCTGGATTTCATTTCTATTGGTTGATGTCCATTCATGAAGCATTGACTGAGTAGAAGTACCATTATTATTCGACCAAATTTGATTGATATACAGAAAAAATCACAAGGGCGTTTCTTTACAGTAACCAAACAGAATTCAGCTATTCAGATTTTTCATTTTTAAACTGAAGAATGTCATTATTTTCATTATCCGCAAAGGCTTCAGATTCGTCCATTACTTCATTTTGAAAATTGATAATATCTTCCTAACTTTCTGGTTCATCATTCATTATCATTTTGTATCTCTTTTGGACTATTCAGATGTCGAAGCCCACGAATTTTTTCAGTTTTTTTTTACCTTTTTTGAATGTTTTCCTTTCAGTTGATAAATAAACTAAGTCTCCCCAAAAATCTTTGCATTATGTGAAATCAGTACTTCTTAGTAATATGAATGACAATTACATGTTTTAACAATCTTATGAATAAGCATAGTAAATCAGAGTGAATTTCCTTTTTTCAGACTGTGGACTGTGGAAGATTAAAAACCCACAAAATACATTTCAGGAGACGAAAGTACTCTATAAAATCAAATTTTCAATATGTTCAAAAGTGTTCATGTGGTCTATTTGTCCATAAAATTAACGAGAATTCATCATTTTATCATTAGAAGTCAGTTCTGAATTACAGGGTATTAATTTATTTACGTTTTGAATCTTATTGTTTTTGTGAACTATTATTCTTATATTTGGCAGTAATTATTATTATCATTATTTTGGACTGAAAAGACAAGAATATGTGTGTGAATCCATCCCTACACCCTACTCACTACATTCGAATTGTTTGATTCGTTTCATTGTACTTTTTCGATTTCAGCTCCATCTAGTGGACGAATCTTAACAAACCATACATTGTTGTGATGAGTATTCTGAGAAAATTGATAAGTTGATGAAAATAGACAAGGTGCAATTTTCTATAAAAAAGTTGTCAGCACTTCTGACTCGTCCTGTAAGATTATGTCAGGAACGTTTAGATAAAATTTCATATATTTCAATCCTATACCTCTACTTCAAATTTTAAATCTCTATATGAAGCGATAACTGAATGGTAGGCTAATCTCATATATCATTGTTACACAGTACCCGTTTTCTGTGGCACCTTGGGTCAATATAAATTTGTTGGCAGTCAAGGTGTTCAATGAAAAACTAATTCAGCAATCTGGATTCTCCAAATTGTAGACAATTGAAATTTAAACAAACTGTGATTTTTAACGATCCGATCGAATCATTAGTAACGGAAAATTTTGCGTTTTTTTGAACAATTCATTTGCCATTTCACATTTTTTTCAGCAACAATACATTTAAATATTTTGCCAATATTTTCCAACACCTATATCAATAGAAGTGTGCTACAGCGATATTGCAGAAATATCTCTGAATAATTTGAGGTCAATATGGCTTCGACAATATGTCGCCAATATTAGTCAAGTAATATTATCGCAGAATATTCTCAGTTTGTTCTCGTACATATTACGTTTGAACTATTTTGGCAATATTTTACCAATATTCTTCCAATATAAGTGTGCTACTTGGAATCATTTGTCGGGATGGGAATAATATTATCAAGAAAAGACCAAAACGACAAAATAACACATTCAAATATCTTATATCTCGATGCGTGCGATTTTCGATGAAGAAAATAATTTAGTTCTCAACACTGGAATAAAAAAATCGTTCTACTTCTTCAACCAAATTCATAAAAACTATGAGATATTCGAAGAAATTGTATTTGGAATGATTGATGGAGTGGAAAATTCGAAACTAATACAGTGGAACAAGTCTGGAGCTCTACGAACATCCAGATAATTTTCTGCTATTATTTCTGAGAAGGTAGAAATAAATCTGATTAATTGTGTGTGAAAAAGTTGAACAGTAACCAATATTTAAACAATTATAAAGAGCGTCTATTCTCATTCTGGATGTTTTGAACATTTCCTATCTATCACAGAATTGAAAGGCACAAATCAACCAAATTCAAAAAAGAAACCGATAAAATCCCAGAAATAATTTCTGTCTACAATTACAAGCCAATAACAATAGGACTATTAACCAATTAAATGCAATTTGTTCAGAACAACACACGCGATTTTGAAATGTCAGTGTGAAGATTGATGGATCAAGTGAAATTCTCAGTCTTTCGGCAGTACCTTGGATGTTTCGATGGGAAGTAAATCACATGATTGAATTTCTGAACAGTGGCGTGCTTTCCTTCTTGGGCCAATCAATATAGATTTTTTGTAACATAAATACTACTGGAAAACATTAGTATAGAATAGAATAGGATATAATATTTTATTTAACTACGTTACACAATAAAATGTTTGTAGCAAGTCATGTCTGATTCACTTCTGAAAGTAACGTAAATGGTGTAAAAACTGTTAAAACAACAATAGAAAGACTGTAGAAGACTAACAAATGAACGAATAAATAAACAAACAACATCATTCACAAACACAAAAAAAATGTATTATTATAAATGTACAGGGTGTTTCATAATAAATGCGCAGGACTTCCGGATGTGATAGCTCGTTCAAAAATATGAAAAAAAGTTTCTATTAACTTACCCTCTAAAGTTCAACATTTTCGAGATACAGGGTGTTGAAATTTAAAAAAAAAATATAGTTTTTTGCAAATATCTCTGGAACCGTTTATCGCACAAAAAAAATATTTTTCGAATGTATTTTCTACTCATAATAAGCTATGTTTTGTGCAGATTTTTTATTTTTTAATATTCATAATTGTGAAGATTTTGAAGGGGTACTGGGTGTTTTTTTCTCCAACTTCTACGTCACTGGAAAAAATATGATTTTGAGCCGCCTACTTGAACCGCCAATGTTTTCTACACAAAAACTTTCATGTTGAAAAACATGGTAAATTTTTTTAAATAATTTTTTTCCTAATTATACAAAATTTATTTAAACTTTAAAACAAGTAACAAAACCAAACGTTGACTTCCTAATTTAAAAAAAAACAATAACAATCATACACAGTTGAATTGTGGAAATGTCCACCGTTAGCTTCAATGCACGCAGCAATTTTTCGAGGAAAAAACATTATTTAAACAACATGAAAGTTGATTTTTCTTGAAAACGGTCAATTTTAGAGCTTATGACCAAGAATACCTTTTTTGTGTAGAAAACATTGGCGGTTCATATAAAATGCTCAAAACTGTACTTTTTCCAGTGGCGTAGAAGTTGGAGAAAAAAACACCCACAACCCCTTCAAAATTTTCACCAATTATGAATTTGAAAAATTAAAAAATCCGCACAAAACATAGCATAGTATGAGTAGAAAATACCTACGAAATTTGTTTTCTGTGCGATAAACGGTTCCAGAGATATTCGCAAACATCGATTATTTTTTAAAAATTTCAACACCCTGTATCTCGAAAATGGTGCATTTTAGAGGGTAAGTTAATAGAAACTTTTTTTCATATTTTTGGACGAGCTATCACATCCTGAAGTCCTGAGCATTTATTATGAAACACCCTGTATAATAAATCAAAGAGAAGCAGTGAGATGTTTATTAGTACAAAAATGAATTCTGAATTCATTGACAGAATAGAAGCATTGCCCAAGCAAATATTTTTTCAACTTTTTCTTGAAAGTGTTCAGACTGAGCTCTTTGAAATCTTGAGGTAGAATATTGAATAGAGAGAAATCTAGAGAATTTTTTCTGGATTAGTGATGAAACCGTTCGAGGCGTATGTGGTGAGAGTTACGTGTATTATGTTCGTGAATATGAGATTGTTTTGACAAGGTGGATTGCTTTTTATGTATTTCAATCAAAACATAATATAGAAATAGAGTTGGTAGTGGCATAACTCCAAGTTTTTTGAACTTCTCTTGACAGCTATCCCTGTACCCAATATTAGCCAGTTCTCGCATCCTAAATATATGAATGACGTTACTTGAATTTCCCCAAAGTTGTACACCATAACTAATATGGGAGTGAAACAGTGAAAATATGTGGTTCTTAATATATTTGCATTAGTCATGTCTTCCAATTGGCGAAGAGCAAATAGAGAACCCGCGAGTTTTCTCTTCAGTTGGGAAATATGTGTAGACCAGTTAAGTCTATTGTCTAATGTAATGCCTAGTAATTTAACCTGATTCGTTTCACAATTGGAGATTACTTGATTATTAGCAGAAATCTGGATGTTTTGTGACTTTTCGCCATTAAGTTTTAGCTTATTAGATAAAAACCACTCATTAGCACTGTTAGTAATCTTGTCGAGATGAAACTGCAACTTGTCATTATTATTATCAAAGAGAACTGATTTATACGGCAACATATAGGTACACAAGTCATTCACATAGATGACAAATAAGAGAGGGCCCAAAACAGATCCTTGTGGAACTCCATGCTTGATAGTTTGAAAATTTGACAAGGTACTGTTGATCATTACTACTTGTTGACGATTTTTTAAATAGGTTCTTATCAATTGAAGCGGAATACCTCTAACCCCGTAAGAGTTTAATTTTTCCAGCAGAATTTCATGTGAGACGCAGTCGAACGCTTTCGACAGGTCATAAAGCATCAACGTAGTATGATTTCCCTGCTCAAGTTCCTCAACTACACCTGAAACTACATCAAACACTGCTTGTATTGTTGAACGCGAGTTTCTAAATCCATATTGGGAGTTACTGAAAAAATTATTATTTTCAAAGTAGGCATGAGGCTGTTTCTAAATTAGTATCTCAATCACTTTGCTGAAAATTGAAATGATACTTAGGACGGTAATTACCAATGACTGCTGCATCACCTTTATTTAAAAGAGGTAAAACTTTAGAGAACTTGAAGACATCTCGAAAGATACCAGTACATAAAATTAAATTGATCAGTACAGTGAAAGGTTTTATTATTATATGAGAGGTTTCCTTCAGTATTTTGCTATTAAGTTTATGGGTATCCAAACATTTGGAGTCCTTCAGTGAATTAATCGCTTCGAAAACATCTACCTCAAGAACGGGTCGAAAGAAAAATGAACTACACGGGACAGGGAATTTTTTAAAAGTTACAAGGTCTTCGTTTGCCACATATGGAAGCGAATTTATGATATCATCAGCTATGTTGCTGAAAAAGTTATTCATCTCATCAGGTGATGCTGCAATTTATTGTTTGGTTCAAATTAATTTTATTTCTCTCGAAATTTGTTATTTTCCAGCAAGCTTCCAGCAAGCTTTTAGGTCTATTCCTGGACAAAAATGAATTCACCATAAGCCGCTTTTTTTGCAGATATCAGTTTGCTACCATACTCTTTCTTATGTGTTTGTAAGCAATGAAATCATTAGGATTTTTAGTAATTTCTGCTATTTGCTTAACTGTGTGCATATTATTCCTCAACATCCTCAGATCATCTGAGAACCATCGAACTGGTGATTTGTTTACTATTTTTTTACATCTTTTGAGAGGAAAATGTTTCAATGCGAGAGTGTTATAATGGTTTACTAAAAAATCAGCCAAATAATTTGGATTAGCTTGATCGCTATAAAATATTTGCCAATTTATTTCACATAGAGATTGTCTGAAGTTAGTCATACCGTTAGGTGATACATGCCTTCGAAATTGAAGATTATTTTCTTTAAAATCACCTTTATTGGGATTGATTTTGGCAAATTGTCCCCTGTGGTCAGATGAACAAGGTTCATAGACACCAGTGGTTAGTAATTTGTCAGAAATATTTGTGATTACTTATATTGTCAATGCATTTAGAAGAAATTGCCGTTACCCTGGTATCTTCTGTAATAGTAACATATAAACCATATGAAGTTAACAGGCAGGAAAAATTCAAAAGAACTTCGGATTCAACTTTAAAGTTTATATTAAAGTCTCCTAAAATGATTATCTTATCATATTTGTGAGTAAGTTGAGGCAGGACAATTTCAATATTAAAAAAACAAGCACGACAACCGTTTTCAAAAGAGTAAGTATATTGCAGTAAATTCACAGTCTTGTTCAATACTGAATTCTTTCAAGTCAATGAGACAATATTTTGGGTTCGAGTCATTCTTGTTATTCAGGTAAATGGCTAAGCCACCATGTATTTTTTTGGTCCTACAGAAACAGCTGACCAATTTATAGCCTTGAATATTAATTTGCTTGAGACACTCTTCACTCTGCCAATGTTCAGAGAAACATAAAATATCATAGTTATTATCAATAAAAAAAGCATTGATTTTGAAGTTTGAGTATGAAGTTAGCCACACTTTCTTGGTAACAGTTTCTGACGTGGAGTAAATCTTAGTTGGGATAGGGGAGTGAACGTCCGCGGTGTTGTCACATCAATTATTTTTACAGATATGTTCAGAATGAGTCTATTATGTTATTTGCAGCTAGAGAGGAGGGTTGCATGATTATGCATGGAATTATTGAAATTTGTTTGCAAGTTAAAGTTTTGGAAAACCAATTATTTTACATCTACTGAAAATATTCTAACAAGTTAAGCCGCCATTCGATGAAGTATTTGAAAACAGGGCCAAATCATCTTTATAAAATGACTGTAATGAAATAAAGTTTTATTTGGGCAGTAGTAATCTTCGTGATGGAGTTCACATGTCACATAGACACAAATACACTGACATAAAAGGCTCAAAATAATGCAGAATTGGCTTTTCAAATCTATTTGTTCGGCCGTCGGATTGACTGAAAAAAAATAAAGTTTAAATTCTTGCACCAGTAAACTCCGTGAAAGAGTCCGCGTGTCACATGGAGAAAAATGCAGTGAGATAGGAGGCTCAAAATAATGCAGAAATGGCTTTTCAAATCTATTTGTTCGGCCGTCGGAATGACTGAGAAAAAATTACATTTAAATTATTGCTCCAATAAACTCCGTGAAGCAGTCCGCGTGTCACATAGAGAAATATACAGTGAGATAGAGGGATCAAAATAATGCAGGAGGGGCTTTTCGTATCGATTTGTTCGGCCGTCGGAATGATTGAAAAAAAAGTTTAAATACTTTCGCCAGTAACCTCCGTGAAGGAGTTCGCGTGCCACATGGAAAAAAAATACAGCGAGGTAGAAGGCTCAAAACAATGTAGAAATGGCTCCCAAATCAAATTGTTCGGCTGTCGGAATAACTGAAAAAAAAAAAAAGTTCAAATTCTTGCACCAGTAAACTCCGTGAAAGAGTCTGCGTGTCACATGAAGAAAAAATACAGTGAGATGGAGGGATCAAAATAATGTAGAAATGGCTTTTCAAATCGATTTGTTCGGCCGTCGGAATAACTGAAAAAAAAAAAAAGTTCAAAATCTTGTACCAGTAAACTCCGTGAAAGAGTCTGCGTGTCACATGAAGAAAAATACAGTGAGATAGAGGGCTCAAAATAATGCAGAAATGGCTTTTCAAATCAATTTGTTCGGCCGTCGGTATGACTGAAAATAAAAAGTTTAAATACTTGCACCTGTAACCTCCGTAAGGAGTTCGCGTGTCACATGGAAAAAAATACAGTGAGGTAGAAGGCTCAAAATAATGCAGAAATGGATTTTCAAATCGATTTGTTAGGCCGACGTAATGACTAAAAAAAAAGTTTAAATTCTTGCATCAGTAAACTCCGTGAAAGAGTCCGCGTGTCACATGGAGAAAAATACAGTGAGATAGGAGGATTGAAATAATGCAGGAATAGCTTCTTAAATCGATTTGTTTGGCCATCAGAATTACTGAAAAAAAATAAAGTTTGAATTTTAGCGCCAGTAACCTCCGTGAAGGAGTTCGCGTGTCACATGAAAAAAAATACAATGAGGTAAAAGGCTCAAAACAATGTCTTTCCAAATCAAGTTGTTCGGCCGTCGGATTGACTGAAAAAAAAAGTTTAAGTTCTTGCACCAGTGAATTCCGTGAGAGTCCGCGTGTCACATGAAGAAAAAATACAGTGAGATGAAGGAATCAAAATAATACAGAAATGGCTTTTCAAATCGATTTGTTCGGCCGTAGGAATAACTGATGAACAAAAATAAAGTTGAAATATTTGCACTCGTAACCTCCGTGAAGGAGTTCGCGTGTCTTTCTTTTATTTCATCCAGTTGCCATCATGACTATTGATTTGACATTTCTTTCCTAGTTTACCATTGTTGAAATCTACGAGTAAATTGATTGTCTACCAAGTTTCCTATACTGAGTGTTTTTATTTTACTTTACAATTGATTCAAAATTTTCTTTAAATTTGATTTTTCTTACTCTTTATAATTCTTTCATGCTTGTTTTTGGTTGCAAGTAACTCTCTTTATGTATTTGTTTCAAAATATAAAATTCTTTTTAGGAAATAATGCTGTTCTTGAAAGAGTTTTGTATAGTTTACACAAACTCAGTAGAGACAGCAGAAACACTGAAATTCGACTTAGGGTCGGCATATCTTATATGAAACAGTGGCGGCAGATAATGTTTTTCTCATGATGCAAGAAATATTTATAATTAATAATTTTATAATGTTTTTATAAAAATTTGTTGAGTGAAGTAGAAGTTGTTTCTATATATTCGGTAAATAAAACGACCTACTTCAACTCGAAAAAATACTGAACTGAGATTTAATTGCGCCCATTCGAGTTTTTTGAGGAAAACGAAATTTCAAAACAAACACCTGATTAAAATAAATAATAATAATATCAACATAAATTAAAATAATTTTAATTCTGAGAAAGGAAAAATTAACAGAACGTTTCACACTATCCAACCAAGAATAAACTTTAATAACCATTATTAAAACTTCAGTATTGGCAATCAAAAAAAGCACCTGTATTTGGGACTGGGTCTCACTTTGAATGTCACTAGGAAAAAAGACCCAGACTGCCATTATCAAACTGGAATTCAAATAGAGAGTAGTGCTACCTACTATCAAATGAAGTACTTACACACGGAAAAAAAAATAATAGTAGCTAGTAAAATTTGCATACCACCAAGTGAAAATTTGCATACTATATGGGACAAACAAGTACACGCTTTATTAGCCACAAGAAAAATTTGATTTCTGAAATGGATCACTTGCTGTTATTGATGTAATTTCAGGAAAGCAATGTAACCTAACGATATTAAACTCTTTACTAGAAGCAAACTTTTTATTTTATAAGTCTCAATCTAAGTTTTATTTGCAGTAGGTGCTCAGTTTGATAACTACTAGTGACAAGTAAATTTACCATTGATGAAGAATGATTTACTCTCAAATAACTCATATACTTAAATCTAATAAAAAATATTTTAGTTGCTATACTATACAGTATTCTACTGCAGCAACATTTTTAGATTATTATAGTAATTTTAGTTCACTTCGCCTTATCAAACGACTCACTTTTGGGTAGTTTATTATTGTCTTACCTTTAATAGCTTTCATCCCATCTTTGGTATCAGCATACAACGGACTCAATTGAAATATCCACTTACGCTCAGTTAAGAGTTATTAGTTCTTCAAAGAATGATCATTTGTTTTTTAAAGCCTTATTTCCAATACATTCATTTCATTCTTGAATTTAAAATGATATGAAAGGTTCGGTTGCACCAATGTAGCGATGATTCAGTTTATACCATAAAAAAACGTACTTGCATGGCATATACAGGCTAGCAAAATACACTACTCAAGAAAAACTGGAGAAAGAGATTGCAGTTTTATGACAATATTTCTTCGTGAACTATAAGTTGATGTGGAAAGAAGTATAAAACATTTTGACGGTTGTTTTAAACAAATCATCGCCTTTGGCCATACCCTTACTGGATCACCCAGTACAACCTGTTTCATAATTGAAAATTGCGGAACTTGGTTGAATCTGTTTGTATTCATCAGTATGAATGAATGATCTAGCAGGCAAGCTAATGTCTTTCCTCATTATGATCATGAAAAATCCAAGTTATGCATAACATAATGTAGAATTAGAACGTTCTGAAAATTGAAAATAAAAGATAATGAAGAAATGAAATAAAAACATGTAAATTTATAATATTTTTATTGAAACAAAACTGTTGTTCAGTTTTTTTGGTAAAATTCTTCTGATTCTATTATACATGAAATGTCAATACTCTGGAAATGTTAGGTCAAAATCCACATTCTACATACCAACAAGTAAAATACATAAATCAAACTGACACTATTCACACAACTCACAACAGTTATAATAGTATAATTCCGGCACACGATGTAACACGTCCACATACAACTACTAACTCAAATGCTGGAATTGGAATGATGCCAGTTTTGCGAAAACGTTGATGATCAGTGCAACGGTTACTACCGATTGATCCCGAACTGGTCGCATATCAACAAGTAGGTGAACAGTTTCAATATCGTAGGAACATCTAGCTCTACTGCAAATAAACTGTTGTATTATGCCTGTAACAGGAGTCTCTGTTATTATGATATACTTTTCAGAAACACAAAGTAGATAAATATGAATATACACTTTTCCAGCGCTAGTAAAATGTTGACCTGACATTATACAAATTGAATTATCTAATGTTCAAAGCACTTGCTGTATGTAGACAATATTATAGCTACAAGTTCATGCGTTCAGAATGCTCATTTTTTTTAGAGACAAAACGTTATTTTTTTTAATATAGGTATTAATTTTCTTACCCCAATCGAAAAAATGTCAGGAAAAGGTTTTACTTGGAGCATTTTTTTCCGTGCAATAATGACAAAAGTTTTCGCCCTTAATATATATTTCAATTGTTGTTATTGTCGATTTCATTCTATTTAAAAAAAAGATATTTGTCGTTATTGAAGTGGGTGTACATTTGGTATTGGTCGTATAGATAGATAGACCGAACGCGTCTAAGTATACTCGAATTTATTGCTTGAGAATTGTTAATATCGTATGAACTATATGATGGAATACCCGAAATTACTGGAAGCTTTAATGAAGAAAGTTTTCATCAAAGTGTACTTATTACTATACTATATATATACTATATATATATATATATATATTACTATATCATTATATCATTTATGCACATAAAATATTTCTTATAGTATAGAAGTCAACAATATATTATGTTTTTCTATATGAAATATCTCATTTCCAGTATAAAATATCAATATTATAAGTACAAGAAAATTCAAATTTTCACTTTTACTTATAATAATATCATCATCATTTTGTACTTGAAATGAGATTTTTCATTTAAAAAACATACGGTATATTAATTGTTATCGATTTTTTCTACTTTTACATTTTCGTATTACTGTTGGGAGTTTTTTTATCTAGATGAGAATGATAAGATGCATTATCCATAACGATTGCGGAATGAGATCGAATATTCGGTAATATTTTTTGCAAACAACAACAGTGCGTTAGCAACAAGCTCTTATTAATTACCTGCATGAAGGATTATTATTCTTTTTCCTCAAGAATATGGAGCTATCAAAGTACACTTGTTGCTTTTATCTACCCAACCGAATTAGACGACAGTATGGGTGTCAAACCACATCTCGTCAAGATTTATTATTATGTCTCTATTCTCATATCGATATTCCTTTATTTTCCTTAAATAATCTTGTCGATTAAAATCGATTCGTGCTGATTCTATTATAACCATGCGTTCATCATTTTTTTGTATTTGAATCCGCAATATATTTCGCAAGTATCTAACGACTTGTAAACATAAACTGGATATTCACGTAATTTTGTCATGAATCATTTCTAATGTTGGCACCTTATTTTCGTGATGAAACTTATACACACATCTGCGAATGTGTTCTTTGGAAGCTGAATCAAGTTTCTTGAGTTTTTGCCCGTCTCACAATTTGATTGTCCGAAGAACTCCTACTATTCTCATATTTCAAACGCGAATACACATTCAAAATAACCCTTTGAGTTTGAATGTGTATCTGGATCAACTTACACTTGGAACGGCTCTGAATTAGCATCAAAATCTTCTGTTTCAACTATATCAACATTGAAAGGTCTCCGAATGCTTGTCCGAACAGACAATACAATTAAACAATAATAATAAATAACGATATATGTGAATATGCGTTTCTGCCTACTTGCACCGCACTGTCTTGTGAATAAATCTAGCAAATAAAAACTAATTCAAATTCAGTGGCATGTCAAAGATTTTCTGTGACTGACCAATTAGAATTGGACAGCGGCCAATCAAAGTGTTTCATTTCGACCTCCTTCTTCATGTAACAGAAGATATCTAGTCCACGTTGACTGCAATCGAGTTGAGACGAGGATCGGTTAGAGAATAACGTGTTATTTATGCCTATGCTAACCAGTTAACCAGCGTCAATTTGAATATTACTATAACCTCGTATAATTGCTTGGTTGTGTGCTGTCTCAATAGAGGCGCTGATGTAGTTGGAGTCCACTCATTTTTGACAGCATGTGTTATTCATATGATGATTATTGTGTTTACTAGTATTTTGATTTAGTTTCGTGGGTTTTGACTGTTTTGAGAGTTATTGTTGGTGAAATGAGTGATGAATATGGTGGTTTGGCTGTAAAGCAGTTGAAAAATGAGCTGAGAAATAGGAATGCGAAAGTAATTTGGTAAAAAAGCGACTTAAGGCTCGTTCACACCCTTGCGGATCTTCGCATTTTTATATGATTTGACTCATACGGCGAAAAAATTGCGGCGAATGATGAATTATAACATGTCATTTTTCAGTATTTGGGGTTAGTTATTAGGTACTGCATTACTGATTCATCCTTCACCGCAATTTTTTCGCTGTATGTTTCGAATCGCAAAATTTTGCGAATATTCACAAGCCTTTGATAGAAAGGTAATCAGTCATAACCCCAACTTATTCTTGTTTCCAGTCAAGCAATGATAAATTGTCATTTTCCGATTGGAATAATGAATGAATTCAACTTGTTTGATTCCAGGCTGGAATCTTGTGTATGCCAGTATCGGTTATTTTGAAACCAGCTTATTAGTTGAAAAACGTGATGAGACTGTTGTCTCGCAGATACTATGGCCACCTAATGATTCATTCAGTTGTAGTATTCAGATGACATATGGACTGTGCCTTCAATAGATATTATGCACATCAACACCCATGTGTGTGACAATGACAAACATCAATATTTGAATAAGCTCACATTGACAAATGTCAAGTAACAGACTCCACACGAAAAAAATGGTCCAAGTAAAATGTTTTCCTGACTTTTTTTCGATTGTGGTGAGAAAATACCTATATTTAAAAAATGTTCATTTTGTCTCTGGAAAACTGAGAATACTGAACGCGTGAACTTGTAGCTATAATATTGTTTATATACAGCAAGTACTTCGAACAGTAGATAATTCACGTCACGTCACGTTAATAATTTACTGGCGCTGGAAAAGTGTATTTTCATATTTATCAACTTTGGGTTTCTGAAAATTATATTATTACAACACAAACTCGTGTTATAGGCATAATACAACAAATTATTTTCCAGTAGAACTTTTTGTTCATACGGCAATGTAACGTGTTCACCTACTAGTTGATTTTTGACCAGTTCGGGATCAATCGAGAGTAACCGCCTCACCTGTCATCACATTTTCGCAAAACTGGCGTCATTCCAATTCCAGCATTTGAGTTAGTAGTTGTATGTGGACGTGTTACATCGTGTGCCGGAATTATACTGTTATTACTGTCGTGAGTTGTGTGAATGGTGTTAGTTTTATATATGTATTTTACTTGTTGGTATGTAAGATGTGGATTTCGTCCTAACATTTCTAGAGTATTGACATTTTATGTATAATAGAACCGGATAATTTTCCAAAAAACTAAACAACGGTTCTGTTTCAATAAGAGTATCAAAAAAAAACATATCTTAATTTCACTTCTTCATTAACTTTTTTTTTTAATTTTCAGACTATTCTAATTCTAACGTTTGTTGAATGTTTTAGATATAGTAACTTGATTACTTATATTTCGGACGTCCATCATCTTAATGGTTGAAATATTTCTATTCACCAGAAGACGATTGCGGATTCAAGCAATTGAAACGTTGTGAAAAATTTGAAAGAGATAGAAATCTTTCCACCATTAAGATGATGGACGTCCGAAATATAAGTAATCATTCTAATTCTACTTTATGTTATACATAACTTGGATTTGTAATGATCATGATAAGAAAGGACATTAGCTTGCCTGCTCTTGCTCATCCATTCATACTGAATTCAAACAGATTGAAAAAAAATCCAAAATTCCTAGTTTTGGAGCAGGTTGTACTGGGTGATCCAGAAAGAGTGGTCAGAGGCGATGATTTCTTTAAAATAACCATCAAAATGTTGTATGCTTCTTTCTATATCAACAAATAGTTCTCATAAAAACTGCAATTTCCATCTTCAGTTTTTTTGAGTGGTGTATTATGCTAGCCTGTTTAATACAAGAGTACACTTTCTAGAGTATAAACTGAATCAATAATTCCTTGGTGCAACCGAACCATTCATCTCATTGTGAATTTAAGAATGAAATGAATGCATTGAAAATAATAGTTCGAGAGCTGCGGTGAAAATGACTTCCTCAAAGTTATCAAAGGTTTGAATTGGCACGTCGGTTCTACTTTAGATTGTAATTTCAAAGCCGGGCGTGAGCGGTCGCTTTATTAGATTTATAATTTGAAAAAAATACTCAGAATTGCTAATAATTACCTCATTATTACCAAAATTAATGTTTTGTGATAATGGTCTAAGATCTTAACTAAATTGAAATCGTAAGCGTCTAGCGTTGGCAATGGTCACTATTTTGGAGCAGACGCTGTCAAATATATCAAAAAACGCCATCAACTTCTCACAGGTTACCACCGTTATTTTCGTGCCAAAGTTTCACTAAATATGTTACTAACCAAAATTCAAAAAGAAAACTTTGGCAGATGGTCGCATTGTAACAGTAGACGGGCCTAAATTACTTTGAGAATATGAAAGTACGCGCAATGTAATTATTGAAAACGACCTAGAGAATAGAGTTCCTTAAGCAAAAACTTTATATAGTGTAATATATGAAGTTTTGGAGCCGTGGGACACTCAAGGTAATTTAAAAGTCACTTTATTCATTAGAAAGTCATGTATAGGCAGCAACTATAGACAATAGCGTATTGGGGATTTATTTACCGTAAAGCGAGAGCAGTAATCGTCAGGTAGGAGTCAATTGGAATTATTTCAATGTCTTCATATTATTTTGCAGCGTTTACTCAGTTTATCAGTATGCCCTACTACTTCATTTCGATTTATATCTAGATAAACTTATTTATTGCTAAGTAAATTTCGAAAGATTATCCTTATTTCTCGAAAATGAAAAAGTTATAGTCATCACCCAGTAAACATCAAATGTTCATGAAATATTTCGAAATCACTATACTTTTGAATATTTGAAATAATATTTTTGTGCTATATTTCAGCACTAACATAATCCAGATCTCTTTTTTCCTGTCTTATTTCCGTACTAACACCTGGTGCAACATTTCCTTAACATCACTACAAAATCCATAACGCCTCTGTCTGAATTTCCACAATATTCCCACGAGAGATCGTAATGAATCAGGACCTGCTAGTAGAAAGTCATTCAAACTTATACCATGAGATTTTAAACCTACATCAAACAACAGTCTGATTTTATTTGGGTTATTCTGGTTTCCAACAGAGAAATGTAGAAGATACCAGGTTGTAGCAAATTCTTGTTCAGCTTCTTCCTGTTTTAGTTTCGTGATGTACCCTTTTTCTCCGTTCTCTTCATAATATTTAATTTTGGAACAATACGTATTTGCATAATTTTCATTCATTTTGCGTTTCTCTTCTACATATTTCAATCTTTGCATCGCTCTATATGTACTCTCTGGTAGTTGTATACTCGTATCTATCTTCCACATAATTCACAGTTTCGTTCATCAATATATTTTGACTAAGTTCATCATGTAGAGTAATCAGTACTCCGAATGACTCTGTATAGAAAGAGTGTGTTACAAGTTGTTGTGAATTTTCGTCTGGGTTGCCTGTTTCGCAAATATGTGAAATATGAGCCTTCAAATGTTCCTCATCCTTCGAATGATATGATAGACCATGGACTGCCATCCCAATTCTCATCTGGTGGCAACCGGTACACTTTCTGAACCACATCTTAGATGTCTATGAATAATTAGGTTTATATTATCTTGCCCAATTATCATGACGGGTTTTTCGTTTTCGAAACTTTTGATAGGTATTCCCTTCAAATATTGGTATATCTTCCAGTTTTCCATTATTATTGTCTGCGATGGCAAAGATAAATTTTCTAGTGTTCGAATGCTTTTCAGAAAAGAAGGCTCTTGGTCTAATTTAGAAATCTTCAGATCGAGCATTTGGGAGTTATTTTGAGTAGAAACATAATCATTAGTCCATTGAAGACAGAGCGGTTCTTTGGTTCCTTCCAGAGCAAGTTTTTCGGCTACCTTGCTATCCAAAAGTTTCACCGTTGAGGCTTCATCACACAGAGCATAAATTTCCAAGATTGCTTTTGGTCCATGCAATCTTATTGGTACCATGCGTAGTAAGACTGATTTCTCGTTTTCCACAATACACAATCTTTGCACCGGCGGGTGACCGTGTCGGCAGCAAGATTCTCGGAGGGTATAACTGATAACTCAGGTTTTTCTTTGTGCAAAAGAGGGTAGTGTTGTGTTACAGTTTATAGGCTGAAACACCAGATGCTTTCCTACTTCTACATTTTAATTTCTGATGATTCCATTTGAAACAAGAAAAACAAAGCTTTTTCACTTTTTTCTTCCATATATCAATATCATCAGATTTCATTTGGGGGCATATAGCATATATATCTTCTTGGGAATCCTTTCCAGCAATTTTTTGTTCTTTCAAAATAACTTTATACTCTTTCCGGTCTTCTTGAGTAGGAATACTACTTCTGTTTTGCACGGATTCTGCAGGCAGTGATATGCTACTATCTGCTGTTTGAATGCGACCGTCTGCCAAAGTTTTCTCTTTGAATTTTGGTTAATAACATATTTAGTGAAACTTTGGAACAAAAATAATGGTGGTAACCTGTGAGGAAGTTGACGGCTTTTTTTTGATACATTTGACAGCGTCTGCTCCAAAATAGGGACCATTCTACGAAAGCGTAGAAGGGCCACAATGAATAAAAAAAATTATTTCGTTTAATTTCGACTTCGCAACTCGAAATTAGTATAATTCCGACTTCACAACTCGGAATTAGCCTAATTCCGACTTCACAACTCAGAATTAGCCTAATTCTGACTTTGCAACTCGGAATTAGTATAATTCTGACTTAGCAACTCGGAATTAGTATAATTCCGACTTCACAACTCGGAATTAGTGTAATCATTACGATTCCACGAGTTGGCTGGAGTTATGTGAAAATGTAAACTTGAACCGTCCAGCGAGAACTTTGAAGATTTAATACAGTTGGCCCTAAGATCTATCAAAGAATATAGCAATTTTAGATATGCCATGTGGTTGAATGCTTGGCGGTACCACTAAGATTTTTTTTGAACGATGGAAAATAGCTACTAAATTCCAACTTTCAGTCGTAGATGATTCCACATTTCACTTTATGAACATTCTGTTCATATTTTCAATGAAATCAACATACCATACCCATGACAGGTTTTATGTCAGAAAAATATTTTGAAAGTTTCACCGCACAAGAAAAAGTCCAACAATTCCTCATTGAAATTGCTTCTGAAGAGTATGTTTTCCAATTTTTCCGACCTCCCTGATGATCTTAGAATAGTTAAATAGATTTTTTGTCGACCAAAATGTATTGGAGGCCTAGCGAAAGAGATGCAATTCACGCATCAATGGAATGAGCGATTTTCTGTCAGTGATACTTCTGAATAACATTATCTCTTACCTGATTCATAAATAAGAATCTCCAATGGATACTGGACATTTAATAAATAATCAACTATCTGAATTAAAATGCAAATTTTCACTTTCAGATTATTTCTCTCAAGTTATATAGGGTATTTCTCAATATCTATCAGATGTAGTTCAATGTCCATCGTGGCTTTAGCCGGGGAAGTAGTTGTTTTCTGTTAGATATTACAAAAAAGTAACTTCAATTTTATCGTAGGGTTTTTCCATTTCCAGAGGAGTCATTTATTGATTCAATTTTCAATCGAGAATGTTTCTCTTTAAAAGTTGAAAACGTGTTTTTGTCCTTTTTTTAATGGAAACGAGAACGCGAAAAGTTTGTTGCATCCAAAAACACAACACGTTTTGTTGAAGAAAAGTTTCAGAATTGTTGATAAATTGTTGAAAAACATTGAGATGATGTTTTGTTTCTGTTATTTTGGTTTGATGTGGATCCAGCATGTTTTTTTCTTTTTTTAATGGAAATGCATCAATTTATAAAAGAAAAATCTGTCAGATTAGCAAGATGAAATAATGTAATGATCAATAATAAAGTGTTGCTAAGTAGAAAAGTTGCTAAGCATAAAACTAGTACTTTTCTTACGATTTTCTCTAAATAAAGTATACTCTTTTCCATTAAAAATACTTAACAAGTGCGGAAAGTTATACTTTCCCGCACGCTCCTGCCGAGGTGGCGTGCGGGAAAGATACGTTCTAATAATATTGAGTAATAACTATATACACAAATGCACATGAATTGACGAGTTTGGACATTAGGGATCAATGTTTAAACTTTCACTATAATTTCAATGGAATTGCAATGATTACACTAATTCCGAGTTCTAAAGTCGGAATTATACTAATCCCGAGTTGTGAAGTCAGAATTATACTAATTCCGAGTTGTAAAGTCGGAATTAGTATAATTCCGAGTTGTGAAGTCGGAATTATACTAATTCCGAGTTCTTAAGTCAGAATTATACTAATTCCGAGTTGTAAAGTCGGAATCAGTATAATTCCGAGTTGTGAAGTCGGAATTATAATTTCTTTATTTTATGTGGCCCTTCTACGCTTTCGTACCATTCCCAACGGTAGACGCTAACGATTTCAATTTAGTTAAGATCTTAGACCATTTTCACAAAACACTTGTTCTGGTAATAATTAGGTAATTATTAGCTTTTTTAAATTATTTTTTTAAATTATAAATCTAATAAAGCGACCGCTCACGCCCGGCAGACGGGCGGTTTTGAAATTACAATCTAAAGTAGAGCCGATGTGCCAATTCAAACCTTTGGTAACTTATGAGGAAATCATTTTCACAGGAGCTCTCGAACTATAAGGCTTCATAAAATACAAATGATCCTTCTTTGAAGAAATAAAAACTGTAAACTGAGGGCACGTGAATATTTTAATTGAGTCTGGTGTATACTGATACCAAAGATGGAATAAAATCTATTAAAGTTGAGATAATATTAAACAACCCAACAGTAAGTCATTTGATAAGGCAAAGGAAACTATAATAATGTGAAAATGTTGCAGCAGTAGAATACTGTATAGTAGCAATTAATATATTTTTTTGTAGATTTAAGTATTTGAGTTATTTGAGAGTAAATCATTCTTCATTAACGGTAAATTTACTTGTCACTAGTAGTCATCAAACTGAGCACCTACTGCTAATAGAACGTAGATTGAGGCTTTTAAAGTGAAAAGTTTGCTTCTAATAAAGAGTTTAGTATCGGCAGGTAACACAATGTTCCTCAAATTACATCAATAACAGCAAGTGATCAAATTCAGGAATCTAATTTTTCTTGTGGCTAATAAAGCGTGTACTTGTCCCATATAGTATGCAAATTTTCAATTGGTATGGTATGCAAAATTTACTTGCTACTATTGAATATTTTTTTCCGTGCAGCCTAACTAGCGCCAGCTTTCCAGATGGCCTGCCATTGACTGTGATGTTTTGGCAATGAATCTGGAAATGCTGACTTTGTTACTGGTTTTGAAAGAAACTATGGCATTTTAAGGTAAGGTACTACAGATTAGAGGTATAGTATTTGCTTTGGTTTTCTGATGATTTTTAAGGATAGTGAACTTTTTGACTACTCTTCTTTTATTCACACAACAATACATTCCATATCTCCAGAACTTTTGTGTGTTATCTGTTCATTCTGATCAAATGCAACCGAATGATTCAAATTCTTCACACGATAACCGAAATGATCTTCCGAGAAGCGATATCTATCGCCCAGAAGACGCTCCTAATTTCACGAAGAATGGAAACCGAAATCGACAATGATGTATTAATATTTTTACTGTGTATCCGAGTGTCGGCTCGTGGCCTATACTTAAGTGTCTCCAGAGGCGTTCCCCGCAGGGTCGCGAATAGGCGGCGACCCTCCGGTCGGTCCCGAGGCGCCCTCGTACTCTTCAAACCGATAATTTTATTGCTTATGTGGGTGGGGTGGACGCGCAACCGATTATAAAATGATCCGAGAAATTTTCCCAAGACTTTAAATGTATAATGTTTAAATGTATAATTGCATGTTTTGTTCCGTGGCTGATGACGGCATGGCAAATAATTCTCATGCCGTATACGGGGTAACGTCGTATATTCGTCGAGTTATTGTTGGTTGTTTCCTTGCTAATTGGAGGTATTGTCGTTGTTGTTAGATTGTGGACTTTTTGAGATAACTATTTTCGTCGATGATTATGCGTTACTGTGTTAGGGGCGACATTTAGGAAAGGAGAGCAGTGAATGTGCAATAATGTTTCACGCCACTGACATACCCAGGAGCTCAGTTTGGGACGTGGATTCGACAATAAAAATTGATTTCGATAAGACTGAAATATGGGGTTTAATTTTCCGGAGCACCACGGATTTATCGCCAGAGAAAAATCCGAAACCACCCTGATGGAATGGGACAACCCACTGCACTAATATTACTAAAATATTTAACAATAGATACCTGGTATAAATGGTATAAAAATAATATATAAATCTGTAGAGGTTTTGTCTTCCCTTACGCTTGGATAACTTGGACCAGAATAAAAGAAATAGTCATGCCCCTTACTAATAAAATATATTGATTGATGTTACACACACTGTATGTGCACAATTCGGCATACAATACAAAATAAAATAAATGTAAATATGGCACTACCAAGATGAGTTAGAGTGTACGCTCCAGTGAGGGCTATGCCTGTGACGTCACGATTGTAGCAAAAAATTATGAAAACCTATGCCTTAGGGACAAAGTCTTAAGCTAAACTTATCTGATATCGTAAGTAGATTTTCTCTACCAGGCCAGTTCACCCATTGTAGTTGTAGTTCACCAGTGCCTTGGTGTATACAGGTGCACAGTTGGTATGACACAATCAATCGAAGTATGTGTACAGCTGGGACGAATACCATCAATGGGGAATACCAATAATAAGGGACGAACAGCAGAAATACGGAACCATAGATTAACAGAGAAACTCCAGCGGTACAGTAGAAGGACAACACTGAAGCACCAATAAACGGCAGCAGAACAGAACATTAGTGGAACAACGGAACAGTATAACCAAGCGGAGCACCCTAGAATAAACAATACCAGTCTGACTTTTGATTACACTTGTATGGGGCCATGAGTAGAGCCCAAATGCAAATACTAACCTCTATTAAGTGGGAAGGCTCTGGTAATAGCTTTGATGATCTGTTTGCTGTCTGATAGCTGGTTTCTTGATGAGGTAATGACATAACTCCAAAAATCCGCAAAGCGAACCGAGATGTTCTCGAAAATAAATAGCGTCAAATATCGCAAAAAATATAAGAAAATCTCCATATATGAATTTTCTCTAGATCCATCAACGATGAACAAAACTTAATTTTGATTCAGGAGAAATCGAATTGGTTAGCCACTCATCAAATATCGAACCGGAACACCGTCACCCAAAATAACTCAGACGTCAAAGTCAAAAACTGTCACTATCAGACAAAGTGATTCCTTGTTTGTTCGTGGTCTGTGAGATCAGTCCAGGAACTACCCCGAGCTACATCTTGGGACAATTGACAATATTCCACAGGATTTTGGTGATCGATTTTTTGCTCTCGGGTAGGTAATAAATTTTGTTTTTATATGTTTCAAACACTGAATTGGGACACTGACATGTGTCAACACTGTCAAGTGTCAAGTTCAATTTTTTTTTGAATTTATTGAAAAAATATTTGCATAGAAATTGAGCTATTGCAAATGTAGTGTTCCATTTTGTTAGAAAGTGTACGAAAATACAAAAAAATATGTTTCACAGATTCCCGAAAACTAAATAACTTTCTCGAAGATAGTTGTTCCAGTTGAATCTTCCCATCGACGAACTAGAATTGTTATACCGCAAAAGAATTTTTGGAGATCATTTCAAGGAGAGTGAAAGATCGGGAAGACACCGTTTATGTCAAAACTCTGATATTATTGAGTTCCATTATCGATGTTCAAATTCCAAATTTGAGGAAGCACTCCTTTCTAGATATAATGTGCACAATACTTCAACCAAAGAAAATGAAAGAATAACCGATGATTCTGTTTCTTGTAACTCTGAAGTTGGTAAGATTTTCTTTTGTAACTCTGAAGTTGGTGAGTTAACTAAATTTGAGGCATTTTCTGTTAGGAACTGTGAATGAAGAAAGTAATACTAATGGTTATGTAGGGGAAGATAGCCCATATCAAACCAAACCCATGGATTAAACTGTTGACTGTTGTCTTTCTGAACATGGTTATAATTGTGCAGTTACTGGAAAGTTCATCCCTGACGCTGAATGAAGCACACAACATAGAATTTGGAAAGAAATCGAATGACTAGAATTACATCTTCCAAACTTGAACCCATGATCAAACATAAGACCTAAATGATAAATAACAGCAGCCATGAATGCTGGGTTGGATAATGAGGATGATGTTGCAGTTAAATATAAAACAGAAAATGCAGATTTCACATGTGGACTTGTTATTAACCCTGGAATCCCTTTCTTGTCAACGTCCCCTGACAGAGTTATTTTTGATACCAGTAACAATATCTACCATTTATTGGAAATAAAAACCTTTGTATCTAGAGGATTAAAAAAAAACACACACTGTAAAACAATGTGTGGAAGGGGTATTTCTTGACAACAGAAAGGGAGTGTTAGCTTTAAAAAAAAACATCAATTATTTTCAAAGTTAAGGGCAATCAGCTCTGACGGGATTAGATTGTTGTGGACTGGGCTTTGGATCATGTACCGGTATTAACAAGATTCTATTTTGAATATTTCAAATCCAATCATGAACTTTATGCAGTCAGCGTTTACTGTGGTTACGGCTATTTTCACCGGTTGTCCTTAATAACAAACTCAGCTAAGTGCAGGATCAGCTTAATGTACACCTCAAGGTAAAGATGGTTTGCACCATTGACTCCTGGCCTGAACCTTACCTGAGTATGAGAAATGTTTGGCAACAGCGCAAAAATGATCACGTAACCAACGACAAAACGTTAAACAACGCAAAGTTTTAAAAAATATGCACATTGCGCTGTCAGTTAGGTCTAATTTGAAAGGCTGGCGGGAGTATGGCAAGTAATTTGGAAAATTTGTCTCTACCGGGAAAACTAGCCACAATATCGCCAAGAGAGCTGCATGCACATTAGTTAAAATTCGTAGTTTATTAGCTGCCCTAACCTGACCTCACTTTCCCTAGGTAAACAGAAAAGTATCCATCCAAAATGTTTACGACATAAAGATGTGGTTGACAATTTTGGATGAATAAGAAAAATTGAAAAGACTCGCCATTCCATTCCTCTAGTACAAAGCAACAGAATGTTTTAAAGTTCGTGAGTAATATAAATTTGAATAACAATAGATATTTTGTATTAAGAAATAGGTACAGAATTGAATCTGAAAATTATTTTCCTACTTTCACATCATAGGGATATATATCAGCCTTAATCAGGTTCAGTATATAGAGAGTTGTAGGTTTGGTCACCCTAAATAGAGGGAAAAATACAATCACATCAGCAGAATACAGAAAAACTGCTAGAAAATATAAAGAAAATAAGAAAATATTTCGTGTAGGAAAAGTGAGGTTAAGTAGTTAAGTGAAACCTAAGCCTGGAGAATCTGAGGCATATCTTGACTGAAGCTTATGTTGTCCTCAAATAGCGGTGCAAACCAAAATCGTAGTATAAGGTCCACTTAAGTCGTAAGGTAACCTTAAGTTGAACCGGTGCAAAGAGCTGTTTGGAGTCGATTTTTGCCACTACTACATACTTTGGCCAAGGACAGAACAGATTGGTACAAATTTGATGACAGTTGTTTGAATAGAGTTTTCTATAAAATTGGAGACTCTAGAGACCATACTCCCTTTTTACTGAAAAGCAGCTATAATAATTGTAAAAGCGAATGCGCCACCGATTCAATTTAAGCAGCCCCGGAGCTCTAATACTTTTTTTTCATTATTTCTTTATTCAATATTTTAATAAAAGTTCTTATTTTGGCTTTAGTCCCAAATACTGATTTTCTTCAACTCCTGTAGTTAAATAGGAACACAATTTTTTCCAGTTTTCTACTTCATATATCATGTATCTACGAGTAGAAAAATGTGTGAACTCAGGGCAATGCCGACGGCAAAACCGAGGATATCTGATTCGATAAAATTTTCGTTATATTTTAACTTTTCAGTTTTCGAATAATCAAACTAGTTAACAATTTGTTGAAGTTGAAAGATGACAATAATAATTTACTTCAATCAGTGTTTCCAACATTTAAAAACAAAATATGTTACCAATCTGACAGCGAAAAACGATCAACAAAATCCTGTGGAATATTGTCAATAGAGGACTTCGGATAAGGATTCAGTCATGCCCCCACACAACTTTTGGCTTTAAAACTACTGGCACGTTTTTCGGCAAGTTTTCTTCATGTCAGGGTTCCTGGCAGCCTCAGGAACCCCGTAATATGATTGAAATTGTTCATAACGACGGGAATATTGAGATTTTCCATAAAAATTTTCCTGAATTTAAAAAAAATTGCGTATTTCACGTTTTGTAGTTGCCAAAAATAGTTGATCGATCTAGAAAATATAGAATAGTGGTAACTTTCACGGATAAACAAACCTTATTACATTTCTGATTAAAATGCTCTTGGCCTGAATACTTTGAGTTTACATCACAGAATTTGTATTTTGTTTCAGTTTTGTGGGTATGTGTTACATTTTAATCATAACTGTTAAAATGGTTGAATATAATTTCTACTTTTGAACTTTTTCATGGAACGAATGTGCACTGACAAAGAAATAACCCTACACTCAGTGCTGCATTTGCCAGCTAGCATGCCAGTTAGCAAATTAGCCAGTAAGCAAATGCTACGGGCACCACGCCTGGGGGGCCTCGCGCCTGTGCGCAGAGTAAAAAAAAAAACTAACAAGATATGTTTTTTATACCACCTACAGAAAATGAATAAAGTTAGAAATGGGAATAATAACTATAGCGTGGAATGAAATTCTAGAATACTTGCAAGCGACTAACGCTTCGTTGCAGTCTTTCGATCAAGATCTTAAAACGAGATAGGTACGCTCTTTATAAATCATTACAAGGATACTTCCATGCAATACGATCCAAATTTTCAGATATAGAGGCAAAAGCCAAAGCCCTAATTGAATATCAGCAATCGACTTCAAGAAAACCCAAGCGAAATACAAAGTACGACCATTTCAGCAGCAGCTCTACTCTCAGACCTCATAAAAGAAGGCTTCTACTACACTCGAAGAAGTTGTAGAACATCAAACACCCGGACAATGTTTTGAAATTCATGTTTTTATTGTTGTAATTGTCTGCATTAGCTAAATGCATGGAAGCTTACCATCAAGTGACTAGTGTATTTGGAATACTTCGGCAGAAAAGATCTCAAAAATAACTATCGTCAATTATTTCCTAGACGATGTGGGCAATGAACTGGTGCAGTTTGCGAAGCTGCTGAAAATAGATGTGGCTGCTGATATTGACAGCAGAAAGAAAAAGCACGAGGCTCAGGAACTTCAAGTTTATAAATTGTTGACATAAAATTCATTAGAATCGTATTTCCCAAAAGTTGGAATAGTGTTTCGCATTCACTTGATTTTGATAATCACCAGCTACAGCGGAAAATGCTCTTTTTCAACGTTAAAGCGTTTTAAAAATGTGTTAAGGAGCACAACGGGACAAGAACATCAAGCGACATCAATATAATGAACATAGAAAGTGATTAACTTATAAATTATTGATTTGACGAGTGTTATCAACAAATTTGCTCGGATTAAATTACGGAAAGTCTTTTTGTAAATGTGCTGTTTTATTTTATATTCTATACTTTAATACTTAATGCAAATCAAGGGCATCTTGTTCACATTTGCTACGGACACCACGGTGGCTTTATCCGACACTTGCTAGACTACACAATACCTCTTTCAATAACAAAACTCTAGCTCTAGTTTTGAATTTAGCGCCATTTTCAAAGAAAAATCCCTAAACAAAATTAAAGTCCCTAGTGTTTTGTATTTTATGGACAATCTCAATATTTCCGTCGTTATCAACAATTTCAATCATATTACGGGGTTCCTGAGGGTGCCAGGAACCCTGACATGAAGAAAAAATGCCGAAAAACGTGCCAGTAGTGTTAAAGCCAAAAGTTGTGTGGTGGCATCACTGAATCCTTATCCGAAGTCCTTTATTGGATGACTCAGGTGAACAGAACACCTAGAGATTCAGTGTTGCCAACTGAACTAAGACGAACCAAACACAAACAATGTCAAGTATTCATGGCACAAAATAGAGATGAAGTAGGAATGTTACCGTTTTGTGTTCTGAACACAAAACAATAGACTAATCCAAAGTATGTTTACAAAATAACGCTGTCATACAGCGGAATGCGGGCTGTCATTATTTACTTAAACGTTATTTGACTAGGGATATGTTCCGTAAATAGACAAAAGTTACCACTGCTTACCGGACCAGTGACATGAGTTGACATTGGTTTTTGTCTGGTAATTGTGGTTGCAATTTATTTTCGGGACATCCGTCACTGTCATATGTCTCTTCAGTCTTCAGTGTGGTTTGGTTATGTTCGAGTGTTTATTATTTGTGATCTTTGTAGATTGAAATCAACAGCTTTACCATTTCGTCAGTCCATGTCTCTACGTTACTGACTGTAGAAGTCTCTTTTGGAGATAATATCGGTTTCTTATTACCGGAATGAAGAGATGCGCCTGATTCTCCATCGTCATAAAATATTTTCAAGTTTTCGTAATCGATTAAAACATTGTCGCAATTCCTGAAGCATGCGTGCTCTTCCAAAATGTTATCTTCTATGATAAAATATAAAATGCCCATGTCTTCAAAACAATAACCACATGTAAATGATTCCATGGGCTGAAAATAATCTATAAGTAATTAAAAATCAAATTATTGATACATTTGTTATCTCTTCGATCTGTTTAATCACTTCAACCGAATTCATAATCATATAAAACAAATCAAAGTTTTTAACCACAATAAATAAAGAGTATTCAAACCAGAATAACCAGATCAACCAAAGAAAATCATCGGTCGTTCTGGTGACAGGCAATCGACCGCTTTTTCAGGAACCACGTCCCGTAAATAACCTTTTTTCAGTTACCAACCAAATAAAAGACATTTACGGGACGCACATTCAGCAACCAAAACAACCAAGGTGATTTACGGAACATATCCTAGGAGAGTCTAATCCCCATAAGATAATGGGGGCACTAAAAGAAATAGATGAAAGAACATTTTGTGACGAAATGTGACGTAGTTGGATATGTCATGGCCGCCATTCTCCATAGACAGTGACGGACTAGCTCTTGGTATATGAGCAGGGCCGGCTCTAGGGTACTGAGCGCCCTCATGCAAGATTTTATTTGCGCCCTAATTATTCATTATATCGTAATATGATGAGCATAATAATTATCACGTTAATGAACAGACATAAATATAAACTTTTTTGATCAAATAAAACTCAAAATAAAAAATGACTACCATTGGTCTCATATAGATAATAAGAACTAAGTTTATATCACAGAAGAGTTTATCAGAAGATCCTCTAAATACCAAATTTTTCTGTACCAAGAATTTTATTACTTGCATAATTCTTTCAATAACAGATTTCCAGTGTATATATACGAAATAACTCTCATGGAGTTTCAAAGTTTAGGACAAATTCTGCCAATCAGAATAACCTTCTTTGGAAATCAATTTGATTTTATTTTCCGTTCCTGGAAATAGTTTGCAACATAAACAATACACACTATCAGACCGATAAGAATCAACAAGTTAATCTTTTTTAATTTATTCAGAATTTGCTAGAGTTCCTGGGTTATATTTTTCATTAAATTTTCTTCCTTTAGCATCAATCCTGTTTCGCCAAATTCTCTATTGTGGAAACATATGATGATGAGGATGAAATGGACTCTGCTGCAGTCCCAGTTTCTGTTTGAGATTTGTACGATTCGCCATTCGCCAATGAATTATAGTTCAGGGCTCTAGGAGACTACTGACTAGATACAAGAAAACGTCGGTAATGAATTAGCGAAATCGTCCGAGAAAGTTTCGAATATTATTCAAATATTTTAACTTATTTTGGCGCCCCTTGACAGGTGCGCCCTCATGCTGTGCATTAGCTGCATGGTGCGTTCGGCCGGCCCTGTATATGAGAGAATGATGAGAGTTACATGTGACAGTTTTGTTTCTTGGTTCGAGTTCGACTCTATACTCATGTCCAAGTACGACACTATGACGCGTCGATGCTACAAGTTTCTGATTGGCTAGAGCTTATTAAACCCTCCTGTCAGTTTACTCTCTTTGCGCTCGAACTAGTACGGCAAAGGTAAGTACTAACATACGAAAGAAGCTGTACATGACAACGATCAAGTTTGAAACAGTGGCGTACAGAGTGGAAAGTTTTTATCAAAACAACTAAACAATAAGCGGTCTATACAGTGACCCAAACATCTCCCCTTTCAATGAATTCCTTCTCGTCCTCCTTTTCTGACCGTAGTTGGGCGAATGAATCTTCTATTTCTCTTCAGGACATTTCCACTGGGAAGTTCAAGGGTGTAACATCTATTTCTACCGACATCAACCACTATTACAATTCTGTCCCATTTTTTGGTTTTTGGTTTTGAATTCGAACTGTTTATCCATTGTCTATAAATGGTAAATTTTTTGCGTTTCTATGGTATCGGTCAACAACTTTTTGTTTTTCTGCGGCTGCTCGCATATCACACCTATTAGAAGTGACTTACCACTCTTCTGAAAATGATCTTGAATGTGCAGGAACTAAAGACCTCATTGGATGTCCGTACAATATCTGAGCAGATGATCGACTATCTGTACGTGATGTATTCCTCCATTCTAAGAGCCCTACTGAATATTTTTCTCCATCCAGTTGTCCATTTTGAATACATTTAGCTAATAGTTGTTTCATAGATTTCATAGCAGCTTCAGCGTGTCCGTTACTCTGAGGATAGTTAGATGTGGATGGAGAATGTGAAATTTTCCACGTTTTTAGAAATTTCTGGAATACATACGAAGTGAATACAGATCCATTGTCTGAAAGAAACCGTAAAGGTACTCCAGTATCTGTGAAAATTATTCTTAAATCTTTGATTATTTTCGAAGTATTGGGATAGTTCGTTCCGTAATGACAGCTAGAAAGCTTATCTACACATACCATGAAACGTTTACCGAAACAAGTGAAAAGATCAGCAGAAACACCCTCAAATGGGCGACTAGCTATTGCGTCATACATCACAGTTTCCTTCAACAATGAAGGACGTGACACTTGACATAACTCACAAGCATCTATTTTGTTTTTTATGTCACTGTTCATTGCAGGCCCGAAAACAATTTGGCGTGCACGACGTTTGGTTCTTTCTAGACCTTGATGGGAATCATGAAGGCGATCTAGTACCATTTTTCTTGTACACAAAGGTATAACTATTTGGCATCCTTTTGAAACCAAACCACTATCAACACTCAATTTACTCTTCACATTCCAGTAGGGTTCCAGCTCATTTTTAATATCATGTTTCGATTCTGAAAATCCTCGGGTCACTGTATTGACCCCTTATTGTTTTGTTGATTTTTGAATGTCGATTTATGGTGACATATGTAAAGAAGTCAATTATAAATCATTTCATAATATAAATGTTATTTCAAATATAACATGGCTTAAGCCCATATGCACCGTTTCCGCGTTTAATCCAGATCAATTAAACCGGATTAATGCCCACATGCACCGTTTACGCGTTGAATCCAGATCAACTAAACCGGATTAGGTGATCTTGGGTTGAGTTGTATTCTCCGATGAATGAATGAATTTGGCATAACTGCGAAAATCTGTACAGTTTGACGTTTCTAAATATCATCTTATCAGACTCTGACATCTCAAGAGAATCGCGCAAACTCCATATAGTTTTGAAAGTTGAAAGAACCTGATAACAAAAATGAGCCAACGGTGTGAAGGTATAAAAAGAGTTCGAAATTTATCTACATTGGAGAAACAGTGTTCGGTTAATTTAGAAATTGAGGAATATGCGACGGTATTAAAAAAAGAGAAAACAAATCGAACATCGCTGGATGATAATAAAAATGCATAGAAAAATATCGAAAACGAATACAATGCAAGTGGTCCTGATCTTTGTCTCTATCATACTGCAGAGTCTCTCAAAATAATTTTTTGAAAATGAGTAAAAAGAGTTGAGAAAAAAATTGCAGATGAAAAGGGTACTTGAAGGTAAGTTTATCAGGCTTTTTTTCCGAAACAAGAAAAAAAAGTATTGTTACTTGTGTATATAGTTTCAACTCCTGAACACAAATCCAAGGGAATTTCGTGGGGGTCTTTAATACTTTTCGAGTTATGACCTTTTGAATCTTGAAAATCGACCATTTTCAAACACGATTCCTTCAGCAAAATATGTCACAAAATTTCTCCTTCTTTTCAGATCCTAATCAACACAATTACAAGCACCAAAATCCAACATTTGACAAAGAAAATCAACATGCTTGTAAAGTACCTATACATAACCCTATTTAAGAAGATTTTGAGGGAGAATCGGATTCTGTTCCACCTTGGGAATCATGACAGAATTTCTTGGTATAAGGCTAGCACTTTTTAGGCAGCTCACACCATGCCCTTTTCTGTCCACGACACTTTCACAAATTCATGTATGAGGAGAGCAAACATTAATACACCGAATTTCTTTACATCCCTTTATTGACTGTACAATCATAAAGTTGTTTCATTCTGTTTTATTAAAGATAACATCATAAGGCGTCATAGGCACGGTGTGAGCCTACCCGGTGAGATTTCACAAGCGCTAGAAATAATCGAATTTTAAATGCATTTTTGATTCAGAGAAAACCTTGTGAACTCTCAGTAAGTAAAATTAGTTTCTTGTATTATTCTTTATGAGGTTTTAGAACAATGGCAGAAGGAGTATTTATAGCCCAGATACGAAATATATGAGTAATACCAGGAGTTACCACCAATTTTTCTTGTATATACATTTGTTTAGTTAGTTCAATGTTAACGTTCATATTTTTGAGTTGGTTTTTTATCCAAGAAAAAGCATTAGTAACTTGTGCAAACACCTATAGTTAGTTTAAAACAACAATAAATTTTTACAAGATTTATATTCTTTTTCATCCAGGGACTGCTCCACATAGCAACTCTTCTGCAACGGTCGACGATAGTCACTCACCATGACTTTTAGTCTCCAACTATCAGCCCCTGAACCAACTGGAAGCGACGCAGAGGACCTCCAAAAGCCAGTATATTTTGCAGTTTTAGGTAATCCAAAAAATGATACTATTAGATTCGGAATTTTTACAAAAGTGTTTATCCGTTCTTAAACTGTACATCTTATAATTCCTATACCGAAGAAAAATCCTAGGGTGTTCTGCTATCTTAGAGCGACACGTACTTACGGCAAATTTCAGATGGGTTGAATTTGTGTTCATTGTTATTTAGAACTACACATGTTTTTGTATTTTCGTTTTCAATAATCTTTTGCTGGTACATGGTTTGTTGTACCATTTCGTTCATAGTACGTTTTCTACATTTCTGCAGACTTTCATGTCGAGGAACGGTATATCACTGTTACTTCTTCCTCAGCTGTGGAGTATAGATGCTCAGTGCCGGCTCTAGGGTACCAAGCGCCCTCATGCAAGATTTTATTTGCGCCCTTGTTACTCATTATATACGATGAACATAATAATTATCACGTTAATGAACAGAAAGTATATGAGATGATGCACTTTCAAGTAAATAAGTTAGCCTCGGATATTTTTTTTATATAATTTCATACATTATCTGAAAATGAAGCAGCTTATAAGTTGATGACTTTTATTAACATAAATATTCAGTATTCACTTAGTTTTCATTAAATAAAACAATATTCTCAAAATAAAAAATGACTATACCATTGGTCTCATAGATTAGAAGAACCAAGTTTGTATCACAGAAAAATAACATACATTCTAAAAAATATTGAACAAAACAACAGAATCACAATATCCAGAAAAAAATTTAGCTCTGGCCCAACGGGACTTTACGAGCCTTGACTCTAGCGAATTCTGAAATCAAATCTTCTAAGGGAAGTGATTGGCACAAATCATTTTCGATAGATATCATGGCAAGTCCATTCAGTCTGTCCTGAGAAATTGTGGATCGTAAATAATTTTTTATTAATTTTAATTTGGAGAAACTCCGTTCCCCACTGGCAACGGTCACTGGTAATGTTAGCAATATTCTCAGTGCTACCAATAAATTCGGAAAAGTACACTGAAGATCTTTGGAAACCAAAAATTTTAATACTTCTTTCGGGTTTGTGAGAAGTGGTATTTCACTAATGAAGATTGATTTGAAAACAGTCATTTCATTGAAAAGTTCCTTAGCTTCAATATCCTTATCGTTTTCATTAGAGAGATGTATTTCTAAATCTAAGCATTTTTGTAATAAATCAGATTCGTTCAATTTATTAACTTGCTGAAAATTGTAAAGGAATCCAAAGTATGAGGAATGGGTGTTTGTTTGATTATATCTATCTTCCAATGAATTGATTGCTGTATCTATAATTGCATAAAAGACATTCACTCTGAATTTGTCTTTTTGATGTTGCGGGGATTGGTCTTCAGTCTCATAATCGAAGAGCCTTTTTTTCTTCCTTTGTCGAATCATATTTGATTGTTCGAAATCAGGTGTTACATCGAGAGATTCCGCTAGTTCCCGTGCATCCACCATCATTTGAGAGAAACCCAAGTCTGACCGGATGTCTTTCAAATATAATATCAAATTCTCAATTGCCTTCAAAACGAAACTTATATTGGTTTCAATACTTTGGAACATCTTACTTATAAGGTTGATACGGAATAAAATATCGTACCAAATCACAACTGAACATAAAAAGTTGAATTTTTTTAACTTTTCACACAGATTTTTTGCTTGAAATTTCGTATCGTTATTTTTTTTTTTTTTTCCTTGGTGTTTTGGCATCGACTGCTATGGTCATTAGCCATGTGTTCTGGATAGGCCTTGTTACTAACTCCATACGCCACTTTAGGAGCAGCACTGTTAATTTTTAACGCAACAGTGAATCGTGGAGGATTATTCCCAGCCGACACGAGCCTCAGTCATTCAGACTTTCACATCTGAAAATGAAAAAAGATCGCACCGTCTGGGAATCGAACCAGCAATCTCTCGATTACCAGGCGAGCGCTTAACCACTGCGCTAATCCCCGCCCTTCGTATCGTTATTATTACCATTTTCATATAAATCAAATAACGCATCATATATTTCACCAATTTTGTACCTGAGAGGTTTAATAGCATCTATTCTAGACTCCCATCTTGTATCGGAAAGTGGTTTGACAGTTAAATCCAAGACATGTTTCTTCAAAACATCCCACCTTTTCGCGGAACTCGAGAAAAAGTTATATATTTCCTGAACAACCGAAAAAAAATTTATCGTGTCTATATTTACTTTAGCAGCATCATTGACAACTAGATTGAGAGTGTGTGCCGAACACGGAACAAACATTGCTCTAGGATTCAGTTTTAGGATATGACTTTGTAAACCATTGATTTTCCCTTTCATATTGGCTCCATTATCATATCCCTGGCCGCGCATATCCTTGATATCAATATTGAAATATTCGAATTTGTCAGTAATGGATTTCGTTAAACCAAGACCAGTGGTATCATTCACATCTAGAAATCCAAGAAAACGTTCTTCTACTTGAAAACATTTGGTGGCTACTGAAACGAAGCGAACTATTATAGTTAGTTGTTCAGTGTGGCTAATATCAGTAGTAGAATCTACAATTATTGAAAAGTACTTGGCCTTCCTTAAGGAATCAATTATGTTTTCTGAAATCTTATTTGATAAAAGACCTATAATTTCGTTCTGAATATTTTTACTCAAGTAATGGACGCGGGACTCTTTATTTACGATCCTTTGGACATGATTTGATACTACCGAATCGAATTTGGAAAACAGCTCAACTAATTTCAGAAAATTACCATTTTGTTTCTCGAAGAGTTTATCTGAAGATCCTCTAAATGCCAAATTTTGCTGTCCCAAGAATTTTATTATTTCTATAATTCTTTCAATAACAGATTTCCAGTGTTGTTTTTCTAGGTCGTACAATATTTCTATTTGATTATCAATAGTCCTTTTACCTATTAAATTTGCCGTCATGTCTTTCCATTTCTTAAAATTGTTAATATGTACGAAAGAACTCTCATGGAGTTTCAGACAGTTGGACAAATTCTGCCAATCAGAATAACCTTCTTTGGAAATCAGTTTGATTTTATTTTCCGTTCCCGGAAATAGTTTGCAACAGAAACAATACACACTATCAGACCGAGAAGAATAAACAAGCCAATCCCTTTTAATTTCTTCAGAATTCGCTAGAGTTCGTGTGTAATATTTATCACTAAATTTTCTTCCTTTAGCATCGATCCTATATTTCGCCGTATTCTCTCGAAAGGGACCTTGCTCCACTAATATTTTTCTATCTTTATCGTTCAACTCCGGCCATTGTGATGGATCACGATAAATTTCCAAAGTTTGTAATGTAGGCTCCCGACTCTCATTATCATTACTAAATGAGACAACCGGCTCTTGGTTGAATTCTTGGGAATCTTGGGAATCTTGGGATACCTCTTCCTCTTCCTCGTGATAAACTCTCAAATCAACTTCCACTCCCCCCTCATTTTTTTTATATTCATATGATGTAGAGGCCATTATATTTGTTTCTCCATCTATTGTGGGATCATGTAAAGAGGATGAAATGGACTCTGCTGCAGTCTAAGTTTCTGTTCGAGAATTAGACGATTCGCTATTGTCAGGGAGTCTTTTTAGAAATTTTACCAGATTTCCTCTTTGTTTTTCTGATTCTAAGTCTTTAAACGCCCTTCGTTTTCGATTTTCACACCCTGACAATTTTTTTCTCATCATTCTAATTGATACATTAAATTCTGAAATTATTCAAAACACCTGTCAGCCATCCCAACGAGAAAATTAATTATCAAATATTACCTTATACCTATCCACACAACTGCCAACTGTTCACCACATAACTGTCTCGAACTATTCAATAGCAAATTATACGACACGATATTAACTGTTGATACCAATATTGCAATATTACCAATAAGGAATTATGGTTCAGTGCGCTAGGAGACTGAGACTACTGACCAGATAAATTATCTGGATAATAGATACAGGAAAACATCGGTAATGAATTTGCGAAATCGTTCGAGAATCGCCGATCGGTGAATTCGGTGATTGTTGAGGCAGTTACAATTATGATGCCTCAGCAGTGAGTAAGGCATTCTCGTACTTTGAAACCAATTTTGTATTGAATAACCCTTTTGTAACATTCACCATGCATTCACCGTTCAGTTCAAACAATTAAAGATTTACTTTACTCAGTGCTTTTAATGAACATTAAAAATGTTTGTTACAAGTGACAAAAATGGAATGGAATCTATAATTCCTGTCTTATATTTATAATATATTTCAAACAATAAAACATTATGTCTAAGAGATCATGTTCGGTATGAAAGATAATTTACGGTATAAAAAACAATTTACGGTAGAAAGCAAGTCACTGACTTGAAGTCAGCATAGCTAAATCCCGGTAGAAGTTGGAGTTGCAATTTGTCTAGCTGCAGGCTACAGGGCAGGACTCAGGAACGTAACTACGCGGCGAGGGCGCTTCGGAAGTTTCGAAATGAGTATATATTATTCAAATACTTGAACTTATTTTGGCGCCCCTTGGCAGGTGCGCCCTCATGCTGTGCATTAGCTGCATGATGCGTTCGGCCGGCCCTGTAGATGCTCATCGTAGCTGTTGAACAAAGCTGAAGCTTCCTTAGTTCTACAATGAGGAACAGTCAGAATTAAGTCATCCACGTAACATTTAAAGAAAGGAAAGCGTTCTGGCTTTGAGATCTAGGCTTTGATATGGTCATCTAGGACAAAATTCACAAGAACAAGAGATATTGTCGAAACCACACCAAATAATTGTTTATTATAATTATACTAGAACATTAGAATAAAAAATGGATTTTAAATTATGGAAATTAAGCAAATAGTGTTGGGAGAAAACATCCCAATGGTTTCTTAAACTCGTAATTATAACAATTAGAGGCATTTTGATTTTATTGAAAAAATTAACAGGATGTTCATAAAATCAGTTGTAGAATCATCTGCGACTGAAAGACAAACTAGTCGCTATTTACCATCGTACAAGGTAACCTCTCTTGGAAGGGATTCATGTTGTAAAGAGAAAAATTCTCAATTGAAAATTGAACCAAAAACATGACTCCTGTGGAAATGGAAAAAACCTACGATAAATTAAAGTCACTCTTTTGTAATATCTAACAGAAAACAACTACTTCCCCGGCAAAAGCCACGCTGGACATTGAACTACATCTGATAAATATTGTGAAAAGAACCTAACTTGAAAGAAAAAATCTCTCTGTTTAGATACGAAACATCTGTTGTAATAAAATATGAGTATTTTTCTTTACCTATTATACAAGGTGATTCAAAATTAGATGTAAATATTTCAAGGGCGAATTTTTGGATCAAAATAAGACTTTTTCTTCGAGTCAACATGGGTCCTAAAATGCACCCTCTCTGAGCTACAGCCCCTGTAAGTTAGGAAAAAAAACAAGATTATCTAAAACTGTGACTATAATAACGAATCGAATCTTCTGAAAATTGGCACACCCCTATTTTTTAGGCACTCTATTGTTTTTTTGCTTCAAAAATTATGTAAACCCAGTTTTGGGGGAGTTGGAGAGGGTCCACACTTTTATTGGTCCAATTTTTATGTTCAAAAAGAGAAACTCCGAATTCGAATAGCATAATCTTATTGGCCATAAAAAAACTAAGAATTCGATCTCTTGCATTTTTGTCGTACAACCATTCGTTTGCCGGAAAATCGTAATAAACGAAAGGGGGGTACTTTCACAATATCAAACTAACAAAACATGTATTAGCCAATTTATTCAAAATTAAATGTGAATATTTCAAAAACATATTGTTGGGATCAAAATAAGACTTTTTCTTCAAATCAACATGTGTCCTAAAATGCACCCCTTCCGAGCTACAGTTTTAGTTAATCTCGTTTTTTTCACTAAATTACAGGGGCTGTAGCTCGTAGGGGATGCATTTTAGGACACATGTTGATTCGAAGAAAAACTCTTATTTTGATCCCAACAATACGCCCTTGAAATATTTACATCGAATTTTGAATCCATACTATATATAGTTCACTGTTTTTGTTTATATTTTACAATATTCCACTTCCGTCACTCAAGTTATTCCACTACTTATAGTAAATATAGTTTCATACATATGCAAAATTTTCCACAGTATAAATTTTTCAAATTATTTCAGAATATTTGTGCCGAAAGAAATAAGAATATGTTTATGGAAATGCATCAATAAAACGAATCAAGCCCAACTACTTCAAAGAAATCATCAGCATATGTCACTATTTTTGACATATCCTGTATATTTTTTGTAACTGCATAGTAAACTTTCATCATAAACGATCCAGTTTATTACCGATTTATCCGGAATTCCATGTATTTAGATATATCAAAAAGCAAGACTCGGCTTCATGAGAAACAGAACGTCTTGTATATAATATGTCAGTCTGACTCTTGAGATGCTTGCATCATCAATTGGATTCGATATTTGTGTCCTATGAAATATCTGGAAATTAATTAAATTCCACCGCTCTATTTTTTAGAAATCACTGATAAACTTGCTAGCTTTGGACTCACCCCGTATATTGTTGGTCTGTACAGGAATTATTAAAGTTTATACTGTATTTTTTTCGGTTATATGAATAATCGATGCATAGTTGATTTGGTTTATAGATTCGTAAAAATGTCTTCACAATATGGCTATTTGAAATTTTGGAAAAGTCATCTTCAGCACCCTGTATAATCTAAACCGTTGAATTTAGAGCTTTCGCGCAATGGAGACATCTCATCAGCAACACGAGTACTACAGTTCATAAAAAACTGGGCAAATTTACTGATAGCCAATTTCTCATTGAAATGGTACGAGGTCCTTTGATTCCTCTTGATTCAGAATATCAAAATTCAGCCTGGCATCATTATTGCACGATTGATACACAAAAATCACAATAATCTCGAAATTTCTACAACTAGTAATAAACTACCTCCACAAATTATAGTTCTTCGTCTGCAAAAGATTACTTTTTAAACAGCCTCTAACCTGAACTGTATTCCCCCTGACGTAATTACGAGTTTAGAAATGAAATCAAATCATGTTAGATAATTTGGAATGTAAGAAATTGCGAGAAGGCCCGGTGGCGCCTGGGTTGCACCCGTGTACTCTAACCCTCAATTATCCTGGTCAAAGTCGGCAGAAAGGACCCACGACACAGTTTTATACATTTTAGTAAATTGCCGGTTACGGCGAAAGCTCGACCGCCCCCAAACATCAAGAGATTCACAGGTTGCTATGATATTAGAGGGACTGTTTTGTGGGTCCCACCGCAAAAGCATAACTATAGGTTACTAAAAAACACTGGTACTCAATTACGGTGGAATTATCAACCTGATTGCCGAATTTTTCGTTTAACTTCCAGAATTTGGTCTACATATTTTATCATTAATGACAACTTGGGTGATTATCAAATTACACTCTAATGATACTTTGTGGTGGTTGGTAACCTCAAAAATTTTATGTGAAGTCAATTCTGGTTTCAATACTTTGCAGCTTCGTATTCCTATGGTGTAACCAACTAGGAAAACATTTTTGTACAATTGATTTTCTCACGGAGAGGGAAATCCCATAATGTCCTATGAACATCGTGAGAGCTGAGAGACAAAGTAGGTAAATAGATAGATATATTTTATTTGACAACGTTACATTATATTGATGTGGGAAGCTGAATACACTTGCATAGAATAAATGAAGAGGGAGTTTTGTATATGTTCGTAATACAAAAATAATATTGAAACAAATATAGCAACAGGAATACGTAAAATATGTCAAAGTCAAAGTCAAAATATGCTTTATTGTCGGAAGTTAATGATAAACTTATTGACAAAGCTTCATTGTATTAAAGATAATATTGAAAAATTTATGGAAATTAAATTGGTACTTAAAAAGTAAAACGGTGAAACCCCCTACCATCGGCACATCATTCCTGATGAGAGGGAACACCACCACTATATGCGCTCCGGAGCGACTTAACAAATAAAAAAGAAAAATGGGATGCATTTGCTATTTCAACTGCAGGAAAAAAACCGGAAAAAACCTACAGTACCACCGTATGGTCCTTGGTGAATGAGGGAATGGAAAAATGAAATAATGTTCATTAACACCTTGAGTGCCATAGCGGTCATTATGACCGCTACGATACTTTCCTGTGGTGCCATAGCGGTCATAATGACCGCCGATTTTGCACCTCTACTACGACTGCTTCAAACACTTTTTCTACAAAGGGATCGTGGTAATCTATAGGAAAATATTTAATCTTGAATTGGTATTTCTCAAAATTCTGTCATTGTACTGGGTGATACAGAATATAGGTCATATTGTACTCGCAATTTTTTTGCAAGTGATGAATCAACACATGAATCGTTTGTGAATATGGTTGAAACGGTATCGATCTTTTATATGCACCGAATGGAACATCATCGACTCAGAAAGCTTAAATTGGAAGTAGGTTACGTTGCAGGCAAATTTGTCCACTTTTAAAATTTCAAGTTATTGTGAAAATGCATTCCCATTTCAACTTCATTTTGATTCAATTCTTTATCTTTCTGGTTCAAATATTACAAAGGAGAAGGGTTCTTCCGAACACTGTATAAATGATTGTGAACTTCACAACACAATTAATAGTGGAGATGGAGAGGTAATGATATTGATTCTCCTCAAAACATGTAAGAATATTTTACCACACCGAAAGTAGACTAGGACAAGACTGGAAATGTAAGGATTGTGAGGTACGCCTACAGTCTATTACTGAAGATGATGTTAAAAATTGAATAAATTTTTCAGAAAAATATATGTCATTTCACTACTAAAAAATTGGGTCATAATGTTTTTTAACTCTCACGGCATTTCGTTCTGTTAGAGCAGACGATGGACTTTATTCAAAGATCTCTTATAACTGATTAAGGTGTATCTTGTTCTTGGGTTACACGTAGGAGTTGTGATTTTTTTGATGGGCTTTTTTATTTTAGAATACATCTATATTGGTGAACTAGCGTTATATCGAAAATCAGTAGTTCTATTGCTAATTTTCTTTACAAATACAATGAATTTTTGAGTAGCTAATTATTACCAGATACATCAGAAAAATCTACAGAAGCTTTTCTTTGATGATGCTGTATAATATTGCTCCTGGTTTACAAATGCACATCTAAATTCTTTAATCTATTTGATTTTCATATCGCTTTCATCAAGTTGGGAATTTCTGACTAACTGATAGCGTGTTTGACGGTGTTTGGTATTGAGACCGAATATATCCTATTTAACCTTCCACTAAATGACACAAATTACGAGATTATTCTGTAATAAACAAAAATAATCTTGTCGCAAACTTTTGTTCTTGATTTCGTCAGTTACAAGTACCTTTTACCAACAAGTTTGGTATCCAGCGATACACTACTATCAAAATTATCAGCAATGGGTCTTCTTCTGGAATATGAAAGTTTATCAGACAAAAACAACTCTATGTTTTTTGCGACTGATGTAAAAAAAAAAAAATTGGTTCACAAATTGTATTTTTAAATTTCATGTAGGTAGATATTTCTGGGAAATATAGCTTCATAATCAACCGTCTTCTGAATGGAACTGGCGACATTTTCATATCCATAATGTTTCTCCAGTTATGAATCTCATTTTATGGAAAATGCCAGTAAAATGGAAAATTAAACACTCTCAAGAAGAATTGAAATCCTTTCTTTGTCATGATTTGTGGAGCAAACAGGTTTCGAAAGGACGTAACGGTTGGAGGTCCATTCATGAAGCCTTGACTGAGTAGAAGTACCATGGTTATTCAGCCAAATTTGATTGATACAGAGATAAAATCATAAGGGTGTTTCTTTACACTAACCAAACAGAATTCAGATATTCAGACTTTTCGTTTTTAAAAGGTTCGTCCGTTATTTCATTTTAAAAATTGAATATATCTTCTTAATTTTCTGGTTCATCATTCATCATCATTTTGTATATCTTTTGGATTATTCAGATGTCGAAGCCCAAGAATTTTTTCAGATTTTTGTTCCTTTATTGAACGGTTTTAGATATTTATTGGGAATACCAGAACCTCTTCCTTTCAATTGATAAATAAACTAAGGATCCCCAGAAATATTCAGATTATGTAAAATCACTACTTCTTCGTAATATGAGTAACACTTACGTGTTTCAACAATATTATGAATAAGCTGCAAATCATTGAATTTACTTTCTGAAATAATAACAACATTCTACTAAAAATTAATTGTAACCTCTGACTTGATCACTGCCGCCACATGAAGAGCCACTGTGAAAATCCAATTTGAATATCTTTCATAAACTCTCAGTTTGTAAAGTTTACTTCAGAATAGGATATCTTTCTGTAACACAATATACAACTTACTCATTTGCCCTTCTACACTTTTATAGATTATCTTCAACTCACATTGATTCATTTTCAGACTGTGGAAGGTTACAAACACACAAAATTATTTCAGGAGCCGAATGTCCTCCTTAAAATCAAACTTCTAATCAATATGTTGAAGGTGTTCATGTGGCTTGGTCTATTCGTCCATAAAATTCACAGGAATTCATCATTTTATCATAAGAAGTCAGTTCTAAGGTACCTATCGGGGCATAATTGATTTACTTTTCGAATTTTATTCTTTTTATTTTGGCAGTAAATACTTATCATTTTGAAATTTTTTTTATTATTATTATTATCATTATTATTTTGGACTGAAAAGACAGAAATATGTGTATGAATCCATCCCTACACCCTACTCACTACACTCGAATTGTTCGATTCGAATATTACACTTTTTCGATTTCAGCTCCATATCTAGTGGACGAATATCAACAAACCATACATTTTTGTAATGAGTATTCTGATAAAATTGTTAAGCTGATGAATATGGACGAGGTGCAATTTTCTATAGAAAATTTGTCAGCACTTCTGACTCGTAAACGATGACTACAGCAAACTCCCCAAAATGCAATACCATATCTTAGATGCGATTCAATAAGAGAATGATAAACTGGTTTTGAAATTGAAAATGTGACTGAACAGGTAGTCACAAGTTGATATATTTGAACTGCAAATAAATAATTACTATTATTATATAAATACGTACAACATTTTGAGGGTTATACCCAATAACTTTTCTACTTATATTTTCATATATTGCTCCTCGCTAAATCCATCCTTATTTGTATTTTCCTGGGTAGGATTGTCACGCTGGTAGCTATAGCTACCTCCGTGGCGACGTTAGTTGTTGCCTTGTAAGCACAAGGTCTTCTAACCGAAGCCACAAATGTGTGGTTGGCTTCCTGTTGTTGACTTCCTTTGTTTCTATTTTTACATCCAAGTATTGTACATCTTCGCACTTGATTTTACCGTACTGATGAGAGCTTAAGCTCGAAACACGTGTCTACGGTTGCACAACTTTTTGAGGGTTATACCCAATAACTTTTCTACTTATATTTTCATATATTGCCCCTCGCTAAATCCATCCTTATTTAAATACGTAAATATAACTAGGTATTGAAAAAATATTTAACATCAGGAAAAAGTCGAATTCAGACATTCCTCATCAGTACTATAGAAACGACTCTCTAAAAATAATTATTTGATTTTGATTTTGAATAAATAAATGCTAAGCAACTTGTAATCGTTTGGTAAATGATTATACAAATTGACGTTCAATGAATTTATCTGAGACTTTATTAATCTGTACCGAGGAGGTACGAGCAGATGCGAAATATATGTTCTATAATCATGGACATCCAAATGTCTAGTGAAGACGTGAAGTCAGATACCATTTTTATGTATTTCTAAAAAGGGTATTATATCAAATAAATCGGCGCAAAATAATCGGCCTGTTGCCTGTTGCCAGTTAAATTTTTGTCTCAATTAAAAGTTAAAAGCTTGCTCTGTGTGTGTGTATCAGATGGGTGCAAGCTGAATTAGAACCACTTCCTATTATCCTATGGAATTGAAATTTTACATGTTGGTTCAATACATTAATTTTGAAGAAATTGTCCCCCCTGCTCTCCAAAAGCTAGACAGAGAACTCGTACGGTTTAGGAAGTTTTCTTCACGGATTTGGACGTCAAAAATTACAGCGAAAAAAATTATGTATGGGGGCTCCCCTCTTTTCTCAAAAATAGTTGGAAAACTCGCTAAATTAAAATCGAAAAAATCCTTAAAAATAATGAAAAATATCTGACCGTCGCATATTATGGTTTAAAAATATTTCACAACCCCTGCCCCCCCTCAAACGCTAGATAGAAAATGCAAAGAAATTCGAAAAATATTTCAACATTTCGAACATGGACAATAATGATGAAAAAAACGATCAGGGAGCTCGTCCCCCTTTCCTGACACGAAAAAAAATTAGGAAAACTCGCGTTATAGAAATCGAAAAAGTCCGTTAAAATAGTGAACATTATCTGACTATTAAAAAATACGGTTTCAAAAAAATTTACCATTCTTTCCAGTTCGAAAGCTAGAAAGAGAACTCGTATAAATTCGAAAAAATTTCCAACGATTTCATACATGGAAAATTACGACAGAAAATATGGCTGCCGGTGGGCTCGCTTCCTCCACTCTTTCAGAAAAACTTGCAGAAACAAAATCGAAAAAATCCATAAAAATAGTGAAAAATATGTAGGTTAGGTTAGGTTAGGTTAACACGGTGGTCCGGGATGGAACCCACGTAGGCCAGAGGCCCGTTGTGATGCCGTATGGGGTGGTTACCACCCCCATCATCACCGTGAGAACCAGTTGCTGCTGTTAATGAACAGCATGAGGTTTTTGATACCAACCGACTGAAGATCGGATAGGTTATCAAAATGGGGCTGTCCCAGAGCAGAACATCTTTTCCTGGATAGGGCTGGGCAGTGACAGAGAAGGTGGACCATCGTCTCTTCCTCATTACGTTGTAGGATTCCCATACGTGCAGCATGGCATCCTCCAAGCCAGTGTCCAGTGATGGCCGCAACCGCGTTTCCAATGGACTTCCTGGAAAGAGATAAAATATCTTTCGTTCGTCGCAGGTTAAGCTCTGGCCATACCTGTCTTGACGAGGTGCAAGAAAGCTCCTCCCGCCACCTAAGGTTGGTTAGGCGGAGTACTTCCTTCCGGAGGAGCAGCCTCCGTTCAGCGATAGGTGCCCCTGGTCTAGTATTAGCGGATATAGCTGTGAGCGTCGTACCGGCTCTTGCTAACTCGTCCGCCATACAATTGCTTGCTATGTCCCTGTGGCCGGATACCCAGACAACATTGACTCTTACTTCAGTCGCCAGCTCATCTAAGGCTCTACGGCATTGTATAGCCGCCTTGGAGGTCAGGTAGACTGAGTTTAGAGGCTTAATGGCAGCTTGGCTGTCACTTAGAATAGATATTTCCTTGGACTCAAGTCCGGTTTGAAGTATCCATTTGACTGTTTCATTTATAGCTACCATTTCTGCTTGGAAAACACTACAGTAGTTAGGCAAATGAAATGATAGGTTGAGGGGTGGGGACTCTGAGAAGACTCCACTTCCTACTTTCCCCTCTAGTTTTGAACCATCTGTATAAAAGAGCGTCCCATTTGGCTAGGTTTGCCGTCCACTTTTCTCTGGACGGGATGTCCACCGAGAACTTGCGGTCGAACATCGGGGTGGGTTTCGTGTAGTCTGTGCTATTTAGAGTAAGATTGAATTCCTTCAGAATTTTTGAGTTTGAAACGCAATAGGATTAGGGCATTTAAACCAAAATTTCTACATACTCTGTTAAATGGTGATTTTAAACGACGGTTTGAATTTTGCTTATGGTTGCAGGGTAACTATCTTAACGACAGACTTTTTCTGAAAAACATGATGTTTACGGACGAGGCAACGTTTACAACAAACGGTGTGGTATCTAGTCAAAATTGTAGGTTTTGGGCAGCTGAAAATCCGAATTGGGTAATTCATTGTAAAAACCAGTACAGTGAAAAAGTTAACGTGTGGTGTGGCATATTTAACGAACAAATTGTTGGACTGGACAAAATTTTCTACATTTTTTACAAAATGATCTCTATGATTTTCTCATGGAATTGCCATTAGCACAGAGACAAAACCTAATCTTTCAATTAGATGGTGCCCCCGCACATAATTCGCTGATAGTTCGGAACTTTTTAAATGTAATTTTCCCTATGAAATGGATAGGTAGAAATTCTCCTTTCGAACCATGGCCCCCTAGATCGCCAGATATTACCCCTTGTGACTTTTATCTGTGGGGGCATTTGAAAAATAAAGTGTATGCTACTCGGCCTCGTAATAGAGAGGAACTTTGCTTTGCAATTAGGCAAGCGTGTCAGGATATAACTCCCAAAACTTTAAGAAAAGTGAATGGACGTTTGAGAAGAATTGTTGAAAAGTGTATTGTTTCTGAAGGTAGTTATGTTGAAAACACAAGAATCTGAAATAATGTAATTTGTAATTTTATTACTACATCAGTTACAAATAAAGAACTTATTAAAAATAGACTTTCATTTTTTTTGCTCAAATCAGCTCTTGAGATTTTGAAGATATGAATGAAAGGGTTTTTTTGGGATGCTCATTGTGAATGTGATAAGAAAAGTTGTATAAAATAAGCCCTAAAATCCTTTTCTCAAAAAACGCCTTTTTGACACCCCAACAGCGCACGCCAATGGTGAATGAATATGTTCACTATGCCAAATACTTCATTTTTCTAATATACAATCACCATCAAAATCTCAAGAAAATCGCCTTTATAATAACAGATATTCGAGTGTATTCATGAAAAAAATGAATTTAATTTTTTTTCAGTTCAAATTAGCTCTTGACTCTTGACTCTTGATTTCGTTTTCAGCGCTGCCAACTTCTGGGTTATTCCTGGGATCTGCTGGCGCCCCTAAAATCTGCGGCGCCTTACCCAAGTAACAATTTCAGTTTTGTGATAGCCCTCGGAAGGTTCTGAAGACCATAACAATTACAGCATCGATAAAACTGTTTTGCTGTAACGACATCCATAAAACCTCCTTAAAGCTGCTATAAATCTACGAGGGCCCACTCCTATGAAGGTTCTCAGGGCTATTTTGAAATGCAAGCATAAAACCTGCTTGCCTTATTCGCAGGATTCTTAATAACATCCTGAGGATCATTATAAAACCAAATCATGGGGCTATTATAAACCTGTATGTCTTTAAAAAAATCTATTTGGCATCAAAATATCTTCTTTTGAATGAAATTGGGTTAGAAAATATTCCATAAAAATATACAGCCAAAACGGACTAAAATTAATCTAATTCTTCAGTTGCGAAAAATATGGCGAATATTTTACAAGCAAAAATATAATGATGGCGTCCTGGCAGTGATATATGAAGAATATATAGGTATTCAACAACGTAAAATGTCGAATATCATCTGCGAATGAAATTGTTTTGACAAAATGACATCAGTTAGGTGGTAAATCTGCAACGCGCCCAAATAACAAGGCGAAATTAAGAAAATAAACAAAATACCACATAAAATTAAAAAATTATTTTGACTCATATCTTTCCCGGAATGATTTGTACTATATCTAAAAACAAATGAATACCAATAATTGTGTATTTCCTTTCCGTCATACACACCAAATTGCAAGAAACATGATTTGAAATTATGCTCTCTCTAGTTGTTCCCTCTGGTTGTAATAAAATATGGCTACCCTACCTTTATTCTATTTAGCTGCACATATTGCCGTCATAAAGTCGTTTCTCCTCAAAATAAACCATTTTAAAATAATTTTATCCTAAAAAAGTACGTTTGGTATTATTTAATCCAATTTCCAAAATATTTCAACTGTCAATTGTCAATCCCTCCTGACATTCGTCTTTTTGTGATCGACGTGGTCAGTATACTCAGTGTCTATACTCCCGTGATAAATATTTGGTGTCTAAGTCTTGTGAAACGTTTAATTACTATTTATTTTTACTAGTTATCTTTACCCAATGTGATTTATTTATTACCGGTTAGGGGGAGCTACTAGCATTTAAGTAGAAATAGTTTTATGTTTGGATTTTATAGTGGTTATCAAGAGTACATCTCAAAACTTTAATAAAACCTCATCGTTAGTTTTATTACAGAACCATTGCATGGACTTGAGGAGTGCTATAAAACCATCACAAAACTAAGTTTCTATGTGGATTATTTAAATTATTTTATCGTGTATGTGTATAAGCCATTGTAAAACCACCATAAAAACAAATATACTTAAATGCTGAAGGGTTTTATCTTATAGCCTTCAGGTGTGTTTTGAAACTGATTCATAAATCTGTTTGCTCTGGTAGCGTATTGGGAATAATATATGATCTGCATAAATCAAATTGGGCATTACCTAACCTTCATAAAACTTGCATAAAACTAGGATAAATCCAAATAACATTTAAATTGTTACTTGGGTAGGCTTTAGCCTAATCAGCCTTATGGATAAAACGCCCCTGTACAGGTGAATGTGACTTCTAAATTTGAAGTATTTGTGGTATACAAGAGAATCGGAAAGTGAGGCGCATTTTTACCAGTTCATTCAATTTCACATTGTTACGTTAGAAGGATCTTAATGTGAATTTCATTTCGAAGTATTAATGTAGTGTCACATTGGGCTAGTTTCGAGTCACATTTGACATCACAATTTGATGTCTCGAACTGACCAATGGGGCACCGGATAGATAATAATAATAAATGCTTTTATTGAAACCTACAGCAATGAGCGTATATCCTAACAAAAGGCAGGATTCAATTCCTGCAAATAATTACTCATGGCAGGGATTGCTATTCCATCCAACCAGATGTTTTCGCGATAGTAATGGAAGTCACTTTTCAATTCACTGATGTGATCTGAAACATGAAAGTGAACCCACCACCATATCTGAGGTCATTTTGTGTTAACAGGGACATGTGTGAATAAAATGATATTACTATTTTCAATATTATTAATATCTCAGAAAGCATCACAAATATCAGAGGATTTTTTATGTATGGACAACCTTAGTTGGTTTCGAGATATTCTGGAATGCGATGTGTTTAACACAGAGAGTAAGAAATAAGTTTAGAAAAATTAATCAATTTATTATTCAATATCAATTTCGACTAATATCAATTGATACGAACAAATTTTGTATTTCCAACTTACTCAAGCTGTAGTCTTCAGGTTGGAAAGGATGTTACAATTGTCTCCGGTCTCCCCTACAAACGTCCAATAGTATGATGAGAATTTTAAAATCTCAGTTTTTAACTACTTACTGACCATTAGGGGAAGGCGGGGCAGAACGGGGTAGCGGGGTAAAACGGGGTACGCCAGTAAAAAACCGAACGTGTGAACGGAAATATCCGAAATTGCACAGAAAGTCACCTAACAGCATCGGTTAAATGTTAGGTACGCCAGTTGTCCGTAAAACGTCGAGTAAAAGGTTAGTCCCGTTAACATCTGGAATTTTCGTGTATATTTGTAACTTTGCCGCCCATAATAACCACCGTAAGTAATTTGGTTATCCAATTTTAATCTATTTCAATTATTCAATGCAAAGAATGTTTGTTAAGCAACTTTTTTATCACTTTAGCTTTACTATAGGACATGTTTTTTTTTAATTTAACTTTAAAAGTAAACGTTACACATGGGGCGGAATGGGTTGGGGTACAATGGGTACCCCGTTTTGTCCCGTTAAATGACGTACCTGACGAAACGGGGTTGACTGTGAATCCAAAGGGCCATACCAAAATTTTAGCCTCGAAAGGAAAACGTCAGGTAGGCACGTTAACTTCCGCTGAACGAGGAGAAACCATAACGGCTGAAATCTGTTTTTCTGCTGCTGGAGCATACATGCCACCTATGCTAATTTTTCCAAGAAAACGGAAGCATCAGTTATTCGAGTTAGGCTTGCCACCTGGTTCAGTAGTAGAAGTTAGTGATTCTGGATGGATAACCACTGAACTTTTTTTCAATTGGTTTAAGCTATTCGTTGTTTTTTCTAAAGCAACAAAAGAAAATCCTGTGCTTCTTTTGTTAGATGGGCATGCAACTCACAACAAAAATCTTGACCTAATTTTGCATGCACGTGAGAATGGTGTAATATTATTATGCTTTCCACCACACACGAGTCATAGACTGCAACCGTTGGACGTTTCCTTCATGAAACCGTTAAGTACATTTTATGAACATGGAGCTCGGACATGGCTGCGTTGCAATCCAGGAAAGGTGATAACCATATTTCAAATTTCCACACTTTTTGGTAGTGCCTTTTCAAACGCAGCCACTATGAAAACAGCGATAAACGGATTTCGCAAAACTGGGATTTTTCGTCCCAATGAAATCGTTTTTACCGAAGTTGATTTTTTTACCAGCTGCTACCCCTCCATCAGCCAATGATCCTTCCACTGCACCAAGAGCTGAGACGCTAACGGAACCTTCAATTTCAATAGCACTTCCTGCTACAAAAAAACGGATTTAAGAAAATCTACTAAATCTCCTCCAACTGCATCAGCAAGTGACATTTTAAATCCCCTACTAGGTTGCTCTTCATGGAAAGCGCAAAACGAATTTGGTTCCTCCGATGTCAACAAGAATTCAACAAGAAGTCAAGAGAAAATTCCCAGATTTTTGGAAATCAGCGTGTATAATCCCAGTCCACAAGTCCGGACAAAAAAAACTTGATAAATAACTATAGGCCTATCAGTAAATTGTGTATTTTTACCAAATTGTTCGAAACATTTGTTTACAAATCTCTCTACCAGTTAGTGTTGCGGCAGATAATGCCAGAACAGCAAGGTTTTTTCAAAAATAGATCCATCGAATCTAATCTCATATGCTACTCTGACTATATATTGAATGCGGCTGACAATCAGATACAAGTGGATGCTATTTACACCGACTTCAGCAAGGCTTTTGATAAAATAGATCACGGTATCTTAATCGGAAGACTTGCTGAGGTGGGTGTGGACGGTGTCCTGTTAACCTGGATCGTGTCATATTTATCCGGAAGAACCCAATGCGTATCTCTTCAAGGTCACAAACATTACATCAGGGGTGCCACAAGGATCGCACTTGGGCCCTCTCATGTTTTTAATTTACATCAATAACATATCTGTTAGCTTTGAGTAGTGCAAATATCTAGCATATGCAGATGATTTTAAAATATTCCTAGAAATAAGAAACATTTCTGATTGCGCCAAATTGCAAAGTGATCTGAATGGGTTTGAGACTTACTGTAAGGAAAACAATTTATTCATTACATTTACTAGAAATAAGAACGTATCTGATGGTCAATATACTCTAAATGAAGGTTTCTTGAAGCGATGCAGCCAGATAAGAGACTTAGGAGTCACGTATGATAGCAAACTTATATTCGATATTCATATCAATAATGTAATAAAAAATTCTCTTAGGATGTTAGGTTATATCATGAGACAAACTAAATTTATATTTAACCCTCAGGCTATTTCAGCTCTATATTATGCATACGTCTTTAGTAAGCTCAATTTTGCTTCTTCTATTTGGAATCCTCAGTATAATATTTACGTTGAACGGCTCGAAAATGTCCAGAATAAGTTTCTGAAATACCTGTCTTTCAAAACACACACTCCTTCTGCATCCCTCACCACTATTCGTAACAAGTATGAAATATTATCGATTAGAAAATCGTAGAATTATGTATTGAATCTGCATAAAATTCTGAATGAAAAAATTGATAGCCCCGATATTTTGAATAAAATAAACTTGTCTGTGCCATTACGATCATTAAGAAATCCAAATTTGTTTGATATCCCTTTCAAAAACATACACTCTGCAAATAACTCACCAATCTGCAGAATGACTGAACATTTCAATATATATTTCAATGAATATGACATATTCAGTACATCATTCACAATATTCAAAAAATGTATCAAACGGTTTTTTCTGAATGTTGATCCTAATGTGATATGAAACCTGTGAACTCTGTTAAGCTTATTGTTAATTGTTTAATGTTAAAAAATTTATTGACTTTTGCAGTTCACTTATGAAGTGAAATGAATATTATCATCATGTCAAAATTGATGTTTATTTAGAATGTGAAATCTGTAAATTTAATTTAACTTATAGTTTAATTTAAGTGGATACTGTTTTGGGCTTTTGCCTGTTGTATCCCAAACAAACATAAATAAATAAATAAATAAATAAAGTCTTCTTTTTCCTGTCTCTCCCCAGAAGTTGCTTTACCTATTCCAAAAATTCAACAAACAGCTAAGAGAGCTAATCGCAAAAGAGGTAAAACAGCAATTTTAACCGCAACTCCGTATAAGGAAGAACTAGAGGCAGCAGCAGCTGCAAAAAAGGTTTCGCAAAAGAAGAAAGAAGGCGTTAAAAGAAAAATTAATGGCAATGAGAATAAAGCAAGTAGCATTACGAAAGAGAAGCGAAACTCTTCCAGGAAAGTGTCGATTAAAAAGGTAGATTCTAATTCATCTTCAGATGAAAATAGTGACGTAGAATGTCTTTACTGTTGTGAATACTGGTCCAAGTCTGTTGAAGGATGGATTGCCTGTTCAGCGTGTCACAAATGGGCACACAATGCCTGTACCGGCGTAGATAGCGATGACGACGAATTTCAGTTTGTTTGAGAGAGAGACCAATCATAAGTGGATTTTTGTCTGATTTTTTCCAATGGTTTTAGCTATTTCAATGAAACAAATAACAAAATTGTGTGTACTTCATATTTTTAATACCATTTTCCACCATTAATACTATACTTCAGGACATCTAACCAGATATTCCGGTAAAATTTCTGAAAACCCCATCCTGCCCCGCCCATGGGGCCGAATGCCCTTTTTGGTTTCTCATAAGTATTTTCTTTAAAATATTTATTCAACTGTTGAAAAAGGTGAGAATGCTTAATTTACATATTAAGTAATCACCGATAGCAATAAGAATTTTTTTTGGTTAATATTGTAGTGATAGTAAAACCATCAAACGGCAGAACGGGGTACGTTCTGCCCCGCCTTCCCCTACTTTAACATCTCGTTTTTAGTGGTCTACTGAATATCATGTTCATAAAAACATAGCCTTCACAAAGCCAACGGATAACAAGTAGGTTTTGCTTTTTTATAAACTATCATTTCATTGTGATTCAACACATAATATGAATCAAAACCCGTTGATTGGGGAACAAATTACTGCGATAAATATGCGATAAAAACATCCGAGTATACATTCCTACATTTGAAGAGTTATTATTGACTGTACTTTTGGAGCAACTCACCTTGAAACATAATACAATCAGTAAAAGCCTCAACACCTTAACAACTTTACCTGTAAAATGCGCGGAGGGATAGGCGACAAGTGACAATAAATGATGATAATTCTCGTATAGTGAGTGCCTCATTCTCAGTGAAGAGTCGAATGTGGGTGGCAGTCGTTGAGTTTCCAGTCCGTACGTGGGGCTCCGGGGCAGGTATGCGACCTGGGAATGACCTATGACCTCTCATCATAGCCGCCTTAGACACAATGGTGTGGGTACGTTGATCCGCGAAGTTGAACTTTATTTTATTAGGCGGGCGAGGTGGGACTATAATGGTTATGAACATTCAGCATTTCTACAACTATAGAATTTTCTAACCTTTCATTAAAATACGGACCAAATTTGAAACAATAGCAGATTGATTCCTTGTGAACAACAGATTGAATTTAATTTCATTTCAGATTTAGAAAGACATATTGTTATGATATGGAATTTATAAATCCACAGGCAAATAAAGGACTAGTTAAAATTGTATAAAAACCCGCAATAATGTTTTCATTTTGCCTGAACTTGGTTACTTTTTCTTTAAACCATAGCCATTCTAATCGTGTAGCAATATCAGAGAGGTAGTGGACGAGTTTCATTCTTGTATTAAAAAGCATTGTAGAAACAAAAAATTATCATAAATATAAACAGGGTAGAATCTACAGCAAAGAAAATTACTCAATGTTTTAACATTATTGCGAATCTGAAATTAAACGGGATATGTTACAACAAAATGAGTCGATTTCTGTCTTCCACAAAAAAATGTTTGACATCTTTGAGAAATGTTTTCCCTTGAGAAAATTAAAATCAAAAATAAAAAGGCATGGGTTACTTTGGGCATTAGAACTTCAGCCAAAAACCTAAGATCCCTGCACATAATTAGGAAGTATAACACGGATACATTTTTTTCAAATTATTATAACAAATACAGGAACATATACAGAAAATTAATCAAAACCGCCAAAAGTATTTATTATGCAAAAAGAATAGAAGAAGCAAAAAATAAAAATAAAGAAAGTTGGGCAATTGTAAATGAACTCCGAGGAAAAGGTAAAAGCACGAAAGGTGAAGTTAACATAGAACCAAATCACATAAATTACTACTATTGTTCGGTTTCTCAAAAATTAACAGCGCATCTAAAACCTAAAAAGAATCCAACAGAATACCTGGAACATATTAGGATTAACGAAGAATTCTATATTCAACCAACGAATACAGCAGAGATAAAACAGATCATTAAAGAAATAAAGAACAAAAAATCGTCCGGAATAGAATAGATGGTCTCAACATAAAAATTTTTGAAAACCTACCTGATCAAGCACTAGATATTTTAGCGGAATCTATTAATGAATCTTTTCTTACTGGAATCTTTCCACATGTTTGAAACTTGCTATTGTTATACCTCTACATAAAGGAGGAAACCTCTAAGATCCATCAAATTTTCGACCTATCTCACTATTGTCAACTCTATCAAAGATTGTAGAAAAACTTGTTAAACTTCGAATACTAGAATTTGCAAATCGGAATAATTTAATATCGAAATACCAATTTGGATTTCAAAAATCAAAAAGCACAAATGATGCTTTTTTTTCTTTACTAGAACAGGTCTACACAAGTCTGAATAATGATGAGCACGTAGCGGCGGTATTCTGTGACTTTTCTAAAGCGTTTGACTGTGTGAATCGCAGAACCCTGCTGCAGAAATTAAATGTATATGGATTCAAAGGTGTCTCTCTGAAATGGTTCGACTCTTACCTCTCCGGCAGATATCAAGTGGTTAAAGTGAATGATCAGACATCAAATAAAGTAGAGATTACGAATGGGGTTCCACAAGGATCTATCCTTGGACCACTGCTGTTCCTGCTGTATCTGAATGACCTGACAAACATAGATATTCATGGAAATTTCACACTATTTGCGGACGACACTACCCTTCTTTGGCGGGGTAAAAACACTGAAGTTCTTAAAAATCGGGTATACCATGATTTAGGCTTAGTGAAGGAATGGTGTGATGCGAACTCATTGAGCTTCAATATTTCAAAAACAAACCTTCTCACCTTCAAATATGAACATCATGACT